>CM039675.1:465574290-466963040 GCA_022496015.1 Hordeum marinum | reverse complement strand
GCCCAAAACCGGGTCCGGCGACCGTACGGGCGAAACTGGACGCGCGCCATGGAAAACAGGGCAAAACCATGGTCTAGGCATCTACGGATGTCCGTACGGTGACACAGGCAAAAAAACGTGTACCACGGGTCACGGGCCAGAAACGGGTCCGACGGCCGTACGGGCGAAACTGGACACGCGCCATGGAAAACAGGGCAAAACCATGGTCGACGCACGTACTCGGGCAGGAACGGAGACACGGGCCGTATACTTGTAAACGGGGCCCCGTGCGAAAACTAGACAAACCACATGGAAACAAGGCTACAAACTGTTCGCTGAGTGTTGAAAACAATGCCATGGCAGGGAATGGTGGTGTCATGGCATAAAAACGCTGCCACGGCCCCGTTTAAAAACAGTGTACCTCTCCTTCACAGCTGAAGGGCAGGGGTCCCAAGGGGGGCTAAAACCCTCGGGTATATTGGGGGGAGGGGTCCCCCTGGCTCGGGTGTAGGGGGAAGCGCTTTGGTTTACATATGAAATCATACGCAAACCCCTCGTTTCTCCTCTATCCCTTGTTTTTCCCAAACGTTGTCTCGGTTGTCCTGTCGTGTTCGGTGTCCTGTACGACTCGTACGAAAATCTGATCCAACGGCCCTTCGTGGCCCGGGTTCCAGAAAAGTTGCTTGTTTCGTACAGTTTCTACTGGACGTACACGTGATTATTCCTCACTCGGATGTTGCCTTTGGAAAATGATGATTCCCCACGTACGGAACGTGATCGTAGTCCCGGTCCCGTGTATGGCTCATGCGAAACCTGCTCCAACGGCGATTCGTGGCCCGGGTGGCAGGAAAGTAGCTTGTTTGACACGCGAGGCTGGGTCGATGAGATCCTCCGTAAACGCCTAGGATTATTCCTCAGCCGCAACGTCGTCACACCTGAGCCTGCACTGACGTTGTCAAGTATATGTTCCTATGACCATGAGATCATGCAACTCACGGACACCGGAGGATTGCCTTGTGTGTATCAAACATCGCAGCATAACTAGGTAATTATAAAGGTTCTCTACAAGTATCTCTGAGGGTATCTATTGGGTTGGCATGGATCAAGATTGGGATTTGTTACTCCGTGTGACGGAGAGGTATCTCAGGGCCCACTCGGTAATACAACATCACAATAAGCCTTGCAAGCAATGTGACTAAGTGTTAGTCACGGGATCTTGTGTTACAGAACGAGTAAAGAGACTTGCCGGTAATGAGGTTGAAATAGGTATGGAGATACCGACGATCGAATCTCAGGCAAGTAACATACGAAAGAACAAAGGGAACAACATACGGGATTAACTGAATCCTTGACCTAGAGGTTCGACCGTTAAAGATCTTCATAGAATATGTAGGAACCAATATGGGCATCCAGGTTCCGCTATTGGTTATTGACCGTAGAGGTGTCTCGGTCATGTCTACATAATTCTCGAACCCACAGGGTCTGCACACTTAAGGTTTGGTGACGTTTCGGTAGTATAGAGTTATGCATGGTGGTGACCAATGGTTGTTCGGAGTCCCAGATGAGATCCCGAATACCATGATGAGCTCCGGAATTGTCCGTAGGTAAATATTGATATATAGGAAGTCCTATTTTGGTCGCAGGAAAAGTTTCGGGCTCATCGGTATTGTACCGGGAGTGCCGGTAGTGTACCGGGAGACCATCGGGAGGGGTATTTCGATCCAAGAGGCTAAACAGGATGTGGGAGAGTGAATACCAGCCCTTAGTAATCTGGTGGAAGTCCCACACAAGGCCCATGTGGCTGGCAAGAAAAACCCAAAGAGAAAAAGGTGGAAAAAGGCAAAAAGTCCAAAATAAGGAGGAGTCCAAGTCCTACTTGGATTGGAGGAGGATTCCTCCTCTCCTCCCAATTCGGCCGAATCCTAGAGGGCTTCGCCCTTGTGCTAAGTCTCCTCCTCTCTTCCTCTTATATATACTAGAGGTCTTAGGTTTTTTGCACTTGATTTTCAGCCATGTGCTACCCGTTCCTCTAGTGCAGAGTTTCTCCTCTAGATCGGTTTTCTACAGTGCTTAGCCGAAGCCCTGCCGGAATTCCTCCACCACCATCGCCGCGCTGCCATTATGCTGCCAGAGAACTCGTCTACCTCTCCGCTCCGTCTTGCTGGATCAAGAAGGCGAAGATCGTCATCAAGCTGTACGTGTGCTGAACGCGGAGGTCCTGTCCGTTCGGTGCTTGATTAGGATACACCAACCGCGTTTCTTATCCCTTCCCGCTTAGCGATATACAAGGGTACGTAGATCCACTCTCCCTCTCGTAGATGCTCATCACCATGGATAGATCATGTGTGTGCGTAGGAAATTTTTGTTTCCCATGCAACGTTCCCCAACAGGATCGGTATAGGTACAATGGTGCTGCTGGAGCTGTGTCTAGAGGATGAAGAAGGGGCAGCCGGCTCCTCCTCCTCCACTGCTAGAAGGGGTGGTGTATAAGGATATGATCGCTCATGTGTGCGTGTCTCTGTCCGTCCCCGTTGCATGGGGGCTCGGGGGGGTTTATAGGCCAACCCCCCGGCTCTTACAATATTTTATAAGTACAAGGGTGGGGGACCCGGCTGGCAGTCTCTCCGACTGGTCAGAGAGTCCCACCGCTCGCGCCGTTTTGTCGTTGGCAGGGCCCGCCGGCTGAGCGGTGCCATCTCCCGTTGGGGCCTACCGGCCGGCTCTACGATTGGCCCTCGCCCACCTGCCGCGGCACAGGCCGCCCGGGGGGCGTTGTCTAGTGCCAGCCGGCCAAAGTCTCCGGTACGCCCGGCAGCACTATAGCCACGCCGGGGCAGGTAATCGAGTGGCGAGGGCATGTCGGCACTGTTCCCTCGCACGGTCCCGCTCATCAAGGTTAGCACCGGGACGGTTGGACTGTAGCCACGCCCGCAGTGCGTCAGCGGACACTGTAGCCATAGGGCCGCCCATCATGCCGGTCGCGTCACATCGTCGTACCCGCAGGCAGAGGGATAGGACAGGGCATGTCCGTCCTAGGGTAAACAAAAGAGCTGGCCCGCGATCGGCCGGCTATGCCCAGCCGGCCGAGGGTCCGGCCACCTCCTTGACCAGCCGGCCGGGGCGCCAGCCGACACTGGATCACGCCGCGCGTCCCTCAGCCAGCCTAGGGGTAAGGGGGAGGACCCCGTTGCTTTATCCTACCTAGGGGTAACAACCCTATCAGTTGTCGCCGAAGCCGGTGGGGGCCCGCGTCCGGCAAACGGTGGGGAGCTGGCGGCTTCCCCACAGAGACAACCGACTATGGCTCAAAGGCGAAAGGGCAGCCGGGTCGGCCGTTGGACCCAACGCCTTGGGTACCGGCACGCCACCCCGGGATCCTCACCGGCACTCGACACGCAATGCGGCGAGTACTGATGCGGCAGGTCCCGCGCACGCGGGGAGACGGGACGTCGCCCAGGCCTTGCCCGGTAGGACCCAGGCATAGCCTAGTAGGCCTCGGGGCGCAGGATAGGATTCTCTATGCCTCGAGGCGGCCGTTATGGCCTGGGGCCACCCATGTGCGCGGAGTTTCTGGGGGGAGTGGGCACAATCAATCCCACGTCCCCCGGTTGTGGCCTCCCCAAAAAAAGGGGAGGAAGAGCAAGAGGCGGCGGTACCCACGCCCTACTTGCCTCCTTGCTACCCTTCATCGTTGCCTCTTTCTCTTCCTCGACGTCGTCACACCTTACCCTTCACCGCCCTACTTGCGATGGCCGATGGACGCGGTTGCAGCTGGACAGGCTCCTTCATGGTCAAGGCAGACAACGCCGAGCTACACCACGTGTGCATGCTGCCGCTGCAGGAGCAGGTGGTCGCACACGCGCCGAGCGTTGAGATAGCGCCGGTGGCTCAGCCAGGGGAACACGTCATGTTCCTCTAGCACTTCTCCCGGGGCTTTGGGCTCCCGGTGAGTAACTTCTTTCGTCTCCTTCTAGATACTTTTGACCTCTAGCCGCACAACCTTGGTATGAATGCGATCCTCTACCTCTCCGCCTTTGTGATGTTGTGTGAGGGGTACCTCGGTGTCCTTCCTTTCATCGACCTCTTCAATACTCTCTTCTACGTCAAACCTCTAAAAAGTGATGCCTGCAGGGGCACGGTGGTGTGCTGCCGTGGCGTCGCTCGCTTTCCTCCTCTTTCCCTCATTGATTCCACCAAGGGGTGGCAGCGGACGTTATTCTACGTGAAGAACGTTGACCCGAGGATGGATTACATTCAGCTGCCGCCGTTTGAGGACAGGTAGTCCTCCCAGCAGAATTGGATGGGGACTGCCCCGCGTGGCGTGGCCCTGGATGAGCTTGGCCAGCCCACGCAGTTGAAGAGCTTCGAGGGGCTGGTCGCCGCCGACCTGATGGCGTCCTTTATCTCGCGTCGGGTGTCGCCCCTCCAGATGAGGCCACACCAGATTTGTGACATGTTCGGCCGGCGCGACCCCTACCAGCTGTCCACCATCGAGTTGACACCGGCTCAGGTGGCAAAGCGGGCGAACGCCCTCACAACGTTCAAGATGAAGCTTGCCTCGTGGTCCTTCGGCATGGAGCCATTCGACCGCATCAACCGCCCTCCTCTCGTGAGTTTTTCGTCGAGGCGGTTCCTTCTTGTTTGTTATTCCCTAGCCGACAGCCGGCTAGAGAACTTACATTGATATGCTGATCGCAGCTGCTAGTGCGACCGAACACACCGAAAGGCCCACACCCTGAGATCTTCCAGGTGGAGCGCGACAACTCCAACTCCGAAGACTCCCCAGGAGGAGGGAGTGGACTCCTTGGGAGGAGCCGACGAGCCGGAGGATCCGCAAGGCGACAGTCCTGGTCGATCCGGAGGGTCCGGTGCAGCCGAGGAACCCAGCGGACCAGGTGAGTTCCCTCTTGCCCCCTCAATCAGGGACTGGAGAGATTACAACGACGATGATGACGATTTGATGATTCTAGACGAGCCTCCTCTCGCAGTGTGCCAGGACGGGAGGAGCGAGGAGCGATCGGCTCGAGGCCCGGCAGCCAAAGCGGCCGGCCGGGGGAACAGGCTAGCTCAGGAGGGGCCGACGGCCCCGCCGCCCGGTCCGAAGCGGGTGAAGGTGTCCGTGCGGAAGCCGCCGCCACGTGCCAAGCAGGCCTTGACCCTTGTTATCGTGTAAGTTCTTTGTTTTGCGTAAGTTTTGCTTCCACCTTGTGAGCCGATTAACGACCGATTTCTTAGATGCTGAAGTGATCCCATCGAGCTCCACGAGGAGTAGCCGGCGGGGGAGCCGATAGATGCCGCCGGCCGGCTGGTCCGCGAGCAAGCAGCCACCCAGCAGGAGGAAAAGAGGAGGCTCGCGGAGCTGCAAGCCTCCAGGTCCGGTACGTGAGGAGGGGCCGTGCACTCCGGGACCTCGAGCAGTCGGAGGCGAAGGGGGTCGGCGGATCCCCCACGGGCATCGGACTCGGTAGCGGAGTCAACCCGCATGTCGGGGCCTCCGTCAAGCGATCCGCGGGGGGCGGCCATAGACCCGCCAGCGCCTCCACTCGCGCAAGAGACGGCCTAGGCAAGGGCGGCCACGACGGAGCTGGCTCCAGAGGCGACTCGGCCTGAGGTGCCTGTTTGAAATATGCCCTAGAGGCAATAATAAATTAGTTATTATCATATTTCCTTGTTCGTGATAATCGTTTATTATCCATGCTCTAATTGTATTGATCGGAGACTTAGATGCATGTGTGGATACATAGACAAAACCATGTCCCTAGTATGCCTCTAATAGACTAGCTCGTTGATCAAAAGATGGTTAAGGTTTCCTAGCCATGGACATGAGATGTCATTTGATAACAGGGTCACATCATTAGGAGAATGATGTGATGCACAAGACCCAAACTGGAAACGTAGCATATGATCGTGTCAGTTTACTGCTACTGTTTTGTGCATGTCAAGTATGTGTTCCTATGACCATGAGATCATGCAACTCACGGACACCGGAGGAGTGCCTTGTGTGTATCAAACATCGCAGCATAACTAGGTAACTATAAAGGTGCTCTACAGGTATCTCCGATGGTGTTTGTTGAGTTAGCATGGATCGAGACTGGGATTTGTTACTCCGTGTGACGGAGAGGTATCTCGGGGCCCACTCGGTAATGCAACATCACAATAAGCCTTGCAAGCAATGTGACTAATTGTTAGTTGTGGGATCTTGTATTACGGAACGAGTAAAGAGACTTTCCGGTAACGAGGTTGAACTAGGTATGGAGATACCGACGATCGAATCTCGGGCAAGTAACATACCGAAGAACAAAGGGAACGTTATACGAGATTAACTGAATCCTTGAAATAGAGGTTCGACCGATAAAGATCTTCGTAGAATATGCAGGAACCAATGTGGATGTCCAGGTCCCGCCATTGGTTATTGACCGTAGAGTTGTCTCGGTCATGTCTACATAGTTCTCGAACCCGTAGGGTCTGCACACTTAAGGTTCGGTGACGTTTCGGTAGTGTAGAGTTATGTATGGTGGTGACCGAAGTTTGTTCGGAGTCCCATATGAGATCCTGGACGTCACGAGGAGCTCCGGAATGGTCCGGAGGTAAAGATTCATATATAGGAAGTCCCAGTTTGGTTTCCGGAAAAGTTTCGGGCTCAACGGTAGTGTACCGGGAGTGCCGGTAGTGTACCGGGAGTGCCGGTAGTGTACCGGGAGGCCTCCGGGAGGGGTATTTCGACCCCAAGAGGTCCATGGGCTGTGGGAGAATAATAACAAGCCCTTAGTGGGCTGTGAAAACAGCCACAAAGGCCCATGGCGCAGGAGAGAAAGTCCTAAAGCAAAAAGTGGAAAATCAGCCAATAGGAGGCAATCCTACTCCAACTAGGATTGGAGGTGAAGTAGGATTGCTTCCCACCTCCTATTTCGGCCGACCCAAAGGCCTTGGCTGCCTCTCCTCTCCTATCCTCCTATATATACTAGTGGATTGGGTGGTTTTTGGACAGATTTTCCGGCCACGTGCTACCCGTTAGACCGGTGCATAGTTTCTCCTCTAGATCGGTTTTCTGCAGCGCTTAGGCGAAGCCCTGCCGGAATTGCTCCACCACCATCACCGGTGCGCTGTCACGCTGCCGGTGAACTCTCTATCCTATCCACCTCCTCTCGCTGGATCGAGACGGTGGAGATTGTCATCAAGCTGCACGTGTGCTGAACGCGAAGATGCCGTCCGTTCGGCGCTAGATCGGAACGACCGTGATCGAGATCGCGAGACGGTTCATGATGTGATTGCGGAACGGATCGTGATGAGTTTGCGGGACAGATCATGATCAATATCATGAGACGGATCGTGATGAGTTCGCGGGACGGATCATGATGTGTTCGCGGGATGGTTCGTGATTCGATCGCGGGACGCTCGGCGATTTGGATCACGAAAAAGTTCGACTACACCAACCGCGTTTCTTAATGCTTCCCGCTTAGCGATCTACAAGGGTACGTAGATCCACTCTCCCTCTCGTAGATGCTCATCACCATGGATAGGTTTGCGTGTGCGTAGGAAATTTTTTGTTTCCCATGCGACGTTCCCCAACAGTGGCATCATGAGCTAGGTTGATGGTTCGATGAGATCTCAAGTAGAACACAAAAGGTTTGTGGGCGTTGATGCTTAGATTGCTTCCTCCCTTGGTCGTATTTTGGTTCAGCGGTATTGTGAGATGAAGCGGCCCGGACCAACATTACTCGTACGCTTATGAGAGACCGGTTCCCTCGACACAACTTGTTGCTTAGATGGCTTGCGGGTGACAGTTTCTCTCACTTTAGGTGGATCGGATCCGACAAAGGCGGTCCTTGAGAAGGTTGAAAAGCAATCTATGTATCACCGTTGTGGTTCATGCGTAGGTGAGAATCGTTCTTGCTAGATACCCGTAGCAGCCATGTAAAACATGCAACAACAATTAGAGGACGTCTAACTTGTTTTTGCAGGGTATGTTGTGATGTGATATGGCCAATTACATGATGAGATATATGTGATGTATGAGATGATCATATGATGTATAGAATTTCACGACTTGCATGTCGTTGAGTACGGCAACCGGCAGGAGCCATAGGGTTGTCTTTAATTATTGTATGACCTGCGTGTCAATCATTAAGCGCTATGTAATGCTTTAGTTTATCGCTAAGCGGTAGCAATAGAAGTAGAAGCAGGGCTGGCGCCACAACCCCAATGGCAACACATTGATGGAGATCAAGATGATGGAGATCATGGTGTTGTGCCGGTGATGATGGAGATCATGCCGGTGTTTCGAAGATGGAGATCTTAAACACAAGTTCATGGCCATATCATGTCACTTATGAATTGCATGAGATGTTAATCCTTTTATGCACCTTGTTTTGCTTAGTACGGCAGTAGCATTATAAGGTGATCCCTCACTTGAATTTCAAGATGAACTGTGTTCTCCCCGAGTGTGCACCGTTGCGAAAGTTCGTCGTGTTGAGACACCACGTGATGATCGGGTGTGATAGACTCTACTTTCACATACAACGGATGCAAGCCAGATTTGCACGCGCAGAACACTCGGGTTAAACTTGACGAGCCTAGCATGTACAGACATGGCCTCGGAACACAAGAGACCGAAAGGTCGAGCATGAGTCATATAGTGGATATGATCAACATAATGATGTTCACCATTGAAGCCACCTTAACTCACGTGATGATCGGACTTAAGTTGGTGAATTTGGATCATGTATCACTCGAATGACCCGAGGGATGTCAATTTGAGTGGGAGTTCTTAAGTAATATGATTAATTGAACTCATTATCATGAACATAGTCAATAGTGTCCTTGCAAATTATGTTGTAGATTACTAGCTCGCGTTGTAGCTCCCTTAAATTTTTATATGTTCCTAGAGAAATAGAGTTGAAAGATGTTGGTAGCAATATTGCAGACTGGGTCCGTGATCTAAGGATTGTCCTCATTGCTGCACAGAAGGCTTATGTCCTTAATGCACCGCTCGGTGCGCCACCCCCTCTAGCGTCGTTTATAGATGTTGTGAACATCTGACAGGCACGTTTCGATGACTACTTGATAGTTTAGTGCGTCATGCATTACGGCTTAGAATTGAGGCTCCGAAACGTTTTGAATGTCACGGAACATATGAGATGTTCTAGGAGCAGAGATTGTGATCTCAGGCTCGTGCCTGTGTTGCGAGATATGAGATCTCCAACAAGATTCTTTGCCTGTAAGATGAAGGAGAATGGCTCAATCGTTGAGCATGTACTCATATTGTGTGGGTACTACAATTGCTTGAATCAAGTGGGAGTTGATCTTCCAGATAAGATAGTGATTGATATAGTTCTCCAAGTCACTGTCACTAAAGCTACTAGATCTTCGTGATGAACTATAATACACCAGGGATAGAAATATTGGTCCCTGAGCTGTTCGCGATGTTTGACACCGCGAAGGTAGAAATCAAGAAGGAGCGTCAAGTGTTGATGGTTAATCAAACCACTAGTTTGGAAAGGGCAAGAGCAAGGAGGGAAACTTCATGGATAGCAAGTCAGTTGCTGCTCTAGTGAAGCAACCCAAAGTTGAACTCAAACCCGAGACTAAGTGCTTCTATTATGAGGTGAGAGGTCGCTGAAGCAGAACAACCCTAGATACTTGGTAGATAAGAAGGCTGGCAACATTGACAGAAGTATATTTGATATATGAGTTATTGATGTGTACCTTGCTAGTACTCCTAGTAGCACCTGGGTATTGGATACCGGTTCGGTTGCTAAATGTTAGTAACTCGAAATAAAATCTACGGAATAAACGGAGAACTAGCTAAGGGTGAGGTGACGATGTGTGTTGGAAATGTTTCCAAGGTTGATGTGATCAACATCGCACGCTCTCTCTACCTTCAGGATTAGTGACGAACCTAAATAAATGTTACTTGGTGTTTTGCGTTGAGCATGAACATGATTAGATCATGTTTGTTGCAATATGGTTATTCATTTAAGTCAGAGAATAATAGTTATTCTGTTTACATGAATAATACCTTCAATGGTCATGCACCCAGTGAGAATGGTTTGTTGAAATCTTGATCGTAGTAATACACATGTTCATAACATTGATGTCAACAGATAAAAGTTAAATAATGATAGTACCACATACTTGTGGCACTGCCGCAAAATGTCATATTGGTATAAAGCGCATGAAGAAACTCCATGGTGATGGATATTTGGACTCATTCGATTTCGAATCGGTTGAGACATGCGAACCATGCCTCTTGGGCAAGATGACTAAAGGACCCCGTTGGATGGAGCGGGCAAGTGATTCATTGGAAATGATACATGTTGATGTATGCAATCTAGTGAGTCTTGTAGCGTGCAGTGGATATCGTTATTTTCTTACCTTCACTGATGATTTGAGTAGATATAGTGTATATTTACTTAATGGAACACAAGTCTGAATCGTTTGAAAGGTTCAAGCAAATTCAGAGTGAAGTTTAAAGATCATCATGACAAGAAGATAAAAACGACTGTGATATGATCGTGGAGGTGAATATCTGAGTCACGAGTTTGGCATACAACTTAAGACAATGTGAAAGTTGTTTCACAACTAAACGCCACCTGGAACACCATAGTGTGATGGTGTGTCCGAATATCATAGTTACGCTCTATTGGACATGGTGCGTGCTATGATGTCTCTTATCATTTTACTACTATAATTTTGGGGTTATGCATTAGAGACAACTACATTCACTTTAAATAGGGCATCATCTAAATCCGTTGAGATGACACCGTGTGAATTATGGTTTGATAGAAACCTAAGCTATCATTTCTTAATATTTGGGGCTACGACACTTGTGTGGAAAATGTTTTCACCTAATGAGGTCAAACCCAAGGCAGACAAATGCATCTCCATAGAATACCCCAAGATCAGTTGGGTGAACCTTCTATCTCAGATCCAAGTGCAAAGTGTTTGTTACTAAAACGGATCCTTTCTCGAGGAAAAGTTTCTCTCGAAAGAATTAAGTGGGAGGAAGATAGAACTTGATGAGCTTGTTAAAACTTTGTTCAACCAGAGAGTAGCGCAGCGCAGGATGTTGTTGATGTGAAGCCTACGTTAGTTAAAGAGGAAGTTAATGATGATGATCATGAAGCTTCAGGATCAAGTTACTATCGAACTTCGTAGGTCGACGAGGATGTGTACTGCTCCTAAGCGGTACGACAACCCTGTCTTGGAGGTCATGTTGTTGGACAACGATGAACCTACGAGCTATGGAGAAGCGATGATGGGCCCGGATTCCGACAAATGGTTGGAGGCCATGAAATCCGAGATAGGATCCATGTATGAAAACCAAGTATAGACTTTGGTAGACTTGCTCGTTGGACGGTAGGTCGTTGAGTACAAATGGATCTTTAAAATGAAGACAGACGCTGATGGTAATTGTCACCATTTGTAAAGCTCGACTTGTTGCAAAGTTGTTTGCGACAAGTTCAAGGAGTTGACTGCGATGAGACTTTCTCACTCGTAGTGGTGCTAAAGTCTATTGGAATTATGTTAGAAGTTGCTGTGTTTTCAATTATGAAATGTGGCAGATGGATGTCAAAACATCGTTTCCTTAACGGTTTACTCGAGGAAAGGTTGTATGAGATACAACCAGAAGGTTTTGTCAGGCCTAAGGATGCTAAAAGGTGTGCAAGCTTCGGTGATCCTTCCATGGACTGAAGCAAGAATCTCGGAGTTGGAATATACGCTTTGATGAGGTGATCAAAGTTTTGATGTTTATACAAAGTTTACGAGAAACTTGTATTTGTAATAAAGTGAGTGGGAGCACTATAGAATTTCTGATAAGTATATGTGGATGACATATTGTTGATCTGAAATAATCTAGAGTTTCTGGAAAGCATAAAACGGTCATTTGGAAAGTGATTTTCAAAGGAAGACCTGGATGAAGCTACCTAATTGTTGAGCATCAAAATCTATGGAGATAGATCAAGATGCTCGATGAGACTTTCAATCAGTGCATACCTTGACAAGATTTTGAAAGAGTTCAAAATGGATCAGTTAGAGAAAGAGTTCTCGCCTGATTTGTAAGGTGTGAAAGTTGAGTGAGACTCAAAGCTCGACAACGGCAGAAGAAAGAGAAAGGACGAACGTCGTCCCCTATGCCTTAGCCATAGGCTCTATATTATGCCATGCTGTGTACCCCACCTGTGTGTGCCTTGCCATGAGTCCATCAGGGGGTACAAGTGTGAACCAGGAGTGGATCACTGGACAGCGGTCAAGATTATCCTCAGTAACTAAGAGACTGAGGAGATGTTTCTCGATTATGGAGGTGATAAAGAGTTCGTCGTAAGGAGTTACGTCGATACAAGCTTTAACACTAATCCGGATGACTCATAGTAGCAATCTGGATACGTATAGTGGAGCAGCCATTTGGAATAGTACCGAGCGGAGTGTGGTAGCAGTGTTTACAATTTGACATAGGTATTTGCAAAGTGCACACGTATCTGAATGTTACAGACCCGTTGACTATAAGACCTCTCTCACATGCAAACAATGATCGAGCCCCAAAACTCGTTGGGTGTTAGATTCTTAACAATGCGAATCACATGGTGATGTGAACTAGATTATTGACTCTAGTGCAAGTGGGAGAACTGTTGGAAATATGCCCTAGAGGCAATAATAAATTAGTTATTATCATATTTCCTTGTTCGTGATAATCGTTTATTATCCATGCTATAATTGTATTGATCGGAGACTTAGATGCATGTGTGGATACATAGACAAAACCATGTCCCTAGTATGCCTCTAATAGACTAGCTCGTTCATCAAAAGATGGTTAAGGTTTCCTAGCCATGGACATGAGATGTCATTTGATAACGGGGTCACATCATTAGGAGAATGATGTGATGGACAAGACCCAAACTACAAACATAGCATATGATCATGTCAGTTTATTGCTACTGTTTTCCGCATGTCAAGTATGTGTTCCTATGACCATGAGATCATGCAACTCACAGATATCGGAGGAGTGCCTTGTGTGTATCAAACGTCGCAACGTAACTGGGTGACTATAAAGGTGCTCTACAGGTATCTCCGATGGTGTTTGTTGAGTTGGCATGGATCGAGACTGGGATTTGTTACTCCGTGTGATGGAGAGGTATCTCGGGGCCCACTCAGTAATGCAACATCACAATAAGCCTTGCAAGCAATGTGACTAATTGTTAGTTGCGGGATCTTGTCTTACGGAACGAGTAAATAGACTTGCCGGTAACGAGGTTGAACTAAGTATGGAGATACCGACGATCGAATCTCGGGCAAGTAACATACCGAAGAACAAAGGGAACGTTATACGAGATTAACTGAATCCTTGAAATAGAGGTTCGACCGATAAAGTTCTTCGTAGAATATGTAGGAACCAATCTGGACGTCCAGGTCCCGCCATTGGTTATTGACCGTAGAGGTGTCTCGGTCATGTCTACATAGTTCTCGAACCCGCAGGGTCTGCACACTTAAGGTTCGGTGACGTTTCGGTAGTGTAGAGTTATGTATGGTGGTGACCGAAGTTTGTTCGGAGTCCCAGATGATATCCTGGACATCACGAGGAGCTCCGGATTGGTCCGGAGGTAAAGATTCATATATAGGAAGTCCCAGTTTGGTTTCCGGAAAAGTTTCGGGGTCATCGGTAGTGTACCGGGAGTGCCGGTAGTGTACCGGGAGGCCTCCAGGAGGGGTATTTCGACCCCAAGAGGTCCATGAGCTGTGGGAGAAGAATAACCAGCCCTTAGTGGGCTGTTAAAACAGCCACAAAGGCCCATGGCGCAGGAGAGAAAGTCCTATAGCAAAAAGTGGAAAATCAGCCAATAGGAGGCAATCCTACTCCAACTAGGATTGGAGGTGAAGTAGGATTGCTTCCCACCTCCTATTTCGGCTGACCCAAAGGCCTTGGCTGCCTCTCCTCTCCTCTCCTCCTATATATACTAGTGGATTGGGTGGTTTTTGGACAGATTTTCCGGCCACGTGCTACCCGTTACACCGGTGCATAGTTTCTCCTCTAGATCGGTTTTCTGCAGCGCTTAGGCGAAGCCCTGCCGGAATTGCTCCACCACCATCACCGGAGCGCCGTCATGCTGCCGGTGAACTCTCTCTCCTCTCCGTCTCCTCTCGCTGGATCGAGACGGTGGAGATCGTCATCAAGCTGCACGTGTGCGGATCACGGAGGTGCCGTCCGTTCGGCGCTAGATCGGAAGAACCGTGATCGAGATCGCGAGACGGCTCGTGATGTGATTACGGAACGGATCGTGATGAGTTCACGGGACAGATCGTGATCAAGATCGTGAGACGGATCGTGATGAGTTCGCGGGACGGATCATGATGTGTTCGCGGGACGGTTCGTGATTGGATCGCAGGACGCTCGGCGATATGGATCGCGAAGAAGTTCGACTACACCAACCGCGTTTCTTAATGCTTCCTGCTTAGCGATCTACAAGGGTACATAGATCCACTCTCCCTCTCGTAGATGCTCATCACAATAGATAGGTTTGCGTGTCCGTAGGAAATTTTTTGTTTCCCATGCGACGTTCCCCAACAGTGCCGGCTCCAGACGCTCGCGGCCGAACCGGCTCGGGACGAGGTGTTGGAGGTCCCGGCAGCCTCGGAGGCGGCGCCAGAGACAATGGCCATGGAGGTGGAGGATCCCTTCGCCGTGACCGACATGCCGGAACGGTAGGAGGAGGAGGAGGCGAGGGCAACGTGCGGGGGGGGGGGGGCGGCGGTGAGCGACTCCTGCACCCTTGCCCTTGTCAATCCACCCCCGGCGGCTTGCGTCGTGGCAAGCCCGGGCGGCAACGGAGGCCGGGCAAGGAGGCCCTTGCGATCGATGCGGGAGGTGCTCCGGGACTAGGAGGCGCTGGCGGGCGCGACGGTCCTGCTGGCTCCCCAGGCGGGCGGCCCGGTCCCCTCTTTCGGGGACTTGGGGAGCGTCTGGGACCAGTGCCGGCAGGAGCTGACCCGGTTCGCGGAGGCGGCCGATGCCACCCTACAATGTGCGGAGGTAAGCTGACTACATTGTCGTAGACTTTTCGGTGGTGGCACGCGAGCGCACCCATTGGGTGTAGCCCCGGAGATGCGGGCCGGCTGGCTGGCTGACGGGCAGCCGGGCTGGATCTCTTTTGAATGTGCCTTCACCTTTGCCCCGTCTGTTTTCTTTGGCAGGAAGGAACCACCCTACGGCAGAAGCTGTTCGCGGAGGCGGTCGCCATCCACAACCACAACAAACATGGCTTCTATCGCCTAGAGGAGGAGTTGGCTCATGTGCGAGGTCAGTGTAGTTGAACTTTGTAGAAGGGGCACATAGCCACCAGAAGTCGGCTGACGCCGGTTGTTGTTTTGCAGGTGAGCTGGCCACCCTTCGAGAGGAGACAACCGTGCTTGCCTCCGAGAGGGACCGGCTAGCGTGAGACGCCCAGGCGGCCGCGTAGGAAATGGACCGGCTGGCCGCGCTACTGGTCGACGGGGAAGCGGCCCGGGACCGGCTCAAGGCCGAGGCGGCGAAGGAGGCGGCGGGCCAGGAGACGGCCGTCAAGGAGGCGGCTGGCGCCACCTTGAGGGCTGCTTCCCTCCAAGGCAAGGTGACCTGGATCGAGAGGACGCTCGAGGAGGTCAGGGGTTCTCTTGCCGCGTCAAAAGCGGCCCGAGAGTCGGAGCGCAAGACGGCACTCCACTTTGCCATTGGGGTGGACGACGCGATCGAAGGTAGGTGCCAATATTTCTCTTCCCTAGCCGGTTGTTCTTCCCTTTGCCGTTTCTCGTCTTTCATATTGCTTTTCTTTCCTTCTCTTCTTCTTCCTTCCAGGGCGTTTCCCGGAAACTCATCGCCGCGCTGCGCGCGCCGTTGAGGAGCATCGGGAATACCTTCGGGAGTGCGATCGATCAATCGAGGAGCATGCTGCGTGGGACATGGACGAGATTGGGCTCGCCATCGAGATATGGATGACCCATCTTGAGCGGAGCATGGAGCGGCTCAAGACCGCCGACAAGGAGGTCATCGCCATGCTATGGCCGGGCCATGGGGGAGCTCCGCTGCACCGCGTGGGTTAGTGGCTGGAGCATGCTGTCCCCCGCCTCGAGGCCTGGAAGGCATCGGCTGCCCGAGCCGAGGCGCAGATGGCGCTCCGGTTCGTCACGTTTTGGTACTGTGGCGTGGACCTGGACCGGCTGGCGACCATGCGGGACATGCCGGCCATAGAGTGGGAGGCCCGGGAGATTGCCCTTGTCCAGCGGGCCAACGAGCTCGCGTCATATGTTGACGCGGATGAATTCCTGCCGTCCCTTGGCGAGGATGGCGAGCCGTTGCCCGAGGACTCCTTCGGCATCCCTCAGGGCCTGGCGGATGACGAAGTCACCGACAAGATCACCGACTCGAGCGGCAAGACGGCCGAGACCGAGGAGCCCACCTCGAAGTCCAAGGACGCCGATGCGAAGGCCACGACCACCTTCGAGGCGGGGACTGAGCTGCCCCGCGACACGCCGGCTGGGGGCACACCGACTAGCGACCTGCTGGTGGCCTGAGCCCCCAGACATCTTTTTTATCTTTCTTCCTGCATGTAAAACTTGAGTCCACCCACTGGGGGTGTTTGTGTAATGAATTGAATGCTGACCGTGGGCCGCTTCTGCCTTATTATTTATGCCTTGAATATTCTATCATGTTTGCCTTGTGACTCGCCTCGTCCTTATCCTTTTTTCCCACTTCGACTCTTTTCGTTTCTATCCCTTTTCCCCTTTGGTTTTGGCCCCATCATCCCGACAGTCAGTAACCGGTCTTAGCTGGGTCGGGGCGTCCGCCTCAAGGGAGCCAGTTCGAAACTTAGGAATCGTGAGGGTTTTTCGGGATAAGTAGAGTGGTAGAGACGCGGGGATGGTCCGGCTGGGCCCCAAAGGGGTCTCCCTTTGTTTCAACCTTTCGTGTGAGCCAATACCTTGCCGCCCCGGGGCCCCGTCAGCCAGACAACCGGGGCTCGGCTCTTTAGCTAGTATGGGTGGGGAAGTTCGGTTGGCTCACATTACTTAGCCATTTTCCAGAGAGGCGCTTCTAAGCCCAGCTGGCTAGCCCACGGGTCCGGGAGCCGGGCCGGGGAGCCGGTGAGTGAGGAACACTTTTGAGAGAAACGGAACGAGGCGCTCCCCAAGAGCCGGCTTGGGATGCCCATTGCATTCATAAGTCCAAAAGGGTGGGGATACATACATACATTGATTTTTCTCAGCAGTAAAATGGGCGCAGGAGTGCTGCTTTCCATGGGCGTTCCGTCTCTTCATCGGAAGCATCTCTTTTGCGCTTCTGTGGCTTGTGGGTGTCTATCAGGTAGTATGTGTTGTTGTGTAGAGCATTGTTGATGATGAACGGGCCCTCCCATGGGGAGGACAGCTTGTGCTGTCCGACGGTTCGCTGGATCCGTCTGAGAACCAGGTCCCTCTCGCGGAACAAGAGTGGCCGGATCCACTTGCTGTGGTAGTGCCAGAGCTTCTGCTGGTAGATCACCGTCCGGCTCAAGGCTAGTTCGCGAGCTTCCTCGAGTATATCGACGTCATCTTCTCTTGCCTCCTTAGCATCCTTCTCCATGTATAGGGCGACCCGAGGCAAAACGAACTTGATGTCGGTGGGGATGATCGCCTCGGACCCATACACAAGGAAGAAGGGAGTGTAGCCGGTTGACCGGTTCGGGGTGGTCCTGAGACTCCAAAGGATGGCCGACAGCTCGTCGATCCAGCAGCCGGTCGGCCTTACCAGTGGCGTCATGAGCCGGGGCTTGATGCCGGACAGGATGAGGCCGTTCGCCCTCTCGACCTAGCCGTTTTACTGTGGATGAGCGATAGAGGCCAGGTCGTGCTGGATTCCTTGCTTGGAGTAGAAACACGCGAGTGTGCCCTTGGCGAAGTTGGTGCCGTTGTCAGTTATGATGCTGTGGGGAACGCCGTCGCATACCGTGATGTCGATGATGAACCGGACGGCTGTGGGGCCGTCCAGCTTCTTTATTTGTCGTGCCTCGATCCACTTGGTGAATTTGTCGATGGCCACCAGCAAGTGCGTCATGCCACCTCGAGCGGTCTTGAACAGGCCCACCATGTCCAGCCCCCAAACGACAAAAGGCCACGAGAGTGGGATGGTTTGGAGTGCTGTTGTCGGCAGGTGGCTTTGCACACTGAAGCGTTGGCAGCCCTTGCACTCGTTGACCAACTTCTTGGCCGCCTTGAGAGTCGTGGGCCAGTAGTAGCCGTGGCAGAAAGCCTTGGGCACCAGGGTCCGGGAGGTGGCATGATGCCCGCATTCGCCCTGGTGAATGTCGAGGAGGATCTCCACATCCTTTTCCGGCCCAACGCATCGCTGGAAGACGCTTGTTGTGCTGTGGTGGACGATCTCGTTGTAGATGCCGTAGGCTGTGGCCCGGCGCTGGATTTGCCTCGCCAGAGCCTCGTTCGGAGGCAGCTCACCTCGTAGAAAAAACACTAGGATGGGTTGGGCCCACGAGGGGGCCGAGACGGCGACCGGCTCGGGAGCCCCGGGGACTGGTTGATCAGTCCCCGAGACCGGCTCACCAGCCCCCGGGACCGTCTCGGGAGCCCCCGAGGCTGGTTGGTCAACCCACGGATCTGGCCCGCCGGCCACCGGGGTCGGCTCGTCGATGATCATCATGATGGCCGCGCAACCGGGGCCGGCTCGTCGATGATCATCATGATGGCCGCGCAGCCGGGGGCGGCCGCCTCGGACGCTGCCGGTTCGACCGTAGCTGGCTGGGCGGCCGACGGTTCGGGAGCCGATGGTGAAGGTGCTGGAGAGGTGGCCGGGGCCGTTGAGGGGCCAGAGACGCCTACCGGCACGAAGATTGACTCTGACTCTAGGAAAGGCTTGATAGATGGCTTGAGCAGCCGTTTGAGGGAGACGCCGGCTGGGATGGCCTACAGGGTGGAATCGATCTTTGCCAGCGCGTCCGCCGCCTCGTTGTCCGCCTGTGGGACGTGATGAAACTCACAGCCCTCAAAGGAGCCGGTGATCTGTTGTACGAGGAAGCGGTAGCTGGCCATGTTGGCGTCCCTGGCATCCAAGTCCCTAGAGACATGCTGCACCACGAGGTCGGAGTCGCCGAAGCAGAGTATGCGCCTGATGCCGATCTCCTTGGCGAGGCAGAGGCCATGGATGATGGCCTCGTACTCAGCCACATTGTTGGAGGCGGCGAAGTGGGTCTGGAGGGCATATTTGAGCTGATCACCTTTCAAGGAGGAGAGGATTATGCCGGCGCCTAGGCCGGTCCTCATTTTCGAGCCATCGAAATGCACGCGCCAATGCGTGGAGTCTGGGGGAGGCAGAACAAACTCTGTCTCCGCCCAGTCGACGAGGAAATCCGCCAATGCTTGTGACTTGATGGCGGTTATTGGCTCGTAACAGATCTCATGATTGGCGAGGGTGATGACCCACTTGGCGATCCGGCCAGTGGAGTCCCGTCTGCTCATAATCTCGTTGAGTGGGGCCATGCTCACCACGGTAATGGTTTGCTCTTGGAAGTATTGCTTGACCTTCTTGGCAGCGAAGTATATGCCGTAGCACATCTTTTGGTAGTGGGGGTAGTTCTGCTTGGACGTGGAGAGGACCTCATTGAGGTAGTAGATGGGCCGTTGGACCACCAGGACGACGCTGATGACGCGGGTGGTCGCCGTGATGTAGGCGGCCAATGGCTCCTTCTGAGCTGGCATGGCCAGGATGGGTGAGCGGGTGAGTGCCTTTTTGAGGCCGCGGAAAGCCTCGTCCGCCTCGTCAGGCAAGCCAAAGATGCCCGGCCTCTTGGTTTGACCCGGCTCGATTAGACCCGTCTTGCAAAGGAGCCTGTAGAGGGGCAGGGCCTTCTCTCCCAGTCGGCTGATGAACCGGCTGAGCGAGGCGAGGCAGCCGGTGAACGTCTGGACGTCACGGAGCTGGGTCTGCTTCGGCATGCATTCGATCGTGCTGATCTTCTCGGGGTTAGCTTCGATGCCGCGGGCGAACACGAAGAAACCCAAGAGTTGACCGGCGGAGACGCCGAAGACACACTTCTCCGGGTTGAACTTGATCTTGCACTCACGTAAGTTCGCGAAGGTCTCCCAGAGATTTTCTAGGAGGCTGAAGTGCTTCTTGGTTTTGACGACGATGTCGTCGACGTAGACGTGGATGTTCTTGCCTATCTGAGGCAGGAGGCACTTCTGCATGCACCGTTGCAAGGTGGCGCCTACATTCTTCAGGCCGAAGGACATGGTGATGTAGCAGTTGGCCCCGAAGGGCGTGATGAAGGAGGTCTTCAGCCGGTCTTCCGGGTCTAGCTTGATATAGTGGTAGCCGGACTAGGCGTCCAGGAAAGACAGCAAGTCGCAACCGGCCGTGGAGTCAACTTGGGACACACCTTGTTCAGGCTGGTGTAGTTGATGCACATGCGCCAGGTCTTGTTCTTCTTCAGTACAAGGACTAGGTTGGCCAGCAAGTCCGGGTGGAATACTTGCATGATGAACCCGGTTGCGAGCAGCCGGGCGATCTCTTTGCCTATAGTACACCGCTTCTCCTCGGAGAAGTGGCGCAGGGGTTGCTTCACCGTCTTGACGTCCGGCCGGACGTGGAGTTTGTGCTTGGCGAACTTCCTGAGAACACCCGGCATGTCCTTGGGGGACCATGCAAAGATATCTCGATTCTCACGGAGGAAGTCGACGAGCTCGCCTTCCTATTTGTTGTTGAGGCGGGAGCCGATGGTGACGCACTGAGCCGGGTTGGCCGGGTCGAGCGGGATTTGCTTGGTGTCTTTGGACGGCTGGAAGGAGGCCTCGCCGACGGATTGCGAGGGAGGAGTCGGCGTGTCCGGCTGGCTCGCAGCAAGGGCCACGAGCCGGTCGAGCTGCTGCCTCTCCTCGGCGATCTCCAGGGCCTCGGCCAGCCAGCTGCCGTCTCGAGCGCACTCGAGTGACATATTGTAGTCTCCCTTGATGGTGAGGATTCCCTTGTGGCCAAACATCTTGAGCTTGAGGTAGGCATAATGGGGGACTACCATGAAGGTAACAAGAGCCGGCCGGCCCAACAATGCGTGGTAGGCGCTTGCGAGGTCCACGACCTCGAATAGCATGGGCTCGCGGCGGAAGTGGCCGGGTCCCCCAAAGAGGATGTCGAGCATGATCTTGCCGACAGGGGAGCAGGACTTCTCAAGCACGATGTCGTCGAAGACCGTCCAGCTCGCCCGCAGGTCTTCTATCTTCAGCCCCAGCTTGTGCATCGTGTCGAGGTAGAGAATGTTGATGCTGTTGCCACCATCAATTAGCACCCGAGAGAAGCGGCAATCTCGCTCCTTGGTGGCGATGGTGGGGTCGAGGACCAAGGTATAGCTGCTGGGATTCGGCATCACGGCGGGGTGATCGGCCTGGCTCCAAGTGACCGGCTTCTCCGACCAGTGAATGAACTGAGGAGTCACCGACATGGTGGCGTTCACCTCACGGCGGAGCCAGCGCTGAACGCGTTTACCCGTCACTTCAATGGTGAAGATGACGTAGCAACTGTCCTGGTTAGGGAACTGGTCGATTATACAACCGTCGTTCTGGGACGGAGACGGAGCCGGCGCCGGGGCGGCAGCTTGGGCCAGGGCCGACGCATGGGCTGGCGGCATGGGAGGAGCCGGAAGGCCGTCCCCCTGGGCCAATCACTGTGAGAAGCTGCACTACCGGAGCGTGTGCATAGAGGGTTTGGCCCCTGAATGGTTCTTGCATGGGAGGTCGAGCATTTGCTCGAAGGTGAGCTTTGGCAGGCTGGGCAGCCGGTTCCTGATCCTCGATGGTATTGACCTGCCGGCTCCCGTAGCGGGGATCCGGCTGTTCGCTCTTGCATTTGTTGTTCTGCGGCTACCGGTTGTCAGTAGCCGACCGGGTCGTGGCCGGTGTCGTCGTTGCCCTGGCAGGCGGGGTCATCTTGACCCGGATGGCCGAATCGGTCGTGGCGTATTTTTCCGCCTTGGTCATGAGCTCGACAAGCGTGGCCGGCTCGGAGCAAAGGAGTTTATGCTTGAGAGGGGTGTCATCCCGGCAGCCCTCGATGAACTATTGCACAGCTTGCACCTCGTGCACCCCCTCGCAGGAGTTGCGGAGCTCGGTCTACCGAGTGAGGTAGTCGCGGAGGGATTCGTCCGGCCCCTGAACGCACATGGCGAGTTCACGGGGACGACCAGGCCGCTTGTAGGTGACAGTGAAGTTGCGGACGAAGGCCTCTTTGATGTCCGTCCAGGTGTTGATGCTGCCGGCCACCAGGCTATTAAGCCAGGTGCGGGCCGAGCTGATCAACATGAGGGGGATGTAGCAAACGGCTACGCGCTTGTTCCCTCTGGCGATGCCCACCGCGGTAGTGTAGTCGATCAGCCAGTCTTTGGTTTTGGCGGCCCCGTTGTATTTTGGGGTGTCCCTAGGGAGCGTGAAGCCGATTGGGAACGGCTCAGTGTGAATCCGGGGGCCGAAGCAGGCCGGACCAATCGAGCCCTCCTCCTCGAGGAGGGCGGATTGCACGAGCTTGTCGAGGCGGTTGCGGGCATCATTCTCGCTACGGGGGACGTGTGGTCCGAGCCGAGCCGAGAGCTCGGGATGGATGGTGGTGGCGTCGATTTCCCCGACTCGCGCCGCGGGGGCGGCGTGTGCCCATGGTTGCGCCGCCTAACGGGAGTCAGTGCTTCGTGCCGGCGGCCGCTCCGAGCCGGCTCATTGGCGCACCGGCTGCTCGCTCCCCAACGCCTGAGAGGGCCGGGGGTGTTTTGCTCCATCCCGGCAGTCAGAGACGCGAGGGGAGCAGTAATATTGGGCCGCCTAGCGGCAAGGAGTTCGCGCGCACTCGCGCTCGGGGCGGGAGCCTTGAGTGGTGGCGCCACCCGTCGCGAGAAGATGCTGCTGCGCATCAGCAGCATCGATGATCTCCTTGATGTGACGCTCATGGGCGGCACGCTCTTCGCCCTCCAAGGTGGCCAATTACTCATAGGCCCCCTTGAGGGCCCAAAGGTTGGCTGCGGGGGTGTCGTAGATAGGCATCTTGCTGCCAAGGATTTCATCGACCACACGACCGCGGTCGCACATAGCCTCCCGCCAGCTAGGCTCGTGTCATGCCCAAGGTGCGCGCCTATCCATTTAAGGCACGAGGGCCTTGCAAGGGATAGATGCGCATCTTGCCGTTAGCAAGAATAGTATCATCACAATACTGAATGATAATAGTATACAAGTTGGCTTACACTTGCCACATGCTAACTTACAATGTCACTCAAATCATAACATCAAGTTGATCACCGGGTCCGACTACGGACAAAATCAAACGATAAAAGAAGTTGCAAATGATACTATCAAGCTATCCCAAAGATCATGACCAGGTCCTCACTCATCCGGATACGTCACGTACATACGGCCTCTTTCTTCATCGTACTCCCATTAGAGCTGGGTAACATCATCCTGCACCTGCTCATCTGCACCTGTACCTGGAGTTGTTGTAGTAAACTGTGAGCCACAGAGGACTCAGCTATCATGTGCCCGGGTACCAAGACTATTTAAGCTTTAGGCTGGAAAGGGTGATGTTAAGTTTGCAGCAGCACTAAGCATTTTATGGTGGCTATCTTACGCAACAAGAATGTAAATATGAGTGTGCTACGTTAAGCGGTCGAATCTAACATAATATCTATGAGATCCTGAACACTTGCTTACGTCAATCATAACCCCACCATGTCCTCTCTCGGATCATGTTCACGAGCAGAGACAATCATAGTTACTCACACAGTTGGTGTATTTTAATTAGAGTTTACTTCAAGTTAACTAGAACCGGGTGTTAAACAAATATCCAAGTTGCCACATAACCGCGGGCACGGTTTTCCGAAAGATTTAACCCTATTGGGGTGCTCAAACTAGTCCATCACAAATAACCACACTCCGCGGGAATTCCTCGACCACGGATCTCGCGGACTTCATCGGTAATTCCAAAGGATTTCCAACACCTCGAGAAAACCCGAAGAAAGTCAGAGTTCACACGCAAGACATTCGATAAAGGTAAAACAAATCTAGCAAGACCACCCGACGTGTTGACTAACCCGATAAGAGCCGCGTATCTCGTTCTGAGGACACGACGGATGAGCGATGGTTACCACGCCAATCACCGAGTTGCCCCGGGCGGCGTTAATAAGCTGCTCTGGGTTGGACCAACACTCATGCGGAGCACTGGCCTAGGGGTTGATTAAATTATCCACGGGGTTGCAAAGCCCTATGCAAGTTAATTAGTTTTTTAGAAAATGTAGTACCAATGTTGGGTCTTGCTAGACAAGTTTTAATCTCAACCGAATAACAACCCCAATCGTGTTAGGAGCGCAAAATATGGAAACATAACACCGGTAACAAGGAACTAATGGTGATAACAGCGGAACAATTCACTTAGCAAAAGGCCAAGCCTTCCACCAATACCAGATATATATATGTGCATTAAAGTAAAGGACAAAATTTATTGTGATATCCAATCCATGTTATCACATGGAACAACCTGCACCTGCAACTAAGAATGCTATAAGAGGGGCTAAGCAGTGGTAACTTAGCCAATAAAAGGTTTGCTAGGATGTGGAGGTTAGAGGCTGTCATGGCAACATGGGGGCTGATATCAAGTGGTAGGTAGCGTAATTGTAACGATAAGAGCGGGAAACTAGCAAGCAAAGATAGTATTGGGATGCGGGTATGATCATCTTGCCTGTTGGTTCTTCAGCGTAACAAGTAGCGGGATCCTCGTAGTAGTACTCTCCAGGGTCCTCGAACTCAGTATCGACACTCTCATCTACCCAAGATAAACAAAAAATAAATCTCCAACCAAGGTGCAATGCACAACCAAGATGATGCATGATTCATTTTAGAAGGAACTTAGCATGGCAATCCAAAACTAGTCAAGATCCACATGCGACTTTCTATATTAGTGAATCTGGACAGAACCTCATGTGAAGTTATTTAGACATGTATGAACATGGAAAATATGGATGCATCATGCAAGATCGATGGAAATGCATATAAGGATCTCCAGAAATGGAGCTACGGTTCTCGAGATACGTTCACGACAAGGTACACAGACAAAACACAAGACAATCAGGACCTAGGCTAATTCTTGGCATCCCAAGGTAGCCACTGGATAGGTGACGAAAAATTAATCACAACAGGCTCAAGAATCAAACAATTCTATGGAGTATAGCTCCCACAACTCCCAAAACAAAATAACACCCAACCTGCCACAAAACAGCAACATAGCAATTTGAAAAGCTCACAACTAGAGCTACAGGAATCCTACAGCCAGAAACAAGACATTGAAAGAATCTACTCAACACCCACATCAACTTATCCAACTATGCAAACAGAAAAAGAGGCACACATCAATATGCATGAAGCAAACAAGTTGACATGGTGAAACAGTTTTTCAGGG
Organism: Hordeum marinum; assembly: GCA_022496015.1. NCBI lineage: Eukaryota > Viridiplantae > Streptophyta > Magnoliopsida > Poales > Poaceae > Hordeum > Hordeum marinum. Next base: position 466,937,623 of record CM039675.1, on the reverse strand, counting down.
ACTTGGTGAAAATTCTAGTTTTCTGGAATCTGGGTTAATAAAGTAGCAAGTTGACAGCAATGGTTAAATATGCTAGAGAGCTCCTATTGGCATGAACATTTACAGGATGGTAGATGACCATATCAACTACAAATAACTAACACTGAGCATGGGCAAATTCCAACTACATCTAGTTACAACCCACTCTTCATGGCAAAACAATAACAGCAGATCTCCCAGACTTGGTCAGTTTTAAGCAGGCTGCACAAAAACATGAAGTTGCTTACTAAACAGCATGGTTCCCACTTATCTGATGACTTAGCACAAATAACAAAAACACTAGGACATTCCCAGCAACTTTAACTAACAAACTCAGGTTGGCAAGAACTTAAATGCATGCATGGATTAAATCATAAATAAAAGACAAAAGGGCATCACAGCATAAAAATGCAGTTTTATCAAGTTGCCCCAAAGTCAAATCTGACTTCACAGGTGCATGCATGGGTTTATTCTACCCCAAAATCATTAGTCATACTCCTATGCTTGCTTGGAGCATGTGGGAGAAAACCTAGGTCGAAAATGACCCCCTAAAACATGGGTGACTTATGTCACTTAAGTGCATTGATGGAAATGGCCCAAAATGGCATGTGCTCTATTGGTACTTGTTGGAAGAGGTTAAATAGCATCTTAGGGACATGATATCATGGCATAGCATCATTTGCAAGGATGAAACTAACTAAAAGAGAACTATGCTGTAATGCACATAAAAGAGAACATCTACACTTATAGCTACTCATGCACATGGAGATACTTCAAACATACACATAAGCACCTACACTAGACATAGCAAACACACCTAGGTGTAGATGCTCACCTACACATCCATATGTACATATATGCACAAGTGCATACATGCACATGCACATACACATAAGATGCAGTCCACATACACCTACTCACACAACTGTGTGTATGTATAGCATACACATACACACACTAGCCACTACACTCACATCTATATACATGCACACATGCACTCACACAAGTGTGTGCATGCCTAATATACACACACACACTACACTAGCCACACAAGCACACACACACATATATATATATAAACAAAAGCTAAACAAAACCCTAGATCAAACCTGCACATGAAGATAGGCTACCTCTAGCAAAACAGGAAAAAACCAAAAGAAAAACAAGAGAAAGAAAATAACAGAAAAAAAGGGTGAGAGGGGACTCGAACCCACGACCTCACTGGACCTGCGCAAACACAACACACGCACACACCACTGCGCTATGGCATCGACAGTTAACAGAGGAGGAGACTAACTGCACTAATACACACACATGCACAAGTTAACTGACGAAACTGAAAACACCTCGACACCGGCGACAAAGCAATGGTGCGGCAACTCCGGCGACTACGCGGCAGCACATGGCATCATTGGTGAGGGCAAGAAGCGGCAGCGACTGCGGGATGCATGGGGGATCCATTCCCCGGTTCGTCTCACCACGAGGGGGACGGAGGCGAGGGCAAGCCTCCACCTTGCTGACCGGCGGCGACCACGACTACGGCGGCAATGCACAGACTACGGCGAGGAGAGGGGACAGCGGAGGAACGGCTGCTCACCGAGGGGTCTCCGGAGGCTTGGGGACGCGGACGCGGCGAGACAAGCTCAACGGAGGGGAAGAAGCGCTCGGGGACGCGGCGGCGACGAAGGGAAGCAGGGGCGCTCGGACGACGGTGACGCGACACTACAGAGGAGGAGCTCCTCTCCTCCTAGCACCAGGAACGGAATGCGGACGGCTCCGGCTCACCGCGGACCATCTTAAAGGCGGAAGGGCAACACCGGAGGGAGGCCGGCGACGAGCCCTTCGACCCCCACCTCTCTGAACCTCACCTCACTGAATCAGGAAGGAAGAAGAATAGAGGTGAAAGAGGAGGAGGAAGAAGGGGAAAGCGGCGGCGACGACGGGAACAGGAGAAGCCTAGGGATGCACGCTTATATAGGGGTCGGCCTTGACGTTGGAGCTAACGGCGACGGCGACGGCACTCCTTTGCTCCTCTGCACTCTGCTCTCTCAGCTGACTGACGGAGGAGGGGAACGGGGCAGGTTGCCGCTTGGCACCTGGGCTGGGCCTCGGCCCAACTGCTCCTCTCTCTCCCTCTCAAATAAAAACAGAGAAAGGCCTTTTTTTAAATAAAACTAGCAACACTAGGATAAATCCCCATGGAATTTTTTTTAAAGATTTTTGAGCAAACAAAAATACATTTGTAAAGGAAATAATTAGCTGCATTTAATAAAAATATGAAGTTGAATTATTTAGCAAGTTAATTTAATATTTTATAAAAGGGCAGCCCCTGTTTAAATGGAAGCAAAAGCCCAACATCCCCAAAGAACAAAAGCATCACTCACATCATTCATCAGAATATTTGGGCCATCTCTTGAACATTTTTAATCAAATAAAACAGCAAGTAAAAACTGGTCATATAATTAATAGGAAGAGAGGGGAAGAAGAAGGTGGTGTTTGAAAGATAGAAGAGAGGGGAAGAAGGAGTGTTGCACACATGGAATCCACCACACTCAAATGCCAAAACCACACAAGGCACAACATGTCAAGACACATGAAAGCAAGCATGCAAGATGGATTGTAAGATGGATGCCATGATGCATGGATGCAACAACACAATGATGACAAGGTGCAACTCATACATAAATCTCATGACAAAAGGTTCATACATGGGGTTACATGCCAAATAAGGTAGGGACATCACTTGGGATGTCACAACTCTCCCACACTACAAGAGGATCTCAACCCGAGTTCTAGGAACGAAAGAAGTCCGGAAATTCGGAACGGATCAGGTCCTCGCGTTCCCAGGTTGCTTCTTTGTCGGAATGATGAGACCACTTCACCTTGAGGAACTTGATAGACTTGTTGCGAGTCTTACGCTCAGTTTCTTCAAGAATTGCAATTGGGTGCTCACGATAAGAAAGAACTTCTTGAAAATCGATGCCTTGGAGGTCAATGTTTCGCTCAGGAGACTTGAAGCATTTCTGGAGCTGAGAAACATGGAAGACATCGTGCACGTTCACAAAATTTGGAGGAAGCTCAAGTTGATATGCAAGACCACCTCTTTTGTCAACAACTTTGAAAGGACCAACAAAACGAGGAGCCAACTTCCCTTTAATTCCAAATCGTTGCGTGCCTCTCATGGGAGAAACTTTGAGATAGGCAAAATCGCCCACTTGGAAAGGAAACATCCCGATGTTTGCTATCATAATAGCTCTTCTGACGGGACTGAGCTGCTTTGAGGTTCTCACTAATGACACGGCACATTTCTTCTGCTTCAGTGATCACGTCATTGGCCAATATCTGACGCTCACCGGTTTCAGACTAGTTAAGCGGGGTACGACACTTTCTGCCATAGAGAATCTTGAACAGGGCCTTGCCTGAACTAGCTTGGAAGCTATTGTTGTATGAGAATTCAGCATATGGAAGACAATCTTCCCACTTCATGCCGAACGATATCACACAGGCTCTGAGCATATCTTCAAGGATCTGATTGACTCTCTCCACTTGACCACTTGTCTGTGGATGGAACACCGTGCTGGAACGGATCTTGGTACCCATAGCAGTCTGGAAGGACTCCCAAAACTTGGAAGTAAAGAGGCTTCCACGGTCAGAAGAGATGAGCTGAGGAATACCATGCAAAGACACTATCCTTGACGTATATAACTCTGCAAGCTGAGCTGCCGAGATAGATTCCTTGACTGGCAGGAAATGAGCAACTTTTGACAGCTTGTCGATAACCACAAACATGGCATCGTTGCCCTACTTGGACTTGGGAAACACAGTTACGAAATCCATCTCCACATGATCGAATTTCCACTCTGGGATAGGCAAGGGCTGAAGAATACCTGTTGGAAGTTGATGCTCCGCCTTCACTCTGTGACAAACATCACACTCGTTCACGAACTGAGCAATTTCACGTTTCATGCAAGTCCACCAGAAGGTCTACTTGAGATCTTGATACATCTTGGAACTGCCTGGATGAATGGATAGAAGAGAATTGTGTGCTTCATCCATGATAACCTTTCTGAGATCACCTTTTGGAACCACCAGACGGTCCTCAAAGAACAAGGTATCTTTGTCATCTACACGAAAGCACTTATACTTCGGAATGCTCTTCGCCACACCTTTCTTCACTTTCTTCACCATAGCGTCAAGAAGCTGCGCTTGGCGAACCTGATCTTCCAAAGTCCGAGAGACTTGAAGATTGGCAAGAAATCCTTGCAGAATCATTTGAAGGTTGAGCTTGCGGAAGGCTTCGCAAAGCTCGGGTTGAAGAGGCTTCAAGATGAGATTGCTGCAGTACGCCTTACGGCTGAGCGCGTCTGCAATGACATTTGCTTTCCCAGGAGTATACTCAATGCTTGGGTTGAAGTCTTCAAGCATTTCCACCCAACGAGATTGCCGAAGATTGAGATGGGGTTGAGTGAAAATGTACTTCAAGCTCTTGTGATCGGTGTACACCTCAACTGGTCTACCCAACAACAAATGCCTCCAAGTCATTAGAGCATCCACAGCTGCAGCCAACTCAAGATCATGAGTGGGGTAGTTCTTCTCGGCAGGCTTCAACTGACGCGAGGTATAGGCCACAACCTTCTTGTCTTGCATAAGAACACCACCAAGGCCTTGGAGAGAAGCATCACAGAAAACATGAAAAGGCTTGCACTGCTGATGAGGAACAAGAATTGGAGCTGAAGTCAGTCTCTGCTTGAGCGTATTGAACGCTACATCACACTCAGGAGACCAAACATAGTTGACACTCTTCTGGAGGAGATTGGGGAGAGCCTTGTCAATTTGAGAGAAGTTCTCCACGAACCTTCTGCAATAGCTAGCAAGCCTGAGGAAACTTCGAAGCTGCTTGACGTTCTGAGGAGGTTCCCACTTCAATATTGCTTCAACTTTATTAGGGTGCACTTTAATTCCCTCGGCAGAGATGACATGCCCGAGGTACACCACTTCATTGAGCCAGAACTCACATTTGGAAAACTTGGCATAGAACCGATGTTCCCTTAACTTGTCAAGCACAAGGCGGAGATGCTCTGCATGATCTTCATCTGTCTCCGAGAACACAAGAATATCATTGAGATAGACCAAGACAAACTCATTCTTGAAGGTAGAGAAGATGAAAATCATCATTCTTGAGAAGGTTGGAAGAGCATTAGCAAGACCAAACGACATGACGGTGTACTCATAAGAGCCAAAACTCGTCCTGAAAGCGGTCTTGGGAATATCTTCTTCGCGAATGTGAATCTGATGATAACCCATTCAAAGATCCAACTTGGAGAAAACCTTGGCACCTTTCAGTTGTTCAAAGAACTCATTGATGTTAGGGAGTAGCTACTTGTTTCTGATTGTCTTCTAGTTCAATGGCCGGTAGTCCACACAAAGACGATCTGTGCCATCCTTCTTCTTGACAAAAAAGACTCCACAACCCCACGGAGAAGAGCTAGGTCTGATCAGACCCAGACGTTCTTGCTCATCTAGCTGCTTCTTCAACTCTTTCAGCTCTTCGGGGCCAAGTTTATACGGGCGCTTGTAGACCGGTTCAGTTCCGGGCTCGAGATCAATCACGAACTGAACTGGCCGGTGCGGAGGCATTCCTGGCAATTCTTCTGGAAAGACATCTTCATACTCACAAACCACCGGAATTTGAGAAATCGCAGAGATTTCACACTTCTCATTAAGAGCAAAGAGACAGATTGTGTCATCGCGAGCCACGAATATAATCACATATACTGAAGGATGAGTCGGCTTGACTTCTTTAGCTTGACAATCAATATAAGCCTTATTCATAGCCAGGAAGTCCATGCCCAGAATGAGATCAATATCGGAATTCCCAAGAACAATAGGAGAAGCCAGAAAAGAATAATTGCCCATCTTGATAGAAGCATCCTTAACAATCATATGCGAACTCATGCGCATGCCCGGAGAAACCACACGAAAAGGACTAGCTAAATGCTCCACTGAAAACTCATGCATAGCGACAAAAGGCATGGATATGAATGAATGTGATGCACGAGTATCAAATAGGACTTTTATAGGAAAATCATTAGCTGAGAGATTACCCATAATCACATCATTGGACTGCTCTGCTTCTGCTGCATTCACCATATTCACTTTGACTGACTTGGGATTATGCTTCACCATAGGATTATGCTTCACAGGAGGAGGAGGCGGAAGACGCCGCTGGTTGCACTTGTTTGCATAGTGACCCTTCTGGCCACACTTGAACATTTTTAATCAATTAAAACAGCAAGTAAAAACTGTTCATAAAATTAATAGGAAGAGAGGGGAAGCAGAAGGTGGTGTTTGAAAGATAGAAGAGAGGGGAAGAAGGAGTGTTGCACACATGGAATCCACCACACTCAAATGCCAAAACCACACAAGTCACAACATGTCAAGACACATGAAAGCAAGCATGCAAGATGGATGGTAAGATGGATGCCATGATGCATGGAGGCAACAACACAATGATGACAAGGTGCAACTCATACATAAATCTCATGACACAAGGTTCATACATGGGGTTACATGCCAAATAAGGTAGGGACATCACTTGGGATGCCACAGCTCGGTACCAGCCGGGGTGAGTCCGTAGGCGGAAATGTACTCCCACTGAGTGGCCTCCATGCGGCACCGCGTGGCTACGAGGGCGCTGGCGTCCTCGAACAGGACGCGGCGAGCTGCCTCGAGATTGGCTACAGCGGTGTCGGGGTTCGCCGTTGGGGCGATCAGAGTGCTAAAGCCCCGGAGGGCCGCACGGAGCGGGTCGAACGTGCCGACGCGGGCGGCGGCAGCGGTAGCCACGACCCGCGCCCGTCCAGATGAGACGGAGGAGGTGATGGCCAGCACTCCCACGCGATCGTGGGAGCTGCTGGACTGAGTTGTAGTGAGTGCGCCCACGGACATGGGCGGGCCCGCGCAGAGAGCACCCCTACGGGGTATTCGTCAACGGCCGGAGCCTCGATGAGGCTGAGCCTGCCGAAGCGCTCGGTGAGCGCGTCGAGTTTGGTCGTGAGGCTGACGGAGTTTCCCACAGGGCGTGCCGGGGCAAGCCCCACGAGCTCCCCACAGTTTCGCCGGGATGAGCGGCGACGGCGGGGAGTGGCGAGGGGTCCCGCCCGGAGCATGAATCCGGTCGGCGCCACGTATGGCCTCACGGTGTGCGCCAACTATTGTCATTTTCTCACGACAGATGCCATGGGGTGGCTTATCGTAGGTGGTCGGGGCCGGAGGACGCCGACGGCCTCCGGTTGCGAGATTGGGCACAAGTGGTGATGACACGTGATGTACCCAGGTTGAGGGCCCTCCGGAGGAGGTAATACCCCTAGTCCTGCTTGGTTTAGTTGGATGGATGGGTATCGGTACAATGGTGCTCCTGGAGCTGTGTCTAGAGGAGGAAGAAGGGGCAGTCGGCTCCTCCTCCTCCACTTCTAGAAGGGGTGGTGTATAAGGAGATGATCGCTCGTGTGGGCGTGTCTCTATCCGTTCACGTTGCATGGGGGGCTCACGGGGTTTTATAGGCCAACCACCCAGCTCTTACAACATGTTATAAGTACAAGGGTGGGGGGACCCAGCTGGCAGTCTTTTCGGCTGGTCAGAGAGTCCCACCACTCGTGCCATTTTGTCTTTGGTGGGCCCGCTGGCCGAGCGGTACCATCTCTCGTTGGGGCCCGCCGGCCGGCTCCGTGATTGGCCCTCGCCCACTTGCCGTGGCACGGGCCGCCCGGGGGTCGTCATCTAGCGCCAGCCGGCCGAAGTCTCCGGTACGGCCGGCGGCACTCTAGCCATGCCAGGGCAGCTAATCGAGCGGCAAGGGTGTGCCGTCACTGTTCCCTCGCCCGGTCCCGCTCACCAAGGTCAGCGTCGGGACGGTTGGACTATAGCCACGCGTCGCAGTGTGTCAGCGGCCACTGTAGCCACAGGGCCGCCAATCATGTCGGTCGCGTCGCATCATCGTACCCGCACGCAGAGGGATGGGACAGGGCATGTCCGTCCCAGGGTGAACGGAAGAGCCGGCCCGCGGTCGGCCGGCTATGCCCAGCCGGCCGAGGGTCTAGCCGGCTCCTTGACCAGCTGGCCGGGGGGGCAGCCGGCACTGGCTCGCATCAGACGTCCCTCAGCTAGCCACGGCCAGCCGGCCGCGTAGTTTTTCTTCGAAGCGAAAGGGGGAGGACCCCGTTGCATTATCCTACCTAGGGGTAACAACCCCGTCAACTGTTGTTATAAGAAAATTCGGTGAATGGAAGACATTTCTCCCAGTTCATTCCAAATGAGATAACACATACTCTGAGTATATCTTCAAGAATTTTATTAAATTTTTGTACTTGACCACTTGACTGAGGGTGATAAGCGGTGCTAAAGGAGAGATGGGTTCCCATAGCATTCTAGCAGTTATACTTTCTTAAACTGGAAGGAAATTAGCAACTTTTCAAAGGCGATCGATAACCACGAAGATGGCATCATTCCTTTTCTTAGTCTTTGGAAAGACGGTGATGAAATCCATACCGACCTTGTCCCATTTCCACTCGGGAATAGCCAACGGCTGAAGGGTGCCAGCAGGCCTTTGATACTCTGCTTTAACACGATGACAAACATCGCACTTAGCAATGAATTGAGCAATTTCTCTCTTCATCTGTGTCCACCAAATCCTCTGGCGTAGATCCTGATACATATTAGTACTACCAAGATGAATCGTGAGAGGAGATTCATGAGCTTCCTTGAGAATCAATTCTCAAAGTTGTTGCTTCTTGGGAACCACCAAGCGGTCCTCAAATAAAACAACACCTTGATCATTTACCAAGAAAGAACTAGCAACTCCCTTGGCAATGTTGCTCCTGATACGAGAAATTACCGTATCCTGCTTCTGGGCAGCTATGATCTGATCCTCAAGAGTTGGTTTCGCCACCAAGGTAGAAATGAATCCTCAAGGAACAATGTAAAGGTTTAACTTACGAAATTCCTCGTGGAGAAGTGGTTGACTTTGTAGCAACAAGAGGTTGTTACAATAGTATTTACGACTTAGTGCATCAGCCATGACATTGGCATTGCGAGGGGTGTAAGATATTCCTAAGTTGTAGTCCGTAATCAACTCAGTCCATCGTCTTTGCCTGAGATTCAAATCCGATTGGGTGAGTATATATTTGAGACTCATGATTACATATTTCACAACTCAGTCCATGAACTAGATATTTCACAACGATTACCCAGAAGGTAATGTCGCCAAGTGACTAGTGCATGGACTACTGCGGCAAGTTCTAGATCGTGTGTTGGATAATTTTCCTCATGTTGACGCAACTATCGGGATGTGTAGGCAATCAAATTACAATCTTGCATAAGAATGCAACCAATACCTTATCGCGAAGCATCACAGTAGATAACAAAGTCCTTTGTGAAATCTGGGGGTACAAGTACCTGGGCAGTAGTCAGTCGTCTTTTCAACTCCTAAAAACTTTCCTCATATTTTGGAGTCCACTCGAACTTCTTATCTTTCTTGAGGAGTTCAGTTAGAGGGTTGGCAACTTTGGGGAAGTTCTCAACGAAGCGGCAACAATAGATCGCTAAGCCAAGGAAACTCCTAACTTGCTTCACCGATTCAGGTTGAGTCTAATCAAGGAAAGCTTGAACTCTCTCGGGATTGACAGCAATACCTTTCCTAGAGATTACGTGACCCAGATAGGTCACTTCTGGCAACCAGAACTCACACTTGGAGAATTTGGCGTAAAGGCGGTGCTCTCGTAGTTTCATCAATACCATCCTATGATGCTCAACATGTTCTTCTTCGTTCTTCGACTATATGAAGAATTCATCGAGGTAAACCATGACAAATTTGTCCAAATACTCCATGAAGATCGAATTCATTAAGCGGGAGAAAGTGGCTGGGGCATTGGTTAGACTGAAGGACATGACGATGTACTCGTATTGGCCATAACGAGTGACAAAAGCCGTCTTTGGAATGTCCCCGTTCCTGATTTTGGTTTGATCATAACCTAATCTCAAATCCATCTTGGAAAAGACTGCGGATCCAGCAAGCTGATCATACAGATCATTGATCCCGGGGAGTGGATATTTGTTCTTTATCGTGACCAGATTAACCGGCCGATAATCGACAACCATCCGGTCCATACCATCCTTCTTCTTGACGAAGAGGACGGGACAAGCCCATAGAGAAGAACTAGGATGGATGAAACCTTTCTTCAAAGATTCATCGAGTTGGGTCTTAAGTTTAGCTAGCTCTTGAGGAGACATCTTATAGGGCCTTCTAGCAATTGGAGTGGTTCCTGGAACAAGTTCTATGACAAACTCTACTTCTCTATCAGGTGGAACACCTCGCAATTCTTCTGGAAACACATCCGGGAAGTCATGGACTACCGGAATGTTTTGAAGGTCGGGAAGAGGATTGGCATTGAGGGAATAAATCATACCCTCTGGAATGCGGTTTTGGATATTGACTATCTGGCCAGAAGGATGGGTAAGTTGAACAGACCTAGAGAAACAAATAATTTTGGCATGATGAGTTGTCATCCAGTCCATCCCAAAATGATATTGATGCCTGAAGTTTTGAGGGCTATCAGAGAGGCAAGAAACACTAACCCATCAACAAGGATTTGGTTCCCATGGCTTACTACATTCGTTTGCCATTTGGAACCTGGACTTTGAATTACTAATGGAGAGGGCATAACCTCGAAAGCAATGTTATGCAAGGAGGCATAACATTCAGAGATGAAGGAGTGGGATGCTCCTGAGTCAGACGGAACTGAAGTTGGATGAGAATTGACAAGAAGTGTCTTAAGCACGACATTAGCATCATCTTCAGCTTCTTCTGTAGTTACCTGGTGCACACATCCACGAGTATAAACAACTGACTTAACATTAGGCTTCTTGGTTGGTAGCTTGCAATGAACAACACCACTTGTTGAAGAAGGTGGAATATTTGCTCGCAAAGTGCAATTCTTCGAATAATTTCTAGGTTGACTGCACTTGAAGCATGCCCCATGAATGGGACATGGATCCGGGTTGAGCACTCGTTTGATGAGGTTCTTCTGGGGAGCACATGGCATTGGCAGATGAGGCGCCACATAGGATGGCCTCGGTCAATACCTTGGAGGAAGAGCGACATTCGAGATCCATATCCTACGCTTCTAGAGTGTAGACGTTGAAGATGTGCTTGTGAGATTCCTCGTAGGTCTCCTGCTCGTCTCTGCTTGGATTGCTTTGTTCACAAGAACTTGGAAGCTAACGAACTCATGCAGACTGAGGTCATGACGGAGCTTTGTGTTAAGGCTTTTCCTGAACCTTGCTTGCTTCTTGGCATCTATGGATACTTTTTGTGGGGCTTAGCATGCGAGGCGTTCAAATTCATGGCTATAGGCATCCACATCCACCTAGCCTTGGGTCAGAACACATAACTCTTCTTGCTTACGATCTTGTAGGGCCTATGGAATATGATGATCGCGAAAAACCTCATAGAACTCCTTCCATGAAGTAGCTTGGCCTGCAAGACACATGGCCTCGAAATTATCTCACCATAAACTAGTAGAACCTTCAAGGTGATATGCGACATACGTGACCTTGTCTCCTTTAGCCATGTTTGCATAACGCAGCTTGTTGTTGATACTTTGGAGCCAATCATCTGCATTTAGTTGCTCAATGGAATGATGGAAGATCGGTAGTTGCAACTTGATGAAGTCTCTTATGGGTACTAGCTCATTGCGATGATGCGCTGTATTCTGCTCGATGTGCTCCAACAAACGATTTGGGGCACGCTTGTTCCTATCAACTTCTAGCATGATGTCCGTCAACAAAGGCAGGTTGGGAGGATCTTCTTCATCCCTACCATGTCCATGGTTCTGACTATGACCAACAGATCTCCGATTGACTGGCGACATCCTGAAGGAAACAACTAGGGTTCAGAATCAAGGGAGAATACTAACACACAATGATTCCTAAGTGAACTCGGGCAGCATAACGGCTGTACGGGCATGAAATATGAGGCAACCTGCACAATATTTCGATAGCATAACAGCTCAACTTCATGGTTCAGGGCACAGAGAGAACATATGCATCACTTCTCATAACTCTGATGAGACAAAACTTGTCAAACAACCATTCTATGAGTCTGTGGTCTAGTAACTCATCATCCTAGCAGATAGGTAGAGAAGCCTATATCTTAATCCCCGTAGAAAGGAGGAGAGTGACCCAGAATCGAGTGACTTGAGGAAAGGAGTAAAAAGAGACTTACGTTCCCTTCCACAATCAATTCCCTTATATAACTAAAGCATTACTAGACTCAACATCGACCAGTTTGGCTTCGTAAACCTACATGCAGTTCTGCTCTGATACCAAAGCTGTAAGGGACCCCGATCCTAAGACATATGAATCCAGCGTGTAACACGTCACACCACTTTGCGGCCTCACGCACGGTAACCCATGGCTGCCACCTTATCTTGGCCGAGACCGTTTGCGCCTTTTGGCTCACGGATATGAACATGTTGCTAGCATTCACACATCAAAGAACCCAGGTCAACATGACTAGTTATAGACCCAAGTGTCACAACCGTACTAGGACAGACATACGTAACCCACCAATGCAGGTGTTGGTCATCAGCGGGTGTAGACGAGTCATAGCAAGTTACAAGGAGTCCATTACGCCGTGGGGCATAAATTTCATCACTTCACATAGGCGAGTCGCAGCAGGCTACAGAGACTCCATTACACTGCGAGACATTTCCCTCAAGAGACAGACATAGCAGCAAAGAAGGATACATGCCGGTCAATCAATGTGTCCGAAGGAGTAGCAAGCTACCAAGGCTCGATGGAGGCACAAATAGGCATTTCCCCGTAAAGAAGGCTACTAAAGGCACACAACTTGGTGTCAAATCCCACGGATACCAATGCATTTCAATCATACACGCACTATGCACGATATGCGTAGATACAACATGGCATCACAATAAAACTCTACAACATAACATTTATTTAGGAGGCTCCAAGGAGCCAACATAGTATGATGTTACAAGTAGAATGGGTCACATGACCAACATTCAGAGCATACAAACAACAAGCAGAAGTTACATGTCTGAGTACAGACATCTACAAAAGTGGCTAGAAGATCTTGAAAAGCTACAATGACCCTACCATAGGAGCCAGACCTCTGTGTGGGTTACTAAGCTAATCCGTCAATGTCAACGTCAAAAGAAACATAACTGAACTCAATGTCTATCTCTGCAAAAATGTAAATAAGAAACAGTGAGTACGAAGGTACTCAGCAAGTCTTACATCAGAACTATCTACATATGCATCATGTATCAATGAACGAGATTGTGGGGATTACTGCAGAATGCCAGCTTTGACCTTTGGCTATCCTAGACTTCGACAAAGTAACCAACGAATCACTACTCTCCCATGTCCCTACGAGAGAGCACACATGAGTCCACATGTTCACCATCTCAATACACCACTATGGATCCTCTCTCGTCTTCCTACGAGAAGCCATCAATAGCACTCACACTTGTTTGGTGCATTTTAGAGTATCCACTTAAAGTTGTCTATGAACAATGCAAGTATCCAAGTAGTCCATATCCATGGACGCTGCTATTCGCATAGATAAATTTACCCTGTAGGGGTGTACTTCGTCACACATGCTCCCGCCACTTATCGCCATGTGCACGTAAAAGGCACCTCGGCCACCTTCAAGCGGAAGCCTAGCGAGGGAGTCGGCCATGGACGTTAACCTTCAACGACTCACGTTCAAGGTAGTCACCTATATGAGTTGGAACCCATAATGGAACTTCGGCCGAGGTTTCCAACATGGCCTCAAACGTTGCAAGTAGGGCCCCAAGCCGGTCCCGATTGGGCCGTTCATCTACTTCACAGGCCGTGCCACACGTATCAACGTTTCGAACTACTACGACTCCTGGATTGAGAACATGGTAGGTTAATAGGCCGAGAGAGCTCGAGTTATCAGAGCCCAATGTGCGGTCGTAGCTAGTCTTGGAACACAAACACGAAACTCAACTCCTATGTTCATCACTTAACTCTCATCATCAGGACACATTCATTTCACTCCGGTTCATCTCCCAGATGAATCAGACCTGACACAACTCTAAGCATAGCAAGCATAACAGGGTTATAGCAAAACATGGCTCAAGCTTCTACCAGGTATGCTAGGTTGCTTGGTTTAGCTGTTTACTGTGACAATGACAGGTCATGCAAAGGAGTGGGTTCATCTACCACAACACAAGTAGCAGTTGAAACACGTTGTCCTAATGCATCGAAATGAGAGCAAGAGCGAGATATGGGATTGTATCGGATATGCTCAAGGGGGGGGTGCTTGCCTGTTTATTAGAAGAACTCAGTTGTTCTTCGATGTCGTTGATAACTACGTCTCGCGAGTCTATCGACAAGATCAAGCAAGGTACAAATTAAACAAGGCAAATGCTGCACAATGATGCATGATAATAGCATGGCAATATGTTTCTGGTTTGAGCTAATGCATTTATCATCATGTTAAATGAAGATGGTTTGAACCCAAGGTTCAAATTCAACTCCATAAGTGAAGTGGCATATTGTGTTTTGAACAAAATGTCCAAGTTTGCCTATTTCGATTACTCTAACATTTATGAAAATACCACCATTAAATTTATTGGATTTTTCTAAGAAATTTTCATATATAAATTATTTTAATCTGACTTACATATTATTTACTATGAATGTTTGAAGTTTCTATTAATTTCTGGAATTTCCTGAATTTTGTTATTATAGAAATTATTTATTGCATCAGCCTGACATCATCATGACGTCAGCAGGTCAACAGTCCTGGTCCAGGTCAAACCTGACGACCCGGACCCACACGTCAATGACACGGGGCTAATCCCCGCGCAAACCGGGGGGTTGACCCTGAGTGGGGCCTGTTGTCGGCGGCTGGGGTCTGGTTAATCAGGGGTTTTAGGCCCTAATCGACCGGCCACGTCGGTGCCCGCAGAAGGTTGGCCGGTGGCGACCAAATCCATGGCGGAGGCTCGCCGGAGATGTCCGGAAATGCGCTACAGGCATCCGTTCGATGCGCGGAAGCCACTACGGAGGAGCCCATGCTCGCGCGCACCGACCGGAGGGGGTAGGAGGGCGCGGGGCTGCCGGAGGGCTCACCGGTGAGCTCTCCCGCGGCGGCGCCCATATGGCCACGACGAGAGGGACGTGTAGGGAGCGGGAAGGCCTCGGGGAGAGGGGAAGAGGCACCAGCAGCTCACCACGGCCTCGATGGCGGTGACTGCGGGCTCGGGGAGGCCGGAGCGACGGCGAATCGACGGGGCGAGCTCCGGTGGCTGGCGGGGAAGACGGCGACGGCTTGGTGGTGAGGGGCTCCTGGGGGCTTTTGGCCTCACGGGGAGGTCGAGGGGGGCACGCCGGAGCTCGAGCGCGCAGCAGTTGGGCTTGGCGGGGCCCTAGTGGCAGCAAGCGGCGGCAACGACGGCACTCGGGCGAGGAGGAGATGCAGAGGAGATGGAGAGGAATGAGAGGGAGAGAGGGAGAAGGCCATGTGGTGCGTGGCGGCACGCAGGGGATCGGACCGACAGGGAGGGGCAGGCAGGCAGGGAGGAGGTGGTCGGTGCGTGGCCGCACGCGTCGTGCACACTCCCTCGTGCCTTGTAGCATGAGGTTGAGGATGACTGGCCACTAGGCCAGCTAGGCCAGATGGGCCGTAGGTAAGCCAGGTAATCCTGTGCTTTTCTTTTTATTTTCTGTTTTTGTTTTTATTTCTGACATTTGTTCTGGCAAAATAAAATATCAAGCCATTTTATAAAATCCTGAAAATTATTATATGAGCTAGACATAAATGACTTATGCCACATAATGAAATTCAGAATTATTTGACATATATTTCATATATAGAAAAATATATATCCAATGCAAATAGAGTTAATTTAATTCAAAATCCCAATATAAAATATTTCTGTGATCCCAAAATATTGGTTGACAAATTTATCTCAATCCAATGTTTTATTAGAGAACCGGGAATATTTTCTTGGAACTGTTTGAAGCAATTTTTATAATGCTTATTTGGGAAAATTTTGAATTGCGAGGCTTGATCATCCCTCATTTTATTTTCATTTGAAAAGAAAAATGCATGCATGAATGCACCAACAATCATAAGAAACTAGGGCTGTGACAATCTTGTGTGTTGAAGGCAAAGGCAATTTCCTCATCCGAAGACGAAGAATCTGATAGTAGTCCTGGTGATGCTGAAGAACTGAGTCAGGAGCCACGGGAATACACCACCCCCGCGGCGCGATCCGGAATAAGCCATTCCCAACCGGCTTCATGCTCCCCCGAGACACCCAAAGTACAACGGGGCCGCCAAGCCTGAAGACTGGATGATCGAATACACCACCGCGGTCGGCATCGCTAGGGGGAACAAACGCGTGGCCGTTCACTACGCTCCCCTCATGTTGATCGCCTGGGCCTGCACCTGGCTCAACGTCCTGGCAGCCGGCAGCATCAACACTTGGATGGACTTTGAGTAAGCCTTCATCCGCAACTTCATCGGCACCTACAAGCGGCCTGTCCACCCCCATGAACTAGCCATGTGCGTTCAGGCGCCGGACGAGTCCCTCCACGACTACCTCACCCAGTGGACCGAGCTCCGCAACTTCTGTGAGGGGGTGCATGAGGTGCAAACCATACAGTACTTCATCAAAGGCTGTTGT
This sequence comes from Hordeum marinum, assembly GCA_022496015.1. Lineage (NCBI taxonomy): Eukaryota > Viridiplantae > Streptophyta > Magnoliopsida > Poales > Poaceae > Hordeum > Hordeum marinum. The sequence continues at coordinate 466,920,860 of CM039675.1, read as the reverse complement.
GACTGCACCCCCCTCAAGCACAAGTGACGGGGTTATCACCCCTAGGTAGGCCAAAGCAACGGGGTTCTCCCCCCTTCCGCTTCGAAGAAAACTGCATGGCCGGATCTTGATGGCTGGCTGGAGGACAACCGGCTCGGTGTGCTACCGGTTGGCAACGCGGGCGGCCGGCCACGCGACCGGCTCGACCACCGACTGGCTGGACGTGGCCGGCTTCCTACCGGGCCGCCTCCTCCGTTAACCTAGGGGCGGACATGCAACGTCTAATCCCCCTAGGCGCGGGTACGACGACAAGACGCGACCGCCACGATGATTTATCCTCTGGCCACAGTGGCCGCTAACTCATTGGAGCGCATGGCTATAGTCCGACCGTCCAGGCCGCTGACCTTGGCGAGCGCGACTAGGCGAGGGAACAATGCCAGCATGCCCTCACCCACTCAATTACCTGCCTCGGCATGGCTATAGTGCCTCCGGCCGTACCGGAGACCTCGGTCGGCTGACGCTAGACGACGCCTCCCGAGCGACCTATGCCGTGGCAGGAGAGCGAGAGCCAATCACAGAGCCGGCTGGCGGGCCCGAATGGGAGACGGGACCGCTCAACCGGTGGACCCTACAAACAACGAGACGACGCGAAGGGTGGGCCCCTAGCTAACCGGAGAGACTGCCAGCCGGGTCCCCCCACCCTTGTACTTTAGATATATTGTAGAGCCGGGGGGTTGGCCTATAAAACTCCCCAAGCCCCCATGCAACGGGGACAGACGATCACCCTCGCGCACCCATAGAACTCTCAAAACCCCTCTAGTAGCGGAGGAAGACGAGCCGGCTGCTCCTTCTTCCTCCTCTAGACACAGCTCGAGGAGCACCCTTGTACACATACCCATCCATCCAACTAGACCAAGCGGGACTAGGGGTGTTACGTCCCACGGAGGGCCCTGAACCTGGGTACATTGTGTGTCACCACCGCTTGTGCCCAATCTCGCACCCGGAGCCCTTCGGTGTCCTCCGGCCCCAACCACCTACGATAAGCCACCCTATGGCATCTATCATGAGAAAACGACGATAGTTGGCACCCACCATGGGGTCTTATTAGGTGACACCCAGATTCATGCTCCGGGTGGGACCCCTCGCCATTCCCGCCGCCACCCCATGTCCCGGTGAAACCTTGGGCTCATGGGGCTTGTGTCGGCATGCCCTGCGGGAAACTCCGTCAACCTCACAGCCGACATCGATACGCTCAGCAAGCGCATCGGGAGGCTCAGCCTCGACGAGGCTCCGGCCGCGGACGAGCACCCCGGGCTGGTGCTTGTCTGTGCCAGTCCTCCCACGGCCGTGGGAGCACTCGCTGCGACCCAGTCCAGCGGCTCCCACGAACACATGGGGGTGTTGGCCATCGTCTCCTTCACCTCCTTCGGACGTGCGCAGAGCGGGGCTGACGCCGCCGCGGCCCGCGTCGGCACCTCCGATCCGCTTGGTGCGGCCCTCCAGGGCCTAAGCACCCCGACACCGCCGCGGTGGACCTTGAGGCAGCTCATCGCGTCCTGTTTGAGGACGCCACCGCCCTCGCAGCCATGCGACGTAGCATGGAGGCCGCCCAGTAGGAATATGCTTCCGCTTACGGTCTCACCCTGGCTGGCACCGGGCCCAGCCGGCGTGGTGCCGTGCGCGATCGCGGCCGCGTGGTCGCCGAAATCCTTGGCGGCAAGATGCACGTCTACAACACCCCCACAGCTAACTTCCGGGCCCTCAAAGTGGCCTACGTGGATTTGGCCACCTTGGAGGGTGAGGAGCATGCCGCACATGAGCGTCACATCGAGGATCTCATCGACGCCGCCGACACGCCGCAACACCTTCTCGCATCGGGCGACACCACCACCGGAGGCCCCCGTCTCGAGTGCGAGGGCACGGACTGCTGCTTGTCAGCCGGCTCAGCACTGCAGCTCCCCTCGTGTCACCAGCTGCCGGAATGGAACAAACAACCCCCGACATTCTCAGATGCCAGGGAGCGAGCAACCGGCGCACCAATGACAAACCTCGCAGCAGACGCCAGCAAGAAGCAACGGCATCCGGTAGCCGGCACAGCCATGGACACACTCCACCCCCGCGGCGCGAGCGCAAACGGACGGTTCCACCCGTCATCCGTCCCGAGCTCTCGGCCCGGATCGGGCCGCGTGTCCCCGCAGCGAGAACGACGCCCACAACTGCATCGGCCACCTCATGCAGTCCGGCCTCCTCGAGGAGGAGGGCTCAATTGGACCGGCTTGTTTCGGCCCTCGGGTCCGCAATGAGCCGTTCCCGACCAGCTTCACGCTCCCCTGAGCACTCCAAAATACAACAGGGCTGCCAGGCCCGAAGACTGGCTGATCAACTAGACCACCGCGGTTGCCATCGGCAGGGGGAACAAGTGCGTAGCTGTGCGCTACGCCCCTCTCATGTTGATCAGCTCGGCCCGCACCTGGCTCAATAGCCTGGCGCCCGGCAGCATCAACACTTGGACGGACTTCGAGGAGGCCTTTGTCCGCAACTTCACCGACACCTACAAGCAGCCTGGCCGCCCCCGTGAATTCGCCATGTGCATTTAGGGGCCGGACGAATCCCTCCGCCACTGCCTCACTCGGTGGACCGAGCTCCACAACTCCTGTGAGGGGGTGCAGGAGGTACAAGCCGTGCAATACTTCATTGAAGGCTGCCGGGACGGCACCCCTCTCAAGCACAAGCTTCTGTGCTCCAAGCCAGCCACACCTGCCGAGCTCATAACCAAGGAGGACAAGTATGCCATGGCTAACTCGGCCATCCGGGTCAAGACGACCCCGCCTGCCAAGGCGACAACGACACCGGTAACGTCCCGATCGACTACCGACAACCAGCAGCCGCTAAACAACAAGCGCAAGAACGACCAGCCGGATCCCCGCTATGGGAGCCGAAAGCTCAACACCATCGAGGAGCAGGAGCCGGCTACCCAGCTTTCCATCCCGCGCCAGCACACTGGCAAGGCTGCCTGGCAGCCGAAGCTCACCTTCGAGCAAATGCTCGATCTCCCCTGCAAGAACCAATCAGGGGCCAAACTCTCTACGCACATGCTCCGGTAGTACAGCTTCTCACAACGATTGGCCCCGGGGGGCGGCCTTCCGGCTCCTCCAGTGCCGCTAGCCCGCGCGCCGGCCCCGGCCCAAGCTGCCGCCCCGGTGCCGGCTCCGGCTCCGACCCAGAATGACGGTCGTTTGATCAACCTGTTCCCCAACCAAGACGGTTGTTATGTCGTCTTCACTAGTGAAGAGACAGGCAAACATGCTCAACGCCAGCTCCGTCATGAGGTTAAGCCACCATGCCATCAACTCCCCAGTTCCTGCACTGGTCGGAGAAGCCGGTCACGTGGAGCTAGGCCGATCACCCTACAGTGATGCCGAATCCCGGCAGCTACGCTCTGGTCCTCGACCCCACCAATGCCACCAAGGAACGAACTTGCCGCTTCTCGCGGGTGCTGATAGATGGCGGTAGCATCATCAACATCCTCTACCTTGACACGATGCACAAGATGGGGCTCAAGATAGAAGACCTGCAGGCGAGCCGCACGGTCTTCCATGGCATCGTGCCTGCAAAGTCTTGCTCCCCCATTAGCAAGATCACGCTCGACGTCCTCTTTGGTAGACCCGGCCACTTCCGGCGCGAGCCAGTACTGTTCGAGGTCGTGGATGCTGCAAGTCCCTACCACGCGCTGTTGGGCGGGCGGGACCTCGTCAGCTTCATGGCGGTCGCCAATTACGCCTACCTCAAGCTCAAGATGCCGGCACGCAAGGGAATCATCACCATCACGGGTGGCTACAAGATGTCACTCGAGTGCACTTGAGACTGCAGTTGGCTGGCCAAGAACCTAGAAATCATCGAGGAGAAACGACAGCTCGACCGGCTCGTGGCCCTTGCGGCCAGTCAGCCAGTCGTGCTAGCTCCTCCCTTGCAGTCCGTCGGCAAGGCCTCCTTCCAGCCATCTAAGGACACCAAGCCAATCCATCTTGACCCGGCCAACCCCGCTTAGTGTGTCATCATCGGCTCCCGCCTCAACAACAAATAGGAAGGCGAGCTCGTCGACTTCCTTCGTGAGAATCGGGACATCTTCGGATGGTCCCCCAAGGACATACCGGGTGTTCTGAGGAAGTTCGCTGAGCACAAACTACACATCCCACCGGATGTCAAGACGGTCAAGCAACCTCTACGCCATTTCTCTGAGGAGAAGCGGCGTACTATAGGTGAAGAGATTGCCCGGCTACACGCAGCCGGGTTCAACATGGAAGTATCCCATCCGGACTGGCTGGTCAACCCAGTCTTGGTGATGAAGAAGAACAAGACCTAGCGCATGTGCATCGACTACACTAGCCTGAACAAGGCATGTACCAAGGACCCATTAGCCCTGTCGCAGATCGATCAAGTCATCGACTCTACGGCCGGTTGCGACTTGTTGTCTTGCCTGGACGCCTACTCAGGCTACCACTAGATCAAGATGGACCTAGAAGAACGGCTCAAGACCTCCTCCATCACGCCCTTTGGGGCCTACTGCTACATCACCATGTCCTTTGGCCTGAGGAACATAGGCGCCACCTTCCAATGGTGCATGCAGAAGTGCCTCCTGCCTCAGATAGGTAGGAATGTCCATGTCTACGTCGATGACATCGTCGTCAAAACCAACAAGCACTTCATCCTCCTTGATGATCTTCGGGAGACCTTCGCGAACATGCGCGAATACAAGATCTAGCTACACCCAGAGAAGTGTGTCTTCGGCATCCCAGCCGGCCAACTCCTGGGTTTCTTCGTGACCGCTCGTGGCATCGAAGCTAACCCCGAGAAGATCAGCGCAATCGAATGCATGCCCTAGCTAACCCGACTCTGTGATATCCAAAAGTTCACCGACTTCCTTGCGTCGCTCAGCCGGTTCATCAGCCGGCTGGGGGGAAGGCTTTGCCCCTCTACGGGCTCCTTCGCAAGATGGCTCTAATCGAGTCGGGTCAGACCAAGAAGCTGGGCATGTTTGACTGGCTCGACGAGGCGGACGAGGCTTTCTGCGGCCTCAAGAAGGTTTTGGGGAAAGTTGCATGGCACACAAAAAATTTCCTACGCACACACAAGATCTATCCATAGTGATGAGCATCTACGATAGGGAGAGTGGATCAGCATACCCTTGTAGATCGCTAAGCGGGAAGTGTTAAGAAACGCGGTTGGTGTAGTCGAACGTCCTCGCGATCCAAATCGCTGAGCGCCCCATGATTTCATCATGATCTGTCCTACGACTCAATCACGATCCATCCCGTGAACTCATCATGATCCATCCCGCGATCTCATCATGATCCATCTCGCAATCTTGATCACGGTCCTTCAGATCTAGCGCCGAACGGATAGCACACGTACAGCTTGATGATGATCTCCGCCTTCTTGATCCAGCAAGAGGGAGCAGAGAGGTAGATGAGTTCTCTGGCAGCATGACGGCGCCACGGCGATGGTGGTGGAGTAATTCCGGCAGGGCTTCGCCTAAGCACTGCAGAAAACCGATCTAGAGGAGAAACTATGCACTAGAGGAAACGGTAGCACGTGGCTGAAAAACTAGTGCCAAAAACCCTAAAACCTCTAGTATATATAAGAGGAAGAGAGGAGGAGGCTTGGCCCTCAAGAGGCCAGCCCTAGGCTTCGGCCGAACCAAGGAAGAGAGGAGGAATCCGCCTCCAATCCTAGTAGGACTAGGACTCCTTCCTTTTTGCATTTTTTGCCTTTTTCCACCTTTTCTCTTTGGGATTTTCTCTCCCAGCCGCATGGGCCTTGTGTGGGACTTCCACCAGCCCACTAAGGGCTGGTATTCACTCTCCCAAAGCCCATGTAGCCTCTTGTGTCGAAATACCCCTCCCGATGGTCTCCCGGTACACTACCGGCACTCCCGGTACACTACCAAGGAGCCCGAAACTTTTCCGGTGACCAAAATAGTACATCCTATATATCAATCTTTACCTCCGAACCATTACGGAGCACCTTGTGACATCCGGGATCTCATCCGGGACTCCGAACAACCTTCGGTAACCACCATACATAACTCTATACTACCGAAACATCATCAAACCTTAAGTGTGCAGACCCTGCGGGTTCGAGAACTATGTAAACATGACCGATACACCTCTACATTCAATAACTAATAGCGGGACCTAGATGCACATATTGGTTCCTACATATTCTACGTAGATCTTTATCGGTCGAACCTCTATGTCAACGATTCAGTTAATGCCGTATGATGTTCCTTTTGTTCTTCGGTATGTTACTTGCCCGAGATTCGATCGTCGGTATCTCCATACCTAGTTCAACCTCGTTATCGTCAAGTATTTTTACTCGTTCCTTAATACAAGATCCCGTGACTAAAACTTAGTCACATTGCTTGCAAGGCTTGTTGTGATGTTGTATTATCGAGTGGGCCCTAAGATACCTCTCCGTCACATGGAGTAACAAATCCCAGTCTTGATCCATGCCAACCCAACAGACACCCTCGGAGATACCTGTAGAGTACCCTTGTAGTCACCTAGTTACGTTGTGATGTTTGATATGGACAAGGCACTCCTCCAGTGTCTGTGAGTTGCATGATCTCATGGTCATAGGAACAGATACTTGACAAGCAGAAAACAATAGCAAAAAACTAACACGATCATATGCTATGTTTGTAGTTTGGGTCTTGTCCATCCCATCATTCTCCTAATGATGTGATCCCGTTATCAAATGACATCTCATGTCAATGCCTAGGAAAGCTTAGCCATCTTTGATCAAAGAGCTATTGTATTAGAGGCATACTAGGGACATGGTGTTGTCTATGTATCCACACATGTATCTAAGTTTCCGATCAATACAATTATAGCGTAGATAATAAACGATTATCATGAACAAGGAAATATGATAATAACTAATTTATTATTGCCTCGAGGGCATATTTCCTATAGTCTCCCGCTTTCACTGATTCAATAATCTAGTTCACATCACCATGTGATTCGCAATGTTATGAATCTAACACCGAATGAGTTCTGGGGCTCGATCATGCTTTGCATGTGAGAGAGGTCTTATAGTCAATGGGTCTGCGACATTCCGATCCCTGTGTACTTTCCAAATCTCTATGTCAAACTGTAAACACCGCTACCACACTCCACTTGGTACTATTCCAAATGGCTGCTCCACTATACGTATCCGGATTGCTACTAAGAGTCATCCGGATTAGTGTTAAAGCTTGCATCGACGTAACTCTTTACGATGAACCCTTTATCACCTCCATAATCGAGAAACATTTCCTTAGTATTTTATTCACTAAGGATAATATTGACCTCTGTCCAGTGATCCACTCCTGGATCACTCTTGTACCCCTTGACGGACTCATGGCAAGGCACACACAGGTGCGGTACACAGCATGGCATACTATACAGAGCCTATGGCTAAGGCATAGGTGACGACAGTCATCCTTTCTTGTTCTTCTACCGTTGTTTAGCTTTGAGTCTCACTCAAGTTCACACCTTACAAATCAAGTGAGGACTCTTTCTCTGACTGATCCATTTTGAACTCTTTCAAAATCTTGTCAAGGTATGTACTCATTGAAAGTCTCATCAAGCATCTTGATCTATCTCTATAGACCTTGATGCTCAACAATTAGGTAGCTTTATCCAAGTCTTCCTTTGAAAAACTCTTTTCAAACAACCGTCATGCTTTCCATAAACTCTACATTATTTCCGATCAACAATATGTCATCCACATATACTTATCAGAAATTCTATAGTGCTCCCACTCACTTTATTGTAAATACAAGTTTCTCATAAACTTTGTATAGACTCCAAAACTATGATCACCTCATCAAAGTGCATATTCCAACTCTGAGATGCTTGCTTCAGTTCATAGAAGGATCACTGAAGCTTGCACACCATTTAGCATCCTTAGGACTGACAAAACCTTCTGGTTGTATCTCATACAACCTTTCCTTAAGGAAGGAAATGACGTTTTCACATCCATCTGCCAGATTTCATAATTGAAAAATGCAGCAACTGCTAACATAATTCCAACAGTCTTTAGCATCGCTACGAGTGAGAAAGTCTCATCACACTCAACTCCTTGAACTTGTCGGAAACTTCTTTGCGACAAGTCGAGCTCTACAAATGGTGACATTTACCATCAGCGTCCATCATCATCTCAAAGGTCCATTTGTACTTCATGACCTATTGTCCAATGAGCAAGTCTACCAAAGTCTATACTTGGTTTTCATACATGGATCCTTTCTCGGATATCACGGCCTCTAACTATTTGTCGGAATCCGGGACCATCATCAATTCTCCACAACTCGTACGTTCATCGTTGTCCAACAACATGACATCCAAGACAGGGTAGTCATACCGCTCAGGAGCAGTACACATCCTTGTCGACCTACGAGGTTCGATAGTAACTTGATCCGAAGCTTCATGATCATCATCATTAACTTCCTCTTCAACTAACGTAGGCTTGACAGAAACATCTTCCTGCGCTGCGCTACTCTCTGGTTGAACAAAGGTCCAACAACCTCATCAACTTCTATCTTCCTCTCACTCAATTCTTTCGAGATAAACTCTTTCTCGAGAAAGGAACCAGTTTTAGGAACAAACATTTTATGCTTGGATCTGAGATAGAAGGTTCACCCAACTGTTCTTAGGGTATTCTATGAAGATGCATTTGTCCGCTTTGGGTTTGAGCTCATTCGGTGAAAACATTTTCCACACAAGCGTCGCAACCCCAAACATTAAGAAATAACAGCTTGGGTTTCTATAAAACCCTAATTCACATGGTGTCATCTCAACGGATTTAGATGGTGCCCTATTTAAAGTGAATGTTGTTGTCTCTAATGCATAACCCCAAAATTATAGTAGCAAAATGATAAGAGATATTATGGTGTTCCAGGTGGCATGAGTTGTGAAACAACTTTCACATTGTCTAAAGTTGTATGCCAAACTCGTAACCCAGATATTCACCTCCACGATCATATCATAGACATTTTTATCTTCTTGTCACGGTGATCTTAAACTTCACTCTGAATTTGCTTGAACCTTTCAACCGATTCAGACTTGTGTTTCATTAAGTAAATATACACTATATCTACTCAAATCATCAGTGAAGGTAAGAAAATAACGATATCCACCACACGCTACAACACTCATTGGATTGCATACATCAACATATATCATTTCCAATAAATCACTTGCCCGCTCCATCCATCTGGAAAACATGGTCCTTAGTCATCTTTCCCACGAGGCATGCTTCTCATGTCTCAACCGATTCGAAATTGAATAAATCCAAAGATCCATCAGCATGGAGTTTCTTCATGCGCTTTATACTAATATGACATTTAGCAGTAGTGCCACAAGTATGTGGTACTATCATTATTAACTTTGTATCTTTTGGCATCAGTGTTATGAACATGTGTATTACTACGATCAAGATTCAACAAACCATTCTCACTAGGTGCATCACCATTGAAGGTATTATTCATGTAAATATAATAACCATTACTCTCTAACTTAAACGAATAATAGTGTTGCAATAAACACAATCTAATCACGTTCATGCTCAATGCAAAACACCAAATAAAATTTATTTAGGTTCGTCACTAATCCCAAAGGTAGAGAGAGCATGCGATGTTGATCACATCAACCTTGGAAACAACACACATCATCACCTCACCCTTAGTTAGTTCTCCGTTTATTCCGTATCTTTTAATTCAAGTTACTAACATTTAGCAACCGAACCGTTATCCAATACCCAGGGGCTACTAGGAGTACTCGCAAGATACACACGTTTAACACGTATATCAAACATACTTCTATCGACGTTGCCAGCCTTCTTATCTACCAAGTATCTAGGGTTGATTCGCTTCAGCGACCGCTCTCCTCATAATTGAAGCACTTAGTCTCGGGTTTGGGTTCAACTATGGGTTGCTTCAGTGGAGCAACAACTGACTTGCTCTCCATGAAGCTTCCCTCCTTGCTCTTGCCCTTCTCGAAACTAGTGGTTTGACTAACCATTAACACTTGACGCTCCTTCATGATTTCTACCTTCGCGGTGTCAAACATCGCGAACAGCTCAGGTTCATTATTTATATCCCTGGCATTTTATAGTTCATCACCAAGTTCTGGTAGCTTAGTGACAGTGACTTGGAGAACTATATCAATCACTATCTTATCTGGAAGACCAACTCCCACTCGATTCAAGCGATTGTAGCACCCAGACAATCTGAGCATGTGCTCAATGATTGAGCTATTCTCTTTCATCTTGCAGGAAAAGAATCTTGTTGGAGATCTCATATCTCACAACATAGGCACGAGCCTGAGGTCCTAATTTCAGCTCTTAGAACATCTCATATGTTCCGTGACGGTCAAGTTTCGGAACCTCAATTCTAAGTCGTAATGCATGACACACTAAACTATCAAGTAGTCATCAGAACGTGCGTGTCAGATGTTCACAACATATACAGACGATGCTAGAGGGGTTGGCGCACCGAGCGGTGCATTAAGGACATAAGCCTTCCGTGTAGGCAATGAGGACAATCCTCAGATCATGGACCCAGTCCGCAATATTGCTACCATCATCTTTCAACTCTATTTCTCTAGGAAAAAATTCAAAGGGCGCTACAACGCGAGAAAGTAATCTACGACATAATTTGCAAAGACACTACTGACTATGTTTATGATAATGAGTTCAATTAATCATATTACTGAAGAACTCCCACTCAAGTTGACATCCCTCCGGTCATTCGAGTGATCATGATCCAAATTCACCAACTCAAGTCCGATCATCACGTGAGTTGTGGTGGTTTCAATGGTGAACATCATCATGTTGATCATATCTACTATCTGACTCATGTTCGACCTTTTGGTCTCTTGTGTTCCGAGGCCATCTCTGCACATACTAGGCTCGTCAAGTTTAACCCGAGTGTTCTACATGTGCAACACTGGCTTGCACCCATTGTATGTGAATGTAGAGTCTATCACACCCGATCATCACGTGGTGTCTCGACACGACGAACTTTCGCAACGGTCCCCACTCCGGGAGAACGCATTTTATCTTGAAATTAAGTGAGGGATCACCTTATAATGCTACCGTCGTCCTAAGAAAAACAAGGTGCATAAAAGTATTAGCATCACATGCAAATCATAAGTGACATGATATGGCCATGAACTTGTGCTTTTTATCTCCATCTTGAAAGCACCGGCATGATCTCCATCGTCACCGGCATGACACCATGATCTCCATCATCTTGATCTCCATCAACGTGTAGCCATCGGGGTTGTCCCCACCATGCTTCTACTACTATTGCTACTGTTTAGCGATAAAGTAAAGCATTACATAATGCTTAATGATTGACACGCAAGTGATACAATAATTAAAGACAACCCTATGGCTCCTGTCGGTTGCCGTACTCATAGACGTGCAAGTCGTGATATTCTATACAAAACATGATCATCTCATACATCACATATAGCTCAACATGTAATTGGCCATATCACATTACAACATACCCTGCAAAAACAAGTTAGACATCCTCTAATTGTTGTTGCATGTTTTACGTGGCTCCTACGGGTATCTAGCAAGAACAATTCTCACCTACGCAAAAACCACAAAAATGATACATAAGTTGTTTTTCAACCTTCTCAATGACCGCCTTTGTCGAATCCGATCCAACTAAAGTAGGAGAAACAGACACCCGCCAGCCATCTTTGTGCAACGAGGTTACACGTCAGTCGATAGAACCAGTCTCTCGTAAGCGTACGAGTAAGGTTGGTCCGGCCGCTTGATCCCACAATACCGTTGAACCAAAACACGACCAAGGGAGGAAGCAATCTAAGAATCAACGCCCACAAACTCTTTGTGTGCTACTTGAGATCTCATCTACACATAGACCTAGCTCATGATGCCACTATTGGGGAACGTTGCATGGGAAACAAAAAAAATTCTATGCACACGCAAGATCTATCCATGGTGATGAGAATCTACGAGAGGGAGAGTGGCTCTACATACCCTTGTAGATCGCTACGCGGGAAGCGTTAAGAAACGCGGTTGGTGTAGTAGAACGTCTTCACGATCCAAATCGCCAAGCGTCCCGCGATCTCATCACGATCCGTCTCGCAATCTTGATCACGATCGTTCCGATCTAGCGCCGAACGGACGGCACCTCCGCGTTCAGCACACGTATAGCTTGATGATGATCTCCGCCTTCTTGATCCAGAAAGAGGGAATGGAGAGGTAGATGAGTTTTCTGGAAGAGTGACGGCGCCGCGGCGATGGTGGTGGAGTAATTCCGGTAGGGCTTCGCCTAAGCACTACAGAAAACCGATCTAGAGGAGAAACTATGCACTAGAGGAAAGGGTAGCACATGGCTGAAAAACTAGTGCCAAAAACCCTAAAACCTCTAGTGTATATAAGAGGAAGAGAGGAGGAGGCTTGGATCTCAAGGGTCTATCCCTAGGCTTTGGCCGAACCTAGGAGGAGAGGAGGAATCCTCCTCCAATCCTAGTAGGACTAGGACTCCTTCCTTTTTGCCTTTTTTTCCTTTTTCCACCTTTTCTCTTTGGGCTTTTCTCTCCTGGCCGCATGGGCCTTGTGTGGGACTTCCACCGACCACTAAGGGCTGGTATTCACTCCCCCACAGCCCATGTAGCCTCTTGGGTGGAAATACCCGTCACGATGGTCTCTCGGTACACTACCGGCACTTGCGGTACACTACCGATGAGCCCGAAACTTTTCCAGCGACCAAAATAGGACTTCCTATATATCAATCTTTACCTCTAGACCATTCCGGAGTTCCTCGTGACGTCCAGGATGTCATCCGGGACTCCGAACAAACTTCGGTAAGTACCATACATAACTCTATACTATCGAAACGTCACCGAACCTTAAGTGTGGAGACCCTGTGGTTCGAGAACTATGTAGACATGACTAAGACACCTCTATGGTCAATAACCAATAGAGGGACCTAGATTCCCATATTGGTTCCTACATACTCTATGAATATCTTTATCGGTCGAACCTCTATGTCAAGGATTCAGTTAATCCCGTATGATGTTCCTTTTGTTCTTTGGTATGTTACTTGCTCGAGATTCGATCGTCGGTATCTCCATACCTAGTTCAAGCTTGTTACCGAAAAGTCTCTTTACTCGTTCCGTAATACAAGATCCCGTGACTAACACTTAGTCACATTACTTGCGAGGATTGTTGTGATGTTGTATTACCGAGTGGGACCTGAGATATCTCTCCATCACACGGAGCAACAAATCCCAGTCTTGATCCATGCCAACCCAACAGACACCCTTAGAGATACCTGGAGAGTACCTTTATAGTCACCTGGTTACGTTGCCATGTTTGATACACACAAGGCACTCCTCCGGTGTCAGTGAGTTGCATGATCTCATGGTCATAGGAACAGATACTTGACATACAGAAAACAGTAGCAATAAACTGAGACGATCATATGCTACATTTGTAGTTTGGGTCTTGTCCATCCCATCATTCTCCTAATGATGTGATCCCGTTATCAAATGACATCTCATGTCAATGGCTAGGAAACCTTAGCCATCTTTGATCAACGAGCTAGTCTATTAGAGGCATACTAGGGACATGGTGTTGTCTATGTATCCACACATGTATCTTAGTTTCCGATCAATACAATTATAGCATGGATAATATACGATTATCATGAACAAGGAAATATCATAATAACTAATTTATTATTGCCTCTAGGGCACATTTCCAACAGAAGGCTCTCAACCGCGCGCCTATACTGGCCACGCCGGCTGAGAAGGAACCCTGGCTCGCCTACATCATGGCGACCACACGCATCACCAGCGTCGTCCTGGTGGTCGAGCGGCCGGAGGAGGGCAAATCCTTGCCCGTCCAGCGGCCCGTCTCCTACCTCAGCGAGGTCCTCTCCGCATCGAAGTAGAACTACCCCCACAACCAGAAGATGTGCTACGGGATATACTTCACTTCAAAGAAGGTCAAGCAGTACTTCCAGGAGCATACCATCACCGTGGTGAGCACGGCCACGCTCGGCGAGATCATGAGCGGCCGGGACTCCACCGATCGGATCGCCAAATGGTTCATCGCCCTTGCCGATCACGAGATCCGGTAAGAGCTGCGAACCGCCATCAAGTCACAGGCGTTGGCTGACTTCCTCGTCAACTGGGCGGAGACGGAGTTCGTGCCGCCTCCCCTAGACTCCACACATTGGCGCATGCATTTAGACGGCTCAAAAATGAGGACCGGCCTGGGTGCCGACATAGTCCTCTCCTCCCCGAAAGGTGACCAGCTCAAGTATACCCTCTAGATCCAGTTCGCTGCCTCCAACAACATGGCCGAGTACGAGGCAATCGTCCATGGCCTCCGGCTCGCCAAGGAGATCGGCATCAGGTGCATCCGCTGCTTCGGCGACTCCGACATCGTGGTGCAGCAGGTCTCTGGCGAATGGGACGCAAGGGACACCAACATGGCCAGCTACCGCTTCCTCGTACAACAACTCACCGACTCCTTCGAGAGTTGTGAGTTTCACCACATCCCATGGGCGGACAACGAGGCGGCCGACGCACTGGCAAAGATCGGCTCCACCCGGCAGGCCATCCCAGCCGGTGTCTCCCTCGAACGGCTGCTCAAGCCATCGATCAAGCCTTCCATGGAGTCAGAATCAATATTCATGCCAGCAGATGCTGCCAGCCCGTCAATGGCTCCGGCTGTCCCTTCGGCATCTTTGCCGGCGACTCCCCCATCTTCCGCCACCCCACCGGTGTCAGTCAAGTTGTTCGCGCCCACGGCCGCTAGCTCTAATGATGCGGCCGTCATGATGACAATCGACCAGCCGGTCACGGGGGCTGGCGAGCCGGTCGCGTGGGCTAGCGAGCTGGCCCCGGGGGTTGTTCATCTAGGCCCGGAGGCTCCCAAGCCGGCCCTCATCTCAGCTCCCTTGTGGGCCCAGCCTATGTTGGTGTTCCTCCTACATGGCGAGCTCCCCCAAGAGGAGGCCCTGACAAGGCAAGTTCAGCTTCGGGCCTTGGCGTACAGCATCATCAACAACAAGCTCGTCCATCGTAGCACCACCGACATCTTCTAGCAATGCAGCGAGCCAAAAAAGGGTCTGGAGATCCTCCTCGACATCCACCAGGGTGAGTGGAGGCACCACGCCACCTCCAGGACCCTGGGGGCCAAGGCCTTCCGCCACGGTTTCTTCTAGCCCACTGCTCTCGAGGCGTCCAAGAAATTGGTTGACGAGTGTGAGGGCTGCCAGCATTTCAGCGCGCAGATCCACCTACCAGCATCAACCCTCCAAACCATCCCCCTCTCATGTCCCTTCGCCGTTTGGGGGCTGGACATGATGGGCCCCTTCAAGACCGCATGAGGCGGCATGTCACACTTGCTGGTGGCTGTTGATAAATTCACCAAGTGGATCGAGGCGCGACCAATCAAGAACCTGGACAGCCCAACGGCCGCCCGATTCATCGACGACATCACAGTTCGCTATGGTGTTCCTCACAGCATCATCACCGACAACGGCACGAACTTCGCCAAGGGTGCAGTCACGCGTTTCTATTGCAAGCAAGGAATCCGGCTCGACCTAGCCTCCGTCGCTCATCCACAGTCGAACGGCCAGGTCGAGAGGGCAAACGGCCTCATCTTGTCCGACATCAAACCCCAGCTCGTTACACCACTGGTAAGGTCGGCCGGCTAGTGGATCGATGAGCTGTCGGCCATCCTTTAGAGTCTCAGGACCACCCCAATCAGTCAACTGGCTACACTCCCTTCTTCCTTGTGTACGGGTCTGAGGCGATCATCCCCACCGACATCGAGTTCGGCTCACCTCGGGTCGCCCTTTACACGGAGAAGGACGCAAAGGAGGCAAGAGAAGACGGCATCGACCTACTTGAAGAAGCCTGCAAACTGGCCTTGAGCCGGACGGCGATCTACCACTAGAAGCTACGGCACTACCACAGCAAGCGGATCCGACCACTGACCTTTCGCGAAGGCGACCTGGTTCTCAGGCGGATCCAGCGGACAACTGGACAACACAAGCTAGCCTCTCCATGGAAGGGCCCGCTCATCATCAGGAAGGCATTGCACGACAACACATACTATCTAATAGACTCCCAGAAGGCGTAGAAGTGCAAAAGAGACGCCTCCAGCGAGGAGACGGAGCACACAAGGAACGGGGCACTCCTCCGCCCGTTTTACTGCTGAAAAGACCAATGTATGTATGTATCCCCACCCTTTTGAGCTCGTGAATGCAATGGGTGCCCCAGGACGGCTTCTGGGGCACGCCCTGTTTCGTTTCCTGCAAAGTTTTCCTCGCCCCCCGCCCCGGCTCTCGGGCCCGGGGGCTCGCTGGCTGGGACTAGGTCACTTCTCCCGAAAATTGGCTAAGTAATGTGAGCTGGCCAAACCTCCCCACCCTTACCAGCTACAAAACCGGCTCCCGGTTGTCCGGCTGACGGGGCCTTTGGGCGGCAAGGCTTAGCTCACACGAAAGGTCGAAACGAAAGGAGACCCCGGCTAGTCCCAGCCGGACCACTACCACGCCTCTACCACTCTACTTATCCCGAAAATCCCTCGCGGCTCCTAAGTTCCGAACTGGCTCCCTCGAGGCGGACACCCGGGCCTAGCTACAGACCGTCTCCCAGCTGTCGGGCCGGCATGGCCGAAACCGAGGGGGAAAAGGAGAAGGACCGAAAAGAGCCAAGGGGGCGAAAAGGGATAAGGGCAAGTCAGCACGAGCAATAAGTCAAACACACTAAGTATTCATAGCATAAACTTTAAGACAAAAGCAGCCCACGGCCACCATGGTTCATTACATAAACACAAACAGTGGGTGGACTAGAGCCTAACTTGCAGGAAAACAAAAAGAAAGATAAAGACATCCGGGGGCTCAGGCCACCGGCGCGTCGCTAGCCGGCATGTCTCTAGCCGGCTCGTCGCTGGGCGGCACGACTCTCGCCTTAGAGGTGGTCGCGGCCTTCGGGTCGGCTCCCTTGGCCCTCGAAGCGGTCTCCATGGTTCCGTCCGTCTTGCCGCTCGATTCGGTGCTCTCGTGGGCGACCTCATCATCCGTTGGGCCATGGGGGATGGCGAAGGAGTCCTCACACACCGGCTCGCCATCCTCGCCAAGGTTCAGGAAGAACTCGTCCGCGTCGACGTACGACGCAAGCTCGTTGGCCCGGTGGACAAGGGCCGGCTCATGGGCCTCCCACTCCTCGGTCGGCTCGTCCCGCATGGTGGCCAGCCGGCCCAGGTCCACGCCACGATACCACGGCGTAACAAACCAGAGCGGCATCTACACCCTGGCTCAGGGTGCCGACGCCTTCTAGGCCTCGAGGCGGGGAATGACATGCTCCAGCCACTGGGCCACGCGGTTCGTCGGGGCTCCCCACGCCCTAGCCATAGAGCGCTGATGACCACCTTGACCACCGTCTTCAACCGCTCCAAGACCCGCTCGAGGTGGGTTAACAGGTATTTGATGGCGACCCCGAGCTCCTCCACGTCCCACGTGGCGTAAGCCTTGATGGAGCGCCCGCACTCCCGGAAGTACTCCCTGTGCTCCTCGACGGCGCGCTCAACGCGACATTGAGTCTCCGGGAAGCACCCTGGTGGAAAAGAGAAGAGAAGGAATGAAAGGAAAATCAAACACAAAAACCAGCAATGGAAATATCAATCGTCTGGAGAAGGGAAAAATGGGCGCTTCCCTTCAATGGCATCGTCCATGCCGATGGCGAAGTTGAGCGTCGCCTTTCGCTCCGACGCCAGCGCCGCCTGCAACGCATCGATGGAACCCCTAACCTCGTCGAGCGATCTGTCGAGGTGGGCCACCTCATCTTGAAGGTTGGTGGTCCTCCGGGTGGCGTCAGCCGCCTCCTTGGCGGTCGTCTCCTTCGCCGCCTCCTTCTTCGCCATGGCGGCCTTGAGGCGGTCCTAGGCCACGTCCCCGTCCACCAGCAGCCCGGTCAACTGATCTTTCTCCCACACGACTGGCAGGACGTCCTGCGCCAGCCGGTCCCGCTCAGAGGCGAGCCCGGTCTTCTCCTCTCGAAGGGCGGTCAGGTCACCTGCAGGAAACGGTAGGCGCTAGCCGGCTCTTGGGGGACACACACCCCTCCAACGAAGCTCAACTGACCTTGCACACACGCCAGATCATCCTCCAGGCGGAAGAACCCATGTTTGCCGCGGTCGTGGATGGCGACTGCCTCCTTGAACAGCTTCTACCGCAGGGAGGTTCCCTCCTATCACAAAGAGAAAAAGATCAAGACGTGCTCAAAGGAGATCCGGCCCGACTGCCCATCAGTCGGTCAGCCGGCCCGCATCTTGGGGTCTACACCCAGTGGGTGCGCTTGCACGCCCCCACTGAAAATTCTAAGTGAAAGCAATCGTGCTTACCTCTGCACTCTATAGGGCGGCGTCTGCCACCTCTGTGAACCGAGCCAGCTCTTGCAGGCACCGGCCCAGAACGCTCCCCAAGTCCCCGAAGGAGGGGACCGGCCCGCCCGCCTGGGGAGCCGGCAGGGCCGGCACGCGAGCCAGTGCCTCCTAATCTCGTACCACCTCCTGCATTGACCACAGGGTCCTCCGGGCCCGGCTGCCGCTAACTCCCGGTTTCATCGCGGCGCCTGCCGCCGAGGGCTGGTTGACGAGTACAAGGGTCCGGGAGCCGCTTCCCGCAGGCCCTCCACCCAATGTCGTCGCCGCCTCCGCCTCCTGTCACTCTGGCACGATGATCGCGATGGAGGGCGCCTCCACCTCCATGGCTGACACCTCTGGCATCACCTCTGACGCTGCCTCCGGGACCACCGGGGCCTCCGGCATGTCGACCCGGGCTGGCTCGGCCACGCGGGAGGTCACGTCCGGCACCTTGGGCCGGTCTACCTCGGGAGCCGGCTCTGTCATCGTCTCTCTTGCCTAGGCCGCCTCCTCTACGGACGGAGGCACTGGCGAATCCATGGCCGCCCCTCGCGGCTCGCTCGACGGCGGTCTTGACATATGGGTCCATTCTGCCACCGAGTCTGATGCCCCGAAGGATCCGTGGACCTCCTTTGCCTCCGGCTGCTCAAGGTCCCAGAGTGTGAGGGCCCCCCTCGCGTTATGGACTTGGAGACTCGCAGCTCCATGAGCCTCCTCTTCTCTTCCCTGTGGGTGGCAGCGTGCTCACGGGCCAGCCGGCTGGCGTTATCCGTCGGTTCCCCCGCCGGCTCCCCTCGTGGAGCTCGATGGGGTCCCTATAGCGCCCAAGGACTGGTTATTCACCGGCTCGCAACCTAGAAGAAAAACATACACGATAAGGAGACTTACCCGATGACGAGGGGAAGGCCCGCTTGGCTTCCGTGCGGCCACCTTCACATGCTTCGGGACCGGCGACGGGGACGTCGGCCCCTCCTAGGCCGGCCTTTTTGACCGGCTAGCTGCTCCAGCCGCCGGAGCTTGAGCCAGCCGCTCCTCGCTCCTCCGACCCTGACGTGATGAGGGAGGAGGCTCATTCAGAATCATTACGTCATCCTCCTCATCATCGTCGTCGTCCCTCTAGTCCTTGATTGTTGGGGCATGAAGGAACTCACCCGCTCCGCTGGGCTCCCTGGCCGCACTGGATCCTCTGGCCTTGGAGCGACGGCTCGCAGGTCTGCCGGCTCGTAGACGCCTCCCGAGGAGTCCACCCCTCCTATGTAGGGCCTCCCGTCTCCTAGTCTTCAGAGTCGAAGTTTTCATGCTCTGCCTCGAAGATCTGAGGGTGCGGGCCGTCCGGCATATTTTGTCGCACCAGCAGCTGCGGTCAGCACTACAGAGTAAGTTTTCCAGCCGGCTGCCGGCTGGGACGTATCAAGCGATGAAAAAGCCGCCTCGATGAGAGACTTACCAGGGGGACCGGTTGATGCGGTCATATGGCTCCATGCCGAAGGACCACCACGCGACATTCATCTTGAATGTCGTAAGGGCATTCACCCGCCTCGCCACCCGAGCTGGTGTTAGGTCGACGGTGGACAGCCAGCAGGGGTCGCGCCAGCCGGACTTGTTGCAGATCCGGTGCGGCCTCAGCTAGAGGGTCAACGCCCGGAGCGAGATAAAAGCCGCCACCAGGTCGGCTGCAACCAGCCCCTCCGAGCTCTTTAGCTGTGTGAGCCGACAAAGCTCCTCGAGGGCCACGCCGCGTAGTGTAGTTCCCAGCCAGTTCACTTGGGTGGACTGCACGTCGCAAACGGGGGCAGCCGGATGAAGTCCGTTTTCGGGTCAACATTCTTCACGTAGAAGAACGTCCGGTGCCACCCCTTAACGGAGTCGATAAGAGAGAGAGAGGGGAAGCACATGACGCCGCGGCAGCACACCACCATTCCCCCGCAGGCGTCGCTCTTAAGTGGTTCGAGATAAAAGAGGGCATTAAAAAAATCGATGCAGGGGAAGATTCCGAGATAACCCTTGCACAGCGTCACAAAGGCGGCAAGGTACAAGATTGCGTTGGGGCCAAGATGATGTGGCTGGAGGTCAAAGGTGACGAGTAGTTGGCGGAAGAAAAGGCTCACCGGGAGCCCGAAACCATGAGTGAAATGCGAGAGGAACACGATGTGTTCACCCAGCTGCGGCGCTGACGCCACCTCATCGCCTGGCGCGTGGGCGACCACCCGCTCGTTCGACGGTAGGATACGCGCGCAGCGAAGCTCCGCCATATCCGCCTCAACAACGATGGAGCCAGCCCAGCTCCCATTGCGTCCGTCAGCCATCGCGGTGGTAGGGCGGTGCGCGGGCACGGTTGCGGATTCGAGCACGGTGTTGCGCAAGGAAGGCGAAGAAGCAAGAAAGCGGGACAGCGAGAAGGTGAGTAGGATGCGGGTATCTCTGCCCCTGCCCCTCCTCTTTTATAGGGGAGGCCATGACCGGGGGACGTGAGATTAACTGTGCCCACTCCCCCGGAAACTCCGCGCGCGTGGGTGGCCTCGGGTCATAACAATCGCTTCGAGGCGCAGAGGATCCCGGCCTGCGCCCCGAGGCCTATTGGGCTATGCGTGGGGCCTAGCGGGCTAGGCCCAGGCCGACGTCCCATCTCCCCACGTGGACGGGGACTGCCTCATCATCACTCGCCACGGGTCCCGGGGCGACGCATCGGTACCCGAGGCATCGGGTCCAACGACCGACCCGGCTGGCCCTCCGGCTTCGTGCCGTGGCGGGTACCGCAGGGGTAAAGCCGCCGGCTCCCTTCCGTCTGCCGGACGCGGGCCCCTACCGGCTTCGGGGAATACTGACGGGGTTATCACCCCTAGGTAGGCCGAAGCAACGGGGTTCTCCCCCCTTCCGCTTCGCAGAAAACTGCATGGCCGGCTCTCCATGGTCGGGTGGAGGACGGCCGGCTCAATGTGCTGTCGGCTGGCGACGCGGGCGGCCAGCCACGCGACCGGCTCGACCACCGGCCGGCTGAACGCGGTCGGCTGCCTACTGGGCCACCTCCTCCATTGACCCATGGGTGGACATGCGACGTCCCATCCCCCAGGGCGCGGGTACGATGACAAGACGCGACCGCCATGATGAGTGGTCCTGTGGCCACAGTGGCCGCTGACGCATTGGAGCACATGGCTACAGTTCAGCCGTCCAGGCCACTGACCTTGGTGAGCACGATCGTGCGAGGGAACATTGCCGGCACGCCCTCGCCCACTCGATTACCTGCCTCTACATGGCTACCGTGCTGCCGGCCGTACCGGAGACCTCGGCCGGCTGGCGCTAGACGACGCCTCCTAGGTGACCCGTGCCGTGGCAGGAGAGCGAGAGCCAATTATAGAGCCGGCTGGCGGACCCCAGCGGGAGATGGGACCGCTCAGCCGATGGACCCTATGGACGATGACACTGTGCAAAGGGTGGGCCCCCATGGCCAGCCGGAGAGACTCCCAGCCAGGTTCCCCCACCCCTATACTTTAGATATATTGTAGAGCCAGGGGGTTGGCCTATAAAACCCCTCAACCCCCCCATGCAACGGGAACGGACGATCACCCTCGCACACCCATAGAACTCTCAAAACCTCTCTAGCAGTGGAGGAAGACGAGCTGGCTGCTCCTTCTTCCTCCTCTAGACATAGCTCGAGGAGCACCCTTGTACACATACCCATCCATCCAACTAGACCAACCAGGACTAGGGGTGTTACCTCCCACAGAGGGCCCTGAACCTGGGTACATCATGTGTCACCATCGCTTGTGCCCAATATCGCACCCTGAGCCCGTCGGTGTCCTCTGGCCCCAACCACCTACGATAAGCCACCCTATGGCATCTGTCGTGAGAAAACGACGACAACAAGCTCCTGTGCTCTGAGCCTGCCACGCAAGCTGAGCTCATGACCAAGGCGGACAAGTACGACACGGATAACTCCGCCATTCGGGTCAAGATGACCTTGCCCGCCAAGGCAGCAACGACGCCGGCGGCGTCCCGATCGACTGCCGACAATCGGCAGCCGTAGAACAACAAGCGCAAGAACGACCAGCCGGACTCCCGCTACGAGAGCCGGCAAGTTGCCACCAACAAGGAACAGGAGCTGGTTGCCCGGCCTTCCGGCTAGCGCCATCGCACTAGCAAGGCTGCCTGGCGGCTCAAGCTCATGTTTGAGCAGATGCTCGACCTTCCTTGCAAGAACTACTCTGGGGCCAAGCCCTCCACGTACACACACCGAAAGTGCAGCTTCTCATAGCTATTAGGACAGGGGGACGGCCTTCCAGCTCCTCCCACGCCGCCTACCCGCGTGCCGGCCCTGGCCCCAGCTGTCGCCCCGGTGCTGGCTCCGGCTCCGGCAAGGAACGACGGTCGCCTGCATGACCAGTTCCCCAACCAGGACGGATGGTACGTCGTCTTCACCAGTAAGGAGATGAGCAAACATGCTCAACGCCGGCTCCACCATGAGGTGAACGCCACCATGCCGGCAGCTCCCCAGTTCATGCACTCGTCGAAGAAACCGGTCACCTCGAGCCGAGCAGATCACCCCGCCATAATGCCAAGTACCAGAAGCTATGCCCTGGTCCTCGACCCCACCATCGCCACCGAAAAGTGCACCTGCCGCTTCTCACGGGTGCTGATTGATGGTGGCAGCAGCATCAATATCCTCTACCTCGACACGATGCACAAGCTAGTGTTGAAAATAGAAGACCTTCAGGCGAGCCAGACGGTTTTCCACGACATCGTGTCGGGAAAGTCCTGCTCCCCTGTAGGCAAGATTGAGCTCGACGTCCTCTTCGGCGGCCCGGACCACATCCGCCATGAGCCAATGCTGTTCGTGGTAGTCGACCTTGCGGGCCCCTACCACGCGCTGTTGGGCCGACCGGCTCTCGTCAAGCTCATGGTGGTTCCCCACTATGCCTACCTCAAGCTCAAGATGCCGGGCCCCAAGGGAATCATCACTATCATAGGAGACTAACAGATATCACTCGAGTGCGCTCGAGACGGCAGCTCGACCGGCTCATGGCCCTCGCTGCCAGCTAGCCGGTTGTGCCGTCTCCTCCCTTCCAGTCCGTCAGCAAGGCCTCCTTCTAGCTGTCCAAGGACACCAAGAAGATCCCGCTCGACCCGGCCAACCCCACTCAGTGCGTCACCATCGGCTCCCGCCTCGATAGCAAATAGCAAGGCGAGCTCGTCGACTTCCTCTGTGAGAATCCGGACATCTTTGCATGGTCGCCTGTCACGCCCAAGATGCGCGCCTATCCATATTAAGACACGAGGGCCTCGACAAGGATAGAGGCGCACCTTTCCATTAGCAAGTACGGCATCATTACATACATTTAGGAAGACAAGAGTATATGAGTTGGCTTACACTCGCCACATACTTAATTACAAATCCACATGGTTATTTCAATCATCAATACAAAGGCAGGGTCTGGCTACAAACGAAAACAAACGATAAAATGTTGTAATGACACTGGCTTTCTAGCCCAAAGATCACGACCACGGTCCTCTACTCCTCTAGATATGTCACGTACATCCTACCACACTCCTCGTCATACTCCCACTGGAGCTGTGTCACATTATCCTGCACGATCTCATCTGTACCTGCACCTAGATTGTTGTAGTAATCTGTGAGCCATGGGGACTCAACAATCTCGTGCCCGGGTACTGAGACTATTCAATCTTATAGGTTGGGAAGGGTATGTGTTTAGTTTGTAGCAGCACTAAGCATTTATGGTGGCTAATCTTATGGAACATGAAAGTAAATATGTGGTCTCTGATAAGCGATCGAATTTAGAATGACCTCTATGAGATCCTGAACACCTACTTACGTCAACCATAACCCCACCGTGTTCTCTCTCTGTTCATGTTCACGAGCAGAGACAATCATGGTTACTCACACAGTTGGTGCATTTTATTCGAGTTTACTTCAAGTTAACTATAAACGGGTGTTAAACAAAAAATCCAAGTAGCCACATAATTACGGGCACGACTTTCTGAAAGTTTTAACCCTACAGGGGTGCTCCAACTAGTCCATCATAAATTAACCACACGCCGTGAGAATAGCCTTGACCACAGATCTCGTGATCATCCTAGGCAACTCCAAAGGAATTCCAACACCTCGAGATAGCCTAAAGAAAGTCAGAGTCCCACAGGCAAGCCACTCGATAAAGGTAAAACAAGTCCATCAAGACCGCCCTGCAGGACAGATCCCAATAGGAGCCACGCGTATCTCTGTCTCAGGGCACTACCATATGGGTCTAGCTATAGGGAAAACCAATCCTCAAGTTGCCTCGAGGCGGCCCCACAGGCAGCCCTTTCTGGACCAACACTCATGAGGAGCACTGGCCCGAGTTGTTGATTAATTATCCACGGGGTAGCTAGTCCCTATGAAATTTATTAAGTTGTTAAGAAAATGTAGTACCAATGTTGGGCCTTGCCAGACAAGTTTTAGTCTCAATCGAATACACAAGGGGGTCCCCATAACAACCCCGAGCATGTTAGGAGTGCCAAGTATGGAAACATAACACCGGTAACAAGAAACTATAGCAGTAAAAGCGGAAAAAACACCTAGCAAAAGGCCAAGCCTTCCACCAATACCAAGATATATATGTGCATTAAATTAAATAACAGATAATATTGTGATATGCCAGACATCCATGTTATCACATGGAAACAACCTGCGCCTGCAACTAGATGCTATAAGAGGGGTTGGGCAGCGATAACTTAGCCAAACAACGGTTGCTAGGATGTGGAGGGGTTAGAGGCTATCAAGGCAACGTAGGAGGCTTTATATTCAAGTATTAGGTAGCGCAAAAGTAATGATAAGAGCGAGACACTAGCAAGCGAAAATAGTATCGGGATCCGGGTACGATTTGCCTATTGGTTATTCAGAGAGACAAGTAGCGGGATCCTCGTAGTGGTACTCTCCTGGATCTTCGTACTCAGGTTCAACGTTCGGGTCTACCCAAACGAAACAGCAAGAATAAACAAGCAACCAAGGTGCAATGCACAATCAAGAATGATGCATGGTTTATGTGAAGAATTTAGCATGGCAATCCTAACTAGTCATGTTTCTCATGCAATGGATTAGTTCTTTAAGAATCTGGATAGAACCTTATGTTAAGTTATTTAAACATGCATGATCAGGAGAAATATGGATGCATCACGCAAAAAACGATACAAATGCATATGTAGAACATCGGAAACAGACTGAAGGTTCTCATGCTATGCTCACGACAAGTTACGAAGGCAAAACACAAGACAAAGAAGGCCATGGGATATTTCTTGGCATTCCAAGGTATCCACTGGTTAGGAAATGAAAAACCAGCCACAATAGAGTCAAAGATCAAGCAATTCCATGGAGTATAGCTCCCACAAGTCACAAAATACTAAATCAAACAATCTGCCACAAAACAGCAACATAGCAACTTTCACAGCCAACAACTAGAGCTACAGGAAGTTTCCGACCACAAACAAGGCATTGACTGGAACTACATAGCATGATTATCAACTTATCCAAGTACACAATCTGGAATGAAGGCACACATCAATAAGCATGAAGCTCACAAGTTGGCATGATGAAACAGATTTTAAGCACTTAGTGAAAATAACAGTTTTCTGGAATCTGAGTTAAACTGATAGCAAGTTGACAGAAGAAACTAATGGTGATAGAGACCGCCCCATGTCATGAAAATTAACAGGATGGTAGAGGGCAACCGCTACATCAAATCACTAGCACTCAGCTTGAGCTAATTCACAACATATCACTAGATAGCATCCACTCTACATGGCATAAAAATATTACTAGATTCTTAGACTTAGAAATATTTAGCATGTTTGAAAACAGCAATATTTTAGTGGCTAGTTTAGAGCATTCTTCCACTTATATGCAAGTTTAACATGACAAAAATAAATACCATGGAATTCTACAGATCAAAGCCTACCATATTCATGTTGGCACAACTATCATAGCATGCAAGGATTAAATACAATAAAAATGACAAAATGGCACTTTGGAACAAAATGACATTTTGTCAAACTTGCTCAAAAGACCAAACCAATTGCACCAATGGATTCCTGAGTTTTTTCTACCCCAAATTCATGTATCATACTCATTGGTTAATATGGAGCATCATGGCAAAACACTAGATAGCAATTGGCCCACCAATCCTATAAGTGAAAACTTACTAAAAATACCCATGTGCATATATGATCATGTCCAGATTTGGAAATATTGCTAGAAATGGAAATGACATAATATGACAATTAAAACAATATAACAATAAAATATAGAGTATGACAAGTGGGGCCTGGGCCCACTTGTCACACGCACACCACACACACACAGTCAGCTACAGAGACACACACACAACACATCACACACACACTGGACTATGGATCTAGCACCACACCAGATCCTCACTCACTCACACACACAGGCACACACACAGCACATACACAACCACGTCTGGATCTGGCCACAGCCGCACCAGATCTAGGCACACACACAACACGCGCACGGGATCCGGCCATCACACCGGATCCAAACACACAACACCGCGACTGGCCAACGAGAAAAAAAAAAGAAAACCCACGGGGGGGCTGGGATTCGAACCCCAGACCTTGCGGTCTCGCCCCCATCTCGCTACCATTGCGCTACACTTCGGCACTCGACAGAAGAGGGGCACTAGCGCTCTTATTCTAACTGACTGCGCAAATCTGACAAAACTGAAGAAAACTGCACTCCGGCGACAGCGAACGGCGGCGGCGATTCCGGGAGCTACGAGGCATCTCCGACGAGGGGAAATAGATAGGGGCACTGTGGGAGCTACTGGGAGTCCATCCCTTGCTCGTCTCGCGACGAGGGGACGGAGGCAAAGGCCCTCAAGGCCCTGCCTTGGCCGGAGCGGCGGCAAGCACAACGGCGATGATGCACGGCCTATGCGAGAAGAAAGGCAACAGGGACACGTCGGCTCACCGAGGGGAGGAAGACAATGGCTTGGGGAGCGACGAAGAGGAAGAAGAGGGGCGACGACGCGGCGACGACGAAGAGGAAGGAGACCGACGACGAGCTTCAGGAGCGTAGCACCAGCGAGGAAGAAGGCGACGGCTTGGGCCTTCCTGTGGCACCCTAGCGCCAGGAACGGGATGCAGGGACAGTCTGCGACTGCCACGACATGCCGGCGCGGAGGAGGACCCCCGGAGAGGCGGGGATGACGAGACGAGAATCGGCGACCGCTGAAACCTTACTTGTTCTGCTCGTGCCTGACAGAGAAGAGGGAAGGGAAGAAGAGGGAGGAGGAGAAGGGAGATGGCAGCACGCGAGGGGAAGACCACACCCTAGGGGTTCGCACTTATTTAAAGGAGCACCTCGACGTCCGTGAGCCCTGACGGCGACAGCGATGATGCTCTCACAATCTCTCTCTCTCTCGGCGACGCAAACTGATCCTAACGGACATGCAACGGGAGCAGGTCTCCGTCAGGGAGCTAGGCTGGGCTGGCTTTGCTAGCTAAATGGGCCACAAGGTAGGAGAAGGGCCCAGCAACACTCCACTCGTAGACAAAGAAAAACAACAGGGTTTTCCTATAAATAAAACAGCCACACAAATAAGAGAACCCAGAGGAAAATAAAAGGGTTTTTGCAAGAACAAAAATACTTTTGCATGAAAGTGAAATGTGAACTATTTAATAAAATCAACAAGAGGATTTTTAAAGCAAGTGTTTTAATACTATTATGAAACCATCACCTCTGTTATTTTAAAACCGCAAACTCATATAGCTCAAAGCTCCAAAAGGACAACACACATTGGCTCAAATTAATATTGGCTACAACATGAACATTTTTAACAAATTTATAGCCCAAGTTAATTCTGTTGGAGAAGAAATAAAAGGGAATAAATACTAGGTTTAGTTGAAAAACATAAGGAAGTAAAGGAAGTTGATGCCCCCACTTGCACTCATCACAAACCACACACGAACTACTCACACCCTCAACAAGTCACATAGAAGCACACCACATTAACTAATGCATGACATGAAGATGAAATGATATGATGCATGATGCATGAAACAATAGCATGGCAAAGAACAAACTCATATCATTCAACATATGGCAACAAGGGTCCACATAGGTTACAATGCCATAAAAGGTAGGGGAACACTTGGGCTGTCACAACTCTCCCATACTACAAGAGGATCTCGACCTGAGATCTTGGAACGAAAGAACTCTGGATATTCGAAACGGAGAAGATCCTCACATTCCCAAGTAGCTTCTTTGTCAGAATGATGAGACCACTTCACCTTGAGAAACTTGATAGATTTGTTTTGAGTCTTATGCTCAGTTTCTTCGGGAATAGCCACTCGATGCTCACGATAAGAGAGGTCTTCTTGGAGATCAATGTCTTGGAGGTCAATGGTACGCTCGGTAGTCTTGAAGCATCTCCGGACCTGAGAGACATGGAAGACATCATGCACATTTGCGAAGTTTGGAGGAATCCTAGTTGATATGCAAGTTCACCTCTCGTGCCAACAACTCTGAAAAAACCAACAAAGCGAGGAGCTAGCTTCCCTTTAATTCCAAAACGCTGCGTGCCCTTCATGGGAGAGACTCTGAGATAGACTAGTCATCAACTTGAAAGGAGACATCCTGATGTTTGTTATCATAATAAATCTTCTGTCGAGATTGAGCTGCTTTGAGGTTCTCACGAATGACACGACACATCTCTTCTGCTTTGGTGATCATGTCATTGCCCAAAATTTGACGCTCACCAGTTTCAGACCAGTTAAGCGGGGTATGACACTTCCTGCCGTAGAGAATCTCGAAAGGGGCCTTGCCTGAGCTAGCTTGAAAGCTAGCATTGTATGAGAATTCAGCGTATG
The DNA here is from genome assembly GCA_022496015.1 of Hordeum marinum. Lineage (NCBI taxonomy): Eukaryota > Viridiplantae > Streptophyta > Magnoliopsida > Poales > Poaceae > Hordeum > Hordeum marinum. Next base: position 466,891,538 of record CM039675.1, on the reverse strand, counting down.
GAAGGCAGTCTTCCCATTTCATGCTGAACGAAATCACGCAGACTCTGAGCATATCTTCAAGGATCTGATTGACTCTATCAACTTGACCACTTGTCTACGGATGGAATGCAGTGCTTAAACGGATCTTGGTACCCATAACAGTCTGGAAGGACTCCCAAAATTTGGAAGTAAAGAAGCTTCCACGGTCAGATGAGATGAGGTGAGGAATATCATGCAAAGAAACTATCCTTGACTAATACAACTCTGCTAGCTGAGCTGCCGAGATAATATCTTTGACTGGAAGGAATGAGCTACTTTGGTCAGCTTTTCGATAACCACAACGATGGCATCGTTGCCTCTCTTGGACTTGGGAAACCCAGTGATGAAATCCATCTCCACATGATCGAATTTCCACTCTGGGATTGGCGAAGGCTGAATAAGACCTGCTGGACGTTGATGTTCTTCCTTCACTCTGCGACAAACACCACACTCGTTCATGAACTGAGCAATTTCACGTTTCATGCGAGTCCACCAAAAGGTTTGCTTGAGATCCTAATACATCTTGAAACTACCTGCATGAATGGATAGAAGGGAATTGTGTGCTTCGTCCATGATATCCTTCCTGAGATGACCTTTTGGAACCAGCAGACGGTCGTCAAAGAACAAGGTATCTTTGTCATCAACGCGAAATCACTTATACTTCGGAATGCCCTTGGCCACACCTTTCTTCACTTTCTTCACCATTAAGTCAAGAAGATGCGCTTGGTGAACGGAGTGACTTGAAGATTGTCAAGAAATCCTTGCGGAATCATCTGAAGGTTGATCTTGCAGAAGGCTTCACAAAGCTCGGGTTGAAGAGGCTTCAGAATGAGACTGTTGCAGTACGCCTTTCGGCTCAGCGCGTCTCCAATAACATTTGTTTTCTAGTAGTATACTCAAAGCTTGGATTGAAGTCCTCAAGCATTTCCACCCAACGAGACTGCCGAAGATTAAGATTGGGTTGAGTGAAAATGTACTTCAAGCTCTTGTGATCGGTGTACACCTCAACTGGTCTACCCAACAACAAATGCCTCCAAGTCATTACAACATGCACAACTGCTGCAAACTTGAGATCATGAGTGGGGTAGTTCATCTTGGCAGGCTTCAACTGACGCGAGGTATAAGCAACTATCTTCTTATCTTGCATGAGAACCCCACCAAGACCTTGGATAGAAGCATCATAGAAAACTTGGAAAGGCTTTGACTGCTCGGGAGGAACAAGAACTGGAGCTGAAGTCAGTCTCTTCTTGAGCGTATTGAACACCACATCACACTAAGGAGACCAAACATACTTGACACTCTTGTGGAGGAGATTAGATAGAGGCTTAGCAATTTGAGAGAAGTTCTCCACGAATCTTCTGCAATAACTAGCAAGCCCGAGGAAGCTACGAAGTTGCTTCACATTCTGAGGAGGCTCCCACTTCAAGATTGCCTGAACTTTCTCAGTGTGCACTTTTAATGCCCTTGGCAGAGATCACATGCCCAAGGTACACCACTTTATTGAGCCAAAACTCACACTTGGAAAACTTGGCATAGAATCCATGTTCTCTTAACTTGTCAAGCACAAGGCAGAGATGCTCTGCATCCATCTCCGAGAACACAAGGATATCATCCAAATAGACCAAGATGAACTCATTCTTGAAAGGAGAGAATATGAAGTACAACATTCTTGAGAAAGTTGGAGGAGCATTTGCAAGACCAAACGACATGATGGTGTACTCATAAGAGCCAAAACTCGTCCTGAAAGCGGTCTTTGGAATATCTTCTTCCTGAATGCGAATATGATGATAGCCCATGCGAAGATCAAGCTTTGAGAAAACCTTGGCACCGTTCAGTTGTTCAAACAACTCATTGATGGTGGGGAGTGGGAACTTGCTTCTGATTGTCTTCTTGTTCAATGGACGGTAATCGACATAAAGCCGGTCCATGCCATCCTTCTTCTTGACAAACAAAACACCACAAACCCATGGAGAAGAACTTGTTCTGATTAGACCCAGACATTCTTTTTCATCTAGCTGCTTCTGCAACTCTTTCAGATCTTCGGGGCCAATTTTATAAGGGCGCTTACAAAGTGGTTCAGTTTCGGGCTTGAGGTCAATCATGAACTTGACTGGCCGGTGCGGAGGCAATTCTTCTGGAAAGAGAACTTCATACTCACAAACCAACGGAATTTGAGAAATCACCGAGATTTCACCCTTATCCTTAAGAGCAAAGAGACAGATTGTGTCATCGTGAGCTGCGAAAATAATCACATCTTCTGAAGGATGAGTCAGCTTAACTTATTTTGCTTCACAATCAACATATGCCTTATTCATAGCCAGGAAGTCCGTGCCAAGAATGAGATCAATGTCGGAATTTCCGAGAACAATTGGAGAAGCCAGAAAAGAATAATTGCCCATCTTGATAGAAACATCCGGGACTACCCAACGAGAACTCATACGCTTGCCCGGAGACACAACTTGCAATGCCGCAGATAACTCTTCATGATGAGAATGATGATTGGATGCGAATGGATATGACATAAAAGAATGCAAAGCACTAGTATCAAACAAAACTTTTGCAGGAATAGAATTAACTAAGAGATTACCCATGATCACTTGAGAAGAATCCTCTGCCTCTACTGCGTTCACCATATTCACCCTTGCTGACTTGGGATTATGCTTCACCATTGCATTGCTTGGAGGCCAGACTGGAGGTGGAGGCGGAAGACGCCGCTATTTGCACTTGTTTGAGAAGTGTCCCTTTTGACCACACTTGTGACAAGTAACCTCAGATAGCAGACGAAAGTTTCCTGGAGGAGGAACAAAAGCTGCCTTGGACGCCTGGGGTCTCTACTGATATCCTGGGTTGGGTGGGTAGGAAGAACCATAGCTATTGAACTGCTTTTGCTACTGAGGAGGACGAAATGGAGGAGGATTAGGAACCCAATATTTTTGCTGCTTAGGAACCATCTGAGAGCTGGAAGAAGAAGAATATGAATCCCTTGAACGTTTCCTTGAGTTCTCCAACTTGAGCTGAGTTGCCTCGACCTTCAAAGCCATGTTTTAGAACTGATCAAACTGACGAGGGTCTTGAAGGACTAGAGCTGGCAGAAGCTCATCCTTGAGACCACCTCTGAACTGATAGATCATGGCCTTGTCATCTGGAACATCTTGCTTAGCATAGCGGGCTAGATTCTGGAACTCGATGTTGTACTGATAGAAATACTTGCTCCCCTGCTTTAGGTGCCTGAACTTCTCACGCATCTCCTCGACAAAGCTAGTTAGAATGTAATGGGCCCTAAAGTCTTGACATAACTCGTCCCAAGTAACAATACGATCACCCCTAGAATCCCTGTACTGCTGCCACCAATCAGCTGCGTGACCCTTGGGCTAGAATGATGCAAATCTGACAAAGTCCTTTGGTCTGACATTGCTGCACTCAAAATGCTTACTCATGTCATGGAGCCAATCATCAGCATCAAGAGGCTGCTCACAACAGGTGAAAGACTTGGGCTGGTTGGCAAGGAACTGGTGGAGCATCGCAAACTGAGGTTGATTCTAAAAATTCCCTTGAAATCCTTGCTGATCCTGATCTCTTTCTTGCTAAATCCTGAGCAACATCTGAGTGTTCGCGTTGCTTGCGGTGATCACAGTTTGCCAAGCTTCTAGAGGAGGAGGCGGTGGCAGGGGCGGTGGAACATCAGCCTGCTCCTCACCACGACACGGATTCTCGCGAGTTCGTGGTGCCATCCTAAAGATGGACAAGAACATCAGCACCTCATTGATAATATGAATTCAATAGCTGAATTAAATGCTTGAAAGAATTGCACAAATAACATCACAACCTTCCTGCTGAAAAATTAGTAAGAATGCCTTTTTCAGTTTTGCGATAACATCATCAGATATTAGAAGCCACTTGCAATAACACAAAAGTACTGAGCTAATGTTGCTCGGAACAAATGTATATTCCCTCATACATCTGAATAAGATGATCCTAGATAACTACATGAGTTCCCACCTAAGAACTTCCAAAAACTTTCTAGTTATGCAATCCGGTGTGGGGGATACAAGGAGGAAATATCTCACATAACTAGCAAACCTACACCCCAACTGTATCCATCCTTCAACACATAACCAGAGGCTTTCGCAAATCCATCTAACTCGAATCCTGAAAATCACGACGATACTAAACCATGGTGGTACCCCGGACGCCTCTCCAGTGCTGGGTGACTCCGACCTTATCTCACCATGACAAGTATTGAACAAATTCTGAACACTCTCCGTCCTAAGATATCAAGGAAGCTGAATGATAACAATGTGCCAAAATTCCCTGGACCTCGACTCCCTGGAAGAAATCAAGTCAGACAGGAGGCACCAAGACAGAACTCCGTCACATCGGTATCATATAGACACCAAAATAGCCACGTGATCCTAAATTTTTTTTGAGTGGGAAGAGGAGTAGAATCAAAATTCCTAAGTCGAATACCTCACCAGAGCATAGAAGAGGAGTAAACAGAATCCTACTCTCCGATATAAGTAGACTCAAAATAGTTTTACTAGACTCGACTCGGCCAAGTTCGATAAAGCAAAGGGCTCCTATGGTTGTATGGCTCTGAATACCAACTTGTCACGCCCAAGATGCGGGCCTATCCACCTAAGATGAGTCGACTCACCAAGAGCCCGTGACATCTGTATCAGTAGGAGCAGGAATAACGGCCTTGGCTGTGGGAGTGCCGTGCTTATCGTCGGCTCTGCAAAGTGAACGGTTGCCGAAGGATTTCAAAGGACCTTGCAAAGTTCCGAATTACACTTCTGATTTGCCTCCGGAGGCCTGGTTCGAAAGTTATGAACTGGCTATGGAAATGCTAGATGTCAGTGAGGCGGTGTGTGCTAAGTACTTTATCATGATGCTTGAAGGTCTGGCTCGCACATGGTTAAAGGAGTTATCTCCCAATACCATCAATTCGTGGGCTGAGTTAAGGGCAAGGTTCATCAAAAAAATTCAAGGGACTTGCAAACAGCCTATGACCATCATGGATCTCGATAACTGCGTCCAGCTGGAGGGTGAGTCGGCTCATCATTGGGTCCGACGAGTGTCAACCATCATCCACTCGTCTGAGCAGATCACGGCGGCCCAAGCCATGCTCATTTTAGAGAAGTACTGTAACTTCGTTCCACTGAAGCAGAAACTTGGCCGGCTCAAATGTACGTGTCAGGATATGGGAGAGCTCATGACGGCTCTCACAAAATATGTCGACTCTGATAACACGAAGGACCCAGGCTCTGATGAGGAGACGTGTCGTGGTTTTGTCACGGCAGATACCATGGGTAGGCTAATTGAGGGGGCCGAAAGGATGCCGGTGGACTCCGGGAACGGGGTTAGGCACAAGCGGTGACTGACGCGCGATGTACCCAGGTTCGGGGCCCTCCGCCGGAGGTAAAACCCCTACTCCTGCTTGGTCTCGCTGAGATCAAGGTGAAGGTTACAATCGTGCTCGTGGAGCTGCATGAACCGAGGTGGGAGCTAAGCGCCCGGGCTCGAGAGGTTCCCCGTGGGGGATGCTACGTGGGTGGTGCTATCGTCGTTCTTCTTCGCTTGGCGTCTGTCCGCCCCCCCCCCCTTGCATGGGGGAGTCCCGGGGTGTTTTATAGACCAACCCCCCGGCTTACAATATGAATATAATGGTCGTGGGGGTCCCAGCCGGCAGACTCTACGGTCGGCTGCGGGGGCCACCAGCTTCGGTGTTGTCGTGGGCGGGCCTTGAGCCCGGTCACGCCGTAACACGGGGTGCCACGGGCGGCGGCGTCTTGCGGCGGTCGGCCGAAGTCAGCGGTCGGTCGGCTGTCCTGTAGCCATGCTAGAGTAGATGGCGGAGTGGTTGGGGGCAGGCTGCCACTGTTGGAGGCCTGGTCGCCATCCAACTGCGGCGAGAGGCCACTGCGGCCATGCGGGCGCTGACCACCGACGGGATAGCGGCCACTGTGGCCATGCGGGCGCCGACCCCCGATGGGACGGGGCCCACTGTCACCACGCAGGGCCCGTCAGGGGAATCCGATGCACGGACGGCTGGTGAAGGAGCCAGGCGGCGAGGTCCCAGCCGGCCAGCACTGTGCGGCTGGTGAAGAAACAGCCGGCGCGCCCGTGCCGGGGGGTTGGAGCCGGTGGGGCGTCGCCGGGCCGGCTCCTCGAAGGCGGCCCGCGCATTTTCCCTATGGGCGGGCCCGAAGCATAAGGGGTGTTTGAGGCTACCCGGGGGTCATCCCCCCATCAGTAGTCCCCGAAGCCGGGGGGGCCCGCCGACGGGATGCGGCGGACCGCGCAGGCTTGAAGAATGTTCGAGCACTGGAAGCGCCTGGGGAGCCGGGCGGTGCCGACACGTGGTGGCCCGGCTCCGCAGTCGTCCGGGGCCACCCGCGCCGCCAGTGTCACCCCACCTGGCGGGGAAACTGCGCTACATGGAGGACGGAGCGGGCAGCAGCCTGGTGGACCAAGCGACGGTTCGGGCCTGGTGACTAGGTGGGACCCACCACGACCGTGGCCCTGAACCGCCCGCGAAGGTTCCGCATGCAATGGGCGGACGTTTGGTATTTCGGGGCGCCATGATGTCCGCCTCGTGCACCTCGGGGATCGTGGGGGACGTGTGCGCGAGGGGCGCCCCCACTACCGCCACCCGCGCGGGGTATAAGTAGGGAGGGGAGGCGAGGGGCAAGAGCCCATTTTCCCTCCTCGCCTCCGTCGCTTCGCTCCTCCCCCCGCCCCCCCACCCCCCGTCGAGAGAGAGAGCGAGAAGGGAAAAGAGTAGTTCGAGAGGGACAGCGAGCTTGCGCCGCCGCCCACCGCCGCAAAGAGGACAGCCCGTCGGTCGATCCCCGCGTCGTCGTCGTCCGTCGTCGCCGCCATGGAGGTAGTAACCAAGGGCGCCTGCGACGGCAGCGATGTCGACGCCACCTTCATCGAGTACCTCCGCGCGCGCTGCAAGCTCCCGGCGGTGGAGAACTTGGAGGTCCACCCGCCGGGGGCGCAGAACTCCCCAGCGCCACGGTCGGGCGAGGTCGTGGTCTTCGCCGACCATTTTCGCTGTGCATTGGGGCTGTAGGCGAGCGCCTTCTTCCGGCGTTTCGTGACACACTTCGGCCTGCAGCCTCACCACCTTGCCCCCAACTCCGTCCTGCAGTTGGCGGCGTTCGTCGTCCTCCGCGTCAGGTATCTGGGAGTCGAGCCCAGACTCGACTTCTGGTGCCGGCTCTTCTACTTCAAGCGGCAGACTGTGAAGGACCCGGCGACCCAGAGGATGGTGATAACCGCCTGTGAGGGCGCCTCCGTCCAGGTTCGTCAGGAGACCGGCTTCCCCAAACTCCCGCTGCACGAGTAGGTGAAGCGATTGCAGCGGGGGTTCTTCTATGTGAAGAACGTGAAGCCGGAGGAGGACTACATCAACCTCCCTGACTTCGCCAACCACCCGCCGGTTGCCATGCAGAACTGGTGGGCAACGCCGACCTCGGCGCCCGAGACGGCCAACCGGCTCAGCGCCCGCCTCCGTGAGCTGACCGGGACGGAGGGGCTTATGGCCACAGATTTGCTGGCGGTGATGATTGCGTGCCGGGTGCTGCCACTACAGCGCCGGCCGCATCTTATTTGCCAGATGGGAGGGCGCCATGACCCCTGCCGGCTCTCAACCAAGGAGCTGAGGCCGACTCACGTGGCGAGGAAGGTCAACACCGTGTCGATGGCGATGATGAAGGAGGGGGAGTGGCAGTGGGGGAAGATCCCCTACAGCCGGAGTGATCCGGCACCGCGGGCAAGTGAACAGCCAGCTCCACCTCCCATCCTGTGGCTGCCGGGTCGTAATCCCCCCTTCGGTCTAACAGCGTCGTCCGGTTTGCCTGCAGAAGTTCGCGCTCCTGCAAGACTACGCGAGGCCGGTGCCGAATTTGGTGGAGTCCGACCCGGAAGAGGTCGAGGACGACATCGACGTGGAGCCGGCCGCCACCGAGCGAGCCGGCAAGGTGGAGGCGGGCGACGACGAGGCGGAGGGGGACAAGGACGACGAGGCCGAGCCACCGAGTGAGTGTTCGTTCCGGTCACCGTTAAGGGATTGGCCCGACAACGATGCTGACTGGGAGCTGACCCTTGCTGCAGAAGACCCGACGAAGCTCTCGGAGGGGGAGGTCACAGCGCCGCGGGGGCGCCGGCCACGGGGTGCCAGCGACCTGGCCTAGGTGGACAAGGGGAAGGGGCCGGCTGCCCCCAAGCCGGCGCCCAAGCATGCGGTTGCTGCGCAGCCGGGCGGCCGCGCCAGAGGTAGCAAGAGGCAGAGGGGGAACCCGACCGGGCCCTCCAGGTGGGCGGTGCCAGTCATGGTCGGGTAAGTCTTGATCTTTTGTTGATTTGAATCCTGGTTTTGCCCCCTTCCTCGTCTAATGCCCCGCCGCCATCAGGGAGGCGCGCTCGCTGGGCGGAGAGCCAGGCGGCGGGACGACGAAAGCGGCGCCGCCGTCGATGGCCGAGGAGATGGAGCGCCAGGCGTGGCTCGACCTCGACGGGGTCGAGGGGGAGCTGCGTGAGAAAGAGCGCCGCCTGTGGGAGGAGGTGGCGGCAAAGGCGGGGGTGGCCAGCGGGGAGGCCACTGGCCAAATGTGGGAGGCATTCCCCCACGGCCCGGAGGAGACGTCGCCGGGCCGCCATGGTGCCGACCGGCCCGCGGGAGACGACGGGGAGGCAGCAGAGGACTTGGCGGAGAAGAGCCGCCTAGCCTCCTAGCCGGCTGGGAACGACGCGCCGTTGGTGTCGGACGACGTGCCACCAAAGGCGAGCGTCGTGCCGCCGAGCGCAGAGGTGGTGGACTTGGAGGCGCCGACGCAGGAGGCGCCGACACCAGACGCGAGCCGGCCAGGGGGCGCCGGTGGTGGAGAATCCGCGACGGGAGCCGCGGCCACCCAGGGGGCGGCCGTGGCGAGCACGTCGTCGGCGACCCCCGAAACGACGACGGCAGCGGGGACTGGCACCATCGTCATCTCAAACGAAGGAAGGCTTGTAGACGGGGGCCGGCCCCAGTGGCTATGGGCGACGGCTGGGAGCCCAGCCTCCGGGGAGCCGGCGAGCGCCCTTGGGACCGTGGTGGCCGCCGTCGTGGAGTCCTTCACGGCCCGCCACGCCCAGGCGATGGAGGACGCCCGGGCCGCCAGCGAGCGGTTGGTGAGCTTGGAGCGGGCGGTTGCGGTAAGCGCCCTATCTCTCCTTTCTCTTTCTTCTCTTCTAGTGGGGGCGCGCTAGCGCACCCACTGGGTGTAGCCCCCGAGGCTCGAGCCGGCTAGGCTGTAGGCGGGTCGAGCCAAAAGCGCTATCTTCCTTTTTGTTTTTTGCAGGCGGCCCATAACTGCCGGGCGGAGGCGTACAACACCCTGCTGGGGTTATTCAGGGGGGCGGAGAGCCGCCTTGCTGCCGCGACTGCAGACCTGCAAGGTACGCGTCCCTGCGTCCTTGGTGTGGGCCCGAGGGCCAAGCCGGCTGCCCTGGAGGCGGGCCGGTTCCCTTGTCATTCCTTCCTTCTAACTTGATCAAATCTTCTTCGTGCAGCCGCCCACAAAGAGGCGGTCGGCCTCCGGGGGCAGGTGGTCCGGCTCCTCGGGGACCAGGACATCGTGGCGGCGGAGTGCCGGAAGTTCCGCGAGAGGGTGGAGGGGCTGAGGGCGGACCGGAAGAAGCTCGAGGAGACCCATAGCCGGGAACTGGCGGACCTGGAGGCGGTGCTCCGCCGGGAGGCGGAGGAGCGGGAGAAGGTGCTCCGCGACAAGCTGGAGGCCCAGAACGCCGCGCTGACGGCGGCGCTCAAGGAGAAACTCGCGGCTGAGGATGAGACTGAGCACTACCGCCAGGAAGCAGCGGACCGGGACGCGAACCTGGTGGAGCAGGGCCACAAGGTGGACCGGATGCTACGTCGTAAGTTCCCGGCCTTCCTCTTCCTTATTTCTTTGTGCGCCCCATTCTCCTTTTCCTCACCCTTTCTTAGGGCTCTTCTCCGGTACCCAAGAGAGCGCCGAGGCGGCCGTGGAGTCCGATCGTGAGGACCGGCGGGCCCGAGGAGAGGTCGTCGAGCCGTGCTCCCCCTGGACGCTGGAGGATGTGGGGGTTACCGCCGAGGTGCGCCTGGAGATGGTCATCCGCACCCTGACGCGGTTTCGGAAGGCCGATACGGCGCTGGTCCGGGCCCTCTAGCCCCGGCTGTGGATCCGGGCTCCTATACCCGGCTTGCCCGGTGGGTCGAAGCCGGGACTGCGCGGGTGAACGCTTGGAGGGCCTCCGCGGCGCGCGCCGGCACGGAGATGGCGCTCCGCGTTGCCAAGTCGTGGTATCCTGGGCTTGACCTGGGGTTGCTCACGGCCCAGCGTGCCGGCACCGAAGTGGAGCTGTCGGCGGTGGCAGACGAGCTGCAGAGGCGAGCGAGCGAGCGAGCGAGCGTCCTTCGCCGCATTGGATGAGTACGTCCCGGAGCGTGGTGCGGACGGCGCGGCCATCCCGGAAGACTCGTACGGCCTTGCCCTCGACGACCCGGAGGGGAGCGAGTGCGAGACGGTCGACGATGGGTCTGACACCGACGACTACGCTCCGTCCGAGCCGGCTGATGACGCGGGGACCTCCACCTCGGCCGCCCCGGAAGCGCCAGCTTCGAAGCGTGCGAGCGCCGTCGGCATGAACGTAGCCGGCCCTGGAGGTGCCGGCGCCGGAGGCGAGACGACTCAAGATCGCTCCTCCTTGTACATTTTCGTCTGCATTTCATTTTTTGTGCCGGAGTTCCACCCACTATGGGTGTATTTAAGACATATTGTAATGAACCTGCGGCCATGGGCCTTTTATCATGTTTGATCGATGTTTTGTTATCAGAAGTAGAAAGGAGTGCGTGCCGGCTCTACTTTCGCCTTTTGCCTGTTGACTTGCTCGTGTGCGCTAGGATTCCTTCCGGCTTCTACCCCACCTGCCGGCCAGCCGGGAGCCGGTCTGGGGCAGGGACGGGGCTTCACCCTTAGGGAAAAGGTAGCGGGCTCTTAGAGTCAACCGGCTAGGACTAGGTCAAGCCGGCAGAGGCCGACCACGGGGAGTGACGTAGCATGGTTGGGCTAGCCCGGCTTCCGCGCGTTGGTGGACCTTTGTGTGAGAAGCTCTTTCGTACCCCGCGGTCCCTTCAGCCGGACAACCGGGGGCCGATCTGTGGCTGGTTAGGGCGGGGGAGGCGAAAGGCCGCTTGCTCACACTTATTCGTCCGCCTCGGAGGGGAGCTGGGCGAGCCCCCGGGACCGTGAGCCGGGCCCGGGCCTTAGATGGTAGGAAGAGACTTGGAGAAACCGAAAAGGGGTGTTCCTCAAGCGCCGCTTGAGGTCCCCGAAGGGGCAAAAGTACAGAGTACGTACATTGGCTTTTTAGAAGTAAAAGGGGCGGAGGAGCGCCGCGTTCCACGGGCGCTCCGTTTCTTCGCTGGACGCGTCTCTCTTGTGCTTCTGCGGCTTCTGGGCGTCTATCAAGTAGTAGGCGTTGTTGTGCAAAGCCCAACTGATGATGAATGGGCCCTCCCATGGGGAGGACAGCTTGTGCTGGCCGGCCGTTCGTTGAACCCGCCTGAGCACCAGGTCCCCCTCACGGAAGGAGAGTGGCCGGATCAACTTGTTGTGGTAGTGCCGGAGCTTTTGCTGATAGATGGCCGTCCGGCTCAAAGCTAGCTCGCGGGCTTCTTCGAGGAGGTCGACGCCGTCCTCGCTTGCCTCTCTTGCATCCTTCTCAGTGTACAGGGTGACCCGAGGCGAATCGAACTCAATGTCGGTGGGGATGATCGCCTCGGACCTGTAAACGAGAAAGAATGGGGCGAAGCCGGTCGACCGGTTGGGCGTGGTCCGGAGGCTCCACAGGACGGCCGGCAGCTCCTCGACCCAGCAGCCGGCCGACCGGACCAGCGGTGTGATGAGCCGGGGCTTGATGCCGGCCAGGATCAGGCTGTTCGCCCTTTCGACCTGGCCATTGGACTGGGGGTGGGCGACGGACGCCAGGTCGAGCAGGATGCCCTGTCGTGAGTAGAAACGCGCCAGTGCGCCCTTGGCGAAGTTCGTGCCGTTGTCGGTGATGATGCTATGGGGGACGCCGTAGCGAACTGTGATGTCTTCGATGAACCGGACGGCAGTGGGGTCGTCCAGCTTCTTGATGAGTCGCGCCTCGATCCACTTGGTGAACTTGTCGATGGCAACCAACAAGTGTGTCATGCCGCCCCGGGTGGTCTTGAAGGGCCCCACCATATCCAGCCCCCAGACGGCAAAAGGCCATGAGAGGGGGATGGTTTGGAGGGTGGTAGCGTTGGCAGCCCTCGCACTTGTCGACCAAGTCCTTGGCCGCCTCCAGGGCAGTCGGCCAGTAGAAACTGTGGCGGAACGCCTTGGCCACCAAGGACCTGGAGGCGGCATGATGCCCACACTCACCTTGGTGGATGTCGAGGAGGATCTCCAGCCCCTTCTCTGGCTCGACGCAGCGTTGGAAAACGCCGGTGGTGCTGCGGTGAACGAGCTCGCGGTTGATGATGCCATAGGCCGAGGCCCGACGCTGGATTTGCCTTGCAGTGGCCTCGTCAGGGGGGAGCTCGCCACGCTCGAGGAACACCAGGATGGGCAGAGCCCAAGATGGGGCCGAGACGGGAGCCGGCTTAGGCACGAGCGGGACCTCGGAGGCGGCAGCCCCCGGGGCCGGCACGCCAGCCCTCGGGACCAGCACGCCCGCCCCCGGGGCCGGCACGTCAGTCCCCGGGACCGGTTCGTCAGTCCCCGTGAGTGAAGTGGCGGCGGGAAGGTCGGGCGTCGTCATGACGGTGTCGAGTGCCAGCGGGGCCGGCTGGTTTGGAGCGGCGGGTGGCGTCGGGGCCGGCGAGGCGGCTGCGATCAATGGGGCCGGCAGGGCAGCCGACGCAACCGCAGAGTCGGCCGCGCCCGTCGATATGAAGATGGATTCCGACTCGGGAGACGGCTTGATCGAGGGTTTCAGCAGCCGCTCGAGGGAGACGCCGGCAGGAATGGCCTGCCGGGTGGAGCCGATTTTGGCCAGCGTGTCGGCCGCCTCGTTGTCCGCCCGGGGGACGTGATGGAACTCACAGTCCTCGAAGAAGCCGGTGAGTTGCTGGACGAGGAAGCGGTAGCTGGCCATGTTGGAGTCTCTTGCGTCCCACTCGCTAGAAACCTACTGGACCACGAGGTCGGAGTCGCCGAAGCATAGTATGCGCCGGATGCCAATCTCCTTGGCGAGCCAGAGGCCGTGGACGAGGGCTTCATACTCGGCCATGTTGTTGGAGGCGGCGAAGTGGATCTGGAGGGCGTACTTGAGTTGATAACCTTTCGGGGAGGAGGGGACAATGCCGGCACCCAAGCCGGTCCTCATCTTGGAGTCGTCGAAATGCATGCGCCAGTGTGTGGAGTCGGGTGGAGGCGGCACGAACTGGGTCTCGGCCCAGTCGACGAGGAAGTCGGCCATCACTCGGGACTTGATGGCGGTGCGCGGCTCGTACCAGATCTCGTAGTCGGCCATGGCGATGGCCCATTTGGCTATCCGGCCGGTGGCATCCCGGTCGGCCATGATTTCGCCTAACGGTGTTGTGCTCACAACAGTGACGACGTGCTCCTGGAAGTAATGCTTCAGCTTCTGGGTGGCGAAGTAGACGCCATAGCACATCTTCTGGTAGTGGGGGTAGTTCTGTTTGGAGGCGGAGTGGACTTCGCTGAGGTAGTAGACCGGACGCTACGTCGGCAGCACCTTGCCCTCCTCCGGACGCTCCACCACCAGAATGATGCTGGCGACGTGCGTAGTGGCCGCGATGTAGGCGAGCAGGGGCTCCTTCTCAGCCGGCGCGGCCTAAATGGCCGCGCTGGTGAGAGCCCGCTTGAGGTCGCGGAACGCCGCGTCTGCCTCGCTGGGCCAGTCGAACAGGGCCGGCTTCCTCGAGAGGTCTCGGCCCGGCTCAACCAAGGCCGACTTGCGGAGGAGTCCTTAGAGGAGGAGGGCCTTCTCGCCAAGCCGGCTGATGAACCGGCTGAGGAGGCGAGGCAGTCGGTGAACTTCTGAACATCGCGAAGCCGGACCGGCTTGGGCATGCGCTCGATTGGCCGGATCTTTTCGGGGTTGGCTTCGATACCGCGAGCGGACACGAAGAAACCCAGAAGCTGGCCGGCAGGGACGCCGAAAACGCACTTCTCCAGAAGACGTGGGAACTCGGAGACGGCCCCTCCGGGAGTGAGGGTGACCTGCTGCGCGTTGGCAGTGTCGATGAGGTCCTTAATGTGCCGCACGCGTGTGGCCTGCTCCTCGCCCTCCAAGGTTGCCAGGTCCTCATAGGCAACCTTGGCAGTGTGCAGGTTGGCGGCGGGGTTGTCGTAGATGGGGAGGCGGCCGCCTATGATCTCGGCGACCACGCGGCCGCGTTCCCGCACGGCGCCGCGCCGGCTGGGCTCGGGGCCAGCCGGGGTGAGGCCGTACGTGGAGTTGTACTCCCGTTGAGCGGCCTCCATCCGGTGTCGTTCGGCAACGAGGGCGTTGGCATCTTCGAACAGCCGGCGCCGGGCCGCCTCCAGCTCGGCTCTGGCGGCGGCCGGGTCCGCCGTCGTGGTGACGGGGGTGCCGAGACCCCGGAGGGTGGCAACGAGAGGGTCGGAGGTGCCGGCGCGGGCGGCAGCCGCGCCGGCCTCGGCCGCACGCACGCGGCCCGCAGTGGTGGAGGAAGCGGTGACCAGTACTCCCACGCAGGCATGGGAGCTGATCGCGTCGCCGTTGGCAAGAGCGCTTACGGACGCGGGGGGATCGATGCAGGCGAGCACCCCGCTAGGGTATTCGTCGGCCGGCACCTCGCCAGCGAGGCTGAGTTTTCTGAACAGCCCGGCGAGCGCGCCGTCATCGAGCGTGAGGCCGCGGCCAGGGCATCCGTCGGAGAGGCCGGCCGCGCTGCCCGTAGGACCTACGGAGCAAGCCCCACGAGCATGCAGTTCCGCCCGGACGCGGGGAGGCCGGGGGAGGTGGTGAAGGGCCCCACCCGGAGCATAACTCCGGCCGGCGCCGTGGAAGGCCCCACGGTGGGCGCCAACTGTGGTGGTTTTGTCACGGCAGATGCCATGGGTTGGCTAATTGAGGGGGCCGAAAGGACGCCGGTGGACTCCGGGAATGGGGTTAGGCACAAGCGGTGACTGACGCGCGATGTACCTAGGTTCGGGGCCCTCCGCGGGAGGTAAAATCCCTACTCCTGCTTGGTCTCGTTGAGATCAAGGTGAAGGTTACAATCGTGCTCCTAGAGCTGCATGAACCGAGGTGGGAGCGAAGCGCTCGGGCTCGAGAGGTTCCCCGTGGGGGATGCTACGTGGGTGGTGCTATCGTCGTTCTTCTTCGCCCGACGTCTGTCCGCCCCCCCTTTACATGGGGGAGGCCCGGGGTGGTTTATAGACCAACCCCCCGGCTTACAATATGAATATAATGGTCGTGGGGTGACCCAGCCGGCAGCCTCTACGGCCGGCTGCGGGGGCCACCAGCTTCGGTCTTGTCGTGGGCGGGCCCCGAGCCCAGTCACGCCGCGGCACGGGGTGCCACGGGTGGCGTCGTCTTGGGGCGGTCGGCCGAAGTCAGCAGCCGGCCGGCTGTCCTGTAGCCATGCCGGAGTAGATGGCGGAGTGGTTGGGGGCAGGCTGCCACTGTTGGAGGCCTGGTCGCCGTCCAACAGCGGCGAGAGGCCACTGCGGCCATGCGGGCGCTGACCACCGACGGGATAGGGGCCACTGTGGCCATGCGGGCGCCGACCCGTGACGGGACGGGGCCCACTGTCACCACACAGGGCCCGTCAGGGGCATCCGATGCACGGCCGGTTGGTGAAGGAGTCGGGCGGCAAGGCCCCAGCCGGCCAGCACACCGCGGCTGGTGAAGGAGCAGCAGGTGCGCCCGTGCCGGGGGGGTGGAGCCGGCGGGGCGTCGCCGGGCTGGCTCCTCGAAGGCGGCCTGCCCATTTGCCCTATGGGCGGGCCGGAAGCATAAGGGGTGTTTGAGGCTACTCAGGGGTCATCGCCACGTCAAGACGGATGGTCAAGGTAAGAAGAACAATCAAGGAAAAGGTGTGGTTAACAATGGTAACCAGAACAAGCGGAAGAATCCCGATGGCGGATCACAACTGGTAGCCAATGCAAGTACCGGCCAGAATCCTCCTAAGGCAATGGGAAGTTCAGGCCACCCTTTAATAAGAACATGACTCCCTTCAATTTGGAGGAGGCGCTTAAGAATCCCTGTCCAGAACATAGCCAGCCTGACAAACCTTCACCGCACGCATGGGGTGATTGCCACATTATGGAGAAGTTAAAGAATTACTATACGCAACCCAACAACCAGGGTGGTGGTCCGCCCGGTGGCTCGGGACTTGGCAGGTTAGGAGCTGGATTAGGGACCGGCGGTTCAGGGTTCGGTCATCATGGTCAAGGTAATCAAGGAGGGCATCCGCAGCACTCTGGTAACAACAACCACCATCAGCATAACCAATCTGGATATCAAAGTAATCTGAAGCAGCTCAGCGGCCAGTATCATCTTTTCACGACCAGCCTTAACAGGCGGGATCAGAAATTATACAAGCGAGCGGTTCATGCGGCTGCGCCGGCTGTGCTGCAGTACTTAAAATGGTCTGAATATAACATAACATGGATCCGGGAAGATCACCCGCCCATGTTGATGACCCGGGGCGGCTGGCTTTGGTGGTTGCCCCCCCAAGTGGGAGGATATATGGTGAATAAGGTGCTTATGGACGGAGGCAATAGTATCAACATCCTCTATTATGACACCTTCCAGCGGATGAAGATGCGTGACAAGGATCTGAAGCCCTCATCCACTGTTTTTCATGGTGTGGTGCCAGGCAAGTCAGCTTATCCGGTGGGTAGGATTTCTTTGGAATTTGCCTTTGGTGACGAATATAAATACAGAGTGGAGTCTTTGTGGTTTGAAGTGGTCAAGATCAAGAGCCCTTACCATGCGTTGTTTGGGCGGCCGGCTTATGCTAAGTTCATGGCTAGGCCCTGCTATGTCTACTTACAGCTCAAGATGCCCGGGTTAAACGGCACAATGACCATTCATGGTGATCGGCATACGGCTATTGAGTGCGAGGAAGGAGACGCGGCTTATGCAGAATCCAGTTGTGCTTAGGAGGAGCTTAAGTTTTATAAGGAGAATGTTGACCCGGAGGATATGACGCCGCTAAATAAGCCTACAACGGAGGTTGAGCCACCCCTTAAGTTTTTGGTGGATCATCCAAACAGTTCATCATTGGGGCTCACATGGATCCCAAATAGGAAAGCGTGCTCCTCGAATTCATCCGTGAGAATCGAGACATCTTTGCATGGAAACCTTCTGACATGCCGGGTGTTTTGAGAGAGTTCGCTGAGCACAATCTAAATGTGGACCCTAAGTTTAAACCTATCGAGCAGTTTCTACGGCAGTTTAATGAGGAGAGACGCAAGGCCATCGGAGAAGAGGTCGCCCGGCTCTTAGCGGCGGATTTCATCGTCGAGGTCTTTCACCTGGAGTGGCTTGCTAACCCAGTGCTGGTGCTCACAAAGAACGGCACGTGGCGGATGTGTCTGGATTATACGGACCTTAACAAGGCTTTTCCAGCTGATCCCTTTGCTCTCTTGCGTATTGATTAGATCATTGATGCTACGGCGGGTTGCGAAAGCCTGTGCTTCCTGGATGCTTATTCAGGATATCATCAGATCAAGATGGCGGTTAAGGACCAAGAGAAGACGACTTTCATTACACCTTTTGGAGCCTTCTGTTATGTATCGATGCCTTTCGGACTCAAGATTTCCCATGCAACTTGTCAACGTTGTGTGCAGAATTACCTTCAGAGTCAGATTGGGTGCAATATTCATGCTTACGTGGATGATATTGTGATCAAATCAAGGAAGAAGGAGACCCTTTTGGATGACTTAAGGTAAACTTTTGACAATCTCCGGGTGTATAAGATGATGCTTAACCCGGCCAAATGCGTCTTTGGTGTTCCGGCTGTCAAGCTCTTGGGATTTCTGGTTTTTGAACATGGCATTGAGGCTAACCTAGATAAAATCAAGGCAGAGCTGACCTGTGTTAATGATGTCTAGCGCCTGGCGAGGCGAATCGCTGCGTTAAGCCGGTTCATAAGCCATCTCGGTGAGAAAGCAATTCCTCTATATCAAATGATGAAAAGCAGCCAATTTTGTCTGGAGTACGGCAGCGGGTGAAGCATTGGAGGCACTCAAGAAACAACTCACTGAGCCATCGGTATTGGCTGCTCCGAGTGAGAAAGAACCTTTGCTCCTGTACGTGGTGGCTAACAACCGGGTAGTCAGCACCGTAATTGTGGTCGAGCGCAAGGAAGCCGGGAAGAATTATTCGGTTTAGAGGCCGGTTTATTATATTAGTGAGGTCCTATAGCTAAATCCAAGCAGAGATATCCACATTGGCAGTAGCTAGTGTATGGAGTGTTCATGGCCAATCGCAAGTTGAAGCACTATTACCTAGGGCAGCAGATCACCGTAGTCAGTTCTGCTCCATTGGGGGATATAATCCAGAACAGAGAAGCTACTGGTAGGATTTATAAGTGGGCATTGGAGCTGGGATCTCTCAATCTGAAATATGTGACTCGTACGGCCATCAAGTCCCAAGCCCTTGTGGATTTTATAAACGATTGGACAGAATGTCAAGCTCCTGAGGAAAAGCCAGATAACACATACTGGACTATACATTTTGATGGATCCAAGCAGCTAGAAGGATCAGGAGCAGGAGTTGTTTTGACATCTCCCAAAGGTGATAAATTTTGTTATGTGCTCCGGTTGATGTTCCCTTGCACCAACAATGCGGCAGAGTATGAGGCTCTGCTTCATGGTCTTAGAGTAGCCAATGAGATGAATTTAAGCCAGACAAGGTGTTTGGGCGACTCAGATCTTGTGGCTCAGCAAATTTCAGGCACGTGGGATTCCAGGGACCCGCGGATGGCGGCTTATAGACAGGCGGTGGATGTCATTGCTGGTCACTTCAAAGGTTATCAGGTAGATCACATTGATCGTCGCAGGAATGAGGCAGCTGATGCCTTATCACGGTTAGGCTCTCAGGGAAAGCCGGTGCCAGCTAATGTCTTTTTGGATGTTTTATATCACTCGACTTTCAAATTGCCTTCAGAAGAAGATTTGGCTGTCCCTGACCCAGAGGGACAATTGGTTGCGACTCTACATGCTATTTCAGATAGGACTATGCCTTACCTGGCCTATATGACTCAGGGCGAATTACCTGATGATGAAAACCTAGCCAGACAGATCACCTGGAGGTCTATGTCGATGACAATAGTTAATGGTGAGTTACACAAGTGCAGCGTTACCGGGGTTTTTCAGCGTTGTGTCTCACCAGAGGAAGGTCAAGAAATTTTGAATGAAATTAAGCTGGAGATTGCGGACATCACGTTGGCTCAAAATCTTTGGTAGCTAAGGCATTTCGTCACGGTATCTTCTGGTTGACGGCTCATGAAGATGTAGATCATCTTGGTCCGCAAGTGTGACGGCTGTCAAAAATTCGGCTGGCGAGCTCATATTCCGGCTCAAGAGTTGCGTATGATACGAATTACTTGGTCGTTTGCAGTCTCGGGGCTAGATATGGTTGGACCGTTCAAGATATCCAAGTATAAGAAAACACACCTCCTGGTGGCGGTTGATAAGTTCACCAAATGGGTAGAGGCTAAGCCGATCAGCAAGTGTGACGCGGCTATGGCGGTTCAATTTGTTAAAAAACTGATCTACCATTTTGGTTACCTCCATAGCATCATCACTAACAATGGCACAAATTTATCCAAGGGTGCTATGAAAAAATTCCGCGATGAAGAGCACATCCGGCTTGATGTTTCAGCAGTTGTTAATCCGCAGTCCAACGGTTAGGCGGAGCGTGCCAATCAAGAAATCTTAAGGGGTATCAAGCCACGACTCATGGTTCCTTTACAACAAACACCTGGTTGTTGGGTAGATGAGCTGCCCTCCATCTTACGGAGTATCAGAACCACCCCCAACAGATACACTTGATATACACCTTTCTTCATGGTTTACGGTGCTGAGGCCGTGTTGCCAAGTGACATCCGACATGACTCGCCATGAGTGGCGGTTTATGATGATACGAACAATGAGATGGCACGACAAGACGCGTTGGATGCCTTGGAGGAGGAACAAGAGCTGGCGGCTGCCCGTTCAGCGATTTATCAGCAAGACCTGCGCCGCTATCATAGTCGCAGGGTTAAGACCCGGACGTTTCAAGAGGGCGACTTAGTTCTACGGCTGATTCAAGATCAGACAGATATGCATAAATTATCTCCCCCATGGGAAGGGCCTTTTGTGGTTAGCCGAAATCTCAACAACGGGTGATATTACCTCATTCACATCCGGGACGACTCAGATACTTCAGGTCAGGGGACCCGCCGGCCGTGGAACATAGCGCATCTATGGCCTTATTACACTTAAGGTTGTTGAGAATCATCTCTATACATTATCATTGTACATATCATATTTATATATAAATAAAATAGCATCCCTGTATGCCCGGGCCTCTGCCACATCGCACGTATTCATCGATGCAAATACATTGGTTGTCGAAGGGGGCTTCTTACCTTCGGGTATCGCTTATCTCACCCTAACAACCGGCTTTATGCCATTTCCAGTTGACATGTCAGCTACGGCTGTCAAAGGGGGCTTCTTACCTTTCGATATTGCTTATTTCACCCTAACAACTAGCTTTATGGCATTTCCGATTAACATGTTAACCACGGTTGTCGAAGGGGGCTTCTTACCGACGGGTTCGCTTATCTCACTCTAACAACCAACTTTATGCCATTTCCCGTTGACATGTCAGCTGCGGCTGTCGAACGGGGCTTCTTACCTTCGGGTATCACTTATCTCACCCTAACAACGGGCTTTATGCCATTTCCGGTT
This sequence comes from Hordeum marinum, assembly GCA_022496015.1. Taxonomy (NCBI): domain Eukaryota; kingdom Viridiplantae; phylum Streptophyta; class Magnoliopsida; order Poales; family Poaceae; genus Hordeum; species Hordeum marinum. Next base: position 466,870,560 of record CM039675.1, on the reverse strand, counting down.
AACATGTTAGCCGCGGTTGTCGAAGGGGGCTTCTTACCTTCGGGTATCGCTTATCTCACCCTAACAACTGACGTTCACGCCAAAATTGTTGACAAGTCAACATTGGCTATCGAAGGGGGCTTCTTACCTTCGTGTATCGCTTATCTCACCCTAACAGCCGGCTTTATGCCATTCCGGTTAAGATGTTAGCCGCGGTTGTCAAAGGGGGCTTCCCACCTCCGGGTGTAGCTTCTCTATCCCTAACAACCGGCGTTCACGCCAGAAATGTTGACAAGTCAACATAACCATACATGGGGCTTCCTGCCCTATGGGTGAACCTTATCAAACCTTTTGGCCGGCTCTAAAGCCAAGTGAATAATTCTATCACACATGATGAGAAGACACAGCATCTTCGGGTAACGCTTTTAAGCCGCCCCCTAACGGTGTATAGGTACATTTATACATACAGGAAATTAAGCTATGAAGAGCCGGTAGGGCATACAATGAGAAGGACAAGGAAGATGGCACATGTCTATTTTAAGCCGGACTTTCATACGTGTGCGATGGCACAAGTTCAACAAAGGCAAAAGTTGCTGCTATCCTATTACAGATGCTCTCTGAGGAGCTCAAAATATCATCAAGGTTTTTACATCGCCCTAGGCGGGTCATGGAGAGCCGGCTATTACAATTTTTTCTAACAAGGCAATCATCTGGTTGGCGGGTCATCCTGCTCCGGCTCTTCAGCTGCCTTGATCTGGAGATTATCCAAGTCCCAATTGCAGTCAGTTAAATCCGCAAAAGTTCCTTCTTCAAAGAAGGGGGATGGGTCAAGATTAGAAGCGAAGAGAGTCTTATTGCGAGTGGGTGTCAGGTCCTGGGACTCAAAGAGAGGACCACGGATCCTCTTTTGATCAGCATTGTAAGTCGCCTGGTAAGTTGCCAAGTTGACCTCTTCTGCTAAGACGGAGGCTAGGACTTTGGAATCTTTTATGCACCGAGCATAGTCATTGTCGGTAAACTGAACCGCCGTCCTTCTTGGAGGGAAACCCATCCATCATCTCAGCCGGAGTAAGCTCTGGAGCGAAAGCCAATGCCCAGCTTATGGCCGCAATCGCCCCGTGGCGGGCGGCTGATTTCTTCAGCTCTACAATCTGTTTGGGAATTGTTGAAGGAATGTTCTCTTTATATTGAATAACCTTGTTTGTGCATACCGCCCCGTAGTACAGCTGTTCTGTCAATGTGTATATAGCCTTCAAAGGCAGCAGACTGTCGGAGACAAGTTGGCGGCTCCTAGGACCTGCGTGAGACGAATGCCTCGTCATCAGTCTCCAGCACAAATACAAAAATCTTGATCAAGCCAAGCTATTAAAAACTTACCAAACAGGGCAGCTGTCATCTTGGTGATGTGACGCTTCAAAGATTACAGCTCGTCAGATACGATCATGAGTCGCTGATCGGCATCATCCACCTGTTTAGTCAATGTAGTTTTTTGAGCCTCGGTAGATTCCTTGAAGGCGGTGAAGTCATCTTTGATCTTAGCTAGCTCTTTTACAAGGAGCCAACAAGTCTCGTCAGCTTCATTCCGGGCGGCTTGCTGAGTAGCTAAGTTCTCTTTTAAGTCGGCCAATTCTGACCCGGCTTCGGTTAAAGCTTCCTGCGAAGTATCAAAATATGGAGTACATAAGCAAGTCTCAAACAGATTGCAAGCAATATGCATGACACTTGGGGGCTAATGTTTATTTTCAAGATAGTTCCGACTCAAGTTCGACAAGTTTGACCCGGAACTTGGGGGCTACATATTGGTTTTCTAAGGAGGTTCAACATGTAAGTCCCGGCTCTACTTTGGTAAAGATTAAGCCGACCCTTGGGGGCTACAGTTGGCTCTGGTAACTATCTTCTAGGAAGTACCGGTTCAAAATTGTCAATTATTGAGCCGGCCCTTGGGGGATAACAGCAATGATTTCAGATCACGGCTAAATAAATTAAAGCCTACAATTACATATGTCTACTTCTGCTAAATATGGAAGAGCCGGATTATTATAAGTCAATATTAACCCGGCTCTTGGGGTCTATGTAAGGGTATAAGGAGGAAAAAGGAATACCTCATATCGTCTCTTAATTAGTTAACCAGTTTGAGCTCCAAATCCCGGCTTGTAGATAGCCGGTCCATATATCCAGCATGAAGTTCGTCAGCTATCATTTTTTCTAAGGCAGGGAGCTCAAATTCCAGTTTCCTTGAAGCTTCAGCTATTTCACTTTGTTAGGTTAGCACGTGAGGTGGAGGAGAGTGCAAGTCGGCGCCAGTAATCATGACGTCCGGGGCAGCAGCGTCATCAGCAGCCTTGGCAGGGCTCGGCGGCCTGGAAATGTCCCTTTGTGGGCTCTTAGGGATAATGTCATCAGGTGCCGGCTCTACAGAAGTTGCTGGGGGGTCCGGCTTGGCAAGCTCTGGTTCTTGAGCAGCAGGGCCAAGGGAGGACTTGTTGGTTTTCCTCCGCTTAGCTTGAGCCCTTGAAAGGACATGGAGGCCAGAATTCAAGGGTTACAACCGCCGAGGAGCTGGATGTAAAGGCTACAAAATGCTTACAGCGGATTAATCTTTGGAGGTGGAAGAGCGGTGGCCGTAGAGTCGTCGGGTGAGGGTGATGCCTGAGAGATAGTTCAGATGGTATAAGGCAGTGTTGAGAGTATAAAGGAAAAGCTAATAAAATCAAACAGAGATACATACCTCTACGGGGCGTTTCTTCGGAGCCAGGGAGTTAGGCAATCCGAACGCGAGATCAGTAGAGCCAGCGCTCCGGGTCTGACGGCGGTCGACTTGCTGTTGCTTTTTCAAAAGAAATTGGGGATCCAAATGAGTAAGAGGATGAGATAGGGGAACTTTTCGAACAACCCGCCATATCTTCTGGGGTACAAAACATTCTGAGTCGGATGAAATATAAGTTACCTTGGGAACGTTGACGCGGCTCGTCTCTACCTCATCCTGTGGATAAGTTGTTATCAGTAAGGTGTATAATGAGGTTACTAAAATAGTCAAACTATACCTCTAAGCCGGATGATTCTGTCGGGTCAAACTATTCCTCCTGAGTGGTGGTCTTCTTCATCTTCTTGGCTGGGGCCTTCTTCTTGCTTTTCTTCAGAGGAGGAACATACTTTTTCTTCCAGAAATCAGAATCAGCCTGAAAAGGTAAGCCGATTAATAGCAATGGATTGAAAGTCATAATTACACAAAAAGAAGAGATGATGAAGAGTCGCCTTACGTATGGGGCCGGATTAATGGCACTGAAAGGCGCCAACCCAATAGCGCTGCAAGTTCCTGATGTCTCATGAAGAAGACTCCGGATGGCAGTGGTAATATCATCTTCAGTTAAAGTTGTCCAGCTGAAGCCTAGGGAACCATCATACGTGCCAGGGTATTCGCACATGAGGCGGCTTCTCAGGCTCAAAGGCAGAATTCTCTAGGAGATCCAGCAGCGGATCAAGTCCAAACCCGTCAATCCATTGTCCATGAGGGCTTTAACCTTGGCGTGAGCCGGCTCGAGCCTTGCACGTTCAATAGTTAATAGCCGGCCAGGAAGCTCCGAAGTTGTCTTGAGCCGGGAGGGGCAATAACCCGGTAGCGGATGCTCATCCTCCGGGGAGGTATCCTTACAGTAGAACCAAGTCTTATTCCAATCCTTTGGATGACTCGGCATAGGTATAGCCGGAAAACTAATGTCCCGGCGCCATTGAATGGAAATTCCACCAAGTTCTAAGATCGGGCCGGCCTTTACTTTAGTTTGCCGGTTCGCATAAAAGAACTCTCAGAAGAGACCTACAGACGGCTGAGTCTGCAGATAGACGTCGCTGAGCACTTGGAAGTTGCAGATATTTGAGATGGAATTGGGGGCAAGGTCTTGAGGATGCATCTTATAGAAATGAAGGATGTCCCGGAAGAATTTTGAGCCACGGGGTATGAATCCACGTTCAATATGATCCGAAAAAACAACTACCTCGCCCTCCTGAGGAATGGGCCTCAGTTCATTACTCGGAACCCGCCAATGGATGACCTCTTTGGAAGGAAGGATGCCCGCATGTACAAAATCCATCAGAAACTCTTCGGTAATGCATGAACCGACCCAGTTGCAGGAGTTAGATGCGCGAGACATGGCCGCAGTTTTAACTATACAAAGTAACCATATACGGCGAGTCAAGAAAAAGGCAAATAAAAGTGGGCGGCTTAAAATCTTAAGACCTTAAAAGACGAGATACTAAGATCCGGCTGATGAGAGCCGGAACAGCACGGTGGGTCAACATCGTGAAAGGACATAGTGAAATTTGGCTAAGTGTTGAAAACAGGTTTCACAAAGTATTGCTATGGTTGTGGATCTATAAAACAAAAAGAAATATTTTTATTTCCAGACCTAGCGATGAACTGGTGAAAGTAAAGAAATTGTGAAAACAACGGGCGGAGCCGTGGTGAATCTAAATAGCATCAGTATCGGTCCCCTACCCAGCAGCGCCATGGGGGCACGATATGGTCGAGGGATCGTGGATTAAGCACGACTGGTATTGATGGAGCCCGAGTTCTAAAGCTACGGCGGCGAAGCTCCATGAAAACCCTACAAGAACAAATCGCAGATCTAAGGAGAGAAGGACTCACCGGCGACGGTGCAATGAAAGCGGAAGGAACTCTGGATCGCGTCAGGTTGCTGCAGCGGCCCTGTCGATGATGAGGAGGAAATGGCGCCGGAGCTGGAAGCGCTGGAAATGAAAGCGTCGGAGGAAGGAGATGACAGAGCAAGCGGGAGAAAGCGAATGCCGCCCCAGGCGGTTCTATTTAATAGGGAAAGAGCGGAACCGACGCAAAAAACCAGGTGTCGGATACCATTTGACCAAGGCAGATGCCTCGATTTTCGGGCTGTTCATTTAATAAAAGATTTGTTGCGTGCGACAGAGGGTCTTTTTTGTAGATATGACATTGTCATGGTGGGTCATTTCCGGGTGGCTCGCCGCGGAGTAAAAAGAAAGGCTGAAGTGAGCAAGCTCAAATCAACCTGGGGCCTAATATTGGGGATATAACCCCATGGTGAGACCCGCCCTGAGGGCTCCGGGTAATACTTGGCGGGTCGCACACCGGCCCAAGAGTGAGCCGTGGGGACTTAAGGGCCCAAGAAGTTTAGCGGCTGACAGAATGGGCCGGCAGGTGGCCCGGATGAAGAATACCCAGGCGTATAACCCGCCCGGGGACAACTTGGTCTGGAAAGGCAAGAGAAGATAGAGGTAGACTTGGACGTATAATGAGAGTCAGTTACAACTTGTATGATCCGTGGTCTTGACCTCCTATATAATGGCAAGACCCGGGGCGACTTAGGGATCAGGTTATCGAAAACTAGGTCAAGCAATAGCTCCCTTGTAATCGATATATCAAGTAATACAAACACTAGTAGGACGTAGGCTATTACCTCAACTCGAGGGGCCGAACCTGGGTAAACTCGTGTGCTTCGTCCCAACCAACCCCTTTGAGTCCATCACGGTAGCAATGGCCTCGAACCCAAGTCCGTTCACCCAGACATCTGTCGTGATAAAACCACGACAGGTTACGCTTTTAAGCCACCCTCCTGACGGTGGAAAGGTACATTTATACATGCAGGAAACTAAGCTACGAAGAGTCGGTAAGGTGTATAATGAGAGGGACAAGGAAGATGGCACATGTCTATTTTATATCCGGACTTTCATACGTGCGTGATGGCACAAGTTCAACAAAGGCAAAAGTTGTCGCTATCCTATTATAGACGCTCTCTATGGAGCTCAAAATATTATCAAGTTTTTTACATCGCCCATGGAGGGTCATGGAGATCCGGCTATTACACGTTTTCTAACAAAGCAATCAGCTGGCTGGCGGGTCATCCTGCTCCGGCTCTTTGGCTGCCTAGATCTAGAGATTATCCAAGACCCAATTGCAGTCGGTTAAAGCTGCAAAAGTTCCTTCTTCAAAGATGGGGGACAGGTCAAGATCAGAAGCGAAGAGAGTCTTACTATGAGCTGGTGTCAGATCCTGGCACTCAAAGAGCGAACCACGAATCCTCTTTTGATTAGCACTATAAGCCGCCTGGTAAATCGCCAAGTTGACCTCCTCTGCTAAGACGAAGGCTAGAACCTTGGAGTCCTTTACGCACTAGGCATAATTAGCGTCTGTAAATTCAGAGCCTTCATCCTTCTTGGAGGGAAACCCATCCATCATGTCAGCCTGGGTAAGCTCTGGAACGAAAGCCAGCGCCCAGATTATGGCTGCAATTACCCCTTGCCGGGCGGTTGATTTCTTCAACTCCACAATTTGTTTTGGCATTGTTGACAGGAAGCTCCAAGACCCGTTTGAGACCCGAAGGGATGTTCTCTTTGTAATGCACGGCCTTGATTGTGCAGACCGCCCCGCATTACAATTGCTCTATCAGAGAATATATCGCCTGCAAAGGCAACATGCTATCAGAAGCGAGTTGACGGCTCCAAGGACCTGCATAAGATGGAGGCCTCGTTATGCGTCATTGACACAAGTATAATATCCAGAGTGAGCCAAGCTACTTACAACTTACCAAATATGGCGGTTGACATCTTCATGATATGGCGTTTCAATGACTGCAGCTCGTTAGATACAATCATCAGCTGTTGATCAACATCATCCGCCCGCTTGGTCAACGTAGCTTTTTCAAAGCCGGCAGACTCCTTGAAAGCTGTGAAATCGGCCTTGATCTTAACTAGTTCCTCCGTAAGAAGTCGAAATTTCTTGTCAGCTGCACTCCGGGCGGCTTGCTGAGTAGCTAAATTTGCTTTTAAGCTGGTCAATTCTGACCCGGCCTCGATTAGAGCTTCCTGCGACATATCAAATTATGGAGTAAATAAGCAAGTCTCAAACAGATTGCAAGCAATATGGATGACACTTGGGGGCTAATGTCTATTTTGCAAGACAGTTCCGGTTCAACTTCAGCAATATTGACTCGGAACTTGGGGGCTGTATTTGGCTTTGTTAACTATCTTCTAAGAAGTTCCGACTCAACTTTGGAAAAGATGAAGCCGACCCTTGGGGGCTACGATTGGCTCTGTTAACTATCTTCTAAGAAGTTCCAACTCAACTTTGGAAAAGATTAACCCGGCCCTTGGGGGCTACGATTGGCTCTGTTAACTATCTTCTAAGAACTTCCGAATCAACTTTGGAAAAGATTAATCCGCCCTCGGGGGCTACATTTGGCTCTATTAACTATCTTCTAGGAAGTTCCGGTTCAAAATTATCAAGTGGTGAGTCGGTCCTTGGGGGCTAAAAACAATGATTTCAGATCACGGTTAAGTAAGTTGAGGCTTACATTTTACATAAGTCTACTTCTACAAAGATGGAAGGGCCGGATTATTATCAGTCAATATTAACCCGGCCGTTGGGGTCTACGTAAGGGTATAGGAAGGAAAAGGAATGTCTTTATTTCGAGACCTAGTGATGAACTGATGAATACAGAGAAAGTCTGTAATGACGGGCAGAGCCATGGTGAATCTAAACAGCATCAGTGTCCGTCTTCTACCTAGCGGCGCCATAGGGACAGGTTACGGTTGAGGACTAATGGACTAAACATGGCTGGCATTGGTAGGAACCCAAGTTCTAAAAACCGCGGTGGCGAAGCTCCATGAATACCCTATCGGAACCATGTCAGATCTAAGAAGAGAAGGACTCACTAGTGACAGTGCGATGAAGGCAGAAGATATTCTGGATCGCGTCAGGTTGACGCAGCGGCCCTATCGATGGCGAGGAGATGAAGGCGCCGGAGTAGGAGGCGCTAGAAACGGAAGTGTCTAAAGGAAGGAGATGGCAGAACAAGTGGGAGAAGGCAAATGCCGCCCCGGGCGGTCCGATTTAATAGGGAAAAGGTGGAACGGGCGCGAAAATCCAGGCATCGGATATCATTTGACCGAGGCAGACACCTTGATTCACGGGATATTCATTTAATAAGAAGATTCGTTGCGTGCGTTAGAGGATGTTTTTGCAGATTTGACATGACGTCACGGCGGGTCATTTCCGGGCGACTCGCCGAGGAGTAAGAAGAAGAGCTGAAGTGAGCAGGCTCAAATCAACCTGGGGCCTAATGTTGGAGATATGACCCCACAATGAGAAGGGCTCCGGGTAGTGGCAAGCGGCTCGTACGCCAGCCCAAGAGTAAGATGTGAAGACTTAAGTCCCAAGACGCCTAGTGGCTTGACAGGATGGGCCGGAAGGTGGCCCGGATGCAGAATACCTGGGCGCATAAGCCGCCTGGGGACGGCTTGGTCAGGAAAGGCAAGAGAAGATAGAGGTAGACTCGGACATGTAACGAGAATCGGTTACAACTTGTATGACCCGTGGTCTTGACCTCCTATATAAAGGTAAGACCCGGGGTGACTTAGGGGGCAGGTTATCGAGAACTAGGTTAGGCAATAGCTCCCTTGTACTCGATACATCAAGCAATACAAGCACAAGCAGGATGTAGGCTATTACCTTGACTTGAGGGGCCGATCCTAGGTAAACTCGTGCCCTTCGTCCCAACCAACCCCTTTGAGTCCATCACATTAGCAATGGCCCCAAGCCCAAGTCCGTTCACCCGGACATCTGCCGTGATGAAACAACGACAACAGGGATGGAGGCGCATCTTGCCATTAGGAAGTACAACATCATTACATACATTTAGGAAGAGAAGAGTATATGAGTTGGCTTACACTCGCCACATACTAAATTACAAATCCACACGGTTATTTCAATCATCAATACAAAGGTAGGGTCCGGTTGCGGATGAAAACAAACGATAAAATGTTGTAATCACACTAGCTTGCTAGCCCAAAGATCATGGCCATGGTCCTCTACTCGTCTGGATAAGTCACGTACATCCTGCCATGCTCCTCGTCATACTCCCACTAGAGCTGCGTCACATCATCTTGCACTATCTCATTTGTACCTGCACCCCGATTGTTGTAGTAATCTATGAGCCATAGGGACTCAGCAATCTCGTGCTCGGGTAACGAGACTATTCAAACTTATAGGTTGGGAAGGGTATATGTTTAGTTTGCAGTAGCACTAAGCACTTATGGTGGCTAATCTTACGGAACATGAAAGTAAATATGTGGTCTACGGTAAGCGATTGGATCTAGAATGACCTCTATGAGATCCTAAACACCTACTTACGTCAACCATAACCCCACCGTGTTCTCTCTCGGTTCATGTTCACGAGCAGAGATGATCATGGTTACTCACATAGTTGGTGCATTTTATTAGAGTTTAATTCAAGTTAACTATAACAGGGTGTTAAACAAAAATCCAAGTTGCCACATAACCGCGGGCACGACTTTTCGAAAGTGGTAACCCTGCAGGGGTGCTCCAACTAGTCCATCATAAATTAACCACACTCCGCGGGAATAGCCTCGACCACGGATCTCATGATCATCCTAGGCAACTCCAAAGGAATTCCAACACCTCGAGATAGCCCGAAGAAAGTAAGAGTCCCACACTCAAGCCACTCGATAAAGGTAAAACAAGTCCATCAAGATCACCCATCAAGCCAGATCCCGATAGGAGCCACGCAGATCTCTATGTCGGGGCACTACCAGATGGGTCTAGCTATAGGGAAAACCAATCCTCAAGTTGCCTCGAGGCAGACCTGCAGGTAGCCCTTTTTGTACCAACACTCATGAGGAGCACTGGCCCGGGTTGTTGATTAATTATCCACGGGGTAGCTAGTCCCTATGCAATTTTATCAAGTTGTTAAGCAAATGTAGTACCAATGTTGGGCCTTGCCAGACGAGTTTTAATCTCAACCTACTACACATGGGGGTCCCCATAACAACCCCGAGTATGTTAGGAGCGCAAAGTATGGAAACATAACACCGGTAACAAGAAACTATGGCGGTAAAAGCGGAACAAAACACCTAGAAAAAGTCCAAGCCTTCCACCAATACCAAGATATATATGTTCATTAAATTAAATAACAGATAATATTGCAATATGCCAGACATCCATGTTATCCCATGGAAACAACCTGCACCTACAACTAGAACGCTATAAGAGGGGCTGAGCAGCGGTAACTTAGCCAAACAACGGTTGCTAGGATATGGAGGGGTTAGAGGCTATCATGGCAATGTAGGAGGCTTGACATTCAAGTGGTTGGTAGCACAAAAGTAACGATAAGAGCGAGACACTAGCAAGAAAAGTATCGAGATCCGGGTACGATCATCATGCCTGTTGGTTCTTCAGAGAGACAAGTAGCGGGATCCTCATAGTGGTACTCTCTTGGACCTTTGTACTGAGGTTCAACGTTCGCGTATACGCAAAAGAAACAGAAATAATAAACAAGCAACCAAGGTGCAATGCACAATCAAGAATGATGCATGGTTTATGTGAAGAATTTAGCATGGCAATCCTAAATAGTCATGTTTCTCATGCAATGGATTAGTTCTTTACAAATCTGGACAGAACCTTATGTTAAGTTATTTAAGCATGCATGATCATGGAAAATATGGATGCATCATGCAAAAACTATACAAATGCATATGTAGAACGTCATAAACGGAGTTACGGTTCTCACGCTACGCTCACGACACGTTATAATGGGCAAAACACAGGACAAATAAGGCCATGGGCTATTTCTTGTCATTCCAAGGTAGCCACTCGTTACGCAATGAAAAACCAACTACAATAGAGTCAAAGATCAAGCAATTCAATGGAGTATGGCTCCCACAAGTCACAAAACACTAAATCAAACAATCTGCCACAAAACAGCAACATAGCAAATTTCATAGCCAACAACTAGATCTACAGGAAGTCTCCAACCACAAACAAGGCATTGACAGGAACTACATAGAATTCTTATAAACTTATCCAACTACACTATCTGTAATGGAGGCACACATCAATAAGAATGAAGCTCACAAGTTGGCATGATGAAACAAATTTTAAGGACTTAGTGAAAATAACAGTTTTCTAGAATCTGAGTTAAGCTGATAGCAAGTTGACGACAAAAACTAATGGTGATAGAGACCACCCCATGGCATGAGAATTAACAGGATGGTAGAGGGCAACCTCTACATCAAATCACTAGCACTGAGCTTGAGCTAATTCACAAAATATCACAAGATAGCATCCACTCTACATGGCATAAAAATATTATGAGATAGACTTAGAAATATTTAGCATGTTTGGAAACAGCAATATTTTAGTGGCTACTTTAGAGCATGGTTCCCACTTATATGCAAGTTTAACATGACAAAAATAAATACCATGGCATTCTACACATCAAAGGCTACCATACTCATGTTGGTACAACTATCATAGCATGCGAGGAGTAAATACAAAAAAAAATGACAAAATGGCACTTTGGAACAAAATGACATTTTGTCAAACTTGCTCAAAAGACCGAAACAATTGCACCAATGGATTCCTGAGATTTTTCTGCCCCAAATTCATGTATCATACACATCGATTAATATGGAGCATCATGGCAAAACACTAGATAGCAAACTGCCCACCAATCCTATAAGTGAAAACTTACTAAAACTACCCATGTGCATATATGATCATGTCCAAATTTGGAAATATTGCTAGAAATGGAAATGACCTAATATAACAATTAAAAAAATATAACAATAAAAGATAGAGTATGACAAGTGGGGCCTGGGCCCACTTGTCAAACTCACACCACACACACACACTCAGCTACACACACACAACACAGCACACACACACACACCACACTATGGATCTGGCACCACACCAGATCCTCACTGTCTCTCACACACACAGACACACACACAACACATACATAGCCACACCTGGATCTAACCACAGCCGCACCAGATCCAAACACACACACAACACGTGCATGGGATCCGGCCATCACACCGGATCCAAACACACAACACCACGACCGGTCAGCCAGAAAAAAAGGAAAACCCACAGGGGGGCTGGGATTCCAAGCCTAGACCTTGTGATCTCGCCCCCGTCTCCCTACCACTGCGCTACGCTTCGACACTCGACAAAAGAGGGGCTAGCACTCTTGTTCTAAATGACCGCGCATATCTGACAAAACTGCAGAAAACTGTATTCCGGCGACAGTGAAGGGTGGCAGCGATTCCGATGGCTACGAGGCATCTCCGGCGAGGGGAAATAGATGCGGGGGCTGCGGGAACTATTGGTTGTCTATCCCTTGCTCGTCTCATGACGAGGGGACGGAGGCAACGGCCCTCAAGGCCCTACTGTCACAGCCCTAGAAATTGCTTGTACTAGTGGCATCAGTGAGCATTCATGGCATCATGCTTAATTTCTAATGAACTTGAAATGGGGATTGTCAAGCCATAGCACTTCCTTATTCAAAAAATTGCAAATAGCTAAGTTTTTCAATGTTTCCTTTTGGTCTTCAAAAATGTTCACCATGTTTGATAAATGTTGGCAACAACATATCAAGGGTGAATTTTATATTAACAACTATTTAGGAAAACTGAGGCAACTAAAATATTTATAATGCTTTATTAGTGATTTTCAGAAACTTCCCTAATTTGTCTATGTGAGAGCCTGGTTTAATAGGAATGATAGACTACTCATATCAACAAGGAATTCCTTCTTTTCCGGAAGCCCACTCAAAAAGAACTCGAAAGTTAAGCGTACTTGGCTTGGAGCGATTCTAGGATGGGTGACCGACCGAGAAGTTGGTCCCGGGTGCGCACGAGTGAGGACAAAGTGCGCAGAAAAGACTAGTGTTGGTCTATGGGGCCAGTCTAGATCCCGCTAGGCGTAACGGGGTATTACAATTGGTATCAGAGCCGACCCTTGCGGTTACACGGGTATGTGTGGGTCAGGTGCATGGGCATGTGGCGCATGGCATGTGTGGCCCGTCGTGGCACACATCATGGCACATGTGTCGGACTGGACGCGCATACGTGTGCCAAAAGGGAACGTTCCTGATGAGTCGACGAGGACGTCGGTACCTTTGAGTGGGGGTGTATGTGAGAGCCTGGATTAATAGGAATGATAGACTACTCATATCAATAAGGAATTCCTTCCTTTCTAGAAGCCCACTCGAAAAGAACTCCAAAGTTAAGCATGCTTGGATTGGAGCGATTTTAGGATGGGTGACTGACCGGGAAGTTGGTCCCCGGTGCGCACGAGTGAGGACAAAGTGTGCAGGAAAGACTAGTGTTGGTCTGTGGGGCCAGTCTAGATCCCGCCAGGCGTAACGGGGTATTACAAGTTGTCACAACCCCAGAAATTGCTTGTACTAGTGGCATCAGTGAGCATTCATGGCATCATGCCTAAATTCTAATGAACTTGAAATGGGGATTGTCAAGCCCTAGCACTTCCTTATTCAAACAATTGCAAATAGCTAAGTTTTTCAATGTTTCCTTTAGGTCTTCAAAAATGTTCACCATGTTTGATAAATGTTGGCAACAACATATCAAGGGTGAATTTTATATTATCAACTATTTTGGAAAATTAAACAAATTAGAGAAGTTTCTGAATATCACTAATAAAGCATTATAAAATATTTTAGTTGCTTCAATTTTCCTGAAACTTTTTGTGTAGTCTCGAAATATTCCAAATATACCTCACAAATATTTTCAGGAATTTTGGTCTTATAGTTTTACCCAAACAAAATTAAATAGAAAGCAGAGAATAGAAAAAAATGAAATAAAAAAAGGGCCGAAGCTTACCTGCGTGTAGCCCAGCCGGCTTAACTGGCCCAATGGGCAGTTGTCCCTGACCTCTCGCTAGGAGGACGCGAGGCGCATGGTCGCCGTGCGCCCGGCCACCTCCAGCCTGCCTGCTTGCCAGGAGGCAGCCTAAGAGTGCCACGTGCCCCCCAGAGCCGTCCGGATCCGTCCTCCCTCTCCATTTCTCTCGCCCTTGCTCTCCCCTCTCTGCTCTCTCTCCCTCGCCGCCCGAAAGCTGCCGCCGCCATTTGCTGCCGCCACGGCCACCGGCCTCCTCCAGCCCCTGTAGAGAGCCAAGCAGCTCCGCCTCGCCGCGGTGAAGCTCCAAGACGAAGCACGCAGCCGCGGGAGCCTTGCATCGCCGCGCCGAGCCTTTCCCAGCCTTCGGTCGCCGGAGCGCCACCGTTGTTTTGCCGCGCTCCGCCCTTCCCCGAGCTTGCTGACCGTCCCGTCCGCCTCCCTGTGAGCCCTTCCTTCTTCTCCCTCTAACTTCGTGTCCTGCCCCTCGCCGTAGTCGCCTTCCCCTTGCTGCCCGAACTCCGGCCGCCACTCAGCTCGACGCCGGCCTCAACCCCGATGGCCCCGAGCCCCTCCTGTTGCCCCCACTGGACGCGCGCGTGCGCGGGCTACCTTCCGGTGCCCTCAGCGCACTAGATGGTCGCCGGAAGCGCAAGTCCGGCAAGGCACCGCCATGTTCTATGGTCGCTACCAGCTGACCTCCGCCGAGTGACGTGGCGACATCATTAGGACTTAACTAGCCGCCAACTAACCCCCCCTAGCCACTGACAGTGGGCTTGGCCCGAGTCAAACCCGTGGTCAGCGTGGGGATTATCCCCTGTGTCACTGGCGTGCGGGCCCCACACGCCAGGTTTGACCTAGACCGCAGCTGTTGATGTGCTGACGCAAGCATGACGTCAGGCTCACGCAGTATCAATTTTTATAATAAAAATAATTCCAGAAATTATTATAAACTTTAAAAATTCATAGAAAATAATCTATAACTCATATGAAAATAATTTATGTATGAAAAATGATCAAAAAATCCAAGGAATCTGTTTATGGCAATATCATGCATGTTTGAACAAGTTAACATCACCAAGTAGGACATTTTATGAATAGGGCAACATATAAAATATCATTTGGAGTTGGAATTCAAACTTGTTGTTTGAATTCCACTTCAATTAACTTGACTAATTATTCCTCAAGGTCAATTCAGTACCTTAACTTGTTATATCATGCATCATGTTTGTTGCATTGGATTGAATGATGTTCCTTTGTGTTTGCTGGTGGTTGTACCCCCTTGGTAGACGATGGTTCTGACGATGTGAGCGTTGACACCAATGAAGAGGAGTAATATCTTCAGAACTGTCAGGCAAGCAAATCACCTTGAGCATACTAATATGAACCCACTCTCTTGCTCCTGCTCTTCTTTACTACATTAGGAAAACAACGATTCAACTGTCACCTGTTCTCGGTAGTTGAACCCATTCCTTTGCATGACTGTCCTTGTCACAGTAAATAGTTGAAACCACTTAGCATGAGTAGCAACTGCTTGAGCCTTGTTGTGCTACCTCATCAATGCTTGCTTATTGTGCCTGCTATGCTTAGAGTCATGTCATGTCAGGATTGATTCATCTGGGTGATTGTCGTGGTTTCATCATGGCAGATGCCATCGATAGGCTTATCGAGTGGGGTCAAAGGACGCCGGAGGGCTTCGGGAGCGGGATTAGGCACAAGCGGTGGCAGACACATGATGTACCCAGGTTCGGGGCCCTCCGTGGGAGGTAATACCCCTAGTCCTGCTCGGTCTAGTTGAGACAATGGTCGGGTTACAATGGCGCTCCTTGAGCTATATGGATCGTGGAGGAAGAAGGAGCTAGCCTGCTCTTCTGCCTCTCTACGTGCGTGTGTGTGGAGTTGATGTGGAGGGAACTCAGAGAGTAGCCGATCGATCCTCCCCCTGCATGGGTTTGGCCCGAGGGGTTTTATAGGCCAACCCCCCGGATTACAATACAAATAGAAGGTCAAAGGGGGCCCCAGCCGGCAGCCTCTCTGGCCAGCTGCGGGGGCCGCCGGCCGTGGGGTCTTGTTGCCGGTAGGTCCCGCCAGCTGAAGGGTCCCGTCAGCAACCGGTAGGGCCCATGCAGCGGGCCCGACGCTGGTCTCATCACGGCATGGGCCGCCCCTTGTGGCGTCATCTTGCGCCAGCCCGCCGGGGTCAGCGGTATGGCCGTCCACCCTGTAGCCATGCCGGGGCAGGTAACGGTGTGATTGGGCCGTGCCGGCACTGTTGGAAGCCCGGTCACCATCCGCCAGGGTCAGAGGCCCGAACGCCTTCGCTGTGGCCATATCGGCGCTGACCCCCGATGGGATGGGGGCCACTGTTGCCACGCACGCCCTAATGACGGTATCCAGTGCGTGTCCGGCCAAGGGGGCCAGGCGGCAACGCCCCTAGCCGGCCGGTACATCGTAACTGGCGAGGCGTAGCCGACGGGCCGCTTTTGGCAGGCCGTAGCCGGACCGCGGGGCGAGGCGGCCCGCCCTTTGATTGCGTTAGGAGGCTGGGGAAAGGGGGCGCTTGAGGCAACCTCAGGGTCATCCCCCCGTCAGTAGTCCCCGAAGCTGGGGAGGACCCGCCGATGGGCCATGGTGGTCCTTGCCGGCTTGAAGATTGTTCTTGTGCCGCTGGCTGCCTTGAAAGTCGAGCGAAGCCGGAAAGCGACGGCCGGCTCCACAGCGGGCTGACGCTTCGCTTGCCGCCTCGGGTTCCCCACCGCGTAGAGGAGATGCGCCACGTGGCAGAAAAGACCGGGCAGCGGGGCGGGGCCCTCCATGACCGTAGCTTCGGCCCGCACGCGGGGATCCTTTACGGCGTGGGGCGGACGGTTGGCGTTCCCGAGCACCATGATATCCGCCCCGCACGCCGCGGCAATCGCGGGGGTCGCGCACAATGAATCCGGCCCCCACGATCAGCCATGCAGGGTTTAAATGTTGAGAGGGGGGAGGCAGAACGGCCCGTTCGCTCCCCCCTGCCATCACATCGCCTTCGTCGCCTCCCTCCCCCCGTCATGAGAGAGAGAGAGACCAGAGCATGAAGGCAGGCCGCGCCGCCGTCCACCACTGAAGAGAGCCCAGGCCGCCGCCGAGCACCCGCTCCCGTTGTCGCGACCGCATGCCCTCTCGGCGACCATGGCGGGCAAGGGCGCCTGGGACGACAGCGACTTGGACGAGACCTTCATCGAGCACCTCCGCCACCGCCGCAAGCTCCCAGCGGAGGAACACTTGGTGTCACACCTAGCCGGGCCGGAGAACTCCCCGGCCCTGTGGGAGGGAGAGGTGGTTGTCTTCGCTGACCACTTCCTCCGTGGGCTCAGGCTGCCGGTGAGTGCCTTCTTCTGCCGCTTCCTAACGCGGTTCGGCCTGTAGCCGCACCACCTCGCTCCCAATGTCGTCCTGCAGCTGGTGGCGTTCGTCACCCTTTGCAAGGGGTACTTGGGGGTTGCGCCGAGGCTTGACCTCTGGTGCCGGCTCTTCTTCCTCAAGCGGCAGACGGCAAAGGATCCGATGACGAAGCAGATGGTGATGACCGCGTGTGGAGGCGCCCTGATCCATATCCGCAAGTGGACCGGCTTCTTGAAACTCCCGCTCCACGAGTCGGTGAAGCGCTGGCAGCGGGGGTTTTTCTACGTGAAGAACGCGAAGCCGAAGGAGGACTACATCAACCTCCCCGACTTTACCAACCATCTGCTGACCGCGATGCTGAACTGGCGGGCGACCTCGTCTCTAGAGCCCGAGACGGTGGACCGGCTCTGTGATCACCTGCTCGCGATGACCGGGTCGGAGGGGCTGAAGGCCACAGATCTTGTCGTGGTTTTGTCATGGCAGATGTCCGAGTTACCAGACTTGAGTTCGGAGCCATCGCCATGGTAGTGGACTCAAAGGGGTTGATTGAGACAAAGGACACGAGTTTACCCAGGTTTGGCCCCTCAAGCCGAGGTAAAAGCCTATGTCCTGCTTGTGTTGTTATTGCTTGTTGTATCGATTACAAGGGGCTAGACGCTTGACCTAGTTTTCGATCACCTCTCCCTAAGCCGCCCCGGCTCTGCCTTTATATAAGAGGTCAGAGCCGTCGGGTCTTACAATTGTACAATCGGATCCCGCTTTACATCTCCGAATCCATCTCTGTCTTACCAACCAAGTTATCCTTTGGAAGGTCTTGCGCATCCGGGTCTATGTCGTCCGGCCCACCTCAAGAGCCACCAAAGTTCTTGGGCCTCCAGCTGATACATATCTTCATGGGCCGGCTCATAACCAATGCTTATCAACTGGAACCTTCCAGCCGGGTCATATCACGGGGCTATATCCCCAACATTAGGCCCCAGGCTGAAGTGAGCCAGCTCATTTCATCCGTCTGTTGCAATTGTCTGAGAGTCGCCAGGAATGACCCGGCGTGACGTCACAGATACGCTGACGTATCACCAAATCTCTCACATTTAACCGTTTACCGAAAATCGAGGCGTCCGTTTCGGCAAGATCGGTGCTAACGCCTGGGAACCCACACTGTTTCCCTGTTAAATAGGACCCACACGAGTCAAACCAATGCATTCCCGCTCATGCGCCTCTTCTTCTTCTTCCTGTCGCCCATCCGTCGCTTGAGCTCGTCCGCTCCGCTCTGGTGCCGCCGCTCGTCCGTCACCAACCTAGGCCGCTGCATCAACCTGTTTGCACCGGAATTTCGCTCGCCGCCGTCTCCACCTCTAGTAAGTACCTCTTCCCGCAGCTTTAGATCGGTAGTAAAATAGGGTTTCCGCCGGTGGACCCCGGCTGCGCGTTTCGTTCTCTGGCACGGTCGCACGGCCAAGTCTCGGGGCCCGCCACGCCTCCTTTTAGGCTGCGTTGTCATCGCCGCCACCGTACATGGCCCGCCCGTGCACAATGTGCGGTCGGTTAAGGCTATAGGTCGATTTTTCACTTTCACTGTTCTTGGCTTAGGTTGATGTAGAACTTCCTTTTCCGCTTCGGTAGATCCAAAACTTTAGTATCGATTTGTGAAACTTGTTTGTCCAGGTCTTGATGACATCCCGCTCATCCACCCATAGTGAGCCGCTAGGCCCCCTCCGGCTCTTTGTTTGAGTAGTCGCCATTTTCTTTTTGCACAGTACTTTTAAGCCGCCAAGATGACACGTGACACTAATTCCTGCAATTGGGTTGGCTTCTGTGTGACCAAAGAGTATTTATCTGATTTAGTAGCCGTTGGCGCCCTTCCTCCAAAGGAAGTGATCAACTAGCGTGTTCCGACTGGTGAGACCTGCCCCGCCCCAAAGAAAGGGGAGGTTATAGTCTTTACAGATCATATAGAACGAGGATTCGTGCCACCCGGGTCAAAATTCTTTCGCGACATTCTGCACCTGTACAAGTTGCATCCCCAACATCTGGCGCCGAATTCTGTATCAAACATTTGCCACTTTCAAGTCCTCTGCGAGGCATACCTTCAATCCAGGCCGTCAATCGGATTCTTTAGAGAGTTCTTCTATGCCAACCGCCAGACTGAATATAAGAGCGGGCCAAGCTTGGAACTCGGAGGAATCACCATCCAGTGCCGGAGGGGTATCACCTTTCCGGCTGTTCAGATGCCCAGCCACCCAAAAGATTGGAACAAGATGTGGTTCTATTGCAGAGACACGTCTCCGGACTTGGAACATCGTCTGCCGGGTTATCGTCCTTCCCGGCTCTCAACCGACACTTCACTGCCCGACCGGCTCTTAGCTGCCGACCGTAGTAGATATGAGAAGCCCCACGCCAGAGTGAAGGCTCTCCTGGCCAATGGCCTTATTGGAACGAACCTTATCCGCTGCTGGGTACAATGGCGGGTCATGCCTCTGAGCCGCCGTAACCGACTCATGTATGAATATCCAGGATTTTACGACAGCGAACTGTGCTTCAGCGCCACCACTTTGACTGAGGATGACATCTGTATGACCGTCCGAAGTCTTGTGCACGAGACCTCCGGTTCATGCAGCACCATCGGCCTAGTGCCCTTCTGCGCGACCAACCCGTCGCCTCTTGTAAGTATTTTTACCTTTCTTCCGCCTGTTGTATGTTTATATATTCCTTTTCAAAGCTCGATATTCTTCCTCCGGCTCAATTTGCACAGGCTGACTCCGACTTCTGGAAGAAGGAATACATTCCTCTTCCGAAGACAACCAAGAAGAAAGTCGCCGCCAAGAAACAAAATAAGGCAGCTCCTCAAGAGAACTGGTTCGAACACCCGGCTTCTTCAGAGTCGGAGGTAAGATCCTTGAACTTTACTTACTTGATTTTTTGTCTTGCCGGCTCTTTAATAATATCTTTCTGTGTCTCACAGGACGAAGTACAAACCAGTCACGCCAACGCTCCTGAGGTAACTTGCATGTACTCCGACTCAGAATATTTCTTCTGAAAGCCACGGCGGGTTGTTAGAAAATTTCCTCCATCTCACCCTCTCGCTCATCTGGCTCCTGATTTCCTTTCAAAAAAGCAACAGCAAGCTGAACAACGTCAGACCCGGAGCGTCGGCTCTACAGAGCTTGCATCGGGACTACCAAATTCGCCAGCTCCTAAGAAGCGGCCTACAGAGGTTAGTATCTGTACTTCCCTTTTTCGTTTCTCTTCATGTCCGAATGTCTTATCATTTCCGTGTCTTGATTTTTCAGAAAATACCCTCATCGGGCGACTCTTTAGCCTCAGTCATACCTCCACCAAAGATTAATCCTCTGTAAGTGTTAAAATATCCGGATGTCTTTGATGAGATACCAATCTCCTTTAAATGCTAACGCTTTACTTTGTAGTGCTCAGGCGAAATGCCGCAAGACCCATCAACCTTCCTCCAGCCCTGTCATTGACGATCAAGAGCCTGAACAGCCGGCCCCGGCTCAACCGGATATTGAACAGCCGGAGGAAACTCCAGCGGAAAAAGAAACTCCACCAGCGGCTTCTACTGAGCCGGCGGCAGATGACATCATAATGGAGAACTCCCCAGCTGCTCCTTCAAGGCCGGTTACACCCACCAGGACCCTGGCAACTCTGGATGTTATCATCACCGGGTCTGCTCAAAAACCTCCTTCATCAGCGCATGCCTTAACCCGGCATACGGAGCCGTCTGAAGCTTCGCGAAAACTTGAGTTTGACTCGTCGTACAACAAAATGACAGCTCAAGAACTCCACTCTGGCTACCTAAACCGGGTCAACACCAACCGAGACTTGGAACTCCGGCTGGTCAGCATGATGAAGGCAAAATATGAGGTATGTTACCTTTCTTCAGCCATAACCTTCCCCAGCCCCCAAGGGCCGGATTTAATCTAACATAGAGTTGAATTCGGGTCTTCTTTCGAAGGTTATGTAGAAAACACTTTGCTTTAAATACTGTAAACACTTGCATACTGCCAACTGTAGCCCCCAAGGGCCGGCTCAAATCCGGAAATTTTGAGATTAGAAGAGAGCTAATGTGTAGCCCCCAAGTTCCGGCTCAATTTTCAGGAAGATGAGCCGGAACTATAGTTGTGAACAGATCAAATATACATTAGCCCCCAAGTGTCAAATATATTGCTTGCAATCTTTTTGAGACTTGTAGAACTTGAACTGTGAACCTTTATTCATATGAATACTCTTGTTGCTGCAATAGCTTATACTTTGTCTTTGATATGCACATGACGCTCTGAACACCACCGGCTCTTAGCTGGCGAATCTCAAAACCAACTTTGCAGCTCAACAGGAAGCACGAAGCCTTGCTGACGAGAGATGCCGGCTCTTAGCCGAAGAAGTAGACAAGATCACCTCCGAGCTAACAATATTGAAAGAAACAGTTGAGTCTGAAAAGGCCACACTGATCAAACGGGCAGATGATGCCGATCAGCGGCTCATCGCCGTCGCTGAGGAGCTCCAAGGGCTCAAACGACACATCACTAAGATGTCTGCCGCCTTATTTGGTAAGTCCATCATTCCTGTACTCCTTTACTTAATATCTTTTATGAAACAACTAACAACGAAACTGTCTCTTCCGGCTCATGTAGGACCTTTAAGCCGGCAGCTTGCAGACGACAGCATCCTGTCGCTGAAGGCCATATACACCTTTATAGAGCAGCTGTATTGCGGAACAATGTTCACCATCAAAAGCATACAGTATAAGGAGAAGATTCCCAAGGCCCTGAAAGGGGTGTTAGAACTATTCTCCACAGTGCCCAAGCAAATACAAGAGCTGAAGAAGTCGGCTTTCCGCTCTGGAGCCGTTGCGGGTTTGAGCCGGGCCATGGCCTTCGCGCCGGATCTCACACCAGATGAGACGATGGGTGGATATCCTTCGAAGAAGGTGGACGGCTCAGAATTTTCTGACGAAGACTATTTCCAAGTCGTCAAGGACTCTCGCTATCTGGCGTCTGTAATGGCTAATGAGGCGGAGGATGACTTGAAGAACTACCAAGCAGCATACGACCAGGAAGATAAACGGATCCGCAGGCCTCTTTACGAGTGTAAAGACCTAACACCCGCCCGAAGCAAAGATCTGTTCCCTGGTGAGCTTAACGTCGCGCCTTTCTTTGAAGGGTCATTTGCTGCCGTCTCTAACTGCAACTGGGAACTCGGCAATCTTCAGATCCGAACCGCAGAAGATCCGAAGCAGGATGAGCCGGTCGAGTGACCGAACCTTGTAATAGTCAGAGCAAGTATTGGCTCTTGTAATCCTCCACCCATGGTGTTTTGAAACTTTGTTAGAAACATCGTTTGTTCCCTCTGAGAACATCTTTTATAACAGTCTTTTAATATCTGAATGCACTTGCCGGCGGTTTACTTTATAGTACTGTCAATCATCTTTCTCAGCTCTTTGCTTCCATCTTTCATAAATCTGCAATGATTCATGAGAGGCACTTGGAAGTCCTCGAAACTCTTTTTAGAACCGGATAATACCTCTGTTGGCAAATAGCCTCCATGAACAAACGCGGCTGTTGATAAACCACTGCGTAATTTTTCCGAGACGTCTGTCCTTCACCCGGAGTCATTAGACCCGGGAAATTTACTCCATCAACCGGAGCAACATGACTTCCCTTTTGTTATAATGAGATGCCATGGAAGAGTCGGCTGCCATAAGATAAAGTAAGCTATACCTGATGTTAGGAAGCCTCTATGTGACCACGACGACTGTTGAGAACTTTAAAGCGGCCTATACCCGGCTGTGTGAAGGGTGATATTTAAGCTATACCTACTATTGGAAGGTGATGTAAGCTATACCCGAAGGCAAGAAGCCTCCTCCAATCAGCCAATGTTGAATAGGGACGGCTGCCGATGGTATTATGTAAGCTATACCTTATGGCAAGAAGCATCCATTCGACAACCGCGACTAGTAATTGTACTAGCTGGCTGCGTGAAGGGCTTATGTAAGCTATACCCAAGGGTAAGAAGCCTCCATCCGCAACTATTTTTGGCGTAAACGCCGATTGTTAGGGTGAGATAAGCGAACCCGTCGGTAAGAAGCCCCCTTCGACAACCGCGGTTAATAAGTAACCGGAAGTGGCATAAAGCCGACCATTAGGGTGAGATAAGCGATACCCGTCGATAAGAAGCCCCTTCGATGGCCGCAGTTGATAAGCAACTGGAATTTGATGTACACGTTGTTGCCTTAGGGGAATTTTTTAAGCTATACCAAAGGTAGGAAGCCTCCATCAACAACAGCGCTTAATGTACTCAAACTAGGCATAAAGCCAATTACGCATCATACCAATTCAGGGTCTCTAAAGCGAGATTGGCCGTCAACTCTGTGAGCCGGCTCAGGGTCTCTAAGGCGAGATTGACTGATAAGAGCTTAACTTTTAACATACAACAGTTCAGGGTCTCTAAAGCGAGATTGGCCGTCCACTTTGTGAACCGGCTCAAGGTCTCTAAAGCGAGATTGACTGGTAAGAGTAACATCAGTTCAGGGTCTCTAAGGCGAGATTGGCCGTCAACTTTGTGAACCGGCTCAGGGTCTCTAAAGCGAGATTGACTGAGAAGAACTTATTGTATTGACATCAGTTCAGGGTCTCTAAAGCGAGATTGGCCATCAACTCTGTGAACCGGCTCAGGGTCTCTAAAGCGAGATTGACTGGAATACTTTTAACAGGTCATATCAAGACCTTGGCGGGTCAAAGAACCACAGGAACCGCAAATTTGCTTGTATTGAAGAATTTCATCCTGAGATCATAAAGATACCCATAAGAGTCGGGGCTCCAATCTTTGGTAGTAGTACTACTCTATATAAATATGATATGTATAATGATGATGGATATGTATCATCTCTTAAGTATAATATGGCCACAAGTGTGCCACGTTCCATGGCCGCAAAGTCTCCTGACCCGCCGTGTCCAACTCATCACGAATATCAATGAGATAGTATGACCCGTTGTTGAGGTTTCTGCTAACCACAAAGGGGCCTTCCCACGACGGAGAGAGTTTATGCATCCCGGTTTGGTCTTGAATAAGACGGAGCACCAGGTCACCTTCCTGGAACGTCCGGGTCTTCACCCTGCAGCTATGATAGCGTCGCAGGTCTTGCTGGTAAGTTGCTGATCTGGTCGCTGCTAACTCCCGTGCTTCATCCAAGGCATCCAACGCATCTTGACGTGCCAGGTCATTGTCCGTCTCAACATAAGCCGCCACCCTTGGTGAATCATTCCGGATGTCACTACGTAGAACTGCCTCAGCCCCGTAGACCATGAAAAAAGGTGTAAAACCTGTAGACCTGTTAGGTGTAGTCCGGATGCTCCATAAGACGGAAGGCAACTCATCAACCCAACACCCGGCCGTCCGTTTCAAAGGGACCATGAAGCCGGGGTTTAACCCCTCGCAGGATTTCCTGATTAGCCCACTCAGCCTGGCCATTGGACTGCGGATGTGCCACGGCTGAAACATCAAGCCGGATATGCTCCTTCTCACAGAACATCTTCATAGCCCCCTTGGACAAATTTGTACCATTATCAATGATAATACTGTGTGGATAGCCAAAACGATAGATCAATTTTCTGACAAACTCAACCGCTGTAGCTGCATTACACTTGCTTACTGGCTCAGCCTCAACCCACTTGGTAAACTTATCAACTGCCACCAAGAGGTGTGTTTTCTTATCTTTGGACCTCTTGAAGGGCCCTACCATATGAAGCCCCCAGACCGCAAACGGCCAAGTGATAGGTATCCTCCTCAACTCTTGAGCCGGAACATGAGCACGTCGGCCAAATTTCTGACAAGCATCACACTTACGAACCAGATCCTCTGCATCCTTGTGAGCCGTCAACCAGAAAAATCCATGCTGAAAAGCTTTGTCCACTAAAGATCTTGACCCGACATGATGTCCGCAGTCGCCAGCATGAATTTCATTTAACATCTGCTGGCCCTCTTCTGGTGACACACAGCGTTGGAAAACACCTGTCACACTGCATTTGTGTAACTCACCGTTGATAATTGTCATGGACTTAGAACGGCGGACGATCTCCCGAGCCCGGCTCTCATCATCCGGCAACTCGCCGCGCGTCAAGTACGCTAAATAAGGAGTAGTCCAATCCGGAATAATATGTAGAGCCGCCACTAGAGCCGCCTCCGGGTCAGGAATTGCCAGATCCTCCTCAGAAGGCATCTTGATAGTCGGATGATATAACACGTCAAGAAAAACATTAGGCGGCACCGGCTTACGCTGAGATCCGAGTCGTGATAATGCATCAGCCGCCTCGTTCCGTCGACGATCAATATGATCCACCTGATACCCTTTGAAATAACTTGCAACAACATCAATCGCCTGTCGAGAAGCCGCCATCTGTGGGTCCTTAGAATCCCAAGTACCTGAAAATTGCTGAGCCACAAGGTCTGAGTCGCCCAGGCATCTAACCCGGCTTAAATTCATCTCTTTAGCGACTCTCAAACCATGGAGCAAGGCTTCATACTCAGCAGCATTATTAGTACAGGAGAACATCAACCGAAGCACCTAACAAAACTTATCACCTTTCGAGGAGGTGAGAACCACACCAGCACCAGACCCCTCAAGCTGTTTAGACCCGTCAAAATATATAGTCTAGTATGTGTTGTCCGGCTTCTCTTCGGGCGCTTGGCACTCTGTCCAATCATTTATGAAATCCACCAAGGCCTGAGACTTAATTGTTGTACGAGGGGTGTACCTGATGTTAAGAGGCCCCAACTCTAAAGCCCACTTGGCAATCCTTCCCGTAGCCTCTCTGTTCTGAATAATATCCCCCAACGGGGCAGAGCTTACTACAGTTATTGGATGACCCAAAAAGTAGTGCTTCAGCTTACGACTAGCCATAAAGACCCCGTATACAAGCTTCTGCCAATGCGGATACCACTGCTTGGACTCGGCCAAGACCTCACTAATGTAGTAAACAGGCCTCTGAACGGGGTACTCTTTCCCTGCTTCCTTACGTTCAACAACAATCGCCACACTGACCGCTCAGCTGTTAGCTGCTACATATAGGAGTAGTGGCTCTTTCTCAGTCGGAGCGGCTAATACTGGCGGCTCAGTCAATTGCTTCTTAAGAGCTTCCAGTGCCTCTGCGGCTGCCTTGCTCCACTTAAACTTGTCCGTCTTATTCATCATCTGATACAAGGGGATGGCCTTCTCCCCAAGCCGGCTTATGAACCGGCTCAGCGCCGCAATCCGGCCTGCAATACACTGAACATCATTGATGCATGTCGGCTCTCGCAAAGAGGTGATAGCCTTGATTTTATCCGGGTTAGCCTCGATGCCATGCTCGGAAACCAAGAACCCCAAAAGCTTTCCTGCAGGGACACCAAAGACACATTTTGCCGGGTTAAGCATCATTTTGTGCACCCGGAGATTGTCAAAAGTTTCCTTCAGGTGCTCCAAGAGGGTTTCCTTCTTCCTACACTTCACCACTATGTCATCCACATAAGCATGAACATTACGACCAATCTGGCTGTGGAGACAATTCTGCACACACCGCTGGTAAGTCGCCTGGGCACTCTTGAGCCCAAAAGGCATGGAGACATAGCACAACGCCCCAAAATGTGTGATAAATGATGTCTTATCCTGGTCCTTGACTGCCATTTTGATCTGATGATACCCTGAATAAGCATCCAAAAAACACAAATTCTCACAACCGGCTGTTGTATCAATGATCTGATCAATGCGAGGGAGTGCGAAGGGATCAGCCGGACAAGCCTTGTTAAGGTCCGTGTAATCTATGCACATACGCCAAGTACCATTCTTTTTAAGCACCAATACTGGATTAGCCAACCATTTTGGGTGAAAAACTTCAACTATGAACCCAGCGGCTAAGAGCCGGGCAACCTCTTCCCCAATAGCCTTGCGCCTCTCCTCATTGAACCGCCGCAGAAACTACTTGATCGGCTTAAACTTCGGATTCACATTAAGATTGTGCTCAGCGAACTCTCTCGGTACACCCGGCATGTCAGAAGGTTTCCATGCAAAGATGTCCCAATTCTCACGGATGAATTCGATGAGCGCGCTTTCCTATTTGGGATCCATGTGAACCCCGATGATGACCTGCTTGGATGAGTCGCCCGAAGTAAAGTCCACTGTTTTAGTATCATCCACTGAAAACTTGAGTGGCGGCTCTCCCTATGTATTTGGTTTCTTCAACGGGGTCATGTCCTCCGGGTCAACGTTCTCCTTATAGAACTTCAGCTCCTCTTGTGCACAGCTAGCCTCAGCATAAGCCGCATCACCTTCCTCGCACTCAAGAGCCGTTTTTCGATTTCCATGAACCGTAATCGTGCCATTTAAGCCAGGCATTTTAAGCTGCAAATAAACATAACAAGGTCTAGCCATGAACTTGGCGTAAGCCGGCCACCCGAACAACGCATTATAAGGGCTCTTGATCTTGACCACCTCGAACCATAAGGTCTCCACCCTGTAATTATACTCATCGCCGAAAGCCACCTCCAAAGAGATTTTTCCTACTGGGTATGCCGACTTACCAGGTACCATGCCATGAAACTCAGTAGAAGAAGTTTTGAGATTTTGTCTAGCAACTTCATCCTCCGGAAGGTGTCATAATACAAGATGTTGATACTACTACCTCCGTCCATGAGCACTTTATGTACTCCATAACCATGTATCTGAGGGGCCACCACCAGAGCAAGCCGCCCGGGTCATCCACCCGTGGCGGGTGATCTTGCCTGCTCCATGTTATGTCATACTCTGACCACGGCAGGTATCGTGGGAGAGCCAGCGCGATCGTATTAACCGCTCGCCTCCGTAGTTTCTCATCTCGCTTGCTGTTACCAGTCGTAAACACATGATACTGCCCCGAACTGAGCTGCTTCGGGTTACTCTGGGCAGAGTTTCCTAAGCACCGCTTCCAAATTGCAAGGGGGCCTATTATCCCGCTGGTACGGCTTATAACGCTCGTTCCCCTTAGGAACATTTGGCCCTGTGTTAGCATTTGCCACCAGCTCTGACCCGCCGCTAGCGTTCCTCTGTCTGCTTTGATTCCCATTGTTCCCAAAACTCTTGCCTTGGTTGTTCTTCTTTCCCTGATTCGACTTCTCCTCATCCAAACCCAGATCTTTGGTCTTGTCTGAGTCGGCGTACTTTGTTAGAGCCGCCATGAGCTCTCCCATGTCCTGACATGTACGTTTAAGCCAGCCAAGCTTCTGCTTTAGTGGAACGAAATGACAATTCTTCTCCAAAATGAGCACTGCTTGAGCCACCGTGATCTGTTCCGACAAGTGAATGATGGCCGACACCCGCCGAACCCAATGATGAGCCGACTCATTCTCCTGCTGAACGCAATGATCCAAATCCACAATGGTCATAGGCTGCTTGCAGGTCCCTTGGAAATTTTTGATGAACCTTTCCCTCAATTCGGCCCAAGAACTTATAGTGTTGGGTGGTAAACCCTTTAACCATGTGCGAGCCAGACCCTCGAGCATCATGATAAAATATTTTGCAAAAACAGCCTCACTGACGTCTAGCATCTCCATAGCTAGCTCATAGCTCTCGACCCAAGCCTCGGGAGGGAGATCCGCCATGTAATTTGGAACCTTCCAAGGCCCCTTGAAATCCTTAGGCACCCTCTCGCTCCGTAGAGCCAGAGTTAAGCATGGAACTCCCGCGGCTCTAGCGGTACCTACCGCTCCGGCCTCTGTCAACACTGAGGGCCCAAGACCCGGAGGAACTATTGCTGCCTCTTGTTCTCGCTTGTTTCTTGCCCGGTCCACCAGGGCCTGCGCGTCTAGCGCCGCGCGTCCCCCTTGCCCATGATGCGGGCCACTGCTTGACACCGCCGGCGACTCATAGCGTCGGCTGAAACTTGGACTATGGAGAGGGGTGGAGTGGATCCGGCTCCGGCTGTGAGTATATCTCTCTTGTTGAGCCACGGCCGTCTGTAAATATCCGATAGCGTTCCTCACCTCCTCCGCAAAGGGTGCCTCATCCAAGATAGGGAACGTTCCAAGCTGGGTAGTTGTTGCTACCATGTTCTTGACCGGGTTAGAATAATGACCCGCTGGTGTCGTAAATCCTCCGAGATGGGCCATGTGAGCCGCTGCTCGCCCTTCCCCAGGGGCAGCCGCCGCTCTCCCAGAGCCGGGGGTGTTGAAGAGATTCCTCGCCTCATAACGCTCCGACAGACGAGATTGATGCCTCTTGCGGTGCACAGCCGCCGCTGAAAACTGTTCTAGCCCTAAACGGAAAGCGTCGGCCTGGAGCCGTGCTGCCTCTGCCTCCATCTGGGAGTTTAAATCAATTATCCTCTAACGCTCCTCGGCCATCCGGCCCTTGATCCTTGCGATCTCTGCGTTACGGGCCACCTGATTATCTGGTGTGACCTCTGTAGCTAACAAAGCCTCAAGCTCATCCATCAACTCCACAAGGCCCTGAGCTGGCGGCTGGGGAGGGTTAGCTTCCGACCCGGCCGCCCCTGGCCCTGCCATGAATACCGCCGCGTGAGACGGCCGCTCCGGCTCATCTGATTCACTGTGCTCTGACTCAGGGCGAGTGTCACCGTAGCCCCCAAGGCCACCATTGCTGAGCTGGTACACAGATTCAGTTTCCCCAATTGACGACTCATCATCGGAGCGCACGAGAGTCCCTTGAGATCCGGATGCTTCCAGATCCATACCTTGAGTGAAGCCCACGAAGACATGCCCCTAAACCGGGTTAACAAGGGCAGGGCCTACCTTACATGCGGGCTGGAGACGCCGAGCCGGCTCGATGATGTCGATGCAGACGTCCGTCCCGGGTGTAGATCCGTCTATCTTTCCGATGAACACCTGGATCCCGCCGAACGGAACCCTGAAACCATACTCCACGGAAGCAGCATCAAGCCCCCAGCCGGCTTCATCGATGTAGAGCCGGCTGCGGCGACTCTTGCTCATCGTCCCAACTACGTATCCTTCGAGGTCTGGAAGGGAGCCCTTTGAGAACTCAACACGACCGAACGCGTGCCCCACGGTGGGCGCCAACTGTCGTGGTTTTGTCACGGCAGATGTCCGGGTTACCAGACTTGAGTTCGGAGCCATCGCCATGGTAGTGGACTCAAAGGGGTTGATTGAGACAAAGGACACGAGTTTACCTAGGTTCGGCCCCTCAAGCCGAGGTAAAAGCCTATGTCCTGCTTGTGTTGTTATTGCTTGTCGTATCGATTACAAGGGGCTAGACGCTTGACCTAGTTTTCGATCACCTCTCCCTAAGCCGCCCTAGCTCTGCCTTTATATAAGAGGTCAGAGCCGTTGGGTCTTACAATTGTACAACCGGATCACGCTTTACATCTCCGAATCCATCTCTATCTTACCAACCAAGTTATCCTTTGGAAAGTCTTGCGCATCCGGGTCTATGTCGTCCGGCCCACCTCAAGAGCCGCCAAAGTTCTTGGGCCTCCAGCTGATACATATCTTCGTGGGCCGGCTCATAACTAATGCTTATCAACCGGAACCTTCCAGCCGGGTCATATCACGGGGCTATATCCCCAACAGATTTGCTAAGCATGACGGTGGCGCGCCGGGTGCAGCCACTGCAGCGCCAGCCGCACCTCATCTGCCAGATGGGGGGACGCCATGACCCCTGCCGTCTCTCCACCAAGGAGATGAAGCCCGCCTATGTTGCGAGGAGGGTGAATGCCATCTCAGCGGTGAAGATGGCAGAGGGCGAATGGCAATGGGGGAAGACCCCGTACAGCCAGAGTCGCCTGGCACCGCGGGTAAGTGTCAAGCCGTCTCCTCCCCTCCATCTTATTTTAGAGGCAGTACCCCTCCCCACTTTATTCTAACAGCACACCGCCCGGCCCGCCGGCAGCTTTTCCTGTTGCTGTAGAACTATGGGGAGCCGGCCCCCGACACGGCGGAGTCAGACCCCGAGGAGGTCGAGGATGCCGACGACATGGAGTCGGCTGACTCCGAGCGAGCCGGAGCGTCTGGAGCCGGCGGTGCGGAGACAGAGATGGAGGGGGCCGAAGAGGCCGAATCAACGGGAGAGTCTCCTCCCTAGACATGTGTTGCTGAGGCTCCGGAGAAGCCCGAGGCTTCAGAGGATGAGGTCACGGCGCCGCGGAGGCGCCAACCTCGAGTCAGCGGCGGCTCCAACCGGGGAGGCCCAATCGCGGACGACAAGGGGAAAAGGCCGGCTGTAACCAAGCCGATGCCCAAGCGTGCGGCGATCGCGCAGCCGGGCGGCAGCCGTGGAGGCGGGGGCAAGAAGCAGAAGGTCGCCCAGGCGGGACCCATGAGGAGGGAGGTCCCCGTTGTCGCCAGGTAAGTCCGTCTTTGCCTTCACCTTGCTCCGTCCTGCCTTCCCCCAGTCTCTTACTTGGTCGTGACCAGGGAGGCACGTGCCCTGTGGAGGACCCCGGGTGGCGGGACGGAGAGGGCAGCGCCGCCGACGGCTGTCAAGGAGAGGGAGCGCCAAGCATGGCTCGACTTCGAGGTGGCCGAGCGGGAGCAACGTGTCCAGGAGCTCCGCCCCTGGGAGGAAGTGGCGAAGAGGCGAGGGGGAGCTAGCAGGGAGGCCGCTGGCAGAGCATGGGAGCAATTCCCCCTCCTCTGAGGAATCGGCGGGGACGCCGCGGGCGGAGCATGGGAAGCTTTCCCCGCGGCCGGGAGAAGAGGTTGAAGGGCCACCATGGCTCCGGGCGAAGGGTGGAGGCGAGCACGAAGGTCGTAGAGGACGAGGTGGAAATGGACCGTGACACCGCCCAGCCGGTGGCAGGCGGCGTGCCGCCGAGGGCGGAGGTGCCGACACCTGACGTGCCGGCTTTGGAGGCACCGGTTCCGGAGGCGCCAGCACTGAAGGCGAGTCAGCCCGGAGCTGCCAGAGGTGGAGAGCCGGAGGTGGGAGCCGCGATGGCCGGGGAAACGTCCACCGCAAGCGCATCAACGGCGGCGCTCGGCATGAAGGCGACAGGAGGGGCCGGTCCCAGCAAGGTCTCCAACAAGGCAGGACCTGCAGAAGGAGGTCGGCCGCAGTAGACCTGGGCGGCGGCCGGGAGCCCGGCCCCTGGCGGACCGTCGAGCGCCCTCGGGGCGACGGTGGCCGCTGTTGTCGAAGCGTTTGCTGCTTGCCGCGCCCAGGCGACGCAAGACGCTCGGGCCGCCAAC
Organism: Hordeum marinum; assembly: GCA_022496015.1. NCBI lineage: Eukaryota > Viridiplantae > Streptophyta > Magnoliopsida > Poales > Poaceae > Hordeum > Hordeum marinum. The sequence goes on along the minus strand of CM039675.1, from coordinate 466,838,307 downwards.
GACCGGCTAGTGAGCTTGGAGCAGGCGGCCGCGGTGAGTTTCTTCTTTCCTTCTTCTGTTGATTTGTGTTTTTCCGTCTTTCCCAGTGGGGACGCGCCAGCGCACCCACTGGGTGTAGCCCCCAAGGCTCGAGCCGGCTGGGGCGCAGGCAGGTCGAGCCTAAAGCTCTTATAGTTTTGCAAGCAACGCATGACCGCCGGGTGGCCGCGTACAACACCCTGCTGGGGTTGTACCGAGGAGCTAAGAACCAGCTCGCCGTCGTGTTCGCGGACTTGTGAGGTATGTGCTCTTGCAATCTTAGCGTCTTGCGATCTTCTAGTGGGAGCGTGCAAGCGCACCCACTAGGTGTAGCCCCCGGGAATCAGGCCGGCTTCCCCGGAGGCGGGCTGAATCGTTTCTGACAACAGTGGCTTTTCATGCAGCTACCCATGCCAAGACGGTCTGCCTCCAGCGCCAGGTGGTGCAACTTTACGAGGATTGAGAACTCGTAATGATAGAGCGTGACCGGCTCCATGGGGAGGCGAACCAAGTGAAGGCGGAGCGAGAGGGCCGCAAGGCGGCCCACCGCCAAGCGTTGGCGGACCAAGAGGTGGCCCTTCGTTAGGAGGCGGAGGAGCGGGAGAAGGAGCTCCGCGAGTAGATCGAGGCCAAGGACGCCACCCTAGCCAAGGTGGCCGAGGATGCGCAGGCGGCCCGGGATGAGCACGAGTGCCGGCGCCAGGAGTGGTCAGCTAGGGAGGTGCAGCTACAAGAGCAAGGGCACAAGGTGGATCAAATGTTGCATAGTAAGTTTCCGTTGCCTTGTTCTTCTCGCGCCTTCCTTCTAGGTTTTCTGGCTTGCCTCCCCCCTCAACCCTCGTCTTCTTCTTAGGGCTTTTCCCCGGCATGCGGGAGGTCGCGGAGGCGGCCGTGGAGGCCGACCGTGAGGCCCGGCGGGCGCGAGGAGAGGTTGTCGGGCCGCTGGCCCCTGGACCCTGGACGAGGTGGGGATCGCCGCCGAGGCGCGCCTGTCGGAGGTGGTCCGCGCCCTAAGGCGGCTCCAAGCGGTCGGCATGACGCTGGTCCAGATGCTTTGGCCCGGTGCGGCAGAGCCGGGCTCCATGAACCAGCTGTCGAGGTGGCTGGAGTTCGGGACCGCGCAGGTGAATGCCTGGAGGGCCTCCACGGCATGAGCCGGCGCGGGCATGGCGCTCTGCATCGCCAAGTCGTGGTCCCCGAGCTGGACTTGGGTTTGCTCATGCCCCAGCGTGCCGGCGCCGATGCGGAGTTGGAGGCGGTGGCCGACGAGATGCTGGCGAGGGCAAGTGACCTTGCGTCCTTCGCCGCGTGGGACGAGTACGTCCCGGAGCGCGGGGCGGATGGCGTGGTGGTCCCGGAGGACCGGTACGAGCTCTCCCTAGACGATCCGGAGGGGAGCGCCATCGAGACGGCCGATGAAGAGTCCGACACCTACGAATATGCCGAGTCCGAACAGCTCCGGCTATGGGGGCGGCGGCTTCTACCTCGGCCGCCCCGGAGGTACCGGCCTCGGAGGCGTCAGCATCGCCGGCTCCCGAGGTGTGAGCACCGCCGGCTCCAAAGGCGTCAGCACTGGAGGAGGGCCGGCCCAAAGCTACCATCACTTGGGACTTTCTTTCCTGCATTTTTGTTTTAGACTAGAATTCCCCCCACTGGGGGTGTATATGTAATGAACTCGTGGCTGTGGGCCTTTTATTGTTATGACTTATGCCATTTATCTTAAAAAGGATGTGCGTGCCGGATCTTCTTTCGCCTTTTGCCTTTTGACTTGTGTTCGCGCGCCGGGATTCCTTTCAGCTTCCGTCCCACCTGCCGGCCAGCCGGGGCCGGTCTGGGACAGGGACGGGGCTTCACCCTTGGGGGAAAATAGCGGGCTCCTAGAGTCAACTGGCTAGGGCTAGGTTGAGCCGGTAGAGGCCAGTTACTAGGATTGACATAGCTCGGCTGGGCTGGTTCGGCTGCCGCGCGCGTCGGCTGACCTTTGTGTGAGAAGTTCCTTCGTACCCCGTGGTCCCTTTAGCCGGACAGCCAGGAGCCGGTCTGTAGCTGGTTAGGGGAGGGGAGGAGAAGTGTTGCTTGCTCACATTATTTGTCCGCCTCGGCGGGGAGTCGGGCGAGCCCCTGGTCTCGGGAGCCGGACCCGGTTGACGTGCCTTAAATAACAGCAGAACTTTGGAGGAATCGAAAAAGGGGCGTGCACCCAGTGCCGGCTTGGGGCCCCCATTGCATTCATAAGCCCAAAACGGGAAGGATACATACAATGGTTTTCAGCAATGAAATGGACGGAGGAGCGCCGTGTTCCACGGGCCCTCCATCTCCTCGCCGGAGGCGTCTCTCTTGCGCTTCTGCGGCTTCTGGGCGTCTATTAGATAGTACGTGTTGTTGTGCAGCGCCCGGCTAACGATGAACGGGCCCTCCCCTAGGGAGGACAACTTGTGCTGGCCGGCGGGTCGCGGGATCCGCCTGAGCACCAAGTCTCCTTCGCGGGAGGAGAGCGGCCGGATCCGCTTGCTGTCGTAATGCCGGAGCCTCTGCTGGTAGATGGCCGTCCGGCTCAATGCCAGCTCGCGGGCCTCCTCGAGGAGGTTGACGACGTTCCCTTGGCTCCCTCGCATCCTTCTCGGTGTACAGGGTGACCCGAGGCAAATTGAACTTGATGTGATTGGGGATGATCGCCTCGGACCCGTAAATGAGAAAGAACAGAGTGTAGCCGGTCGACCGGTTGGGCGTGGTCCGGAGGCTCCAAAGGACAGCCGGCAGCTCCTCGACCCAATAGCCAGCCGTCCGGACTAGTGGTGTCATGAGTCGGGGTTTGATGCCGGACTGGAGCAGGCCATTCGCCCTCTCAACCTGGCCGTTGGACTGCGGGTGGGCAACGGACGCCAGGTCGAGCCAGATGCCCCGCGTCGAGCAAAAACGCGCTAGCGCGCCCATGGCAAAGTTCGTGCCGTTGTCGGTGATGATGCTGTGGGGGACGCCGTAGCGTACCGTGATGTCTTCAATGAACCGGACGGCCGTGGGGCTGTCCAGTTTCTTGATTGGCCGGGCCTCAATCCATTTGGTGAACTTGTCGATGGCTACCCGTAAATGTGTCATGCCGCCTCGTGCGGTCTTGAAGGGTCCCAACATGTCCAGACCCCAGATGGCGAATGACCATGAAAGGGGGATGGTCTGGAGAGCGCTAGCCGGAAGATGGCTCTGCATGCTGAAGCGCTGGTAGCCCTCGCACTTGTCAACCAATTCCTTGGCCACCTCCAGAGCAGTCGGCGAGTAGAAACCGTGACGGAATGCTTTGGCCACCAGGGACCTGGAGGCGGCATGATGCCCGCACTCGCCCTGGTGGATGTTGAGGAGAATTTCTTGCCCTTTCTCCGGCTTGACACAGCGATGGAAAACACCGGTGGTGCTGCGATGAACCAACTCGTGGTTGATCAAGCTGTAGGCCGGGGCCTGGCGTTGAATTTGCCTTGAAGTGGTCTCATCGGAGGGGAGCTCGCCGCGCTGGAGGAACGCCAGGATGGGCTGGGCCCACGAAGGAGCCGAGATAGGGCCCGGCCCAGCCCCCGGGACCGGCTCGCCTGCCCCTGGGAGCGAGACGGCGGTGGGAGCGTTGGCCGTGATCATGACGGCAACGATACCGGTGCCGGCGTGCGTAGACGTGGCCGGCTCAATCGCCGTGGCAGATGGCACCGGACCGGCGGCTAGTGGTGATGGTGCCGGAAGAGCTGCCGCAGTCGGCGGGGTCGTTTGGGCAGCCGGTTCCGCCGAGGTGCCGGCCACGTTTGCCAGTACGAAGATGGGCTCCGACTCAAGAGAAGGCTTGATCGAAGGCTTCAGCAGCCGGTCGAGGGAGACGCTGGCTGGGATGGCCTGCCAGGTGGAGCCGATCTTGGACAGCATGTCAGCCGCCTCGTTGTCCGCATGGGGGATGTGGTGGAACTCGCAGCCCTCGAAGGAACCGGTGAGCTTCTAGACGAGGAAGCGATAGCTGGCCATGTTGGCGTCCCTGGCGTCCCATTCGCCAAAGACCTGTTGCACCACGAGGTCGGAGTCACCGAAGCAAATGATGCGCTGGATGCCGATCTCCATGGCGAGCCGGAGGCCATGGACGAGGGCCTCGTATTCGGACACGTTGTTGGAGGCGGCGAAGTGGATCTAGAGGGTGTAACGGAGCTGGTCTCCTCTGGGGGACGACAGGATGATGTCGGCTCCCAGCCGGCTTGCATCTTCGAGCCGTCGAAGTGCATGCGCGAGTGCGTGGAGTCTGGCGGAGGCGGCACGAACTGGGTTTTGGCCCAGTCGACGAGGAAGTCGGCCATTGCTTGGGACTTGATGGCGGTGCGTGGCTCGTACCGTATTTCGTAGACGGCCAGGGCGATGGCCCATTTGGCGATCCTGCCGGTGGCGTCTCGGCCGGCCATGATTTCGCCCAGCGGTGCAATGCTCCTAGAAGTACTGCTTAAGCTTCTGGGCGGCGAAGTATACGCCGTAGCACATCTTCTGGTAGTGGGGGTAGTTTTGCTTGGAGGCGGAGAGAACCTCGATGATATAGTACACGGGACGTTGCGTCGGCAGCGCCTTGACTTCCTCCGTCCGCTCCACCACCAGGACGATGCTGACGACGCGTGTGGTCGTTGCAATGTAGGAGAGCAAAGGCTCCTTGTCGGCCAGCGCGGCCAAGATGGGTGCGCTGGTGAGAGCCCGATTGAGGCCCCGGAACGCCATGTCCGCCCCGTCGGACCATTCAAACAGGGTCGGCTTCTTCGAGAGGTCTCGGCCCGGCTCGACCAGGGCCAACTTGCGTAGGAGCCCGTAGAGGGGCAAGGCCTTCTCGCCCAGTGGGCTGATGAACCGGCTGAGGGAGGCGAGGCAGCTGGTGAACTTCTGGACGTCGTGGAGCCGGACCGGCTTGGGCATGCGCTCAATTGCCCGGATCTTCTCGGGGTTAGCTTCGATGCCGCGAGCAGACACGAAGCAACCCATGTGCTAGCCGGCTGGGACGCCGAAGACACACTTCTCCGGGTTGAGCTTGATCTTGTATTCGCGCAAGTTGGCGAACGTCTCTCAGAGGTCGTCAAGGAGGCTGAAGTGCTTCTTGGTTTTGACGACGATGTCGTCCACGTAGAGTGGACATTCCTGCCTATCTGAGGCAGGAGGCACTTCTGCATGTAACGCTGGAAGGTAGCGCCTGTATTCTTCAGGCCGAAGGACATGGTGACGTAGCAGAAGGCCCCGAAAGCGGTGACGAAGGAGGTCTTGAGTCGGTCGGCCGGGTCCAGTTTTATCTGGTGGTAGCCGGAGTAGGCTTCCAGGAAAGACAGCAGATCACAGCCGGCCGTGGAGTCGATGACTTGATCGATCCGCGACAGGGTGAACGGGTCCTTGGGGCATGCCTTGTATAGGCTTGTGTAGTCGATACACATGCGCCAGGTCTTGTTTTTCCTCAGCACCAGGACTGGGTTGGCCAGCCAGTCCGGGTGGAATACCTCCATGATGAAGCCGGCTGCGAGCAGCCGGGCGATCTCTTCTCCTACAGTATGCCACTTCTCCTCGGAGAAATGGTGCAGGGGTTGCTTGACCGGCTTCGCATCCGACCATACGTGTAGCTTGTGCTCGGCGAACTTCCTCGGAACATCCGGCATGTCCTTGGGGGACCATGCAAAGATGTCCCAATTCTCATGGAGGAAGTCGATGAGCTCGCTTTCCTATTTGCTATCGAGGTGGGAGCCGATGGTCAGGCACTGGGTGGGGTTGGCCGGATCGAGTGGCACCTGCCTGGTGTCCTTGGACGGCTGGAATGAGCCTTCGCCGACCGACTGAGACGGAGGTGCCGGCACGGCCGGCTGGGCAGAGGCGAGGGCCACAAGCCGGTCGAGCTGTCGCTTCTCCTCCGATATTTCCAGGGCCTCGGCCAGCTGGCTGCCATCTCGCGCGCATGGCATTGACATCTGGTATCTGCCGGCAACATTGATGATGCCCTTGGGACCCGGCATCTTGAGCTTGAGGTAGGCGTAGCGGGGGATCGCCATGAACTTGACGAGAGCGGGCCGGCCCAGCAATGCGTGGTAGGGACTATCAAGGTCCACTACCTCGAACAAGACTGGCTCTCAGTGGAAATGACTGGCGTCGCCGAAGAGGACGTCGAGGTTGACCTTGCTGACAGGGATGCAGGACTTTCGATGCCACGGAAGACGGTCCGACTCATTTTCAGGTCCTCCACCTTGAGCCCTAGCTTGAGCAGGGTGTCGAGGTAGAGGATGTTGATGCTGCTGCCTCCATCGATCAACACCCGCGAGAAGCGGCACAAGCATTTCTCGGAGGCGATGGTAGGATCGAGGACGAGGGCGTAGCTGCGAGGGTTCGGCATCACGGCTAGGTGGTCTGCCCGGCTCCAGGTGATCGGCTTCTCAGACCAATGCATGAATGGGGGAGTCGCGAGCATGGTGGTTTTCACCTCGTGGTGGAGCTGGTGCTGGGCGTGCTTGTCCGTCTCTTTGCTGGTGAAGACGACATAGCAGTCGTCATGTTCGGGGAACCGGTCGTGCAGCCGGCCATCGCCCCGGGCTGGGGCCAGGTCCGCCTGACCCGGACCGAGAGCCGGAGCCCGAGCCAGGGCTGGTGCCGAAGCACAGGCTAGCTGCTCGGGGGGAGACGGGAGGCCATCCCCCCGGGCCAATCGCTATGAGAAGCTTCACTGCCGAAGCGTGTGCGTGGCCGGCTTGGCACCGGAGTGGTTTTTGTAGGGGAGTCAAGCATTTGCTTGAAAGTCAGCTTGGGCTGCCAGGCCGCATTGCCGGTGCGCTGGCGCTGACCGGAGGCTTGGCCAGCCGGCTGCTCCTGCTCGATGGAGGCGACCTGCTAGCTCCCATAACGCGAGTCGGGCTGGTCCTTCTTGTGCTTGCCATTCTGCTGCTGCTAGTTGTCGGACGCCACCCGCGGCTCGGCAGGGGGCGTAATGGGCTTGGCCGCTGCCTTAGCCTTCATCCTCATCGAGGAATCGGCCGTGGCGTATTTGTCCGGTTTGGACATAAGGTCCGCCAGGGAGGTTGGCTTGGAGCACAAAAGCTTGTGCTTGATGAGGATGCCGTTGCAGCAACCTTCGATGAAGTACTGGATGGCCTATACCTCGTGTACTCCTTCGTAGGAGTTGCGGAGCTCGGTCCAGCGCGTGAGGTAGTCGCGGAGGGGCTCTTCCGGCCCCTGGATGCACATGGCCAGCTCGTGGGGCCGGCCAGGCCGTTTGTAGGTGCCGGTGAAGTTGCGGACAAAAGCCTCCTCGAAGTCCGTCCAGGTGTTGATGCTACCGGCAGCGAGGCTGCCCAGCCAGGTGCGGGCCAAGCCGATCAGCATGAGGGGGGCGTAGCGGACGGCTACGCGCTTGTTCCCCCTAGGGATGCCGATGGCGGTGGTGTAGTCGATCAGCCAGTCCTCCGGCTTGGCGGCCCTGGTATACTTCGGGGTGTCACGGGGGAGCGTGAAGCCGGGTAAAAAAGGCTCATTGCGTATCCGCGGACCGAAATAGACTGGGCCAATCGAGCCCTCCTCCTCGAGGAGAGCCGACTGCGCCAGCTGGTCAAGACGGAGCCGAGCGTCATTGTCGCTGATGGGAACGCAGGGCGGACGGCAAGCGGGATGGACCGCGCGGGTTCCTACCGCGGAGGCTGAGTATGCCCACGGGTGCGCCGGCTGCCGCCAGCCGGCGCCTCGTCACGCCGGTTTCCACGTGACAGGGGCGCTGAGCGTTGCTCCCCAGGGCATTCCGGCCAGAGGGACGAGGGGTGCTGGAGTGCTGAGCCAGCCGGCGGTCAGCAGCCCTAGTGCCCTCACCCTCGGGATGGGGAAACTCGGAGATGGCCCCATCAGGGGTGAGGACTACCTATTGCGCGTTGGTGGTGTCGATGAGGTCCTTGATGTGCCGCTCGCGTGCGGCCCGCTCCTCGCCCTCCAAGGTTGCCAAATCCTCATAGGCAACTTTGGCGGCGCGCAGGTTGGCTGCGGGGGTGCCGTAGATGGGGAAGCGGCCTCCGAAGATTTCTGCGACCACGCGGCCGCATTCTCGCACAGCACCACGCCGGCTGGGCTCGTGGCCAGCCGGGGTGAGACCGTACGCAGAGTTGTATTCCCGCTGCGCGGCCTTCATCCGGCGCCGCTCGGCAACGAGGGCGATGGCGTCTTCGAACAGCAGGCAACGAGCTGCCTCCAGCTCGGCTCCGACGGTGGCCGGGTCCAGCGTCATAGTGATACGAGTGCCTAGACCCCGGAGGGTGGCGGCGACTGGGTCGGAGGCAGCGGCGCGAGTGGCGGTTGAGTCGGTCTCGGCCACCCGCACACGGCCTGAAGTGGTGGAGGAGACGGTAACCATCACTCCCACAGACGAGCGCATGGAGGCCGATGGTCTCGCCCGTGGCGAGCGCGCCCACGGACGAGGGAGGGTCGGTGCAGTTGAACACCCAACTAGGGTATTCGCAGGCCTCTGGTTCTTCGGTGAGGCTCAACTTGTTGAACCGCCTAGCGAGCGCGGCAACGTCGAGCGCGAGGTCATGGACGAGGCGCTCGTCAGAGATGCCGGCCGCGTTGCCCGCAAGGCCCGCCGGAGCAAGCCCCACGAGCACGCAGTTCCGTTCGGACGTGAGGCGGTCAGGGGAGGTGGTGAAGGGTCCCGCCCAAAGCGTGACTCCGGTCGGCACCGCGGACGGCCCCACGGTGGGCACCAACTGTCGTGGTTTTGTCACGGCACATGCCATAGGTAGGCTTATCGAGAGGGGTCGAAGGACGCGGGCGGGCTCCGGGAGCGGGATTAGGCACAAGCGGTGGTGGACACACGATGTACCCAGGTTCGGGGACCTCCGTGAGAGGTAATACCCCTAGTCCTGCTCGGTCTAGTTGAGACAATGGTCGGGTTACAATGGTGCTGCCTGAGCTGTATGGATCATGGAGGAAGAAGGAGCTAGTCTGCTCTTCTGCCGCTCTACGTGCGTGTGCGTGGAGTTGATGTGGAGGGAACTCAGAGAGCAGCTGATCGATCCTCCCCCTGCATGAGGGTGGCCCGGGGGGGTTTATAGGCCAACCCCCTGGATTACAATACAAATAGAAGGTCAAAGGGGGCCCCAGCCGGAAGCCTCTTTGGCCGGCTATGGGGGCCGACGGCTGTGGGGGCCGACGGCCGTTGGGTCTTGTCGCCAGTAGGTCCCGCCGGCTAAAGGGTCCCGTCAGGAACCAGCGGGGCCTGCGCGGCGGGCCCCAACGTCGGTCTCATCACGACACGGGCCGCCCCTTGTGGCGTCATCTTGCGGCAGCCGGCCGGGGTCAGTGGTATGGCCGGCCACCCTGTAGCCATGCCGGGACAGGTAACGGAGTGGTTGGGCCGTGCCAGAACTGTTGGAAGCCCGATCACCATCCGCCAGGGTCAGAGGCCATGATGCCTTCGTTGTGGCCATATCGACGCTGACCCCCGATGGGATGGGGGCCACTATTGCCACGCACACCCTGACGATGGTATCAAATGCGCGGCCGGCTGGGGGGGGGGGGCAGGCGGCAACTCCCCCAGCCAGCTGGTACATCGTAACCGGCAGGGCGTAGCCGGCGGGTCGCTTCTTGCAGGGCGTAGCCGGACCGCGGGGGGAGGCAGCCCGCCCTTTGATTGCATTAGGAGGCTGGGGAAAGGGGGCGCTTGAGGCTACCCCGGGATCATCCCCCTGTCAGGGATGAATCAGAATGGCAATGTTCATGTCCTATTATGTGAGAGCCAAGTGTGTGAACACGATTTGGTAACGGTAGCAATGAGAGGCCATGTAGGAGTACATGGCGGGTTGTCTCATTGGGACCGTCCTTAAGAACTGAGCTCTGTGTATGTTGTCCAAGACAAGATACTACCACACATTGGGCTCCGGTAACTCGACCCCTCTCGACTTATTAATCGCCTAGACCCCCATCAAGGAGTTGCAACTAGTTTCTGGAGTTTGTAGGAAAAGTGTTGGCGGCCATGCATAGCACTGCCCGACGGGGTGGACTATGATGCAATATAGACATAGTGGCATGGTGTACCAAGTGGCACCCGAACAGTGGGCTTGGGAACCCTGCGCACATCGTTTGAGGCCGTAGCGGAAACTTCGTCCGGACATCCGTGCCGGTTCATCTCAAATAGGCGATAAACCTAGACTAGGGTCTTGTGTGGTTGACGGTTGTGGCCGACGCCCATGCCAGTGCTTCCTCTTGAAGGTTGCCGAGATGCATGACGTGCATATGGTGATAAGTGGCGAGAGCGTGTGTGAAGAAGTATACCCCTGAAGGGTGAAATAATCTGTTCGAATAGCTGCGTCCTCGGATATGGACTACTTGGAGAACTTATGTGGTTCATAGACAAGTTGAAGTGGATACTCTAAAATACGCAAGATAAGCATGAGTGCTATGGATGGCCTTCCCGTAGGGAGACAGAAGTGGATCCATAGTGGTGTATTGATTGGAGACTATGTTGACACGTGTGTGCTATCCCACCTCAAAGATACTACTTGTAGTCGTAGCATAGGTTAGCCAAGAGTCAAAGCTGGCTTGCTGCAATAAACTCCACAACCCCATTCATTGATAATGATGCATATGTAGATAGTTCTGATGTAAGTCTTGTTGAGTACCTTTGTACCCATGTTTGCTTAATTATGTTTTGCAGAGGATACGTCAGTTTCATTAGTAGTATTTATGACGTGAAGATCGATGTTGACCGGATTAGCTTGGGAATCCTAGACAGAGATCTGGTTCCTTTGGTAGGGTCGTTGTAGCTTTTCAGGCTCCTCTAGCCACTTTTGTAGATGTGTGTACTCAGACATATTTAAACTTCCGCTTGTTGTTTGGTTTCTCTGAATGTTGGGTCATGTGACCCCTATTTGTAACATCTTATTGTGTTGGATCTTTCTGTAATGTTGTATGGTTATGTTGTGATACCATAGTTGTATCTATGCATATCGGGCATGTCGTGCGTACGTGTGACGTGCAACAGTATGTATGGGATCTGACACCTAGTTGTGTGCCTTTAGTAGTGCTCTTTACGGGGAACTGCCTCTTTGTGCTTCCACCGAGCTTTGGTAGCTTGCTACCGCTCCGGACACATTGATTCACCAGCATGTATCCTTCTTTGCTGTTGTGTCTGCCCCTTCAGGGAAATGTCTTCAGTGTAATGGAGTCCCTCTAGCTTGCTACGACTCGTCTACATGCAGTGAAAACATTTATGTCCCATGGCGTAATGGAGTCCTTGTAGCTTGTTATGACTCGTCTACACACACTAGAGATCAACACCTGCATTGCTGGGTTACGTATGCCTGTCCCTGTACGGATGTGCCACTTGGGTTCTACGACTAGTCATGTCGGCCCGGGTTCTTTGACATTCGAATGCTAGCAACACATTCATATACGTGAGTCAAAAGACGCAAACAGTCCCAACCCAAGTAAGGTGGCAGCCGTGGAGATAACTGTGTGTGAGACCGCAAAGTTATGTGATGTGTTACAGGCTGGATTCTTATGGCTTAGGATCAGGGTCCCGACAGTGTTGGTATCAGAGCTTGACTCCCTGTAGGATTACCAAGCCAAACTCATCGATGTTGAGTTTAGAACTGCTTTAGTTATATAAGGGAATTGATTGTGGAAGGGAACGTAAGGCTCTTTTTACTCCTTTCCTCGTGTCATTCTAATTCTGAGTCACCCTCTTGTTTTCTATGGGGATTAAGAACTATGCCTTCTCATCTATCTATTAGGATGACGAGTTACTATGCTGGAGACCTATAGGAAAGATGTTGTTTTTCTGGATCACTGTCTCTATAAGAATTCAGTGTCATGTTGTTGGTTTTCTTGTGCAGGTTGCCTCATATTTCATGCCCGTACAACCGTTATGTTGTCCGAGTTATCCATGGTTTCTAAATTATTTGATGCAATTGCAAAACTCTTTCATCCTGAGTCAATGTCTTTCAGGCTAGACAAAACACACAAATTGTTGAGCTGAGGTACTCTGTTACCTCGACGTGTTTGTGGAAGTGTTAGGAAACCATGTTGTTTCAGTGAACCACCCAATAGTCTAGTCGTGTCTTTTGTTTCCAGTGTGATAATTCTGGCCTGCTCTATCAAAAGCATGATGTGATGCTACTTAGTCAATAGGTATTTTGTATCTAGGGTCTTGTACCTAGGGATCATTCTGCTCATTCCCATTGATAGTATTTGCTCGTTCCTTTAGGATATTAGTAACCTTGTTATAGTTTTCAAGCTTCATGGTATATCATGCTTACAATACCATGATCCATTATGGCAGAAATTCCTTGTGGTATTAATATCACAACCAGAGTGCTCGTGCAGAGTCCTCCATTTCATTGTTGTGAGCCTGCCAATTCTTTCACTTCTGCACGGGTTATCTGGAGGAAACATGTCGAACTCTGTTTGACATATTCAACCATGCATCTACAAATCAGGAAAATCAAGTGCTCTTGAGTTGCCTTTCTTCATTTGTATTCTAACCTTCAGCTATCACTTGATAGTCAAGGGTATGACATGCATTGTCTTAACCATGTCGACTATTCTTGTGGTATGTCAGCCATTCTATTCTAGAATGACAAGGAGAAGCAAACTCCTATACCTCATCCATTTCTTGGATTGGGTCACAGCAGTTATATTCCGCAGACCAAAATGTCAATTCAGCTTTTGCTCTATTCTACCTTGAGGTATTACCCCCTTCATGTCAGGAATATCATGAGAACTGCACTCCCTCTTATGAAATCCTGATGTAGTGATACTTCCTGCCATCATCATTCATTCCCCGGCCTTTGTGTTGTCTGTAACCAGTACACCGACAAGTGAATTGTGATGTGCGTAATCAATACTCCTGGCAACCTTGTTGCTTGGTAGTTAATGGACAATAATCCCACTTATGGTATGATGGTCTTTGAATCGTCATACTAAGATTGATCGTGCTACCTAGTCCATATTTCATGGTGCACTTTCCGATCAATGAGTTAGGATTGTGTCAATCCTTCGCTCTGTTGATCATATCGTCTTCCCTTGAAAATCAAGATTGTTCTCGAGCTTGATAACATATCTATGGATCGTGATTTTCCGAATATCTTCTCGGAAGTATTACCAAGGTGTTCCTTAGCCGTTATGTTGAGTTTGTGATCACGATGATTTTTCAATAAACCACCCCTTCTCCAAGACTCTGTGTTGGATACCCCTGAACTAGTTGGTCAAACTAAACAACAACTTGGAGAGTGGAAGATAAAAGCTTTGCATGACTTAGTTATTTTCAAAGGGATATCTTGTGTGGGTGCCGAACAAAGATGATATCTTCATCAATTAATCCATGTGGTGAATTGTTGCATCTATCTTCTTATCCAATCTTTGATTTGAGTGTGGGCTATGATGAAATCAAACTCAAAACCAAAGATTCTCTTAATGTTGTATTTACTCGTGGATGTATCCCCGAGCAAACACCGTTATATACTTTGGTTTGACCAATGCTATCACCTTGTTCTCATAGTTGTGGAATTCCATCCATTTGGATACCTCGATGAATTGTTGTTGACCTCATCGGCAACATCCTCGTCCATCCCATGACTCATGATGGACGTTAAGCTAGTGTTGGAAACTTTATAGGTAATATCTTCGTGTCATGTACATGAAGTATATGTTTGGTGCAATAAGTGACTTACTCAAAGTTCACGTGCATTTGGTGCAAGTTGTTGCCGTGACTTCGGGGAAAGTTATTTTGTCTTCTATGGAATCATCCCAAGTCAATCATGCATGTGTGAAGTATTCTATGGCGTGATAGACTCGCTACCTCCATTTCGTATGAATTTCCTAGCACATCAAGCCACTGATTGTCTTGTTAAGGAAAAGAAGTTAAGTGTTATTCCTGAAGAGCTTAGACGGACGTACACAAGACTTCATACCGCAATGATGGTTCCAAACCAGAACCCGGAAGTGTTTTGTTGTAAGGTTATATATCTTGCAATTCGTGGATCACTTCCTGAGAATCTTGCAACGTCATCTCATCGATTTTGTTGCAAGCTCTCCACTTCAGACATGCTGAGTCTTGAATATCCTGGCACCAACCAGATCTGAATCTCAGGCAGATATAATGGTTGGGACGTTTCTCGAAGAATTATAGCAATGGTCTCTCTGTAACCCGACAAAGGGATTTTGTGGCTAACATACCTATCCGGAGGACCTACTATTATATATCTTGTATCAACAACTTGGCCACCTCCCCATGAGGACCTTTTATGACTTGCTCTAAAAGGCTATCCTCATGGACCCTTTGAGATTCCGAGGTCCGACCCTTACTTGGTGTTGTAGTCATAACAACGACATATAATTGGGGTTATGCTAGTACAACACGGAGAACAATAGAAGTGGAGTGTTAAATGTCTCTCGGTCGATCCTCCATATTTCGTTTCTTGGCATAGCTAAGGTGAAATTTGAGAAAGTGTTGTCGTCCTTTGCATCTGCATCCTCCATCATTGTTTATCATGGTAGTATGAGGTGTTGCCAGGATCCTTGGCACGGATGTTAGTAAAAACTCTGATGAATATGGAAATGCTCAAGTTATTTAGAGCACGCTTAGACACTTGGTTATACTCTCGGTATTAATTGAAATGTGCTTTCCGTTGCCGAGTTCTTCTATAACTCTAGTTTCCTTTCCGATCTGACTATGCCATTCCATCAATTCCTTCCAACGATCGCTTGTGAATTGCCTTAGGCTGGTATGAAGAGTTTCTATGATCTCTGGATCAAAAGTAGTTCTTTTTGCCACTTAAGGGATAATCCTACGAGTCACCTTCCCTAAGGTGCCCGTTATGGTATGAAGGGCAACTAACTCTTCGCTACTTTGGAACCTCGTCACCATCTGTTTAAGCGTGGAATTATTTCCTACCAAATTGATCCTTGCCATCTATCTCATCCCATCCCTCTTGATATGTTTGGTGTCTCATCTCAAGAGACGTTCTTGCGTCTCATTCCATGAGTTGATCATGAGTTGATCGATCTTTGCGAAGATCGATTCTTGTAGAGCTTCTATTCCTGTTGTCTTTCTGCTGGATGAAGCTCCCGAAGGAAAAGATGTCAAGATCAACATGATGCACTGAATCAACACCTTCGAGAAGAGCAATTGGCTCGTGAAAATTGTGGTAGTTAATGTCCCCTCTGTTCTCTTACCCTATGCTTGAATCTCGGGACGAGATTCTTGTTTAGTGGGGGTGAGTTGTCATAGCCTTAGAAATTGCTTGTACTAGTGGCATCAATGAGAATTCATGGCATCATGCTTAAATTCTAATGAACTTGAAATGGGGATTGTCAAGCCCTAGCACTTCCTTATTCAAACAAATTGCAAATAGCTAAGTTTTTCAATGTTTCCTTTTGGTCTTCAAAAATGTTCACCATGTTTGATTAATGTTAGCAACAACATATCAAGGGTGAATTTTATATTAACAACTATTTTGGAAAATTAAACAAATTAGGGAAGTTTCTAAAAATCACTAATAAACCATTATAAATATTTTAGTTGCTTCAATTTTCCTGAAACTTTTTGTGCAGTTTGGAAATATTCCAAATATACCTCTAAAATATTTTCAGGAATTTTGGTTCTATAGTTTTACCCAAACAAAATTAAATAGAAAGCAGAGAATAGAAAAAATGAAATAAAAAAGGGCCGAATCTTACCTGCATGTAGCCCCGCCGGCCCAACTGGCATAGTGGCCAGTCGTCCCTGACCGCTCGCCAGGAGGATGTGAGGCGCGTGGTCGCCATGCGCCCGGCCACCTCTAGCCTTCCTGCTTGCCTGGAGGTAGCCTAAGATCGCCACGTGATCCCCCTAGAGCCGTCCGGATCCGTCCTCCCTCTCCATTTCTCTCGCACTTGCTCTCCCTTCTTTGCTCTCTCTCCCTCGCCGCTCGAAAGCCGTCGCCGCCGTTTGTAGCCGCCGCGTTCACCGGCCTCCTCCAGCCCCTCTAGCGAGCCAAGCAGCTCTGCCTCACTGTCGTGAAGCGCCAAGACGAAGCACGGAGCCGCGGGAGCCCTGCATCGCCGCCCCGAGCATTTCCCAACCTTCGGTCGTCGGAGCGCCACCGTCGATTCGCCGCGCTCCGCCCTTCCCTGAGCTCGCTGACCGTCCCGTCCGCCTTCCTGTGAGCCCCTCCTTCTTCTCTCCCTAACTCCGTGGCCTGCCCCTCGCTGTAGTCGCCTTCCCCTTGCTGCCCGAACTCCGGCCGCCGCTCAGCACGACGCCGGCCTCAACCCCGGTGGCCCCGAGCCCCCCTGTTGCCCTCACTGGACGTGCGTGTGCGTAGGCTACCTTCCGGTGCCCTCAGCGCACCAGATGGCCGCCGAAAGCGCAAGTCCGGCGAGCCACCGCTTCGTTCTATGGTCGCCGCCAGGTGACCTCCGACGAGTGACGTGGCAACGTCATTAGGGCTTAATAGCCGCCAACTAACCCCCCCAGCCACTGATAGTGGGCCCTAGCCCGAGTCAAACCCCTGGTTAGTACGGGGATTAACCCCTGTGTCACTGACGTGCGGGCCCTGCATGTCAGGTTTGACCTGGACCTCATCTGTTGACCTGCTGACGCAAGCATGACGTCCGGCTGACGCAGTATCAATTTTTATAATGAAAATAATTCCACAAATTATTATAAACTTCAAAAATTCATAGAAAATAATCTATAACTCAAATGAAAATAATTTATATATGAAAAATGATAAAAAAAAATCCAATGAATCTTATTATGCCATTATCATGCATGTTTGAACAAGTTAACATCACCAAGTAGGACATTTAATGAATAGGGCAACATATACAATATCATTTGGAGTTGGAATTCAAAATTGTTTGAATTCCACTTCAATTAACATGACTAATTATTCCTCTAGGTCAATTCAGTACCTTAACTTGTCATATCATGCATCATGTTTGTTGCATTGCATTGAATGTTGTTCCTTTGTGTTCGCCGGTGGTTGTTCCCCCTCGGTAGACGATGGTTCCGACGATGTGAACGTTGACACTAATGAAGAAGATTAATATCTTCAGAACTATCAGGCAAGCAAATCACCTTGAGCATACTGATATGAACCCACTCTCTTGCTCTTGCTCTTCTTTACTGCATTAGGACAACAATGATTCAACTGTTACCTGTTCTCGATAGTTGAACCCATTCCTTTGCATGACCTGTCCTTGTCATAGTAAATAGTTGAGACCACTTAGCATGAGTCGCAACTGCTTGAGCCTTGTTGTGCTTACTCATCAATGCTTGCTTACTGTGCCTGCTATTCTTACACTCATGTCGTGTCGGGATTGATTCATCAGGGTGATGAATCTGAATGGCAATGTTCATGTCCTATTGTGTGAGAGCCAAGTGTATGAACACGATTTGGTAAAGGTAGCAATGAGAGGCCATGTAGGAGTACATGGCAGGTTGTCTCATTGGGACCGTCCTTAAGAACTAAGCTTTGTGTATGTTATCCAAGACAAGATACTACCACACATTGGGCTCCGGTAACTCGACCCCTCTCAGCTTATTAATCGCCTAGACCCCTGTCCAGGAGTTGCAACTAGTTTCTGGTGTTTGTCAGAAAAGTGTTGGCGGCCGTGCATAGCGCTGCCCGACAGGGTGGATTGTGATGCGGTATAGACACAGTGGCACGGTGTACCAAGTGGCACCCGAACGGTGGGCTTGGGAACCCTACGCACATCGTTTGAGGCCGTAGCAGAAACTTTGGCTGGACTTCTGTGCGGGTTAGTCTCAAATAGGCGATAAACCTGGACTAGGGTCTTGTGTGGTTGACGGTGGTGGCCGACGCCCACGCCAGTCCTTCCGCTTGAAAGTTGCTGAGATGCATGACGTGCATATCGTGATAAGTGGTGAGAGCATGTGTGAAGAAGTATACCCCTGCAGGGTGAAACAATCTGTTCGAATAGCCGCATCCTCGGATATGGACTACTTGGAGAACTTATGTGGTTCATCGACAACTTGAAGTGGATACTCTAAAATACGCGAGATAAGCGTGAGTGCTATGGATGGCCTTCTCGTAGGGAGACATAAGTGGATCCATATGGTGTATTGATAGGAGAATATGTGGACTCGTGTGCGCTATCCCACCTCAAAGATAAGACTTGTAGTCGTAGTATAGGTTAGCCAAGAGTCAAAGCTGGCTTGCTACAATAAACTCCACAACCCCCTTCATTGATACTGATGCATATGTAGATAGTTCTGATGTAAGTCTTGCTGAGTATCTTTGTACTCACGTTTGCTTAATTATGTTTTGTAGAGGAGACGTCAGTTTTGTTAGTAGTATTTCTGACGTGAAGTTCGATGTTGACCGGATTAGCTTGGGAATCCCAGACAGAGATCTGGTTCATTTGGTAGGGTCCTTGTAGCTTTTCAGGCTCCTCTAGCCACTTTTGTAGATGTCTGTACTCAGACATATTTAAACTTCCGCTTGTTGTTTGGTTGCTCTAAATGTTGGGTCATGTGACCCCTATTTGTAACATCTTATTGTGTTGGCTCTTCCAAGCCTTCTAAATAAATGTTGTAATGTTGTGATCCCATAGTTGTATCTATGCATATCGGGCATGTCGTGCGTATGTGTGACGTGCAACGGTATGTATGGGATCCAACAACTAGTTGTGTGCCTTTAGTAGTGCTTCCATCGAGCCTTGGTAGCTTGCTACCGCTCCGGACACATTGATTGACCGACATGTATCCTTCTTTGCTGTTGTGTCTGTCCCTTCGGGGAAATGTCTCAC
Organism: Hordeum marinum; assembly: GCA_022496015.1. Lineage (NCBI taxonomy): Eukaryota > Viridiplantae > Streptophyta > Magnoliopsida > Poales > Poaceae > Hordeum > Hordeum marinum. The sequence goes on along the minus strand of CM039675.1, from coordinate 466,819,524 downwards.
AGTGTAATGGAGTCCCTATAGCCTGCTAGGACTCGTCTACGTGCAGTGATTACATTTATGTCCCATGGCATAATGGAGTCCTTGTAGCTTGCTAGGACTCGTCTACACACGCTAGAGATCGACACCTGCATTACTGGGTTACGTATGCCTGTCCCTGTATGCATGTGCCACTTGCGTTCTACGACTAGTCATGTCGGCCCGGGTTCTTTGACATTCGAATGCTAGCAAGACATTCACATACGTGAGTCAAAAGACGCAAATGGTCCCGGCCCAAGTAAGGTGGCAGCCGTGGAGATAACCGTGCGTGAGACCACAAAGTGATGTGATGTGTTACAGGCTGGATTCTTATGGCTTAGGATCGGGGTCCTGACACCTACCTTGGCCGGAGCGGCGGCGTGCACAACAACGATGATGCACGACCTATGCGGGAGGAAAGGCAGCGAGGACGCGTCGACTCACTGAGGGGTGGACGACGACAACTTGGAGAGTGATGAAGAGGAAGAAGAGGGGTGACGACGTAGCAGCGATAAATAGGAAGGAGATCGACGACGAGCTTCGGGAGTGCGATACCAGCGAGGAAGAAGGCAACGGATTGGGCCTTCCCGTGGCACCCTAGTGCTAGGAACAGGATACGGGGACGGTCCACGACCGCCACGACATGCCGGCATGGAGGAGGGCCACCGGAGAGGCGGGGATGACAACAACGACGACCGGCGACCGTTGAAACCTTACCTGCTCTTCTCTCGCCCGACAGAGAAGAGGGAAGGGAAGAAGAGGGAGGAGGAGAAGGGAGATGGCGGCGCGTGAGGGGAAGACCGAACCCTAGGGGCCGTGCTTATTTAAAGGAGTGCCTCGACGTCCGTGAGCCCTGATGGCGACGGCTATGATGCTCTCGCAAGCTCTCTCTCTCCCGGCGACGCAAACTGAACCTGACGGAGATGCAACGGGAGCAGGTGTCCGTTAGGGAGCTAGGTTGTGTTGGTTGTGCTAGCTAAATGGGACACAAGGGAGGAGAAGGGCCCAGCAACACTCCGCTCGCAGATAAAGAAAAACAACAGGGTTTTCCTATAAATAAAACAGCCACACATATAAAAAACCAGAGGAAAATAAAAGGGTTTTTGCAAGAACAAAAATACTTTTGCATGAAAGAGAAATGTGAATTGTTTAATAAAAGTAACAAGAGGATTTTTAAAGCAAGTGTTTTAATACTATTATGAAAACAACACCTCTGTTATTTTAAAACCCCAAACTCATATAGCTCAAAACTCCAAAAGGACAACACACATTGGCTCAAATTTATATTGGCTACAACATGAACATTTTTTAACAAATTTATAGCCCAAGTTAATTCTGTTGGAGAAGAAATAAAAGGGAATGAAGACTAGGTTTAGTTGAAAAACATAAGGAAGGAAAGGAAGTTGATGACCCCACTTGCAATCATCACAAACCACACAAGAAATACTCACACCCTCAACAAGTCACATAGAAGCACACCACATTAACTAATGCATGACATGAAGATGAAATGATATGATGCTTGATGCATTAAACAATGGCATGGAAAAGAGCAAACTCATATCATTCAACATATGGCAACAAGGGTCCACATAGGTTAAAATGCCATAAAAGGTAGGGGCAGCACTTGGGCTGTCACATCCCCTAAGGACATGTTGGGTGTTCCGAGGAAGTTCGCCGAGCACACACTACACGTCTGGCCGGACGTCAAGCCGGTCAAGCAACCCCTATGCCATTTCTCTGAGGGGAAGTGGTGTACTATAGGAGAAGACATCGCCAGGCTGCTCGCAGCCGGCTTCATCATGGAAGTTTTCCACCCAGACTGGCTGGCCAACCCAGTCCTGGTGCTGAAGAAGAACAACACCTGGCGCATGTGCATCTACTACACTAGCCTGAACAAGGTGTGCCCCAAGAACGCGTTCGCCCTACCACGGATTGATCAAGTCATTGACTCCACGGCTGGCTACGACTTGTTGTCCTTCATGGACGTTTACTCCGGCTACCAACAGATCAAGCTGGATCCGAAGGATCGGCTCCAGACCTCCTTGATCACACCCTTCGGGGCCTACTGCTATCACCATGTCCTTCGTCCTGAATAATGCAGGCGCCACCTTCCAGCGATGCATGCAGAAGTGCCTCCTGCCTTAGATAGGCAGGAACGTCCACGTCTACATCGATGATATATTTGTCAATACCAAGAAGCACTTCAGCCTCCTCGACGATCTCCGGGAGACCTTCGGGAACCTGTGCGATTACAAGATCAAGCTCACCCCGGAGAAGTGCGTCTTCGGCGTCCCAGCCTGCCAACTCCTGTGTTTCTTCGTGTCCACCCGCGGCAACGAAGCTAACCTAGAGAAGATCAGCGTGATCGAGCGCATGCCCAAGCCGACCCGGCTCGACGATGTTCAGAAGTTCATCGGCTGCCTCGCCTCACTTAGGCAGTTCATCATCCGGCTGGGAGAGAAAGCCTTGCCCCTCTATGGGATCCTTCGCAAGAGGGCTCTGGTCGAGCCAGGTCACACCAAGAAGGCGGGCATGTTCGATTGGCCCGACGAGGCGGACGAGGCCTTCCGCGGCCTCAAGAAAGCTCTCACTCGCGCACCCATCCTGGCCGTGCCGACTAAGAAGGAGCCCTTGCTTGCCTACATCATGGTGACCACTCGCGTCATCAGCATCGTCTTGGTGGTCGAGCAGCAAGAGGAGGGCAAATCCCTGCTGGTCCAGCGCCCCGTCTACTACCTTAGCGAGATCCTCTCCGCCTCCAAGCAGAACTACCCCCACTACCAGAAGATGTGCTATGGCATATACTTTGCCGCCAAGAAGGTCAAACAGTACTTCTAGGAGCACACCATCACCATGGTGAGCACAACCCTGCTCGGCGAGATCACGAGCGGTCGGGACTCTGCCGGCCGGATTGCCAAATGGGTCATCACCCTCGCCGACCACGAGATAAGGTACGAACCTCGTACCGCCATCAATTCGTAGGCGTTGGCCGACTTCCGTGTCGATTGGGCGGAGACCGAGTTCGTGTCGCCTCCCCCAGACTCCACACATTGGCGCATGCATTTCGACGGCTCAAAAATGAGGACCGACCTGGGAGTTGGCATAGTCCTCTCCTCTCCGAAAGGTGACCAGCTCAAGTACGCCCTCCAGATCCACTTCGCCGCCTCCAACAACGTGCCCGAATACGAGGCCATCATCCACGGCCTCCGGCTCGCCAAAGAGATCGGCATCAGACGCATCCTATGCTTCGGAGACTCCGACCTCATGGTACAACAGGTCTCTACCGAATGGCATGCCAGGGACACCAAGATGGCCAGCTACCGCTTCCTCATACAACAACTCATTGGGTCCTTCGAGGGCTATGAGTTCCACCATGTCCCGTGAGCGGACAACGAGGTGGCCGACATGCTGGCAAAGATTGGCTCCACCCGGCAGGGCAACCCAGCCAGCGTCTACCTCGAGCAGCAGCTCAAACCATCGATCAAGCCTTCCCCACAATCGGAATCCATCTTCGTGCCGGAAGACGCTTTCGGCCCATCAGCGGCTCCTGCTGCCCCCTCGGCATCTTTGCCACTGGCTCCATCGACCTCGGTTGTCTTGCCGGCACCAGATGAGCCGGATGCATCCGAGGCAGCCGGCTCCAATGCTGCGGCTATCATGATGACGGTCGACACCCCACCGTTCGTCCCCAACCTAGGGGTTAGCGAGCCGGTCCCGGGGGCTAGCGAGCCGGACCCGGGGACTGACCACCTAGGCCCTGGGGCTCCCGCGCCGGTCCCCGTCTCGGCTCACTCATGGGCCTAGCCCATCCTGGCGTTTCTTCTGCGTGGCGAGCTCCCACCGGACGAGGCCATGGCAAGGCAAATTCGGCGCCGGGCTTCGGCCTACAACATCATCAATCACAAGCTCGTCCACCGTAGCACCACCGGCGTTTTCCAACGGTGCGTTCAGCCGGAAAGGAGTCAGGAGATCCTCCTCGACATCCACCAGGGGGAGTGTGCGCACCACGCCGCCTCCAGGACCCTGGTGGCCAAGGATTTTTGCCACGGGTTCTACTGGCCGACCGCCTTGGAGGCAGCCAAGAAACTGATCAATGAATGCAAGGGCTCCCAGCGCTTTAGCACGCAGAGCCACCTACCGGCGTTGGCCCTCCAGACCATCCCCCTCTTGTGGCCCTTTGCCGTCTGGGGGCTAGACATGGTGGGTCCCTTCAAGACCGCATGAGGCGGCATGACACATCTACCGGTGGCCGTTGACAAATTCACCAAGCGGATCGAGGCCAGGCCAATCAAGAAATTGGACGGCCCCACGGTCGTCCGGTTCATCAACGACATCACGGTTCGCTATGGCATCCCCCACAACATCATCACCGACAATGGCACGAACTTCGCGAAAGGTGCACTTGTGCGTTTCTGCTCCAAGAAGGGCATCCGGCTCGACCTCGCCTCCGTTGCTCATCCACAGTTAAACGGCCAGGTCGAGAGGGCAAACGGCCTAATCTTGTCCGGCATCAAGCCCCGGCTCGTAACGCCGCTGGTGAGGTTAGCCGACTACTGGGTCGACGAGCTGCCGGTTGTCCTTTGGAGCCTTAGGACCACTCCCCAACTGATCAACCGGCTACTTGCTCTTCTTCCTCATGTACGGGTCCGAGGCGATCATCCCCACCGATATCGAGTTCGACTCGCCTCGGGTCACCCTATACACGGAGAAGGGCGCAAAGGAGGCAAGAGAAGACGGTGTTGACCTACTCGAAGAAGCCCGCGAACTAGCCTTGAGCCGGATGGCAATCTATTAGCAGAAGCTTCGGCACTACCACAGCAAGCAGATCCGACCGGTCTCCTTCCGCGAAGGGGACTTGGTGCTCAGGCGGATCCGGCGAACAGCCGGACAACACAAGTTGTCCTCCCCATGGGAGGGCCCATTCATCGCCAGCAAGGCGCTGCACAACAACGCATATTACCTGATGGACACCCAGAAGCCGCAGAAGCGCAAAAGAGAAGCCTCTGGCGAGGAGACCGAGCGCCCGTGGAATGCGGCGCTCCTCCGTCCGTTTTACTGCTGAAAAAACCAGTGTATGTATGTATCCCTCCCCTTTTGGGCCTATGAATGCAATGGGTACCCCAGGCCGACTCTTGGGGCACGCCCTTTCCGTTTCCCTCCAAGGTCTCCTCACTCACTGGCTCCCCAACCCGGCTCCCGGGCCCGGGGGCTCTCCGGCTAGTCCTAGGCCGCCTGTCCCAAAATCAACCAAGTAGTGTGAGCTAAGAAATCCTTCCCACCCCTTCCAGCTACAGACCGGCTCCCGGCTGTCTGGCTGACGGGGCCTCGGGGCAGCGAAACTTAGCACACACAAAAAACTGACCGTAAGGGGGTTGCCAGCTAGGTCTAACCGGACCACCGCCTCGCCTCTGCCGCTCAATTTACACAAAAAACTCTCACAGTTCCTGAGTTCGGAACCAGCTCCCTCGATGCGAACGCCCTGACCTAGCTACAGACCGGCTCCCGGCTGTCGGGCTGGCAGGGCCGAAACCAAACGGGAAAAGGGGCCAAGCACACGGAACCAAAGGGGCAAAAAAGGAGTAAGGATGAGCAGGCACGCATAATAGGCAAGCACGTTAAGCATTCAGAACACAAGTTAAAAATAAGAAAGGCCCACAACCATTACGATTCATTACATTACACCCCTAGTGGGTGGACTTGAGTCCAACGTGTAGGAGGAATAAAAAAACTAAAGATAAGACGCCCGGGGGCTCAGGCCACTGACGCGCATCGCTGGGCAGGTCGACTCTCGGCTCGGAGGTAATCGCGGCCTTCGGGTCAGCTTCCTTGGCCTTCGGGGCAACCTCCGTGGTTCCAGCCGTCTCGGTGCTGGAGTCGGTGCGCTCATCGGTGACCTCCTCGTCCTCCAGACCTTGGGGGTTGCCGAAGGAGTCCTCGGCCACCAGCTCGCCGTCCTCGCCAAGGGCCGACAGGATCTCATCCAGGGTCGACGTATGACAAAAGCTCGTTTTACCGACAGACAAGAACCGGTCGCGGGCCGCCCGCTCCTCAACCGGCTCATCCCGCATAATGGCCAGCCGGTCTAGGTCAACAGCGCGGTACCACGAGGTGATGAACCGAAGCGCCATCTGCACGTCGGCTCGAGCCGCCGACGCCTTCCAGACCGCGAGTCGGGCCACGGCGTGCTCCAGCCACAAGGCCACGCGGTTCTCTGGAGCTCCACGGCCCGGCCACAAGGCGGCGATGACCTCCTTGTCGGGCGTCTTCAACTGCTCCTCGCTCTGCTCGAGGTGGATCATTCGGTTCTCTATGGCGAGCCCAAGCTCCGCCATGTCCGAAGCAGAGTCCTCCTCGATTTAGCACCCGCACGTCCGAAGACACTCCTGGTGCTCCTCGACAGCACGCTCGGCATGGCACTGGGTTTTTTGGGAAGCGCCCTGAAGAAGAAGGGGAAGAAGGAGAAGAAGGCAAATCAAGAATAAGAACTGGCAAGAAGAAAGCAGCCGCCGAAAAAAGAAAAATAGGTACTGACGCTCGAGGGAGTCGTCCATCTTGATGGGGAAGTGGAGCGACGAGTCCCGCTCCGACACCAGCGCTGCCTTCGCCTCGGCAAGAGCCACCCGACACTCCTCGAGCATCCTCTCGAGGCGGGTCACCTCGTTTTGGAGGGCGGCGGTGCGTTAGGCAGCTTCGGCCGCCTCCTTGATGGCCTTCTCCTTGGCCGTCACCTCCCGTGCCATGTCGGCCTGCAGGCGGTCTTGGGATGCCTGCCCATCCAACAGCTGGGCGCTGAGCTGATCCCTCTCCTGGATGACCGCTTGGATGCTCTACGCAAGCCGGTCCCGCTCGGAGAACGCCCCGGTCTTCTTCGCCCGGAGGGTGGTCATCTCCTTTGCAAAGCAAAACGGGCATCAGCCGACATTCCGGGCTCGTTTCGGTAGCCAGGCAGCCGGTCCGGCTCTCGGGGGCTACGCCCCCCCACAGGACCTGACATACCTTGCACCCGCGCCAGCTCCTCCTCCAGCCGATAGAAGTCGTGCTTGCCGCGGTTGTGGATGGAGACCGCCTCATCAAACAGCTTCTGCCACTGGGAGTTCCCCTCCTGCCATAGGAAGTTAAAATTAGAAGACGCACAAGGAGATCTGGCCCTATCGTCGTTTTCTGATGACAGATGCCATGGGTAGGCTTATCATAGGTGATTGGGGCCAAAGGACGCTGTGGCAGCCCAAGTGCTGCCCCTACCTTGTATGGCATGTAACCTATGTGGATCTTGTGTCATGTGATGAATGTATTTGAGTTTCTCATTGCCATGTCATTGTCTCATGCATTCTTGCATCATGCATCATAGCATTTCATCATCAAATCTTGCATATTGTTTTTGTGGTGTGCTTCTTGTGACCTTGTTGTGTTGTGGGAGTGTTCTTGTGGAGGTGTCTGCTTGAGTGGGATCAACTCCTTCCCCCCTCTCTTATTGTCTCAAACAAACCATACCTATACTCTTTTATTCCCATTGCATTAATCAACAGAATTGATTTGTTTTAAAAATCTGTTAAAATGTTCACGAGGTAGCCAATATTATTTTAAGCATGTGTGTGTTGTTCTTTTGAGGTGTTGACCCATATGATGTTGGGGTTTTCAATAACAGAGGAGCTATTTTCTTTAAGGCAATAAAATACTTGTTCTAAAAATCTTTTGTTAATTTTATTAAATAGCTCACCTTTTATTTGTTGCCAAGGTATTTTTTTGTTCTCGCAGAATCCTTTTATTTTTTCTCTAGGGTTTTATTTGTGTGGTTGTTTTATGTTAAAGGAAAACCTGTCGTTTTGTTTTTCTGAGAGAGAGGGAGCTGGGCCTCCCTTCCCTGGCGTACCAGCTAGTGTGCCGAAGCTGGACCACCCGCGCAAAAATGGCCACCTGCTCCGTCTCCCCTCCTCCCGTCAGGTTCAAAGTGAGAGAGAGCAGTGCACGTCGCCGCCGTGCCCTTCGTCCGTCGCGTCGCTGTCAACCCCAAGCTATTTAGCCCCCCTCGGCATCCGTGCCGACCCCCTAAGGTTCCCTCTTCCTCCTCGCGCCACCGCCGCTCCCCTTCTCCTCCTTTTCCCCTTCCCTTCCCCCTCTATCAGGTAAGCCTCAGAGAGAATTCAGAGAGGGCAGCGAGGTCGCCAGTCATTGTCGCTGTCCTCCTCGCGTCTCCGGTGGGTCTCCTCCGCCCCCAACATGTCATGGCGGCCGCGGATCGTCCCCACGTCCCGTTCTCATTGCTAGGGTGCCGCGGGAAGCTCCAAGGCGTCGGCTTCTTCCTTCTCATCGCCATGCTCCCGAAGGTCGCCGCCGGTTTTCTTCCCCTTCATCGCTCCCGCATATTTGCCTCTTCCTCCTCTTCGTCGCGTCACAGTCACCGTTGTCTCCCCTCGGTGAGCCACTGCGATCCCCCTCCTCTTGCCGTCTTGCGTCGCCGTGCCATCCCCATCGCTGACAGAGAGCTCTACTCGAGCTCGAGGGGCTCTGTTGCCAGTACCACCACCCCCTCCACGTTTGAGTGCGGGAATGGAGTTCCTGTACTCCCCGCGTGCCCCACGTCCCTTCTGTCGCTCCGCTAGCCCCCTCAGTCGCTGGATTTGGTCGTTGTCGTGGTCCTCTGTCGACGCCGTCAGGTGTGCGCTTTGTCAGTTTCGTCAGTGTTAGTGGATTCATGTTAGTACTAGGTGCGCTCCTCCTTTTGTGTAGACGCCAAGCCATGGCACAGTGGTAGAGCTTGGGGAAAATGACCGAGAGGTCTGGAGTTCGAATCCTGCTTCTCCTGATGTTGTTTTTTCCTTTTTTCGATTGGATTTGGCTGTGTAGTGTGTTCGGGATTCGGTGTGAGGACCGGATCCGGTGTGCTATGTGTGTGTGATGCAGATCTGGTGTGGCTTTGTGTGGATCTATGTGTGGCTATGCAGAGTGTGTGTGTGCTTGTGTGCGTGTGGATCTGGCGTGGCACCAGATCCATAGTGTAGTGTGTGTGTTGTGTTGTGTGTGTGTAGTGTGTGTTAGTGTGTGCATGACAAGTGGGCCCATGCCCCACTTGTCATACACTATATTTAATTGTGTGTTTTGTTATTTTAATTTTTTTAATAGGTATTCCATTTATAGAATTATTTCTAAATCTGGATATGATCATTTATGCTCATGTGCATTTTAGGTAACTTTTCACTTATAGGAATTGAGGGCATTTTGCTATGTAGTATTTTGTCATGATGATCCATGAGTATATAGGGGTATGATACAGAATTTGGGGTAGAATCACCCAAGGAATCCATTGATGTGACTTCTTTGGGCATTTGAGCAAGTTTCACAAAATGTCATTTTGTCTCAAGGTGCCATTTTGTCATTTTTGTTGTATTTTATCTATGCATGCTATGATGTTTGTGCCAACATGAATATGGTAGTCTTTGATGAGTAGAATGCCATGGTCTTTATCTTTGTCATGATAAACTTGCAAATGAGTAGGAACCATGCTCTAAAGTAGTTAATAAAAATGTTGCTGTTTTCAAACATGTTAAATATTTCTAAGTCTGGGAATCTGCTAATATTTTTATGCCATGAAGAGTGGGTGCTATCTTGGGATATGTTGTGAATTAGCTCAAGCTCACTACTAGTAATTTGGAGTAGATGTTGTCTCCTATCATCCTGTTAATTTCCATGCCATGAGGTGGTCTCTATCACCATTATTTTCTGTTGTCAACTAGCTATCAGCTTAACTCAAGTCCCACAATTATGATTCATCATGCCAACCTGTGGGCTTCATGCTTATTGATGTGTGCCTCCATTCCAGATTGTGTAGTTGGATAAGTTGTTAAACATGTTATGAAGTTTCTGTCAATGCCTTGTTTGTGGCTAGAGACTTCCTATAGCTCTAGTTATTGGCTGTGTAAGTTGCTATGTTGCTGTTTTGTGGCAGATTGTGTGTTTTAATGTTTTGTGACTTGTGGGAGCTATACTCCATGGAATTTCTTGATCCTTGCGTCTATTGTGGTTAGTTTTTCATTGCCTAACCAGTGGATACCTTGGAATGCCAAGGAACATCCCATGGTCTTCTTGTCTTGTGTTTTGTCTTTGTATCTTGCCGTGAGCGTAGCGTGAGAACCGTAACTCCGTTTCCTTTCTACATATGCATTTGTATCATTTTTGCATGATGCATCCATATTTGCCATGTTCATGCATGTCTAAATAACCTTACATAAGGTTCTGTCCAGATTCATTAATAACCAATCCTTTGCATGTGAAACATGACTAGTTAGGATTGCCATGCTAAAACTCTTCACATAAGCATGCATCATTTTTGCTTGTGCATTGCACCATGGTTGCTTGTTTATCCTTGTTGTTTCCTTTGGGTAGACGCAAACGTTGAACCTGAGTACAAAGATCCAGGAGAGTACCACTACGAGGATCCCGCTACTTGTCCCTCTGAAGAACCAACATGCAAGATGATGGTACCCGGATCCCGATACCATTTTCGCTTGTTAGATGTCTCGCTCTTATCATTACTTTTGCACTACCTACTACTTGAATATCAGCCTCCTATTTGCCATGATAGCCTCTAACCCCTCCACATCCTAGCAAACCTTTGATTGGCTAAGTTACTGCTGCTCAGCCCCTCTTATAGCGTTCTAGTTGCAGGTGCAGGTTGTTTCCATGTGATAACATGGATATCTGGCATATCACAATATTATCTGTTATTTAATTTAATGCACATATATATATATATTGGTGTTGGTGGAAGACTTGGCCTTTTTCTAGGTGTTTTGTTCCGCTGTTACTGCCATAGTTTCTTGTTACCGGTGTTATGTTTTCCATACTTTGCGCTACTAACATGCTCGAGATTGTTATGGGGACCCCCTTGGTCATTCGGTTGAGATTAAAACTTGTCTGGCAAGACCCAACTTTGGTACTATATTTTCTAAACAACTTAATTAAATTTGCATAGGGCTTTGCAACCCCGTGGATTAATCAACAACCCGGGCCAGTGCTCCTCATGATTGTTGGTCCAAACTAGAGCCACTTGCGGGGCCACCTCGAGGCAACTTCAGTGATTTCTATCCGGCCGCCATATGTAGTGTTCATCCGGTCGTGTCCTGAGAACGAGATACGCGGCTCTTATCGGGTTCGTCAACACGTCGGGCGGTCTTGCTGGATTTGTTTTACCTTTATCGAGTGTCTTGCGTGAGGGGATCTAACTTTCTTCGGGCTATCTCGAGGTGTTGGAATTCCTTTGGAGTTGCCTAGGATGATGAAGATATCCATGGTTGAGGCTATTCCCGCGGAGTGTGGTTAATTTATGATGGACTAGTTGGAGCACCCCTGCAGGGTTAATACTTTCGGAAAGCCGTGCCTATGGGTATGTGGCAACTTGGATATTTGTTTAACACCCGGTTATAGTTAACTTGAAGTAAACTATAACAAAATACACCAACTGTGTGGGTAACCGTGATCGTCTCTGCTCGTGAACATGATCCGAGAAAGAACACAGTGGGGTTATGATTGACGTAAGTAGGTGTTCAGGATCTCATAGAGGTCATTCTAAATTCGTTCGCTTATCGTAGACCACATATTTATTTCATGTTCCGTAAGATTAGCAACCATAAATGCTTAGTGCTGCTGTAAACTAAACACATACCCCTTCCCAACCTATAAGCTTGAATAGTCTCGGTACCCGGGCGCGGGATTGCTGAGTCTTCGTGGCTCACAGATTACAATAACAATCCAGGTGCAGGTACAAATGAGATCATTCCAGATGATATGACGCAACTCCAGTGGGAGTATGACGAGGAGCGTGGCAGGATGTACGTGACTTATCCAGACGAGTAGAGGACCGTGGTCGTGATCTTCGGGGCTAACAAGCCAGTGTCATTGCATCTTCACTTTATCGTTTGTTTTCGTTTGTAGCCGGACCCTGTCTTGGATTGATGTTTGAACTCTTTGATGTGGAATCGTAATTTAGTATGTGGCGAGTGTAAGCCAACTCATATACTCATCTCTTCCTAAATGTATGATGTAGTGATACTGTACGTGCGAACGACAAGATGCGCCTCTATCCCTGTCGAGGCCCCCGTGCCTTAATATGGATAGGCGCGCATCTTGGGGGTAACAGACGCCGACAGGCTCCGAGTGCGAGATTAGGCACAAGCGGTGGCAACACACAATGTACCCAGGTTCAGGGCCCTCCGAGGGAGGTAATACTCCTTGTCCTGCATGGTCTAGTTGGATGGATAGTTGTGTTTACAAGGGTGCTCCTAGAGCTGTGCCTAGAGGAGGAGGAAGGAGCAACCAGCTTGTCCCCCTCCGTTGCTAGCGATGGAATGATAGGGAAGCTCTATGTGGGTGTATGCGAATGATCCTCCGTCCCTGTTGCATGGGGGGCTCGGGGTTTTTATAGGCCAACCCCCCGGATGTATAATATGTTCTAAAGTACAGGGGTAGGGGGACCCACCTGGCAGTCTCTCCAGCTGGCCAGGGGGTCCCGCCCTTCATGTCGTCTCGTTGTCCGTAGGGTCCACTGGCTGAGTGGTCTCGTCTTCTGCTGGGGCCCGCTAGCCGGCTCTACGATTGGCCCTCGCCCATGTGTCGCGGCACAGGTCGCCCTGGAGGCGTCATCTACCGCCAGCCGCCAGAAGTCTCTGGTACGGCCGGCCGCACTGTAGCCACGCTGGGGCAGGTAATCGAGTGGGCGAGGGCATGCCGGCACTGTTCCCCCCGGTCGCGCTCGCCAAGGTCAGCGGTCTGGATGGCTAGACTGTAGCCATGCGCTCCAGTGCGTCAGCACCAACTGTGGCCACAGGGCCGCCCGTCATGGCGGTCATGTCTTGTCATCGTATCTGCGCGCAGGGGACATCGCGTGTCCGCCCCGGGGTCAACGGAGACTTGTCGTCCGTGTTGCACGCATGTCCACAGGGGACATCGCGTGTCCAGATGGCCGGGAGTCGAGCCGATTGCACGACCTGTCGTCCGTGTTGCCAGACTGCGGCAGCTCGAGCCGGCCGACCTCCAGCCGACCATGGGCAGTCGGCCGTGTAGTTTAATGGAGGAGTGAGAGATGGCACGGGGCCCGCCTGTAAGTGGCACGGGGCCCGCCTGTAAGTGGCTCTGGCACCGGGCCCGTGGTTTAAGTGGAAACACACTCTCTGAAATACGTTTTCCCTTTTAGGAAATTGTATTCCGTTACTACTTCAGCCGGTAATACGCTTTTAGTTTATAGGAAGCATATTTTTCCTGAAGTGAATTTTCTGACTAAACCCACTGGCTGAAACGGGTAGATTGAGGACGTTCGCCGGTTTAGAGGGAAAATGAATACATTAATATTTTTTTCTGCCTAAATAAAGAACGGCCACAAGTTTTTAACCGTAACTCCGATCAACATGAATCTAATGCTCACGTCTTCAGTTCGTCGAGCCCGTTCTTTTGGCATCAATTTCACTATGTTTTCGCAATGTGAAAATGACCATTTTTATCTTGCCCTTCTATCAATCCTCTTAGAAAGAGAACAGTTTTCGGCGGCCCTTTCCGCGGACTCTTCGCATTTCTTCTCGGAGTACTGTTCGACCCGAAGCAAGCTGACCATCTGATATATGCCCTAAGGCATTGCTCTCTGTTTTTCTTGCATGTTTAATTAATTATTATGCCTGTGATAGAAATTATTGAACCTCTGTTAGATTGCACTTACTGTTTACATTACTTTGATTCACTTGCTATATACTAATTCATAGTAAATAATTTAGGTGCCTACTAAGTATTGGGGTAAACCGCATGCTCACCTAATGCAACCTAGTTGGTTGATCTTGAGTCACCTGTCCGGGCTTATCCGTGCAACCACATTTGCCAGTATGGGATGACCTTGACTTGGCCTGATCACGTGCTCTTTTATCGGTACCACCACAGAGGGAAGTTTATGCGCACATGCTAACCTGATCAGGTAGGCGGCGATAACCTTGTCAGCCTAGTTGTTGTTGAGTTTTGTGCACAGTCCCTGTTTGGGACAGCTTAGTAGTCCTTGTTTGGGACATTTTAGTTTGGCCACGACGGTGGCAGGTGTCATGAGTACACAGGGGACATCCAGGGCAAGCCTCCGGTGGAGGATGAGTGCCGGTGGTACGTTGAAAGAGTCACAAGTCAGGTAGGTTGTTTTGCTGAAGCAACACTGGTCCACCCGAGTGGGATCATGAGGCCAAGTGCTTCATGGTGTGGGTAAAGTGTGCAACCTCTACAGAGTGTCAAATCTTTTCGAATAGCCGCATCCACGGAATTGGAGAGCCCGTCCAGACCTCAATAGTTGGTCAACCATAATAGTGATCATAATGATGGAAGAACTCGTCTTGTGCAGACATCATATGATGTCAGGAATATGGTATGCTAGCCATGGGATGGCTATGAGGTAAGTGGTCGAATGACCACATGATGGTATGTTAGCCATGGGATGGCTATGAGATGAGTGGTCGGATGACCACATGAATCTGATTGGATTTGGATCGGATTCATATTGGATCGTGAGAATATTCGGAGTATAAATTATTGACTTATCATGCTTTAGCCTGCCATATTTAATTTAGTAGTTATCTTACTAGATGATCCTGTCACAATATGATAATTAAGATTGCTAGGTCGGTTTGCTAAGTCATGATGATTAATATTGCTCTAATAACAAATGCATGCTTGAATGCCATGGATTGCTTTGCTTGGTGTATATGTTAGTTTGGTTTGCTTGTGAGTGCATTCAAAAATACTCAAGGGCCTTCAATGTGTCCAGGTTCACATAAGGATCCGCTGTCCATCGACGAGGAGCCAGAGCATTCGCAGGCTAGAAGAGTAACCTAGTCAGATCCCTATGGATTGGAGCCGCACCAAGACCATGCGGCCCTAGATAGAGCCTTTATGCTGCCATCACTTTTTCAATACACCCAATGTAAGACTCATATATCCATTAATAGAAATGCCTATGTTCATGATACATGTTGTATACGCGCATGCCAGTGTGATTTCCTGGGCTGGTATGCATGGCGACCGTCTGGCTATAGTGGTAATCAGGCGGGGGCGCCACAAGCAATGGTATCAGAGCAGCTAGGCTGACTGTAGGTTATCCTAGTCACACTTCATTGTCTTGTGCTCAGTAGAAGGCCCAGATGGATTTCAGCCATCTTTGCCACTTGGCACGGCTACTATTGATCATAAGGCAACCCCATAGGTCTATGGCTCCATTAGACCCCAACTCTCGTGTCCCTTGCCTCCGGTGTGAAATGCTCGCACCCGGTAATAACCCGTGAGCCCTGAAACCCCTAGGTAAACCAGATACCCTTACCTTGCTTGCTAGACATGGCATTTCTATTCTTACTCTAATTTCCTTTGGGAAACACTTTGAAATTCTATCTCTCCCCGATAACCCTAGGATCGTTGACCAAGCCACGTTTGCTATGGTGCTGTGTCGAGTGTGGTGCTCCCTAAGGAAGTAACAGGAGCTGGACCCTAATTTCTACCAGGAGCATTGTGTGGTTAACTGTCAGCCATAGCGGACGGCAAAGGCATGCATGGCGGACGGCAAAGGCATTGCCGTCTGCCAGCGGATGACCAACCATTTGGATGAATAAGCTACGGTAAAGGGTGCTTTGCTGTCTACTGGCAGACGGCAAAGATGCTTAGGTCTTTGTTGTCTGCCAGCGAACGGCAAAGACCATGGACGACACACGTGGTAGCTTACAACCGTTAAGGGGTTAACGGCGTGCTTTGTCGTCGTCTGGCAGACGACAAAGATGCAAAGTTCTTTGTCGTCTGCCAGCGGACATCAAAGCAACTGCTTCTTTACCGGCCTATATGGTTTCTTTATTGTCGGCTGGCTGACGACAAAGATGCAAAGTTCTTTGCTGTCTGCTAGCAGACGGCAAAGAAACCACATAGGCCAGCCTAGTGCCACCCCAGGTTGCATAGGTAGCTGCCACGTGGTAGCTTTGCCGTCCGCCAGCAGACGGCAAAGAGCATGTACAGTCTCTGTTTCTTCTGTTTTTTTCTTAAATTCATTCAATTTCACAGAATTTCACATATATACATATATACACATTTGAAAATACTTTCAACAAGCATAACAACACATATACATACCAAAGCATATCCCTGCCATATGGATATGATCATCCAACACATATATATACATACCAAATGAAAAGTCCATATGCAACATATCCCACACAAGCATACAATGGTTTCAGCCATACATACATATATAGGTAGCAAGTTTCACATTGTTCATCCTACAAAATGAAAACAAAAAGGAATCACAAGAAGAAGAGTAGACTCCATCAACGCAACTTCCTCATCGAAAGGAAATCTGCAAATTGGAAAAGAAGAAAGTTAGAAGAGGAAGAAGAAGAAGAGGAAGAAGAAGACTAGAAGAAGAAGACTAGCTAGAAGAAGAAGACTAGCTATGAGAAGAAGAAGAAGAAGAATTTTTCTTCTCTTTCTTTTTCTCCTCTCCTCTTTTTTTATCTTCTTCATCTTCTAACTAAGGTAGGTAAAAATGCCATTTTTTAGCTAAGCTAGGTAAAAATGCTAAGTGTAGGTCATTTTAGAGCTAAGCTAGGTAAATAGGTCATTTTGGAGGTTAGTAAGGTTATTATGTCATTTTTTACCTAAGTAAGCTACTTATGTCATTTTTGAGCTATCCTAGTTACAATCGGTCATTTTGGAGCTAGGTAAGGTTATTTTGTCATTTTGGAGGAAAATAAACTAATGATATGACAGTTTGGAGCTAAACCAAGGTTATTATGCCATTTTTACCTAAGTAAGCTAATTATGTCATAAACGAACTAGCTATGCTAAGTATAAATCATTATTGAGCTATCCTAGGTAGTTAGGCCATTTTTGAGCTACATAAGCATATTTACTCATTTTGGCGGACAAAATGGCAAGTGTAGGTCACTTTGAGCTATCCTAGTTATAATCGGTCAATTTGGAGCTAGGTAAGGTTATTTTTTCGTTTTGGAGGAAAATAAACTAATGATATGATAGTTTGGAGCTAAACCAAGGTTATTATGCCATTTTTACCTAAGTAAGCTAATTGTGTCATAAATGAACAAGCTATGCTAAGTATAGATCATTATTGAGCTATCCTAGGTAGTTAGGCCATTTTTTAGCTAGATAAGCATATTTACTCATTTTGGCAGACAAAATGGAAAGTGTAGGTCATTTTTGAGCTATCCTAGTTATAATCGGTCAATTTGGAGCTAGGTAAGGTTATTTTGTCATTTTGGAGGAAAATAAACTAATGATAAGACAGTTTGGAGCTAAACCAAGGTTATTATGCCATTTTTACCTAAGTAAGCTAATTGTGTCGTAAATGAACTAGCTAAGCTGAGTATAGATCATTATTAAGCTATCCTAGGTAGTTAGGCCATTTTTAGGCTAACTAAGCATATTTACTCATTTTGGAGGACAAAATGGCAAGTGTAGGTCATTTTTGAGCTATCCTAGTTATAATCGGTCATTTTGGAGGTAGGTAAGGTTATTTTGTCATTTTGGAGGAAAATAAGCTAAGTGTATGTCATTTTGGAGCTAAACCAAGGTTATCTTGCCATTTTTTACCTAAGTATGCTTAGTATGTCATAAATGAACTAAAGAAGCTAAGTATAGGTCATTTTGGAGCTAAATTGGTCATTTCTTAAGCTAAGTATGCATTTTTTAAGCAAAACACTTGGGAAAACTTACCATCATCACGGAGGTGAAGGACCGGTCGGGTTTGCGCCAGGGTGAGACAGAGAAGGACCGGTCGGGGTTGTGGCAGATGCAAAAGGAACGGTCGATGCTTGTCGAGAGGCACGCCGCACCAAAGATCATTTGCAATGTCTCCTTAGCATTATGCAACTCAAATGTGAATACTAGTAACTAATGACAATTCAAATGAAACTCACCGTGGGTGTTATAGCAATATGGGGCATCGACGGAGGGGTCTGACCATTGTTCTGGCACACGGTCTGCACATTTTGTTTTCAGGAGTTAGTCATATTAGTTAGTGATGAAACGAACATTACGTGCATGATTTGGCTAATATGCAGGACAAACTTACCACGAGGAGCTCGTATAGGGCCCGGTGAGACGCGTCATTCCGGTTCCTCTCCTCCTCCAACAGCCTAGTCGTCCTCTCCTCCATGTCCCTCTCCCTCTGCGCTGCCTGCCTGTTTGCCTCTGCCAGAAGCTCCTGGGCCCTAGCCTTGAAGGCGAGCTCCATTGGCCATGGAAGAGGCCTTATCTCAAGATCTGAGCTCGTCTGGCGCTTCTTGATCTCTCGGAGAGTTCTAGGACAATGTATCAGTCCATCCCCAATGGCTATCGAGCCATGGGGCCTCCCACCACCAGATATCATCACAAGCTCTGGATCAAAAGGACTCTGGCTCGGGTTGAAGTCCTCCCCTTTCCTCGCCTTCCCCTCATCTCTGTACCTCATGAGCTTGTTGTGGGAGGAGATGTTGGTGAAACTCTCTGGATGAGCGAGGTCATCCTTAGAGAATGCCTTGGCCTTCTTGTACAAGGTAGTATGGGCCATGGCATAGAGGTCGAACAGCGGTGGCACCTCCTTCTTGTTTTGTCGTGCCTAAAAGAGAGGAACAACATATTAATTAAGGGCTCAAGCTAGCATGAAGAATGAAATTCCATGAATCATGAAGAAAACCACATACCTAGTGATCCCCATACTCAAACAGGTTGGAGCTCCCTTGATGGTGTGGCACACCTTTCATTTGGGCATGCTTATCCTTGGCCTTGTTGTGGTCGTCTAGCCATTTGGGAGATCACCACTCATCCACCAATGCCTCCCAACAGTCCATCCTATCCGCACACCATCTCGGGGGCACCTAAGTTAGACAAGACAAATTTCAGCACTACGCCTACGAATAAAATCAAGGAAACTACGTACAAGGCCTTAAGAATAGATAATTACCTTCATTAACTTCTCTTTACTCAGATAATTTTTGCGGCACTTCTTCTTGACCCTCTTAATGTTAGTCGAGGCGTAGTAGTCTCGAATAGCCTGCACCCGAGCCTCGTGCCGTAAGTTCTGAAGTAGGCGCTTGCACTCGGCTACAAGAACAATAGCCACTTTCACCTCGTGCTCCTCAAGACACGTGTAGAAGGTGTGCAATCAAACAAGACAACACTGATTAGTACAATCACTAGGTGTTATTGATTTTTAATTCTGTAAAGGAGAAATTACCCAAAACCGATGGATCACAATGTAAGCCACCGTCTCGCACAAGACACCGTCGACCCTCTCCTCCGGCGGGGCCGGGGCAGCCATGTACAGCTCCTAGGTCAGTGCTACCTGTGGAACCTCACCCTCATCGGGCAACTGGACCTTCCCCGGGAAGTGGTGCCGGAGTAGCACACCAAGTACCTGGTTGGGCCTGCGGACACCATGCTCGTGTTTCCAACCCTTGTAGTATGACAAGGCCAACACATTAAATATTAATTTGAAGAAACATGAAGGAAAAAGGTTAAAAAAGAGTAAATGCACTTACTTCTCCACATTAGGCTCAATCAACCACCTCTGATCGCGGGTCGTCGGCACGGGCGGGAGCTTTGTACAACCATGCTGGTAGACCTTCTTGCCCTCCTCAACCAGCTCACCCTTGCTATAGGTGTCCTCAGCCAAGTTGTTCTCGCCACCATCAACATGGTCACTAGCCTTCGGAGTCATGTGGGACGAAGACTCTGGGACTAGAGTCTCCTGGGACGAAGACTCAGGGACCGGAGTCTCCTGGGATGAAGGCTCGGTGACCCGAGGCTCGGCAACCGTAGTCCAAGACGGGTCCAAGTCGGACGGGTCCAACTGAGACGGAGCACTCCTGTGGTTGGGAGAATCAGCTCGGGGGGCGGCGAGGAAGGCGCAACAGCCTTCCTACCTCTAGCACCTCTCTTCGTCTTCCCCCGACCTGTCCCGATCGAAGAAGAAGCGCCGCCCGGTGTCTGCATACGGTGTACCAGCGCTCTCCGGAGTTGTTGGGATGGAATAATAGCACCCCTCTCAGCACGCGCCGAGGAAGGAGGCTCAGAGCGCTCTCGACCCGCGCCCACCATCTGTCAACATCTGCAATGACAAAGAGTGAACGAAATTAGTTCAACATAAAAAAAATTGAATACCTAATAACATGAACTAATTAATAATATATATGTACATAATAATAACTAGCAGGGTGACCCGCGCATTTGCGCAGCTAGTTTTATTAAGTTTTTTTATTTTGTTAGATTATTATATTATTTAATATTTGTCATGTTTCTTGGTTCTCATTTGAAACTGAATAAATCCATAGAAATGAGGCATAATATCGAACTTATTTGCCCCCTGCGTGTTCACTGCCATTCAATGAAATCATGCCTCTAACAATAGTCATAGTTTGTAAAAAAAGGTTTATTAAGTAAATTAACCTTTGATTTGTGACAACGACCGATTGATGGCTAATGGCCATGACATGTAGAATCGTAGCCTTTGTACTAATCAATTATCATACATTTTCCCTTCACCCTTCGTGGTTATATTTTCACCAATTGTTCAAATAACATTTACAAATGAAAATAGTGGTAAAAAGTTGAAGTACAATGATAATTAATGTTGTATTCACTTTTTCAATAAGTATCAATGTGGTGGTAATCCATAGTCGATTTAGTTTGGCAATCCTAATCGCTACGCTCTCTCACATGTGATTAGCTTGCGAACACAAAATTGCAAAAGATTTAACTATTGCACACTCGGTAACTCACTCACATCATAATCTGTTCTGTCAAATCATGCCCATGATTTTTTCCATTGACTTATATGTCTTAGTGCGCTAAAATGGCGTATTGCTTCATACTTTATTGTTGAAATGACGACATTGTTTTTTTTTGTTTTTTTGTCATCACTTTCGTGAAAGTGCGATGCTTCTGAAAATATTCGGAAGTTTGGCTATTGATGGAGCATATATGAATTTCATGCGAGAATGGATTCCCTACTTTCCTTTGTTTCCTATTATAAGATTCTTATAGTAAAAGCTTTATAATCTGAACAAAACAATATTTTTCATAAATAGAGTATCTGCACGTTATCTATATATTAACATTTTCATACTATGATCGTATAAAGGCTAAATTGCTAACTTGTAATTGCTTGCTATTCCAAATTTCGTATATAACATAATGGTGTTCTTCTTTTTATATAGATAATATATTACATTTTTCTTCTTTTTATTGGTATCAGATGGAGTTGGTATGAAAAGGAAAATTTTAATTATATGTAATGTCACATATATGAATAAATCGGTATTATTTATCCACCTAATAAGAAGTTTCCTAGTGTAGGTAGAAAAAGAAGATCCAATTAAGCAAGTGTGATACATCTACCACTATATATATTGTCTGAACCTACCATGGCGAGGCGTGGTATATATTTTTCCTCTTGCC
This sequence comes from Hordeum marinum, assembly GCA_022496015.1. Classification (NCBI taxonomy): domain Eukaryota; kingdom Viridiplantae; phylum Streptophyta; class Magnoliopsida; order Poales; family Poaceae; genus Hordeum; species Hordeum marinum. The sequence goes on along the minus strand of CM039675.1, from coordinate 466,798,056 downwards.
ACACATCCACATTCCTACCCATATTCATCTATGATGTTTGCTTTAAAATATTAGTAGGTCAGTTGGTACAAACTTAAAAGATGCATTTATGGAAACTTGTTATAGTTTCTTGATATGCTACTTTCTTGTCAATGATATAATTCAAAATGTAGAAAATAATTGTAGGAAAATAATTTGACTTAGGTGGAATTGAATTCTAATTCTCAATAAACGCGAGAGACCAAAAACTGAAAAATCGTGGCCAACTGACGCAAATTGCGTTTGGTCATTACCAAGTTCACTATAGCAGTTGTGTTTGCCGCCATTGGGTCGACCTTTAAAATCAGCGTGTCATTCCCTTCTAGATTGAGCTCGCGATAAACCACATGATAGACTCTTTAGTGCTTGTGATTTTTTTATAAGCTGCATTAGGTGCTGTCGGAGACTACAGAACAATGCGTCAGCGTGTGCAAATTGCATTGGGTCATTACCAAGTTCTCTATAGCAGCTGTGTTTGCCGTCATTGGGTCAACGTTCACAGTCAGCTTGTCGCTGCCTTCTAGATTGAGCTCATAGTAGACCACATCATAAACTCTTTGGTGCTTGTGATTTCTTTATAAGCCGCATTGGGTGTTGGTCGGAGACTATATGCCAATGCGCAGTGCGTGTACTGAATATTCTTTTGGCCTGGAGTTATGTTTCGATTTTGTGTATTGTCTCTTTAGAAGTATGTCGTGTTTAGGTGTGGTCATAATCTGTGTCCATGCGCCTGTCTCGCTGGAAGTTAACCACGCTATGGAAATCAGCAATCCAACCATGGCTATGGAAGTTACAAAAAATAATTAAGGATGTGGAAATCAATAAAGCTACAGATATGTGTCCGTACTTGTTTGGGAAGAAAGATGTGCACGTGTAGGATGTGGACTGCACGTGTCCCTTTTTTTGAAGCCAGCCAGTTGAACAGAAAGTCAGGCTATTCTATCTTGAGTCTGTGCAGTACACAACTTGCTAACCGGATTGAATCTAGCGCCTCCAAGGATGCTAATATGCTGATTAATATCCACCATTCAAACATCATAAATTTGAAGTACTAAATCTGTGCCGTTCGTTTTCTATCGTTTTAATAATATAATAGATTGAATACCTCACATTACTAATATTAATCTTCATCGTCTATATATGCTCCGGGATCAATAAATGCATAATCATCATCAATATCAGTAATGACGTGCTCATCAGCATCATCAATAAATGCATCAACATGTGGAAGGCCTCCTTTATGTAATCGGTCAAGCATTGACAAGTCATCCGCAGCAGTAACCTTTTCTTCTTCCGTCTCTTCTTGTTCCGGCTCAGGGGTGAAGTCGGATTCACTATCGCTGTCGACCTCAATGTTCTGGGGTGAAGTAGAGCGGTTCTTAAAACTTTTTTTTAAAACACGTGTTTTTGAAAGAATTCTCCTTCATATGTGTCTGGGTTAATGTGAGGTTCATAATCATCTTCATTGAGGGGAGGTGGTCTAAAATGTGGCGGCACATCATAAACGACATTCCAACCTTTCAGATTTGGATCCGTTTGGCAGGCCCACGATAGATAGAAAACTTGGGTCATCTGTTGAGCCGTAATATAGACATCGGGAACATCTAAATGGGTGCTTTGTTTGATTTCGACTAGCCCTATATGTTCATGAGTCCTTCCAGTCTCCTTCGGCTGGAATCAATAACATTTGAAGACTACGACGTTTGGTGGGTTTTCATCAAAGAATGTAAGTTCATAAATTGCTTCAACTCTTCCGTAATACTCGGCCCCTTCTTCGCCGACAGCGGAGATACAACAATTTGTAGACTTTCGGTCGGCCATAGATAGCTCTTTGTCAAAAATACGAAAGTGATACCCATTGATGTCGTATTTTTCAAATGAACGGACCTTATAGTCAAAACCATTAGCGACTTGTCTCAATTTGGAGTCCATAGACTCTGCATTAGCCTACAAGTTTAATACGAAAGGATTGTTGCATTAGCCGCAAACTAGGCGAAGAAATGAAATCGTCTAATGGAAATTACCATTTGCTTGAACCAAGAGATCCGGGATAACCGCCTCCATGCTTTTCTAGAAGCTCATACTCTTCGATGGAGTCCTTTTGGATCACCGCTCCATCCGAGAATTTGGCGACGTATCGACTGTATCACATATCCGGGACTAAGAGCATTTCAAAGGAATTAGAAGTTGCGAAACAATGTATCGAGAACTTACTCGATCTACGGCCGCACTTCTGTTAGGTTGTTGAAGATATACAATGAAATGGTCCGCCATTCTTCGACATCGAACGCTATTGCTTTCAAAGCATTGGCTGGTGCGAGCTTCACTTTAAATAGGTTGAGGTTGGATCGACCTTTTTCACGATTGCCATCATTGTAACGAGGCTTCAGATTATGCAAATGTCGATTCTTGGCTTTGTAGTGTGTTGTCACGAAGTTTGCCGCCTCCTCAGTAATGAATGCCTCGGCCATTGATGCTTCAATTCTACGTTTATTTTTACATTTTTCTCGAAGCGTCTTCTGCATTCTCTCAGTTGCGAAGCACCAACGATCAACTCCGGCGCCAACTCTTCCCATTCGTCTAGCACGTCAGGCGATAGTTCTTTCGCACAAAGAGCACAAAAGAAATATCTCAGCTCTGCGAGTACAAGCCATTCATCCTCAGGGATAAAGCCACGCAACATCACCGGCATTACCCACAAGATCATTTCCCTCATAGCTGGCCTCCCAAGATTGAACCATGCCTTTGGCTTCCTCCAGTTCTTCTTTCCTTTCGGTTGTCGTATGTTTTGTAACGGTCTATCACATAGAGCCTCTTGATCGACTCTAGCCTTAGGATTATCCTTCGACTTCCCCTCTATGTCAAACAATTTACCAAAATGGGCCTCCGCTATATTCTTTTCAGTGTGCATCACATCGATGTTGTGTGGGCCAAGGAGGTCTTTAAAGTAAGGCAGATCCCACAAACATATCTTGTGAGTCTAGGCATGTTCCGTATTATACCCTTTGAAATACCATAGATGATCTGTATCTAGCTCGAGAGCGTTTATCTGATCCAGGATCTGTTGGCCTGTCAATGCAGGTGGTGCAATGTTTTTGACAACTCTACCTTTGATGAAATTCTTCTTGTCTTTTCTGAACTTATGGTCAGGATCCAGGAACTATCTACGCATGTCAAAGCAAGAAAACTTGCGACCCGCCTGCAGCCAACGGAACTCAAGAGCTACCTTGCATGTGGGGCACGGGAGTCTTCCATGCACAGACCAGCCAACGAATAGCGCATACGCCGGCAAGTCATGCGACGAGTACATTAACCACACATGCATTTTGAAGTTCTTTTTGGTAGCGGCGTCGTATGTCTTGATCCCATTATCCCAGGCTTCTTGCAATTCATCCTTAAGTGGCTGCATGTACACATTCATATTCTTCCCCGAATATTTGGGCCCTGGAATTGTCAACGTCAGGAAAATGTTCTTTCTTTTCATAATCTCTTCGGGGGGGATTGAGTGGAATGATAAATATAGGCCAACAACTATATTGTGCTTCCGTCATACCATACACATTGAACCCATCCATGCTGATGGCAACTCGAGGATGCCTTGGATCTGCCGCTTTATCCTTATGTAACGCATCGAAGTGCTTCCACGCAAAAGCGTCTGAAGTGTGTCCAAACATCGGATTACCATCTGCATCTAGTTTTGTTCTTTAACCCAATTTATGCCACATCATCTGTCTGGCCGTCTCTTCGACCATGAAAAGACGTTGAAGTCTTGGTATGATTGGCAGATACCGAAGAACATTAATGGGGATTTTGGTCTGACTCTTCTCACCCATACTATTGTCTATCAGAACATACCTGGAAGCATTGCAAATGAGGCAATAGTTCAAGCCCGCATACTCAAGCCTAAATAAGGCACATCCATTATCACAGGCATCTATCTTCTCATAGGGCATCTTAAGCGCACGTATGATTTTGTCCGACAGGTACAGGTTTGTTTGCAATACATGGCCTTTGGGTAGAAAGCGTCCAAATATCGTCGTCATCGCATCGTAGCATTCTCTGCCCAGGTTGAACTGAGCCTTTAGAGCCATTACTTGCGCGATGGCATCTAGCTGACAAAGCTTAGTGTGCTCATGGAGAGGATGTTTTGAAGACTCCAACATTTCATAAAAGGCCTTTGCAGATTCCTCCATCTCATCATCCGAATCCCAAGCATCATCAAAGTCTTGCACCATGTTTTCGATCCGGGTACCATGCTCGTTGGTGCGACGATGAACCACCTTAGCTCTGGCACGTTGGGCAGACTCACCATGAAATGTCCAGACCGTATAATTAGGTGTAAAACCCCACTTCTGCGGGTGTTTGATCATTTCAGACTCTGACTTCTTCTTAAAGTTGTCGCAATCGACACAAGGGCACCAGGTTATTTTTTGTCCATTGCAAATGCGACGGTCACAAACTCCTTGGTTTTTGTTATCCATTGACGGGTCATGTCTTTTTGACTAGTGTGACTGGTGTACATCCACCCACGACACAGATCTCGGCAATAAGTAGAGAGGATGTGTACCCGAAGAACAACAGGGAGGCAGTGACGAAATTCTGCATTAGATCCGGAGCAAAGCATATGGGAAAACGAACCCAATCTACACATGCATACTCGGGCTGTCCATGGATAACGTTGGACAATTCGAAAGAATCACGGTTATAAATATGCTAATGAATGCATACTTATAGATGTAACCCTTTTGAATGGGAGACGCATAGTGGTCACGTATATTGATGATTGAAAACACCTATAGCTAGAAAGTTTCATCGGCACGAAGACCGGAATAGAGGAAATGAAGGGGGAGGAGGAGATGTCATTTGTGCTCACCCACGAACGCAGGGGCGGAGCTCGTCGAATGCATGGGGAGGTCATCGAACACTAGACCCTCGCAGCAACAAAACAACTGCACATTTAATTCCACCTGATCAACATAAATTTGATGTTTTGTATAAAAAATCGAAAAATATATGACCTAACTCATAATTCACAAATATATGACCCGTTGGCCTCTGGAAGGCCGAAGAGCACCTTTTCGGGATCAGGGTGTCGGCGGTGTCGTGTTGGGGTCGGGGTGTCGGGGGTGTCGTGTCGGGGTAGGGGTGCTGTGTTGGGGTCTGGGGTGCCGTGTCGGGGTGTCATGTTAGGGGTCGGGGTGTCGGTGGTGTCGTGTCGGGGTAGGGGTGCTGTGTCGGGGTCATGAGTGTCGTGCCGGGTGTCGTGTCGGGGGTCAGGGTGTCGGTGGTGTCATGTCGGCGACCCTCGACCTGGTTACGTTGGTGCCGACGCACCTCGTCACCGATCCTCGACCCGGTTACGTCGGTGCCGACGCACCCCGTCGCCGATCCTTGACCTGGTTTTCCTTTTTTTCCTTTTCTTCTTCTCTTCTCCTCCTTTTCTTCTTCATCTTCTCCTTCTTCTCCTCCTCCTCCTCCTCCTCCTCTTCTTCTTCTCCTTCTTCTTTTTCTTCTTTTCTTCTCCTCCTCCTCCTCCTCCTCATTTTCTTCTTCGTTTTCTTATTCTTCTCCCTCTTCTTCTTCTTCTCCTTATCCTCCTCTTCTTCTTCTTTTCTTCTTCTTCTCTCTTCTTCTTCTCTCTTCTTCTTCTTCTTCTTCATTTCCTCTCCTCCTCCTCCTAACTAACTAACTAACTAACTTAACAGACAAAACTAACTAACTAACTAACTTATTTTTTCTAACATAATAACCTAAACTAAACTAATTAAACCTAAATCTAAAAAAACAGAAAAAACAGAAAAAATCTAAACCTAATTAAACTCACCGGTGGGGGTCGGGACGGCGGCGGTGTGCGGTGGCGGTGGGGTGCGGCAACGGCGGTGCATCGGTGTCGGCGGGCGGGGAAGCCTAGGCGGGGCTGGTGGAGGGGGGCCGGTGGAGGGGGCAGGGGAGGGGCGGCTTCGCCGCTGGGGAGGGGGCGGGGCGAGGCCGGTGGAGGAGGCCGGGGCAGGGGAGGGGTCGGGCGCGGGGCCGGTGGAGGAGGCTGCGGTAGGGGAGGGTGCGAGGCGGGGCCGGTTGAGGAGGCCGGGGTAGGGGAAAGGGCGGGGCGGCGGCGGTGGGGGTCGGGGCGGCGGTAGGGCGTCGGTGGCGGCGGGCGGGGAGCGGTCAGGGCGGTGGCGGTGGGGGCCAGAGCGGCGTGGGGTCAGGGCGGCGGCGGGGTGTGGTCGGGGGCGGCGGTGCTGTGCGGTCGGGGAGAGAAAGAGAGACAGACAGAGAGAGAAGAGAGAGAGGAGGGGGGTAACGGGCCGTTAGATAGCATTCTTTGTTGTCCGTTAGCGGACGACAAAGACTCTTTGCCGTTAGCTAGCAGACGGCAAAGAGGTGGGGTGGGTCGTTGCACTAAGCTGGCCTCCACTGGGCCCCACCCCACCTCTTTGTCGTCTTCCACCGTACGGCAAAGAATCTTTGCCATCAGCTAGCAGACGGCAAAGAATTTGCTGATGGCAAAGCCACCCTTTACAGTCTGCTAGCTCTTTGTCGTCTTTTTCTGCTAGCTGATGGCAAAGCCACTCTTTGCCGTCCGCTAGCAAACGACAAAGATGTGGCAGACGACAAATCTTCTGATTCCAGTAGTGGACCCTTTCTGCTGCCATCACTTTTGCAATACACCCAATGTAAGACTCATATGTCCATTAATAGAAATGCCTGTGTTCAGGATACATGTTGTATACGCGCATGCCAGTGTGATTTCCTGGTTTGGTATGCATGGCGACCGTCTGGCTACAGTGGTAATCACGCGGGGGCACCACAAGCAACGGTATCAGAGCAGCCAGGCTGACTGTAGGTTACCCTAGCCAGACTTCATTGTCTTGTGCTCAGTAGAAGGCCCAGATGGATTTCAGTCATCTTTGCCACTTGGCACGGCTACTATTGATCATAACGCAACCCCATAGCTCTTTGGCTCCATCAGACCCTAACTCTCGTGGCCCTTGCCCCCGATGTGAAATGCTCGCACCCGGCAATGACCCATGAGCCCTGAAACCCCTAGGTAAACCAGATACCCTTACCCTTCTTGCTAGCCATGGCATTTCTCTTCTTACTCTAGTTTCCTTTGTGAAACACTTGGAAATTCTATCTCTCCCCGATAACCCTAGGATCGTTGACCAAGCCACGTTTGCTATGGTACTGTGTCGAGTGTCTAGCTCCATAAGGAACACTAGTGCAGAACAGGCCTATAGTCCCGGGCTAGATGGGGTTTTAATACTGGTTCCCCAACCGATACTAACGGGTCGGGACTAAAGGTCCAGACCTTTAGTACCGGTTGGACCACGGACCGGTACTAAAGGCCCTCCACGTGGCTGCCTGCGTGGATTGGTGGTGGAAGACCTTTAGTACCGGTTGGTGATACCAACCCGTACTAAGTCTTATGTTTTTTTTGTTTTAGCTTTTAATTAGGTTTTAATTTTCCTCTTTTTTTGTGTTTTCCATTCATTTCAAATTTATTTTATGGTGCTACATACTGTAAACAGTACACAAGTTCATGCATATATATATACATGTAATATAATATACAATATCTCATAACACAGTATATATATATACAAATGGAATTACACATCCATATAAATTCGGGACTTATGAGTAACCCGGCCGGGACTAGCTAGCTAGTGCTCCGGATGAAATATTAGTTCACTACTATTGATTTGCAGGCATTATTGAGGCGGCGGTAAGGAATAGTGCTCTCCGTTTACATCAATGACATGTTGAAGAAGAAATGCCGCAAATTCCTCTTGAAGTGCTACGAAGTGTTTCTCGTGTGAGAGCTTCGACAACATCTCCCAAAGCTGGAGTGGTCTTTCACGTGCTTCTTTGCGACGTATACGGCCTTCGGTCTGGATGCGAATGTTCTCGCAGAGGAAATATCCACATAAATTTGTCCCCTGTGGCTGCTTCGCGCACTTTGCAAAAGAATAGAATTGAATAAGATAATTAATAATCGAGCATGATAATGGTATTGAAAATAGAATTAATGAGATGCGCGGACCTAGTAGTACTACTTAATTACCTGCATCTTTTTCCACTTCAACTTCGGTTTCCATTGACGATCGTGATGGTTTTTTCTATCATCTTTTTCCAAACACTACCCGGCAAAGAAAAAGAACGAAAGAGTTATTATAATTACTTTTGATATCAAGAAATAATGAAAGAAAGCGAGGTCGATAAAGATTGAAATTACCGTTCTATCATAAAATACAAGTCCACGTATGATTGTTCTGGTGTATCTAGTGAGTCGTACACTTGAACAAGTCCATCCGCCAGGATAATATATACGAGGATATAGTGGTCTCTGCGTAAAAGTTTATATAATTAAGCAGGCATGCGCATATAACTACACTTGACAGCGAGCTAGTAAGCAAAAATAGAATTTGTAGTATACAAGAGAGTAAACACTCACCCCATGTTGTAAGGAAATATTATAGTAGATTTGTTGGTATTCATTAGTGCCTCTAGAAAATTTTCCAAGAGATCTTCCGTGTCCTTGGCATAATGTCTTACCACATGACCATTAACGGTACTTGGGTCGATGAACCCAATGTCATCGATTCCCTCTTGTTTCAATTCCCACATCTTCAATCTGCATAATAGCGTAGAAAAGAACATATATAGTGAGGATAAGCCAATGAATGATATCTTCGCTAGGGACTTAAATTACTAAAGATATAAATCACTTACAGACAATAGCAACTGATGAGAGTTTTATCGATAGAGTCCATGTGGTATAACTGGAAAAGTTCTGAGAATTCAAGACATATGTCACATGCATTGACATAATGCTCTTTCCTTACTTTGACCATGACCGCCGTCTCCCCTCGCTTTGCTTCACGCATGTACCAATCATGCAACCGTCGCATCGCAGTTGGTAGTTCCTTGTACTGCTCGGGTGTGACAAGTGGTTTTCCGACGCCATATTTCATTGCGTACTCAGTTGCATCATACCCGCGGATTTCCTCGGTGCTAAGGATTTGGTCAAGAGTGAGACCTACAGCCTTTAGTACTTCGAGGTCAATTGGGTTGCCTTGCACGTCGACTGGTTGGATCGGTTGCGTGCTTGGATTGGTACTCACCTTGAGCGGAGAGATCGATTGCTTGGATTGTTCTCCGAGATGGGGAACTGTTTTCCCGCTAGTTGATGTCGTACTTCCCGACTTCTTCCTTGGGCTGGGCCGACTTCTCTGCTCACTTGCCTTCTGAATCTGTCGCTCATAGTCTGTCGGCATACGCTCAACATATGCCGGGGGTTGATCAATAAAGTGTTCCATAAAGTGCTCTTGGACTTCCTTGGGTATTACCTCCTTTGGCGGCACGGTCTTCTTCGCAAAAAAGGCGTTCACTTGGAGATCACATTCAATTTTATTTTTCTCCGGTGTCATGTCATAAGGCAGATTCCTTTTGGCCAGAGGCTCGGGTTTCTTCTTTGCCTTCTTTCGAAGAGGATTGCTGGTGGCCTTCCTCTTTTCGGAGCCCTGCTAGCGGGACCGCTGCCGGGGTGGAGTCGGCTCACGCGGCGGAGATGGATATCGATGATGATATGGACTCGCGTCGTGCTCTGTCCCGAGGTTGGGAGGACTGCTCATGGCGAGGTGGGGAGGACTGCTGGCGAGGTGGGACGCCTCTCGAGGTGGGAGGACTATGGGGGAGCTCGAGGTGGGGACGACTGCTGGCGAGGTGACTGCTACCGAGGTGACAGCTGGCGAGGTGGGGAGGACTGCTGGCGCTGCAATGCCTCTGGCTGGGATCCCTCGCGTTGGACATCGATACTCGGAAGAGCCGGTGGCCTTAGCGCCCAGTGTGGAAAGACGATGCAGTCCTTACTCCATAGAATGAGACCACGGCCGGCTTCTGCCAATGTGGACTCCCTCTCACCTCCAGGGATGTCAAGCAATAGTTCATCATATCTCGGCTCTATTCGTCCACCGCGACACGAGCATACCCAGCTGGAACCGGATTGAATGCCAGAGAACATCAGGTGTATTTGGTAAAGCATAGCCCATCACGACCCGCACGGGTATGTTCTTCATTTTCTGGATTAGCTCACAAGATGTCTTCTCGGTGATATCATCCATGGGGGTGTGACCCAGCGGTGCCCCGTGGAATCCACGCTGCTTTTTGGCATTGTAGATGGGACGGGTTCTTCCCCTGCCTCCTGCTGTGGAGTTTCCCTTTGCTGGGTCAGTACCTGTATCTGCAGCTGCTGCTGCTCGTACTTCTGTTCCAACTTCGAAAGTCGGTCTGCTTCCACCTTCTTTTTTCTCGAATGGCTTTTATAACTGTCCTACCATCCCGCAAACCCCTCGTACCACGGAACAACGCCCATGCCTCGTGTTCGTCCTCCGTCTTCGGCATTCCCGATGGCGCGTGTAAGCTCATCGTTCTCTCTATCGGGGTGAAACCGTCCTTCTTGGGCATCTTTTATTGCTTGATTCAACTCATCTGATGCATGCTTCAGACAGGCCAGTGCAGTAATCTTCCCTATGGCTGGGTCCAACTTTCCCCCATGCGCAAAAAACCAATTCTGGCACCTCTTAGGCCAGTTGAAGGTTACTGGAGTGATCCCTTCAGCAAGCATCTTATTCTCTAATGCATCCCACTTAGGAATGGCTGACTTGTATCCACCTGTCCCTAGTTTATGGTGATACTTTTTTTTCTCAGCATTTATCTTATACTTTGCCGACTTCTCCATAGCAGCTATCGATGTCTTGTACTCGATAAATGCGTCCCAGTGATCCCTTACCTTCTCGTATATTCCTTTGAATTCGGGCGCCTTCTTGCCTCTAGCGTTGTACTCGGTCCATAATATTTTCTTCCAAGTATGGAATGCGCTGGCCATCTTATGGAGAGCAAACTCCTTGACTTTGTTCCTTTGACGCTCCGAGAGAGAATCCGGTAGGGTGAAATGCTCCATGAGCTCTCGCCAAAGGGCATCTTTAATTCTTGTATCGACATAATTCACTCCTGGTTTTGGTCCCTTTGGCTGAATCCATTCATGCATTGTGATCGGGACTCCGTCCCTAACAACCACTCCGCATTGATGCACAAATGTCTTGGCATTGGCTTTAGGGTGAGTCGGTTCGCCATTATGTTTGAAAGCATCAAGATTGAGCTTTACGTTGCCGTCCAATATTTTGGCAGCGCCTCGTACATTTCTACTAGATTGGCTCGATCCGGAGGTCTGATAATTAAAATAAGAAAGATTTGTTAATATATATATATATATACAAATCAATTAATACACATGTAATGACCACCAGAGGCTAATGGATGTGTATATACCTCGCCGAACATTGTTGGTTGTTCCGGATTTTGGAACATAAGTTGTTCTTCCTCGATCTCACATCCGTCACCGTGATCGTTCAGATATTGGGAGCCATCATCATGATCATGTGATTCACCTCGAAGGTCCGCTGGGTTTTCGGAGGAGCGTATCATGTCGAAGATGTCCTCTTCATGAGCTCTACCGGTATTGTCCATAGCTTAATAACTAGTCCATAATAATATAGATAAAACAAATTAGTATTTAAATTAGCATGCATTCAAGAAGCAAAATAACTAATAGTTAATTAATAATGCATCATCGAATACATATATAGTATAGTTCTTAGAAAAGATCTCATCTGCATAATCTTGGATAATTTTCAATACATCGGCTAATCTCCATTGATCTAGCTAATACATCATAATAGTATCTAGCTAATATATCGATCTACCTAGAACCCTAGCGCCCGGCGGATATCGGGGCAGGCGGTGGACATCCAAAGAGAAGGAACCATCACAGGAACATAGCTCCAGTGAGATCCGTGAAGAATCTGCCAGGTATTGTCGGACCTGGCCTCCAAAGCTGCCATGTAGCGTCGGATGTGCTCGTTCTCCTTGCTGACATGGTATTGTACCACCTCCGCAGGGGACTCAAGCCTCTCGATCGTCTGTGGCCCATACGGCCACCACCACAGAACCTCCGGGTCGACGACAGGTTGGCTCCTCACCAAGCTGCGCCGCCCGGAAGGCAGCACCTCCCAGTACCAGCCCGGCAGAGCCTAGTCCCTGACAGGGCCCCTCGGCTCAAGCAAGTGACCTCCTCCGGCGACTCGACGACGAGGATGCGGGATCGGCATCGTCGACGTCGAGAAGAAACACTTAATTACGAAAAGAAATTAAATAAGACTTAGCAAAATTAACACTTAACAAAATTAACTCTTAGCAAAATTAACACTTAGCATCTAGCAAAATCAAGTATTACGGCACGCTTTGGATCCTAATGCGTGTGTGACTATCGGTCTATCGAGACTTTCCTTAAATAACTCTCACATATCTCATGGTGTGTTGGTGCGCACTCTCTCACATTGATACAGTGGTGTATATATGTTGGTGGACACTCTCTCACAGTAATAGGTTCGACCGGCGGTGATGGACACTTCCCCTCTCCTCTTCTTGCACAATATATCGATAAGTATATCGCAAAGAAGAGGAGAAAGAGGAAGCGCCCCCCACAACAACAGTCGGGATTCCTCCATCAAGAACACACATGAAACCCTAAACTAAATTAGGATCGACGACGGACCGAAAGTCACACACGCATTAGGATCCAGACTTAATTAAACATAAAACTAAACTAAACATAAACTAAACTAAACCTAAACTAAACATAAACTAACACATATCCTAATAACCTGACAACCTAACTAACTAACTAACTAAATAGGGGTGTTGTGTCGGGGTCGGGGTCGGGTGTCGGAGGTGTCGTGTCGGGGTGTCGGGGTTCGACGTCGAGGAACCCTAGATACCCTAGCATCTACACACTAGTCCAGTGATCATCGGGGCGATCGTCGGGGAGAGGGGTCGTCCAGGAGATCTCACCTAGCCTCTTGACCCGGAGGTGGCATCGGCGATGGGCTCGGAGCGGCGGCAATGGGATCATGGAGCGGCGGCCGGAGTAAGCGGGCCGACGGCGACAGGACTGGCAACAAGGGGCGGCGTCCGGGTAGGCAAGGGCGACCGCGGCGAGGGCGACGGCGGCGGTGGTGAGGGCGACGGCGGTGAGGGGCGGCGTCCGGGTAGGCGAGGGCGACCACGGCGCGGGCAACGACGGCAAGGGCGACGGTGGCGAGGGCGACGGCGGCGATGGTGAGGGTGACGGCGGCGCGACCGACGGCGGCGAGGCTGACGGTGGTGGTGGTGCGACGACGGTGGTGGTGAGGGCGACGACAATGGCGCGGTGGTGGTGCGACAGCGGCGAGGGCGACGACGGCAGAGCGACGGCGGCGAGGGCGACAGCGGTAAGGGCGACGGCGGCGAGGGCAACGGCAATGGCGATTTCGGCAGCCTGGCGGTGCAAGTTGAGCTCTCCCGGAGCGTTGCTCGGCCCGGGACGACGAAGTCCTTCTTTTATACCTGACAGACCTTTAGTACCGGTGCGTTGCACGCACCGGTACTAAAGGGTCTTTATTACCGATGCTAGCCACGCACCGGTACTAAAGGTCCTCCCAATAGAGCGCGGGGGTGGTGGACCTTTAGTACCGGCGCATGGCTCGCACCGGTACTAAAGACCCTTTAGTACGGGTGCCAGCCACGCGCCGGTACTAAAGGTCCTGCCAAAAGAGCGCGGGGGCGGTGGACCTTTAGTACCGGTGTATGGCTAGCACCGGTACTAAAAGTGTTTTTTAATTAAATATTAGTTATTATTTTCAGAAAAAACCCGTAAACTTTAGAAAATCATAGAAAAAACGTAGGACTCCAATGGAAATAAATAATATATGAAAAAATATCAGAAAAATATAAAGAATCTATTTATGGCATTTCCATGTATGTTTGAACAACTTCAACTGTTGTATAAGATAATTTGAGTAAATGGCATTTGAAATATTCATATGTCGAGTTTGAAAAGCAGTACAAATAAACTCTGAAAAGGTTGTAACTTGGCATGACATCATAATTTCACCCACATAGCAACTTCTAGGGAGTTGAGAGGGTTACGGCAAAAACTGGATGCACTTCGTGTACAAATTGGACAATCTCATAAGAAGTATGAGGTTTTCGGACGAAAACTCATCTATTACAAAGGGATTTCATTTTTAATAACTTATTTTAACTCCATACTTTTTGTGTGTTCAATATGCACCATTCAAAGGCACATCATCAATTTTCAACCCTTTCTGACTTCATTTGATATTTTTCAGGCATTTAATGATTTATTTTGAGCTAAATGACCCTGAATTTGAAAAGCAGTACAAATGAACTTTGAAACGGTTGTAACTTGGCATGACATCATAATTTCACCCACATAGCAACTTCTAGGGAGTTGAGAGGGTTACGGCAAAAACTGGATGCACTTCGTGTACAAATTGGACAATCTCATAAGAAGTATGAGGTTTTCGGACGAAAACTCATCTATTACAAAGGGATTTCATTTTTAATAACTTATTTTAACTCCATACTTTTTGTGTGTTCAATATGCACCATTCAAAGGCACATCATCAATTTTCAACCCTTTCTGACTTCATTTGATATTTTTCAGGCATTTAATGATTTATTTTGAGCTAAATGACCCTGAATTTGAAAAGCAGTACAAATGAACTTTGAAACGGTTGTAACTTGGCATGACATCATAATTTCACCCACATAGCAACTTCTAGAGAGTTGAGAGGGTTACGTCAAAAACTGGATGCACTTCGTGTACAAATTGGACAATCTCATTAGAAGTATGAGGGATTCATACGAAAACTCATCTATTACAAAGGGATTTCATTTTTGATAACTTATTTTAACTCCATACGGCAAAAAGTGGATGCACTTCGTGTACAAACTGTTACAAAGATATACCATGCTAGCTAGGAAATGCATGCATGTCCTTCACATAAATATATAGAAAGTGATGACGGTGAAGCCGGTCACATCCCAGAGTGGGATCTCGCGGTGTAAGACTTTTTCTGCATGTTTGTCCCTTTCTTATGATTGCGCCGTAACCATGGATAATCTTCATCATTTAACATGATGCTTGGGTTAGTCTTCACTCTGAAGGGAGGGATTTCATGAAACTTTTCATAATCTTCGGACATGTCTGTCTTGTCCTCCACTCCCACAAGTTTCTTTTCCCTGAAAGAACTATGTGGCGCTTTGGCTCACCGTATGATGTATTCGCTTCCTTATCTTTTTTTCTCCTCGGTTTGCCAGACATGTCCTTCACATAGAAAACCTGAGCCACATCATTGGCTAGGACGAATGAGTCGTCTGTGTATCCAAGATTGTTGAGATCCACTGTTATCATGCCGTACTGCGGGTCTACCTATACCCCGCCTCCAGTATATTTGACCCATTTGCACCAAAACAAAGGGACCTTAAGATCAGGTCCATAGTCAAGTTCCCATATCTCCTCTATGTAACCATAATATGTGTCTTCAAAGTTGGTTGTATCATAGCGGACACCACTGTTTTGGTTGGTGCTCTTCTTATCTTGGGCGATCGTGTAAAATGTATTCCCATTTATCTCGTACCCTTTGAAAGTCGTTACAGTCGAACTTGGTGTCTTGGCCAACCAGTACAGTTCATTTGGAACATCGTTGTCATTGATGAGCTTTGTTTGCAACCAACTAGCAAAAGTCTCCATGTGTTTACGTTCAATCCAGGGGTCAGACTGCTCCGGGTTCTTGGACCGTACAATATCCTTGTGTTCCTCCATATATGGAGTCACCAAGGTGGAATTTTGTAGAACCGTGTAGTGTGCTTGAGTGAAAGAATGCTCGTCCATATTTATTGCTTCTTTCTTTCCTAATGTGCCTTTTCCACCCAGTCTCCCCTCATGCCGTGATTCAGGAAGACCAATAGGCTTAATGTCAGGAAAAAAGTCAACACAAAACTCAATAGCCTCCTCTGTTCCATATCCCTTGGCGATGCTTCCTTCTGGCCTAGCACGGTTATGAACATATTTCTTTAAGACTCCCATGAAACTCTCAAAGGGGAACATATTGTGTAGAAATACGGGACCCAGAATGTTAATCTCTTCGACTAGGTGCACTAGAACGTGCGGCATAATATTGAAGAAGGATGGAGGGAACACCAACTCGAAACTGACAAGACATTGGACCAGGTCATTCTGTAACCTTGGTAGGATTTCTGGATCAATTACCTTCTGAGAAATTGCATTCAAGAATGCGCATAGCTTCACAATGGCTAATCGAACATTTTCCGGTAGAAGGCCCCTAAGTGCAACCGGAAGTAATGGCGTCATAATCACGTGGCAGTCATGAGACTTTAGATTTTGAATTTTTTTTCTCTGCCATATTTAGTATTCCCTTTATATTCGACGAGAAGCCAGACGGGACCTTCATACTGAGCAGGCATTCAAAAAAGATTTCCTTCTCTTCTTTCGTAAGAGCGTAGCTGGCAGGACCTTGATACTGCTTTGGAGGCATGCCGTCTTTTTCATTAATTCTTTGCTTGTCCTCCCATGCCTCCGGTGTATCTTTTGTCTTTCCATACACGCCCAAGAAGCCTAGAAGGTTCACACCAAGATCTTAGGTAGACATCAATGTCCTTGCCGGGTTGCTTAGGGCCTTGAATGAGCACTGGCATCATAATGAACTTCCGCTTCATGCACAGCCAAGGAGGAAGGTTGTAGATACATAGAGTCACGGGCCAGGTGCTGTGACTGGAGCTCTGCTCGCCAAAAGGATTCATGCCATCTGTACTAAGACCAAACCATAAGTTCGTTGCGTTAGCTGCAAAGTCCTCCAACTCCCTCTCGATTTTTCTCCACAGCAACCCATCAGCGGGTGCTCTCAACATCCCGTCTTTCTTATGTTCTTCTTTGTGCCATTGCAACAACTTGGCATGCTCTTTGTTTTGGAACAAACGTTTCAACCGTGGTATTATAGGAGCATACCACATCACCTTGGCAGGAACCCTCTTCCTATGGCTTTCGCCCTCCACATCACCAGGGTCATCGCGGGGGATCTTATAGCGCAGTGCACCGCATACCGGGCATGCATCCAAATTCTCGTACTCCTCACCGCGGTAGAGGATGCAGTCATTAGGGCATGCATGTATCTTCTGCACCTCTAATCCTAGAGGGTAGACAACCTTCTTTGCTTCGTACGTACTTTCAGGCAATTCGTTATCCTCTGGAAGCATCTTCTTTATCATTATCAGCAATTCTTGAAACCGCTTGTCAGTTACACCATTCTTCGCCTTCCATTGCAGCAATTCCAGCGTGGTACCCAGCTTTTTCTTCCATTCTTCGCCTTGTGATCCTATAACATGCGTTTCAACTTCCACCTCTCCTTAATATTAACAACATACCACATAAACAAGAGGCTCACCAAGGTGGCCGGTGCCGCGACGAGACGGTGCGGACGATGGACGGTGGTTAGGACGGCCGGGGATGGGAAGGCACACCAAATAAACCACACCTACACATATGCAACCCAACAAGTTAATATGAGCTCAAATTGGATATAAATCAAATAAACTACCACAAATCACATATCACATATCTTTGAGCATACCACAAGCTAATCTAGCAAGAGATGAAGGAGCAAAGTTGCTAACCTTTATGAACACTTGGATAGATGGGGTGCCTTTTAAATCTTGACAAATCCTTGGCAAAATGGAGGATGAGTTTTGAGCAAGAAGAAGAACATGGGAAGGCACACCAAATAAACCACACCTACACATATGCAACCCAACAAGTTAATTTGAGCTCAAATTGGATATAAATCAAATAAACTCCCACAAATCACATATCACATATCTTTGAGCATACCACAAGCTAATCTAGCAAGAGATGAAGGAGCAAAGTTGCTAACCTTTATGACACTTGGATAGATGGGGTGCCTTTTAAATCTTGACAAATCCTTGGCAAAATGGAGGATGAGCTTCGAGAAAGAAGAAGAACAGGGGAGAAAACAGAGCTCTTTCGATCGGCTGTGGATGGATGTATATGTAGGAAGTCTTTAGTACCGGCTGGTGACACCAACCGGTACTAAACATTGGCCCTATACTTCAAAGAAGAATATGAGCACAACAATACCTAGGAGATATGCAAGAGTAAGTTCTGAGAACAAGCCCGACAAACGGGGAAAACAATCAATAAGCCATGTTGGCAGGACATTATAGGTCCATGAAAGGAATCGTCAAGAACAAAGAAGTTATGGACAAATCACCATGTGATGGTCAACAAGATATGGTTTCACACATGAAGTGGTATTACCAATCCTTGTCAGACTCTTGCATATGCAGCCACAACAATGCCTTATCTGCGTCTACAAGCGAGCTTGCCGCACTCAACAAGAATATGGGCCAAGACAAGAGGCCATACTCCGAAATATACACCGGATGCTAGCATTACTGTGTTCAGCTTAGTGGTCATTGCCGCACTCAACCCTACCATCTCGGCCCAAACGTAGTCGCGGCCTTCGGGTCGGCTTCCTTGGCCTTCGGGGCAACCTTCGCGGTTCCAGCCGTCTCGGTGCTCGAGTCGGTGCTCTCATCGGCGACCTCCTTGTCCTCTGGACCTTAGGGGTTGCCGAACGAGTCCTCGACCACCGGCTCGCTGTCCTCGCCAAGGTCTGGCAGGAGCTTGTCCGGGTCGACGTACAATGCAAGCTCGTTGGCCCGGCGGACGAGAACCGACATGCAGGCCGCCCATTGCTCAGCTGGCTCGTCCCGGATAGTGGCCAGCCGGTAAAGGTCAATAGCGCGGTACAACGAGGTGACGAACCGAAGCGCCATCTACGCGCCAGCTCGAGCTGCCAACGCCATCCAGACCTCGAGCCGGGCCACGACATGCTCCAGCCACAAGGCCATGCGGTTCTCCAGAGCTCCCCGGCCCGGCCACAAGGCGATGATGACCTCCTTGCTGGTCGTCTTCAGCCGCTCCTTGCACTGCTTGAGGTGGATCAGTCGGTTCTCTATGGTGAGCCCAAGCTCCGCCATGTCCCAAGCGGAGTCCTCCTCGATGGAGCGCCCGTGCGCCGGAGACACTCCCGGTGCTCCTAGACAACATGCTCGGCACGGTGCTGGGTTTCCGGGAAGCACCCTAAAGAAGAAGGGGAAGAAGGAGAAGAAGGCAAATCAAGAATAATAACTGGCAAGAAGAAAGTGGCTGGCCGAAAAAATAAAAACGAGTGCTTACGCTGGAGGGAGTCATCCAGCTCGATGGCAAAGTGGAGCGACAAGTCCCGCTCCGACACCAGCGCCGCCTCCGCCTTGGCAAGAGCCACCCGGCACTCCTCGAGCGTCCTCTCAAGGTGGGTCACCTCATTTTGGAGGGCGGCAGTGCGTTGGGCGGCTTCGGCTGCCTCCTTGATGGCCTTCTCCTTAGCCGTCACCTCCCGCGCCACGTCGGCCTTTAGGTGGTCTTGGATCGCCTGCCCATCTGACAGCTGGGCGCTGAGCCGGTCCCTCTCCTGGATGACCACCTCGACGCTCTGCACGAGCCGGTCCCGCTCGGATTCCGCCCCGGTCTTGTCCGCCCGGAGGGTGGTCATCTCCTCTGCAAAGCAAAATGGGCATCAACCGGACATTCCGGGCCCGCTCCGGTAGCCGGACCGGCTCCCGGGGGCTACACGCCCCTCACAGTACTTGACATACCTCGCACCCGCGTCAGCTCCTCCTCCAGCCGGTAGAAGCCATGCTTGCCGCGGTTGTGGATGGAGACCGCCTCATCAAAGAGATTCTGCTGCTGGGAGTTCCCCTCCTGCCACAGGAAGTCAAAATTAGAAGACCCACAAGGAGATCTAACCATGTCATCGTTTTCTCACGACAGATGCCATGGGTAGGCTTATCATAGGTGGTTGGGGCCGAAGGACGCTGACGGGCTCCGGGTGCGAGATTAGGCATAAGCGGTGGCGACACATGATGTACCCAGGTTCAGGGCCCTCCCTGGGAGGTAATACCCCTAGTCCTTCTTGGTCTAGTTGGATGGATAGTTGTGTTTACATGGGTGCTCCTAGAGCTGTGTCTAGAGGAGGAAGAAGGAGTAGCCGACTTGTCCTCCTCCATTGCTAGTAATGGAATGAGAGGGAAGCTCTATGTGGGTGTATGCGACTGATCCTCCATCCCCGTTGAATGGGGGCTCGGGTTTTTTAATATGCCAACCCCCCGGCAGGAGCCGTGTGGAGCGCGAACACTCTGACTCCAAAGACTACAAGCGGGGAGGCCCGTCGGAGGAGGGGGTGGACTCCTCGAGAGGAGTCGACGAGTTGGTGGACCCACGAGCCGGTGACCCTAGTGGAGCCGGAGGATCCGGCGCAGCCGGAGAGACCAGCGGAGCGGGTGAGTTCCTTCTTGCCGCGACGATAAGGGACTGGACGGTCGACGATGATGATGACGACGATGACGTAATGATTCTGAACGACCATGCTCCCTCAGAGCGTCAGGGTCGGCGGAGCGAGGAACAGCCGGCTCAAGCCCCGGCGGCCGGAGCCGCCGGCCGGGCAAAGAGGCCGGCCCAGGAGGGACCGGCGGCCCCTCCACCGGTCCCAAAGCGGGTGAAGGTGGCCGCACGGAAGCCACCAACACGCGCCAAGCGGGCCTTTCCCCTCGTCATTGGGTGAGTCTCTTTTTCTTGTCCTGCTTGTGTTTTCTTCCGGGTCCTGAGCCGGTGGGTGACCAGCCTTTTTGCGCTGCAGGGACCCCATCGAGCTTCACGAGGGGGAGCCGGCGGGGGACCCGACAGATGCCGCCAGCTGGCTGGCACGCAAGCACGCGGCCACCAAGTGGGAGGAGAAGAGGAGGCTTGTGGAGCTGCGAGCCTCAAAGTCCGGGACACAGGGCAGGACCTCGCATCTGGGGACTTCGAGAGGCAAACGGCAGAGGAAGTCCATGGACCCCGCACGGGCGTCGGACTCGGCAGCCGAATCGACCCGTCTATCGAGGCCTCCATCGAGCGGGCCGCAAGGGGCGGCCATGGTCCCGCCTGTGCCTCCATCCGCGGAGGAGGAGGCCTGAGCGAGGGCAGCGGCAGCAGAGCCGACTCCCGAGGCGACCCGGCTGGAGGTGCCGGACGAGACACCGCCCGCGGCTGAGCCGGCCTAGGTCGACGTGCCGGAGGCCTAGGTGGCCCCGAGGGCAGCGTTAGAGGAGGCGCCAGAGTTGGCGGCCATGGAGGTGGAGGCTCCCTCCGTTGCGATCGTTGCCCCCGAGCGGCAGGAGGTGGAGGCAGCGACGGCGTCGAGGGGAGGGCCGGTGGGGGGCAACTCCCGAACCCTCGTCGTTGTCGACCCACCTCTGGCGGCCGGTACCGTGGCAAGCCTGGGCGGCAGGGCCTGGAGGACCCTGCGGACCATGCAAGAGGTGCTCCGAGACTGGCAGGCCCTGGCGTGCGTGCCGGCCCTACCGGCTCCCCAGGCGGGCGACCCGGTCCCCTCATTTGGGGACTTGGGGAGCATCTTGGACCGGTGGTGGCAGGAGCTGACCCGGTTCGCAGAGGCAGCGGATGCCACCCTGCAGCGTGCAGAGGAAAGCATGGTTGCCCTTGTCTTAGATTTTTCAGTGGGGGCGCACAAGCGCACCCACTGGGTGTAGCCCCCGAGATGCAGGCCGGCTGATCGGCTAATGGGCAGCGGGGTCGGATTTCTTTGAGCATGTCTTGATTTTTGGCTCTGCGTGATAGGAGGGGAACTAATTGTGGCAAAAGTTGTTTGAGGAGGCGGTCACCATCCTCGTCCGCGACAAGCACGGCTTCTACCGCCTGGAGGAGGATCTGGCGCGCGTGCAAGGTAAGTTGAGTTTCGCGGGAGGGGTATGCAGCCCCCGAGAGCCGGCTGATGCCTGCCTTGTCTTGCAGACCATCTGGCTGCCGTTTGGGATGAGAAGACCGGGCTCGTCTCTGAGCGGGACGGCTGGCACAAGCTGTCCAGGCAGTCACATAGGAGAAAGACTAGCAGGCTGCGCTGCTGGCTAATGGGGAGCTGGCCCAGGACCGCCATAAGGCCGCCTTGGCGAAGGAGGTGGCGGCCAAGGAGACAGCCGTCAAGGAGGCGGCTGACGCCACCCGGAGGACCGCCGGCCTCCAAGACGAGGTGACCCACCTCGAGAGGTCACTCGAGGAGGTCAGGGGCTCCCTTGCCGCATCAGAGGTGGCACTGGCGTTGGAGCGGAAGGCGGCGTTCAACTTCGCCATCGGGGTGGATGACGTCATTGAAGGAAAGTGCCCGTTTTTCCCTTCTCCACCCGGTTGCTTTTTCCCTCGCTGGTTTTTGTGTTTGATTTGCCTTTCTTTCCTCTTCTTCCCCTTCCTCCCAAGGCGCTTCCCGGAAACTCAGCGCCGCGCTGAGCGCGCAATCGAGGAGCACCGGGAATACCTTTGGGAGCATGGGCGCTCCATTGAGGAGGATGCCGCATGGGACATGGATGAGCTTGGGGTCACCATCGAATACCGGCTGACCCACCTAGAGCGGAGCGTGGAGCGGCTGAAGATGGCCAGAAAGGAGATCATCGCTGCTCTATGGCCGGGCCGCGGGGGGGCTCCGGCGAACCATGTTGCCTTGTGGCTGGAGCAGGGCGTGGCCCGGCTCGAGGTTTGGAAGGCGTCGGTATCCTGAGCAGGCGCGCAGATGGCGCTCCGGTTTGTCACGTCATGGTATCGTGGCATGGACTTGGGTTGGCTCGCCACCATGCGGGACGTGCTGGCCGAGGAGCGGGAGGCCTGTGAGCTAGCCCTTGTTCGCCGGGACAACGAGCTCGCGTCATACGTTGACGCAGACAGTTCCTGCCGGCCCTTGGCGAGGACGGTGAGCCGGTGCCTGAGGACTCCTTCAACATCCCCCAAAGCCCAGCGGACGAGGAGGTTACCGACGAGAGCACTGACTCGAGCGGCAAGATGGCCGGATCCGTGGAGGTCGCTTCGATGGCCGAGGAGGCCGACTCGAAGGCCGCAACCACCTCCGAGGCGAGTGTCAAACCGCCAAGCAACACGCCGGCTGGAAGCACGCTGGCTGGCGACGTGCCGGTGGCTTGAGCCCCCAGGTGCCTTTCTCTTTCTTTTTTCTTTCCTGCAAGTTAGGCTTGAGTCCACCCACTGGGGGTGTTATGTAATGACCTATGCTGGCCGTGGGCCACTTTTGTCTTAACATTTGCATTGTGAATATTTGTGTTTGCCTTATTGCTCGTGCCGGCTTGTCCCTATCCTTTTTCGCCCTCTTGGTTCTTTTTCAACCCCCCCCCTCCCGTTTTCCTCTTTGGTTTCGGCCCCACTAGCCCGACAGCCGGGAGCCGGTCTGTAGATGGGTTGGGGTGTTCGCCTCGAGGGATCCGGTTCGGAAGTTAGGAACCGCGAGGGGCTTTCGGGATAAGTAGAGTGGTAGACGCGAGGCGGTGGTCCGGCTGGGCCTAGCCGGTATCTCCTTTCAATTGATCTTTCGTGTGAGCTAAGCCTTGCCGCCCTAGAGCCCCGTCAGTTGGACAGCCGAGAGCCGGATCTATAGCTGGGAGGGGTGGGAGGGTTCTCCCAACTCACACTACTTAGCCAATTTTCGAGAAAAGCGACCTAGGACCAGCCGGCAAGCCCCGGGCCGGGGAGCCGGGGAGCGAGGAAACCTTTGAGGGAAGCGAAACAGAGCATGCCCCAAGATCCGACATGGGACACCCTTTGCATTCATAAGCCCAAAAGGGTAGGGATATATACATACATTGGTCTTTTCAGCAGTAAAATGGGCGAAGGAGCACCGCATTCCATGGGCGCTCCGTCTCCTTGCCGAAGGCATCTCTTTTGTGCTTTTGCGGTTTCTGGGCATCTATTAGGTACTATACATTGTTGTGCAGTGTCTTGCTGATGATGAACGGGCCCTCCCATGGGGAGGTCAGCTTGTGTTATCCGGTTGTCCGCTGGATCCGCCTGAGGACTAGGCCCCCTTCGCGAAAGGAGAGTGGTCGGATCCGCTTGCTGTGGTAGTGCCGGAGCTTCTGCTGGTAGATTGCCGTCTGGCTCAAGGCTAGTTCACGATATTCCTCGAGTAGGTCGACGCCATCTTCTCTTGCCTCCTTTGCGTCCTTCTCCATGTATAGGGTGACCCGAGGCGAGTCAAACTCGATGTCGGTGGGGATGATCGCCTCAGACCTGTACACAAGGAAGAAGGGAGTGTAGCCAGTTGATCAGTTGGGGGTGGTCCTGAGACTCCAAAGGACGGCCGACAGCTCGTCGATCCAGCAGCCGACCGACCTTACCAGCGGCGTCATGAGCCGAGGCTTGATGCCGAACAGGATGAGGCCGTTTGCCCTCTGGACTTGGCCCTGTTACTGTGTATGAGCGACGGAGGCCAGGTCGAGCTGGATTCCTTGTTTCGAGCAATAACGCGCGAGTGTGCCCTTGGGGAAGTTCGTGCCGTTGTCAGTGATGATGCTGTGGGGGACGCCGTAGCGAACCGTGATGTCATCGATGAACCGAACGGTCGTGGCGCCATCCAGCTTTTTGATCGGTCGTGCCTCGATCCACTTGGTGAATTTGTTGACAACCACCAGCAAGTGTGTCATGTCGCCTCGTGCGGTCTTGAAGGGGCCCACCATGTCCAGCCCCCAGACGGCAAAGGGCCACGAGAGGGGGATGGTTTGGAGGACTGATGCCGGCAGGTGGCTCTGCATGCTGAAGCGCTGACAGCCTTCGCACTCATTGACCAGTTTCTTGGCCGCCTTGAGAGCAGTGGGCCAGTAAAAGCCGTGGCGGAAGGCCTTGGCCACCAGGGTTCTGGAGGTGGCATGATGGCCACACTCACCCTAGTGGATATCAAGGAGGATCTCCAGGCCCTTTTTCGGCTCGATGCATCGCTGGAAGACGCCGGTGGTGCTGCGATGGACGACCTCGTTGTTCATGATGCTGTATGCCAGGGCCCGGCATTGGATTTGCCTTGCAAAGGCCTCGTCCGGGGGGGTGCTTGCCTCGTAGAAGGAACGCCAAGATAGGTTGGGCCCATGAGGGGGCCGAGACGGGGGCCGGCTCGGGAGCTCCTGGGACTGGCTCGCCAGCCCCCGGGACAAGCTCGCCAGTCCTCGAGGTCGGCTGTTCGATTATCATCATGACGACCGCGTCGTTGGAGCCGGCCGCTTCGGACGTAGCCGGCTCAACTGGTGCCGGCAAGGCGGCCAAGGTTGCGGGAGCCGATGGTGAAGACGCCGAAGGGGCAGCCAGAGCCGCCGATGGGCCGGCAGCGTCTGCTGGCACGAAGATTGACTCCAATTCTTGGGAAGGCTTGATCGGTGGCTTGAGCAGCCACTCGAGGGAGACGTCGGCTGGGATGGCCTGCCGGGTGGAGCAAATCTTTGCCAGCGCGTCGGCCGCCTCGTTTTCCGCCCGTGGGACGTGATAAAACTCACAACCCTCGAAGGAGCTGGTGAGTTGTTGTACGAGGAAGCGGTAGCTAGCCATGTTGGCGTCCCTGGCGTCCCATTCACTAGAGACTTGCTGCACCACGAGGTCGGAGACGCCGAAGCAGAGGATGCGCGTGATGCCGATCTCCTTGGCGAGACGGAGGCCATGGACGATGGCCATGTACTCGGGCACGTTGTTGGAGGCGACGAACTGGATCTGGAGGGCGTACTTGAGCTGGTCACCTTTCGGGGAGGAGAGGACTATACCAGCACCCAGGACGGTCCTCATTTTCAAGCCGTCGAAATGCATATGCCAATGCGTGGAGTCTGGGGGAGGCAGCAAGAACTCCGTCTCCGCCCAATCGACGAGGAAGTCGGCCAACACCTGTGACTTGATGGCGGTTCTTGGCTCGTACCGGATCTCATGATCAGCAAGGGTGATGACCCATTTGGTGATCCGGCCAGTGGAATCCCGGACGCTCATGATCTTGCCGAGCGGGGCCGTGCTCACCATGGTAATGGTATGCTCCTAGAAGTATTGCTTGACCTTCTTGGTGGCGAAGTATATGCCATAGAACATCTTTTGGTAGTGGGGGTAGTTTTGCTTGGACGCCGAGAGGACCTCGCTGAGGTAGTAGACGGGTCGCTGGACCAGTAGGGACTTGCCCTCCTTCGGCCGCTCGACCATCAAGACGACGCTGATGACGCAGGTGGTCGCTGCGATGTAGGATAGCAGTGGTTCCTTCTTAGCCGGCGCGGCCAAGATGGGCGCGCGGGTGAGAGCCTTCTTGAGGCTATGGAAGGCCTGGACCGCCTTGTCGGGCCAATCGAACATGCCTGGTTTCTTGGTGTGACCGGCTCGACCAGAGCCGTTTTGCAAAGGAGCCCGTAGAGGGGCAGGGCATTCTCCCCCAAGTGGCTGATGAACTGGCTGAGCGAAGCAAGGCAGCCGGTGAACTTCTGGACGTCGTGGAGCCGGGTCAGCCTGGGCATGCGCTCGGTCGCACTGATCTTCTTGGGGTTAGCTTTGATGCTGCGAGTGGACACGAAGAAACACAAGAGTTCGCCAGCTGGGACGCCAAAGACACACTTCTCTGGCTTGAGCTTGATCTTGTACTCGCGCAGGTTTGCGAAGGTCTCCCGGAGATCGTCAAGGAGGCTGAAGTGCTTCTTGATTTTGACGACGATGTCGTTGACATAGACATGGACGTTCCTGCCTATCTGAGGTAGGAGGCTCTTCTGCATGCACCGCTGGAAGGTGGCTCCTACGTTCTTCAGGTCGAAGGACATGGTGATGTAGCAGTAGGCCCCAAAGGGCGTGATGAAGGAGGTCTTGGGCTGGTCCTCTGGGTCCAGTTTGATCTGGTGGAGTAGGCATCCAGGAAAGACAGCAAGTCGCAGCCGGCCGTGGAGTCGATGACTTGATCGATCCGCGGCACGGCGAATGGGTCCTTGGCACACGCCTTGTTCAGGTTAGTGTAGTCAATGCACATGCGCCAGGTCTTGTTCTTCCTCAGCACCAGGACTGTATTGGCCAGCCAGTCTGGGTGGAACACTTCCATGAATAACCCGACTGTGAGCAGCCAGGCGATCTCTTCTCCTATGGTACGCCGCTTCTCCTCGGAGAAGCAGTGCAGGGGTTGCTTGACCGGCTTGACGTCCGGCCGGACATGTAGTTTGTGCTCGGCAAACTTCCTCAAAACACCCGGCATGTCCTTGGGGGACCATGCGAAGAGGTCCCGATTGTCACAGAGGAAGTCGACGAGCTCGCCTTCCTATTTGGTGTCGAGGCGGGAGCCGATGGTGACGCACTGAGACAGGTTGGCCGGGTCAAGCGGGATTTTCTTGGTGTCCTTGGATGGCTGGAAGGAGGCCTTGCTGGCGTACTACGAGGGGGGATCTGGCACGGCCGGCTGGCTGGCGGTAAGGGCCACGAGGCGGTCGAGCTACCGCTTCTCCTCAGCGATTTCCAGGGCCTCGGCCAGCCGGCTACCATCTCGAGCGCACTCGATTAACATCTTGTAGTCGCCCGTGATGGTGATGATTCCCTTGGGGCCCAACATCTTGAGCTCTACATAGGTGTGATGGGGAACCGCCATCAATTTGACGAGGGCCAGTCGGCCCAGCAGCGTGTGGTAGGGGCTTGCGAGGTCCACGACCTCGAACAGCACTGGCTCGCGGCGGAAGTGGCCGGGTCCGCCGAAGAGGACATCGAGCATGATCTTGCCAATAGGGGAGCAGGACTTTCCAGGCACGATGCCATGGAAGACCATCTGGCTCACCTGTAGGTCTTCAATCTTCAGCCCCAGCTTGTGCATCGTGTCGAGGTACATGATGTTGATGCTGCTGCCACCATCAACCAGCACCCGCTTGAAATGGCAAGTGTGCTTCTCGGTGGCAATGGTGGGGTCGAGCACCAGGGCGTAGCTGCCGGGATTTGGCATTACAGCGGGATGATCTGCCTGGCTCCAGGTGACCGGCTTCTCCGACCAGTGCATGAATTGGGGAGTTGCCGGCATGGTGGCGTTCACCTCACAGTGGAGCCGGCACTTAGCGTGTTTGCTCGTTTCTTTGCTGGAGAATATGACGTAACAACCGTCTTGGTTAGGGAACTGGTCGATTAGACGACCGTCGTTCTGGGCCGGAACCGGAGCTAGCGCCGGGGCGGCAGCTTGGGCTGGCACCGGCGCGTGGGCACGCGGCGCGGGAGGAGCCAGAAGGCCGTCCGCCCGGGCCAATCGCTGTGAGAAGCTACACTGTCGGAGCGTGTGCATAGAGGGTTTGGCCCCCGAGTGGTTCTTGCAGGAGAGGTCGAGCATCTGCTCGAAGGTGAGCTTCGGCTGCGATGCAGCCTTGCCTGTGCCCTGGTGCTAACTGGAAGGCTGGGCAATCCGCTCCTGCTCCTCAGTGGTGTTGACCTGCCTGCTCCCGTAGCGGGGATCCGGCTGGTCGTTCTTGCGTTTGTTTTTTTGCTTCTGCCGGTTGTCAGCAGCCGGCCGGGACATTGCCGGTGTTGTCATCGCCTTGGCAGGCGGGGTCATCTTGACCCGGATGGCTGAATCAGCCATGGCGTACTTGTCCGCCTTGGTCATGAGCTCGGCAGGCGTGGCCGGCTCAGAGCACAAAAGCTTGTGCTTAAGTGGTGCGTCATCTCGACAGCCTACGATGAAGTACTGTACGGCCTGCACCTCGTGCACCCTCTCACAGGAGTTACGGAGTTCAGTCCACCGGGTGAGGTAGTTGCGAAGGGACTCGTCTGGCCCCTGAACGCACATGGTGAGTTCACGGGGGCTGCTGGGCCGCTTGTAGGTGCTGGTGAAGTTGCGGATGAAGGCCTCCTCGAAGTCTGTCCAGGTGTTGATGCTGCAGGCCGCCAGGCTATTGAGCCAGGTGCGGGCCGAGTCAATCCACATGAGGGGAGCGTAGCGAACAGCTACGCGCTTGTTTCCCCTGGTGATGCCGACCGCGGTGGCGGAGACGATCAACCAGTCCTCGGGCATGGCGGCCCTGTTATACTTGTGGGTGTCCCGGGGGAGAGTGAAGCCGGTTGGGGACGGCTCGTTGCGAATCAGAGGGCCGAAACAGGACAGGCCAATCGAGCCCTCCTCTTTGAGGAGGGCCGACTACGCGAGGTGGTTGATGCAGTTGCGGGCATCGTTATCGCTGTGGGGGACGCGCGGCCCGATTCAGGACAAGAGCTCGGGGCAGATGACGGGCGGAATAGCCCGTTCCGGCTCACGCCTCCGGGGTGGCGTGTGCCCGCGGCTGCGCCGGCTGCTGGCTGCCGGCACTTCTTGGTGGCACCTGCTGCGAGGCAGGTTGTTTGTGCGGCGGCTACTAACAGTCGGCTTCTCGCTCCCCAGCAGCTGAGAGTGTCGGGGGTTGTTTGTTTCGGCCCGGCGACCAGAGGCGCGTGGGGAAGAGGAGTGCTAAGCCGGCTGACGGCCCGTAGTCCCCATACACTCGCGCTCAAGTCGGGGGCTTCTAGAGGCGGCGTCGCCCGACACAAGCAGATGCTGCTCACTACAAGAAATATGCTAACTTGCGACCATCAATATGGGTCACCGAATGGTCATTATTTTCATTTACGACCTTTTTACGACCAAAAACAGTTGGTCAAAAGTTGAGTGTCAAGAATGGAAATTAAGGACCTTTCTTCTGGATTGGTCATAGACGTTTATGACCAAAAAAGGTCATAGGTTCTACGACCAATTGTTTTTGTCACTCATAGTCTGCACAGGCCACGTCGGATCCAACGTGGTAGGCTGACGTGGCAAATTTGCGACCAATTAAATTGGTCGTTGATAAGAATCAGCCCAGTCCAATTCGGTGTCTATATGGACCAAGCCCATTAATTCAGCCCATTTAATATATATTTTTCTATTAATTCTGGTTAGATACATGGGCCTGGCCCAACAATTCGGCATTTTTGTTTTCTGAGCTTCTTTTGTTTTTTGGGCCTTGGCCTTTTACTATACATTTTTTTCATTTTTGAAATGGTGCAGTGCTTGTTGGGGCATGGCCTTTTTTAGCTCTAAAAGATAATGTTTGGTCCAGCCTTTTGATGTTGAGAATTGTTTGGGACCAAGACCTCTTTAGCCCAGTTACACACATACATCCAGCATTATTTTGTATTCAAATCAGGAAAACTCTAGGTTGAATTAAAATCATTCATCATATCACATCACATAAAACATCTCCCCGGATTACATAACACAATAGATCATCTCAGGAATACATTTCCTTACACAGGAATAGGGGGATATACAATAAAACAATAATGGAACAAAGGGAATTTCCTAACAGTGCAATGGACTTCATTGCTCTCTCTTTTGGGACATGCTCCAACTATGACAACTTGCCATCCTACAACAAAGCTATATAAAAATGGACTTCATGAACATTAGTGGAGCAAAACGCACAAACAACACCAAGAGCTTAATAAAGCGGTAGCTAGCATCCATTCGAAATTTAGAAAGTTGGCATAGCCTCATCAAGCAGGCAATCAATTATAGAAAGTAAACAAGGACCAGACTTTTCAATTACCATCAAACAAACATAAACAGTGAGACCACACTGAGAGTTTGAGGCACACACACCTGAGCAGCTGTTGAAGTAGGTGATCAAAACAATCACACCCTGAGACGAAAAAACAACAACAGCTACACCATGAGAATCAGCTAAACACAACAAAAAAAACAAAACCTAAAGGATTAATCATCTATCAGCAAGAGAAACTCTACCAAGAGGAGGATATAATCAGCATCTATGAACAAACTAAACTTAGATATGAAACTTTGTAATGCTCAAGTTTCAGCTAGTAGGGATTACAAAATTTTAGATGGCACAAAAATTCTTCTAGTTGCACTTATCACAGATAGAAGAGTTTATAGTGAAGAAACCTTTTCAATCAAAGACACAACCTGGAACACATCAATTTGGAGGTGGTGCATGTTGTATATAATCAGACATCTCAGGTTGCATACTACTCATGATAATTCCACTGATCTAAGGAGTCAAGGGATGCAACTTGTCAATAGCATTTGAGGGGTAGAAGCTAATCCACAATGGCAGCGGAACTAATATTCAGAGCATCATCATCGATTTCACAAGGGCAAACATGATACTGCATCCCATGAGGCATGAAGGAGGATTTCTTACCATGACCATAGCAACACTTCATCTTCACCTTGTCATCCTCATAGTTTCTGCATAGACTTCTCCTGGAGCTGCTCAAAGGCATTCACGTCCACCTTCCCGCTTGCCGACTTGAAGTGCTTGCACCGGATCTACTTGTCACATCCCTAGCTAGATGTCATAGGACAGCATGGGTGTTGCATCATGTTTCAATTTTGCATCAACACGAAATGGGGACTAAAAGAGACCCCAAGCTCATATTTGAATCAAACCAATTCAAAGTTGGTGAAAATTCAACATATCCAAAATGCCCATCTAAAATGTCCCCTATGTCAGATAATTATGGACATGATTATACAAGGGTCATTCAAAATATTTGAACAACTAAAGCAATTTAAAAATAAATGATAAAGCTTTTGAAAATATCAAATAAAGCATTATCATTATTTTAGTTTACAAAATATCCTGAAACTTTTTAGATAAGTTTGAAATATTCAAACTTCAATATAAAAAATATTTGGGATATTTTAAATTAGCATTTGTACATGAAAAGAAAATAAAACAAACGTCAGATACAGAAAAAACCAGAAAAGAGAAAAAGAAAGAAGCAGAGGCCCAAGGGGGAACCGGCCCATCTGGCCCATGATCAGTCATCCCTGTCCTCTCGCCAGGAGGACACGGGCATGCGTTCGCCACGCGTGGGCACATGCCGGCCACCTCCTCCCTGCCTGGCTGCTGGCCTGGAGGGCTGGGAGAGCTCCAACGCGAGGCCTCCCCGCCGTGGCCTCCTTCTCCTCTCCCTCTCCCCTCGCGCGCTCTCTCTTGCTCTCCTCCCTCCTCTGCTCTGCCATGGCCGAGCTTGTCGGCGCCGTGTAGCCGCCATTCTAGCCACCCCCGCGCCCATCTGAGCCCCACAGCAGCCCCACAGTGACCCCCTCGTCCTCCCCATGATGCTAGAAGATGCCGGGAGTCCTCCATGGCGCGTTGTCGCCGTTTCTTCCCAGTCGGTCACCGAAGCCTTCCTCCGGCGATTCGAGGTTGTCTGCGCATCTCCGAGCTCGCCATCGTCCCCAGCAACCCCGTCGTGAGCTCCTGCTCCATTTCCCCCTTCTCTTGCGGCCTGTCCCTCGTCGTAGGTGTCATTCCCCTTGTTGCCGAAGCTCGCCGCCGCTCGGGTCGTCGCCGGCCGTAGCTCCGATCGCCCCCGAGCCCCCTCTGCCGCAGCACTGGATGCGCGGGTGCACGGGCTATCTCTCGGTGCCCTCCGCACGCCAAATGGTCGCCGGAGGCGCAACTCCAGCGAGTCGCCGCCGTGCGGATGGTCGCCGCCGGCCTCGCTCCGGTGATCGCCGACGTGGCCATCATCAGGGGCTAATCCCCTTGATTAGTTAGCCTCCTGCCACTAACCAGTGGGCCCCAGGGTGGGTCAAACCCCCTGGTCAGTACGGAGTTTAGGCCCCTGTCATTTACGTGCGGGCCCTGCACATCAGGTTGGACCTGGCCTGGTCAGCCGACCAGCTGACGTTGTGATGACGTCAGGCTGACGTCATATTTAATCTTTTCTAGTTTTAAAATAATTCCAGAAATTGTTTCAAACTTCAAAAATTCATATAAATTAATCTGTAAATCAGATGGAAATAATTTATATATCAAAATTTATCAGAAAAATCCAATGAATTCAGTGGTGCTATTATCATGCATGTTAGAGCAACCTATGTAGAAGAACATTGACATTTGCTAATAGGTTAAAATATGGAATTTGAAATAAAGAATGATTTTGAACCAATATTCAAACTCATTTCAAATTATCTTGGACATTAGTTGCATTAGGTCATCCATCCATGCTACTATGCCATGATCATGCATCATATTGTTACACTTGTGTGTATTGATTGCCTCTTATCTCCATTGCGGTAGGCCCTACTTCTAAGGATACCCCCGAGTATTCCAACGAAGGAGAAAACCTTCCCACTACTCAGCAAGGCAAGCAACCCCTTGATCATTCCGATAACATCCCACTCTCTCGCTCCTACTCTTATTTATTGGATTAGGACAAACGCTCATATGTATGGCTTACACGGTAGAAGAACCTATTCTTTTGCATAACATGTCATTGTCACAGTAAATAGCTAAACCTTGCAACCTAGCATGCCTGGTAGATGCTTGTGCCATGATGTGTTTAGCCTACCTTGCCTTCTATGCTTTCTATGTTTAGAGTTTTCTCAGGTCTGATTCATCTGTGTGATGAACTGGAGTCAAACATTGTTGTTCCGATGTGATAAGCTTACGATGAACCCAATTTGGTTAAGGTAGCGATGAGAGGCTATGTAGGAGTACATAGCGGGTTGTCTCATTGGGACTGTTCTTAGGAACTGAGTTCCGTGTTTTTGATCCAACACTAGTTACTATCACACATTGGGTTCCGGTAACTCGACCCCTCTAGACTTATCAGTCGCTTAGTCCTTAGTCCAGGAGTTGCAAGTAGTTTCTGGTGTTTATAGTATGTTGGAGGCCGTGCGTAGCACTGACCCTAGGTCGTGCATAAGCGGGTTCAGTCTCAAATAGGCGATAGCCTGGACTAGAGGTCTTATGTTATTGACGGTCGTGGCCGACTCCCTCGCTGGGCTTCCGCTTGAAGGTCGCCGAGGTGCATGGTTTATGTGCACACAACGATAAGTGGCGAGAGCGTGTGTGAAGAAGTACACCCCTGCAGGGTATGAAACTATTCGAATAGCCGTGTCCTCGGATATGGACTGCTTGGAAAACTTATGCTGTTCATAGGTAATCAAGTGGATACTCATAAAAACATCAAGACAAGTGTGAGTACCGTGGATGGCACTCTCCCAGGAGAGGGAAGTGAATCCATGGTGGTGTATTGTCACGGAGTTACTGGACTCATGTGCGATATCTAAAATGGAAACAAAGAGTTAACATTGTGTAGTGTATGTTAGCCATGAGTCAAAGATGGCATTGCTGCATAAACTCCACCACCACCCCCTTTGTTGCTACATGAGTATGAATAGACTAGGTCTGCTTTAAAGACTTGCTGAGTACGTTTGTACTCATGTTTGCTTAATAAATGTTGTAGATGAGACCCTGGACCCATCGGGTGGGTTCTTTCTAGATGTCGACGAAGCCGAATAGTTCGTGTCCCAGCTACGACCTATGCCCTGTGGCGGGCTGTAGATAGTCACGCCATGTGCGTTTTTCCCCTTTCATCTGTCTGTACTCAGACAGCTTATGCTTCCGCTTGGTTTGTATGAACTTGTTTGTATGACTTGAGTGTCGGGTCATGTGACCCCTATCTGTAAGAACATATTATGCAAGGCTCGTCTGGGCCTCTTAAATAAAAGTTGTGTTGTTATATGGTTATGTTGTGATGCCATAGTTGTATCTATGCATATCGGGCATGTCGTGCGTACGTGTGACGTGCAACGGTATGTATGGGATCCGACACCTAGTTGTGTGCCTTTAGTAGTACTCTTTACGGGAAACTGCCTCTTTGTGCTTCCACCGAGGCATGGTAGCTTGCTACTGCTCCGGACACATTGATTGACTGGCATGTATCCTTCTTTGTTGCTGTGTCTGTCCCTTCGGGGAAGTGTCTCGCGGTGTAATGGAGTCCCTGTAGCCTGCTACGACTCGTCTACATGCAGTGATGACATTTATGTCCCACGACGTAATGGAGTCCATGTAGCTTTCTATGACTCGTCTACACACGCTTGAGGCCGACACTTGCATTGCTGGCTTACGTATGCCTGTTTCCGTACGGATGTGCCACTTGGGTTCTACGACTAGTTATGTTGGCCCGGGTTCTCTGTCGTTTGATTGTCAGCGACATGTTCACATACGTGAGCCAAAAGACGCAAACGGTCCCGGCTAAGGTAAGGCTGCAGCCGTGGAGCTTACCGTGCGTGAGGCCGCAAAGTCATGTGATATGTTACAGTCTGGATTCATATGACTTAGGATCGAGGTCCCGACACTGTTGCTCCTTGATAGAGTTCCACAGCTTCTCCACCGCCTCCCGCTGTAGGGCCATGAACCGCCCCACGCTCTCGTATGCATGTCGCCCCAGGATGTCGATGGTTGTCTGCGTCCTAACAAAACCAAGCCACAACGAACTGAATTTCTGACAAAACCAAGCCATAGTGAATTGAATTTTAGAACAACAGACAAAATATATGGCATGCATATACATGGGGCGATCACACGTCTGTCAGAGGACTCACCACGGTATCCTGTAGCGCCGAGCAGCCATCTCGAGGCACTTCAGGAGGGCTTCGCGCTGTAACCTCATCGTTATCATCGTCCATTGTTGCCACTGGCAGGGCTGAGATGGCATCTTTGATCTTCCCTACGGCCTTTGAAAACTACAGAATAAGACACTGGTCCATTAGTGCAAAATACACAAGCCAATTAAGCATGTTCCTCCAATATTATGCAATTTCAGATGCAAACAGGTAACAACACCTATTTATATGCCTAAACAAACTAAGATTTTCTAGCAAGATAGATGGCAGCACAGTTGAACTTGTAGGCAGTAAGAAATTTCATCATCTTATCATTGGTCTGAGAATTTATATAGTGTAAATTTTGAGAAAAATATGCAGTTTTGAGGAACAATACAGTGTACAAGAACAAGACAGTGTACAAGAACAAGTCACGGTTTGTAGACTAGCCAAAGTGAGATGGGGATGAGGTGGTACCTACTGTTGCTACTGAACCAGGGGAGCGGAATGGTGCCCACCGGAATAATAACACCCAGCAGAGAGAAGCGTTACCACCCGGACTCCTGGAGCGAGCAACAGAAACACCCGGCAGAAATCAAAACGAATCCAAGCAACAAACTAAAACCACCATTGTTACTGCACGATGCTAGTCCTTACAACTATAAATGACAGATGAAAGCCAGAAAAAAAACACCAAAATATATGGCGAATCAGGGTGGCCTGGATAAAACAACAACAACCTGCAAGTGCAAACGACAACCCTGTTGCAGATTATATGCAGAAATGGGGTGAACAAACTTACTAGCATCTCATTAAAAGAATATCAAGAGTGCATTCCAAATGAACAGGAGAAACATGAACTGTAATGCGCATATTATCAATACAAGAAACAGTAGAAGTTTCAAAACAAATGGTAAAACTTCAAAACTACATTACACAGGGCCAATTCAAATGCACTGTGTGTAACAGCCCGGGACTGACGCTCCAGAAGATTCCCCTTTTATTTCCATTCTTGTATATGTTTCGTTTGGTTGTTGCATTCATCATCGCATCATTCGCATCATTTGCATAGCATCATCACCCACTTTAGAAAACTTGCATCCGTTCATAGTTGCCGGTTCTCTCCGTTCTTGCGTTGCCCGTTTCGAGACCAACCACACACGCCCGCGCCAGCAGCATCGTTTAAAAACCGTTTTAAAAGTGCACCAAAAATATTCTTGGATTGGGTCGAAACCTGGCATGCAGTCTTATTATAGTGTAGGTAGGCCGCCTGCTAAATTTCATCACATTCCGAGTTCATTTGATACCCCGTTGGTCGGTCGTAGCAGCGCGTCATCCGTTTATTTACCGGACTTTTTTGGTGTTTCAAAACCTCGTGTCACGGGCCGCAAACCTCCCTCTCATCTCCCCATAGCCCATCTACATGGCCACCACAACCCCCCTAGCTAGCCCCTCCTCGTCCGCACCGTCCGATCCTGATCGAACGGTCCGAAAATGGTGCAAAGCCCCCTCCCTTAGCCCCTAATTGCCTATTTAAACACCCTATCCCTGCCTAATTTGGAAACCCTAGGTCTCCCCTCAAAAACCGTGTCGCCGCCAGCCTGCCACCCTATAGCTGCCAGCTCCTCTTTCCTCTTGCGCACAACCCGCCTGAGCCCGGTCGGGGCCCGCCTGAGTCCATCTGGGCCCGGGTCAACCGCCACCACCAGAAGCTCCCGATCTGCCCCGCAGCCTCGACCGTGGACTCCCCGCGCCCTCGCCAGCGACCGCCAGACGATCCCCGCTGCCGCCCGAGCTCGCCTCCGGGCCGGTCCTCGCCGGAGCTGCCCAGTGCGCCGCCCTGTCTCGAGCTCCCTGCGTCGCCATGGACCAGAGGCCCCGAGCTCGAGCGCCTCCGCCCTGTCGCCATCTTCGCTGCCCCATGCCGGGAATCGTCGGATCTGGGTCGCCGGGGTCCCGATCGATCGTTGCCGTCCGGCCTTCTGCCAGCGCCGTTGCCCATCGCCGGAGCCCCCGCCTCCCTCCTCGGCCTCAAGCACTGAAGGACGGGGACGAGGGCCGCTCCCCTAGCGATGTGCTCGCATTGACCGCTCGCTCACGTGGGCCGGCCAACTAGAGACAGCGCTAGGCCCAACCAGCTTCCCCACCGCATGGGCCAGGCCCACCAGGTGAGCCCCCCCAGCCGCGCTATCTAGCGCCCCCTGGCGCTCTGTTTTATCCTGTGCCTATGCACTGTTGGACCCTGGATCAGATTCGGCCTGCTTAGGGTTTTTTTAGTTCTGCAATTTTTCTAATTAACCAGTGAATTATGATTTCAGAAAACCCCCTAAACTCATGCATTTAATAACTTTTCGCCCGTGCATCACATGTAAAAACTTTATATATGAAACTTGACTAGAATTTCGGTTAGATGCACAATTTACAACTCTTACGTATGTTTAAAATGTTTAACTTGCTGTTGTCATGTAATTTGCGTGGATTCCATGTTAAAATGATTTATTTCATAACTACTAAACCATAGCTCCGATAAAAATGGTCCACATATGTAACTTGACTAGAAAAATGTGTGGAATCACATGGTGGAATTCATTTACTGTTTAACAACTCTAAAATTGTGTTAGTATAGATCTGGACCAAATTCATAATATGCATATGGGGTTGTTTCAGAAATGTTATATATTGCTTCTGGCCTCATTTGAAATGCCTAGATGTTGTAGTTGGTTGTGATTCACCTCTTGCCATGTGTAACAACATTTAATATTGATGAGTACCTAACGAGAGTGAACTAAATAATTCAAGCGTGGAGTTTCATCAATATGCAACTCGTTGCATATTGAGCTTCACTTAATGTGTAGGAGTTTTTTGTTGTTCTTGCCATGCCATGCCTTGCATATTAAACCGGACATGCATCATAATTGGCTGCGCATCATATCATGCATATATTGTGGTGTATCTTGTGTTGGTTGTTGTTTCTGGATTGCTTCTTCTCGATAGAGTTTCGAAAGCATTCAGAGTGTGAGGATTCGTTCGACTACGTTGGCCCGTCTTCTTCATGAACTTGATCTTCTTCCGAGCGACATCTCAGGCAAGATGACACATTTCCCTGGATACCACTACTATCATTGCCATGCTAGTTGTCCTGACTTTATCTTTATGTCTTGCTACCTACCACTTGTTTGTCAAGCCTCCCAACATTGCCATGAAAGCCTCTAACCCCTCCACATCCCAGCAAACGTTTGTTTGGCTATGTTACCGCTTGCTTAGCCCTTCTTATAGCGTTTCTAGATGCAGGTGCAATTGCTTCCATGTGTCAACATGGACATACTTCTGTTATCACAATATTACTACTATTTAATTTAATGCACTTATACACTTGGTAAAGGGTGGAAGGCTTGGCCTTTTGCTCGGTGTTTTGTTCCACTCTTGCCTCCTAGTTACTTGTGAACCGGTGTTATGTTCGATAATTCAGCACATCTAACATGCTAGGGGTTGTTATGGCGACCCCCTTGATTTTCGTTTTAGGATAAAGCTTGTCTGGCAAGGCCCAACATTGGTACTAATTGCTTAATAACAACTAAAATTTGCATAGGGCATGATCACCCCGTGGATTAATCAACAACCCGGCCCAGTGCTACTCATGAGTGTTGGTCCAAACTAGAGTCGTGTGCGTGGCCAACCCGGGGCAACTCGGGAGATTTCTATCAGGCCACTATACACTGTGCTTATCCGGTCATGTCCTGAGAACGAGATACACGGCTCCTATTGGGTTCGTCGACACGTCGGGCAGCCTTGCTGGATTTGTTTTAACTTTCTCGAACATCTTGAGTGAGGAACTCCGATCTTCTTCGGGCTATCTCGAGGTGTCAGATTTCCTTTGGAATTGCCTAGGATGATCACGAGATCCGTGGTCGAGGTTATTCCCGCTACGTATGGTTAATTTGTGATGGACGAGTTGGAGCACCCCTGCAGGGTTAAATCTTTTAGAAAGTCGTGCCCGCGGTTATGTGGCAAACTTGGATACTTTGTTTAACACCCTGTCATAGTAAACTTGAACTAAACTCAAATAAAATACACCAACTGTGTGCGTAACCGTGACTGTCTCTTCTCGTGAGTCCTTATCCGAGAGAGAACACGGTAGGGTTAAGGTTAACGTAAGTAGGTGTTCAGGATCAGTTAGTGATCATTACTAGTTCACGTCCGTTGTGCGCAGACCACCATACTTTACTTTCTGTACTTGTAAGTTAGCCACTCAAATAAATGGTTAGTCACTTGCTGCAGCCTCACCACTTAACCATACCTCACCCATTATGTTTTAATAGTCTTGATACCCTTGGAAGTGAGATGCTGAGTCCCTATGACTCACAGATTACTACAACAACAGTTGCAGGTACAGGTAATGCGATGATTTGATGAGAGCATGTTGCTTGTTTGATTTGGAGTTCTTCTTCTTCATCATCGATCTAGGATGGGTTCCAGGCGGCAGCCTGGGATTGCAAGGATGGATTTCATTTTGTCGTTTGTATTCGTCCGTAGTCGAACCTTGCTCTTCTGTATGATGTTTGCCTATGTTGTTGTATTGATGTGACTCTGATGTAGCTTGTGGCGAGTGTAAGACAATTCCATATACTCATCTCTTCTGTACATGTACTTGTAATGATATCCATTGTTACAACACGACGAGATGCACTTATGTCCCTATCGAGGCCCTCGTGCCAAAACAAGGATAGGACCGCATCTTGGTCATGACATTGTGTGATTCATCTTAGATGCTATTTACAAAACCATGCAATATAACATAACAATGGTCAGTTTAGTCTGTGATGAAGTGTTCTTTTCTTACTAGGTTATCTCTATAAACAATGAAGTACTGATCGTCCTTATGGCAGGTGATAGTAAAGTTGATGATATCAAATAGAATGAACCACTAACCGTAATATGTTTGGTGCATAATCATGATATTGGTACAAAATGTGTGTGATAGCCTGAAAGAGAATGAACTTGATGGTCCTATAAGAATCTCAAAATCTCAGCATAGAAACAACAGGGTCACAACAGTAACATGATGACACACATTTGAGGTTACAGTATTTCCCTCACATCTCATAGCCAATATGACCATCACCGACTACCCTAAACAGTGGTTTTAGCCCCAAGCCACTATCTCACCAAAAACGGCAAGACAAGATGGCTTGGGGCTAAAACCAGTCATCAATTGTCTTTGGTCCTGAATTTTATCTTCATAGGGATGCCAATCAACCACAACGAAACTGCATAAACTGAGGGATTCGGTGTTAAGTCAAATGAAACCAAACCACGCAATTGCGTGCACCAGCCAAGCAATTCAATGAAGCAACAACCACCATACAGAGCTAAGCAGAAGAGCATGGTCAGAACTCGGAACTAGTATAAAATAAACACATGCCAGAGGTTAACTAACACACACCACATGAAGAAGCTCGGATACATGACCTACCTAGTACCTATACGCCATCTACAGACTTAGCTTAGCTTGCAACTCTAATTGGGGACAGACGAATTAATGCAAGGGAGTAGGACAAACAGGTTACAAGCAATCGCAGTTGGCATGTGTGCGTGCATCCATCAGCTACTAGCAGTTTCCTACCAGTGCCATTAGACAACCAGGCATTAGAGACCCGAACTGCAGCCTCCTTCCTTGTAACTTAGAACATGTTCAGAACTTAGAACTAGTAGTACACCAAAACACGGGCCTAAGGTTAACACTAGCACACACCATGCCAAGAAGTTGATGCTTGGATACATGACCCACCTACACGCCATCGACAGACTCAGCTTATAGCATGTACTCGTAATCGGGGATAAACAGGGCAAGGCAGTAGGATGAACAGGTTACAAGCATCCCCAATTGCTAGATCATCGTTCGCTAGCAGTAGCAGTAGGCAGCACGAAAACGGAATTGAAACCGGAACAATCCAGCATCCCGCTAAGGGAAACATGGCAGCAGCAGGAGAGAGAAGGGGAGAGGGGAGAAGGATGTGGCGGGCGAGGGCGGAGCTCAAGGTCGAGGAGCACGGGCGGCGCGGATCCAGAGCAGCGACAGACGGGGACCGGCGTGGCCGGCCCAGATCCTCGCGGGCGGCGGCGGCGGCGGGGAGAGGATCGGCCACCGCAAAGTTGGCGCTATAGTACTTGCTGTTGTCGAGGATGAGCGGATCTGTAGGCATTGCTGTCGGAGAGGAGGGGATCCGGTGGCGGCCTTGTAGGAGAGGAGCATTTCCTGCGGTGGAAAGAAGGGGATTTGTAGGCGTTGCTGTGACCTTGTCCGGGAGCAGGATCTCATGCGTGCCGTCACCGCCACCACGAAGCAGAGCAGGAGACCAGCGATGAGGTCAACCCCACCACTGAAACCCTAGCAAGAGGAAGTGATGCGGGCAACCACATGAGATGGGGTAAATCAAATCGACGTGGTGGAGAAGAAAGAGCGTAGCGAGACAAAGTTGTGGGTAGGCTTGCCACCGTCGGAGGGTGCCGGAATCGGGTGGCATCGGGCACCGTAGGTGGCAACGAGGAGTGGTGCAGGTGAGAGCACGAGACGAGCGAGAGAGGCTGGACGGGTTGGTGGGAGAGGGACGAGAGGTGAGAGGTGAGCGAGAGACGATGGATCAAATGACTGATGGAGAGTGTGGATGGCTCCGATCGACTATAGTGGGGGTCATCTGCGGATTACTTCCTGATTGGTTCAAAACATGAGGTATTTATTAAAATTATCTCTTAGTGCTAAAAACAGGGGGTTTCGTAAAGAAGCTACCAAAATTATTTTGCAAAATGACATCACTAAAAGTTTCACTTAATTTAGACAACATTTTATGGATGATCACCAATTTGTATGCATTTCCAATCTTTCTAGCTATTTTTTGTCATTTAAACATCATGTGTGAACATCAATAGCTTTCAAGCCAAATGATCAATGTTATGGCCACAT
Source organism: Hordeum marinum (assembly GCA_022496015.1). NCBI lineage: Eukaryota > Viridiplantae > Streptophyta > Magnoliopsida > Poales > Poaceae > Hordeum > Hordeum marinum. The sequence continues at coordinate 466,755,858 of CM039675.1, read as the reverse complement.
TCATGACATAGTTTGTCAAAATGATCTCATATTGTGCACAAGGGTGCATCTTGGAATGGAAAACAATGTTGCCTAAGGAAGTTTTCATTTTGTTTGCACGGAAAATTAATTTTCCATTTTTTGAGTGCAAAAAATTAGTTTTTTTGTGAAGGACCTATCAAATATTCGTTGCAAAATTGGACAAAATCATTTTTATAAAATATTAGGCGATATTTAATGCGCAATTGACAAATGTTTTGGTGCCAAAAGATTTTGATCCACCTTTCATGAAAAAGACAGAACTCTGCCGATTGAATTGAAAGCGGGTCAAATTTGAACTAGAGGTGCCTCATAGTTTTCTCTTTATTTTTTCCAAAAATCATTTCTAGGTAAATAAGTATCTATTTAATCAGAGATCCAAGAAAAGTATGGCAAGATTCAACACCTAGCTATGAACGGTCATGCCTGCCGTTTCGACCGCATTTTGAAACGGGCATAAATAATTCAAAAAAATGAAAAAAAGCAAAACCTTCACGTTGTGCCATCATATGTGACCAAGTTACCAGGAAAATAATAAACTTGTAATACGGTAATTACTTTAAAAAAGTGTTCTCAGAAATGAGCTATCATGTGTGAAGATTCATGGCTTTCAAGCCAAATGATCAATCTTATGGCCACATTCATGGCATAATTTCTTCAAATAATCTCATATTGTGCACAAGGGTGCATGTTGAAATGGCAAAAAATGTTGCAGAAGGGAGTTTTCATTTTCTCTGCACAAAAGATTCATTTTCCTTTTTTCGACTGCCCAAATTGAGTTTTTTTGTGAAGGACCTACCAAATATTGGTTGCAAAATTGGACAAAATCATCTTTATAAAATATTAGGCCATATTTAATGCACAATTGGCAAAATATGTGGGTTCCAAAAGCTTTATATCCACCTCTAGTGAAAAAGACAAAACTCTGCCGATTCAGATGGAAGCGGGTCAAATTTGAACTACAACTGCCTTATAGTTTGCTCTTTATTTTTTCCAAAAATCATTTATAGTTACATAAGTATCTATTTAACCAGAAATACATGGTTTGGTGGCGATACGTCGAGGTTTGGACAGTGGACGAGTGCCCCAACTCCAGAGCGCGTAAACTCGCATGCCCGCCGCGTGGTCACCGTGTGACCATGGCGTTGCCATGTATTCTGGGCGGCCTAGGCATGTCTAGTGGGTTGGGCACTCCCTAGGTAGGTGCTAGGAAGAAAATGACAATAGAACATGGACAATGGGCATGAGTTTTGGCTGAGGATGATCATCTACTAAGAAGACTGTCTTCACACATTTTCAGCTCAAATGGATGACCTTAGGTAGTACTTGCTTTGCAAAGTACCACATTGGACAAAAATATGAATGTTGAAGGTGGGCGCGAAATAATGAATGGATTGAGCTGAAATTTGGTGGAGGATGGTTATAAGGGCATAGGAAAGAGCTGTAGAAAATTGATACCATTTGGACATGCCAAAGTAGTACTTCCTTCACAATGCTCTTCTCCGGACAAAAACTTGGGAAAATTAGTGAGGGAAACTTGATAAATGAAATGAGCTCAAATTTAGTGTAGGTAAGTTAAATAGGTATGGTAATGCCCTAATAAATTTTCAGAAATAATGAAGCAATATATAATATAGTTGCTTCACAAAGCTTCCCTCTGGATAGAAACTTTGGAACTTTTCTGAGGAAGATTTACTAGGAAAATTGAGCTGAATATTATCATGTGGCAATGATTTGGGTATGGAAGAGCACCCAAATAGTTTAAGGGTAATAGGAGGGGTCTAGATAGCTCTTGCTTTGCAATGTGCCAATCTGGCCATAAATAGAAATTGAACCTGGGCTCACATAGTTGATTTGATTGAGCTGCAATTTGGAGGAGGGTGATAATGTGGGCGTATGAAGTCACTGTATAAATTTCATGCCATTTGGATATATAAAAATGGTACTTCCTTCACAATGCTCTCAAGTTAACATAAAATTGAGAAAAATATTGAGGGAAAGTGGTTAAATTAAATGAGCTAAAATTTGGTGGAGGGAGGTTCCATGGGCAGGGTCATGTCCTGGTAAATTTGCAGCAATTATTAAGCAATATAAAATATAGTTGCTTCACAAACTGAAAATATTACCACAAACAAAGATTGGATGGTGAGCTCTCTTGGATTGTTAGATGGGGCTAATTCTTTTTAGAGATCTATGATATGGGCACATAGAAGATGTGGAAAAATTCAACTCATTAGGATATGCATAGCTAGTACTTCCTTCGCAAAGCTTCTAGCTGAAGACAACCTTTGGAAAATTGTCGAGGAAGATTTACTTGGCAAATGGAGCTGAATTTTGTCATGAGGAAATGATTTGGATAGGAAAGAGTGCCAAAAATTTTTGAGGTCAATCAAGAATATATAAATATCACTTCCTTCCTAAAGTGTTGTTCTGAACAAAATAGGAAAATGGATATTGTTGAATTATTTTTGAACTAGGCAAGGAATGTTTTTGACATATTTGACGAATATATAATCCAAAGAATTTATGAGAATTGTTTGGGAATTTTGGGAATAGCAAACATATATAGGTTGCTTCACAACCTAGGGCAAAAATTGACACATGGACATGACACATAGGCAAAACTGATGAGGTGGCGCCTAGTCATCGCAACCCACCACAATTTACAAGGTTATGACCATCTGTGTTGGCCGTGATCAGCTAGAAATAAGGCAGTGGAATAGTGTTCTCTGCTTCACGACCGTTTCGTGTAAGGAAATTACGACCTTTCTGAACAAAATGGTCATTATAGTTGAGGTTTTGGAGACCTCCGAATAGCTTATGACCAATTGGTCTCAAATGGTTGTAGATTTACAACCATTTCTTCCAGGGTCACTGACAGAAGGTCACAAGTTGACATAATTCTTGTAGTGGCTGCGTGTCAGCGGCGTCAATGAGCTCCTTGATATGACGCTCGTGGGAGGCATGTTCTTCGCCCTCCAAGGTAGCCAATTCCTCGTAGGCTACCTTGAGGGCCCGCAGGTTGGCTATGGGGGTGTCGTAGGCAGGCATCTTGCCGCCTAGGATTTCAGCAACCACGCGGCCGCGGTTGCGCACAGCCCCACGCCGACTGAGCTCGGTGCCAGCCGGGGTGAGACCGTAGACGGAAGCGTATTCCCACTGGGCAACCTCCATGCAGCGCCGCGTGGCCGTGAGGATGGTGGCGTCGTCGAACAGGACACGACGAACCGCCTCGAGGTCAGCCGCGGCGGCGTCGGGGTTCGCCGTCGGGGCGATGGGAGTGCTCAATCCCCGGAGGGCCGCACCGAGTGTGTCGGAGGTGCCGACGCGAGTCACGGCGGCGTCAGCCTTGGCGCAGGCACGTCCGGAGGAGGTGAAGGAGATGATGGCTATCGCCTCACATGATCATGGGAGCTCCTGGACTTGGTCACAGCAAGTGCGCCCACGGCCGTGGGCAGATCGGCGTAGAGGAGCACCTGCCCGGGGTACTCGTTCGCGGCCGGAACCTCGGCGAGGCTGAGCCAGCCGAAGCGCTCAGTGAGCGCATCGATGTCGGCCGCGAGGCCAACGGAGTCGCCCATCAGGGCGTGCTGGAGCAAGCCCCACGCGCCCACGGTTTCGCGTGGATGTGCGGAAGCAGTGAGGGATGGCGAGGGGTCCCGCCCAGAGCATGAATCTGGCCAGTACCGCGTACGGCCCCACGGTGGGTGCCAACTGTCGTCATTTTATCATGACAGATGCCATGGGTAGGCTTATATTAGGTGGTTGGGGTCGAAGGACGCCGACAGGCTCCGGGTGCGAGATTAGGCACAAGCGGTGGCGACACATGATGTACCCAGGTTCAGGGCCCTTCGGGGGAGGTAACACCCCTAGGCATGATTGGTCTAGTTGGATGGATAGTTGTGTTTACAAGGGTGCTCCTAGAGCTGTGTCTAGAGGAGGAAGAAGGAGCAGCCGGCTCGTCCTCCTCCCTTGCTAGCGATGGAATGATAGGGAAGCTCTATGTGGGTGTATGCAAATGATCCTCCATCCCCGTTGCATGGGGGGCTCGGGGTTTTTAATAGGCCAACCCCCCGGCTCTATAATATGTTCTAAAGTACAGGGGTGGTGGGACCCAACTGGCAGTCTCTCCGGCTGGCCAGGGGGTCCCGCCCTTTGTCCCGTCTCGTTGTCTATATGGTCCATCAGCTGAGCGGTCCCGTCTTTCGCTGGGGCCCGCCAGCCGGCTCTACGATTGGCCCTCGCCCACCTGTCGCTGCATGGGTCACCCGAGAGGCGTCGTCTAGCACCAGCCGGCAGAAGTCTCCGGTATGGCCGACCGCACTGTAGCCACGCCGGGGCAGGTAATCGAGTGGGTGAGGGCGTGCCGGCACTATTTCCCCGCCCGGTCACGCTCGCCAAGGTCAGCGGTTTGGACGACCGGACTGTAGCCATGCGCTATAGTGCATCAGTGGCCATTGTGGCTATAGGGCCACCCGTCATGGCGGTCATGTCTTGTCGTCGTACCTGTGCGCAAGGGGACGGGACGTCACACGTCCACCCTGGGGTCAACGGAGGAGGTGGCCTAGAAGGCAGCCGGCCATGCCCAGCCGGCCGGGAGTCGAGCCGGTTGCACGACCAGCCGTCCGTGTTGCTAGCCGGCGGCAGCTCGAGCCGGCCGTCCTCCAACCGTCCATGGGCAGCCGACCGTGTAGTTTTCCTTCGAAGTGGAAGGGGGGAGAACCCCCTTGCTTTGGCCTACCTAGGGGTAATAACCCCGTCAGGCCCGGCTGCCGCACAGCCGGTCAGCCAACCCTCATCTCGGGGGCTACACCCAGTGGGTGCGCTTTCGCACCCCCACTGAAAATTTCAACAAGGATAACGACGCTTACCTCCGCGCGCCGCAGGGTGGTGTCGGCCGCTTCCGCAAACCGGGCCAGCTCCTGGTGGCGCCGATCCAAGGCGCTCCCTAACTCCACGAAGGCAGGGACCGGGCTGCCTGCCGGGCAAGCCGGAAGGGTTGGGACACGCGCCAGCGCCTCCCAGTCCCGGATCATGTCCTCCATGGATCACTGGGCCCGGCCGTCGTCACCGCCCGTCCTGGCGTTCGCCACGGTTTCGGCCACTGGGGGAGGCTTGATGACAGCGAGGGCATGGGAATTGGTCCCCACTTGCCCCTTTCTCGGCGCTCGCACTACCTCCTCCTCCTGCTATCCCAACGTGGCGACCGCGATGGACGGTGCCTTCATCTTCACTGCCGTCGTCTCAATAGCCGCCGCTTTCGGGGCCGCCGAGGCCTCCGGCACATCGACCCGGGCCGATTCAGCCGTGGGTGGCATCACGTCCGGCATCGTCGGCCGGGTGGCATCGTCTCAATAGCCGCGGGTGGCATCACGTCCGGCTCCGTACCCTCCGCCCCCGATCGGGCTACCTCCTCCGCAGGCGGGGGCGCAGATGGATCCGTAGCCGCCCCTCACGACTCGCTCAATGGGGACCTTCATAGACGGGTCGATTCCGTCACCGAGTCGGCTACCTGTGTGGGGTCCTCGGGACTCTCCGCCTCTCGCCGCTTGGTGTCCCGGATGCGAGGCCCCGCCTCGTGCTCCAGACTTCGAGGCTCGCAGCTCGCGGGCCAGCTGGCTTGCGGCGTCCGTCGGGTAAACCGCCGACTCCACTTCATGGAGCTCGATGGTGTCCCTAAGACACATAAGGGTCAAACACACACCGAACCATGACTCGGAAAGGAACACACGCAAAAAAGAAAGGTCTGGACGACGCTGGGCCTGCCGGCTCCTGGGTCGGCCGCCTCCTCGACCCCTCCTGAGGAGTCAACCCCCTCTTTTGGCGGGCCTCCTTGCTCATAGTCCTCAGAGTCGGAGTGGTCACGCTCCACCTCAAAGATCTAGGGGTGTGGGCCATCCGGCGTGTTCTGTCGCACGAACAACTGTAGTTAGCATGGAGAAGTAAGGTCGGATGTCGGCTGCCGGCTGGGGAGGTTCAAACAAAAAGGGCCGCCTCAACGAAATGTACAAGGGGAGGTTGGTTGAGGCGGTCGTATGGCTCCTTGCCGAAGACCATGCGTCGGTGCCAGCTTGAACGTCGTGATGGCATTCACCCACCTCGCCACCTGAGCTAGCGTCAGGTCGACAATCATCAGCCGGCAGGGGTCCCGGCGGCCGGACATATCGCAGATCCGCTGCGGCCTCATATGGACAGGTAGCACCTGGCGCGAGATGAAGGCCGCCACCAGATCGGAGGCAACCAGCCCTGCTTCGGTCCTCATCTGCACGAGCCGGCCAAGCTCCGCAAGAGCCACTCCGCACGGGGCGGCTCCCGACCAGTTCGCTTTGGAGGAGTGCGCATTGACAAAGGCCGGTAGCTGGATGTAATCCTGCTGCGGGTCGGCGTTCTTCACGTAGAAGAACGTTCGATGCCAGCCCTTGACAGAGTCAATGAGGATAAAGTGCAGGAAGCGCGTGTCGCGGCAGCACACCACCGCACCCCCGCAGACATTGCTGTTCAGCGCCTTGAGGTAGAAGAGCGCGTTGAAGAAGTCGATGAAGGGGAGAATCCCCAAGTACCCCTTGCACAGCGTCACGAAGCCCGCGATGTAGAGGATGGCGTTGGGGCCAAGGTGGTGTTGCTAGAGGTCGAAAGTATCCATCATCAGATGGAAGAAGTGGCTCGCTGGGAGCTCGAGGCCGCGGGAGAAGTGCTAGGCGAAGACGATGAACTCTCCTGGCTGCAGCACAGGCACCACCTCGTCCAGCAATCACGCGCTCCGCCGATGGTGGCATGCGCGAGCGATGGAGATCCACAATGGTGTCCTCCGTGACCACGGACCTGGCCCAGCTTCTTGCGCGCCCTTCGGCCATTGCAATGACAAGACGGTGTGCGCAGCACGGTTGCGTGCGAGAAGAGCGGCGGCGCGTGAGGGAGCAGATATTACGAAGAGAAGAGGAAACGAGGGGGCAAATGGGGTGCGGGTGCTTCCGCCCTCTTCCCTCCCTCCCCTTTCAAATGGGGAGGCCACGACCGAGGGACATGGGGATTAACTGCGCCCATGCCCCCTGGAATCTCTACGCATGCGCGGTCGTCTTAGGCCACAACCGCAGAGGCATAGAAGATCCTAGCCTGCGCCCCGAGGCCTACTAGGCTGCACCCGAGGCCTAGCGGTCTAGGCCCAGGACAATATCCCATCTGGCGGCGAGCGCGGGACCCGCGCCATCATTGCTCGCCGCATGGCGCGCGACGGGTCGGCCCGGGTCCCGAGGCGTCACAACGTGACTCGAGGCGTCGGGTTCGGTTGTCAACCCTACTGGATTTTCAGCTTAGCGCCAGAGGCAGGTACCGCCGGGGGTTACTGACGGGGTTATTACCCCTGGGTAGGCCAAACCACTGGGGTTTTCTACCCCGCTTCAAGAAATTAGCGCGTGGCCGGCTGCTTACAGCCGGCTGGTGCACGACTGGCAGACGCGCTGCCGGCTGAGTTGAGGCCAGCTTGTCGAGGGGCCGGCTCGTCCCCCGGGCGGTTGAGCACGGCCGGTTGCCTAGCCGACTCCCTAGTTGACCTCTGGGCGGACAGGCACCCGTCTCATCCCTCTTGCGCGGGTACGGCAACATGACGTGACGGCCATGATGGATTCGAATGTAGCCATAGTGGCCGCTGACGCGTGGGCGTGCGTGGTTACAGTTCGGCTGTCCGGGCCGCTGACCTTGGCGATCGCGATCGGGTGGGGGAACAATGCCAGCATGCCCCCGCCCACTCGATTGCCTGCTCCGACATGGCTACAGTGCAGCTGGCCGTATCGGAGACTTCGGCCGGCTAGCACTAGACGACGCCACCCGGGCAACCCGTGTCGTAGCAGGTGGGCGGGGGCCAATCATGGAGCCGGCTGGCGGGCCTGCGCGGGCAATGGGACCTCTCAGCCGGTGGACCCTACGGGTGATGAGACAGCTCGAGGGGCAAGACCCCTGGTCATCCGGAGAGGCTGCCAGCCAGGCCCCTCACTTCTGTACCTCAGGAATATTGTAAGCCGGGGGGTTGGCCTATAAAACCCCCCAAGCCCCCATGCAACAGGGACGATAAGTCTCGCACACACACACACACCTACGGGACACTTCCCTGACACTCACAATTCATAGCATAGGAAGGCGAGCCGGCTGCTCCTTCTTCCTCCTCTAAACATAGCTCCAGGACCAACCTTGTAAACATATCCATCCATCAACTAGACCAAGCAGGACTAGAGGTGTTACCTCCCACGGAGGGCCCTGAGCCTAGGTAAATCGTGTGTCACCACTGCTTCTACCTAATCCCGCACCCGGAGCCCATCGGCATCCTCCAGCCCCAACCACCTACGATAAGCTTACCATGGCATCTATCGTGAGAAAACGATGACAGGCAGGTTGTCCAAAGTCAGTGAAGGGGTTTCAACTCAATGTGACTCCTGAGTTGATATTCTTCACAATCTCTTCAACTTCTTCAAAAGACTTGATAACGAAAGTGTTCAAAACACCTTCGATCGTCTCACCGATATCTCCAACGAGTTCCAAGCACTTGGTGCCACTAACATCATCGACCATGAGGTGGTGAAGAAACTTTTGAGATCTCTAGATTCCTAATTCGATACACTAGCTTTGATGATTCAAGATCGTGGAGACTACATGTCACTAGATCATGCTGATATTCTTGAGAGACTCAATATTCATGAATTCCAACAAGCTGAGAAGAGAGACCTCTATAGGACAAGCGATGGAAGATCTCGTGCGCTGAAGGCAAAGGCAATTTCCCTCATCCGAAGACGAAGACTTTGATAATAGTCTTGGTGATGCTGAAGAACTGAGTTAGGAGCTGACAATGCTCGTGAGGAAATCCCGAAAATTCTCAAGGAGAGGTCAGTTTGGAAAATCATCAAGAAGTGGCATGAAGAAATCGCAATCTTCATCAAGTGACTACAAGAAGAGAAGTTGCCACAAATGCAAGAAGTCTGGCCACTACATCGCTAACTATGCTCTATGGGAAAAAGAATATAAAAACAAGAAGTACAAGGATGATAGCTCTAATGACTCGAAGAAAAAGAAGAAATCTTCAAAGTCCTCATCGCACAAGAAGAACAGTTCCACAAAGGCTCAGGCTCTTATTGGCAAGCAAATGGATTCTGAAGAAGAATCTGGAGAATATGAAGAAGAGGAGGAATCTGAGGATGAGTCAGACTTTGGTGTGGCAAGCCTAGATCTTGCTACTGTTCTTGTTAGCAAGTCCATCTTCAACAATGAAGGAAATGAGAATATCAACGACTCTCACATCAACGACGATGACTTTGCTCCCACCTATTGCTTCATGGAAAAAGGTGCCAAGGTATCCAAACATCGTTCCTCCTTTGAATCAAGTGAATGTGAATCTGATGACAATCTGAAACCTAGCTATTCCAAAATTGCTAATATTTCCACGAAACAACAGAATGCTTTGGAAAAGATTTAGAAACTGGTAGACTAAAGCTATGACCTGTTGAACGAGGAAAGGGATCGAACTCAAACTTTGTCTGATGATCTTCAAAGTCTCTAGTCCAAGTATGATGACCTTCGAAGTCATTATGAAATCCTCTTAGTTGATCATGAGAAGCTTTCCTATGAATTTATTCAAACAAAGCAAGATCTTGAGAAACTAAGGGTGTCTTGTGAGGACCTTCAAAGGGAAAACAATTCTTTGCTTGCTCAATAGATCAGTTCCGCTCAAGAAGATTTTGTTCCAACTTGTTTGAAATGTATCGAACGTCGAATTGCAAATTCTTCACCTGAAAGTTCAAATGCTTCTATGGCTGCAACTTTTTCAACTACTACCATGGTCACAAATTCCTCATCTTAGGACTCCACAAGTGGCACTCACGAAAATGCAGGGTTGAAGGAATTATATGTGACAGACATGTACAAATATCTCAAAGGGCATCAAACCCTTTGCAATGTGCCCAAAAAGTAGACTCTGAACAAGAACCCAAGGAAAGAGGGTATTGCATTTGAGAGGAAACTCAATGTTGATGGATCCTACTCGAAACCTGAGCAGTATCCCAAAACCTCATGGGTTGCTGCAAAAGGTCCTCCTATAGATCCATCCACCTTATCTGGATTTACTTGTGCATCTTCATATTCCTCTAATGAGTCATTTGACTCCAACTAGAAATTGTTCAAGATTTAGAATGATGAAGTATTTGCTAGATATGTTGGGACTAACTACTGGAATGGTCTTCCGATGAACAAAATCTGGGTTCCCAAAAGGTGTCTTCAAAGTATTCAAGTAAATGTCGTTATGACACCACCCATGAAGAACAGGAACCCTAGATCAAGTTCTTCACATGGACCAAAGTCTTCACAAGGTCCAGATTCCTCATATGGTCAAAAGACTACTCATTCTCGTGGTAATGCTTCTATTTCGGAGGGAAAATCAAAGGGTCCTGAATATGTGCATTATTCTTCAAATCATTATATTCATAAGTCCTCGAAGAATTTTTTTCCTTATTGATACGAGTACTAAAACCCCCTCTTGTGAAACGAAGTGCACTTCCTTCAATGCCACATTTTTCATATGGATCTCGCAGAATGACGAAATCTTTACCACACCTCCAGATGTGGGTGGTGAAGAAAATGAACTAATCTCTTATGCAAGGTCAGGTGTCCAAACGAACTTAAATGTCTGAAGAATTTTCAAGAGACCTGAAAATGCTTGAAAGGATGCAAGCCCATCATGCAGAAATGAATTCCTCATTTCTCATGTCCTCATGTTATTATTGCACTGTTTTGATGATATTTTGTGTGATGAATTTTATTTCATATTGGTCACTTTGAAGTATGTGAGTTCGTAAGTTGTACTAATTTGTCTGTAGGATGAATCACCAAAAGCCACTAAGTGGGTCCTTGATAGTGGATGCACAAATCACATGACTGGTGACAATAACTTATTGATAGATTCAACTCTGGCTCCATCTCACTTGAAGCAGACCACCTATGCTTACAAAGGAAAAAAGCAAGGTATTGGGTCTAGGTAAGGTTGCAATTTGGAAGGATCAACACATGGACAATGTAATGCTTGTCGAATCCCTTGGATTCAACCTCATGTTTTTCTCAATGCTTTGTGATCTTGATATGATTGTCATCTTTGTCAAATATCATTGTGTTGTCATCATGGAATCTGAAAGATTCAAACTCTTCGAAGGTTTTAGGAGAGGAGACATGCATATTGTTGATTTCTCTATAGGTCCTCAGCCTACCACATGCTTACTTGCAAAATCTTAAGAAGGCTAACTATGGCATCGACGACTTGGACATGCTAGCCTGAGGAACTTGCACACGGTGATGAAGAAGAAGCACGTAATTGGCACTGAGGGTGTTAAATTCCTCAAGGATTATCACTATGGAGCTTGTGAGTCTGAAAAAATGACCAGATCCAAGCATCCCTCGAAGACTATCATGATTACCACTCGTCCCTTTGAATTTCTTCACATGGACCTCTTTGACCCCACTCATTATGCCACACTAACTAGTGCTGCATCTCTATATGGCTTGTCATTGTTGATGACTACTCTCATTACACTTGGGCCCATATTATTTGTTACAAAACTGAAGTGTAGGAAGTCTTCAAACGATTTTCTTCAAGGGTCGTGATGAATTTCAGTGTCAAGATTAAGCAAAACAGGAGTGATAATGGGACCGAGTTAAGGAACACTGGTCTTGATGACTATCTTGATGAACTTGGTATTATTGATGAGCTATCTACCCCATATTCTCCTCAGCAGAATGGCATCGTGGAGCACAAGAATATGACTCTTGTTGAGATGGCTCGCACCATGCTTGAAGAATACAAGACACCTCGCCGCTTCTGGACTGAGGCAATCAATACTGCCTGCCACATGATCAACAGGGTATATCTTCACAAATTCTTCAATAAGACTTCATATGAACTTCTCACTGACAAGAAACCAAATGTGAGTTATTTCAAAGTCTTTGCTGCTAAATGCAAGATTAGAGATCCTCAATATCTCATCACATTTACAAATTTGCACCAAAATCACATGAAGGTTTTATGCTTGGTTACAGAAAGGACTCGCACACCTACAGAGTCTTCAACACCTATCACTACAAGGTTGTTGAAACTGTAGATGTGCAGTTCGATGAAACTAACGGCTCATAAACAGACCACCTCCCTCCTATGCTATGTGAAATTCCTCCTCAGGAATGCATTAGGTTCAAGGCTACTAAAGATATCATACCCACTGAGGAACAACTACTAGATGAGGAGGTCATCCCAAACAGTGAAATCATTCATTCTGGTGCACCTGAGTAAAATGACGCTGAAGAAAATCCTCAGCCCCAACAAAGTCGTCAACCTGCTCATCCAAGAGTGGAAAATGAAGTGCAGATTGACAAAATCCTCGATGACATGTGCTACCTCTTGAGCATGCGTTGCTTTTCCCTTGAAGAGGAAAGGGTGATGCAAGGAAGTAGATAAGTATTTCCCTTAGTTGATGAGAACCAAGGTATCAATCTAGTAGGAGGAACAAGAAAGTCACCAATGGATGCACCTACACAAATAATCAAACTCTTGGACCCAACGCTTTAAAGGGGTTGTCAATCCCTTCACGGTTAGATGCAAGGATTAGATCCGATAGAGATAGATGTAACGAGTGCAGAAAATAAAAGGTAAATAAATTGCAGCACGTATAGATCTGAAAAATATATGATGGAAAATAGACCTGGGGGCCATAGGTTTCACTAGAGGCTTCTCTCTTGAAGGCAAATATCATGGTTGGTAAACAAGTTACTGTCAAGCAATTGATAAAAAAGTGAACAATAATGTAGTTATCCAAGGCAATGATCATGCATATAGGCATCACATTCGTATCAAGTAGACCAAAACGATTCTCCATCTACTACTATTACTCCACACATCGAACGACTCCTGCCTGCATCTAGAGTATTAAGTTCATGAAGAATAGAGTAACGCATTAAGAAAGATGACATGATGTAGAGGGATAAACTCAATTAATATGATGAAAATCACATCTTGTTACCCTTGATGGCAACAATACAATACATGCCTTGCTACCCCTACTATGTTAGTGGGTAAGGATACCGCAAGATTGAACCCAAAACCAAGCACTTCTCCCATTGCAAGTATTACCAATCTAGTTGGCCAAACCAAACCAATAACTCGAAGAGACTTGCAAGGATATGAAATCATGCATATAAGAAATCAGAGGAGATTCAAATAAGATTCACGGATAATCTGAACATAAACTCATAATTCATCGGATCTTGACAAACACACCACAAAAGAGGAGTACATCGGATAGATCTCGATGAAGCTCATGAAGAACATGGTATTTAAGATCAAAGAGATAGAAGAAGCCATCTAGCTACTATCTATGGACCTGTAGGTATGTGGTGGACTACTCACGCATCATCAGAGGGCAATGGAGTTGATGTAGATGCCCTCCATGATTGAAACACCCTTCGGCAGATTACTGGAAAAGGCCCCAAGATTGGATCTCTCAAGAACGGAGGCTTCCGACGACGGAAAAGTATTTGCGTGGATCTTTCTAATGTTGGCGGAATATTTGGGTATTTATTGGCAAACAACTAGGGTTAGGAGACCTGCGAGGAGGCGAAAAGCCTACTAGGCACGGCCAGGTGGGGCCTGCGCCTAGGAGGCTTGTGGCGCCCTGGCACATCCCCTAACGTTCACTCCAAGCTTGGATGACTTGTTTCCTTCTAGAAATATTCCTTCCGTAGGTTTTATTCCGTTTGGACTCCGTTTAAGATTCCATATCTGCAAAACTGAAAAACAAGGAAAAAACAGAAACTGACACTTGGCTCTAGATTAATAGGTTAGTCCCAGAAATAATATAAAATAGCATATTAATGCATATTAATGCATATAAAACATGCAAAACAGATAATATAATTGCATGTCGTCATCAAAAATTATAGATACATTGGAGACGTATTAGCATCCCCAAGCTTAATTCCTGCTCGTCCTCGAGTAGGTAAATGATACAAAAAGAATTTTTGATGTGGAGTGCTACCTAACATATTTATCCAAGTAATATTGTTTATTGTGGCATGAATATTCAGATCCGTAAGGCTCAAAACAAAAGCTTAATATTGATATAGAAACAATATCATTTCAAGCATACTAGCAAAGCAATTAATTGTATCTCTTCAGAATATAATGGCAACAGAAAGTTATCCCTACAATATCATATGGGCCTGACTATGCTCCATCTTCCCCACACAAAGTATTTATATCATGCACAACCCCGATGAAAAGTCAAGCAATTGTTTTCACACCTTTATTTTCTCAAACATTTTCAACTCTCACGCAATAGATGAGCGCGAGCCATGGATATAGCACTATAGGTGGAATAGAATATGGTGGAGGTTCTCTAGGAAAGGGATAAGAAGGTCTCACATCAACTAGGCTTATCAATGGGCTATGGAGATGCCCATCAATAGATATCAATTTGAGTGAGTAGGGATTGCCATGCAACGGATGCACTAGAGCTATTAGTGTATGAAAGCTCAAAAACAAACTAAGTGGACATGCATCATCAAGGAAAATATTCCACTAGCTATATGAAAGTGACAAAATAGGAGACTCTCCATCATGAAGATCATGGTGCTACTTTGAAGCACAAGTATGGAAAAAGGTAGTAGCAATGTCCCTTCTCTCTTTTCTATAATTTTTTTGGTGGGCATCTAAGACCTCTTTTATTCATTTTTATTGGGCTTTGCTCGCCTCTTTTATTTTTTATAAATTCCAAAATCTCATACCCACTTGTGAGGGAATCATAGCTTCCATCGTCCTTTCCTCACATGGGACATGCTCTATAATGAAAATCATCACACTTTTATTTACTTACAACTCAAAAGAAGATTACAACTCGATACCTATGACAAAATATGACTCTAAATGCAATATGGAAGTGATGGTGCATGTTATAAAAAGAAACGGTGGAAGTTGCATGGCAATATGTCTCGGAATGGCTATGGAAATGCCATAATAGGTAGCTATGGTGGCTGTTTTGAGGAAAAATATATGGTGGCTGTTTTGAGGAAGGTATATGGTGGCTGTTTTGAGGAAGGTATATGGTGGCTGTTTTGAGGAAAGTGTTTGTTGCACCGGCGAAAGTTGCGCGGTACTAGAAAGGCTTAGCAAAATTGGAAGGGTGAGAGTGTGTATAATCCATGGACTCAACATTAGTCATAAAGAACTCACATACTTATTGCAAAATTCTATTAGTCATTGAAGCAAAGCATTAAACGCATGCTCCTAGGGGGAAGGTTGGTAGGAGTTAACCATCGCGCGCCCCCGACCCTCACGCAAAGGTCGACAATCTATAAACAAGTCATGCTCCGACTTCCTTACATAGAGGTTCACCATACGTGCATGCTACGGGAATCACAAACCTTTACAAAAGTAGTTTTATCAAATCACCATTTACTTCCTAACATGTCTCTTAACATTACCATCTTTATATCTCAAAAATATATGCAAGGAATCAAACTTCTCATAAATACTCAATGCATTTAATATGGAAGTTTTTTATTATATCCCTTATGGATGCCTATCATATTAGGACTAAATTCATAACCTAGACCAATTACCATGCCTTTTACAGAAACTCTCAAAATAATATGTGTGGTACGAGAGTTCAAGTATTTCTATTAAATGCAAACACCACCGTGCTCTAAAAGATATAAGTGAAGCATATAGAGAAAAATTGCCCAACTCAAAAGATATAAGTGAAGCACATAGAGTATTCTAATAAATTCATGATTCAGTGTGTGTATCCAAAAGATGTGTGCAGCAAGGATGATTGTGGAAAACTAACAAGCAAAGACTCATATCATACAAGATGCTCCATGCAAAACACATATCATGCGGTGAATAAAAATATAGCCTCAAGTAAATTTACCAATGGATTGAAGACAAAAGAGGGGATGCCTTCCGGGGCATCCCCAAGCTTAGGCTCTTTCGCATCCTTGAATATGACTTGGTGTGCCTTGTGCATGCCCAAGCTTAGGCTCTTCCGAGTCCTTATTCCATAGTCCATCAAATCTCTACCCAAAACTTGAAAACTTCACAACACAAAACTTAACAGAAAACTTGTGAGATCCGTTAGTATAAGAAAATAAATCACCATTTTAGGTACTATTATGAACTCATTATTTATTTATATTTGTGTTATAACTACTGTAATCCAACTTCTCCATGGCTCATACCACATGATACAGCCCATAGATTCATCAAAATAGGCAAACAACTCAAAGAAAACAGAATCTGTCAAAAACAGAACAAACTGTAGCAATCTGGAAACTTCGTATACTTCTGTAACTCAAAAAATTCTGAAAAATTAGGAAATCTGGGAAATTTCTATATCAATATTTTGTAAAAATTTCAGATCAATTCGACGCTCTTAAAATATTAGAAAATTCCTGTACTAAGCGCAAAAGTTTCTCTTTTTCGACAAGATCAAATCAACAACTACCATAGATCACCCCAAAGGTTTTACTTGGCTCAAAAACTAATTAAAACACCAAAACACAATTACTACACAAGTAATAATGTGGGAAACATTCAAAAACAGAAGCAAAAAACAGAACACAAAAATAAAATTGGGTTGCTTCCCAACAAGCGCAATTGTTTAACGCCCCTAGCTAGGCGAAATGCAATAGATCTAAGTATTGTCATCTTTGGTATGCAACTCCTCAATGGCACACTTATATGCCCAAGGAGGCCCGTTGTTCTCATCAATGATAATACTCCTAGGTAAAAAAATCAAGAGATTCAATGGTGGCAATTGGTTCCTTAATAATATTGAGAAAGTTGGGGTGAATATTTATTGTCTTAAGATCTTCATCTTTACTAGAAGATTCACCCTTATTTTTAGGAACATAAACAAACTTGTCAGCCTTAGGAGGTGAAAGAGTTGGAGTGGTTTGTACTAAAGCAAAAGCGGATCCCAAGTTGGTAATAATGTCCTCTAGCTTGCCAATTCTAGAGGAATGTTGTTCCAATTTTTCATTACCTATGGGTTCTTCTTCCTTGAGATTTTTTAAGGTAACTCCTACTTTAGATCCATATTGAGTAATGTGATTATGAATATTCTTATCCAAGTTATAAGCTCAACAGTAGCAACCCTTTTTTCCATAATATCAAGTCTACACATCACATGTTCGAGAGTTAAAATTGTTCCATTAACCATGATTGGGGGTGATCCTAACAAATTTATCATAGCACTATAAGAGTCAAAGGTATGACTTCCCAAAAAATTCTCTCCCGTGATGGTATCTAGAACATATCTATTCCAAGGAGTGATACCCACGTAAAAATTACGATGGAGAACGGTAGTAGATTGCTTACAAATAGATCTATTTTGAGAATTGCAAATTCTATACCAAGCATCTTTTAAGTTTTCTCCTTCCCTTTGCTTAAAATTAAGAACCTCATACTCGGGAGTATTAGTTATAGTAGTAAGGCTAGCCATGCGTTCGAGCAAACGAAAGGCAAGCGAAAGAAGGGAGAATAAAAAGGCAACTATTTTTGGTATTTTCTGAAAATCGTTTTAGAAGTGGGGGAGAGGAAAACGACAGACAAATAGCAAATAAAGTAACTGCAAGAGATGAGTTTGTAATGGGTACTTGGTAGGCTTGATGTGTATCCTCTCTGGCAACGGCGCCAAAAATCCTTCTTGCTACCTCTTGAGCATGCGTTGGTTTTCCCTCGAAGAAGAAAGGATGATGTAGTGAAGTAGGTAAGTATTTCCGTCAGTTGTTGAGAACCAATGTATCAATCCAGTAGGAGGAACAAACAAGTAACCAATGGATGCACCTACACAAATAATCAAACTCTTGCACCCAACACTATAAAGGGGTTGTCAATCCCTTCATGGTTATTTGCAAGGATTAGATCCGATAGAGATTTATGTAACGAGTGCGGAAAGTAAAAGGTAAATAAATTGCAGCAAGTATAGATCTGAAAATATATGATGGAAAATAGAGCCGGGGGCCATAGGTTTCACTAGAGGCTTCTCTCTTGAAGGCAAATATCGTGGTGGGTAAACAAATTACTGTCAAGCAATTGATAGAAAAGTGAACAATCATGTAGTTATCCAAGGCAATGATCAGGCATATAGGCATCACGTCTGTATCAAGTAGACCAAAACGATTCTGCATCTACTACTATTACTCCACACATCGAACGACTCCTACCTGCATCTAGAGTATTAAGTTCATGAAGAATAGAGCAACGCATTAAGAAAGATGACATGAAGTAGACGGATAAACTCAAGCAATATGATGAAATTCCATCTTGTTACCCTTGATGGCAACAATACAATACGTGCCTCGTTACCCCTACTATGTCACTAGGTGAGGACACCGCAAGATTGAACCCAAAACCAAGCACTTCTCCCATTGCAAGAATTACCAATCTAGTTGGTCAAACCAAACCAATAATTGAAGAGAATTGCAAGGATATGAAATCATTCATATAAGAAATCAGAGGAGATTCAAATAATATTCATTGATAATCCGAACATAAAGTCACAATTCATCCGATCTTGACAAACGCACCACAAAAGAGGATTACATCGGATAGATCTCCATGAAGATCACAGTATTGAAGATCAAAGAGAGAGAAGAAGCCATCTTGCCACTAGCTATGGACCCGTAGGTCTGTGGTGGACTACTAACGTATCATCGGAGGGGCAATGGAGTTGATGTAGATGCCCTCCGTGATCGAAACCCCCTCCGGCAGATTACCGGAAAAGGCTCCAAGATTGGATCTCTCGGGAACGGAGGCTTCCGGCAACGGAAAAGTATTTGCATGGATCTTTCTGATGTTGGGGGAATATTTGGGTATTTAGTGGCCAAGAATTAGGGTTAGGAGACCTGCCAGGAGGCGACAAGCCTGCTAGGCGCGGCGAGGGGGGCCCACGCCTAGCAGGCTTGTGGTGCCCTAGTGCCTCCCCAGACATACACTCCAAGCTTGGATGACTTGTTTCCTTCCAAAAAAATTCCTTGTGCAGGTTTGATTCCGTTTGGACTCCGTTTAATATTCCATATCTGCAAAACTCAAAACAAGGAAAAAATAGAAAACTGACACTTGGCTCTAGATTAATAGGTTAGTCCCAAAAATAATATAAAATAGCATATAAATGGATATAAAACATCCAAAACAGATAATATAATAGCATGCCATCATCAAAAATTATAGATACGTTGGAGATGTATCAACATCAATGCAACAGGTCTCGTCACTTGCTCCAAAGCTTCACATTTGTCTAACGTTTTTGGAAACTTTGCCTTTGCCTATATCATAGAGCCCACCAAAGTTGTTGAAGCATTTATGGAGCCAGAGTGGGTTCAATCTATAGCAAGAGGAATTTCATCAATTCAATCTCAAGAATGTGTGAGAGCTTTTCAAGCGACCGGGTCCACGCAAGCACAACATGATATGTACCAAGTGGATCTACAACAACAAGCAAGATGAAAATGAACCTGTGGTGAGGAATAAGGCCCGTCTTGTAGCTCAGTTCTACACACATGTTGAGGGAATTAACTTTGTTGAAACTTTTGCACGTGTTGCTATACTTGAAGCTATTCGCATATTGCTTGATTATACTAACCATCACAATATCATCTTATATCAAATGGATGTGAAAAGACCATTCCTCAATGGTAAGCTTGATGAAGAAGTATATGTTGCTCAACCCCCCTGGTTTTGAAGACCCTAAGCATCCTGACAAAGTCTTCAGACTCAAGGCCCTCTATGGACTCAAGCAGGCCCCTCGGGCATGGTATGACACTCTGAAGGAGTTCCTCATGAACAAAGGCTTGAAACCCGGTTAACTTGACCCAACTCTTTTCACAAAATCATATGACAATGAATTATTCATGTGCCAAATATATGTGGATGATATTATATTTGGCCATACTAACAAACGTTATAGTGATGAATTTGGCTACATGATGAATGAAGAATATCATATGTCCATGATGGGGGAGTTGAAATTCTTCTTAGGTGATCAAATGCTCCAACAATGCAATGACATCTTCATCTCTCAACAGAAATACCTCAAGGATGGTCGGAAGAAATTTGGCATGCAAGATTGCAAAGGCGTCAAGATTCCTATGCCCACTAATGACCACCTCTGCACTAACAAAAATGGTAAAGATTTTGATCAAAAGGTATATCACTCCATGATTGGCTCCTCATTGTACCTGTGTGCATCTAGGCCAGATATTATGCTTAGTGTTTGCATGTGTGCCCATTTCCAAGCAAGACCAAAGGAATCACACCATAAGGCTGTGAAGCATATTCTTCGATATCTAGATCACACACCAACGCTTGGATTATGGTACCCCAAGGGCTCAAATCTTCATCTGACTGGATACTATGACTATGCAGGCGATTGAGTAGATGACATGTCAACATCAAGCACATGTCATTTCCTCGGACGATCCTTAGACAACTGATCCTCAAAGACGTAGAACCATGTGTCATTATCTACTGGTAAAGCTGAGTAGATTGCCGCTGGTTCCTGTTGTGCTCAGTTGTTGTGGATGAAGCAAACCCTCAAGGACTACGACATCAAGGTGAGGAATCTCCCTCTCTACTGTGACAACATGAGTGCCATCAAGATTGCTTACAACCAAGTTCAGCACTCGAAGACCAAGCACATCCAAATTCGTCATCATTTTCTTCGCTATCATGTGTTGAAGGGCGACATCTTCATCGACCATGTGGAGATTGAAGAATAGCTAGATGATATCTTCATTAATACCTTGGATGAAAAGAGATTTTGAAGTTGCGGTGTGAGCTAAATATCTTATAATCTTCGAGTGTTCTTCAAAGGACACACATCCTAACCCGTATGCAAAATTGATGACTTAGATGTGCAACACATGAAGTAACATTTTTCTTCAATCAGTTAAGACTAACCCTCTAAGTGTGAAGTAATTCATAAAGAATTTCATTCTCAGAACCCTACGACAATTGTACGCGGTGTCTGAAATCATCATTCTTATATGATGGATCTGGCCACCAACTATAGTTGAATTTTTTCAAAATTGAGTTTTTCGTCATTTTGCAAATTATTAAAATTTTCAAATTCCTCAAGTTTGCAAATTCTTCAAACTGTACGATTGGTGTTCCTCAAGTTTTCAATGTCCTTAACATCATACACTTATTGCTAATTCTTCAAGTTGATTTTATTCTAAGTGAATATGATCGGACCCGTTCCCCCTCTATGCTAAACTGAACACAAACGGTTCACAAATTCTTCATATGCATTCTATTTGAAACCCGTTCAAAGTCTTCACTGTATCCTTGTCAACTGAACAATTTGCGAACGGAACATTGAAATATTCTTATCGAATTTTGGTGGTTACCTGTCAAACTAATCCCACTTCCAATGACTGGATTAACCTAATCACCCACGACCCCCACGATCTCAACAACTCAGTACGTGGGTGACACATGTCGTCTGGAGAGCAAGGGTCAGGGGTATAGATGTCCAAATTCGTCGGGTGGTTTAGTTATTCACCCCCGCTATATGTACCCCTCCCCTTTCACTTTCACTTTTATTCTGATCGATCTCATCATCACCTCGCTTGAGCTCTGACCTAGCACTGCTACTAAGCTTCATCGCAGCCGAAGACTAAGAGCTTCACTGCCTCGACCTCCTCGCCATTCTACTCGTGTTGGTTGAGGAAACTTCAGTCTGCCACCACTATAGCTGTCTTCCGCCGCCAAGTTAGGGTGCGAGAGATCTGGACAAACAAATTTCCTCATTCTAACTCCTAGTTCATCGTGTTCTTCATAAAGGTAATTAAAATATAATTTATTGACACAAAATCTTCAAAAGGTGTTTATGCCTCAACAATCCACTTCTTAAACACCAAACATTCTCTTTCCCTCGATTTATTTCTCTAAGCGATGATTTTCTTAAAGATTCCTCAATTGTTTGGATTATCAAATGTGCACAACTCTAGAACCTAAGTCAAGAACACTTAGCGAATTTGTTCAAGATATCTATGGTCAAATTCCTCAACTTGGTATATTTTTGAAAAAATTCCGAGAATGCATATTGTCGGTGTCACAACCGGCGGATCTCGGGTAGTGGGTCCCAAGCTATGGATCTTGGATCAATGGTAACATGGACACATGATTTTACCCAGGTTCAGGCTGTCTCGAGGAGTAATACCCTACGTCATGCTTTTGATTGTATGGATACGGGGGGATAGGACATAGTATAAGTATCTACCACGAGATCGTTGTAATGAATATGAGATTGTCTATTGACTAGCCTGGCCTTGGCTGATATAATATACTAGATATCCAAGGTTTAGAGGAGTCCTTGTCTTGTGCGCCAAGTCCTGTGCAATCTCCCTTGTATGTGTCATGGGCTGCCTGAAGTGTCCCATTAGTGAATGACATTGGGGGTCCTTAGCCAACCCACTGGTCGGGAGATGGCGTGGTGAGTACACCCTAGTCCATGACACCATCACATATGACCTCTTCGGCGCTAGATCGGGACGGATCGTGATCGGATCGCGGGACAGCTAGCAATATGGATTGCGAAGACGTTTGACTACATCAACCGCGATTATTACCGCTTCCCACTTAGTGATCTACAAGGGTATGCAGATCCACTCTCCCTCTCGTAGATGCTCATAACCATGGATAGATCTTGCGTGTGCATAGGATTTTTTTGTTTCCCATGCAACGTTCCCCAAAAGTGGTATCATGAGATAGGTTTATGTGTAGTTGAGATCACGAGTAGAACAAAAAGTAGTTTGTGGGCGTTGATGCTCAGATTGCTTCCTCCCTTGGTATTTTCTTGATTCAGCGATATTATGGGATGAAGCGGGCCGGACCAATCTTACTCATAAGCTTACGAGAGACCAGTTCCATCGACTGACATGTGACTTTGTTGCATAAAGATGGATGGCGGGTGTCTGTCTCTGCTAGTCTAGTTGGACCGGATTCGACAGAGACGGTCCTTGAGAAGGTTGAATAGCAGTTTATGTATCACCGTTGTGGTTTTTGCATAGGTAAGAATCGTTCTTGCTAGATACCCATAGCAGCCACGTAAAACATGAAACAACATTTAGAGGACGTCTAACTTGTTTTTGTAGGGTATGTTGTGATGTGATATGGCCAATTATATGATGAGATATATGTAATGTATGAGATGATCATGTTTTGTATAGAATATCACGACTTGCATGTCAATGAGTACGACAACCGACAGGAGCCATAGGGTTGTCTTTAATTTATTTTTGCTTGCTTTGCTTTATCACTATGAGTTATCAATAGTGGTACAAGCAACAGTTGGCGTGACAACCTCATGGCGACACATTCATGGAGATCAATATGATGGATATCATGGTGTCATGCCGGTGATGATGGAGATCATGCCGGTGCTTTGGAGATGGAGATCAAAAGCACAAATTGATGGCCATATCATGTTACTTATGATTTGCATGTGATGTTAATCCTTTTATGCATCTTATTTTGCTTAGGGTGATGGTAGCATTATAAGGTGATCCCTCACTAAAATTTCAAGATAAAATTGTGTTCTCCCTGAGTGTGCACTGTTGCAAAAGTTCGTCATGTCGAGACACCACGTGATGATCGCATGTGATAGACTTTACGTTCACATACAATAGGTGCAAGCCAGTGTTGCACATGCGGAACACTCGGGTTAAACTTGACGAGCCTAGCATGTATAGATTTGGCCTCGGAACAAAAGACACCAAAAGTTCGAACATGAGTAATATAGTAGATATGATAAACATGAAGATGTTCACCATTCAAACCACCACATCTCACATGATAATCGGACTTGGGTTGGTGAATTTCGATCATGTATCACTCAGATGACTGGAAGGATGCCAATTTGAGTGGGACTTTTTAAGTAATTTGATTAACTAAACTCATTATGTTGAACAATAGTCTTAGTAACCTTTGCAAATGTTATGTTGTAGATCAACCGCTCGCACAGTAGTTCCCCTGAATTTTAATGTGTTCCTAGAGAAAGCCAAGTTGAAAGATGACGGAAGTAACTTTGTAGAATGGGCCCATAATCTGAGGATTATCCTCACAGCTTCCTAAAAGTCTTATGTCCTTGATGCACCACTTGGTGATCCACCCGCTCTCGTGTCATCCGAAGATGTCGTGAACGCTTTGAAGGCACGTTCTGGAGATTTACTCAATAGTTCAATGTGCAATGTTGTATGTCTTAGAACCGAGACTTCAAAGATGTTTTCAATGTTATGGAGCATATGATATGTTCCATGAGTTGAAGTTTATCTTTGAGAAGAATGCCCGGATCGAGAGGTATGAGACCTCCGATAAGTTCTATGCTTGCAAGATGGTGGAGAACGGGTCTGTCAGTGAACATATACTCAGAATGTCTGGTATTGGAACTGTCTGGCTGAGTTAGGGATGCCCCTTCCATCGGAGGCGATCACTGGCAGAGTTCTTCAATTATTTCCACCTAGCTACAAGGGCTTCGTGATGAACTATAACATTCAAGGGATGAACAAGTTAGTCGCCGAGCTGTTTGCTATGCTAAAAATCACTGAGTTAGGGCAATGCCGAACTGTTTGGCATGCTGAAATCCAGAAAGAGCATCAAGTGTTGATGGTCAATAAAACCACTAGTTTGAAGAAGAATGTCCAGGGCAAGAAGGGTAACTCCAAGAAGAGTGGCAAAGTAGTTGCCCCTCCCATGAAGAAACACAAGACTGGACCCAAGCCAGAAACTGAGTGCTTTCATTCCAAGGGAACTAGTTACTGGAAGCGGAACTGCCCCAAGTATCTGGCCGGCAAGAAGGCGGCCAACAACAAACAAGGTATATATGATATACATGTTATTGATGTGTACCTTACCAACTCTCGTTGTAGTGCCTGGGTATTTGATACCGGCTCGGTTGCTCACATTTGCAATTGAAAATAGGAGCTACGGAATAGATGAAGGCTGGCTAAGGATGAAGTGCTGATGCACGTGGGAAATGGTTCCAAGGTTGATGTGATCACCGTCGGCACGCTCGCTCTTCAATTACCATTGGGATTAGTCATGAGCCATAATAATTGTTATTTAGTGCCTGCGTTAAGCATGAACATTATATCTGGATCTTTTTTATTGTGAGACGGTTACTCAATAAAATTAGAGAATAATGGCTATTCTATTTATATGAGTAATATCTTTTATGGTCATGAACCGAATATAAGGGGTTTATTCTTATTGAATCTCGATACTAACGATACACATGTTCATAACATTGATGCCAAACGATGTAGAGTTGATAATGATAGTACCACTTTCTTGTGGCACTGCCATTTAGGTCATATTGGTCTAAAACGCATGAAGAAGCTCCATGTTGATGGACTTTTGGAGTCACTTGATTTTGAATCACTTGACACATGTGAACCATGCCTCATGGGAAAGATGACTAAAACCCAGTTTTCTAGAACAAAGGAATGGGCAAGTGACTTGTTGCAAATCATTCATACTAATGTGTGTAGTCCGATGAGCATTGAGGCGCGCGGTGCATATCTTTATTTTCTCACCTTCACTAATGACTTAAGTAGATATGGGTATATTTACTTAACGAAACACAAGTCTAAAACATTCGAAAAGTTTAAGAATTTTTAGAGTGAAGGTGAGAATCATCATAACAAGAAGATTAAATTCCTACGATCTCATTGAGGAGGAGAATTTCTGAGTTATGAGTTTGGCAGTCACTTAAGACAGTGTGGAATTGTTTCACAATTCATACCACCTGGAACACCACATCGTAATGGTGTGTCTGAACGTCATAATCGAACCTTATTGGATATGGTGCGTTCTATGATGTCTCTTAACGATTTGCCACTATCGTTTTGGGGTTTTGCATTAGTGACAACTGCGTTCACTTTAAATAGGGCACCATCGAAATCCGTTGAGACGACACCATATGAATTGTGGTTTGGCAAGAAGCCAAAGCTGTCGTTTCTTAAAGTTTGGGGATGTGATGCTTATGTCAAAAAGCCCTAGCCTGAAAAGCTCGAACCCAAAGCAGAGAAATGCATCTTCGTAGGATACCCAAAAGAGACAGTTGGGTATACCTTCTATCTCAGATCCGAAGGGACATTGTTTGTTGCTAGAAACGGAATATTTCTTGAGAAAGAGTTTCTCTCGAAAGAATTGAGTGGGAGGAAAATACAACATGATGAGGTTATTGAACCTTTACTTCAACCAGAGAGTAGCGTAGCGCAGAAAGATGTTTCTATGGAGCCTCCATAGGTTGAAGAGGAAGTCAATGATGATGATCATGAAGCTTCGGATCAAGCTACTATCAAACCTCGTAGGTCGACAAGGACGTGTACTGCTCCTTAGTGGTACGACAACTCTGTCTTAGAGGTCATGTTGTTGTACAACTATGAACGTACGAGTTATGGAGAAGCGATGAAGGGCCTGCATTCCAAGAAATGGTTAGGTCAATGAAATCCGAGATGGGATCTGTCGAGGATTTACCCCGCGGTGTGACCCAGCCTGGTGACTCATAGGAGACCTGGTCAAGACATGGCGTTTTATTGATGACCCGGTAAGCGGGTCAGAGGACGACCAGGCCCAAGACCTGGCGTGCAAGCCGGTGCCAGGCGGCTCACAAGAGAAGGCCCATGGAGAGAGGATTCCCTTACAAGAGAAACAAGACCCGGATTAGGATTCATGAAAGACTAGTCCTAGTCCTACTAGGAGTAGGACTCTATTTGTAAACCTACCCTCTCCACTTATATAAGGAGGGGTAGAGCGCCTTTAGAGAGACAGGGTTCACATGCCCACAAGTTTAGACAGACACAAGAGATTAGAGACAGACAGATTAGAGGCTCTCGAGATTAGAGGTAGCAAAATAGCACCCTTTTAACCGAGAGATCTTCTTCATCATCAATACCAGACAATCAGGACGTAGGTTTTTACCTCCATCGGAGGGGCCGAACCTGGGTAAACTCGCGTTTCTCGATTCCGACCAACCCCTTCAAGCCGCCACATAGTTGCGCTTCTGCATCAAACCTAAAGTATGTTCACCCGCACATCTGCCGTGACAAATCCATGACAGTTGGCACCCATCGTGGGGCCCTCGCATGGTGGTATTGTGTTTTTGGAAGAAAATTTAGGGATCAAGGAGTTCGTGACCGATCGGATGAAGAAGAGCCGGCAAGGAAGCAAATGCGCTGGGTAATCCAACATGAGACAACGGGATTCTGAAAATCGTGGATCAATTATTAAATTCTGCTCGCACCAGCAAAAGCCATGGATGGTTAGTATGAAGAAAAGTACTACACCACGTAAAGGCTACCAGGAAGGGGATCAAGCAAAGTTGCCACGTTACATGGTCTTGCACGTGAACAAAAAAGGAAAAAAAGGGGAACCACGAACTGGAAGGGTACGTGGAGGTGGATTTGGCCATGATCTAGAGGAAGAAACGAAGGTGGATTTGTCAAAACAGCCTCAACCGGGAAATAGACATGAACATGGACACGGATTCGGTCATCACCACCCATGTCGTCGATTCATGTCTGCTACCCTGGCCGGCCCCATCGGTTTCTTCTGGCTGGCCCGCCTCCGCCACCGTGGCCTCGTCAAGCTGGTTCGTCTCCGCTGCCAATTTCTCGCAGTGCAGGTCTCACCTTGCTGGAGCACCTCCGCTGTCAGGCCTGGCCTCGCCCTAAGCCAGCCTTCTATCGGGAGCTCGACTCACCTCAAGCCGGTTCGCCGTGCTACCGCTGCACCAGCTCTGCCTGTGTTGTGCATCTGAGCCACTCGCCGCTCCATCACCGTCACAGTTTCGTCTCAAGTCACATCGCCTCCACCCTGCGTTTGAGCCAGTCTCGCCCCGGCAGACATACCTGCGCACCTCACCCCGACGTTCTCCGCTCTACCATCACGGCTCCTCCTGCGTCGCGCCACCGCATGCTGAGCTGGCGGTGTTGTGCCTGCGTGCTGAGCCGCCGCCGTCATGCATGCGTGTTGAGCCCTGCCGCCTATTGGAAATATGCCCTAGAGGCAATAATAAAATGGTTATTATTGTATTTCCTTGTTCATGATAATTGTCTATTGTTCATGCTATAATTGTGTTAACCGAAAACTGTAATACATGTGTGAATACATAAACCACAACATGTCCCTAGTGATCCTCTAGTTGGCTAGCTCATTGATCAATAGATGGTCATGGTTTCATGACCATGGACATTGGATGTCATTGATAATGGGATCACATAATTAGGAGAATGATGTGATGGAGAAGACCCAATCCTAAGCATAGCACAAGATCGTGTAGTTTGTCTGCGAAAGCTTTAATGTCAAGTATCGTTTCCTTAGACCATGAGATTGTGCAACTCCCGGATACCTTACGAATACTTTGGGTGTGCCAAATGTCACAACATAACTGGGTGGCTATAAAGGTACACTACGGATATCTCCGAAAGTATCTGTTGTGTTGGCACGAATCGAGACTGGGATGTGTCACTCCGTGAGACGAAGAGGTATCTCTGGGCCCACTCGGTAAGACATCATCATAATGAGCTCCATGTGACTAAGGAGTTAGCCATGGGATGATATGTTAGGGAACGAGTTAAGAGACTTGCCGGTAACGAGATTGAACAACATATAGGGATACCGACGATCGAATCTCGGGCAAGTATCATACTGGTAGACAAAGTGAATTGCATACGGGATTGATTGAATCCCCAACATCGTGGTTCATCCGATGAGATCATCGTGGAGCATGTGGGAGCCAACATGGGTATCTAGATCCTGCTATTGGTTATTGACGTAGAGGTGTCTCAGTCATGTCTACGTGTCTCCCGAACCCGTAGGGTCTACACACTTAAGGTTCGATGATGCTAGGGTTATAAGGAAATGTTGTACGTGGTTACTGAAGGTTGTTCAGAGTCCTGGATGAGATCCCGGACATCACAAGGAGCTCCAGAATAGTCCGGAGATAAAGATTGGTATATAGGAAGTCCAATTTTGGTTTCCGGAAAGTTTTTGGGCTCATGGGTAGTGTACCGGGAGTGCCGGGAGGGTGTCGGATGACCCCCAGGAGAGGTGGGGCGACCAAAGGACTTTATGGGCTGTTAGAGGAGGTGGACCAGCCCTTACTGGGCTGGCCAAGTCCTTCCCTAAAGGCCCATGTGGATAGGGATAAAGAGATAAGGCTAAAGGAGATTCAAAAGGAAGATATCCACCTCCCTTGTGGGAGCTGGACTCCTCCCTTATCTCGACCGAACCTCTCCTCCTTGGAGGAGGGGCCAAGGCAGCCCTCCCTCTCCCTCCTCCTATATTTACTCGAGGTATTGGGGATGATTTGAGACATGAGTTCTCTCTTTCGGCGCAGCCCTACCCTTCCTCTTCCTCGTTCTTTGTAGCGCTTTGAGAAGCCCTGCCGGAGTCCATGTAGCACCACCGTCACCATGCTGTCGTGCTGCCGGAGCTCTCCCTCAACCTTTCCTTCCTCCTTGCTGGATCAAGGTGTAGGATACATCATCGGGCTGCACGTGTGTTGAATGCGTAGGCACCGTTATTCAGCGCTTAGATCATAATCCACCGCAATCTAAATCGCTGCGAGTACGACTACACCAACCGTGTTCTTGTAACGCTTCCGCTTAACAATCTTCAAAGGTATGAAGATGCACTCTCCCCTTACTCGTTGCTAGTTTCTCCATAGATGGATATTCGTGATCGTAGGAATTTTTTTGATTTACTACTACGTCTCCCAACAGTGGTATCAAAGCTAGGTCTATGCATAGAATCTATGCATGAGTAGATTACAAGTTTTTGTGGGCGTCAATCTTGTTAATTTTCTTACCATTACTAGTCTTATCTTGATTCGGTGGTATTGTGGGATGAAGCGGCCCGGAACAACTTTACACGTACGCTTATGTGAGACCGGTTCCACGGCATGACATGCACTTGTTGCATGAGGTGGCTAGCGGGTGTCTGTCTCTCCCACCTTAGTCGGATCGGATTCGATGAAAAGGGCCTTATGAAGGGTAAATAGCAATTGGCATATCACGTTGTGGTTTTGGCGTAGGTAAGAAACGCCCTTGCTAGAAACCTATAGCAGCCACGTAAAAACTTGCAACAACAAATTAGAGGACATCTAACTTGTTTTTGCAGCATATGCCTTGTGATGTGATATGGCCAAAGGATGTGATGTGATGCATTGTGATGTATGAGATTGATCATGTTCTTGTAATAGGATTCACGACTTGCATGTCGATGAGTATGACAATCGGCAGGAGCCATAGGAGTTGTCTTAATTTATTGTATGACTTGTGTGTCAATCATAAACGCCATGTAATTACTTTACTTTATTGCTAATCGTTAGCCATAGTAGTAGAAGTAATAGTTGGCGAGACAACTTCATGAAGACATGATGATGGAGATCATGATGATGGAGATCATGGTGTCGTGCAGGTGACAATGATGATCATGGTGCCCCAAAGATGGAGATCAAAGGAGCAAGATGATATTGGCCATATCATGTCACTATATTGATGTCACATCCCTAGCTAGATTTCTTAGGAAAACATGTGTGTGCATCATGTTTCACTTTTTGCATCAATTTGAAATGGGGATTAACAGAAACACCAAATACTTCATTTGAATCAAACCAATTTAATGATTGTGAAAAAACAACAAATACAAAATGCCCATCTAAAATGTCCCCTATGTCTGATAAATGTGGACATGAATATACCAGGGGTCATTCTAAATATTTGAATATTTATAGCATTTCAAAAATAAATATTAAAGCTGCTTAAAATGCCAAATAAAGCATTATAAATATTTCAGTTTTCAAAATATTCTGAAACTTTTTATAGAAGTTTGAAATATTCAAACTAAGTTCTATAAAATATTTGGGATATTTTATGCCTAGCATTTCTGCCTAAAAATAAATAAAACAAATGTCAGAAAAATAAAACAGAAGCTGGAATTATAAAAGAAAAGAAAAGTAGGAAGCCACTTGGCCGGCCCAGCTGGCCCAGCACCGTCGTCGTCCTCCTGGCGGCCAGGAGGACGAGCGTGTGCTCGTCGTGTGCCCACGCCGGTGCTGCCACGTAGCTCCCTGCGTGTCTGCATCCCCCGCCGCGCCAGCGACAGGATGAGGACGCCGCTGCTGTCCCCATCGCTCTCTCTCTCACGCCCATTTGCCCCTGCCTCTTCCCTCTCCTCTTCCCGCCATGGCCGCCGCCTTCTCGCCGCCGTAGCTACCGCTCCACTCACTCCCTATCACCCCTGAGCCCCCCTATAGCTCTGCCTTGACATGCTGGTCCTCTCCGCCGAAAGAATCGAGCTCGGAGGCCCCCAGCATCGACCTCGATGCCTTCTTCCTCCTCGGTCGCCGAAGACCGCCGCCGTCCATTCGTCGCAAGAAAGGCCTCCCCAAGCCTGCTCTCGTCGCCATCGCATCCCCTGTGAGCTCCTGCTCCTTCTCCCTCTTTTCCCCCTTCGCTAGCGCGTTCTACCATCAGATCCCCTCGGGTCCGAGAGCTCCTCGCCTCCAGCGAGGACGTGGCCATCGCTGCGGCAGCCCAAGCTCGCACCTGAGCATGTAGTCGTGCTTAGGAGCAACCTAGGTAGCCTTAGGAGCCCGTAATAGGGTCATTCGAGCTCCGGCTCGACAAGCCCGTGCTCGCCCGAGCTCCGACAGCCACCGTTCTTATCGTTGGCGCCGATTCCGGCCATCCCAACCCCTGGGAGGTGTCGGGCTCAACGCATGCAAGCACGCAGAGCCGTCCTTTTGGTCGCCGGAGGAGGAAACCTGATCCCCTTCGCCGTCTCTGGATCCACCGACGGCTCAACGCCGGTGGGTATGGCTGGAGTTGACCACGAGGGTTTGACCCCTAGGTCACTGGCAAGTGGGGCCAGGCTCTGCTAATTTTAGGATTAGTTAAGTTAATTAATTAAGTTAATGACCCACTGACTAGTGGGCCCTACCCAAACTAATTAGTAATTGGTGTTTTAATTAACTTTGTTAGTAGCTGGGTCACTGACCAGTGGACCCCACTAGTGAGGTTTGACCTGTCAACGGTGTGTTGACCAACTGACGTCATCATGATATCATGATGATGCAATAAATAATTTCTTGAATTAAATTAATTTTAGAAACTATTTAAAACTTAGAAAATTCACAGAAATTAGTCTATAACTCAGATTGAAATAATTTATATATGAAAATTTATCAGAAAAATCCAATCAATCCAATGGTGTTGTTATCATGCATGTTAAAGAAACCTATGTAGATGAACATTGACATTTACTAATAGGTTAACATATGAAATATGAAATGGAGACTGATTTTGAACCTATATTCAAAGTCACTTCATTTAACTTGGACAGTGGCTGCATTGGATCATCCATACATGCTGCCATGTTATGATCATGCATCATATTGTTGCACTTGCCGTGTATTGATTGCTACTTGTCTATATTGCGGTAGACCCTGCTTCTGAGGATACCTCCGAGTATTCCAATGAACGAGAAAACCTTCCCGCTTCCCAGCAAGGCAAGCAACCCCATTGAACATTCCGATAACATCCCATTCTCTCGCTCCTGCTCTTGTTCATTGCATTAGGACAAATTTTCACTTGTCTGTCATACACGGTAGATGAACCCATTCCTTTGCATGACCTGTCATTTTCACAGTAAATAGCTAAACCTTGCAACCTAGCATACCTGGTAGATGCTTGTGCCATGATGTGCTTTGCTTACTTTGCCTGCTATGCTTGCTATGCTTAGAGTTGTGTGAGGTCTGATTCATCTGGGTGATGAACTGGAGTGAAACAATATTGTTCTGACGTGTTAAGCTTATGATGAACCCGATTTGGTAAAGGTAGCGATGAGAGGCTATGTAGGAGTACATAGCGGGTTGTCTCATTGGGACAATTCTTAGGAACTAAGTTCCGTGTTTGTGATCCAAGGATTGTTACTACCACATGCTGGGCCCTGAAATATGACCCTGCTCGACTTATCAATCGCTTAGTCCTTGGTCCAGGAGTTGCAAGTAGTTTCTGGTGTTTATAGTATGCTGGAGGCCGTGCGTAGCACTGACCCCAGGGGTGGGTTACGACGCGGTAGGCAGTGGCACGGTGTACCAAGGGTCACCCGAATGGTGGGCTTGGGAACCCTGCGCACATTGTTTGGGGCTGTAGCGGATACTTCGGCCGGACTTCCGTGCGGGTTTAGTCTCAAATAGGCGATAGCCTGGACTAGAGGTCTTATGTGATTGACGGTCGTGGCCGACTCCCTCGTTGGGCTTCCGCTGCAAGGTTGCTGAGGTGCATGGTTTTTTGAGCACGCAACGGTAAGTGGCGAGAGCGTGTGTGAAGAAGTACACCCCTACAGGGTATGAAACTATTCGAATAGCCACATCCTCGGATATGGACTACTTGGAAATCTTATGCTGTTCATAGATAATTTAATGGATACTCATAAAAATATCAAGACAAGTGTAAGTACCGTGGGTGGCACTCTCGTAGGAGACGGAAGTGAATCCATGGTGGTGTATTGATGTGGATTTAGTGGACTCGTGTGCGATATCTAAAATCTAAACAAACAGTTAAAATGGAGTAGTATAGGTTAGCCATGAGTCAAAGCTGGCATTGCTCACTAGTGCAGAACAGGCCTATAGTCCCGGGCCAGATGGGTTTTTAGTATTGGTTCCCCAACCGGTACTAACGGGTCGGGACTAAAGGCCCAGACCTTTAGTACCAGTTGGACCACGGACCGGTACTAAAGGCCCTCCACGTGGCTGCCTGCGTGGACTGGTGGTGGAAGACCTTTAGTACCGGTTGGTGATACCAACCGGTACTAAGTCTTCTGTTTTGTTGTTTTAGCTTTTAATTAGGTTTTAATTTTCCTCTCTATTTTTTTGTTTTCCATTCATTTCAAATTTATTTTATGGTGCTACATACTGTAAACAATACACAAGTTCATGCATATATATATATGTAATATAATATACAATATCTCATAACACAGTATATATATATACAAATGGAATTACACATCCATATAAATTTGTGACTTATAATTAACTTAAGGCCCAAAACCCGGCCGGGACTAGCTAGCTAGTGCTCCGGATGAAATCTCAGTTCTCTACTACTGATTTGCTGGCATTATTGAGGCGACGGTAAGGAATAGTGCTCTCCGTTTACATCAATGACATGTTGAAGAAGAAATGCCGCAAATTCCTCTTGAAGTGCTATGAAGTGTTTCTCATGTGAGAGCTTCGACAACATCTGCCAAAGCTGGAGTTGTCTTTCACGTGCTTCTTTGCGACATATACGGCCTTCGGGGTGGATGCGAATGTTCTCACAGAGGAAATATCCACATAAATTTGTCCCCTGTGGCTGCTTCGCGCACTTTGCAAAAGAATAGAATTGAATAAGATAATTAATAATCGAGCATGATAATGGTATTGAAAATAGAATTAATGAGATGCGCGGACCTAGTAGTACTACTTAATTACCTCCATCCTTTTCCACTTCAGCTTCGGTTTCCATTGACGACCGTGATGGTTTTTTTCTATCATCTTTTTCCAAACACTACCCGGCAAAGAAAAAGAACGAAAGAGTTATTATAATTACTTTTGATATCAGGAAATAATGAAAGAAAGCGAGGTCGATAAAGATTGAAATTACCGTTCTATCATAAAATACAAGTCCACGTATGATTATTCTAGTGTATCTAGTGAGTCGTACACTTGAACAAGTCCATCCGCCAGGATAATATATAGGAGGATATAGTGGTTTCTACGCAGAAGTTTATATAATTAAGCAGGCATGCGCATATAACTCATCAACTACACTTGACAGCGAGCTAGTAAGCAAAAATAGAATTTGAAGTATACAAGAGAGTAATTACTCACCCCATGTTGTAAGGAAATATTATAGTAGATTTGTTGGTATTCATTAGTGTCACAACCCTAGCAGTGTCATAGGCTAGCAAGGTGTTTGCATCATCATCATCATCATTTCATCAATATGAAATGGGGAGAAAGAAAAAAAAACCAAGCATTCATGAATTAAAGAAATTGCAGATAAATGAAATTTCAACAAATCCAAAATGCCCATAAAAAATGTCCCCTATGTCTGATAATTAGGGACATGGATATACCAGGGGCCATTTGAATTAATTGAACATTTAAAATATTTTGAATTAATGGTTTAAGTCCCTGGAAAATGATAAATAAAGCAATTATAATTATCACTGTTTTCAAAATAATCTGAAACTGTTGTTATAAGTTTGGAATATTCAAACTTCAATTTAGAAAATATGTTGGTCATTTTGAAAATTTATTTGGATCTACCAAGAAATAAAACAAATGTTAGAAAGCAGAAAACAGAATTAAAAAAGAAGAAGAAAAGAAGAGGCTTACCTGGCCCACAGAAGGAGGCGGCCCAGCCCACCAGGGCCAAGCGGTCATCTTCAACCTCTGCCAGTAGGTAGAGGCGAAGTGCCGCGCGGCGCCGGCGAGGCCTCCACCTCCTCCCTGCTCGCCTGGCTGCCGTGGCCCCCCCTGAGTGCGTCACAAGCCGCCTCGTGCCTTGTCCTCTCCTCCGTCGCCGCTCTCTCTGTCGCGCGTGCATTCTCCCCCTCTGTCTCCGCCATGGACGAGAGCTTCCCGAGCTCGTCGCCGACGTTCTAGCCAACCCCCGTGCCGCCTGAGCCAGCCAAAAGGACCGCCTGGACCTACTCTTCCTTCCAGACGAGCCACGCATCGCCGGAGGGCTTCTATCGCCGTCGCGCCCCTGTCTTCCTCCTCGGGTCACCGGAGAAGAATTCGAAGGTCGCCGCCGTTCCAGGTCCTCCCCGAGCCAGCCGTTGACGCCGCTGCACTCGCCGTGAGCCCCCGGTTCTTTCCCCCCCTTTTCCCCCTTGATTTGTGCCGCGTAGCGCCGATTTCCCTTGAGCCCGAAAACTCCCCGCCGCCGGTGAGGTCGTGGTCGCCGTCGTGGCGACCCAAGCTAGTTTCTGAGTGCGCCATCGTGCTCAGGAGGCTTCCAGAAAGCCTCTGGAGGTCTCGGATGCCCCGTTCGAGCTCTGGCTCGATGAGCTCGTGCTCGTCTGAGCTCCGGCCGTCGCCAAGCTCATCGCCGGCGCCGGTTCCGACCACCTCTGCTCCAGGGAAGGGTCGGAATGGACGCGCGCGTGTGTGTAGATCAGTTTGGTGCCCTCCACCGTCCATCTAGTCACCGGAGGAGGAAACCCGATCCCCACCGCCGCTTCTGGAGTCGCTGGCGGCTCGTCGCCGGTGGCTCTAGTCATTTTGACCACGGGGGTTGACCCTGATAGGTGGGGCCACCCCCTGGTTAACCCTGGTTAGTTTAAAAAAACAATTAAGCTAGTTAGTCTATGACATGTGGGCCCAGGGTCTGTTAATGATTAGGATTAGTTTAACTTAGTTAATTAAGCTAATTAGATACTGACATGTGGACCCCACATGTCAGGTTTGACCCTGGCCGGATTTGATAACCAGCTGACATCATGATGACATCAGGCTGATGTCATAAGTCAATTTCCTATTTGAAAATAATTCCAGAAATTATTTAAAACTTTGAAAAATCATATAAATTAATCTGTAAGTTAGATGAAAATAATTTATATATGAAAATTTATCAGAAAAATCCAATGAATCCAATCGTGCTATCCTCATGCATGATAGAGCAACCTAAATAGATGAACATGGACATTTTAGCATTAGGTCAATATATAGATTTTGAAAAGAGAACAACTTTGAACCTATATTCAAATACATTTCAAATTGACACGACCAGTAGCTACATTAGCTCATCCATGCACATCATTATGCCATGTTCATGCATCATATCGTCGCATCTGCTTGTATTGAATGTTTGTCTGTGTTGCGGTAGGCCCTAATCCGGAGGATACCACTCCGTACCCTGACGAAGGAGAGAACTCTTCCGCAACCCAGCAAGGCAAGCAACCCCATTGATCATTTTCGATAACATCCCATCCTCTCGCTCCTGCTCTTGTTCAATGCATTAGGACATTGTTACATGACAGTCATACATGGTAGATGATCCTAATCTTCTACATGACCTGATCTTGTCACAGTAAATAGCTAAACCATGCAACCTAGCATACCTGGTAGATGCTTGTGCCGTGATGTGCTTAGCTTACCTTCATGCCATGCTGCTATGCTAGAGTTGTGTCAGGTCTGATTCATCTAGGTGATGAACCAGAGTGAAACTGTGATGTTCTGATGTGATGAGCTCATAACGAATCCGTTTTGGTAAAAGGTAGCGATGAGAGGCTGTGTAGGAGTACATAGCGGGTTGTCTCATTGGGACCGTGGTTAGGAACCGAGTTCCGTGTTTGTAATCCAATACTAGATACTACCACACGTTGGGATACTTAATTGACCCTCTCGACTTATCGGTCGCTTAGTCCTTGGTCCAGGTATTGCAAGTAGTTTCTGGTCTTTATAGCATGCTGGAGGTCGTGCGTAGCGCTGACCCCCGGGGTGGGTTACGACACGGTAGGCAGTGGCACGGTGTACCAAGGGTCACCCGAATGGTGGGCTTGGGAACCCTGCGCACATCGTTTGGGACCGTAACGGAAACTTCGGCCGGACTTCCGTGCGGGTCAGTCTCAAATAGGCGGTAGCCTGGAATAGAGGTCTTATGTGATTGACGGTCGTGGCCGACTCCCTTGCTGGGCATCCGCTTGAAGGCTGCCGAGGTGCATAGTTTTATGAGCACACGGCGATAAGTGGCGAGAGCTTGTGTGAAGAGGTACACCCCTGCAGGGTTATGAAACTATTCGAATAGCCACGTCCGCGCATATGGACTACTTGGAGAACTTATGCTGTTCATAGATAATCAAATGGATACTTCTAAAATTCTCAAGACAAGTGTGAGTACCGTGGATGGCACTCTTCCGAAAGGGGAAGGTGAGTCCATGGTGGTGTATTGTGATGGAGTTAGTGGACTCGTGTGCGATAAAAGAAAATTGTAACAAAGAGTTTAAAACTGAGTAGTGTAGGTTAGCCATGAGTCAAAGCTGGCTTTCTGCATAAACTTCCCCACCCCTTTGTTGATACATGAGCATAATTAGACTAGGTCTATTTTAAAGACTTGCTGAGTACGATTGTACTCACCCTTGCTTACTTGATGTTGCAGAAGAAAATCAGGACCCATCAGGTGGGTTCTATCTAGACGTTGACGATGCCGAATAGCTGGTGTCCCAGCTACGATCTTGCCCGTGTGGTGGGCTGTAGATAGTCAGGCCATATGCCTCTTTTATATTTTGCCGTCTGTACTCAGACCGCTTTAGTTTCCGTTGGCTTGTAATACTATGTTTGTATTACTTGAGTGCCGGGTCATGTGACCCTATCTGTATGAACATATTATGCAGGCCTCGTCTAAGCCTCCTAAATAAAAGTCATGTTATTGTATGGTTATGTTGTGATGCCATGGTTGTATCTATGCATATCGGGCATGTCGTGCGTACGTGTGACGTGCAACGGTATGTATGGGATCCGACACCTAGTTGTGTGCCTTTAGTAGTACTCTTGACGGGAAACTGCCTCTTTGTGCTTCCACCGAGCCATGGTAGCTTGCTACTGCTCCAGATACATTGATTGACCGGCATGTATCCTTCTTTGCTGCTGTGTTTGTCCCTTCGGGGAAATGTCTCGCAGTGTAATGGAGTCCCTGTAGCCTGTTACGACTCGTCTACGTGCAGTGATGACATTCGTGTCTCGCGACGTAATGGAGTCCTTGTAACTTGCTACGACTCGTCTACACACGCTTGAGACCGACACCTGCTTTGCTGGGTTATGTATGCCTGTTTCCGTATGGATGTGCCACTTGGGTTCTATGACTAGTTATGTCGGCCCGGGTTCTTTGTTGTGTGATTGCCAGCGACATGTTCACATACGTGAGCCAAAAGACGCAAATGGTCCCGACCAAGGTGAGGCCGCAAAGTGATGTGGCTTGTTACAGTATGGAATCATATGACTTAGGATCGGGGTCCCGACAGCGTTGGTATCAGAGCCTGACTGACTGTAGGACTACCAAGCCAAACCGGTCGAAGTTGAGTCTAGAAACACCATAGATAAGTAGGGGAATTGATTGTGGAAGGGAACGTAAGGCTCTTTTTACTCGTCTTCCCAAGTTATTCTATGCTGGGTCATTCTCATCTTACCTACGGGGATAGGAACTAGGATTCTCATCTATTGCTTAGGATGACGAGTTACTAGCCATGGACCAATAGCTAGCTTGTTTGTGAGTAAGTGTGGTTATTTTAGTGTTGTTGGTGTGACAAACAGATGGAGAAGAGATTTGAGTCTAGATAGTCGAGTGGTTATGCCTTTCCAATCTATTTTCAATTGTCTCAAAAAATTTGTTGAGCAATTACAACCGTTATGCTGTCCGATTTCTGCTAGAGTCTCTAATGTCTTTGCATCATCCTCTATTTCAGATGCCATCCCGCCCTTTCCGTCAGGTGGTCCGTCTGACCAGGTGCATCGATGTGCCGGGTCACACGGCCATGTTGGTTAGAGTAATGATGGAGGCTGGATATCGATAGTACCCGGAGTATACCGTGGAGGAGCAGTACCGAGATTTCAACCAGAGTCAGTATCTGTGTACTGTTAGGATATACCCTTCATATCCTGGAGCTGCAGAGCCGCTTCACTGGACTCATGGATTGGGAGTTACCATAGATATGGCAGTTCAGGAAGCCGCTTACACCATGCTGACTATTATGAGGTTTCACCATGGTCTGCTTCAGAACACGGAGTTCTGCTATGTTCCTGCTTCCATGGGAGGAGAGGATGGATATCTCAGTGCAGCCTATTCTGATCATTCTCATGAAGACCCTAGACTGCAGGTGACCGCTCAGATGTTGGAGAATAGGGATCGTGATGCACGTGCCCTACGCATGGAGCTCTATGCTACCCGTGCCCGTCTTTGGACAGCTTTGACGCAGTTGGCACCTGTCGTGCAGACAGGTTATGGAGATTTGGAGATGCTGACTCCATCGCGGACTCATTTGCTAGAACACGTAGACTAGCCTGATGTTGGAGGCATCACCCCTCTTCGAGGACCGCTGTTGCCGCCGACAAGGGGACCAAGGCCACACCCGTGTCCTTATGGTTTCCAGGGATCCCAGGCTAGAGTGTTTCCAGATCCGCAGGTTCAGCTCCCAGGTCATGGGGGTAACCTGTACGAGGCATTCTACGGTGACGTTTGAGTGCGTGGATGCTAGACCTAGTAAGCTAGTAGACGTATCGGCACAGTCCTGTGTGTCTTGTGGGATATGATCAAGGTCGAGAGTTGAGTTTCGGAGGTGTAGATAGATAATGTATAGGATGCTTGTAATTCCTCCGATGAGTTGTGTCATCTCTCCATAGTTGTTTTCAGCTTGGGTTTGTACTGAACTAAGTCATGGTGTGTATGAAACCTAATGTTCATATGGTAGTTGTTATACCATGTTGATTGGTGTTTATCCTACATGCCATGTTGATCAGTGCATTTCCTAATTCATGTCCTAGAATTGTTATTCCCCATGCCTAAGCTATGGATTGTTTTCCTCAGGATGGTGTCAACCAGGAACAACCCCGTGCATGCTCACGACCAAGGCGAGGGTAGCCAGCCAAGGCAAGCAGAGCTGCCACGAGCACCATCTCTAGCAGAGGTGATGCTAGAAGCCGAAAGGAATAAGAGGGAGACCAACAGACTGTTGGAGAGGATTGAACAGAACACCGCTCGTGCTCCCCGCAATGATCACCATGATGGAGTGTCACTTGGTGACTTCATTAAGCTGTGTCCGCCTAAGTACCATCATTCGATCGATCCCCTCGATGCGGATGATTGGCTGACCAGCATGTCACGCAAGATTCGAGCTGCAAATGTTTCAGAGGCCAACAAGGTGACCTTTGCGACATACTTCCTAGAGGGACCCGCCAACCTGTGGTGGGAAAGCTATGAAGCTATGCGTCCCCAAGGACCTGCGCCAACCTGGGCAGAGTTTAGCGCCGCATTTCGTCTCCATCACATCCCAGAAGGGCTGATGGACCGCAAGAGAGAGGAATTCTGCGCCTTCACCTAGGGCAGATTGTCAGTGGATGCATATAGCCGCGAGTTTGGAAACCTTGCTCGCTATGCTCCAGAGGAAGCCTCAACCGATGCCAAGAAGAAGGGTAGGTTCCGCAAGGGACTAAATGCTGAGCTTCGTCGAGATCTTCGTCTGCACGAGTTCACCACTTTTCAAGCTCTTGTTAATAAAGCTATCAATGCTGAGTCCGGACAGACTGACTACGAGGCCACAAGGAGGCATAACCGTGACTTCAACCCTACATCGGGTTCAGGACCCAATAAGCGCCGAATATGGGTACCCAATGCAGCTATGCCGGCAAGGTACACTGCGAGGCCATCCATCCAGGCACCTCGTCCAATTCAGTCCAACCCTCCACCCAGACCATTTGGAGGACCGCAAGCAAATGTTGCCCCACGTGCTACAGTGGTATGCTACAAGTGTGGAGAACCGGGACATTATTCTCGTGAATGTCCCCAGAATAATGCCAAGCCCGCTGGACGCGGAAAACCAGGGAAAGCCTTCTATGTGAAGCCAACTCCTGCCAGCGGGCGAGTTAATTATGTGTCTGCTGAAGAAGCTCTGGTAGACCCCGATGTCATTCTAGGTACGCTACTTGTTAATAGCCATCCAACATCTGTTCTATTTGATACTGGGGCATCTCATTCATTCATCTCAGAAAGTTATGCACAATTGCATAACATGTCTTTCTGTGACATGCCCACTCCTTTAGTAGTTCAGACTCCTGGATCAAAATGGCAAACTTCTAGAGTGAGCCATGACAATGAAATTCTGGTGGATAGACTAGTATTCCTAGCATCCTTGATAGCTCTTAAGTCTTCGAACATTAATATCATTCTAGGTATGGATTGGATGAAAGCCCACTATGCCAAGATTGATACTCATTCCAAGAATGTTCAACTTACACATCCCTCGGGAGAGATAGTTAATGTCTCTACTCGAACAACCAAGCACCAACTCTATTCCTTGAATGCTAGCCTTCTCCCTGAACTAGAAGATATTCCGGTAGTACGTGATTTTCCGGATGTCTTTCCAGAAGAACTGCCAGGTATTCCACCTGTCAGAGATGTTGAGTTCGTGATAGAACTTATTCCAAGGACAGTCCCAGTAGCCAGAAGACCCTATAAGATGGCACCCTTAGAACTAGCCGAGCTAAAAACCCAACTCGATGAAGCTTTGAAGAAAGGTTTCATTCATCCTAGTTCTTCTCCTTGGGCTTGCCCCGTCCTTTTTGTTAAGAAGAAGGATGGATCGGATCGGATGGTTGTGGATTACCGACCAGTGAATTTGGTCACTATCAAGAACAAGTATCCGCTCCCTAGGATCAACGATTTGTATGATCAACTCGCTGGATCCTCTGTCTTTTCCAAAATGGATTTGAGGTTGGGATACCATCAAATCAGAATTAGGAACGGGGACATTCCTAAAACGGCTTTTGTCACTCGTTATGGCCAATACGAGTACACCGTCATGTCCTTCGGTTTAACCAATGCCCCAGCCACCTTCTCTCGACTGATGAATTCAATCTTCATGGAGTATCTGGATAAATTCGTCGTGGTTTATCTCGATGACATACTCATTTACTCCAAGAATGAACAAGAACATGCCGAGCATCTAAGGCTGGTATTGATGAAACTTCGAGAGCATCGCCTTTATGCCAAATTCTCCAAGTGTGAATTATGGTTGCCCGAAGTGACTTATCTGGGTCACGTGATCTCTGGCAAAGGTATTGCTGTCAATCCCGAGAGAGTTCAGGCCGTCCTTGATTGGACTCAACCTAAATCGGTTAAGCAAGTAAGGAGTTTCCTTGTCTTAGCAAGCTATTGCCGCCGCTTTGTTGAGAACTTCTCCAAGGTTGCGAAACCTCTGACTGAACTCCTCAAGAAAGATAAAAGGTTCGAGTGGACCCCACAATGCGAGCACAGTTTTCAGGAGTTCAAAAGACGACTGACCTCTTCTCCCGTTCTGGTGCCACCAGACTTCTCTAAGGACTTTGTTATCTATTGCGACGCCTCGCGACAAGGATTAGGTTGCATTCTCATGCAAGATCATCATGTGATTGCATACGCATCTCGACAGTTGCGTCCACCTGAGGATAATTATCCAACACATGATCTTGAGCTTGCAGCTGTAGTCTATGCACTAAAGACATGGCGACATTACCTTCTGGGTAATCGTTGCGAGATATACACTGATCACCAAAGTCTAAAATATATCTTCACCCAGCCGGATTTGAATCTCAGGCAAATACGGTGGGTAGACTTGATTACAGACTACGACTTAGGGATAACTTACACCCCGGGAAAAGCTAATGTCATGGCTGACGCACTGAGTCGTAAGTCCTATTGTAACAACTTGATGTTACAACAGGGTCAACCACTTCTCCTTGAGGAATTTCGGAAGTTGAATCTGCACATTGTTCCTCAAGGATTCCTATCCAACTTGGTGGCAAAACCTACTCTTAGGGATCAAATAGTAGCTGTCTAGAGATATGACAAAGGTATATCTCGGATTAAGGAGAATATTGCTAGCGGAAACGCTAAGAATTTCTCTAAGGATGATGAAGGTGTGGTGTTCTTTCAGAATCGGTTGGTGGTTCCCAAGAGCACTCGTCTAAGACAACTGATCCTTAAGGAGGCTCATGATTCTCCTCTCTCAATTCATCCAGGCAGTACCAAGATGTATCAGGACCTACGGCAGAGGTTCTGGTGGACTAGGATGAAGAGAGAAATTGCTCAGTTCGTTGCTAACTGCGATGTTTGCCATCGTGTGAAAGCAGAACATCAAAGGCCTGCTGGCACCCTTCAACCTTTAGCTATTCCTGAATGGAAATGGGATAAGGTCGGTATGGATTTCATCACCGGTTTTCCCAGGACCAAGAGAGGGAACAATGCTATCTTCGTAGTCATTGACCGCCTTTCCAAAGTGGCTCATTTTCTTCCTGTTCGGGAAAGCTTAACTGCTAGTCAGCTAGCAGAATTGTATGTATCTCGAATAGTTTCTCTTCATGGTGTTCCTTTGGAGATTAACTCAGACCGTGGAAGTATTTTTACTTCTCGATTTTGGGAAAGTTTTCAAACCGCTATGGGAACTCATCTATCCTTTAGCACCGCTTTCCACCCTCAATCAAGTGGTCAAGTTGAGCGAGTCAATCAAATTCTTGAAGATATGCTTTGAGCTTGTGTTATATCTTTCGGTATGAATTGGGAGAAATGTCTTCCATTTGCCGAATTTGCTTATAACAAT
The DNA here is from genome assembly GCA_022496015.1 of Hordeum marinum. Taxonomy (NCBI): domain Eukaryota; kingdom Viridiplantae; phylum Streptophyta; class Magnoliopsida; order Poales; family Poaceae; genus Hordeum; species Hordeum marinum. The sequence continues at coordinate 466,711,415 of CM039675.1, read as the reverse complement.
AGTTATCAATCAAGCTTGGGAAAATCCCCTTTTGAAGTTCTCTATGGACGGAAATGCCGAACACCTCTTAACTAGTCAGAAACCGGAGAGAGGCAACTCTTTGGTCCGGACATGATCCAGGATGCAGCGGAGCAAGTTCGCATTATTCGTGAAAAGTTGATAACAGCCCAATCCCGTCAAAAGAGTCAATATGATCGCCATCATAAGTCTGTGACTTATGAAGTTGACGAGAAGGCTTACCTTCGGGTTACACCTCTGAAGGGTACCCATCGATTCGGTATCAAGGGCAAGCTGGCTCCTCGTTACATTGGACCTTTTCGCATTCTTTCTAAATGAGGAGAGGTTGCCTACCAATTGGAACTTCCTTCGCATATTTCCAAAGTTCATGATGTATTCCACGTCTCCCAACTCAGGCGTTGCTTTTCGGACCCTGTCCGAGAAGTGGATCACGAAGCGCTTGATCTCCAAGATAACCTTTCATACCGAGAATACCCCGTTCATATTCTCGACCAAGCTGAGCATACCACTCGGCGTCGGAACATCATGTTTCTTAAAGTTCAGTGGTCGCATCTTTCCGAAAAGGAGGCGACATGGGAAAGAGAAGATCGTCTTCGACTAGAGTACCCCGCGCTCTTCCCGACGACTTCAAAAATCTCGGGATGAGATTCTTTTGAGTGGGGGTGAGTTGTCACAACCCTAGCAGTGTCATAGGCTAGCAAGGTGTTTGCATCATCATCATCATCATTTCATCAATATGAAATGGGGAGAAAGAAAAGAAACCCCAAGCATTCATGAATTAAAGAAATTCCAGATAAGTGAAATTTCAACAAATCCAAAATGCCCATAAAAAATGTCCCCTATGTCTGATAATTAGGGACATGGATATACCAGGGGCCATTTGAATTAAGTGAACATTTAAAATAATTTGAATTAATGGTTTAAGTCCCTGGAAAATGATAAATAAAGCAATTATCATTATCATTGTTTTCAAAATAATCTGAAACTATTGTTATAAGTTTGGAATATTCAAACTTCAATTTAGAAAATATGTGGGTCATTTTGAAAAGTTATTTGGATCTACAGAGAAATAAAACAAATGTTAGTAAGCAGAAAACAGAATTAAAAAAAAAGAAGAAAAGAAGAGGCTTACCTGGCCCAGAGAAGGAGGTGGCCCAGCCCACCAGGGCCAAGCGGTCATCTTCAACTTCTGCTTGTAGGCAGAGGCGAAGTGTCGCGCGGCGCCGGCGAGGCCTCCACCTCCTCCCTGCTCGCCTGGCTGCCGTGGCCCCCCCTGAGTGCGTCACGAACCGCCTCGTGCCTTCTCCTCTCCTCCGTCGCCGCTCTCTCTCTCGCGTGTGCATTCTCCCCCTCTGTCTCCGCCATGGCCGAGAGCTTCCCGAGCTCGTCGCCGACGTTCTAGCCAACCCCCGCGCCGCCTGAGCCAGCCAAAAGGACCTCCTGGACCTCCTCTTCCTTCTAGACGATACACGCATCGCCGGACGTCTTCTATCGCTGTCGCGCCCCTGTCTTCCTCCTCGGGTCGCCGGAGAAGAATTCGAAGGTCGCCGCCGTTCCAGGTCCTCCCCGAGCCAGCCGTTGACGTCGCTGCACTCGCCGTGAGCCCCCCGTTCTTTCCCCCCTTTTCCCCCTTGATTTGAGCCGCGTAGCGCCGATTTCCCTTGAGCCCGAAAGCTCGTCGCCGCCGGTGAGGTCGTGGTTGCCGTCGTGGCGACCCAAGCTAGTTTCTGAGTGCGCCATCGTGCTCAGGAGGCTTCCAGGAAGCCTCTGGAGGTCTCGGATGCCCCGTTTGAGCTCCAGCCGCTGCCAAGCTCATCGTCGGCGCCGATTCCGACCACCTCTGCTCCAGGGAAGGGTCGGAATGGACGCGCGCGTGTGCGTAGATCAGTTTGGTGCCCTCCGCCGTCCATTTGGTTGCCGGAGGAGGAAACCCGAGCCCCACCGCCGCTTCTGGAGTCGCCGGCGGCTCGTCGTCGGTGGCTCTGGTCGTTTTGACCACGGGGGTTGAACCTGACAGGTGGGGCCACCCCTGGTTAACCCTGGTTAGTTTAAAAAACAATTAATTAAAATAATTAAGCTAGTTAGTCTATGACTTGTGGGCCCAGGGTCTGTTAATGATTAGGATTAGTTTAACTTAGTTAATTAAGCTAATTAGACATTGACATGTGGACCCCACATGTCAGGTTTGACCCTGGCTGGGTCTGATGACCAGCTGACGTCATGATGACATCAGGCTGATGTCATAAGTCAATTTCCTATTTAAAAATAATTCCAAAAATTATTTAGAACTTTGAAAAATCATATAAATTAATCTGTAAGTCATATGAAAATAATTTATATATGAAAATTTATCAGAAAAATCCAATGAATCCAATGGTGCTATACTCATGCATGATAGAGCAACCTAAATAGATGAACATGGACATTTTAGCATTAGGTCAATATATAGATTTTGAAAGGAGAACAACTTTGAACCTATATTCAAATACATTTCAAATTGACACGACCAGTAGCTACATTAGCTCATCCATGCACACCATTATGCCATGTTCATGCATCATATCGTCGCATCTGCTTGTATTGAATGTTTGTCTGTGTTGCGGTAGGCCCTAATCCGGAGGATACCACTCTGTACCCTGACGAAGGAGAGAACTTTTCCGCAACCCAGCAAGGCAAGCAACCCCATTGATCATTTTCGATAACATCCCATCCTCTCGCTCCTGCTCTTGTTCAATGCATTAGGACATTGTTACATGACAGTCATACATGGTAGATGAACCTAATCTTCTGTATGACCTGATCTTGTCATAGTAAATAGCTAAACCATGCAACCTAGCATACCTGGTAGATGCTTGTGCCATGATGTGCTTAGCTTACCTTCATGCCATGCTGCTATGCTAGAGTTGTGTCAGGTCTGATTCATCTGGGTGATGAACCAGAGTGAAACTGTGATGTTCTGATGTGATGAGCTCATAACGAATCCATTTTGGTAAAAGGTAGCGATGAGAGGCTGTGTAGGAGTACATAGCGGGTTGTCTCATTGGGACCGTGGTTAGGAACTAAGTTCCGTGTTTGTAATCCAAGACTAGACACTACCACACGTTGGGATACTTAATTGACCCTCTCGACTTATCAGTCGCTTAGTCCTTGGTCCAGGTATTGCAAGTAGTTTCTGGTGTTTATAGCATGCTGGAGGCCGTGCGTAGCACTGACCCCCGGGGTGGGTTACGACACGGTAGGCAGTGGCACGGTGTACCAAGGGTCACCCGAATGGTGGGCTTGGGAACCCTGCGCACATCGTTTGGGACCGTAACGGAAACTTCGGCCGGACTTCCATGCGGGTCAGTCTCAAATAGGCGGTAGCCTGGACTAGAGGTCTTATGTGATTGACGGTCGTGGCCGACTCCCTCGCTGGGCATCCGCTTGAAGGCTGCCGAGGTGCATGGTTTTATGAGCACATGGCGATAAGTGGCGAGAGCGTGTGTGAAGAGGTACACCCCTGTAGGGTTATGAAACTATTCGAATAGCCGCGTCCGCGGATATGGACTACTTGGAGAACTTATGCTGTTCATAGATAATCAAATGGATACTTCTAAAATTCTCAAGACAAATGTGAGTACCGTGGATGGCACTCTTCCAAAAGGGGAAGGTGAGTCCAGGGTGGTGTATTGTGATGGAGTTAGTGGACTCGCGTGCGATAAATAAAATTGCAACAAAGAGTTTAAAACTGAGTAGTGTAGGTTAGCCATGAGTCAAAGCTGGCTCTCTGCATAAACTTCCCCACCCCTTTGTTGATACATGAGCATAATTAGACTAGGTCTGTTTTAAAGACTTGTTGAGTACGATTGTACTCACCCTTGCTTAATTGATGTTGCAGAAGAAAATCAGGACCCATCAGGTGGGTTCTATCTAGACGTTGACGATGCCGAATAGCTGGCGTCCCAGCTACGATCTTGCCCGTGTGGTGGGCTGTAGATAGTTAGGCCATATGCCTCTTTTATATTTTGCCGTCTGTACTCAGACCGCTTTAGTTTCCGCTGGCTTGTAATACTATGTTTGTATGACTTGAGTGCCGGGTCATGTGACCCTATCTGTATGAACATATTATGCAGGGCTCGTCTGAGCCTCCTAAATAAAAGTCATGTTATTGTATGGTTATGTTGTGATGCCATGGTTGTATCTATGCATATCGGGCATGTCGTGCGTACGTGTGACGTGCAACGGTATGTATGGTATCCGACACCTAGTTGTGTCCCTTTAGTAGTACTCTTTACGGGAAACTGCCTCTTTGTGCTTCCACCGAGCCATGGTAGCTTGCTACTGCTCCGGATACATTGATTGACCGGCATGTATCATTCTTTGCTGTTGTGTCTGTCCCTTCGGGGAAATGTCTCGCAGTGTAATGGAGTCCCTGTAGCCTGTTACGACTCGTCTACGTGCAGTGATGACATTCGTGTCTCGCGACGTAATGGAGTCCTTGTAACTTGCTAAGACTCGTCTACACACGCTTGAGACCGACACCTGCATTGCTGGGTTATGTATGCATGTTTCCGTACGGATGTGCCACTTGGGTTCTATGACTAGTTATGTCGGCCCGGGTTCTTTGTTGTGTGATTGCCAGCGACATGTTCACATACGTGAGCCAAAAGACGCAAACGGTCCCGGCCAAGGTAAGGTGGCAGCCATGGAGTACCGTGCGTGAGGCCGCAAAGTGATGTGGCTTGTTATAGTATGGAATCATATGACTTAGGATCGGGGTCCCGACAATTAGTGCCTCTAGAAAATTTTCCAAGAGATCTTCTGTGTCCTTGGTATAATGTTTTAGCACATGACCATTAATGGTACTTGGGTCGATGAACCCAATGTCATCGATTCCCTCTTGTTTCAATTCCCACATCTTCAATCTGCATAATAGCGTAGAAAAGAACATATATAGTGAGGTTAAGCCAATGAATGATATCTTAGCTAGAGACTTAAATTACTAAAGATATAAATCACTTACAGACAATGGCAACTGATGAGAGTTTTGTCGATAGAGTCCATGTGGTATAACTGGAAAAGTTTTGAGAATTCAAGACATATGTCACATCCATTGACGTAATGCTCTTTCCTTACTTTGACCATGACCGCCGTCTCCCCTTGCTTTGCTTCACGCATGTACCAATCATGCAACCGTCGCATCGCAGTTGGTAGTTCCTTGTACTGCTCGGGTGTGACAAGTGGTTTTCCGACGGCATATTGCATTGCGTACTTAGTTGCATCGTACCCGCGGATTTCGTCGGTGCCAAGGATTTGGTCAAGAGTGAGACCTGCAGCCTTTAGTACTTCGAGGTCGATTGGGTTGCCTTGCACGTCGACTGGTTGGATCGGTTGCTTCCTTGGATTGGTACTCACCTTGAGCGGAGAGATCGATTGCTTGGATTGTTCTCCGAGCTGGGAATTTTTCCCGCTAGTTGATGCCGTACTTCCTGACTTCTTCCTTCGGCTGGGCCGACTTCTCTGCTCACTTGCCTTCTAAATCTGTCACTCATACTCTGTCGACATACGCTCGACATATGCCGGGGGTCGATCACTAAAGTGTCCCATAAAGTGCTCTTGGACTTCCTAGGGTATTACCTCCTTTGGCGGCATGGTCTTCTTCGCAAAAAAGGCTTTCATTTCAAGATCGCATTCAATTTTATTTTCCTCCGGTGTCATGTCATAAGGCAGCTTCCTTTTGGCCGGAGGCTCGGGTTTCTTCTTTGCTTTCTTCCGAAGAGGACTGCTGGTGGCCTTCCTCTTTTGGGAGCCCTGCTGGCGGGATCGCTGCCGGGGTGGAGTTGGCTCGCGCGTCGGAGATCGATATCGATGATGATATGGACTCGCATCGTGCTCCGTCCCGAGGTTGGGAGGACTGCTCATGGCGAGGTGGGGAGGACTGCTGGCGAGGTGGGACGCCTCTCGAGGTGGGGACATCTGTGGGGGAGCTCGAGGTGGGGAGGACTGCTAGCGAGGTGACTGCTGCCGAGGTGACAGCTGGCGAGGTGGGGAGGACTGCTGGCGAGGTGGGGAGGACTGCTGGCACTACGATGCCTCTGGAAAGGATCCCTTGCGCTGGACATCGATACTCGGAGGAGCCGGTGGCCTTAGTGCCGAGTGTGGAAAGACGATGCAGTCCTTACTCCATAGAATGAGACCATGGCCGGCTTTTGCCAATGTGGACTCCCCCTCACCTCCAGGGATGTCAAGCAATAGTTCATCATATCCCGTCTCTGTTGCGTCCATCGCGACACGAGCATACCCAGCTGGAACCGGATTGCAATGCCAGAGAACATCAGGTGTATTTGGTAAAGCATAGCCCGTCGCGACCCGCACGGGTATGTTCTTCATTTTTTGGATTAGCTCAGAAGATGTCTTCTCGGTGATATCATCCATGGGGGTGTGACCCAGCGGTGCCCCCGTGGAACCCACGCTGCTTTTCGGCATTGTAGATGCGATGGGTTCTTCCCCTGCCTCCTGCTGCGGAGTTTCCCTTTGCTGGGTCAGTACCTGTATCTACAGCTGCTGCTGCTCGTACTTTTGGTCCAACTTCTAAAGTTGGTCTGCTTCCACCTTCTTTTTTCTCGAATGGCTTTTATAACTGTCCTGCCATCCCACAAACCCCTCGTACCACGGAACAACGCCCATGCCTCGTGTTCGTCCTCCGTGTTCGGCATTCCCGAGGACACGTGTAAGCTCATCGTTCTCTCTATCGGGGTGAAACCGTCCTTCTTGGGAATCTTTTATTGCTTGGATCAACTCATCTGATGCATGCTTCAGACTGGCCTGTGCAATAATCTTCCCTGTGGCTGGGTCCAACTTTCCCCCATGCGCAAAAACCAATTCCTGCACCTCTTGGGCCAGTTGAAGGTTACTAGAGTGATCCCTTTAGCAAGCATCTTATTCTCTAATGCATCCCACTTAGGAATGGCTGACTTGTATCCACCTGTCCCTAGTTTATGGTGATACTTTTTTTCTCAGCATTTATCTTATTCTTTGCCGACTTCACCATAGCATCTATCAATGTCTTGTACTTGATAAATGCGTCCCAGTGATACCTTACCTTCTCGTATATTCCTTTGAATTTGGGCGCCTTCTTGCCTCTAGCGTTGTACTCGATCCATAATCTTTTCTTCCAAGTCTGGAACGTGCCGACCATCTTATGGAGAGCAAACTCCTTGACTTTGTTCCTTTGACGCTCCGAGAGAGAATCTGGTAGGGTGAAATGCTCCATGAGCTCTCGCCAAAGGGCATCTTTAATTCTTGTATCGACATAATTCACTCCTAGTTTTGGTTCCTTTGGCTGAATCCATTCATGCATTGTGATCGGGACTCCGTCCCTAACAACCACTCCGCATTGACGCACAAATGTCTTGGCATTGGCTTCTGGGTGAGTCGGTTTGCCATTATGTTTGAAAGCATCAAGATTGAGCTTTACGTTGCCGTCCAATATTTTGGCAGCGCCTCGTACATTTCTACTAGATTGGCTCGTTCCAGAGGGGTGATAATTAAATAAGAAAGATTTGTTAATATATATATATATACAAATCAATTAATACACATGTAATGATCACCAGAGGCTAATGGATGTGTATATGCCTCGCCGAACATTGTTGGTTGTTCCGGATTTTGGAACATAAGTTGTTCTTCCTCGGTCTCACATCCATCACCATGATCGTTCAGATATTATGAGCCGTCATCATGATCATGTGATTCACCTCGAAGGTCCGCTGGGTTTTCGGAGGAGCGTATCATGTCGAAGATGTCCTCTTCATGAGCTCTACCGGTATTGTCCATAGCTTAATAACTAGTCCATAATAATATAGATAAAACAAATTAGTATTTAAATTAGCATGCATTCAAGAAGCAAAATAATTGATAGTTAATTAATAATGCATCATCGAATACATATATAGTATAGTTCTTAGAAAAGATATCATCTGCATAATCTTGGATAATTTTCAACACATGGCTAATCTCCATCGATCTAGCTAATACATCATAATAATACATCATAATAGTAGCTAGCTAATATATCGATCTAGCCAGAACCCTAGCGCCCGGCGGATATCGGGGCAGGCGGTGGACACCCAAAGAGAAGGAACCATCACAAGAACATAGCTCTAGTGAGATCCCTGAAGAATCTGCCAGGTATTGTCGGACCTGGCCTCCAAAGCTGCCATGTAGCGTCGGACGTGCTCGTTCTCCTTGCTGACATGGTACTGTACCACCTCTGCGGGGGACTCAAGCCTCTCGATCGTTTGTGGCCCATGTGGCTGCCACCACAGCACCTCCGGGTCGACGACGGGCTGGCTCCTCACCAAGCTGCGCCGCCCGGAAGGCAGCACCTCCCAGTACCAGCCCGGCGGAGCCCAGTCCCTGACAGGGCCCCTCGGCTCAAGCAAGTGACCTCCTCCGACAACTCAACGACGAGGATGCGGGATCGGCATCGTCGACGTCGAGAAGAAACACTTAATTATGAAAACAATTAAAATAAAACTTCGCAAAATTAACTCTTAACAAAATTAACACTTCGCAAAATTAAAACTTAGCATCTAGCAAAATTACCATCTAACAAAATTAACTTATTTGAACTCCATACTTTGTGTGTGTTCAATATGCACCATTGAAAGGCACATCATCAATTTTCAACCCTTTCTGACTTCATTTGATATTTTTCAAGCATTTAATGATTTATTTTGAGCTAAATGACCCTGAATTTGAAAAGCAGTACAAATGAACTCTAAAAAGGTTGTAACTTGGCATGACATCATAATTTCACCCACATAGCAACTTCTAGAGAGTTGAGAGGATTACGGCAAAAACTGGATGCACTTCATGTACAAATTGGACAATCTCATTAGAAGTATGAGGGTTTCGAACGAAAACTCATCTATTACAAAGGGATTTCATTTTGAATAACTTATTTTAACTCCATACTTTTTGTGTGTTCAATATGCCCCATTCAAAGGCACATCATCAATTTCAACCCTTTCTGACTTCATTTGATATTTTTCAGGCATTTAATGATTTATTTTGAGCTAAATGACCCTGAATTTGAAAAGCAGTACAAATGAACTTTGAAAAAGTTGTAACTTGGCATGACATCATAATTTCACCCACATAGCAACTTCTAGAGAGTTGAGAGGGTTACGGCAAAAACTGGATGCACTTCTTGTACAAATTGGACAATCTCATAAGAATTATGAGGGTTTCGGACGAAAACTCATCTATTACAAAGGGATTTCATTTTTAATAACTTATTTTAACTCCATACGGCAAAAACTAGATGCACTTCATGTACAAACTGTTACAAAGATATACCATGCTAGCTAGGAAATGCATGCATGTCCTTCACATAAATATATAGAAAGTGATGACTGTGAAGCCGGTCACATCCCAGAGTGGGATCTCACGGTGTAAGACTTTTTTTGCGTGTTTATCCCTTTCTTATGATTGGGCCGTAACCATGGATAATCTTCATCATTTAACAGGATGCTTGGGTTAGTCTTCACTCTGAAGGGAGGGATTTCATGAAACTTTTCATAATCTTCGGACATGTCTGTCTTGTCCTCCACTCCCACAATGTTTCTTTTCCCTGAAAGAACTATCTGGCGCTTTGACTCATCGTATGATGTTTTCGCTTCCTTATCTTTTTTTCTGCTCGGTTTGCTAGACATGTCCTTCACATAGAAAACCTAAGCCACATCATTGGCTAGGACGAATGAGTCGTCTGTGTATCCAAGATTGTTCAGATCCACTATTATCATTCTGTACTGCGGGTCTACCTGTACCCTGCCTCTAGTATATTTGACCCATTTGCACAGAAACAAAGGGACCTTAAGATCAGGTCCATAGTCAAGTTCCCATATCTCCTCTATGTAACCATAATATGTGTCTTCAAAGTTGGTGGCATCCTAGCGGACACCACTATTTTGGTTGGTGCTCTTCTTATCTTGGTGTAACATGCATTCCCATTTACCTCGTATCCTTTGAAAGTCGTTATAGTCAAACTTGGTGTCTTGGCCAACCAGTACAGTTCATCTGGAACATCATTGTCATTGATGAGCTTTGTTTTTAACCAACTGGCAAAAGTCTCCATGTGTTTACGTTCAATCCAGGGGTCAGACTGCTCCGGGTTCTTGGACCGTACAATATCCTTGTGTTCCTCCATATATGGAGTCACCAAGGTGGAATTTTGCAGAACCGTGTAGTGTTCTTGAGTGAAAGAATGCCCGTCAATATTTATTGCTTCTTTCTTTCCTAATGTGCCTTTTCCACCCAGTCTCCCCTTATGTCGCGATGCAGGAAGACCAATCGGCTTAATGTCAGGAAAAAGTCAACACAAAACTCAATAACCTCCTCTGTTCCATATCCCTTGGCGATGCTTCCTTCTGGCCTAGCACGGTTATGAACATATTTCTTTAAGACTCCCATGAACCTCTCGAAGGGGTACATATTGTGTAGAAATACGGGACCCAGAATGTTAATCTCTTCGACTAGGTGCACTAGAATGTGCGTCATAATATTGAAGAAGGATGGAGGGAACACCAACTCGAAACTGACAAGACATTGGACCAGGTCATTCTGTAACCTTGGTAGGATTTCTGGATTGATTACCTTCTGAGAAATTGCATTGAGGAATGTGCATAGCTTCACAATGGCTAATCGAACATTTTCTGGTAGAAGCCCCCTAAATGCAACCGGTAGTAATTGTGTCATAATCATGTGGCAGTCATGAGACTTTAGATTTTGAAATTTTTTCTCTGCCATATTTATTATTCCCTTTATATTCGACGAGAAGCCAGACGGGACCTTCGTACTGAGCAGGCATTCAAAAAAGATTTCCTTCTCTTCTTTCGTAAGAGCGTAGCTGGCAGGACCTTGATACTGCTTTGGAGGCATGCCGTCTTTTTCATTAATTCTTTGCTTGTCCTCCCGTGCCTCCGGTGTATCTTTTGTCTTTCCATACACGCCCAAGAAGCCTAGCAGGTTCACCCAAATATTTTTCGTCACATGCATCACGTCGATTGCATTGCGGACCTCTAGGGCTTTCCAATATTCAAGTTCCCAAAATATAGATTTCTTCTTCCACATGGGTGCGTGTCCGTTGGCGTCATTCGGAACAGATTGTCCGCCAGGACCCTTTCCAAAGATTACCTATTAATACTTGACCATATCAAATATATATTCACTAGTACGGAGGCCAGGCTTCTTCTGGTTATATGGCTCACCTTTGAAATGGTTGCCTGCCTTTCTTAAGATATGCTTGATCGGTAGAAATCAACGATGTCCTAGGTACACATTCTTCTTACATTTATCCAAATATATACTTTCAGTATCATCTAAATAGTGTGTGCATGCATTGTATCCCTTGTTTGTATGTCCTAAAAGGTTACTAAGAGCAGGCCAATCATTGATGGTTACAAACAGCAACGCTCGTAGGTCAATTTCCTTCTGTGTGTGCGCATCCCACACACGCACACCTGGTTTTTTCCACAACTGTAGAAGTTCATCAACTAGTGGCCTTAGGTAGACATCAATGTTGTTGCCGGGTTGCTTAGGGCCTTGAATGAGCACTGGCATCATAATGAACTTCCGCTTCATGCACAACCAAGGAGGAAGGTTGTAGATACATAGAGAAACGAGCCAGGTGCTGTGACTGGAGCTCTGCTCGCCAAAAGGATTCATGCCATCTGTACTAAGATCAAACCATAAGTTCGTTGCGTCAGCTGCAAAGTCCTCGAACTCCCTCTCGATTTTTCTCCACTGCGACCCATCAGCGGGTGCTCTCAACATCCCGTCTTTCTTACGTTCTTCTTTGTGCCATCGCAACAACTTGGCATGCTCTTTCTTTTGGAACAAACGTTTCAACCGTGGTATTATAGGAGCATACCACATCACCTTGGCAGGAACCCTCTTCCTGTGGCGTTCGCCCTCCACATCACCAGGGTCATCGCGGGGGATCTTATAGCACAGTGCACCGCATACCGGGCATGCATCCAAATTCTCGTACTCCTCACCGCGGTAGAGGATGCAGTCATTAGGGCATGCATGTATCTTCTGCACCTCTAATCCTAGAGGGCAGACAACCTTCTTTGCTTCATACGTACTTTAGGCAATTCGTGATCCTTTTGAAGCATCTTCTTTATCATTATCAGCAATTCTTGAAATCCCTTGTCAGTTACACCATTCTTCGCCTTCCATTGTAGCAATTCCAGTGTGGTACCCAGCTTTTTCTGGTCATCTTCACAATTTGGATACAATAATTTGTTGTGATCCTCTAACATGCGTTTCAACTTCAACCTCTCCTTATCATTAACGACATACCACATAAACAAGAGGCTCACCAAGGTGACCGGTGCCGCGACGAGACGGTGCGGATGATGGACGATGGTTAGGACGGCCGGGGATGGGAAGGCACACCAAATAAACCACACCTACACATATGCAACCTAACAAGTTAATTTGAGCTCAAATTGGATATAAATCAAATAAACTCCCACAAATCACATATCACATATCTTCGAGCATACCACAAGCTAATCTAGCAAGAGATGAAGGAGCAAAGTTGCTAACCTTTATGAACACTTGGATAGATGAGGTGCCTTTAAATCTTGACAAATCCTTGGCAAAATGGAGGATGAGCTTCGAGCAAGAAGAAGAACATGGGAAGGCACACCAAATAAACCACACCTACACATATGCAACCTAACAAGTTAATTTGAGCTCAAATTGGATATAAATAAAATAAACTCCCACAAATCACATATCACATATCTTTGAGAATACCACAAGCTAATCTAGCAAGAGATGAAGGAGCAAAGTTGCTAACCTTTATGAACACTTGGATAGATGGGGTGCCTTTAAATCTTGACAAATCCTTGGCAAAATGGAGGATGAGCTTCGAGCAAGAAGAAGAACAGGGGAGAAAACAGAGCTCTTACGATCGGCTACGGACGGATGTATATGTAGGAAGTCTTTAGTACCGGCTGGTGTCACCAGCCGGTACTAAAGGTTACCCTTTAGTATCGGTTGGTGAAGTACTAAAGGGTAACCTTTAGTACCGGCTGGTGACACCAGCCGGTACTAAAGACTTCCTACATATACATCCGTCCGCGGTCGATCGAAAGAGCTCTGTTTTCTCCTCAAGGTGCAAGCGGGGCCCTGGTCTGACCAAAACCCTGCCATGTCCCCTTTAGTACCGGCTCGTGAGACGAACTGGTACTAAAGGTCCCTCACGATCCGGTACTAAAGGTCGCCCTGCTCCTAGTCGTTGTAGCCGGCACGAACCGGGACTAATACCATCTTTAGTACCAGTTCGTGACCAGACCGGGACTAAAGCTCGGGACGAAAGGTCTGTTTTCTACTAGTGGCTGCATAAACTCCACCACTCCCCTTGTTGATACTTGAGCATGAATAGTCTAGGTCGACTTTAAAGACTTGCTGAGTACGTTTGTGCTCATGTTTGCTTAATAAATGTTGCAGATAAGACTCAGGACCCATCAGGTGGGTTCTATCTAGATGTCGATGACGCTGAATAGCTGGTGTCCCAGCTACGACCTTATGCCCTGTAGCGGGCTGTAGATAGTTAGGCCATGTGCCTTTTTACCCTTTCAACTATCTGTACTCAGACAACTTTATGCTTTTGCTTGATTTGTATGAACTTGCTTGTATGACTTGAGTGTCAGGTCATGTGACCCCTACCTGTAAGAACATATTATGCAAGGCTCTTTTGAGCCTCTTGAATAAAAGTTGTGTTGATGTATGGTTATGTTGTAATGCCATAGTTGTATCTATGCATATCGGGCATGTCATGCGTACGTGTGACTTGCAACGGTATGTATGGCATCCGACACCTAGTCATGTGCCTTTAGTAGTACTATTTACGGGAAACTGCCTCTTTTTGCTTCCATCGAGCCCTGGTAGCTTGCTACTGCTCCGGACACATTGATTGACCGGCATGTATCCTTCTTTGTTGTTGTGTCTTTCCCTTCGGGGAAATGTCTCGCAGTGTAATGGAGTCCTTGTAGCCTGCTATGACTCGTCTACATGCAGTGATGACATTTATGTCCCACCGTGTAATGGAGTCCTTGTAGCTTGCTATGACTTGTCTACACATGCTTGAGGTCGACACCTGCATTGCTGGGTAACGTATGCCTGTTTCCGTACGGATGTGCCACTTGGGTTCTATGACTATTCATGTTGGCCCGGGTTCTCTATCGTTTGATTGCCAGCGACATGTTCACATACGTGAGCCAAAAGACGCAAATGGTCCCGGCTAAGGTAAGGCTGCAACCGTGGAGTTTACCGCGCGTTTGGCCGCAAAGTGATGTGATATGTTAGAACTTGGATTCATATGACTTAGGATCGGGGTCCCAACAGCGTTGGTATCAGAGCCTGACTAACTGCAGGACTACCAAGCCAAACTGATCGAAGTTGAGTCTAGAAACACTATAGAAAAGTAGGGGAATTGATTGTGGAAGGGAACGTAAGGTTATTTTTACTCCTCTTCCCATGTTATTCTATTCTGAGTCACTCTCATCTTTATTACGGTGTTAAGAACTAGGATTCTCATCTATTCCTTAGGATGAAGAGTTACTAACCATGGACTATTAGCCAGCTTGTTCGCAAGTGAACTTCGGTACTCAAGTATTGTTGGTGTGACAAACAGTTGGAGAAGAGATTTGAGTCTAGATAGTCGAGTGGTTATGCTTTCCAATCTTTTGCAGTTGTCTCAAAATCCTTTTTGAGCAATTACAACCGTTATGCTGTCCAATTGCTGATAGAGTCTCTAATGTCTTTGCATCATTCTTTGTTTCAGATGCCCCCTCATCCAACCCGTCAGGTGGTCCATTTGACCAGGTGCATCAATGTACCAGGTCACACGGCCATGTTGGTTAGAGTTATGATGGAGGCTAGTTATCGTTGGTACCCAGAGTACATAGTGGAGGAGCAGTATCAAGATTTCAACCAGAGTCAGTATTTGCGTACTGTTGAGATATATCCATCATATCCTGGAGTTGCAGAGCCACTTCATTGGACTTATGGATTAGGTGTCACCATAGACATGGCAGTTCAGGAGGCCGCCTACACCATGCTGACTATCATGAGGTTTCACCATGGTCTGCTTCAGAACATAGAGTTTTGTTATGTTCCCGCTTCTCTAGGAGGAGAGGATAGTTATCTTAGCACAACCTATTATGATCATTCTCATAAGGATCCTAGGCTGCAGGTGACCGCTCAGATGTTGGAGAACAAGGATCGTGATGCACGTGCCCTTCACATGGAGCTATATGCTACCCGTGCACGTCTTTGGACAGCCCTGACATAGCTAGCACATGTCGTGCAGATAGGCTATGGAGATTTGGAGATGCTGAACCCATCGCGGACTCATCTGTCAGCACATGTAGACTGGCCCGATGTTGGAGTTATCACTCCTCTTCGAGGACCATTGTCGCCACCAAAAAGGGGACCGAGGCCACATTCGTGTCCTTACGGTTTCCAGGGATCACAGGCTAGGGTGTTTCCAGATCTTCAGGTTTACCTCCCGGGCCACGGGGGTAACCTATATGAGGCATTCTACGGCGATGCTTGAGTACGTGGATGTTAGTACTAGTATGGTAGTTGTCGTATTGCCACAATCCTGTGTGTCTTGTGGGATATGACTGAGGTTGAGAGCTGAGTTCCGGAGGTGTAGATAGATAATGTATAGGAAGCTTGTAATGCCTCCGATGAGTTGTGTCATCTCTCTGTAGTTTGTATTTCAACTTGGGCTTGTATTGAACTATGTCATGGTGTGTATGAATCATGGTGTTCATATGGCCGTTTGTTATTACCATGTTGATCGGGTGTTTACCCATACATGCCATGTTGTCCAGTACATTCCTGATCTCATTCCTTAGATTTGGTGTCTTCCTTGTCTAACTATGGGTTTGTTTTCCCAGGATGGTGTCAACTAGGAATAACCCCGTGCCTGCCCCCGAGCAGGGCGAGGGAAGCCAACCAAGGCAAGAGAACCTGCCACAAGCGCCCTCCCTGGCAAAAGTGATGCTCGAAGGTGAGAGGAATAAAAGGGAGACCAACAGGCTGTTGGAACGAATTGAGTAGAACATAGCGCGTCCTCCCCTCAATGATCTCAATGATGGTGGGTCCCTCAATGACTTCGTCAAGTTGTGCCCACCTAAGTTTCATCATTCGGTCGACCCACTCGAGGCGGATGAGTGGTTGACCAGCATGTCCTGCAAAATCCGAGCTGCCAATGTATTTGAGGCCGACAAGGTGACCTTTGCTGCATACTTTCTGGAAGGACTCACCAATCTGTGTTGGGAAAATTATGAAGCTATGCGTCCTAAAGGCCCCACACCAACTTGGGCAGATTTCAGCGAGGCATTCCGTACCCATCACATCCCGAAAGGGCTGATGGATCGCAAGATAGAGGAGTTCTGTGCTTTCAGCCAGGGTAGAATGACAGTGGATGCCTATAGCATGAGTTCGCCAATCTTGCTCGTTATGCTCCGGAGGAAGTGTCAACCGATGCCAAGAAATAGGCTAGGTTCCGCAAGGGACTTCGTCCTGAGCTCCGTCGAGATCTGCGTTTGCGTGAGTGCAACTCTTTCCAGTCTCTCGTCAACAAGGCTATCAATACCAAAACAGGACAGACTGACTATGGGGCAACTAAGAAACACACCCGTGACTTCAGCCCCGCATCTGGCTCGGGCTCGAACAAACATCGGGTGTGCGTGCCCAACACAGCTCTGCCGCCAAGGTACACCGCGAGTCCATCCTTCCAGGCACCTCGCCCAGCTCAGCCCAACCCTCCATCCAGGACATTCGGAGGTCCTCCTACCAATGCTGCTCCCCATGCCACCGTTGTCTGCTACAAGTGTGGAGAACCAAGACACTACTCTCGTGAGTGTCCTTAGAACAATGCTAAGCCGTCTTGACGTGGGAAGCCGGGAAAAGCCTTCTATGTGATGCCATCTCCTACTCGTGGTCGAGTGAACTATGTTTCTACTAAAGAAGCCCTTGAGGGTCCTGATGTTAACGTAGGTATGCTCCTTGTCAATAGTCATCCAACATCTGTTCTATTTGATACTGGAGCATCTCATTCATTCATCTTAGAAAGTCATGCACAGTTGCATAACATGTATTTTTGTGATATGCCTACTCCTTTAGTAGTTCAGACTCCTGGTTTATAATGGCAAACTTGTAGAGTAAGCCATGGCAATGAGATTCTTGTGGATAGGCTAGTCTTCCTAGCATCTTTTATAGCCCTCAAGTCTTTGGACATCAATATCATCTTAGGCATGGACTGGATGAAAGCCCACTATGCTAAGATTGATACTCATACTAGGAATGTTCAACTTACACATCCCTCGGGTGAGATAGTTAATGTCTCCACTCGAGCAGCCAAACGCCAACTCTATTCTCTCAATGCTAGCCTTCTTCCAGAATTAGAAGATATTTCGGTATTCCGAGACTTTCCGGATGTCTTTCCAGAAGAACTGCCCGGAATTCCACCTGTTAGAGATGTTGAGTTTGTGATAGAGATCATCCCAAGGACTGTCCCAATAGCTAGAAGACCCTATAAGATGGCACCCTTAGAACTAGCCGAACTTAAGAAACAACTTGATGAGGCTTTGAAGAAAGGTTTCATTCGTCCTAGTTATTCTTGTTGGGCTTGCCTCGTTCTCTTTGCTGAGAAGAAGGATGGATTGGATCGGATGGTTGTGGATTATCGGCCAGTGAATCTGGCCACCATAAAGAACAAGTATCCGCTCTCCACGATCAACGATTTGTATGATCAACTCGCTGGATCCTCTGTCTTTTCCAAAATGGATTTGAGGTTGGGATACCATCAAATCAGAATTAGAAACGGGGACATTCCAAAACGGCTTTTGTTACTCGTTATGGTCAATATGAGTACACCGTCATGTCTTTTGGTTTAACCAATGCCCCAACCACCTTCTCTCGCTTGATGAATTCGATCTTCATGGAGTATTTGGATAAATTCGTCGTGGTCAACCTCGACGATATACTCATCTACTCGAAGAACAAACAGGAACATGCCGAGCATCTAAGGCTAGTATTGATGAAACTTAGAGAGCATCGTGTGTATGCCAAATTCTCAAAGTGTGAATTTTGGTTACCAGAAGTGACCTACGGTGGGTTGAGTTGATTACGGATTATGACTTAGGGATAACTTACACCCTGTGGAAAGCCAATGACATGGCTGATGCACAAAGTCGTAAGTCTTATTGTAACAACCTGATGTTATAACAAGGTCAACCACTTCTCTATGAGGAATTTCGGAAGTTAAACCTCCACATTGTTCCTCAAGGATTCCTTTCCAACCTGGTGGCGAAACCTACACTTACGGATCAAATTATAGCTGGCCAAAAGCATGATAAGGGTATTTCCCGGATCAAAAAGAACCTCGTTAGCGGTATCGCTAAGGATTTCTCTATCGATGATCAAGGTGTGGTGTTCTTTCAGAATCGTTTGGGGGTTCCCAAGAACCAACATCTTCGGCAGCTGATACTTAAGGAGGCCCATGATTCTCCTCTCACAATTCATCCGGGTAGTACCAAGATGTATCAGGACCTACGCCAAAGGTTCTGGTGGACTAGGATGAAGAGAGAAATTGCTCAGTTTGTTGCTAACTGCGATGTTTGTCATCGTGTTAACGCAAAACATCAAAGGCCTGCTGGCACCCTTCAACCTTGAGCTATTCCTGAATGGAAATGGGATAAGGTTGGTATGGATTTCATTACCAGATTTCCCAGGACTAAGAGAGGGAATAATGATATTTTTGTGGTCATAGACCACCTTTCCAAAGTGGCTCATTTTCTTCCTGTTCGGGAGAGTATAACCGCTAGCCAGCTAGCGGAGTTATATGTTTCTCGAATAGTTTCTCTACATGGTGTTCCATTGGAGATTAACTCAGACCACGGAAGTATCTTTACTTCCCGATTTTGGGGAAGTTTCCAAACCGCTATGGGGACTCATCTATCCTTTAGCACTGGTTTCCACCCGCAATCAAGTGGTCAAGTTGAGCAAGTTAACCAAATCCTCAAACACATGCTCCGAGCTTGTGTTATATCCTTCGGTTTGAATTGGGAGAAATGTCTTCCATTTGCTGAATTTGCTTACAAAAACATTTATCAATGAAGCTTGGGCAAAGCCCCTTTTGAAGTACTCTATGAACGAAGGTGTCGAACACCTTTTAACTGGTCAGAAACCGGAGAGAGGCAACTCTTTGGCCCGGATATGATCCAGGATGCAGAGGAGAAAGTTCGCATTATTCGTGACAGGTCGAAAACAGCCCAATCTCAGCAAAAGATCCATTATGGTCGTCATCATAAGGTTGTGACCTATGAAGTTGGCGAGAAGGCTTATCTTCGGGTTACACCTCTGAAGGGTACCCACAGATTCAGTATCAAGGGCAAATTGGCTCCTCGTTACATTGGACCTTTTCACATTCTTGCTAAACGAGGAGAGGTTGCCTACCAATTGGAACTTCCGCCGCATCTTTCCAAGGTTCATGATGTCTTCCACGACTTGCAACTCAGGCGTTGCTTCTCGGACCCTGTCCGTGAAGTAGACCACGAAGCGCTTGATCTCCAAGATAACCTTACAAATCGAGAATACCCTGTTCGTATTCTTGATCAAGCTGAGCGTACCAATCGGCATCAAAACATCAAGTTTCTCAAGATTCAGTGGTCACACCATTCTGCGAAGGAGGCCACATAGGAAAGAGAGGATCGTCTTCGACTAGAGTACCCCACGCTGTTCTCGACGACTTCCAAATCTCGGGACAAGATTCTTTTGAGTGGGGGTGAGTTATCACATCCCTAGCTAGCTTTCTTAGGGCAGCATGTGTGTGCATCATGTTTCACTTTTTGCATCAATTTGAAATGGGGATTAACAGAAACCCCAAATACATCATTTGAATCAAACCAATTTAATGATTGTGAAAAACCAACAAATCCAAAATGCCCATCTAAAATGTCCCCTATGTCTGGTAAATGTGGACATGAATATACCAGGGGTCGTTCTAAATATTTGAATATTTATAGCATTTCAAAAATAAATATTAAAGCTGCTGAAAATGCCAAATAAAGCCTTATAACTATTTTAGTTTTCAAAATATTTTGAAACTTTTTATAGAAGTTTGAAATATTCAAACTAAGTTCTATAAAATATTAGGGATATTTTATGCCTAGCATTTGTGCCTAAAAATAAATAAAACAATTGTTAGAAAAATAAAATAGAAACTGGAATTCTAAAAAAAAGAAAACGAGGAAGCCACCTGGGTCGGCCCAGCTGGCCCAGCACCGTCGTCGTCCTCCTCGCAGCCAGGAGGACGAGCGTGTGCTCACCGTGCGCTCGCGCTTGTGCTGCCACGCAGCTCCCTGCGTGTCTGCATCCCCCACCGCGCTGGTGAAAGGATGACGACGCCGCTGCCGTCCCCATCGCTCTCTCTCTCTCGCCCATTCGCCTCCTGCCTCTTCCCTCTCCTCTTCCCACCATGGCCGACGTCTTCTTGCCGCCGTAGCTGCCGCTTCTATCGCTCCATCTCGCCCCTGAGCCCCCCTGTAGCTCCACCTTGACGTGTTGGTCCTCTCCACCGAAAGAATCGAGCTCGGAGGCCCCCTAGTGTCGACCTGGATGCCTTCTTCCTCCTCGGTCACCGGAGACCGCCGTCGTCCGTTTGTCGCAAGCAAGACCTCCCTGAGCCCGCTCTCGTCGCCGTCGCATCCACTGTGAGCTCCTGCTCCTTCTCCCTCCTTTTCCCCCTTCATTAGCGCGTTCTAGCGCCGGATCCCCTTGGGTCCGAGAGCTCCTCGCCGCCGGCAAGGACTTGGCCATCGCTACGGTGGCCCAAGCTCGTACTTGAGCATGCAGTCGTGCTCAGGAGGAACCTAGGTAGCCTTAGGATCCCGTAGTTGGGTCAGTCAAGCTCCGGCTCGACGAGCCCGTGCTCGCCCGAGCTCCGACAGCCATCATGCTTATCACCGGCGCCGATTCCGGCCATCCCAGCCCCTGGGAGGTGTCGTGCTCTACGCGCGCGAGCACGTAGAGCCAATCAGTGCCCTCCGCCATCCTATTGGTCGCCGGAGGAGGAAACCCGATCCCCTCCGCCGTCTCTGGAGCCACCAATGGCTCAACGCCGGTGGGTCTGGCCGGAGTTGACCACGGGGGTTTAACCCCTGGGTCACTAGCAAGTGGGGCCGGGCTCTGCTAATTTTAGGATTAGTTAAGTTAATTAATTAATTAATTTAATTAAGTTAATGACCCACTAAGTAGTGGGCCCTACCCTAACTAATTAGTAATTAGTGTTTTAATTAACTTTGTTAGTAGCTGGGTCACTGACCAGTGGACCCCACTGGTCAGGTTTGACCTGTCAACGGTCTGTTAACCAGCTGACGTCATGATGATATCATGCTGATGCAATAAAGAATTCCTGAATTAAATTAATTTCAGAAACTATTTAAAACTTAGAAAATTCATAGAAATTAATCTATAACACAGATTGAAATAATTTATATAGGAAAATTTATCAGAAAAATCCAATGAATCCAATGGTGCTATTATCATGCATGTTAAAGCAAGCTATGTAGATGAACATTGACATTTACTAATAGGTTAACATATGAAATATGAAATGGAGAATGATTTTGAACCTATATTCAAAGTCACTTCATTTAATTTGGACAGTAGCTACATTAGCTCATCCATCCTTGCTGCCATGTCATGATCATGCATCATATTGTTGCACTTGCCATGTATTGATTGCTACTTATCTGTATTGCGGTAGGCACTGCTTTTGAGGATACCTCCGAGTATTCCAACGAAGGAGAAAAACTTCCCGCTTCCCAGCAAGGCAAGCAACCCCATTGATCATTCCGATAACATCACATTCTCTCGCTCCTGCTCTTGCTCATTGCATTAGGACAAACATTCACTTGTCTGTCATACACGGTAGATGAACCCATTCCTTTGCATGACCTGTCATTGTCACAGTAAATAGCTAAACCTTGCAACCTAGCATACCTGGTAGATGCTTGTGCCATGATGTGCTTTGCTTACTTTGCCTGCTATGCTTGCTATGCTTAGAGTTGTGTCAGGTGTGATTCATCTGGGTGATGAATTGGAGTGAAACAATATTGTTCTGATGTGTGAAGCTTATGATGAACCCGATTTGTTAAAGGTAGCGATGAGAGGCTATGTACGAATACATAGCAGGTTGTCTCATTGGGACCATTCTTAGGAACCGAGTTACGCGTTTGTGATCCAAGGCTAGTTACTACCACATGCTGGGCCCTGAAATATGACCCCGCTCAACTTATCAATCGCTTAGTCCTTGGTCCGGGAGTTGCAAGTAGTTTCTGGTGTTTATAGTATGCTCGAGGCCGTGCGTAGCGCTAACCCTACGGGTGGGTTACGATGCGGTAGGCAGTGGAACGGTGTACCGACGGTCACCCGAATGGTGGGCTTGGGAACCCTACGCACATCGTTTGGGGCCATAGTGGAAACTTCGGTCGGACTACCATGCGGGTTCAGTCTCAAATAGGCGATAGAGTGGACTAGAGGTCTTATGTGATTGACGGTCGTGGCCGACTCCCTCGCTGGGCTTTAGCTTGAAGGTTGCCAAGGTGCATGGTTTTATGAGCATGCAGCGATAAGTGGCGAGAGCGTGTTTGAAGAAGTACAACTGTGCAGGGTATGAAACTATTCGAATATCCACGTCCTTGGATATGGACTACCTCGAAAACTTTATGTTGTTCATAGATAATTTAATGGATACTCATAAAAATATCAAGACAAGTGTTAGTACCATGGATGGCACTCTCGTAGGAGACGGAAGTGAATCCATGGTGGTGTATTGATGTGGAGTTACTGGACTCGTGTGCGATATCTAAAATCTAAACAAAGAGTTAAAATGGAGAAGTATGGGTTAGCCATGAGTCAAAGCTGGCATTGCTCAATAAACTCCACCACTCCCCTTGTGGATACTTGAGCATGAATAGTCTAGGTCTGCTTTAAAGACTTGTTGAGTACGTTTCTACTCATGTTTGCTTAATAAATGTTGTAGATGAGAATCAGGACCCATCAGGTGGGTTCTATCTAGATGGTGCCAATGCTGAATAGCTGGTGTCCCAACTACGACCATATGCCCTGTGGCGGGCTGTAGATAGTCAGGCCATGTGCCTTTTTACCCTTTCAACTGTCTGTACTCAGACAGCTTTATGCTTCCGCTTGTTTTGTATGAACTTGCTTGTATGACTTGAGTGTCGGGTCATGTGACCCCTACCTGTAAGAACATATTATGCAAGGCTCTTTTGAGCCTCTTGAATAAAAGTTGTGTTGATGTATGGTTATGTTGTGATGCCATAGTTGTATCTATGCATATCTGGCATGTCATGCGTACGTGTGTCGTGCAATGGTATGTATGGGATCCGACACCTAGTCATGAGCCTTTAATAGTACTCTTTACGGGAAACTGCCTCTTTGTGCTTCCAGCGAGCCTTGGTAGCTTGCTGGTGCTCCGGACACATTGGTTGACCGGCATGTATCCTTCTTTGCTGCTGTGTCTGTCCCTTCGGGGAAATGTCTCGTAGTGTAAAGGAGTCCCTATAGCCTGCTACGACTCATCTAAGTGAAGTGATGACATTTATGTCCCACGGTGTAATGGAATCCTTGTAGCTTGCTATGACTCGTCTACACACGCTTGAGGCCGACACCTGCATTGCTGGGTTACGTATGCCTGTTTCCATACAGATGTGCCACCTGGGTTCTATGACTAGTCATGTTGGCCCGGGTTCTCTATCGTTTGATTGCCAGCGACATGTTCAGATACGTGAGCCAAAAGACCGAAACGGTCCCCGCTAAGGTAAGGCTGTAGCCGTGGAGTTTACCGTGCGTGAGGCCGCAAAGTGATGTGATATGTTACAACCTGGATTCATACGACTTAGGATCGCAGTCCCGGTAATTGATTGCATGTGATGTTTATCATGTTTACATCTTATTTTCTTAGAATGACGGTAGCTAAATAAGATGATCTCTCACTAAAATTTCAAGAAATGTTTTCACCCTAACTGTGCACCATTGCTAAGGACCGTTATTCCGAAGCACCACATGATGATCGGGTGTGATAGGTTCTAATGTTCGCATACAACGAGTGTAAGCCAGATTTACACACGCGATACACTTAGGTTGACTTGACGAGCCTAGCATGTACATACATGGCCTCGGAACACAGAAGACCGAAAGGTCGAGCATGAGTCGTATAGAAGATACGATCAACATGGAGATGTTCACCATTGATGACTAGTCCGTCTCACGTGATGATCGGACACAGGCTAGTTGACATGGATGATGTGTCACTTGGATGACTAGAGAGGTGTCTATCTAAGTTGGAGTTTATTAATAATTTGGTTAGATGAATTTAATTATCATGAACTTAGTCTAAAAGTGTCTTTGCAAATTATGTTGTTGATAGCTCGCGCTGTAGCTCCCCTGTTTATTGATACGGTCCTATAGAAAAGTAAGTTGAAAGTTGATGGTAGCAATAATGCGGACTGGGTCTGTGATCTGAGGATTGTCCTCATTGCTGCATAGAAGGCTTATGTCCTTGATGCACTGCTAAGTGCACCACTCCCTCAATCAATGTCTATAGATGTTGTGAACATATCACAAACACTTTCTGGTGACTACTTGATAGTTCAGTGCATCATGCATTACGGCTTAGAATTGAGGCTCCAAAATGTTTTGAACGTCACGGAACATATGAGATGTTCTCAGAGCTGAAATTGGGATTTCAGGCTCATGCCTATGTTGAGAGGTATGAGACCTCCAACAAGATTCTTTGCCTGCAAGATAAAAGAGAATAGCTCAATCGGTGAGCATATGCTCAGATTGTCTGGTGCTACAATCACTTGAATCGAGTGGGAGTTAATCTTGTAGATAGGATAGTGATTAATACAGTTTTCCAAGTCACTGACACCAAGCTACTAGAGCTTCATAATGAACTATAACATTCCAGGGATGCCTAAGATGATCCCTGAGTTGGTTGTGGTGTTTGACAGCATGAAGGTAGAAATCAAGAAGGAGCATCAAGTGTTGATGGTTAAGTGAAAACCACTAGTTTCAAGAAGGGCAAGGGAGAGAAGGGAAATATTTCAGGAATGGCAAGCCAATTGCCGCCCTAGTAAGAAATCCAAGGTTAAGCGCAAACCCGAGATGCTTCCATTATGAGGAGAATGTTCGCTGAAGCAGAACAACCCTAGATACTTGGTAGATAAGGTTGGCAATGTCGACAGAAGTATATTTGATATACGTGTTATTATTGTGAACCTTGCTGGTACTCCTAGTAGAACCTGGGTATTGGATACCGATTTTGTTGCTCAGTGTTAGCAACTCAAAATAAAAGCTATAGAATAAAAGGAGGCTAGCTAAGTGAAAGATTACGATGTGTGTTGGAAGTGTTTCCAAGGTTGATGTGATCACCATCGCACACTCTCTCTACCTTCGGGATTTGTGATAAACCTAAATAAATGTTATTTGGTGTTTATGTTGAGCATGAACGTGATTAGATCATGTTTAGTGCAATACGTTTATTCATATAAGTTAGAGAATAATGTTTATTCTGTTTACATGAATAATGCCTGCAATGGTCATGCACCCACTGGGAATGGTTTATTGAATCTTGATTGTAGTAGTACACATGTTCATAACATTGGTACCGAAAGATACAAAATTAATAATGATAGTACCACATACTTATGGTACTACCGCTAAATGTCATATTGGTATAAATCGCATGAAGAAACTCCATGCTGATGGATCTTTTGACTCACTCGATTTCGAATCAGATGAGACATGCGAGCCATGCCTCTTGGGCAAGATGACTAAGACCCCGTCTTCCGATATGATGGAGCGGGCTAGTGGCTTATTGGAATTAATACATGTTGATGTATGTGGTCCAATGAGTGTTGAAACACATAGTGGATATTGTTATTTTCTTTACCTTCACTAATGATTTGAGTAAATACGGGGATATTTGCTTAATGAAACATGAGAGCGAAATGTTTGACAGGTTCAAGGAGTTTCAGAGTAATGTTAAAGATTATTGTGACAAGAAGATAAAATGTCTATGATATGATCGTGGACATGAATATCTCAGTTACGAGTTTGGTGTGCAATTTAAGACAATGTGGAAATTGTTTCACAGCTCACGCCTCCTGGAACACCATAGTGTGATGGAATGTCCGAACGTTGTAGTCGTGCTCTATTGGATATAGTGCGTACTATGATGTCTCTTATCATTTTTCCACTATTGTTATGGGGTTATGCATTAAAGACAAATCCATTCACTTTAATAGGGCACCATCTAAGTCTGTTGAGATGACACCGTGAGAATTATGGTTTGACAGAAGCCTAAGCTATCATTTCTTAATGTTTGGAGCTGCGACGCTTATGTGAAAATGGGTTTATACCTAATGACCTCGAATCCAAAGCAGGCCAATGCATCTTCATAGAATACCCTAAGGAGACATTGGGTATACCTTCTATCTCAGATCCAAGCGCAAAAGGTGTTTGTTGCTAAGAACAGGCCGTTTCTCGAGAAAGAGTTTCTCTGGAAAGAATTGAGTGGGAGGAGGATAGAACTTGATGAGGTGGTTGAACCTTCATTTCAACTAGAGAGTAGCGCAACAAAGAAAGATGTTTCGTTGGAGCCTACGTCATTTGAAAAGGAAGTTAATGATGATGATCATGAAGCTTCAGATCAAGTTACTATCAAACCTAGTAGGTCGACAAGGACGCGTACTACTCCAGAGTAGTGCGGCAACCCTGTCTTGGAAGTCATGTTGTTGGACAACGATGAACCTACGAACTATAGAGAAGCGATGGTGGGCCCCGATTCCAACAAATGGCTAGGAGCCATGAAATCCTAGAAAGGATCCATGTATGAAAACCAAGTATGGACTTTGGTAGACTTGCCCATTTTACGATAGGTCGTTGAGTACAAACGGACCTTTGAGCTGAACACATACGCTAATGGTGAAATGTCACTGTTTATAAAGCTCGAGTTATCGCACAGAAGTTTCCACCAAGTTCAAGGAGTTGACTACGATGAGATTTTCTCATCCGTAGCGATGCTAAAACTCTGTTAAAATTAAGTTAGCAGTTGCTGCATTTTTCAATTATGAAATCTGGCAGATGGATGTCAAAACATGGCTTCCATAATGGTTTTCGTGAGGAAGAGTTGTATGTGATACAACCAGAAGGTTTTTTCAATCCTAAGGATGCTAAATATTATGCAAACTCCAGTGATCCTTCTATGGACTGGAGCAAGCATCTCGGAGTTGGAATATGCGCTTTGATGAAGTGATTAATGTTTTTTTTTTGAGTTTATACAAAGTTTATGAGAAACTTGTATTTACAAGAAAGTGAGTGGGAGCATTATAGAATTTCTGATAAGAATATGTAGTGGACATATTATTGATCGGAAATTATGTAGAATTTCTGGAAAGCATAAATGGTTGTTCGAAAAAGGTTTTTCAAAGGAAGACCTCGATAAAGCTACCTAATTGTTGGGCATCAAGATTTATAGAGATAGATCAAGATGCTTGATAATAATTTCAATGAATAAATACCTTGACAAGATATTGAATAAGTTCAATATGGATCGGTCCAAGAAAGGGTTCTTGCCTGTATTAGAAGGTGTGATATTGAGCATAGCTCAATGCCCGACCATGGCAGAAAATAGAGAAAAGATGAGTGTCATCCCCTATGCTTCAGCCATAGGCTCTATACAGTATGTCATGCTGTGTACCGCGCCTGTGCGTGCCTTGCCATGAGTCTGTGAAGGGGTACAAGAGAGATCCAGGAGTATATCACTGGATAGCGGTCAAAATTATCCTTAGCAACTAGAGGACTAAGGAAATATTTCTTGATTATGGAGGTGATAAAGAGTTTGTCGTAAAGGGTTACGTCGATGCAAGCTTTAACACCAATCTAGATGACTCTAGTAGAAATCCGGATAGATATAGTGGAGTAGCCATTTGGAATATCTCTAAGTGGGGCATGGGAGCAGTATCTACAGTATGACATGTAAGTTTGCAAGGTACACACGGTTCTGAATGTCACAGACACGTTGACTAAAACCTCTTTCATGAGCAAAACATGATCAAACCACATAACTAATTGGGTGTAAGTCACATGATGATATGATCACATGGTGATGTAAGTGTTAATCACATGGCGATGTGAACTAGATTATTGACTCTAGTGAAAGTGGGAGACTGTTGGAAATATGCCCTAGAGGCAATAATAAAATGGTTATTATCGTATTTCCTTGTTCATGATAATTGTCTATTGTTCATGCTATAATTGTGTTAACTGGAAACCATAATACATGTGTGAATACATACCATAACATGTCCCTAGTGAGCCTCTAGTTGGCTAGCTCGTTGATCAATAGATGGTCAAGGTTTCATGACCATGGACAT
Organism: Hordeum marinum; assembly: GCA_022496015.1. Taxonomy (NCBI): domain Eukaryota; kingdom Viridiplantae; phylum Streptophyta; class Magnoliopsida; order Poales; family Poaceae; genus Hordeum; species Hordeum marinum. The sequence goes on along the minus strand of CM039675.1, from coordinate 466,682,859 downwards.
TGCATGTCGTTGATAACAACATTAAATCATTAGGAGAATGATGTAATGGACAAGACCGAATCCTAAGCATAGTACAAGATCGTGTAGTTTGCCTGCTAAAGCTTTTCTAATGTCAAGTATCGTTTCCTTAGACCATGAGATTGTGCAACTCCCAGATACCGTAGGAATACTTTGGGTGTGCCAAACGTCACAACGTAACTGGGTGGGTATAAAGGTACACTACGGGTATCTCCGAAAGTATCTGTTGGGTTGGTACGAATCGAGACTGGGATTTGTCACTCCGTGTGACAGAGAGGTATCTCTAGGCCCAATCGGTAAGACATCATCATAATGAGCTTAATGTGACTAAGGAGTTACCCACGGCATGATGTGTTATGGAATGAGTAAGGAGACTTGCCGGTAACGAGATTGAACAAGGTATTGGGATACTGACGATCGAATCTCGGGCAAGTATCATACCGGTAGACAAAGGGAATTGTATACGGGATTGTTAGTGCATCTAGTGCCCCTTAGTGATTGTGGTGTATTGAGGACTTATAGGTTAAGGTATTAATGTGTTTGGGACTGTACACAGGCTCTATAAGTCGATGAGGAGTTTGATATATTCGGATATTATCAACCCCTAAAAATGTATGTCTTCAAGTGAAGACTTTGGTGAAGACTTTGTGAAGACATTGAAAATGAAGAAGTTAGTGTGACCTTCAAGATATGAACGAGGAATATGAAGCGTGAAGATTTTTTTTTCGTAGTTTCATTTCCTTTATTTGAGTCATAGGAAACACCGTACTCTTAAAGGGGACCAAGGTAATACTAAGGAAAATTTCCAACTGATGCTCAACTCCAAAATCCTCAACCTATACAATCCTTCGAGTGAAGCCTTTGGGAATATCTTACGGTTCAGTCAAGTTCTTCAGTGATAGAGACGACGTTCTTCTGGACTCTGAGGAAATTGATCTAACTGAGGAGTTAGGATTTCGCCAGTGCGAATTGCCTACAAGTGAGGAACATGATATGTCTAAGGACTTTCATAGTTTGAAAATACGACCTTTGCTGTGCTTACCGCCAGCTGTCCCCAATCACAAATATCCACATAATGGTCATATCATTGGGGGAATTTATGTCATATCATGTCAGGTTGCACCCTGGCTATAAATAGCCACCCCCACAACCACTAGTTGGTTGGCTGCTCCGAGAGAGAACTGACACTTGTCATTTGAGAGCAACCCATCCTCCGAGGACTTTGAGTGAAAATCATCAGTGAGATAAAACCCACAACCAAACCACCAAACTCAAAGTGATTGAGCATCACTGAAGAAATTCCTGTGTGGAACCGATGCTTGTTACCTTTGAGGACTGTGCATCCTCCAGAAGGTTAGGCATCATGGTCTAGTGCTCCTGCAGTCAATTGGGGATCACGAAGTGACCTTGGTCTAGAGCATCCAGTAGTAAATTGTGGATCGCCGGGTGACCAGTTTGTGAGGGTTTTGGTAGTCTACCTTGAAGACTTACCACGAGTGTTGGGCAAGGACTGTGGACCTTAGCTCAAGGATAATAGGGTAAGGACTGTGTGTCCTCTGGTTTAAATACCAGGCCGCTCCAAACCAGATATACAATTGTCACAGCAGTTGGAACTGGGTCATCAAATCATTGTCTTCATCAAGCTACCTCGTTCTATTTCCTCAACCCTCCATTTCCTCATATAACTATTGATGAAATTGAACTTTACTATTTGAAGAATTTGACTAAAGACTTTCACAATTTCCTCACCTCAAATTCTTCGAGTTACCTTGTTCCTTACCTGCTTATCCTATATCACGCTACTTGTAATCTGTGCATGTTTCATTTCATCATGATGACTATGCTGTCACTATGTCCCTCATGCACTTGAGTACTTATTCCGCTGCTAGTTATTCATCACATTTCAAATTCCTCAAAGTTAAAATTCCTCAAGTGATGAATTGCTAAAAATCGCCTATTCACCCCCCTCTCCAGTCGATATAACAAACTTTCAATTGGTATCAGAGCGGGTACTCCCTCGCTCTGTGTGATTTTGGATTAACCACCTAGAGTTCTAGTTATGTTGACTGCAAGTATGATCAAGGTTTCCGTGGGGTGTCCTACCTTCGATGGGACGGACTACCCCTACTGGAAGAACAAGATGCGTATGCACCTTGAACCTATTGACAACGATCTCTGGTACGTTGTGGAAAATGGTGTGGCCTTTGTCACTCCCACTATTACTACTACTGATGTGAAGAGATTCAAGCAACTCGATTCTCAAGCGAAGAATATCATCTGTGGCCATCTGAGCAAAGGTTAGTATGGCAGAGTGAGTGCTTTGGAGACTGCTAAGCTTATCTGGGATAGGTTGTCCAAAGTCAACGAAGGTGTATCCACTCAACGCGACTCTTGTGTTGATGTTCTTCGCAATCTCTTCAACCGCTTCAAGAGACTTGACAATGAAAATGTTCAGCAAACTTTTGATTGTCTCCCTGATATCTCCAATGAGCTCCAAGCACTGGGTGCCACCAATAACACTGACCAAGAAGTAGTGAAGAAACTGCTAAGATCTCTTGACTCCTCATTCGATACTCTGGTGTTGATGATTCAAGAACGTGGAGACTACAAAGCACTTGATCCTGCTGACATTCTTGAGAGACTCAATACTCATGAATTTCGACAAGCTGAGAAGAGAGACCTCTAAGGGTCAAGCTATGGAAGATCTCGTGCTCTGAAGGCAAAATCAATATCCTCTTCTGAAGAAGAAAATTCTGACAGCAACCTTGGTGATCCTGAAGAACTAAGTCAGGAACTAGCAATGCTTGTCAGGAAATTCTAGAAGTTCTCAAGGAGAGGTGGATTTGGAAAGTCATCAAAAAGTGGCTTGAGGAAATCAGATTCCTCAGAAGACTACAAGAAAAGAACTTGTCATTGTTGCAAGAAGCCTAGTCACTTTATCTCTGACTGTGCTCTCTGGGAAAAAGATTCAAAGAAGAAGAAGAAATACAAGGATGATAGTTCTGATGACTCGAAGAAAAATAAGAAATCTTCAAAGTCCTCATCTGCAAAGTCCTCATCTTCAAAATCCTCAAAGAAAACCAAGAATGGTTTCAGAAAGGCACGAGCATTCATCGACAAGGAAATGGATTCTGAGGAAGAATCTGAAGAATATGAAGAGTAAGAATCTGAGGAGGATTCAGAATTTTGTGTCGCTAGCCTTGCTCTCGCTTTTGCTTTTGTCCGCAAGTCCATCTTCAAAGATGAAGAATATGACTACTCCAACGACTCTGACATCAGCAATGATGATTATGCTCCCACCTATTGCTTCATGGCAAAAGCCTCAAAGGTACACAAACATCATTCCTCATCTAAATCAAGTGAAGGTGAATCTGATGAATATGTGAAACCTAGCTATGCTAAACTTGTTAAAATTGCCACTAAGCAACAAAGTGAACTTGAAAAGCTTTAGAAAATGCTAGACAAAAGCGATGATCTATTGAACTATGAAGTGATTCGGACTCAAACTCTGTCTAACGATCTCAAAAGTCTTCAGACAAAGTATGATAACCTTCAGAGTCATCATAACGACCTCTTAGCCGATCATGAGAAGCTTTCTTATGAATTTCTTCAACAAAAGCAAGATCTTGAGAAACTGAGGGTGTCACATGAGGATCTCCAAAGGGAAAACGATTCCTTATTGGCTCAACAGATCAGTACCGCTCAGGAAGAATTTGTTTAACCTTGTTTGAAACGCATTGAACGTGAAACTGCTAATTCTTCACCCGAAGGTTCAAATACTTCTATTGCTGCAAATTCTTCAACTATTCCCGTCGTCTCAAATTCCTCATATGAGGGTACCACAAGTATCACTTATGACAATGCAGGGTGTAAGGAATTGTATGTAACAGGCATGTACAAAAGTCTCAAAGGGCATCAAACCCTTTGCGATGTCCTCAAAAAGCAGGTTCTGAACAGGAACCCTAGGAAAGAGGGTATTGTCTTTGTGAGGAAACTCAACACTAATGAATCCTACTAGACACCTGAGCAGTACCCCAAAACTTCATGGGTTGCTGGGAAAGGGCTCCTATAGATCCATCCACTTTATCTAGATTTACGTGTGAAACTTCATATTCCTCTGATGAGTCACTTGACTCCAACTACAAATTCTTCAAAAATCAGAAAGGTGAAGTATTTGCTAGATTTGTTGGAACTAACTATAGGAACGGTTCTGCTGAGTAGAAAATCTGGGTTCCCAAGAGCTACCTTCAAAATCTTTAAGTGAATGTCCTCACGACGGAACTCATGAAGAATAGGAACCCCAAATCAAATTCCTCATATGGACCAAAGTCCTCACTTGGACCAAATTCCTCAAATGGTCAAAGTTATCATTCTCGTACTAATGCCTCTGTTTCGTAGGGAAAACCTAAGAGTTATGAATATGTGCATTATTCGTCAAACCATTACGTTCATAAGTCCTCAATGAATTTCTCTGCTTATTCATTTGAGTACTCTAACCCTCGCCCTGTGAAATGAAGCGCACATGCTTCTATGTCTCCCTTCTCATATGGTGCTCGCAGAATGATGAACTCTTTGCCTCCCCTCCAGATGTGGGTGGTGAAGAAATTGAACTAACATCTTATGCAGGGTCAGGTCTCCAGACGAACATCTGATGAATTTGTTGGAGACCTAAGGAAATGCTTGAAAGGACGCAAGCTAACTATGCAGAAATAATTCCACATTTCTCTCGTCCTCACACTACTTGCTTACTATCTTGTGTGATGAAATTCTGTCTGATGAAATTGATGTGATATTCTTCACTTTGAAGCATATGAGTTCATAAGTTGTACTAATTCATCTGCAGGATGATACTCCAAAAGCCACTGAGTGGGTCCTCGATAGTGGATGCATAAACCACATGACTGGTGACAAGAATCTACTGATGAATTTGCCACTCACTCCATCTCCTCTGAAGCATATCACCTACGCAGACAAAGGAAAAAGCAAGGTATTGGGACTTGGTAAGGTTGCTATCTCAAAGGACCGAACCATGGATAAGGTGATTCTTGTTGAATCTTTTGGGTTCAACCTTATGTCTGTCTCAATGCTTTGTGATCTTGATATGATCGTCGTATTTGGAAAATATCGTTGTGTTGTCATCATGGAATCTGACAATTCCAAAGTCTTCGAAGCTTTAGGAGAGGAGAGTTGTATGTTGTTGATTTCTCTACATGTTCGCAACCTGCCACATGCTTACTTGCAAAGTCTTCAGAAGGCTTGCTGTGGCATCGACGACTTGGACATGCGGGCATGAGGAACTTGCACACACTCGTGAAGAATAAGCACATCATTGGCATCGAGGGTGTCAAATTCCTCAAGGACCACCTCTGCGGTGCATGTGAATCTGGGAAGATGAGCCGATCAAAGCATCCCTCAAAGACAATCATGACCACGACTTGACCCTTTGAATTGCTTCACATGGATCTCTTTGGCCCCACTCATTACTCCATACTAATAAACGCTTCAAGTTTGTATGGCTTTGTCATTGTTGATGATTAATCTTGTTACACTTGGGTGCATATTATTCTGTACAAAAATGAAGTGCAGGATGTCTTCAGAGGATTTGCTTCAAGTGCCTCCACCAACTTCGGCGTCAAGATCAAGCATATTAGGAGTGATAATGGGGCTGAATTCAAGAACACTAATCTTGATGAATATCTTGATGAACTTGGTATTACTCATGAGTTATCTGCCCTTATACTCCTCAACAGAATGGCATCATGGAGCGCAAGAACTGGACTCTAGTTGAGATGGCTTGCACCATGCTTGATGAATACAAGACTCCTCGTCGCTTCTGGCCTGAGGCAATAGATACTATTTGCCACATCATCAATAGGGTTTATCTTCAAAAATTCTTCAAGAAGACTTCATATGAACTTATGACTGGCATGAAACCCAATGTAAGTCATCTCAAAGTCTTCGGTGCAAAATGCTTGATCAGAGATCCTCACCATAGTTCTAAGTTTACACCGAAAGCACATGAAGGTTTTATGATTGGTTATGAAAAGGACTCGCACACCTACAAAGTCTTCAACACCTACCATCACAAGGTTGTTGAAACTGTAGATGTGCGGTTCGATGAAACTAATGGCTCGCAAAGAGAGCACCTACCTTCTGTGTTAGATGAACAATCTCCTGGGGAATTCATCAAGCTGAAGGCAACTGAAGATATCATACCCACTTAGGAAGTCACTCCAACGAATGAAGACTTTCCTGTTGATACACCTAAAGAAAATGATGCTGAAGGAAGTCCTCAGCCATGTCAACCTACTCATCCTAGAGTTGTAAATGAAGTACAGATTGACAAAATCATCGATGACATCAATGCATAAGGTCCCCTCACTCGCTCAAAACTTCACATTTAACTAACTTTTGTGGGAACTTTGCCTTTCTCTCTATCATAGAGCCCACCAAAGTTGATGAAGCATTCAAGGAGCCTGAGTGGATTCAAGCTATGCAAGAGGAATTGCATCCATTCAAGCTCAACAACGCGTGGGAACTTGTCAAGCGGACAGATCCTCGCAAACATGACATCATAGGTACCAAGTGGATCTACCACAACAAGCAAGATGAAAATGGCCTTGTGGTGAGGAATAAGGCTCTTTTTCTAGCTCAAGGCCACACACAGGTTGAAGGAATTGACTTTGATGAAATGTTCGCTCCTGTTGCTAGACTTGAAGCTATTCGCACATTGCTTGCTTATGCTAACCATCATAATATCATCTTATATCAAATGGATGTGAAAAGTGCATTCCTCAATGGTAAGCTTGAGGAAGAAGTACATGTTGCTCAATCCCCAGGTTTTGAAGACCTTAAGCATCCTGACAAAGTACACTCGACCACACTCTTTTCACAAAATCCTATGACAATGTACTGTTCATATGCAAGAATATATGTAGACGATATTATCTTTGGATGTACGGACAAACGTTACAGTGATCAATTTGCCTATATGATGAGTGAAGAATATCAAATGTCTATGATGGGAGAGTTGAAATTCTTCTTAGGTCTTCAAATTCGTCAACAAAACAATGGCATCTTCATCTCCCAAGAGAAGTACCTCAAGTATGTTCTGAGGAAATTTGACATGCAAGATTGCAAAGGTATCAAAACTCCAATGCCTTCAAAAGGCCACCTCTGCACTGATGAAAATGGTAAAGATTTCGATCAGAAGGTATATCGCTCCATGATTGGCTCATTATTGTATCTATGTGCATCTAGGCCTAATATTACGCTGAGTGTTTGCATGTGTGCCCGATTCCAAGCAACACCGAAGGAATCACACCATAAGGCTATGAAACATATTCTTCGATACTTAGCTCACACACCAACACTTGGATTATGGTATCCCAAGGGCTCAAATCTTCACCTAGTCGGATACTCTGATGCTGACTATGCTGGAGATCGTGTGGATCGCAAGTCAACCTCACGCACATGTCATTTCCTCGGATGATCCTTAGTCTGCTGGTCCTCGAAGAAGGAGAACTGCGTGTTACTCTCCACTCTTGAAGCTGAGTACATCGCTCCTGGCTCATGTTGTGCTCAGTTACTATGGATGAATCAAACCCTCAAGAACTATGGCTTCAAGTTGAAGAATGTGCCTCTCTACTGCGACAACGAGAGTGCCATCAAGATTGCATACAACCCAGTTCAGCACTCCAAGACCAAGCACATCTAGATTCGTCATCACTTTCTTCGAGATCATATACTCAAGGGCGGCATCTCCATCGAGCACATCCCCACTAAAGAACAACTGGCCGATATCTTCACCAAGCCCTTGGATGAAAAGAGATTTTGCATGTTGCCGTGTGAGCTAAATATCTTAGAATCTTCGAATGTTCTTTGAAGAAGGACACACACATCCTAACACTTATGCAAAATTGATGAATTTGATGTGCAACACACGAAGTAACTTTTTCTTCAATCAATGAAGAATAACCCTCTAAGTGTGAAGAAATTAATGAAGAATTTGATTCTCAGAACCCTACGACAATTGTACGCGGTGTCTGAAATCATCATTCTTATACGGTTGGTCACGCCACCAACCAAAGTTGAAATTCTTCAAAATTGAGTTTTTCTCTATTTTTGCAAATTATTCAAATTATCAAATTCCTCAAATTTGCAAATTCCTCAACTTTTCAAATTCTTCAAACTTTGAAACTCATGTTCTTCATTGACTATATATATATGAGTTTTCAATGTCCTCAACAACATTCACTTATTGCTAATTCTTCAAGTTATTTTTCATCTAAGTGAATGTGATCGGACCCTTCCCCCTCTATGCTAAACTCAACCCAGTCTGTTCACTAATTCTTCATATGCATTCTACTTTGAAACTCATTCAAAGTCTTCACTGTGTTCTTGACAGCTGAAGAACTTGCGAACGGAAACTTTGAAATTTTAACTATCAAAATTTTCAGCGGTTCCTGCTCAAACGGTTCCGATTCCCAAGACTGGATAGCCCACGATCCCCCATAATCTCCACTACTCAGAATGTGGGTGACACCTGCCGTGTGGAGAGCAAGGGTCAGGGGCAATCTTGTCCAAAATCTTCGGGCAGATTGGTTTTCACTCCCTCTATAAACACCCCCTCCCCTTCAACTGTTCTCGGTTACTCCTCATCTCATCCCTCTCCCGATCTCCAACCTAGTGCCACCGCTAAAGTCATCGTCTCCGGTGAGGAAGAGCTTCACTGCCTCAACCTCGTTGTCGCCATACTCGCATCGGCCGTGGAAGTCCTCATCCCACCACCGGTGTAGCTGTCTCCCTCTGCCAAACTAGGGCGTGGGAGATCTGAACGGACGAACTTCCCAATCTCATCTCTTGTTTGTCGTGTTCTTCATCAGGGTAAATAAAATTTATTTTTACTGCCCTTGTTTGATCCTCAAATGCTCTTCATATTCCTCAAAAGGTGTTTATTCTTTATGAACCTTATTCTAAAAGCACCTTACATCTTCACATACTTGATGTTTCTTCCCTAAGTAATGATTTTCTTCAAGAATCCTCAATTGTGGGAATCCTCAAAATTTGCACAACTCTGGAACCTGAGACAAAGAACACTTAGTAAAATTCCTCAAGACACCCATGGTCAAATTCCTCTCACCTGTTTTATTTAAAATTTCCGAGAACACATACGACCTCTTCAAATTCCTCGCACCTATACTCTATTCACAGATACAACATGTCCGCTGATAAATCACTAGGTTCTCATCAACTTAACTCATTTGAAGCGCTCCTTGAGGAAAAATTGTGTACTTCTTCAGAGTCCTCAAGAATTCATATTCCTCAAGTGAAGAAAATATCTGACGGAAAGAAACCTCAGACAGGTGGAAAGAAGCCGGATGTGCACACTGCCTTTGAGATCCTAGATGACGTGTATGAGGAATATTGCACACCCTATGAAGAAACTCATGGCAAAGAAACGACCAAGCAGAGAAAAATTCATCTGCAGAAAATTGAGAGGAGATGGGCAAGGGAATGGAAGGAGTATCATTATGTAACTCCAAAATACATGATGAAATTTGCAGTAAGCAGGCCTCCCCTTGCTCAAAATCAAATTGTTGATCCCACTAGCATCAAGACTGGTGAGGACTTTCCTCACATGTGGGAGAAGTAGCAAGCCAAGCTGGCAAAGAAAGCCAAAGAGGCAGTGAAGAAATTCAATGAAGATTCTGCTGCTGCTGCCTCTACCGGAGCCTCTGCAAGTGCTCCGAAGAAAATCATGAGGAAGAAATCTGCATTGAAGACAAGTTCCTCAACCTCAAAACCATCACAGAAGATCCCTCAAGGTCAAAGGCCTCGGCGTACAAAGTCTTCAGCTGTTGAAACGGTTGTTGCTCTGTCTTCTGCGACATCTTCAACTAGCCCTTCTACGTTGAAGCTGAAGAAAACTGCTGGACTAGTTCAAAGACCAAGTCCTCACTCAAGCAAGGCTGATGTGACCATACCCTCAGGTTCTGATGATGATGATGATGATGATGATGAAGCTAATGATGAGGACTTGGAAGAAATCATCAAGCACAGTCAGCAAAAGCCTGCTATAGCAAAGGGCAGCTCTATTCCTCTCATGCTGGATCCCAAGATGATCCTCAACTTCATCGATATCAGGAGAAAAATGGAAGAGAGACCAAGCTCTGAGAGCTAAGAGGAACAGGGTTCGGAAGGAAAAGTTTCTGAGAGACAATGTGATGAATTTGACCCCAAATTAACTCATCACTGTTCAGTTTGAAATTCGCACACTCTATGAGGATCAAGAGAGATATGATGCTGAATGGAAGGGCACCAAGGTGAGGTTCGTCAGGCCTGCTCAAGCTGTAGTGAAGGATCACAACACTAGGGTTGCTGCTCGATCGCAACCATAAAATCCTCAGCATGATGAAATTGCTGATGGAAATGCTACTGCACCAGAAGCAACTGCCAGTGCTGCTGTGGAAACTCAGACCACTGATGATCATGCCAGGACAACCACCACTATTGTGCCTGAAGAAACTAAAAGGCTAGCTAAAGCTTTTACTGCGCCTGAAGAAACTGAACACACCAGGGCGGCTGCATCAGTCGTTCCTAAAGAAACTGACACTGTTGAGGAAAAGACTCTCAAGAGAAAAGCATCAGATTCAGAAACCTCAGCCGTGAAGAAGTTGAAGACTATGCCAAGTTCTTCAACTGGACCTATTGATGGTACACCAATTTCCTCAACACCTGCCTACGAAATTGTACCATTTGGGGTGGATTATGTCATCCCAGATGAAGATGAAGATTAGTCTGCTCCTTCGACAGAGCAGATTGATGATGAAATTGAAGTTGAAGACATTGCTTCAACTCCAAAGGTATCATCGCCCCAGCCTCAGTTCACTACTGAAAAGGCTGGAGTTGAAGAAATAGTTGAGGACGTAGACATTGGCAATACAATGCCTGTCATCAATGATGAATATTGGGAATTAACACACCCAAATTCACCAATGACTACTCCTTTGACACAGATTTCTGAATCGCCTGCTCCGACTAATGAATTACATGAAAAATCTGCCAGTCTAAACACCCAAGTCACTAAAGAAATTCCAGCTGCAACAGCTGATGATCTTGAGACTCCCACCGCAACTGAGGAACCAACTCTCCAAATCATCCTGTCTGAAGGTGTTCCTCCCATGCCAAAGGAGAATAAGGGGTGCTTCAAGCCAAATCTTCAACCGAAGCCAAGAATGCCATTCAAAGGCTCAGTATGCCCCAAATTCCTCAAGAGAAATTTCTTCAATGAACGTATGTTCTTCACGGGTCCAAATCCCTATGACTTTGCAAGGGCCGGTCGCAACAGATTCTTGACGGAAACACAGCTCAACTACCATGCATCAGTTCTTTTTGAGAAGAAGAAAGTGTTCGAGCACCACCAAATTCCTCATGCTGACATGGAAACCCTTCCATCATTCACATCGATGCTCCAAGTTCTTCATGATGCAGGCATTCTCACATTCCGCATCAACATCTGCGACTGGAATGAAGAACTCATTCTTTAGTTCTATGCCACATTGCATATCAGCAGAAATGCTTCAGATGTCAACTCCTGGATATTGGACTGGATGACAGGATCAACACACTTCATTGCTCAAGCTTCTGAATTGCTTCAGTGTGTACCAGTTCCAATTCCCTCAGATGAAGCTTGCAAACTGTTTGATGAGCATGCACTTCCAAATCAGCTGATGCAAGTGTCGATGAAGACATTGCCTCCTGGAAAGCCTCAATGAAAAACCTTCCTTGTGAAGGATCTGCTATATGTGCCCAGGATTGTCTACCGTATACTCACAAATACGCTATGTCCTTAGAAGGGCCACAATTTTGAAGAAGAAGAAGTGGAAGGAGTCATGAAGAATATGCTCTTCAACATCATTCATGGGATTCCCATGGACTTGCACGACTTCTTCATGAGGACTTTGGCCAGTGCTACTTTAGCTCCATTTGAACAGAAGCCCTATGCCCCTTGGATATGAAATTCATTAGGGCAAAGTCCTCAATTCCCTTCAAGGCTGATTTCCAGAACCACTTTGGCTTCCTGCCTCCAATTGAAGTCATCAAGAGCACAATTGCCTTAGTTGAAGGAAAATGCAAGGCTTTCATTGATGAAGGCACTCGTCCATTGGATGGACAATTTTGCAAAGCCGCTTCCTTGTCCGCCAATGATGACACTGCCACTCAAGACTTTGATGCAAAGGCCTCAGCACACAAACCTCAAAAGTCTGCCCCTCATGTGATGACTGATCGCGAGCTTCTAATAAGTCTTCATCAGAAGGTCGATCGCAATCACAAGTGGGTGAAGCGCCAACTTGGTTATATTGTGCAGAACATGACTGTAACGCAAAACACTGTGAAGAGGAATCACTACTATGCGCATGAAAACCTCAACCTTGGGATGTATTGTCTCACCTCATGTATTCTAAAGAACTGAATGAGCTGGATCTTGAGGAACATCCTGACTGGGCTCGTCGACCTCAAAAGGAATTCAAGAAAGTTCAAGTTCCTCTAATGGTCACAAGTTCATATTCTTCATCTCGAGAGCGCGATGACGATGAAGACATTGATAACACTGCGACAGGCTCGGCATCGACAAACGACCCCAACAATGCTGGCACTCCTTCCTCACCAACACGATGAAATTCTTCAAAGGGGCGTTAGTCCTCACTTTTTCGTCCCTTTTGGTCTTCGATGACAAAGGGGGAGAAAATTTGAGTTAGTCTTCAAGCGAGTCTCTCTATATGGGCTATTTTTGTTTAAGTTACAACGCTCGCTCTTCTGAAACTTTTGTGGTTGAGTTGTAAACTTAAGTCCGATGGTGGTCTGACACTTTTGAACTATTTCCCCGCATGTTTATTTCCTCAAGTACCTTAATGCATACATGCTGAATTTCGTCAGACACCATTTTCCACAAGAATTTCAAATTCTTCATATCATATGTTCAAATGAGTGTATGAATTACAAGATATAGGGGGAGTTCTCCATGTTTTAACCTGCCATGTGCATTTGCAGTCCAAAGCAAATTCCTCAAATATGCACATCTTCAGGGGGAGTTCTTCTATATCTTGGAATCAAATTCCTCAAAGTTTGTACTTTAACTTCATATGTTTATCCCCGTTGAAAACTTAACCTATTTGTCATCAATCACCAAAAAGGGGGAGATTGTTAGTGCATCTAGTGCCCCTTAGTGATTTTGGTGTATTGAAGACTTATAGGTTAAGGTACTAATGTGTTTGTGAGTGTACACAGGCTCTATAAGTCGATGAGGAGTTTGATATATTCGGATATTATTGACCCCTAAAAATGTATGTCTTCAAGTGAAGACTTTGGTGAAGACTTTGTGAAGGCTTTGAAAATGAAGAAGTTGGTGTGACCTTGAAGATATGAACGAGGAATATGAAGCGTTAATACTTTTGTTTTCATAGTTCCATTTCCTTCATTTGAGTCATAGGAAACACCGTACTATTAAAGGGGCCCGAGGTAATACTAAGGAAAAATTCCAACTAATGCTCAACTCCAAAATCCTCCACCTATACAATCCTTCGAGTGAAGCCTTTGGAAATCTCTTACGGTTTAGTCAAGTTCTTCAGTGACAGAGACGAAGTACTTCTCGTCTCTGAGGAAATTGATCTGACTAAGGAGTTAGGATTTTGCCAGTGCGAATTGCCTACAAGTGAGGAAGGTGATATGTCTGAGGACTTTCATAGTTCGAAAATCCGACCGTTGATGTGCCTAGCGCCAGCTGTCCCCAATCACAAATATCCACATAACGGTCATATCATTGGGGGAATTTATGTCATATCATGTCAAGTTGCACCTTGGCTATAAATAGCCACCCCGACAACCACTAATTGGTTGGCTGCTCCGAGAGAGAACTGACACTTGTCATTTGCGAGCAAACCATCCTCCAAGGACTTTGAGTGAAAATCATCAGTGAGGAAAAACCCACAACCAAACCACCAAACCCAAAGTGATTGAGCATCACTAAAGAAATTCATGTGTGGAAGCGACACTTGTTCACTTTGAGGACAGTGCATCCTCTGGATAGTTAGGCGTCATGGTCTAGTGCTCCTGCAGTCAATTGGGGATCACGAATTGACCTTGGTCTAGAGCATCCAGAAGTAAATTGTGGATCGTCGGGTGACCAGTTTGTGAGGGTTTTGGAAGTATACCCTCAAGACTTACCACGAGTGTTGGGCGAGGACTGTGTGACCTTAGCTCAAGTAGAATACGGTAAGGACTGTGTGTCCTGGGACTGTGTGTCCTCTGGTTTAAATACCAGGCCGCTCCAAACCAGACGTACGACTATCACAGCAGTTGGAACTGGGTCATCAAATCATTGTCTTCATCAAGCTACCTGATTGTATTTCCTCAACCCTTCCATTTCCTTGTATAACTTTTCATGAAATTGAACTTTACTGTTTGAAGAATTTGACTGAAGACTTTCACAATTTCCTCACCTCAAATTCTTCAAGTTACCTTGTTCCTCACCTGCTTATCCTGTATCACGCTACTTGTAATATGTGCATGTTTCATTTCATCATGATGACTATGTTGTCGCTATGTTCCTCATGCACTTGAGTACTTATTCTGCTGCTAGTTATTTTTCACATTTCAAATTCCTCAAGTGATGAATTTGTAAAAATCGCCTTTTCACCGCCCCCCCTCTAGTCGATATAACGTAATTTCAGGGATTGATTGAATCCCCGACATCATGGTTCATCCGATGAGATCATCATGGAGCATGTGGGAGCCAACATGGGTATCCAGATCCCGCTGTTGGTTACTGACCGGAGAGGTGTCTCGGTCATGTCTACGTGTCTCCCGAACCCGTAGGGTCTACACACTTAAGGTTCGATGATGCTAGGGTTATAGGGAAATGTTGTACGTGGTTACTGAAGGTTGTTCGGAGTCCCGGATGAGATCCTGGATGTCACGCGGAGCTCCGGAATGGTCCGGAGGTAAAGATTGATATATAGGAAGTCCAGTTTTGGTTGCCGGAAAGTTTTTGGGCTCATCGGTATTGTACCGGGAGTGCCGGGAGGGTGCCGGAGGAGCCCCGGAAGGGGTGTGACGACCAAAGGACTTCATGGGATGTTAGAGGAGGTGGACCAGCCCTTATTGGGCTGGCCAATTCCTTCCCTAATGGCCCATGCGGCTAGGGCTAAACATATAAGGCTAAAGGAGATTCAAAAGGAAGAGATCCACCTCCCTTGTGGAAGGTGGATTCCTCCCATATCTTGGCCGAACCTCTCCTCCTTGGAGGAGGGGCCAAGGCAGAGCTCCCTCTCCCTCCTCCTATATATACTCGAGGTATTGGGCCTGATTTGAGACACGAAATGTCTCTCTCTCGACGCAGCCCTACCCTTCCTCTTCCTCGTTCTCCGTAGCGCTTGGCGAAGCCCTGCCGGAGTCGACGTAGCTCCACCGTCACCATGCCGCCGTGCTGCCGGAGCTCTCCCTCAACCTCTCCTTACTCCTTGCTAGATCAAGGCGTAGGAGACATCATCGGGCTGCACGTGTGTTGAATGCAGAGGTGCCGTTGTTCGGCGCTAAGATCGGAATCCACCGCGATCTGAATCGCTGCGAGTACGACTCCACCAACCTCATTCTTGTAACGCTTCCGCTTAGAGATCTTCAAAGGTATGAAGATGCAATCTCCCCTTACTCGTTGCTAGTTTCTCCATAGATGGATCTTGGTGATCGTAGGAATTTTTTGATTTACTACTACGTCTCCCAACGCCACCGGCTTTTCGCGCCTCACGCTGCTACGCCCTGCCCCCGGCTTTCCGCGCCTCGTGCTGCTCCGCTCTGCCCTGGCTTGGTGCTCCAAGGGCCGCTTCGCTTCCATGTCACATCGCTTATCCCGCGCCGTTTGTGAGCTGCCGCATATCGCTTCGCCGCGCTGCTGCGTGTACGAGCCGCCCCACGTTGCAGCCCCCCTGCGAAGCCGCCCGACCACCGTTCCTCCTACGTAGCTCCACCTCGCCGAGCCGTCGTGGACCGCCTCCACTTCGACTCTGGGTCGGCTTTGCCTCGCCTGCAACCGCCGCCGTGTCCGTGCTATTTCGACCACCTTCGCACACGCCTGTGCCCGCGTCGGATCCACGTATGCATACCGACATGCCGGCTTGTTGTGCCACTCCGTGCACCATTGCATTCCGCGTACTGCTCAAACCCGCCGCGTTTTGCACACCAGGCGCTCCCACGCCCTGTCCTCTTTGGCGGCTCACTGCACCTCAGTTGCTCCTACGTCGCTGCGTGTCTGGCACTATATTGCTGGAATTGCTGATTCCTCGAAGCTTGCGCCACCTTGCCTGCCTCCGCTGCTGTTTTGGTTGCTCTCGCATGCCTGCTCCCTCATGTATCATACGCAACGGTTGTGTGCTGCTAAAGGACTCGAGGAAATCAACCGATGTTGCTGCTAAGAGGTCGAGCGACATGCAGACCGTGTATGGTTGAACGTTCCAAGAAGAAAATTATGCAGAGATCATGTGGTGGGGAAATCAATTCTTACTGGTATGCCATGGAGACTAAAAATACTAGCGCATCCACGCTGTTGTTGGGTCCCTATATATCTCAATTAATTTTTGGCTAGCGCAGATTATCCATCGACCAAATGCATCAGGTAATATCCAACCTATCTATTTCATTAATACATATTAATTCCTTTGAAGAACAATTACGCGGCCCTGCAATATTTTTATGTAGGACAATTATACATGTGGCATTATACCAAGGAGTTGGAGCGCACACTAGCATCATTCTATACTGGTGTTCGTCTGTCTCGCGTTGCTCAATGGACGCTAATGAGTCGCCGCCCGGCGGTCCGGTCTACGTCACCCGCTGGTATGAGCCCCCAACGGCCGCAGCAAGCGGCCGCACCCGCGGTATGGTTTTCATCAACAACGCCACAGCCGACTCACCTACCACGCCAGCTTAACAACGCCATAGTGACTCACCGTCCATGCTGGTTTTCAATGCCACGGCAACTCGTCGTCCATGTTGGTTTTTAGCGTCACGGGCAACTCACCGTTTGCACCGGATTACAACGCGTTGCCATTTCTCGCGACCACACCAGCTTCCAACACCGCGGCTGTCTCTCGCAACAGCACCGTCTTCAAACGCCGCGGCTGACTTCTACGTCTACATCAACACGCCAGGGGCCGCATTTACCAATACGAGCCGCCCAATGGACATTTCTGAATCGCCGCCCGACGGTCCAATCTATATTGCATAATAGTGTCAGACTCACCTATATGAGCCGCCCAACGGACGCGCACAAGACGCTGCCCACAGTTTCATCTACATCAATATATCGGTGCAATGCTTGCCTGTATGAGCCGCCTGACGGACGCGCACAAGACGCCGCTCGCGGTCTGATCTACAGCATACCGGTGCAGTGTTCGTCTATATGAGCCGCCCGATAGATAGGCGCACAAGTTGCCACCATTGTAGTTGGGTTAACTTCAACAACCAGCCGGGACAAACCATCGACCGGATTATTGAAACAAATCATGCGGGATCATCTATAACCCGCCACGATCAACCTTCACTTTGAGTGGAGATTCTCAAGCCTCATTTTTAAGTCAACTGAAGACTCGGGGGCTACAGATACGGCAAGACACATTTGGTCGTTTTTCAAAGAGAGCCTTGGGTCTTTGCAAGAGAAAACCCAATCCTGGGAGCTATTACATTATTGGCGGAAGATTAAAAGTTGCCCAAGAGGATGAACCATCGTGATACACCATTCAAACATGGGTGCCCGGATTTATTGGATCATCATAAAGTCATTTGGAGCTTCTGCCGCTTCTTCATACAAGATGGCGGCTTACAAGATGGTGCGCAACTTTATATCATCAACAAGGTCATCTAGGGGGTTTAGCTTATCCGACCCTATTGATCGGCTCTTAAGCCAAAAAGTTGACTCCATCAATAGGTCATCTAGGGGGCTTCCAACCCACCAGGTTTAGCTTATCAGACCCTATTGATCGGCTCTTAAGCCAAAAAGTTGATTCTGTCAACAGGTCATCTAGGGGGCTTCCAACCCACCAGGTTTAGCTTATCGGACCCTATTGATCGGCTCTTAAGCCAAAAAGTTGACTTCATCAACAGGTCATCTAGGGGGCTTCCAACCCAGCGGGTTTAACTTATCAGATCCTATTGATCGGCTCTTAAGCCAAAAAGTTAACTCTGTCAACAAGGTCATTTGGGGGCTTCCAACCCACCTGGTTTAGCTTACATACCCTCTTGATCGACTCTTAAGCCACTGCCAGTTCGAGTTAAACCCACCTATAGGCTCATGTTGTTCCGCTATGTGACCCGCCGAACTCTTACTAGTTAATCTCGCCTAGAGACCCTCAGCCGGTTCAAAGAGGTTAACGGCCAACCTCGATAGAGACCCTATGCTGGTTAAGGTTAAACCTACGGTTCATGTCAAGTGAGGGCCGTCTTATGGAAAGCAAGGATAAACTCTCTCATCTACTGCCAACTCTCCGCTATGTGGCCCATTTCGTACTCTTAAACAGTTAATCTTTTGAAGACCCTGCACTGTTTAAGGTTAAAACGACGGATTTATGTCACGTGAGAGGCAGTTTATGGGCTACCAGGGTACTCTTTCCCTGCTGCATCTCTTTCTGGGATGTTACGCTCCTATCAGTTAATCTCTCTTAGAGACCCTGCGCCGTTCAAATAAATTGACTGCCAATCTCGATAGAGACCCTATACTGTTAAAGAGTTCTAGTAGCGAGTTCACCCAGAAGAACCGGCACATGAGTTATTGACAAAGGAAAAACATCATACATTGCATCATACATTGCATCATACATAGTATCATACATTCCATCATACATTGCATCATATTCACATGTCATGCCGGCTTATCTTGCCGGGTCAGAGCAAGATTATGAAAGAAGGAGCAATGTTATGAAAGATCTCAACATCTCTGGGTTGTGCTTTTTCAAACCGCCCTTACAACAATGTAGAATATATTCTGTCTTGTTTATTTTTGCAGGCCTTATCTCTTAAGATGAGCCACCATTAAGTATGATGAAAAACTTCTGCAAAGAACAAATAGATCTTTAATAGCCAACATGGCTGGATCTTTATCATGGTTTATCATAACCACCATTAAGTGATTGGGGTTTTATCAAACCACATTGGAAAGTTGATTATTCTTGAAGAGCCTCCCTATCAGATATAATGTCGTGTCATCTAATTGACCGGTTCTCGGATTTCTTCAATTGTGCTCTGTAGTAATCGACAACACCCATGGATTTCTCCAACACATATTTGCCGGGTTGCACCGCAACCACGAGCAATGATTTCATGTCAATGACAAAAGGCATTATTCCAGGATATTAGACAAAATACCGGGTTACAACCACGATCAAGGATTCATGCAACAAATTATGATGAGTCATATTATTCTCATACAGTCCCAAGTCGCCGCAAGCAGATGACCCGACACTTGGGGGCTACACTATTCATTTCAAAAATTGCTAAAGTTTGCAAGTCGCCGTAGGCGTGCGGCCTGGCCCTCGGGGGCTACACTATTCAAGTCCAGTTTATGTCGAATATACAAGTCCCATGTCGCTGCAAGCACGTATCACGACACTTGGGGGCTAACGCAAGCCAGTTTTCAAATCATTACATTGTCAGCAAGACCCTATTATCTCAAGGAGATGAGCCGAACTTTCTATATTTTTGTAAGTCCTAGCACGTAATTCTTACTGACCCGATGCTTGGGGGCTACACCACTCAGATAAAAATTTCTAAAGTCCCAAGTCGCTGTAGGCATGCGACCCATCACTTGGGGCTACAGTATTCAGTTGTTCAAACAGATTATGAGGTTTAAATTGAAGACCCGGCCCATCACATACTGATGAGCTGGCCCTTGGGGGCTACACCCGCTAGAGCTTTATAAAGTGTAAGACAAATACAAGTCCCAGGCTACTACAGGCAAGACAACCTGGTACTTGGGGGCAACACAGTCAAAGATATTATTGCAAAGCACCAAGTCATCATGGATAAACTTGGAGCTTGGGGGCTACAGGCACTAGTGGAAAAAGGCCCATTTGTCCCGGTCCCACAGGCCCATCTGTACCGGTTCTGGACCCGGGACAAAAGGGTCGGGACTAAAGCCCATGACCTTTAGTCCCGGTTCGCTTACGAACCAGGATAGATGGGGCTACACGTGGCCGCTCCGTCGAGCCCAGGCAGGAGGGCCTTTGGTCCCGGTTGGTAACACCAACCAGAACCAAGGATCGTCCACGCATCAACAGCTCAGGAGCTGTTTTTTTTAAAGAGGGGGGGTTGAGGGTTTCGGAGGGTTAATTTAGGGGTTTCATATATTTTGTTAGCTAGCTAATAGAGGGAAGTGACCTCTGTTATCTCCGTGCTTGGTTGCGACGCTACGTACTATACGTATAGAGAGAACTTATAATACTATTTAATCATCATTTTCGTTAATGAGACATCATATAACAAGTTGGTCACTAGTTATAATCACAACTCCTCCTCATCATCATCATCAACTCTAACACATTGTAGCACATAATAACACATTGTACCTAGGACCTAGTCCTCTCTCATAGGACCTAGTCTTCCCTCTCTTAGGTACAATATCATAAAACAAGATAGTTCCTCGTACTCACCGCGGTTTAGGATGCAATCATTAGGGCATGCCTGTAACTTCTGCACCTCCAATCCTGTAGGGCATACAACCTTCTTTGCTGCGTACGTACTGTCGGGCAATTCGTTATCCTTTGGAAGCTTCTTCTTCAATATTTTCAGTAGCTTCTCAAATCCTTTGTCAGGTACACCATTCTCTGCCTTAAACTACAACAATTCCAGTGTGGTACCGAGCTTTGTGTTGCCATCCTCGCAATTGGGGTACAACCCTTTTTTGTGATCCTCTAACATGCGATCGAACTTCAGCTTCTCCTTTTCACTTTCTCACTGTCTCTTTGCATCAACAGTGACCCGGTGAATATCATCATCGGGCACATCGTCTGGTTCCTCTTGATCTTCAGCTTCCCCGGTTGCAGCATCACCGTATTCAGGGGGCACATAGTTTTCGTCATCCTCTTCTTTTTCACCATCTTCCGTCATAACCCCTATTTCTCCGTGCTTGGTCCAAACATTATGGTGTGGCATGAAACCCTTCACAAACATGTGGTTGTGAAGGATTTTCTGGTTAGAGTAAGAATTCAAATTCCCACATGTAGGGCATGGACAACACATAAAACCATTCTGCTTGTTTGCCTCGGCCACTTTGAGAAAATGATGCACCCCCTTAATGTACTCGTCGGTGCGTCTGTTACCATACATCCATTGCCGGTTCATCTGCATGAATTACATATAATTAAGTGTGTCAAAAAACATTACAGAACATCAGGAATATAGAAGTAACAAATTATAGAAGTTTATCATCACATTAAAACCGAACCATGGCACTATATAATAACAAACAATAATTAAAGTAAGAAAATCATACGAGTAAGTATATTTTCTTTTAGAAAGAAGAAAAGATCAAGAGGCTCACCACGCGTGGGCAATCGATGGTGGTTTCAGGACGGGGACGGGACAGGACGGACCGCCAAACCTAGACAAATCTTGACGAAAATGGAGTTTGGACAAGGAGCTTCGAGAGGAGAAAGCTTAAGTGTGGCTCGGGTGTTTCATCGAACACCTCATGTGCATAGGCGGTGAGCTAGAGCACCACAACACTCTAACACTGATGTCCTGGAAAAATAGAGCACTCCACGGCTCTACCAGCGGCGGGCGAGGGTTTATATAGGTAGATCATTGGTCCCGGTTCGTGCCTGGAACCGGGACAATAGGTCTCCCTTTGGTCCCGGTTCCAGCCACGAACCGGGACCAATGGTCGTGGGCCAGGAGCGAGGCGCATTGGTCCTGGTTCGTGCCTGGAACCGTGACCAAAGGGGTCAGACGAACCGGGACCAATGGCCCACTTGGCCCGGCCGGTCCCCTGGGCTAACGAATCGTGACGGTTGCCACCTTTGGTCTCGGTTCGTGAGCAAACCTGGATTAATGGGATTAGGAGGCCTGAACCAATGCCCTGTTTTATAAAATTGAAGAGAGTTTTCAAGATGTTAATTATGGAGTTCAGTTGTTAGACCCGGCGTCACCAACATTCATGACCCGGCGTTATCACAAGATCATAACCCGCCAGAGTTTATATAAGCCGCCCTGCTTCACACAATGGCAGTACGGATCTATGTCATGAGGATTTCTTATTTTCAATATTTTAACTCAATGGCATATGGGTACTTTATTCCCAATATTTTCAAAGGACACTCATAAGCAAGATGATTTTCGAGACGGCTCATTCATATGAAGAAGAGACCTGGATTTCTAAGGAGCCACTTCACAAGACGACCACTTAACATATTTACTATTCCTATTTTGGGAGGTTACCATGAACATATTCAAGATAACCTGGGGGCTAATGTCGGGGATATACCCCGCGATATGATCCGTCCTGGCGACTCACAGGAGACCTGGTCAAGACATGGCGTTTTATTAATGACCCGGCAGGCGGGTCACAGAACGACCAGGCCCAAGACCCGGTGTGCAAGCCGGCGCCAGGCGGCTCACAAGAGAAGGCCCAAGGAGAGAGGATTCCCTTACAAGAGAAACAAGACCCGGATTAGGATTCATGAAAGACTAGTCCTAGTCCTACTAGGAGTAGGGCTCTACTTGTAAACCTACCCTCTCCACTTATATAAGGAGGGGTAGAGCGCCCTTAGAGAGACACGGTACACAAGTCCACAAGTTTAGACAGACACAAGAGATTAGAGATAGACATATTAGAGGCTCTCGAGATTAGAGGTAGCAAAACACCACCCTTGTAACCGAGAGATCTTCTTCATCATCAATACCAGACAAGCGGGATGTAGGTTTTTACCTCCATTGGAGGGCGGAACGTGGGTAAACTCGCGTCTCTCAATTCTGACCAACACCTTCAAGCCGCCACATAGTTGCGCTTCTGCCCCAAACCTAAAGTCCGCTCACCCAGACATCTGCGGTGACAAATCCACGACAGGATCCATGTATGAAAATAAAGTATGGACTTTGGAAGTATTACCTGAAGGGCGAAAGGCCATTCAGAACAAATGGATCTTTAAAAGGAAGACGGACGCGGACAGTAATGTCACCGTCTATAAAGCTCGACTTGTGACAAAGGGTTTTTCACAAGTTCAAGGATTTGACTATGATGAGACCTTCTCACCCGTAGCGATGCTTAAGGCCGTCAGAATCATGTTAGCAATAGCTGCATTTTTCGATTGTGAAATTTGGCAGATGGATGTCAAAACAGCGTTCCTTAATGGTTTGCTTAAGGAAGTGTTGTATATGATACAACCAGAAGGTTTGTCAATCTAGAGAATGCTAACAAAATTTGCAAACTCCAGCGATCCATTTATGGACTGGTGCAAGCATCTCAGAGTTGGAATCTTTGCTTTGATGAGGTGATCAAAGCGTTCGGGTTTATACAAGTTTACAGAGAAGCTTGTATTTACAAGAAAGTGAGTGGGAGCACTATAGCATTTCTAATTTTATATGTGGATAAGATATTGCTCATTGGAAACTATATAGAATTGTTGGAAAGCATGGAGGAATATTTGAACAAGAGTTTTTCAATGAAGGACCTAGGAGAAGCTGCTTTCATATTAGGCATCAAGATCTATCACTAATGGAATCCATGGATTTGCCGTCTGCCAGATCTTTGTCGTCTGCTGGCTGATGGTAAAGAGAGTCTTTGCCGTTTGCTGCAATAAACCAGACGACAAAGATCTAATAGATGGCAAAGACATAATTTGCCATAAGTAAGATCTTTGCCGTCCTCCAACTGACGGCAAAGAGCCCGAAGGCAGACGACAAAGAGAACAGGGTGGGCCCCACTACACCGTTGGCTGGCGGACCATTGGCTGGCAAACTCTTTGTCGTCTGCTTCTCTTTATCGTCCGCCTTTTGCCTCTTTGCCGTCGGCTGGCAGACGACAAAGAGGATGCCGCCCTAATGGCCGTAAACCCCCACCCTAAACCCCCCTCTCTCCCCATCTCTCTCTCTCCCTCCTCCACAAGCGCCCTCGCTCCTCCCCGCGACCACCTCCTCCACCTTCGTGCTGCCGCCTACCACGTCCGTCGCCCCCACCGCCCCGGTGCCCCGCCGCCCCCCATGCGCCCCTGCTCCTCCCCATGACCACCTCCTCCACCTTCGTGCTGCCACCCATCGCATCCGTCGTCCCCACCACCCCGATGCCCACGCCGCCCCAGCGCCACGCCGCCCCGCCGCCCATGCCGCCATAGCGCCCCGTCGCATCGATGCCCACGCCACCCTAGTGCCCCGCCGCCCATGTCGCCCCAGCACCCCCCTCCCCGTGCTTTGCCCCCTCCCCATGCCCCCTTCACCACCGAGCCCGTCGTCCAACCCGCCGCCCCATCGTCCCCGCCACGCATGACTCCATGCCGCCCGGCACCCCGCCTCCCGCCGCCCACGCCGGTAAGAACCCAACCCCTCACCCCCACCCTGCCTCATTTTTTCTGTTTTTTCTGTAAAATTAGTTAGGTTAATTAGGTTAGTAAGTTTCGTTAGTTAGTTAGGTTAGTCAGGTTAGTTTAATAAAAAACGGTAGAAGAATAATAATTAGTTAAGAATAAAAAGAAGGAAAAAAATGAAAAAGAAAAAGGAAAAGAAGAAAAGAAGAAGAAGAAGGAAATGAAGGAAAAGAAAGAAGGAAAAGAAGAAGGAAAAGAAGAAGGAGAAGAAGAAGAGGAGGAGGAGGAGGAGGAGGAGGAGGAGGAGAAAGAAGAAAAAATGAGGAGAGGAGGAGGAGCAGAAGAGGAAGAAGAAGAAGAAGAAGAAGAAGAAGAAGAAGAAGAAGGAGAAGAGAAGAGCCCCTGATCCCCAACGCCACTAACCCCCAACCTCTGACACCACCGACCCACGACCCCCGACGCCACCGACACCCAACCCCCGACGCCACCGACCCCTGACGACACGAACCCCCGACCACCGACGCCATCGACCCCAGACCACCGACACCCCCGACCCCCGACCACCGATGCCATTGACACCGACCACCAACGCCACTAGCCCCCAACTCCCGACACCACCGACCATCGACCCCCGACCGCCAACGCCGCTGACCCCTGATGTCACTGTCTCCCAATGCCACTGACCCCCGACCCCCGACACCTATTCTGCCTCCTGTTGACCGAAAAGGTGCTCTTCGGCCTTCGTGAGGCCCGAGGAGGTCATAGTTTTGTAAATTATGAGCTAGGTCACATATTTTCCTATTTTGTTATAAAAACATCATATTTTGTGTTGATTAGGTGAATTTTAATGTGTAGTTGTTCGATGACCTCCCCGTGCATTTGACGATCTCCCTTGCTGCGTTCATTGGTGAGCACAAATGACATCTCCTCCCCCGGCCCCCTCCGAAAAATTTGCTATGTTTCGGTCTTCGTGCCGATGAAACTTGCTAGCTATAGGTGTCTTCAATCATCAATATGCGTGACCAGTATGCGTCTCCCGTTCGAAAGGGTTGCATCTATAAATATGCATGCATTTGCATATTTATAGCCGTGATTCTTTCGAATTGTCCAAGGTTATCCATGGACAGCCCGAGTATGTGTAGATTGGGTACGTTTTCCCATATGCTCTGCTCCGGATCCAATGCGGAATTTCGTCAGTGCCTCCCTGTTGTTCTCCGGGTACACATCCTCTCTGCTTATTGCCAAGACGTTTATCAGGAGAACAATGGGGAGGTGCTGCCGAAATTCTGCGTCAGATTTGGAGCACAGCATGGGAAAACAAACCCAATCTACACATACTCGGGTGGGATTAGGACATATCTCTACCTATTAGCGTGTAGGTTGCATGGACGTAATAAAACTGACAAACTTTATTACCGGATGAATATAGATGATGAATTATATATATATATATATATTTCTTGTGTGTTTAGTAGGTAGGGAAGATGAGTGATCGTGCTTGGATGTACACTTGTCACCCTAATCAGCATGGATGGGTTTATTGTGTATGGTATGACAGCATCACAATACGGTTGTTGCCCTGTATTTGTCATTCCACTCAATCCCCTCGGAGAGATTATGAAAAGAAAGAACATTTTCCCAACGTTGATAATTCCAGGGCCCAAATATCTAGGAAAGAATATGAATGTGTACATGCAGCCGCTTAAGAATGAATTGCAGGAAGCCTGGGATAATGGGATCAAGACATGCATATTATTGGTACATGTATGTGCGGTACATGTACTCGATGCATGACTATCCAGCGTATGCGCTATTTGTTGGTTGGTGTGTGCATCGAAGGTTCCCATGCCCCCTTTGCAAGGCAACTCTTCAGTTTTGTTGGCTGCAGCCGGGTTGCAAGTTTTCTTGGTTCAACATGCATAGACAGTTCCTGGATCCTGACCGTAAGTTTAGAAAAGATAAGAAGAATTTCATCAAAGGTAGAGTTGTCAAAAACACTTCACAACCTGCGTTGACAGGCCAAACGACCCTTGATCAGTTAAACGCTGTCGAGCCTGATCATTTGCTTCCATAGTATTTCAAAGGGCATAATAAGCATAGTTAGCTCCTAAGTGACCTATTTTTAACTAAGTTAGCTCTAAAATGACATATAGTTAACTTAGTTTCCTCCTAAATGATGTAGTAAGCTAAATTAGCTCCAAAATGGCCTATTTTATCAAAAATGGCCTATATTTTGCTTTGTTAGCTCCAAAATTGTATAATAAGCTTAGCTAGCTCCAAAATGACCTATTTTACCAAAGTTAGCTATTAAATGACCTATAATTAGCTTAGTTAGCTTCAAAATGGCATAATAAGCATAGATAGCTCCTACATGACCTAGTTTCCCCTAAGTTAGCTCTAAAATGACATATATTAAGCTTAGTTTCCTCCTAAATGTCATAGTCAGCTGAATTAGCTCCTAAATGGCCTATTTTATCAAATATGTCCTGTACTTAGCATAGTTAGCTCCAAAAATGCATAATAAGCTTAGCTACCTCCAAAATGACCTATTTTACCTAGCTTAGCTATTAAATGACCTATACTTAGCTTACTTAGCCCCAAAACGGCATAATAAACATAGTTAGCTCCTAAGTGACCTATTTTTACCTAAGTTAGCTCTAAAATGACATATAGTTAACTTAGTTTCCTCCTAAATGATGTAGTAAGCTAAATTAGCTCCAAAATGGCCTATTTTATCAAAAATGGCCTATACTTCTGATAGTAAGCTCCAAAATGGTATAATAAGCTTAGGTAGCTCCAAAATTACCTGTTTTTATCAAAGTTAGCTATTAAATGACCTATGATTAGCTTAGTTAGCTTGAAAATGGCATACTAAGCATAGATAGCTCCTACATGACCTATTTTCACCTAACTTAGCTCTAAAATGACATTTATTTAGCTTAGTTTCCTCCTAAATGGCATAGTAAGGTGAATTAGCTCCTAAATGGCCTATTTTATCAAATAGGTCCTATACTTAGCATAGTTAGCTCCAAAAAGGCATAATCAGCTCAGCTACCTCCAAAATGACCTATTTTACCTAGCTTAGATATTAAATGACCTACACTTAGCTTACTTAGCTCCAAAATGGCATAATAAGCATAGTTAGCTCCTAAGTGACCTATTTTTACCTAGGTTAGCTCCAAAATGACATACAGTTAACTTAGTTTCCTCCTAAATGATGTAGTAAGCTAAATTAGCATCAAAATGGCCTATTTTATCAAAAATGGCCTATACTTCACTTTGTTAGCTCCAAAATTGAATAATAAGCTTAGCTAGCTCCAAAATGACCTATTTTACCAAAGTTAGTTATTAAATGACCTATAATTAGCTTAGTTAGCTTCAAAATGGCATAATAAGCATAGATAGCTCCTACATGACCTATTTTCACCTAACTTAGCTCTAAAATGACATTTATTTTCCTTAGTTTCCTCCTAAATGGCATAGTAAGCTGAATTAGCTCCTAAATGGCCTATTTTATCAAATAGGTCCTATACTTAGCATAGTTAGCTCGAAAAATGCATAATAAGCTTAGCTACCTCCAAAATGACCTATTTTACCTAGCTTAGATATTAAATGACCTACACTTAGCTTACTTAGCTCCAAAATGGGATAATAAGCATAGTTAGCTCCTAAGTGACCTATTTTTACCTAAGTTAGCTCCAAAATGACATACAGTTAACTTAGTTTCCTCCTAAATGATGTAGTAAGCTAAATTGGCATCAAAATGGCCTATTTTATCAAAAATGGCCTATACTTCGCTTTGTTAGCTCCAAAATTGAATAATAAGCTTAGCTAGCTCCAAAATGACCTATTTTACCAAAGTTAGCTATTAAATGACCAATAATTAGCTTAGTTAGCTTCAAAATGGCATAATAAGCATAGATAGCTCCTACATGACCTATTTTCACCTAAGTTAGCTCTAAAATGACATATATTTAGCTTAGTTTCCTCCTGAATGGCATAGTAAGCCGAATTAGCCCCTAAATGGCCTATTTTATGAAATATGTCCTATACTTAGCATAGTTAGCTCCAAAAATGCATAATAAGCTTAGCTTCCTCCAAAATGACCTATTTTACCTAGCTTAGCTATTAAATGACCTATACTTAGCTTACTAAGCTCCAAAATGACATAATAAGCATAGTTAGCTCCTAAGTGACCTATTTTTACCTAAGTTAGCTCTAAAATGACATATAGTTAACTTACGTTCCTCCTAAATGATGTAGTAAGCTAAATTAGCTCCAAAATGGCCTATTTTACAAAAAATGGCCCTATACTTCTCTTAGTTAGCTCCAAAATGGTATGATAAGCTTATGTAGCTCTAAAATGGCCTATTTTTATCAAAGTTAGCAATTAAATGACCTATAATTAGCTTAGTTAGCCTGAAAATGGCATAATAAGCATAGATAGGTCCTACATGACCTATTTTCACCTAACTTAGCTCTAAAATGACATATATTTAGCTTAGTTTCCTCCTAAATGGCATAGTAAGCTGAATTAGCTCCAAAATGGCCTATTTTATCAAAAATGGCCTATACTTCTCAGAGTTAGCTCCAAATGGTATAATAAGCTTAGATAGCTCCAAAATGACCTGGTTGTATCAAAGTTACCTATTAAATGACCTATAATTAGCTTAGTTAGCTTCAAAATGGCATAATAAGCATAGATAGATCCTACATGACCTATTTTCACCTAACTTAGCTCTAAAATGACATATATTTAGCTTAGTTTCCTCCTAAATGGCATAGTAAGCTGAATTAGCTCCTAAATGGCCTATTGTATTAAATATGTCCTATACTTAGCTTAGTTCTCTCCTAAATGACATAATAAGATTACCTAGCTCCAAAATGACCTATTTTACCTAGCTTAGCTATTAAATGACCTATACTTAGCTTACTTAGCTCCAAAATGGCATAATAAGCATAGTTAGCTCATGAGTGACCCATTTCTACATAAGTTAGCTCTAAAATGACATATAGTTAGCTTAGTTTCCTCCTAAATGACGTAGTAAGCTAAATTAGCTCTAAAATGCCCTATTTTATCAAAAATGGCCTATACTTCGCATAGTTAGCTCCAAAAGATAGCTCCAAATTTACCTATATTAACAAAGTTAGCCATTAAAAGACCTATAATTAGTTTAGTTGCCTTCAAAATGGCATAATAAGCATAGATAGCTCCTAAATGACCTATTTTCACATAAGTTAGCTCTAAAATGACATATATTTAGCTTAGTTTCCTCCTATATGGCATAGTAAGCTGAATTAGCTCCTAAATGGCCTATTTTATCAAATATCTCATATACTTAGCTTAGTTCTCTCCTAAATGACATAATAACCTTACGTAGCTCCAAAATGGCCTATTTTACCTAGCTTAGCTATTAAATGACCTATACTTCGCATACTTAGCTGAAAAATGGCATAATAAGCATAGTTAGCTCCTAAGTGACCTATTTTTACCTAGGTTAGCTCTAAAATGACATATAGTTAACTAAGTTTCCTCCTAAATGAAGTAGTAAGCTAAATGAGCTCCAAAATGATCTATTTTTATCAAAAATGGCCTATACTTCGCTTAGTTAGCTCCAAAATGGTATAATAAGCTTTGCTAGCTCCAAAAGGACCAATTTACCAAAGTTAGCTATTAAATAACCTATAATTAGCTTAGTTAGCTTCAAAATGGCATAATAAGCATAGATAGCTCCTACATGACCTATTTTAACCTAGGTTAGCACCAAAATGACATATATTTAGCTTAGTTTGCTCCTAAATGGCATAGTAAGCTGAATTAGCTATTAAATGGCCTATTTTATTAAGTATGTCCTATACTTAGCTTAGTTAGCTCCAAAATTGCATAATAATCTTAGCTACCTCCAAAATGCCTATTTTACCTAGCTTAGCTATTAAATGACCTATACTTAGCTTACTTAGCTCCAAAATGGCATAATAAGCATAGTTAGCTCCAAATTGACCTATTTTTACCTAAGTTAGCTCTAAAACTATAGTTAGGTTAGTTTCCTCCTAAATGATGTAGTAAGCTAAATTAGCTCACAAATGGTCTATTTTATCAAAAATGGCCTATACTACGCTTAGTTAGGTCCAAAATGGTATAATAAGCTTAGCTAGCTCCAAAATGACCTGTTTTATCAAAGTTAGCTATGAAATGACCTATAATTAGCTTAGTTAGATTCAAACTGGCATAATAAGCATAGATAGCTCCTACATGACCTATTTTCACCTAACTTATCTCTGAAATGACATATATTTAGCTTAGTTTCCTCCTAAATGGAATAGTAAGCTTAATTAGCTCCTAAATGGCCTATTGTATCAAATATGTCCTATACTTAGCTTAGTTCTCTCCTAAATGACATAATAAGCTTACCTAGCTCCAAAATGGCCTATTTTACCTAGCTTAGATATTAAATGACCTACACTTACCTTACTTAGCTCCAAGATGGCATAATAAGCATAGTTAGCTCCTAAGTGGCCTATTTTTACCTAAGTTAGCTCCAAAATGACATACAGTTAACTTAGTTTCCTCCTAAATGATGTAGTAAGCTAAATTAGCATCAAAATGGCCTATTTTATCAGAAATGGCCTATACTTCGCTTTGTTAGCTCCAAAATTGAATAATAAGCTTAGCTAGCTCCAAAATGACCTATTTTACCAAAGTTAGTTATTAAATGACCTATAATTAACTTAGTTAGCTTCAAAATGGCATAATAAGCATAGATAGCTCCTACATGACCTATTTTCATCTAAGTTAGCTCTAAAATGACATACATTTAGCTTAGTTTCCTCCTAAATTGCATAGTAAGCTGAATTAGCTCCTAAATGGCCTATTTTATCAAATATGTCCTATACTTAGCATAGTTAGCTCCAAAAATGCATAATAAGCTTAGCTACCTCCAAAATGACCTATTTTACCTAGCTTAGCTATTAAATGACCTATACTTAGCTTACTTAGCCCCAAAACGGCATAATAAACATAGTTAGCTCCTAAGTGACCTATTTTTACCTAAGTTAGCTCTAAAATGACATATAGTTAACTTAGTTTCCTCCTAAATGATGTAGTAAGCTAAATTAGCTACAAAATGGCCTATTTTATCAAAAATGACCTATATTCTGATAGTAAGCTCCAAAATGGTATAATAATCTTAGGTAGCTGCAAAATGACCTGTTTTTATCACAGTTAGCTATTAAATGACCTACGATTAGCTTAGTTAGGTTGAAAATGGCATAATAAGCATAGAGAGCTCCTACATGACCTATTTTCACCTAACTTAGCTCTAAAATGACATTTATTTAGCTTAGTTTCCTCCTAAATGGCATAGTAAGCTGAATTAGCTCCTAAATGGCCTATTTTATCAAATAGGTCCTATACTTTGCATAGTTAGCTCCAAAAATGCATAATAAGCTTAGCTACCTCCAAAATGACCTATTTTACCTAGCTTAGATATTAAATGACCTACACTTAGCTTACTTACCTCCAAAATGGCATAATAAGCATAGTTAGCTCCTAAGTGACGTATTTTTACCTAAGTTAGCTCCAAAATGACATACAGTTAACTTAGTTTCCTCCTAAATGATGTAGTAAGCTAAATTGGCATCAAAATGGCCTATTTTATCAAAATGGCCTATACTTCGCTTTGTTAGCTCCAAAATTGAATAATAAGCTTAGCTAGCTCCAAAATGACCTATTTTACCAAAGTTAGCTGTTAAATGACCTATAATTAGCTTAGTTAGCTTCAAAATGGCATAATAAGCATAGATAGCTCCTACATGACCTATTTTCACCTAAGTTACCTCTGAAATGACATATATTTAGCTTAGTTTCTTCCTAAATGGCATAGTAAGCTGAATTAGCCCCTAAATGGCCCATTTTATTAAATATGTCCTATACATAGCATAGTTAGCTCCAAAAATGCATAATAAGCTTAGCTTCCTCCAAAATGACCTATTTTACCTAGCTTAACTATTAAATGACCTATACTTAGCTTACTTAGCTCCAAAATGACATCATAAGCATAGTTAGCTCCTAAGTGACCTATTTTTTACCTAAGTTAGCTCTAAAAGGACCTATAGTTAACTTAGGTTCCTCCTAAATGATGTAGTAAGCTAAATTAGCTCCAAAATGGCCTATTTTACAAAAAATGGCCCTATACTTCTCTTAGTTAGCTCCAAAATGGTATGATAAGCTTATGTAGCTTTAAAATGACCTATTTTTATCAGAGTTCGCTATTAAATGACCTATAATTAGCTTAGTTAGCCTGAAAATGGCATAATAAGCATAGATAGGTCCTACATGACCTATTTTCACCTAACTTAGCTCTAAAATGACATATATTTAGCTTAGTTTCCTCCTAAATGGCATAGTAAGCTGAATTAGCTCCAAAATGGCCTATTTTATCAAAAATGGCCTATACTTCTCAGAGTTAGCTCCAAAATGGTATAATAAGCTTAGATAGCTCCAAAATGACCTGGTTTTATCAAAGTTAGCTATTAAATGACCTATTATTAGCTTAGTTAGCTTCAAAATGGCATAATAAGCATAGATAGATCCTACATGACCTATTTTCACCTAACTTAGCTCTAAAATGACATATATTTAGCTTAGTTTCCTCCTAAATGACATAGTTAGCTAAATTAGCTCCTAAATGGCCTATTGTATTAAATATGTCCTATACTTAGCTTAGTTCTCTCCTAAATGACATAATAAGATTACCTAGCTCCAAAATGACCTAATTTACCTAGCTTAGCTATTAAATGACCTATACTTAGCTTACTTAGCTCCAAAATGGCATAATAAGCATAGTTAGCTCATGAGTGACCCATTTCTACATACGTTATCTCTAAAATGACATATAGTTAGCTTAGTTTCCTCCTAAATGACGTAGTAAGCTAAATTAGCTCTAAAATGCCCTGTTTTATCAAAAATGGCCTATACTTCGCATAGTTAGCTCCAAAATAGTATAATAAGCTTAGATAGCTCCAAATTTACCTATATTAACAAAGTTAGCTATTAAGAGACCTATAATTAGTTTAGTTGCCTTCAAAATCGCATAATAAGCATAGATAGCTCCTAAATGACCTATTTTCACATAAGTTAGCTCTAAAATGACATATATTTAGCTTAGTTTCCTCCTATATGGCATAGTAAGCTGAATTAGCTCCTAAATGGCCTATTTTATCAAATATCTCATATACTTAGCTTAGTTCTCTCCTAAATATCATAATAACCTTACGTAGCTCCAAAATGGCCTATTTAACCTAGCTTAGCTACTAAATGACCTATACTTAGCATACTTAGCTGAAAATGGCATAATAAGCATAGTTAGCTCCTACGTGACCTATTTTTACCTAAGTTAGCTCTAAAATGACATATAGTTAACTAAGTTTCCTCCTAAATTAAGTACTAAGCTAAGTGAGATCCAAAATGACCTATTTTTTTATCAAAAATGGCCTATACTTCGCTTAGTTAGCTCCAAAATGGTATAATAAGCTTTGCTAGCTCCAAAAGGACCAATTTACCAAAGTTAGCTATTAAATAACCTATAATTAGCTTAGTTAGCTTCAAAATGGCATAATAAGCATAGATAGCTCCTACATGACCTATTTTAACCTAGGTTAGCACCAAAATGACATATATTTAGCTTAGTTTGCTCCTAGATGGCATAGTAAGCTGAATTAGCTATTAAATGGCCTATTTTATTAAGTATGTCCTATACTTAACTTAGTTAGCTCCAAAATTGCATAATAAGCTTAGCTACCTGCAAAATGCCTATTTTACCTAGCTTAGCTATTAAATGACCTATACTTAGCTTACTTAGCTCCAAAATGGCATAATAAGCATAGTTAGCTCCAAATTGACCTATTTTTACCTAAGTTAGCTCTAAAACTATAGTTAGGTTAGTTTCCTCCTAAATGATGTAGTAAGCTAAATTAGCTCACAAATGGTATATTTTATCAAAAATGGCCTATACTATGCTTAGTTAGCTCCAAAATGGTATAATAAGCTTAGCTAGCTCCAAAATGACCTGTTTTATCAAAGTTAGCTATGAAATGACCTATAATTAGATTAGTTAGATTCATACTGGCATAACAAGCATAGATAGCTCCTACATGACCTATTTTCACCTAACTTATCTCTAAAATGACATATATTTAGCTTAGTTTCCTCCTAAATGGAATAGTAAGCTTAATTAGCTCCTAAATGGCCTATTGTATCAAATATGTCCTATACTTAGCTTAGTTCTCTGCTAAATGAGATAATAAGCTTACCTAGCTCCAAAATGGCCTATTTTACCTAGCTTAGATATTAAATGACCTACACTTAGCTTACTTAGCTCCAAAATGGCATAACAAGCAGAGTTAGCTCCTAAGTGACCTATTTTTACCTAAGTTAGCTCCAAAATGACATACAGTTAACTTAGTTTCCTCCTAAATGATGTAGTAAGCTAAATTAGCATCAAAGTAGCCTATTTTATCAAAAATGGCTTATACTTCGCTTTTTTAGCTCCAAAATTGAATAATAAGCTTAGTTAGCTACAAAATGACCCGTTTTTATCAAAGTTAGCTATCAAATGACCTATGATTAGCTTAGTTAGGTTGAAAATGGCATTATAAGCATAGATAGCTCCTACATGACCTATTTTCACCTAACTTAGCTCTAAAATGACATTTATTTAGCTTAGTTTCCTCCTAAATGGCATAGTAAGCTGAATTAGCTCCTAAATGGCCTATTTTATCAAATAGGTCCTATACTTAGCATAGTTAGCTCCAAAAATGCATAATAAGCTTAGCTACCTCCAAAATGACCTATTTTACCTAGCTTAGATATTAAATGACCTACACTTAGCTTACTTACCTCCAAAATGGCATAATAAGCATAGTTAGCTCCTAAGTGACGTATTTTTACCTAAGTTAGCTCCAAAATGATATACAGTTAACTTAGTTTCCTCCTAAATGATGTAGTAAGCTAAATTGGCATCAAAATGGCCTATTTTATCAAAATGGCCTATACTTCGCTTTGTTAGCTCCAAAATTGAATAATAAGCTTAGCTAGCTCCAAAATGACCTATTTTACCAAAGTTAGCTATTAAATGACCTATAATTAGCTTAGTTAGCTTCAAAATGGCATAATAAGCATAGATAGCTCCTACATGACCTATTTTCACCTAAGTTACCTCTGAAATGACATATATTTAGCTTAGTTTCTTCCTAAATGGCATAGTAAGCTGAATTAGCCCCTAAATGGCCCATTTTATTAAATATGTCCTATACATAGCATAGTTAGCTCCAAAAATGCATAATAAGCTTAGCTTCCTCCAAAATGACCTATTTTACCTAGCTTAACTATTAAATGACCTATACTTAGCTTACTTAGCTCCAAAATGACATCATAAGCATAGTTAGCTCCTAAGTGACCTATTTTTTACCTAAGTTAGCTCTAAAAGGACCTATAGTTAACTTAGGTTCCTCCTAAATGATGTAGTAAGCTAAATTAGCTCCAAAATGGCCTATTTTACAAAAAATGGCCCTATACTTCTCTTAGTTAGCTCCAAAATGGTATGATAAGCTTATGTAGCTCTAAAATGACCTATTTTTATCAGAGTTCGCTATTAAATGACCTATAATTAGCTTAGTTAGCCTGAAAATGGCATAATAAGCATAGATAGGTCCTACATGACCTATTTTCACCTAACTTAGCTCTAAAATGACATATATTTAGCTTAGTTTCCTCCTAAATGGCATAGTAAGCTGAATTAGCTCCAAAATGGCCTATTTTATCAAAAATGGCCTATACTTCTCAGAGTTAGCTCCAAAATGGTATAATAAGCTTAGATAGCTCCAAAATGACCTGGTTTTATCAAAGTTAGCTATTAAATGACCTATTATTAGCTTAGTTAGCTTCAAAATGGCATAATAAGCATAGATAGATCCTACATGACCTATTTTCACCTAACTTAGCTCTAAAATGACATATATTTAGCTTAGTTTCCTCCTAAATGACATAGTTAGCTAAATTAGCTCCTAAATGGCCTATTGTATTAAATATGTCCTATACTTAGCTTAGTTCTCTCCTAAATGACATTATAAGATTACCTAGCTCCAAAATGACCTAATTTACCTAGCTTAGCTATTAAATGACCTATACTTAGCTTACTTAGCTCCAAAATGGCATAATAAGCATAGTTAGCTCATGAGTGACCCATTTCTACATACGTTATCTCTAAAATGACATATAGTTAGCTTAGTTTCCTCCTAAATGACGTAGTAAGCTAAATTAGCTCTAAAATGCCCTGTTTTATCAAAAATGGCCTATACTTCGCATAGTTAGCTCCAAAATAGTATAATAAGCTTAGATAGCTCCAAATTTACCTATATTAACAAAGTTAGCTATTAAGAGACCTATAATTAGTTTAGTTGCCTTCAAAATCGCATAATAAGCATAGATAGCTCCTAAATGACCTATTTTCACATAAGTTAGCTCTAAAATGACATATATTTAGCTTAGTTTCCTCCTATATGGCATAGTAAGCTGAATTAGCTCCTAAATGGCCTATTTTATCAAATATCTCATATACTTAGCTTAGTTCTCTCCTAAATATCATAATAACCTTACGTAGCTCCAAAATGGCCTATTTAACCTAGCTTAGCTATTAAATGACCTATACTTAGCATACTTAGCTGAAAATGGCATAATAAGCATAGTTAGCTCCTACGTGACCTATTTTTACCTAAGTTAGCTCTAAAATGACATATAGTTAACTAAGTTTCCTCCTAAATTAAGTACTAAGCTAAGTGAGATCCAAAATGACCTATTTTTTTTATCAAAAATGGCCTATACTTCGCTTAGTTAGCTCCAAAATGGTATAATAAGCTTTGCTAGCTCCAAAAGGACCAATTTACCAAAGTTAGCTATTAAATAACCTATAATTAGCTTAGTTAGCTTCAAAATGGCATAATAAGCATAGATAGCTCCTACATGACCTATTTTAACCTAGGTTAGCACCAAAATGACATATATTTAGCTTAGTTTGCTCCTAGATGGCATAGTAAGCTGAATTAGCTATTAAATGGCCTATTTTATTAAGTATGTCCTATACTTAACTTAGTTAGCTCCAAAATTGCATAATAAGCTTAGCTACCTGCAAAATGCCTATTTTACCTAGCTTAGCTATTAAATGACCTATACTTAGCTTACTTAGCTCCAAAATGGCATAATAAGCATAGTTAGCTCCAAATTGACCTATTTTTACCTAAGTTAGCTCTAAAACTATAGTTAGGTTAGTTTCCTCCTAAATGATGTAGTAAGCTAAATTAGCTCACAAATGGTATATTTTATCAAAAATGGCCTATACTATGCTTAGTTAGCTCCAAAATGGTATAATAAGCTTAGCTAGCTCCAAAATGACCTGTTTTATCAAAGTTAGCTATGAAATGACCTATAATTAGATTAGTTAGATTCATACTGGCATAACAAGCATAGATAGCTCCTACATGACCTATTTTCACCTAACTTATCTCTAAAATGACATATATTTAGCTTAGTTTCCTCCTAAATGGAATAGTAAGCTTAATTAGCTCCTAAATGGCCTATTGTATCAAATATGTCCTATACTTAGCTTAGTTCTCTGCTAAATGAGATAATAAGCTTACCTAGCTCCAAAATGGCCTATTTTACCTAGCTTAGATATTAAATGACCTACACTTAGCTTACTTAGCTCCAAAATGGCATAACAAGCAGAGTTAGCTCCTAAGTGACCTATTTTTACCTAAGTTAGCTCCAAAATGACATACAGTTAACTTAGTTTCCTCCTAAATGATGTAGTAAGCTAAATTAGCATCAAAGTAGCCTATTTTATCAAAAATGGCTTATACTTCGCTTTTTTAGCTCCAAAATTGAATAATAAGCTTAGTTAGCTACAAAATGACCCGTTTTTATCAAAGTTAGCTATCAGATGACCTATGATTAGCTTAGTTAGCTTGAAAATGGCATTATAAGCATAGATAGCTCCTACATGACCTATTTTCACCTAACTTAGCTCTAAAATGACATTTATTTAGCTTAGTTTCCTCCTAAATGGCATAGTAAGCTGAATTAGCTCCTAAATGGCCTATTTTATCAAATAGGTCCTATACTTAGCATAGTTAGCTCCAAAAATGCATAATAAGCTTAGCTACCTCCAAAATGACATATTTTACCTAGCTTAGATATTAAATGACCTACACTTAGCTTACTTACCTCCAAAATGGCATAATAAGCATAGTTAGCTCCTAAGTGACGTATTTTTACCTAAGTTAGCTCCAAAATGATATACAGTTAACTTAGTTTCCTCCTAAATGATGTAGTAAGCTAAATTGGCATCAAAATGGCCTATTTTATCAAAATGGCCTATACTTCACTTTGTTAGCTCCAAAATTGAATAATAAGCTTAGCTAGCTCCAAAATGACCTATTTTACCAAAGTTACCTATTAAATGACCTATAATTAGCTTAGTTAGCTTCAAAATGGCATAATAAGCATAGATAGCTCCTACATGACCTATTTTCACCTAAGTTACCTCTGAAATGACATATATTTAGCTTAGTTTCTTCCTAAATGGCATAGTAAGCTGAATTAGCCCCTAAATGGCCCATTTTATTAAATATGTCCTATACATAGCATAGTTAGCTCCAAAAATGCATAATAAGCTTAGCTTCCTCCAAAATGACCTATTTTACCTAGCTTAACTATTAAATGACCTATACTTAGCTTACTTAGCTCCAAAATGACATCATAAGCATAGTTAGCTCCTAAGTGACCTATTTTTTACCTAAGTTAGCTCTAAAAGGACCTATAGTTAACTTAGGTTCCTCCTAAATGATGTAGTAAGCTAAATTAGCTCCAAAATGGCCTATTTTACAAAAAATGGCCGTATACTTCTCTTAGTTAGCTCCAAAATGGTATGATAAGCTTATGTAGCTCTAAAATGACCTATTTTAATCAGAGTTCGCTATTAAATGACCTATAATTAGCTTAGTTAGCCTGAAAATGGCATAATAAGCATAGATAGGTCCTACATGACCTATTTTCACCTAACTTAGCTCTAAAATGACATATATTTAGCTTAGTTTCCTCCTAAATGGCATAGTAAGCTGAATTAGCTCCAAAATGGCCTATTTTATCAAAAATGGCCTATACTTCTCAGAGTTAGCTCCAAAATGGTATAATAAGCTTAGATAGCTCCAAAATGACCTGGTTTTATCAAAGTTAGCTATTAAATGACCTATAATTAGCTTAGTTAGCTTCAAAATGGCATAATAAGCATAGATAGATCCTACATGACCTATTTTCACCTAACTGAGTTCTAAAATGACATATATTTACCTTAGTTTCCTCCTAAATGGCATAGTAAGCTGAATTAGCTCCTAAATGGCCTATTGTATTAAATATGTCCTATACTTAGCTTAGTTCTCTCCTAAATGACATAATAAGATTACCTAGCTCCAAAATGACCTAATTTACCTAGCTTAGCTATTAAATGACCTATACTTAGCTTACTTAGCTCCAAAATGGCATAATAAGCATAGTTAGCTCATGAGTGACCCATTTCTACATAAGTTAGCTCTAAAATGACATATAGTTAGCTTAGTTTCCTCCTAAATGACGTAGTAAGCTAAATTAGCTCTAAAATGCCCTGTTTTATCAAAAATGGCCTATACTTCGCATAGTTAGCTCCAAAATAGGATAATAAGCTTAGATAGCTCCCAATTTACCTATATTAACAAAGTTAGCTATTAAAAGACCTATAATTAGTTTATTTGCCTTCAAAATGGCATAATAAGCATAGATAGCTCCTAAATGACCTATTTTCACATAAGTTAGCTCTAAAATGACATATATTTAGCTTAGTTTCCTCCTATATGGCATAGTAAGGTGAATTAGCTCCTAAATGGCCTATTTTATCAAATATCTCATATACTTAGCTTAGTTCTCTCCTACATGACATAATAACCTTACGTAGCTCCAAAATGGCCTATTTTACCTAGCTTAGCTATTAAATGACCTATACTTAGCATACTTAGCTGAAAAATGGCATAATAAGCATAGTTAGCTCCTAAGTGACCTATTTTTACCTAAGTTAGCTCTAAAATGACATATAGTTAACTAAGTTTCCTCCTAAATGAAGTAGTAAGCTAAATGAGCTCCAAAATGACCTATTTTTATCAAAAATGGCCTATACTTCGCTTAGTTAGTTCCAAAATGGTATAATAAGCTTTGCTAGCTCCAAAAGGACCAATTTACCAAAGTTAGCTATTAAATAACCTATAATTAGCTTAGTTAGCTTCAAAATGGCATAATAAGCATAGATAGCTCCTACATGACCTATTTTAACCTAAGTTAGCACCAAAATGACATATATTTAGCTTGGTTTGCTCCTAAATGGCATAGTAAGCTGAATTAGCTATTAAATGGCCTATTTTATTAAGTATGTCCTATACTTAGCTTAGTTAGCTCCAAAATTGCATAATAAGCTTAGCTACCTCCAAAATGCCTATTTTACCTAGCTTAGCTATTAAATGACCTATACTTAGCTTACTTAGCTCCAAAATGGCATAATAAGCATAGTTAGCTCCAAATTGACCTATTTTTACCTAAGTTAGCTCTAAAACTATAGTTAGGTTAGTTTCCTCCTAAATGATGTAGTAAGCTAAATTAGCTCACAAATGGTCTATTTTATCAAAAATGGCCTATACTACGCTTAGTTAGCTCCAAAATGGTATAATAAGCTTAGCTAGCTCCAAAATGACCTGTTTTATCAAAGTTAGCTATGAAATGACCTATAATTAGCTTAGTTAGATTCAAACTGGCATAATAAGCATAGATAGCTCCTACATGACCTATTTTCACCTAACTTATCTCTGAAATGACATATATTTAGCTTCGTTTCCTCCTAAATGGCATAGTAAGCTTAATTAGCTCCTAAATGGCCTATTGTATCAAATATGTCCTATACTTAGCTTAGTTCTCTCCTAAATGACATAAT
Organism: Hordeum marinum; assembly: GCA_022496015.1. Lineage (NCBI taxonomy): Eukaryota > Viridiplantae > Streptophyta > Magnoliopsida > Poales > Poaceae > Hordeum > Hordeum marinum. The sequence continues at coordinate 466,641,215 of CM039675.1, read as the reverse complement.
AAGCTTACCTAGCTCCAAAATGGCCTATTTTACCTAGCTTAGCTATTAAATGACCTATACCTCGCTTAATTAGCTTCAAAAGGGCAAAATAAGCATAGTTAGCTCATAAGTGACCTATTTTTACCTAAGTTAGCACTAAAATGACATATAGTTAGCTTAGTTTCCTCCTAAATGACGTAGTAAGCTAAATTAGCTCCAAAATGGCCTATTTTATCAAAAATGTCCTATACTTCGCTTAGTTAGCTCCAAAATGGTATAATAATCTTAGCTATCTCCAAAATTACCTATTTTAACAAAGTTATCTATTAAAAGACCTATAATTAGCTTAGTTGGCTTCAAAGTGGCATAATTAGCATAGACTAGTCGACAACCCGTGCATCCGCACGGGCTAGTACAAAAGTCGATAAACATGGAATTACATTCCATGTTACTCTAGATAGTAGGAGTTTGAAATGTATAAGAACTGGAATGGAAATTTTAACGTCTCACAACTAATTCCTATATGTCTTGAATACAAATCTTATGTTACCAAATATGAGATAATAAAATTGGAAACTGGAAAATAAATATGAATTTTCAAGGAAATTTTAGAAGGAACCACTTGCTCAATTAATGGCAAAAAATGCAAAGTGTATTTGAGATCATGAATATTTGAACCTAGCTAGTTGGTTGTACATATATTGCAGGGGAGAAATCGTGGTATCATGCATGGTTAATATACATAAAGGGCATCAAAGAATGGTAAATTTATGTGTCTTCAACTTGAAGGTGAAGGTTGTGGATGAGTGAAATCATTGTCTCTGAATCAACATCATACGAAAAATACTAATTTGATTATAATAGAAATAGTCAGACATATACATACCTCCATACACAGTAAAATTAAAAATAAGTAAGGTGTAACTTAACCAGCATATTTATATTCATGCAGAAAAGTGTTTAAAGTGTAGTACTGTATACATCAATGGCAAGATCTAATATGCATGTCAACATAACATCAGTGACACTCGCTAGAGAAGCTTTAGACGGCTAGCCCATGTCATGTTACCAATTGCTTTTCACGGGATATATTCACATGGATAATAAAAGCATGTTGCGTGTAACAAAACCTGAATGACACAGAGACCAATACTAAGATGTCACAAACAAATGTTAGAATGATACACCCATGATTTCACAATATAGTTTGCACAGTAGGTACATCTAGTACACTGCAAAATCTACGGTAAAGCTAGCTGAGCACAACTGAACTGATACTTCGGTAGTTCATCCAATTTCTGACATATTTTTCCACTTACTTGCCAAAAGTTGTTGATTGCAAAGTTTAGAACAAAATTGTTCATGCAAGCATGCAGGCCGGAATATCTAACAAATCTTAGTTACAAAGGAAATATCTTAGCCTTTTATCATGATTAGTTATAATTTTATTTTTGACTGAAGAATTGCAACCAAATGGTGTGGTGTTTGTAGATATGACCCTTTTTCTAAGATATTCGTTTTGTGTAAGCATAAGTAGTAAATTTATTATTATCTATGTTTGAATGACATGTTAACTAAGTTGTGTACTATTGGTACTCAAACCACGTAGTATTCTAGTGTACGTAGTTGCCTAAGAATTAGAAAAAGTCATATGCATCTACTATACCGTGGTGTGTTGTTACATCATAACTGAGATTTTGACTACTAGTATTTCACCGACATTGACTTGATTGGAAATATATTAGAGATTTAATTAATTTATTTTATGTGTGCATACATATTGGCTGCTTGAGCATATTTAGTTCAAAGATAAGATTTTCAAATATAAGATTTGTTAGGAGAAAAATTATCGTGTCTTGGAATGTGGTCTACAACATACATAGCCTTGGCTACTTATATCTAAAATTAGCAAACCAATGTAGGACATATGGGCCCTAGGAACATCTATGTATGGCAATAAGAATCTTTGCAAAGACAACACGTGACTCACAAACTGTGCACTTAACTAATTTGAATCTAGTATATTATTTCACTTGTAACATATAGATGAATACACAATCCATATAAATGGTTTGCATATTCTGTAGCTCCTTTCAGTAAATAATAATGAGACTTTAAGAAGAGCATCCTTTGTTAGTAATATATTATTACATGGATAGACATGGGAGGCATCAAATACATTCATATGCATGAATGACGATAGTTCATATAAGTGTAGGAAGACCATGCATGTAAAGAACGTGAGAGAAATTGATGAGTGGCTGAGGAAACGACCTTTCTTGCTGTTCATGATGGAGCTGATCATTGTTAATAGTGTTGCACATGAAGATTGCTTCTTCTCACTTGCTATGTCTATTTCCATCATTCCACCATCATCAGTCCATGACATGCCACCCCTTTGGTCGTTTTCAGCAAAATCAGCCGTACATTACAGTCTGACGGCTCTATTTTGTTACTCTGAATTATATTACTTTTAACTGGAAGCAAACAACTAACAACAAAAATTTCCCACGGCCGTCATCCTCTGCATGGAAGACATCACCCACGGCCGTTGTTCTGTACACATCAGAAATCACCGTCTCCATTGCCTCACAACTCGTACTTGAGCTTTCCGACGTTGCCGATGCTAGCTTGATCTATATCTATGTCTTGTGTGGTGCCAAGCATATAGCCCTATGAGATTGTCCATGTACAAATTAAGGAACAATGAAGAAAGCCTATAGATTACCTGGCCAGAGGGCATGCCGCTGCACTCGATTTTAATGAGCTACACTGCACCATGGCCTAGATCCTGGTGCTAGCTGGTGCTCAAGAAACCACTGACGCTGGTACAGGCGCCCCTAGGAGCTGCGTGAAGGCAACGTCCCAGCACATCTCAAAATCGCCGGTCCTGGAGTTGGAGGTCATGAGTCGTTCAGGTGGATCCTGTTCCATGGCGGCGCCGACACAGAGGATGGAGATCTAGGAGGGTTGCATCAGCAGGATTTGGCGAGATGACAATTAGATAGATTTTTTCATTTGTCTTTTGGAAGGAGTCAGTTGAAGTATATGAGTAGATAGAGTTTTTTGGCAGAAGAGATATAGATTTTTTTAGGGGAGGATGTATCGGTGTATTAATAACTTCTTTTAAACAAAATTATCGGTGGATTAATAGTAGCATCGTGTGGTCTCTTTTACAACTAACACATCGAATTGTGTGCCTTGAAGTCGTTTTTTTACAATTGACCAAAATTTTAACCGAAAGTTATGGGCTCATCTACACCGTAATATTTTGGTCCCACCAAATTAACGGCTCATAATTACTGATTAACGTGGTAATTTCTTGGGAGTCTCTAATTAGTGTAAGTATAGATAGCTCCTAAATGACCTATTTTCACCTAAGTTAGCTCTAAAATGACATATATTTAGCTTAGTTTCCTCCTAAATGGCATAGTAAGCTGAATTAGCTCCTAAATGGCCTATTTTATCAAATGTGCCTTATACTTAGCTTAGTTCTCTCCTAAATGACATAATAATCTTACCTAGCCCCAAAATGGCCTATTTTACCTAGCTTAGCTATTAAATGACCTATACTTAGCTTACTTAGATCCAAAATGACATAATAAGCATGGTTAGCTCCTTAGTGACCTATTTTTACCTAAGTTAGCTCTAAAATGACATATAGTTAGCTTAGTTTGCTCCTAAATGAGGTAGTCAGCTAAGTTAGCTCCAAAATGGACTATTTTATCAAAAATGACCTATACTTCGCTTAGTTAGCTCCAAAATGGCATAATAGGCTTAGCTAGCTCCAAAATTACCTATTTTCCAAAGATAGTTATTAAATGACCTATAATTAGCTTAGTTAGCTTCAAAATGGCATAATAAGCAAAGTAAGAACCTAAATGATCTATTTTCACCTAAGTTATCTCTAAAATGACATATATTTACCTTTGTTTCCTCCTAAATTTCATAGGAAGCTGAATTAGCTCCTAAATGGCATGTTTTATCAAATATGTCCTATACTTAGCTTAGTTCTCTCCTAAATGACATAATCAGCTTACCTAGCTCCAAAATGGCCTATTTTACCTGGCTTAACTATTAAATGACCTATACTTAGCTTACTTAGCTCAAAAATGGCATAATAAGCATAGTTAACTCCTAAGTTACCTATCTTTACCTAAGTTAGCTCTAAAATGACATATAGTTAACTAAGTTTCCTCCTAAATGAAGTAGTAAGCTAAATTAGCTCAATAATGACATATTTTATCTAAGATGGCCTATACTTTGCTTAGTAAGCTCCAAAATAGTATAATAAGCTTTGCTACCTCCAAAATGACCTATTTTACCAAAGTTAGCTATTAAATGAACTATAATTAGCTTAGTTAACTTCAAAATGGCATAATAAGCATAGATAGCTCCTACATGACCTATTTTCACCTAAGTTAGCACCAAAATGACATATATTTAGCTTAGTTTGCATCTAAATGGCATAGTAAGCTGAATTAGCTCCTAAATGGCCTATTTTATCAAATATGTCCTATACTTAGCTTAGTTAGCTCCAAAATTGCATAATAAGCTTAACTAACTCCACAATGTTCTATTTTACCTAGCTTAGCTATTAAATAACCTATACTTAGCTCACATAGCTCCAAAATGGCATAATAAGCATAGTTAGCTCCAAATTGACCTATTCTTACCTAAGTTAGCTCTAAAATGTTATATACTTAGCTTATCTTCCTCCTAAATGGTGTAGTGAGCTAAATTACCTCCAAAATGGTCTATTTTATCAAATATCCAAAATGCTCCAAAAATGGCCTATACTTCGCTTAGTTAGCTCCAAAATGGTATAGTAAGCTTAGCTAGCTCCAAAATGACCCGTTTTATCAAAGTTAGCTATGAAATGACCTATAATTAGCTTAGTTAAATTCAAAATGGCATAATAAGCATAGATAGCTCCTACATGACCTATTTTCACCTAAGTTAGCTGTAAAATGACATATATTTAGCTAGGTTTCCTCCTAAATGGCATAGTAAGCTGAATTAGCTCCTAAATGGCCTATTTTATCAAGTATCTCCTATACTTAGCTTAGTTCTCTCCTAAATGACATAATAAGCTTACCTAGATCCAAAATGGCCTATTTTACCTAGCTTAGCTATTAAATGACCTATACTTAGCTTACTTAGATCGAAAATGGCATAACAAGCATGGTTAGCTCCTAAGTGACCTGTTTTTACCTAAGTTAGCTCTAAAATGAGATATAGTTAGCTTAGTTTCCTCCTAAATGAGGTAGTAAGCTATGTTAGCTCCAAAATGGCCTATTTTATCAAAAATGATCTATACTTCGCTTAGTTAGCTCCAAAACGGCATAATAGGCTTAGCTAGCTCCAAAATTACCTATTTTAGCAAAGTTAGCTATTAAATGACCTATAATTAGCTTAGTTAGCTTCAAAATGGCATAATAAGCTTAGTTAGCTCCTAAATGACCTATTTTCACCTAAGTTAGCTCTAAAATGACATATATTTACCTTAGTTTCCTCCTAAATTTCATAGTAAGCTGAATTAGCTCCTAAATGGGTTATTTTATCAAATATGTCCTATACTTAGCTTACTTCTCTCCTAAATGACATAATAAGCTTACCTAGCTCCAAAATGGCCTATTTTACCTAGCTTAGCTATTAAATGACCTATACTTAGCTTACTTAGATCCAAAATGGCATAACAAGCATAGTTAGCTCCTAAGTGACCTATTTTTACCTAAGTTAGCTCTAAAATGACATATAGTTAGCTTAGTTTCCTCCTAAATGAGGTAGTAAGCTAAATTAGCTCCAAAATGGCCCATTTTATCAAAAATGACCTATAATGTTAGGGAACATTGCATGGGAAACAAAACTTTTCCTACGCACACGCAAGATCTATCCTTGGTGATGAGCATCTACGAGAGGGAGAGTGGATCTACATACCCTTGTAGATCGCTAAGTGGGAAGAGTTAAGAAACGCGGTTGGTGTAGTCGAACGTCTTCGCGATCCAAATCGCCGAGCGTCTCGCGATCTCATCACGATCCGTCCCGTGAACTCATCACGATCCGTCCCACGAACTCATCACGATCCGTTTCATGATCTTGATCATGATCCGTCCCGTGAACTCATCACGATCCGTCTGGCGAACTTGTCACGAACCATCTCGCGATCTTGATCACATCCATCCGATCTAGCGCCGAACGGACAACACCTCCACGTTCAGCACACGTGCCACTTGATGACGATCTCCACCGTCTTTATCCAGCAAGAGGAAGTGGAGAGGAAGAAGAGTTCACCGGCAGGGTGACGGCGCTCGGACGATGGTGGTGGAGCAATTCCGGCAGGGCTTCGCCTAAGCACTACAGAAAACCGATCTAGAGGAGAAACTATGCTATAGAGGAACGGGTAGCACGTGGCTGAAAATTCTGGGCCAAACCCCTAAAATCCTCTAGTATATATAGGAGGAGAGGAGGAGGAGTCTTGGCTGCCAAAAAACCATCACTTGGGTCGACCAAAGTGGGGAGGAGAGGAGGACTCCTCCTCCAATCCTAGTAGGACTAGGATTCCTCCCCTTTTTGGCCTTTTTCCACCTTTTTCCCTTGGGGCGTTTTCTCCCAGCCGCATGGGCCTTGTGTGGGACTTCCACCAGCCCACAAAAGGCTAGTATTTACTCTCCCACAGCCCATGAAGCCTCTGGGGTCGAAATACCCCTCCCGGTGGTCTCCCGGTACACTACCGGCAATCCGGGTACACTACCGATGAGCCCGAAACTTTTTCGGTGACCAAACTAGAACTTCCTATATATGAATCTTTACCTCCGGACCATTACGGAGCTCCTTGTGACGTCCGGGATCTCATCCGGGACTCCGAACAACCTTCCGTCACCACCATACATAACTCTGTACTACCAAAACGTCACCAAACCTTAAGTGTGCAGACCCTACGGGTTGGAGAACTATGTAGACATAACCAATGGCGGGACCTGGATGTCCACATTGGTTCCTACCTATTGTACAAAGATCTTTATCGGTCGAACCTCTATGTCAGGGATTCAGTTAATCCCGTATGATGTTCCCTTTCTTCTTCGGTATGTTACTTGCCCGAGATTCGATCGTCGGTATCTCCATACCTAGTTCAACCTCGTTACCGGCAAGTCTCTTTACTCATTCCGTAATACAAGATCCCGCAACTAACAATTAGTCACATTGCTTGCAAGGCTCATTCTGATGTTGTATTACTGAGTGGGCCCTGAGATACCTCTCCGTCACACGGAGAAACAAATCCCAGTCTTGATCCATGCCAACTCAACAGACACCCTCGGAGATACCGGTAGATCACCTTTATATTCACCCAGTTACGTTGCGACGTTTGATACACACAAGGCACTCCTCCGATGTCCGTGAGTTGCATGATCTCATGGTCACAGGAACATATCCTTGACATGTAGAAGACAGTAGCAATAAACTGACACGATCATATGCTACATTTGTAGTTTGGGTCTTTTCCATCACATCATTCTCCTAATGATGTGATCCCATTATCAACTGATATCTCATGTCCATGGCTAGGAAACCTTAACTGTCTTTGATCAACGAGCTAGTCCACTAGAGGCATAGTAGGGACATGGTTTTGTCTATATATCCACACATGCATCTAAGTCTCTGATTAATACAATTATAGCATGGATAATAAACGATTATCACTAACAAGGAAATATGATAATAACTAATTTATTATTGCCTCTATGGCATATTTCCAACATATACTTCGCTTAGTTAGCTCCAAAATGGCATAATAGGCTTAGCTAGCTCCAAAATTACCTATTTTACCAAAGTTAGCTATTAAATGACCTATAATTAGCTTAGTTAGCTTCAAAATGACATAATATGCTTAGTTAGCTCCTAAATGACCTATTTTCACCTAAGTTTGCTCTAAAATGACATATATTTACCTTAGTTTCCTCCTAAATGGCATAGTAAGCTGAATTAGCTCCTAAATGGCCTGTTTTATCAAATATGTCCTATACTTAGCTTAGTTCTCTCCTAAATGACATAATAAGCTTAACTACCTCCAAAATGGCCTATTTTACCTAGCTTAGCTATTAAATGACCTATAATTAGCTTAGTTAGCTCAAAAAGGCATAACAAGCATAGTTAGCTCCTAAGTGACCTATGTTTACCTAAGTTAGCTCAAAAATGACATATAGTTAACTAAGTTTCCTCCTAAATGAAGTAGTAAGCTAAATTAGCTCCAAAATGACCTATTTTATCAAAAGTGGCCTATACTTTGCTTAGTAAGCTCCAAAATGGTATAATAAGCTTTGCTAGCTCCAAAATGACCTGTTTTATCAAAGTTAGCTATTAAATGAACTATAATTAGCTTAGTTAACTTTAAAATGGCATAATAAGCATAGATAGCTCCTACATGATCTATTTTCACCTAATTTAGCACCAAAATGACATATATTTAGCTTAGTTGGCATCTAAATGGCATAGTAAGATGAATTAGCTCCTAAATGGCCTATTTTATCAAATATGTCCTATACTTACCTTAGTTAGCTCCAAAATTGCATAATAAGCTTACCTAGATCCAAAATGGCCTATTTTACCTAGCTTAGCTATTAAATGACCTATACTTAGCTCACATAGCTCCAAAAGGGCATAATAAGCATAGTTAGCTCCAAATTGACCTATTCTTACCTAAGTTAGCTCTAAAATGATATATAGTTAGCTTAGCTCCGTCCTAAATGATGTAGTAAGCTAAATTAGCTCCAAAATGGTCTATTTTATCAAAAATGGCCTATACTTCGCTTAGTTAGCTCCAAAATGGTATAATAAGCTTAGCTAGCTCCAAAATGACATGTTTTCTCAAAGTTAACGTTGAAATGACCTTTAATTAGCTTAGTTAAATTCAAAATGGCATAATAAGCATAGATAGCTCCTACAGGACCTATTTTCACGAAAGTTAGCTCTAAAATGACATATATTTAGCTTAGTTTCCTCCTAAATGGCATAGTAAGGTACATTAGCTCCTAAATGGCCTATTGGATCAACTATGTCCTATACTTAGCTTAGTTCTCTCCTAAATGACATAATAAGCTTACCTAGATCCAAAACGGCCTATTTTACCTAGCTTAGCTATTAAGTGACCTATACCTAGCTTACTTAGCTCCAAAATGGCATAATAAGCATAGTTAGCTCATAAGTGACCTATTTTTACCTAAGTTAGCACTATAATAACATATAGTTAGCTTAGTTTCCTCCTAAATGACGTAGTAAGCTAAATTAGCTCCAAAATGGCCTATTTGATCAAAAATGACCTATACTTCGCTTAGTTAGCTCCAAAATAGTATTATAAGCTTAGCTATCTCCAAAATTACCTATTTTAACAAAGTTAGCTATTAAAAGACCTATAATTAGCTTAGTTGGCTTCAAAATGGCAGAATTAGCATAGATAGTTCCTAAATGACTTATTTTCACCAAAGTTAGCTCTAAAATGACATATATTTAGCTTACTTGCGTCCTAAATGGCATAGTAAGCTGAATTAGCTCCTAAATGGCCTATTTTATCAAATATGTCCTATACTTAGCTTAGTTATCTCCTAAATGACATAATAAGCTTACCTAGATCCAAAATGGCCTATTTAACCTAGCTTAGCTATTAAATGACCTATACTTAGCTTACTTAGATCCAAAATGGCATAATAAGCATGGCTAGCTCCTAAGTGACCTATTTTTACCTAAGTTAGCTCTAAAATGACATATAGTTAGCTTAGTTTCCTCCTAAACGAGGAAGGTAGCTAAGTTAGCTCCGAAATGGCCTATTTTATCAAAAATGACTTATACTTCGCTTACTTAGCTCAAAAATGGCATAATAGGCTTAGATAGATCCAAAATTACCTATTTACCAAAGTTAGATATTAAATGACCTATAATTAGCTTAGTTAGCTTCAAAACGGCATAATAGGCATACTTAGCTCCTAAATAACCTATTTTCAGCTAACTTAGCTCTAAAATGACATATATTTACCTTAGTTTCCTCCTAAATTTCATAGTAAGCTAAATTAGCTCCTAAATGGCCTATTTTATCAACTATGACCTATACTTAGCTTAGTTCTCTCCTCAATGACATAATAACTTACATAGCTCCAAAATGGCCTATACTTCGCTTTGTTAGCTCCAAAATTGAATAATAAGCTTAGCTAGCTCCAAAATGACCTATTTTACCAAAGTTAGCTATTAAATGACCTATAATTAGCTTAGTTAGCTTCAAAATGGCATAATAAGCATAGATAGCTCCTACATGATCTATTTTCACCAAAGTTAGCTCTAAAATGACATATATTTAGCTTAGTTTCCTCCTAAATGGCATAGTAAGGTACATTAGCTCCTAAATGGCCTATTGCATCAACTATGTCCTATACTTAGCTTAGTTCTCTCCTAAATGACATAATAAGCTTATCTAGATCCAAAATGGCCTATTTTACCTAGCTTAGCTATTAAGTGACCTATACCTAGCTTACTTAGCTCCAAAATGGCATAATAAGCATAGTTAGCTCATAAGTGACCTATTTTTACCTAAGTTAGCACCATAATAACATATAGTTAGCTTTGTTTCCTCCTAAATGACGTAGTAAGCTAAATTAGCTCCAAAATGGCCAATTTTATCAAAAATGACCTATACTTCGCTTAGTTAGCTCCAAAATAGTATTATAAGCTTAGCAATCTCAAAAATTACCTATTTTAGCAAAGTTAGATATTAAAAGACCTATAATGAGCTTAGTTGGCTTCAAAATGGCATAATTAGCATAGATAGCTCCTAAATGACCTATTTTCACCAAAGTTAGCTCTAAAATCACATATATTTAGCTTACTTTCGTCCTAAATGGCATAGTAAGCATAGATAGCTCCTACATGACCTATTTTCACCTAAGTTAGCTCTGAAATGACATATATTTAGCTTAGTTTCGTCCTAAATGGCATAGTAAGCTGAATTAGCTCCTAAATGGCCTATTTTATCAAATATATCCTATACTTAGCTTAGTTCTCTCCTAAATGACATAATAAGCTTCCCTAGATCCAAAATGGCCTATTTTACCTAGCTTAGCTATTAAATGACCTATACTTAGCTTACTTAGATCCAAAATGGCATAATAAGCATGGGTAGCTCCTAAGTGACCTATTTTTACCTAAGTTAGCTCTAAAATGACATATAGTTAGCTTAGTTTCCTCCTAAACGAGGAAGGTAGCTAAGTTAGCTCTGAAATGGCCAATTTTATCAAACATGACTTATACTTCGCTTAGTTAGCTTCAAAATGGCATAATAGGCTTAGCTAGCTCCAAAATTACCTATTTTACCAAAGTTAGCTATTAAATGACCTATAATTAGCTTAGTTAGCTTCAAAATGGCATAATAAGCTTAGTTAGCTCCTATAAGACCTATTTTCACCTAAGTTAGCTCTAAAATGACATATATTTACCTTAGTTTCCTCCTAAATGGCATAGTAAGGTAAATTAGCTCCTAAATGGCCTATTTTATCAACTATGTCCTATACTTAGCTTAGTTCTCTCCTCAATGACATAATAAGCTTACATAGCTCCAAAATGGTCTATTTTACCTAGCTTAGCTATTAAATGACCTATACTTAGCTTACTTGGCTCAAAAATGGCATAATAAGCATAGTTAGCTCCTAAGTGACCTATTTTTACCTAAGTTAGCTCTAAAATGACATATAGTTAACTAAGTTTCCTCCTAAATGAAGTAGTAAGCTAAATTAGCTCCAAAATGACCTATTTTTATCAAAAATGGCATATACTTTGCTTAGTAAGCTCCAGAATGGTATAATAAGCTTTGCTAGCTCCAAAATGACCTGTTTTATAAGAGTGAGCTATTAAATGAACTATAATTAGCTTAGTTAACTTGAAAATGGCATAATAAGCATACATAGCTCCTACATGACCTATTTTCATCTAAGTTAGCACCAAAATGACATATATTTAGCTTAGTTGGCATTTAAATGGCATAGTAAGCTGAATTAGCTCCTAAATGGCCTATTTTATCAAATATGTCCTATACTTAGCTTAGTTAGCTCCAAAATTGCATAATAAGCTTACCTAGATCCAACATGGCCTATTTTACCTAGCTTAGCTATTAAGTGACCTATACTTAGCTCACATAGCTCCAAAATGGCATAATAAGCATAGTTAGCTCCAAATTGACCTATTCTTACCTAAGTTAGCTCTAAAATGATATATAGTTAGCTTAGCTTCCTCCTAAATGATATAGTAAGCTGAATTAGCTCCAAAATGGTCTATTTTATCAAAAATGGCCTATACTTCGTTTAGTTAGCTCCAAAATGGTATAATAACCTTAGCTAGCGCCAAAATGCCATGTTTTCTCAAAGTTAGCTATGACATGACCCTTAATTAGCTTAGTTAAATTCAAAATGGCATAATAAGCATAGATAGCTCCTACATGACTTATTTTCACCAAAGTAAGCTCTAAAATGACATATATTTAGCTTAGTTTCCTCCTAAATGGCATAGTAAGGTACATTAGCTCCTAAATGGCCTATTGCATCAACTATGTCCTATACTTAGCTTAGTTCTCTCCTAAATGACATAATAAGCTTACCTAGATCCAAAATGGCCTATTTTACCTATCTTAGCTATTAAGTGACCTATACCTAGCTTACTTAGCTCCAAAATGGCATAATAAGCATAGTTAGGTCATAAGTGACCTATTTTTACCTAAGTTACCACTATAATAACATATAGTTAGCTTAGTTTCCTCCTAAATGACGTAGTAAGCTAAATTAGCTCCAAAATGGCCTATTTGATCAAAAATGGCCTATACTTCGCTTAGTTAGCTCCAAAATAGTATTATAAGCTTAGCTATATCCAAAATTACCTATTTTAACAAAGTTAGCTATTAAAAGACCTATAATTAGCTTAGTTGGCTTCAAAATGGCATAATTAGCATAGATAGTTCCTAAATGACCTATTTTCACCAAAGTTAGCTCTGAAATGACATATATTTAGCTAACTTTCGTCCTAAATGGCATAGTAAGCTTAATTAGCTCCTAAATTGCCAGTTTATCAAATATGTCCTATACTTAGCTTAGTTAGCTCCAAAATTGCATAATAAGCTTACCTAGATCCAAAATGGGCTATTTTACCTAGCTTAGCTATTAAATGACCTATACTTAGCTCACATAGCTCCAAAATGGCATAATAAGCATAGTTAGCTCCAAATTGACCTATTCTTACCTAAGTTAGCTTTAAAATGATATATAGTTAGCTAAGCTTCCTCCTAAATGACGTAGTAAGCTAAATTAGCTGCAAAATGGCCTATTTTATCAGAAATAGCCTATACTTCGCTTAGTTAGCTCCAAAATGGTATAATAAGCATAGCTAGCTCCAAAATGACCTGTTTTCTCAAAGTTAGCTATGAAATGACCTATAATTAGCTTAGTTAAATTCAAAAGGGCATAATAAGCATGGATAACTCCTACATGACCTATTTTCACCAAAGATAGCTCTAAAATGACATATATTTAGCTTAGTTTCCTCCTAAATGGCATAGTAAGGTACATTAGCTCCTAAATGGCCTGTTGTATCAACTATGTCCTATACTTAGCTTAGTTCTCTCCTAAATGACATAATAAGGTTACCTAGATCCAAAATGGCTTATTTTACCTATCTTAGCTATTAAGTGACCTATACCTAGCTTACTTAGCTCCAAAATGGCATAATAAGCATAGTTAGCTCATAAGTGACCTATTTTTACCTAAGTTAGCACTGTAATAACGTATAGTTAGTTAGTTTCCTCCTAAATGACGTAGTAAGCTAAATTAGCTCCAAATGGCCTATTTTATCAAAAATGACCTATACTTCACTTAGTTAGCTCCAAAATAATATTATAAGCCTGGCTATCTCCAAAATTACCTATTTTAACAAAGTTAGCTATTAAAAGGCCTATAATTAGCTTAGTTGGCTTCAAAATGGCATAATTAGCATAGATAGCTCCTACATGATCTATTTTCACCAAAGTTATCTCCAAAAGGACATATATTTAGCTTACTTTTGTCCTAAATGGCATAGTAAGCTGAATTAGCTCCTAAATGGCCTATTTTATCAACTATGTCCTATACTTAGCTTAGTTCTCTCCTAAATGACATAATAAGCTTACCTAGATCCAAAATGGCCTATTTTACCTAGCTTAGATTTTAAATGACCTATACTTAGCTTACTTAGCTCCAAAATGGCATAATAAGCATAGTTAGCTCCTAAGTGACCTATTTTTACCTAAGTTAGCACTATAATAACATATAGTTAGTTAGTTTCCTCCTAAATGACGTAGTAAGCTAAATTAGCTCCAAATGGCCTATTTTATCAAAAATGGCCTATACTTGACTTAGTTAGCTCCAAAATAGTATTATAAGCTTAGCTATCTCCAAAATTACCTATTTTAACAAAGTTAGCTATTAAAAGACCTATAATTAGCTTAGTTGGCTTCCAAACGGCATAATAAGCATAGTTAGCTCCTAAATAACCTATTTTCAGCTAACTTAGCTCTAAAATGACATATATTTACCTTAGTTTCCTCCTAAATTTCATAGTAAGCTAAATTAGCTCCTAAATGGCCTATTTTATCAACTATGTCCTATACTTAGCTTAGTTCTCTCCTCAATGACATAATAAGCTTACATAGCTCCAAAATGGTCTATTTTACCTAGCTTAGCTATTAAATGACCTATACTTAGCTTACTTGGCTCAAAAATGGCATAATAAGCATAGTTAGCTCCTAAGTGACCTATTTTTACCTAAGTTAGCTCTCAAATGACATATAGTTAACTAAGATTCCTCCCAAATGAAGAAGTAAGCTAAATTATCTCCAAAATAACATATTTTATCAAAAATTGCCTATACTACGCTTAGTTAGCTCCAAAATGGTATAATAAGCTTTGCTAGCTCCAAAATGACCTGTTTTACCAAAGTTAGCTATTAAATGACCTATAATTTGCTTAGTTAACTTCAAAATGGCATAATAAGCATGGATAGCTCCTACATGACCTATTTTCACCTATGTGCGCACCAACATAACATATATTTAGCTTAGTTTGCATCTAAATGGCATAGTAAGCTGTATTAGCTCCTAAATGGCCTATTTTAGCAAATATGTCCTATACTTAGCTTAGTTAGCTCAAAAATTGCATAATAAGCTTACCTAGATCCAAAATGCGCTATTTTACCTAGCTTAGCTATTAAATGACCTATACTTAGCTCACATAGCTCCAAAATGGCATAATAAGCATAGTTAGCTCCAAATTGACCTATTCTTACCTAAGTTAGCTCTAAAATGATATATAGTTAGCTTAGCTTCCTCCTATATGATGTAGTAAGCTAAATTAGCTCCAAAATGGTGTATTTTATCAAAAATGGCCTATACTTCGCTTAGTTAGCTCCAAAATGGTATAATAAGCTTAGGTAGCTCCAAAATGACCTGTTTTCTCAAAGTTAGCTATGAAATGACCTATAATTAGCTTAGTTAAATTCAAAAGGGCATAATAAGCATATATAGCTCCTACATGACCTATTTTCACCAAAGTTAGCTCTAAAGTGACATATATTTAGCTTAGTTTCCTCCTAAATGGCATTGTAAGGTACATTAGGTCCTAAATGGCCTATTGTATCGAAGATGTCCTATACTTAGCTTAATTCTCTCCTAAATGACATAATAAGCTTACTTAGATCCAAAATGGCCTATTTTACCTAGCTTAGCTATTAAGTGACCTATACCTAGCTTACTTAGCTCCAAAATGGCATAATAAGCATAGTTAGCTCATAAGTGACCTATTTTTACCTAAGTTAGCACTATAATAACATATAGTTAGCTTAGTTTCCTCCTAAATGACGTAGTAAGCTAAATTAGCTCCAAAATGGCCTATTTTGTGAAAAATGGCCTATACTTCGCTTAGTTAGCTCCAAAATAGTATTATAAGCTTAGCTATCTCAAAAATTACCTATTTTAACAAAAGTTAGCTATTAAAAGACCTATAATTAGCTTAGTTAAATTCAAAATAGCATAATTAGCATAGATAGCTCCTGAATACCCTATTTTCACCAAAGTTAGCTCTAAAATGACATATATTTAGCTTAGTTTCATCCTAAATGGCATAGTAAGCTGAATTAGCTCCTAAATGGCCTATTTTATCAAATATGTCCTATACTTAGCTTAGTTCTCTCCTAAATGACATAATAAGCTTACCTAGCTCTAAAATGGCGTATTTTACCTATCTTAGCTATTAGATGACCTATACTTAGTTTACTTAGATCCAAAATGTCATAATAAGCATGGCTAGCTCCTAAGTGACCTATTTTTACCTAAGTTAGCTCTAAAATGACATATAGTTAGCTTAGTTTCTTCCTAAACAAGGTAGTAAGCTAAGTTAGCTCTGAAATGGCCTATTTTACCAAAAATGACTTATACTTCGCTTAGTTAGCTCCAAAATGGCATAATAGGCTTAGCTAGATTCAAAATTACCTATAATTAGCTTAGTTAGCTTCAAAACGGCATAATAAGCATAGTTAGCTCCTAAATGACCTATTTTCACCTAAGTTAGCTCTAAAATGACATATATTTACCTTAGTTTCCTCCTAAATTTCATAGTAAGCTAAATTAGCTCCTAAATGGCCTATTTTATCAACTATGTCCTATACTTAGCTTAGTTCTCTCCTCAATGACATAATAAGCTTACATAGCTCGAAAATGGTCTATTTTACCTAGATTAGCTATTAAATGACCTATACTTAGCTTACTTGGCTCAAAAATGGCATAATAAGCATAGTTAGCTCCTAAGTGACCTATTTTTACCTACGTTAGCTCTAAAATGACATATAGTTAACTAAGTTTCCTCCTAAATGAACAAGTAAGCTAAATTATCTCCAAAATGACCTATTTTATCAAAAATGGCCTATACTACGCTTAGTTAGCTCCAAAATGGTATAATAAGCTTTGCTAGCTCCAAAATGACCTATTTTACCAAAGTTAGCTATTAAATGACCGATAATTAGCTTAGTTAACTTCAAAATGGCATAATAAGCATAGATAGCTTCTACATGACCTATTTTCACCTAAGTTAGCACCGAAATAACATATATTTAGCGTAGTTTGCATCTTAATGGCATAGTAAGCTGTATTAGCTCCTAAATGGCCTATTTTATCAAATATGTCCTATACTTAGCTTAGGTAGCTCAAAAATAGCATCATAAGCTTACCTAGATCCAAAATGGGCTATTTGACCTAGCTTAGCTATTAAATGACCTATACTTAGCTCACATAGCTCCAAAATGGCATAATAAGCATAGTTAGCTCCAAATTGACCTATTCTTACCTAAGTTAGCAATAAAATGATATATAGTTAGCTTAGCTTCCTCCTAAATGATGTAGTAAGCTAAATTAGCTACAAAATGGTCTCTTTTATCAAAAATGACCTATAGTTCGCTTAGTTAGCTCCAAAAGGGTATAATAAGCTTTGCTAGCTCCAAAATGACCCGTTTTCTCAAAGTTAGCTATGAAATGACCTATAATTAGCTTAGTTAAATTCAAAAGGGCATAATAAACATAGATAGCTCCTACATGACCTATTTTCACCAAAGTTAGCTCTAAAATGACATATATTTAGCTTAGTTTCCTCCTAAATGGCATTGTAAGGTACATTAGCTCCTAAATGGCCTATTGTATCAAATATGTCCTATACGTAGCTTAGTTCTCTCCTAAATGACATAATAAGCTTACTTAGATCCGAAATGGCCTATTTTACCTAGCTTAGCTATTAAGTGACCTATACCTAGCTTACTTAGCTCCAAAATGGCATAATAAGCATAGTTAGCACTATAATAACATATAGTTAACTTAGTTTCGTCCTAAATGACGTAGTAAGCTAAATTGGCTCCAAAATAGCCTATTTTGTGAAAAATGGCCTATACTTCGCTTAGTTAGCTCCAAAATAGTATTATAAGCTTAGCTATATCCAAAATTACCTATTTTAACAAAAGTTAGCTATTAAAAGACCTATAATTAGCTTAGTTAAATTCAAAATGGCATAATTAGCATAGCTAGCTCCTAAATGCCCTTTTTTCACCAAAGTTACCTCTAAAATGACATATATTTAGCTTAGTTTCGTCCTAAATGGCATAGTAAGCTGAATTAGCTCCTAAATGGCCTATTTTATCAAATATGTCCTATACTTAGCTTAGTTCTCTCCTAAATGACATAATAAGCTTACCTAGCTCCAAAATGGCCTATTTTACCTAGCTTAGCTATTAAATGACCTATACTTAGCTTACTTAGATCCAAAATGGCATAATAAGCATGGCTAGCTCCTAAGTGACCTATTTTTACCTAAGTTAGCTCTAAAATGACATATAGTTAGCTTAGTTTCCTCCTAAACGAGGTAGTAAGCCAAGTTAGCTCTGAAATGGCCTATTTTACCAAAAATGACTTATACTTCGCTTAGTTAGCTCCAAAATGGCATAATAGGCTTAGCTAGATCCAAAATTACCTATTTTACCAAAGTTAGCTATTAAATGACCTGTAATTAGCTTAGTTAGCTTCAGAACGGCATAATAAGTATAGTTAGCTCCTAAATGACCTATTTTCAGCTAAGTTAGCTCTAAAATGGCATATATTTACCTTAGCTTCCTCCTAAATTTCATAGTAAGCTAAATTAGCTCCTAAATGGCCTATTTTATCAAATATGTCCTATACTTAGCTTAGTTCTCTCCTAAATGACATAATAAGCTTACATAGCTCCAAACTGGTCTATTTTACCTAGCTTAGCTATTAAATGACCTATACTTAGCTTACTTGGCTAAAAAATGGCATAATAAGCATAATTAGATCCTAAGTGACCTATTTTTACCTAAGTTAGCTCTAAAATGACATATAGTTAACTAAGTTTCCTCGTAAATGAAGAAGTAAACTAAATTATCTCCAAAATGACCTATTTTATCAAAAATGGCCTATACTACGCTTAGTTAGCTCCAAAATGGTATAATAAGCTTTGCTAGCTCCAAAATGACCTATTTTACCAAAGTTAGCTAATAAATGACCTATAATTAGCTTAGTTAACTTCAAAATGGCATAATAAGCATAGATAGCTCCTACATGACCTATTTTCACCTAAGTTAGCACCAAAATAACTTATATTTAACTTAGTTTGCATCTAAATGGCATAGTAAGCTATATTAGCTCCTGAATGGCCTATTTTATCAAATATGTCCTATACTTAGCTTAGTTAGCTCCAAAATTGCATAATAAGCTTCCCTAGATCCAAAATGGGCTACTTTACCTAGCTTAGCTATTAAATGACCTCTACTTAGCTCACATAGCTCCAAAATGGCATAATAAGCATAGTTAGCTCCAAATTGACCTATTCTTACATAAGTTAGCTCTCAAATGATATATAGTTAGCTTAGTTTCCTCCTAAATGATGTAGTAAGCTAAATTAGCTCCAAAATGGTTTATTTTATCAAAAATGGCCCATAGTTTGCTTAGTTAGCTCGAAAATGGTATAATAAGCTTAGTTAGCTCCAAAATGACCTGTTTTATCAAAGTTAGCTATGAAATGACCTATAATTAGCTTAGTTAGATTCAAATTGGCATAATAAGCATAGATAGATCCTACATGACCTATTTTCACCTAAATTAGCTCTAAAATGACATATATTTAGCTTAGTTTCCTCCTAAATGGCATAGTAAGCTAAATTAGCTCCTAAATGGCCTATTGTATCAAATATGTCCTATACTTAGCTCAGTTCTCTCCTGAATGACGTAATAAGCTTACCTAGCTCCAAAATGGCCTATTTTACCTAGGTTACCTATTAAATGACCTTTACCTATCTTACTTAGCTCCAAAATGGCATAATAAGCATAGTTAGCTCATAGGTGACCTATTTTTTACCTAAGTTAGCACTAAAATGACATATAGTTATCTTAGTTTCCTACTAAATGACGTAGTAAGCTAAATTAGCTCCAAAATGGCCTATTTTATCAGAAATGGCTTATACATCGCTTAGTTAGCTCCAAAATGGTTTAATAAGCTTAGCTATATCCAAAATTACCTATTTTAACAAAGTTAGCTATTAAAAGACATATAATTAGCTTAGTTAAATTCAAAATGGCATAATAAGCATAGATAGCTCCTACATGACCTATTTTCACCCAAGTTAGCTCTAAAATGACATATATTTAGCTTAGTTTCCTCCTAAATGGCATAGTAAGGTACATTAGCTCCTAAATGGCCTGTTGTATCAAATATGTCCTATACTTAGCTTAGTTCTCTCCTAAATGACATAATAAGCTTACCTAGCTCTAAAATGGCCTATTTTACCTAGCTTAGCTATTAAATGACCTATACTTAGGTTACTTAGTTCCAAAATGGCATAATAAACATGGTTAGCTCCTAAGTGACCTATTTTTACCTAAGTTAGCTCTAAAATGACATATAGTTAGCTTAGTTTCCTCCTAAATGAGGAAGTAAACTAAGTTAGCTCCAAAATGGCCTATTTTATCAAAAATGACCTATACTTTGCTGAGTTAGCTCCAAAATGGCATAATAGGCTTAGCTAGCTGCAAAATTACCTATTTTACCAAAGTTAGCTATTAAATGACCTATAATTAGGATAGTTAGCTTCAAAATGGCATAATAAGCATAGTTAGCTCCTAAATGACCTATTTCTACCTTGTCTTCTTCATATAGTCTTCTAATTTTGGAGCTTCCCATTTTGCAGATTACATTCACTTCACGGAATATTGCATTGATGGACTGCTTGGGTTACTTGTATCGATGAACAATGTGACACTTGCTACATTTGTATATGAAACTATGTATGTATGGATGAAACTATTGTAACATGGTTTGGTACGGATGAAACTTTCATATTAAGTATGTATGTATGGATGAAACTTATTTGAATATGGTTATTAGTATGGCAAAATAATTATTTCTCTGAAATATATATATATATCATATTGCTGTGAAAATTGTTGTGAAAATTGTTTTAATAAAAAATAAATAAAAAAGGAAAATGGTCTTACTCTTTGTCGTCGGTGGGCTGACGGCAAAGGGGGGCCTGGGCAGACGGCGAAGGGGGATCATAGGGGAAAAATGGCCTTACTCTTTGTCATCGGCCCACCGACGACAAAGGGGGCACAAGGCCGATGGCTAAGGGGGGCCCAAGGCCGACTGCAAAGGTACGACCCAAGGCCAACGACAAAGGGGGACCCAAGGGGCAAAGGGCCTTACCCTTTGCCATCCGCCCACCGACGGCAAAGGGGCACAAGGCCGACGGCAAAGGGAGCGGACGGCAAAGAACCGCCCTTAACACTTGACGGCCATAGCCCCTGGGTCTACCGTCCAAGCTCCTTGTCATCTGCTCCCCCACGACAAAGATTCTTTGCCGTCCATGGTCCTAAGGCGGACGGCAAAGGATCGCTTTACCAGGTGTTTCTTTGCCGAAATTTTCACCGTCTACTAATGGACAACAAAGGCCTTTGCCGTTCGGGGTCCTTTCCTTTGTCGTCAGCCATGGCAGACGACAAATTACCTGATTCTTGTAGTGTGTAGAGATAGACCGAGACGTTTAATTGGACTTTCACAGAGCACATGCTTTGACAAAGTTTTGAAGAATTTCAAAATGGATCAATCCAAGAAGGGGTTGTCGCCTTTACTGCAAGGTGTGAAGTTGAGTAAGACTCAATGCCCAGTGACTGCAGAAGATACAGAAAAGATGAGTCTCATCCCCTATGCTTTAGCCATAGGCTCTATCATGTATGCAATGCTATGCACAAGAACTGATGTTAGCCTTGACATAAGTATGTTTGGAAGGTTTCAAAGTGATCTAGGAATGGAGCATTGGATGGCGGTGAAGAATATCCTTAAGTACCTAAAAAGGACTAAGGAAATGTTTCTCGTTTATGGAGGTGATCAAGAGCTCATCATAAAGGGTTACGTCGATGCAAGCTTTGACACTGATCCGGGTGACTCTAAGTCTCAAACAGGATACATATTTATTCTCAACGGGGGAGTGCTAAGCTGGTGCAGTTCCAAGCAGAGCGTGGTAGCTAATTATATATGCGAAGCAGAGTACATGGCAAATCTTGGAGTAGTCCCAAGTGCACTGAACCCCATGACTCTATTCTGTGACAACACTGGTGCCATTGCTCTGGCTAAGGAACCAAGGTTTCACAAGAGGACCACACACATAACGAGATGCTTAAATTCCATCCTTGATTACATCAAGGAGGAGAACATGCATATTTGCAAATTGCACACAGATCTGAATTTTGCAGACCCGTTGACTAAACCTCTTCCAAGGGCTAAACATCATCAACACCAGATCAGTGTGGGTTTTAGATTCATTACAATGTAAATCACATAGTGATGTGAACTAGATTATTGATTCTAGTGCAAGTGGGAGACTGTTGGAAATATGCCCTAGAGGCAATAATAAAGTGGTTATTATTATATTTCCTTGTTCATAATAATCTTTTATTATCCATGCTATAATTGTATTGATTGGAAACTCAAATTCATGTGTGGATACATAGACAACACTGTGTCCCTAGCATGCCTCTAGTAGATTAGCTCGTTGAACAAAGATGGTCAAGGTTTCCTAGCCAAAGACGTGAGATGTCATTTGATAACGGGATCACTTCATTGGGAGAATGATGTGATGGACAAGACCCAAACTATGAACGTAGCATATGATCATGTCAGTTTATTGCTATTGTTTTCTGCATGTCAAGTATCTGTTCCAGTGACCATGAGATAATGTAACTCACTGACACCGGATGTATACCTTGTGTTTATCAAACATCACAACGTAACTGGGTGACTATAAAGATGCTCTATAGGTATCTCCGAAGGTGTCTGTTGAGTGGGCATGGATCAAGACAGGGATTTGTTACTCCATGTTATGGAGAGGTATCTCAGGGCCCACTCAGTAATACAACATCACAATAAGCCTTGCAAGCAAAGTGACTAAAGTGTTATCCATGGGTCTTCTATTAAGGGACAAGTAAAGAGACTTGTCGGTAACGATATTGAACTTGGTATAGTGATACCGACGATCGAATCTCGGGCAAGTAACATAACAAAGAACAAAGGGAACATCATGCGGGAATAACTGAATCCTTGGCATAGAGGTTCAACCGATAAAGATCTTCGTAGAATATGTAGGAACTAATATGGGCATCTAGGTCCCGCTATTGTCTATTGACCATAGAGATGTCTTGGTCATGTTTACATAGTTCTCGAACCCGCACGGTCTGCACACTTAACGTTCGGTGACATTTCAGTACTATTGAGTTATGCATGTTGGTGACTGAAGGTTGTTCGGATTCTCGGATTAGATGTCGGATGTCACGAGGAGATCCGGAATGGTCCGGAGGTAAAGATTGATATATAGTAAGTCCCGTTTTGGTCACTGAAAACGTTTCGGGTATTTCCAATAGTGCACCGGGGGTGCCGGGAGGCCATCGGGAGGTGCCACCCATGCCGGGAGGCTACATGGGCCTGATGTTGGGGAACATTGCTTGGGAAACAAAAAAATTCCTATGCACACGCAAGATCATCCCATGGTGATGAGCATCTACGAGAGCGAGAGTGGATCTACATACCCTTCTAGATCACTAAGCGGGAAGCATTAAGAAACACGGTTGATGTAGTCGAATGTCTTCCCAATCCAAATCACCGCGCATCCCATGATCCAATCGCGATCCGTCCCGATCTAGCGCCGAACGGACGGCACCTCTGCGTCCATCACACGTACAACTCGATGACGATCTACTCCTTTTTGATCCAGCAAGAGGGAGCGGAGAGGTAGATGAGTTCTTTGACAACGCGAAAGCGCGACGGTGGTGGTGGTGGAACAATTCTGGCAGGGCTTCGCCTAAGCATCGTCGAATCAAGATCTTGGAGGAACTAGGGAATAGAGAACTAGCATGTGGACTTGTGTCGTTGGGCCTCTATTCCTCTAGTATATATAGGAGGGAGGGGAGGAGGCACCCACCTAGGGTTCCCCCTAGGGCTTTAGCCAAAGTGGGGAGGAGGTGGAGGAGTCCACCTCCAATCCTACTCCTAGTAGGTTTCCACTTGGAATCCTACCCACCTTTGGGTTTTTTCCTTCTCTCCTCCTCCAGCCGCATGGGCCTCTTGGGGTTGGTTTTCCCAGCCCACTAAGGTCTGGTGCACCACCGCTCAGGCCCATGTGGCCTCCCGGCGCAGGTGGCCTCTCCCGATGGTCCCCCGATACCCTCCTGGTACTCCCGATACACTATCGAAGTGCCCGAAACTTTTTCGGTGACCAAAATGGGACTTCCTATATATAAATCTTTACCTACGAACAATTCTGGAGCTCCTCGTGATGTGCATTATCTCATCCTGGTGGTCCCCCGTTCAATCTAGATATTGGAGGAACTGGGGAATAGACAACTAGCACATGGACTTGTGTCCTTGGGGGCTCTGCTCCTCCAGTATATACAGGAGGGAGGGGAGGAGGCAGCCGCCTAGGGTTTACCCAAGGGCTTCAGTCAAAGTGGGGAGGAGGTGGAGGAGTCCACCTCCAATCCTACTCCTAGTACAATTCCACTTGGAATCCTACCCATGTTTGGGTTTCTTCCTTCTCTCCTCCTCCAGCCCCATGGTCCGCTTGGGGATGGTTTCCCCAACCCACTCTGGGCTGGTGCACCACCCCTCAGGCCCATGTGGCCTCTCGGTGTAGGTGGGCTCTCCTGGTGGTCCCCCGGAACCCTCCTGACACTCCCGGTACACTACCAAAGTGCCCAAAACTTTTTCGGTGACCAAAATGGGACTTCCTATATATCAGTCTTTACCTCCGGACCATTCCAGAGCTCTCGTGACGTCCGGGATCTCATTTGGGACTGGGCATTGGGCACTGGGTGGTAATGATTGAAGAACTCTGTCAGTGATCGCCTCCGGCGGAAGGGGCATCCCTAACTCAGCCAGATAGTTCGAATACCAAGACATTTTGAGTATATGTTCACTAATGGACCGGTTCTCCTCCATCTTGCAAGCATATAACTTATCAAAGGTCTCATACCTCTAGATATGGGCATTCTTCTCCAGGAAAACCTTCAACTCCTAGAACATCTCATATGCTCCATGACGTTCAAAATGTCTTTGAAGTCCCGGTTCTATGCCATACAACATTGCACATTGAACTATGGAGTAATCTCCAGAACGTGCCTCCCAAGCATTCTTAACATCCTCGGATGACACGGGAGCGGGTGGGTCACCAAGCGGTGCATCAAGGACATAAGCCTTCTAGGAATCCATGAGGATAATCCTCACACTACAGGCCTAGTCTACAAAGTTACTTCCATCATCTTTCAACTTGGCTTTCTCTAGGAATGCATTAAAATTCAGGGGAACTACTACGCGTGCCATTGATATACAACATAAATATGCAAAGGTTACTAAGACCATTGTTCAAGATAATGAGTTTAGTTCATCAAATTACTAAAAAACTCCCACTCAAATTGACATCCCTCTGGTCATCTGAGTGATCCATGATCCAAATTCACCAACCCAAGTCCGATCATCACGTGAGACGAGGTGGTTTCAATGGTGAACACAATCATGTTGATCATATCTACTATGAGGCCCTTTGGGGTGAGTGCCCCCTCCCGATGGTCCCCCGGTACCCTCCCGGCACACCCGATACACTACCGAAGTAATTGAAACTTTTTTGGCGACCAAAATGGGACTTCCTATATATCAATCTTTACCTCTATACCATTCCGGAGCTCCTTGTGACGTCCGGGATCTTATCAGAGACTCATAGCAACCATCGTTCACCACTATACGTAACTCTATACTATCGAAACGTCACCGAACGTTAAGTGTGCAGACCCTGCAGGTTCGAAAACTATGTAGACATGACCGAGACACCTCTACGGTCAATAACCAATAGCGGGATCTGGATTCCCATATTGGTTCCTACATATTCTGCGAAGATCTTTATCGGTTGAACCGCTATGTCAAGGATTCAGTTAATCCCGTATGTTGTTCCCTTTGTTCTTCGGTATGTAGTTGCCCGAGATTCGATCATCAGTATCTTTATACCTAGTTCAATCTCATTACCGGCAAGTCTGTTTACTCATTCTGTAATACAAGATCCCATAGCTAATGAGGGATTCCTATATTAGGGATTTCTCGGATAGCCGACCTGTTGTGTACGGGCCAGACTGCATGGGCCACTCGCCGAACACAAGATGACCTAAAGGCCTAGTTACCAGGATGGAAGCTTCGAGGACCATGGCTTCCGCTCCACATCTGATATAGTAAATAGGCATGTTTATCTCTTCGGCATGTAACCGACCATGTGTGAACCCCAGGCCTCCTTGGCATCTATATAAGCCGGAGGGTTTTAGGGTTTAGAAAGGAGGACAACTCATCTAGGGTTAGACATACGATCTCGAGGTAGATCAACTATGTAACCTCTTACACCATCAATACAATCAAGCAGGACGTAGGGTATTACCTCCATATGAGGGACCGAACCATGATAAACCCATGTCCCCTTCGTCTCCTGTTACCATCGATCCTAGTCTCACAGTTCGGGACCCCCCTACCTGAGATCTGCCGGTTTCTACACCGACATTGGTTCTTTCATTGAGAGTTCCTCTATGAACAAGATGGAATCGACGCCTCGTCTCTTCATCGGCGAAGAAGTTCGGAACACAAACATCTTCGTCCTCGGGCAGATTTTCGCCTTCGGCAGCGTCGTGCTGCATGCGGATTCCACCGGCCATCTAGGCCGCGTTGAGTACTTTGCCCCTGATCAAGAGGTCAGGTTCACAAACATAGAGTTCTCCGTCGACTCTCGGGGCGATCTATCACTTCTCGGGCTCATGGCTTCGCCTGTGACCCCCAAGGGCTCAAAGGCTTTAACCTCGAGCCCTTCCTTCAGACACGATAATGGGGTATCCCATGGTGTCAATCTGATATCTGACCCTAGTCCAGCCATTAAGCCATGTGACCGTACATGTGTTCGTGCCAAACATTTCCCACAGGCTTGCCTCATGGGGGTTAACTCCGCGAGTCCCGAGCAGCTAGATTTTGATGGACCCTTAGTGGTTGATGAGGCCTTGGAGCTATTCTCGTCAATGAGGATCACCAGCGAACCAGCCCAGACCTACGCCTCGCCCGATTATAGTCCAGGAAGGGACGGATTTTTCAACCCACCCACCACCCACTTAATAGCTACCGTCGAAGACTTAACTGACGTGCTAGACCATGCCTCCGACGAGGAAGAATACATGGATGAAGAAGATCATGCTCCCACCCCCGTTAATACCGGGAGTTGGGCCGCCACTTCCACATATGACGCCTATATGGTGGATACTCCTGCCCCTAATGATGACAGTACATCTTGCAATGAGGGCAACAGATCGGGTGACGCGCCATCCAGGTGCCGGAAATCGCATAAGCGGCCCAAGAGCAAAAAGGGAAGGAGGGCAATTATTAGCAATAGGGAAGATAATGGCCCCATCGATCATGCCAATCCCGACCTCCAAGCACCTTTTTGACGGTTCGGATGAGCCCGAGGATCAAGATGACCTCGATACCACCAATTATCCTGGAGGCGATGATCACTTCCCCCCCGTCGAGAGGGAAGACATACCGGAAGCCGATGACTTATACATCCCTGATAACCTCGAAGATTAGGAAGAAATCAGGTAGCGGCTAATCACAACAACTTGCATCCTGAAGGACAAAGAGCGGCAACTAAAGGTCGAACAGGCCGACCTTACTGATCGATGGACGAAAGTCCTCTCAGTCGAGGAGATGTACGACACTGGTCCATCAAACCATATCATACCCCATCTAATGATGAGCTCAGTGACATTCCATCTCCACATCATACCCCATATGACAAGCCAGGCCGCCCTCCTTGTGGGCGTGACAGAGCGGCCAACGATGCCGGTCACGTACAGGCGATGCCTCGAAGACGGGGCAAGGAGCCATTCGAACCCACTGACAGGTTTGACCCGCGCTATGACTTAGATCACAGAGCAAGCTGTACTAGATCCATCTATGGATCCATGGATTACTCATGGATAGACGGGGAGAAAATAAACCATGGTTCGACCGAAACCACAGAGCCCAGATGCACAGCCGTCTCCATAGAGACTTCGACTACAGGCCCGACATAGGTCGGGCAAGGGGCGCCGCTCACCCATTGTGCTGCACGGATGAGGGAATGCGACATCAGTTCCCTGAAGGGTTCAAACCCGATAATAAAGAACAATATGAAGGGACCACTGACCCAACCATATGGATCGAGGACTTCCTCCTCCATATCCATATGGCATGTGGAGATGATCTCCATGCTATTAAATACCTACCTCTCAAGCTCAAGGGGCCAGCTCGACACTGGTTAAACAACCTCCTTGAAAACTCCATAGGATGTTGGGTAGACCCGGAAGACACGTTTCGGTCTAACTTCTAGGGGACCTATGTCTGCCCGCTGGACTCTTACGACCTCAGCAACGTCATCTAGAAGGTCGACGAGTCTGCCTGGCAATTCTGGAATCGGTTCTTGACTAAGAAGAACCAAATCATCGACTGTCCGGATGCCGAGGCTATTGCCTCTTTCCAGCACAATATTCGGAACGAATGGCTAGCCCGCCAGCTAGGTCATGGGGTTATTACCCCTGGGTACGCCAAAGCAACGGGTTTCTCTCCCTCGCTTCTAGAAAAAGTACGTGGCTGGCTGCTTACGGGCCGGCTGGCGCGCAGCCGGCAGGCGCATTGCCGGCTGGATTGAGGACGGCTGGTCGAGGAGCCGGCTCGGCCCCCGGCCGGTTGGACGCGGTCGGCTTCCTTCGGGCCAACTCATCCGTTGACCCATGGGCGAGCAAGCTCCCGTCCCATCACTCCGCACGCAGGTACGGTGCCACGACGAGATTCCCACGACGGGCAGTAATGTAGCCATAGTGATCGCTGACGCACGGATGCACGTGGCTACAGTTTGGTCGGTCGTACCGCTGACCTTGGCTGACCATGACCGGGCGGGGCAACAGTGGAGGCACACCCCCGCCCACTTGATTACCTGCTCCGGCATGTCTACAGTCCAGCCGGCCATACCGGAGACTTTGGCCGGCTGGCGCAAGACGCCGCCGCCCTGGAGGCCCGTGCCATAGCAGGTGGAGGAGGGCCAATCATGGAGCCGACTGGCAGGCCCCAGTGGGCGATGGGACCGTGTAGCCGGTGGACCCTATGGGCAACGAGACGGCTCACAAGGCGGGACCCCCTGGCCAGCTGGAGAGGTTGCCAGCCGGGTCCTCCCATTTTGTACCCTAAGAATATTGTAAGCCGGGGGGTTGGCCTATGAAATCCCCAAAGCCCCCTCATGCAAGGGGGACGAGGTGTCTCATGCACACACACCCACGGGACACTTCCCACATATCCACCTTCGTATCGGAGGGAGGCAAGCCGGCTGCTCCCCCTTCCTCCTCTAGACAACACCTCCAAGAGCAACATTGTAAACATACCCATCTATAAACTAGATCAAGCAGGACTAGGGTTGTTACCTCCCACGAAGGGCCTTGAACCTGAGTACATCGCATGTCACCACCGCTTCTGCCTAATCCCGCACTCGGAGCCCTTCGGCTTCCTCCGACCCCAACCACCTTTGATAAGACTACACATGGCATATGTCGTGATAAAACAATCACAGTTGGCGCCCACCGTGGGGCGGTACGTGGCGCCGGCCGGATTCATGCTCCAGGCGGGACCCCTCGCCATTCCCCGCCGCTGCCGCACATCCAGGAGAAACCGCAGGCTCATGGGGCTTGCTCCAGCAGGCCCTGCGGGCCGCATCATCGACCTCACACTCGACATCGATGCGCTCACCGAGCGCTTCGGCAGGCTAAGCCTTGCCAAAGCGCCGGTCGCCGACGAGTACCCTAGCCAGGTGCTCAACTGCGCTGTCATTGTTTTCTCATGATAGATGCCATGGGTAGGCTTATCGAAGGTGGTTGGGGCTGGAGGATGCCGACGGGCTCCGGGTGCAAGATTAGGCACAAGTTGTGATGACACACGAGGTACCCAGGCTCAGGGCCCTCCGTGGGAGGGAATACCCCTAGTCCTATCTAATCTGGTTGATCAAAGAGGATAGGTTATAAGGTTGCTCCTGGAGCTGCTGTCTAGAGGTAGAAGAGGGAGCAGCCGGCTCCCCTTCCTTGGCTATGTGGTACGAGTGTGGGTACTGGTCTATCTGCTATCTTGCTCGCCCTTTGAATGGGGGGCTCCAGGGGGGTTTATAGGCCAACGCCCCGAATTACAATATAAGTGGGAAGCCATGGGGAGGCCCTAGCTGGCATCCTCTGTGGCCAACCGTGGGGCCCCCGGCTATAGGGTCTCGTCGTCGGTAGGGCCTGCCGGCTGGGGGCCGCGTCAAGAGGCGGTGGGGCCCGCGTAGCAGGTCCTAGCAACGGTCATCTCTTAGCACGGGTCGTCCTTCGGGGCGACGTCTTGCGGCAGCCGTCCATGGTCAGCTTTACGACCGGTTGCACTGTAGCCATGCCGGGGCAGGTCATGGAGTGGATGGAGGCGTGCCGACACTATTGGGAACCTGGTCACGGTTAGCCGAAGACAGCGTCACTATTGCCTGCACTTTGGCCATATGAATGCTGACCCCCGATGGGATGGGGGCCACTGTAGCCGCACACGCTTGGGCAGTGGGATCCATGGCGCGGTCGGCTAGGGGGCCAAGGATCCCTGCATCCAGCCGGCAGCTCTTGATGAAGCTGACCATGTGTAGCCGGCAGTGTCTAGCCAGCACCACGGATCCGGCCGGGTTCAATCTTGGTTGTAGGGGGAGGCGGCTCACACTTCAGTTGTTTCAGAAAGTTCTGGGGTAGTAGGCTGCTTTAGGGTATCCTGGGGTTATCCCCCCGTCAGTAGTCCCCGAAGCGGGTGAGGCTCGCTGCCGAGTCTCGGCGGACCTCGCCGGCTTGAGAATCGTCCTGGGGCCGCAACTGACCACGGAGGGCGGTCGTTGATGGCCGGTCAACCGCCGGCCCTGTAGCCGACCCGAAACCCGAGCGTCGTCTGGGGTGCTTCGCCAAGCGGTACCCCCACGCCATGTGGTGGGAACCACGGGTCGGAACCTTGACAGGCCACGCGTCGGAGAAGACCGAAACAGGAGCGAGCCACGGTCACGGCCTACGCGTGTGGATCTTCTGCGATTTGGGCTGTCGGTTGGCATGCCCGAGGGCGATAACAGCTGTCCCGCATGGGACAGGAATCATGGGGGTCGTGCGTAATGAATCCGCCCCCCACGACCGCCCGTGTGGGGTTTAAATGGAGGACGGAGGGGAGAAGAATGGCGCATTCTCTACCGTCGCCTCCGTTACTTCGCACTCATCGCCCTCCTCCTCCCGCCCCGAGAGAATGAGAGAAAGAGGGAGACTAGCAAACAACACCACGCTCCCCTTGTTGCCGCAGGAGACCGCTTCGCAGCAGGACTCCCTCGCCCGTCACAACACCCGCAAGCCCATCGAGAGGTCATGGCGAGGAAGGGGGCGTGGGACGATAGCATTGTCGACGAGGAGTTCATTGCGCACGTCCGCCACTGCAGCAAGCTACCAGCGGAGGAGTTTGTGGAGGCACGCGTGGCTTGGCCAAAGAACTCCCCGGTCCCACGATACGGTGAGGTGGTTGTCTTCACCGAGCACTTCCTTCGTGGGCTTAGGCTGCCAGCGAGCACGACCTTCTAGAGGTTCCTGATGCGGTTCGTCCTACAGCCGCAACACCTCGCCCCCAATGCTGTCCTGCAGCTGGCGGCCTACGTCACCCTTTGCGAGGGGTACCTAGGGGTGGAGCCAAGGCTTGACCTCTGGTTTTGCCTCTTCTTCCTGAAGCGGCAGGCGACGAAGGACCCGGTGATGAAGGATGCGGTCATGACCGCCTACGAGGGCTCCTTGATCCACATCCGCCAAGGAGCCGGCTTCCCAAAACTCCCGTTGTAGGAGTCGGTGAAGTATTGGAAGCAGGGGCTCTTCTACGTGAAGAACGTGAAGCCGGAGGAGGATTACATCAACCTTCCCGACTTCGCCAACACACCTCCGGTGGCGATGTTGAACTGGTGGAACACCCCGCCTGTAGCTCTGGACATAGCGGCTGGCTCTGCGATCGGGTGGTTCTTATGACCGGGGCGGAGGGCCTAAAGGCGGCTGACCTACTGACGGCGATGGTGGCGTGCCGGGTGCAGCAGCTGTAGAGTCGGACGCACCTCATCTACCAAATGGGGGCCTGGCATGACCCCTTCCAGCTCTCCACCAAGGAGCTAAAGCCGGTCCATGTGGTGTGAAGGGTGAACGCCATTTCCTCGGTGAAGCTGAAGGAGGGTAGTTGGCAGTGAGGCAAAGCCCCATACATCCGGTGCCACCCTACACCAGTGGTAAGTGAGGCGGAGCCACCCTACACCAAGCTCGCCCTCCTTTCTCCCCCCAAGTCTGCCGCCTCGACTTAAAAGTGAAGAACGTCTGCTGGCATGCAAGGTTTTCCCTCATTACAGGTGTACGAGGAGCCGGCCGCCGACTTGGCGTATTCGGACCCTCAAGAGGTGGAGGATGTTGACGACGTGGATCCGGCCGAACCAGATCGAGCCGACGCATCCGAGGCCGGAGGGGAGGAGACAGAGACAGAGGCGACCGAGTCGATGGGTGAGTCCCCTCCCCATCCAAATTTGCGGGATTGGACCGACGACGATGCTGTCAGAGGAATCGCGCGATGTAGAGGCTCCGGAGGATGTCGAGGCCTCGGAGGACGAGGCTACGGAGCCGCCGAGGAGGCGTCTTCACCGGGGCAACGATGAGCCTGGCCAGAATGACGCGGTGGCCAGTGACAAGGGGAAGCAGGTGGTCGGCCCGAGTCCGGTGCTAAAACGGGCCGCCACCGAGCAGCCTGGAAGCAGCCGCTGAGGCGGCCGCAAGAGGAGGCGGATCGTCCCGACGGGCCCCACGAGGAGGGAAGTCCCCATCATCATCAGGTAAGCCGGCATGCCCTAATCCCATTCCCCTGAATCTTCCTTCTTCCCCTCCCCCTCTTATTCCGTTTGCCCAGGGAAGCACGCGCTCTGGGGAGGACCACGGCGAGCGATGCCATGGGAACGGCGCTTCTGAGCACCGCCAAGGAGAGGGAGGACGAGTCTTGGAGCTCCATGAAGGCGGCCCAACAAGAGCTGCACATCGAGGGGTGCCGCCCATGGGAGGAGGTGGTGAAGAACTGGGTGCGCACAGGAGGGGCCGACAGGGAGGCAGCTGGCCAATCGTGAGAGCCCTTCCCCGAGGGCCAGGAGAGGCGGTCCCACGACCATGATGACCCCACGTTACAGGCGGAAACGGCCGCGGGAACCGTGAGGGATGCGCGGGGGGCGGCAGACGCGTGACGCGACGCGGACCCATCAGGGGCGGGCGACGCGCCGCCGGGGGTGGACCGCGACATGGGCCCCATCGGAGGAAATTAACGACATGTTGCAGGGGGCGGCTGGTCCCTCATAGGCAGAGGCAACGGCGGCGGGGGCACCCGCTCCGGACATGCCAGCTCTGGAGGTGCTGCCTCCAGAAGCTCTGGTGCTAGAGGTGCCGGCTCGAGATGAGCCGGCTATGGGGGTGCCGGCTCCCGAACTGAGCCAGACGGGAGAGGCCGAGAGCGGAGGATCGAGGCAGGAGGTTGAGGTGCCCGAGGGGTCGAGCAGTGCAGGCTCCTCGTCCGGAGCCGGAGGCACGATGGTGCTGGGAAGAGCCAGCCCCCTAGTGACCTCAGGAAAGGGCGGGCCGACGAACGGAGGCCGGCCACAGCAGATCTGGGCCACAGCCAGCCGCCCTACAACCGGGGATCTACCGAGCGCACTCGTGGCGGCTATGTCTGCCGCGGTCGAGGCTTTCACCACCTGCCGCGCCGAGACGGCGCAAGACGCCCGGTCAGCAAATGACCAGTTTGTGCAGCTTGAACGGACCGTCGCGATAAGTTTTCTTCCTTTCCTTGTCATTTCTTCGGTGTTTTCTCTAGTGGGGGCACGCTAGCGCACCCACTGGGTGTAGCCCCCAAGACCCATGCCAGTTGTGGCGTAGGCGGGTCGGGTCTAATGCTGCATTTTGTTTCTGTTGTCTGTAGGTGCCGCATGTAACATCCCAAAATTTCTTTTTGGAATGTTATGAAATATAGCTATGCATCCATCATCATCATTGCTTGAATGTATGTAATAGTTGAAATGCTTCTTCTAAATTTCTGAAACCCCTTTCTACTTTCAATGTGTTGCTTTCACCTATTTGAAATCTTGGTAAAAAGTTCAAATAAGAGAGGAGGAACATGACACTCCACACCAGGACCTAATTGGTGATTTATTTGAACAATAAAAACCAGGGGTTGTTTTGAAAATATTTGCAAAAAGGATTTAAAAACAATTAGGCAATTTCTGAAAATATTTTTTTCAAAGTATTCAAATGACAGAATAAAAATGTTCAATAAATGGCATTTATTATTCTGCTAATTTTGATGTATAATACTCCTATATTTAGGAATGTTTTGAATGCTTTTAAAGAGGTTTTACTACTCTGACTATTAAAAAGAGTAACGGTTTTTGTAATTAAACGGGCCGGCCCACGGGCAGTTACTCGCGAACTCATTACTCGCCGGCCGACCGACACGCATTCGCCGTTTCTTCTCTCTCTAACACCGGGTCCCACCCCGACCCCCCGTAATGCCGCGCGGTCATCCCTCTCCTCGCGCGCGCGCCGCCGCCGCCGGGAATCCCTCCCCGGATCTCCCTCCTCTCTCCTCCCCGCAACCCCCGAGCACCCTATAAGTAGCGCCTCTTCCCCCTGCTCCATTTCCCCCCCGATCCCCCTCTCTCCTCGCCAGAACAACGCGCTCGAGCCTCGCCGGAGTTGCTCCGACCACCGAAGCTCTCCACTGCTCCTGCCCGTCGCCTCGGTCGTCCTCGCACCTCTCCGACACCACCAATCGGCGCCGGAGGACCTCCGCCATCGTCTGGACCTTTCCACTACCTCCCTCGACCATCAGAAACGCTGCCCCGAGCTCCTCCGACCACCGGCCACCGGCACCACTCGCCGGAGTTCTTCCTCCCTCTCCGGTAAGTCGTCGGACCTCCCCACATCCGTTCGATCTGGATCTGACGATCCAGATTATAACAACATAAGCCGCAAACCGGTATCCTCTTAGGTTCGTTTGTCCGCTCGAATCCCCCGCACACGCACTCTAGCATCCAATAGGATCTTGCCACGTAGCCCTGGCCGATCGTTAGTTAGTTTTCGTTTCGGTTTTGTTTTTCAGAAAACAGATTGCATTCCAAATTTGTTTTGTTTGTATCTTTTAATCTGTTTAATATTTTGAGTTGATTCTTTTTGCAGTAGCTCACATTTTTCATTTAGTTTCACCCTGTACTTTTAAATATTAAATTTGACCTATAAAGTTTGAATTGAATCAAATTTGCTTAAAACATTCAAATCTGAATAACTAGAGTTTGAAAATAGATTTTGATATGAATCTTTTTGCTACTGCTTGGTATTAGTTAGGACTATCTTATTGTTTAGTTTGAGGATTTTTAGGATGATTATTATTAGTGTTTTAGCTATAAACAGATTCTGCCTATTAGTTAGTATAGTTTTAATTAACTTAGTTTTAGTTGGTTTAAACTAGATTTAATTTTACTTGATTTAGTAGGTTCTGTTAGTTAAACTTTAGGTGTTTTACTTACTGTTAATAAAAATATTATTTGTCTAGTTTATTTTCTTAGTTAATATAGGCATCACAACTTCTTTTCAAATAGGTTTAATTTGATTAAAACAACTAGTTTAGTAATAGATTTCTTTTAACAGAGTTTTATAATTTAATTTTGTTTTCTAAGACAAGTTTATTTGTAAATTCTTTCCTGTTAAGAACATGTTTTGTTAATAAATAGTAAGTTTTGTTTTGCTCTTTTGTTAGTAAAACTATAGTTGTTTCATATAATGTTTATCCAAACGTTTAAAAAACTTTACTAAAGTTTTTCCCAACAAACTTTAATGAATTCAATTCTGTTATTCATAAAATATGTTATTGTTTTCTTGTTGTCAAATATTGTTCTATTATTACAAATAGGTTTCATTATGTTAGTAGTGTTTTATCAATCATCTTTTAGAAAACAAAACTTTGTGTGTTTTCTTGCTTGTGATTTTTGTGCATTGTTTTGTCTTGATTGTTTACTAGTTCATGGTTGTGAGTTACAATATTTTTGTTGTATGCTTATTGAGTGCTTATTTGCTTCGTTAGATTATCCGAAGTGCGAAGCTTGTTACTTAGAGTCACTCACGTACAAAGATCATCAATCAGGCAAGTCACTTTGATCATCTTTACCCATGTTTTTATTGCATTAGTTCTTCCATCACCCCAATTGCATGCAAAGTAGGTTAGTTGGAAACTTGGTTACTGTTGTAGTATCATGTGGTAGGTACCCTTCTCAACTCTTGGCACATTGGCCCCGGGAAACGTTGTTTTACATTTGCTATGCTATTAGTAGACGGGGATGGTTGTGTGATTCATGAGAGTTGAGAGAGTTAATTAGAAGACCTACATAATGATCAAGACTTCAAGATTTCAAGTTTTCAACTTACCTCTGGGTGGATGATGGTTGAACGGCACCCTGGAGAAACCAGTGGATTTGCCTAGGTGTTGCTGGAGATGGCTAGTATTCATGCGGAAAGATCCACCCAGGCACAAAGGGATGGATGGATGCTTCAAGACCGAAGGCTTACCTGCACAGCCACAAGTCATTATGGGATCTGGCTTGGTTGGATATCGTGGTGACCCTGGACAGGCGGTGCTATGAGATGTAGAAGAACGGTAGGAAAGGATGGGCACCGACAGAGTCGCAGGGAAACCCTTTGGAAGACCATGTTTTGGTCATCCGTTTCTCAAACACCCTGAAGTGCGAGAAATCAAACGGAGGCGACCAAATCTTGTGGGGAACGTGTGCAAAACTCTGCAGAGTACTCAAACCAAATCGATTAGCCGTGTCCACGGTCATGGACGACTTGAGCCAAAGGAACTGAAACTTCCGGAAATTCTCAACACTATTAATATGATGATGTGGGTATTAATAACTTGGGTATGAGTGTTGGTTGGTGGAACCATCTCATTAATCATCCAACTTAGTAATAATTTTTTTTCTTACCCTTCTCTTGATCTAGGAAAAACTTGGCTTTACGCAAAAACTTACCACCCCACCTGCCATATAAGCATATAGACTAGATGATTATCTTTTCACCCCTCTCTTGTGACATTGCCGGCATATTCCATATGTGGACCTACACGGCTGCAACGTATCGTGTTGCAGAGTACTTTTCCGACCAGGAGTGGAAACGTTCTACGCTCGGTGAGATGCCCTTGGAGTCAGATGGACTCATCAACCTTCAACGCTTTCGCAAGATTTAGTTATTCTCATGAGTTGGCCTTCGGCCACTTTATTGTAATGATTATTGTAATAAAGGACTCGATATGAGATTTCGATTAATATAATGTTGTGTGATTTCCCTTTGATATATACATTGATGTACCGTGTGTGTACCAGCATGATCTTGGGATGGTACGGAAACACCGGAGATTCGACCTTTCAGGTCGGGTCGCTACAGCGCACAACGTCTGGGTCACTACGCACAACTCCTTGCTCAGTTTGTACTGGGAGAACTAGGGCCGTCAGGCGACCTTGTCCTAGGACTTGCAAGGTAAAGTCCTCATGTTTTTCCAGGTGGGGGCGTAGCCCTCGAGATTCGAGCCGGTCGTCGCGGAGGCGGGCCGAATCCCCTTTTCCTTCTTCTGTCTTCTGATTGTGGCTTTTCCGTCTCGAGCAGACACCAACACTGAGTCGGTCGACGCCCAACGCCAAGTCGTGGAGCTCGGGGAACAGCGGAGCTCCCTGACCACGGAGTTCGAGCGGCTCCGCGAGGAGGCGGCCCGGGCGCAAGCGATGGAGACTGAGCGTTAGGTGGCCTACCGCCAAGATCTAGTGGACCGCGAGGCGGCCATCCACCAGGAGTTATCGGGTTGTGAGGCGTCCCATTGCCAACAAGCAGAGGAGCGGGAGTGCGTCCACCGCCAAGAGCTAGCGGACCGCGAGGTGGCCGTCCGCCAGGAGCTATCGCGCCACCACACGGCCCTTTGCCAGTAGGCCGAGGAGTGGGAGCACGCCCACCATCTGGAACTGGAGGCCAGGGATGCCGCATTGGCGCAGGCGGATGGCTAGGCGTAGGTGGCTCAAAGCGAGCACGAGCGCTGGCTCCAGAGTGGTCCGCCAAGGAGTCGGAGCTGCAGGAGCAGGGGCATGGGATACCGCATGCTGCATAGTAAGTCCCTGTCGTCCCATCCTTTCCACATGTTTATTTTTAGTTTTGGTTGGTCCTCTCATTCAACCTACTTTTTTCTCTTCTTCTTCTTCTTCTTCTTCTTCTCAGGGATCTTCCCTGGTAAGCAGGAGGCCACTGAGGCGGCCGTGGCGGCCCATTGTGAGGGCCAGCGGAAGCACGGCAACGTCGTTGGGCCGCACGCTCCTGGACCCTGAACGAGGTGGGGATCGCTGCCAAGGCAAGGATGGAGGAGCTGGTTCGTGCCTTGAAGCGGCTTTAGGCGGACGGAGAGGCGCTGGTCTGTGTTCTTTGGTCAGGCGCGGAGGATCCAGCCTCGATGAGCTAGTTGTCAAGGTGGCTGGAGTTTGGGACCGTGCGGGTGAACGCCTGGAGGACCTTCACGGCAAACGCTAGTGCAGGCATGGTCCTTCCTATCGCGAGGTCATGGTACCCCGAGCTAGACCTGAGGTTGCTCATGGCCTAGCATGCCGGCACCGACAGGGACCTGGAGGCGATGGCCGATGAGCTGGTTGTGCGAGCCAGTGACCTCGCGTCCTTTGCCGCATGGAACGAGTACGTCCACGAGCGCCAGGCGGATGGCACAGTGGTCCCGGAGGACTAGTATGCACTTGCGTTGGACGACCCGAAGGGAAGCGGTGCCGAGACGTATGATGAGGATGCCGGCTCCAGCACCAACGACTACATCGACTCCGAGCCGGCTCGGGACCCAGACGCGGAGGCTGCCGCGGGTGGTGACGGAGAGGATGGAGCGGCCACCACTTAGAGCACTTTCTCTTTTTGGTTTATTCCTGCGCTTTTGTTAGAATTTCAAGTCCACTCACTAGGGGTGTAGATGTAATGAACTGGTGGGCGTGGGCCTTTTCCAATTAGAAGTTACTGGTTGTTGCAAAGTCAGTTTTTATGCGTGCCGGCTTGCCCTTCCCTTTGTTTGCCCCTTTGGTTCCGTTAGCTCAAGTTCTTTTCCCCTTGGTTTCGACGCTGCTAACCCAACAGCCGGGAGCCGGTCCGTAGCTGGGACGGGAGCTGGGACGAGGCGTCCGCCTCGAGGGAGCCGGCTCTGAGTTTAGGAACCGCGAGGACTTTTCTGGTAAGTCAAGTGACAGAGACAGGAAAATGAACCGGCTAGCCCTAACTGGCGACCCCTTAGTGATACGTTGTTTGTGTAAACCAAGCTTTGTCGCCCCTGGACCCCGTGAGCCGGACAGCCGGGAGCCGGTGTGTAGTTGGGAGGGGTGGGAGGACTTACTTAGCTCACACTAGTTGATCTACCTTGAGGGCGGACGTTAAGACTACCCGACGAGCCCCCAGGACCAGGAGCCGGATCCAGGGGCCGGTGAATTGAATTAACAAGCTTTGAAGTGGAAACGGGCGTGTCCCAAGAGCCGTCTTGGGGCACCCGTTGCATTAATAAGCCCAAAAGGGGGGAGAATACATACATACACTGGTTCTTAGCAGTAAAATGGGTGTAGGAGCGCCGCGTTCCATGGGTGCTCCGTCTCCTCGCCGGAGGCGTCTCTCTTGCGCTTCGGCGGCTTCTAGGCATCTATCAAGTAGTACGCATTGTTGTGCAGTGCCTTGCTGATGATGAACGGGCCCTCCCATGGGGAGGACAACTTGTGCTGGCTGGCAGTTCGCTGGATCCGCCTAAGCACTAAGTCTCCTTCGCGGAAGGCGAGCGGCCGGATCCGCTTGCTATGGTAGTGCCAGAGCTTCTGTTGGTAGATGGCTACCCGGCTCAAGGCCAGTTCGCATTCTTCTTTGAGTTGGTCGATGCCGTCTTCTCTTGCCTCCCTTGCATCCTTCTCCGTGTAAAAGGCGACCCGAGGCTAGTCGAACTCGATGTCGGTGGGGATGATCGCCTCGGACCCGTACATGAGAAAGAAAATTGTGAAGCCGGCCGACCGGTTACGCATGGTCCTAAGGCTCCAAAGGACAACCGGCAACTCGTCGACCGGGAAGCCGGCTGACCTTACCAGCGGCGTTACGAGTCAGGGCTTGATGCCGGATAGGATTAGGCCGTTGGCCCTCTCGACCTAGACGTTTGACTATGGATGAGCGACGGAAGCCAGGTCGAGCCGGATGCCTTGGTTGGAGCAGAAATGCGCTTGCGCGCCCTTCGGCAAAGTTCGTGCCCTTGTCAGTGTTGATGCTACGGGGGACGCCATAGCGAACCACTATGTCATCGATGAACCGGACGGCCGTGGGGCCATCTAACTTGGTGAATTTGTCGACAACCACCAGCAGATGCATCCTGCCGCCTCATTCGGTTTTGAAGGGAGCCACCATGTCTAGCCCCCAGACGGGGAATGGCCACGAGAGGGGGATGGTCTGGAGGGTCATAGTCGGCAGGTGGCTCTGTGTGCTGAAGCGCTGGCAACCCTCGCACTTGTCGGCCAACTTATTGGCCGCCTCCAAAGAGGTCGGCCAGTAGAAACCGTGGCGAAAAGCCTTGGCCACTAGGGTCTTGGAGGCGGCATGGTGCCCGCACTCGCCCTGGTGGATGTCGAGGAGGATCTCCTGACCCTTCTCTGGCTCGACGCACCATTGGAAGATGCCGGAGGTGCTGCGGTAGACGAGCTCGTGATTGACGATGATGTAGGCCGAGGCCCGACACTGGATTTGTCTTGCTACGGCCTCATCCGGGGGGATCTCGCCGCATAGAAGGAATGCCATGATGGGCTGGGCCCATGATGGAGCCGAGATCGGAGCCGGCTCAGGAGCCCCCGGGCCTGGGTGATCAGCTCCCGGGACTGGCTCGCTAGCCCCCTGGACCGGCTCGCCAGCCCTCGAGTTGGGGACGGCAAGAGGGGCGTCGTTGTTCATCATGAGCACCGTGGCATCGGAGCCGGCTGCCTCAAAAGCAACCGGCTGGACCGGCTCAGCCGGAGCCGGCAAGGCAGCCGAGGTCGAAGGAGCCGGGGGCGAAGATGCCGAGGGAGCAGCCGAAACCACCGATGGGCCTGCAGCGTTGGCCGGCACGAAGATGAACTCCGACTTCGGGTAGGACTTGATCGATGGCTTGAGCAACCGCTCGAGGGAGACGCTGGCTGGGATGGCCCGCTGGGTGGAGCCGATCTTTGCCAGCATGTTGGCCGCCTCGTTGTCCGCCCAACTCACAGCCCGCGAAGGAGCCAGTGCGTTGTTGTACGAGGAAGTGGTAGCTTATCATGTTGGCGTCCCTAGCATCCCATTCGCTAGTGACCTCCTGCACCACGAGGTTGGAGTCGACGAAGCATAGGATGCGCCTGATGCTGATCTCTTTGGCGAGCCGGAGGCCGTGGGAGATGGCCTCGTACTCGGCCACGTTGTTGGAGATGGCGAAGTGGATCTAGAGGGTGTACCTGAGCTGGTCATCTTTCGGGGAGGAGAGGACTATGCCGGCACTCAGGCCGGTACTCATTTTTGAGTCGTTGAAATGCATGCGCCAATGCATGGAGTCTAGAGAAGGTGGAACGAACTCGGTATCCGCCTAGTCGACGAGCAAGTTGGCCAACGCCTACGACTTGATGGTGATACGCGTCTCGTATCGAATCTCGTGGTCGGCGAGGACGATGACCCATTTGGCAATCCGGCCAGTGGAGTCCTGACCGCTCATTATCTCGCCATGGGGGGCTCTGCTCACCACGATGATGGTGTGCTCCTTGAAGTACTTCTTGACCTTCTTGGAGGCGAAGTAAATGCGGTAGCACATCTTCTGGTAGTGGGGGTAGTTTTTCTTGGAGGCGGAGAGGACCTCGCTGAGGTAGTAGACGGGGCGCTGGACCGGCAGTGATTTGCCCTCCTCCGGCCGCTCCACCACCAAGACGACATTGATGACGCGAGTGGTCGCCGCGATGTAGGCGAGCAAGGGCTCCTTCTTAGCCGGCGCAGCCAGGATGGGCACGCGGCTGAGAGACCGCTTGAGGCCGCAAAAGGCCTCGTCTGCCTCGTTGGGCCAGTCGAACATGCCCGGTTTCTTCGTGTGGCCCAGCTCGACCAAAGCCGTCTCGCAAAAGAGTCCGTAGAGGGGCAGGGCCTTCTCCCCCAGCCGGTTGATGAACCGGCTGAGTGAGGCAAGGTAGCAAGTGAACTTTTGGACGTCGCGGAGCAGGGTACGGCTTGGGCATGTGCTCAATCGCACTGATCTTCTCCGGGTTGCCTAAGATGCCACGAGTGGACATGAAGAAACCCAGGAGCTGGCCTGCTGGGATGCTGAAGACACACTTCTCCGGGTTGAGCATGACCTTTTACTCGTGCAGGTTCGCGAAGGTCTCCCGGAGGTCGTCGAGGAGGCTGAAGTCCTTCTTTGTCTTAACGACGATGTTGTCGACGTTGACGTGGACGTTCCTGCCTATCTGAGGTAGGAGGCACTTCTGCATGCACCTTTCAAAGGTGTGTTATGCCCAAGATGCGTTCCTATCCTTATTTCGGCATGAGGGCCTCAATAGGGATAGAAGCGTATCTCGATGTGTTCGCAAGAATGGATGTCATTACAAGTACATGTATAGAAGAGATGAGTATATGGAATTGGCTAACACTCGCCACAAGCTACATCAGAGTCACATCAATACAATACATACTCAAACATCATACAGAAGAGCAGGGTCCGACTACGAACGAAATCAAACGATAAAATGACATCCACCCTTGCTATCCCAGGCTGCCGCCTGGAACCCATCCAAGATTGATGATGAAGAAGAAGAAGAACTCCAAATGAAATCAAGCAATGCGCTCACGTCAAATCATCACATTACCTGTACCTGCAACTGGTGTTGTAGTAATCTGTGAGCCATAGGGACTCAGCAATCTCATTTCCAAGGGTACCAAGACTATTAAAGCTTAATAGGTAAGGCATGGTTATGTGGTGAGGCTACAGCAAGCGACTAAGCATATATTTGAGTGGCTAACTTACGAGCACAGAAAGTAAAGTATGGTGGTCTACGCATAACAGACATGAACTAGTAATGATCACTAACTGATCCTGAACACCTACTTACGTCAATCATAACCCCACTGTGTTCTCTTCCGGATAAAGACTCATGAGAAGAGATAGTCACGGTTACGCACACGGTTGATGTATTTTTATTAGAGTTTACTTCAAGTTTGCTATGACCGGGTGTTAAACAAAGTATCCAAGTTTGCCACATAACTGCAGGCACGGCTTCTCGAAAAGATTTAACTCTGCAGGAGTGATCCAACTTATCCATCACAAATTAAACACACGAACCGGGAATAACCTCGACCACGGATCTCGTGATCATCCTAGGCAATTCGAAAGAAAATCCGACACCTCGAGATATACCGAAGAAGATTAGAGTTCCTCACTCAAGACGTTCGATAAAGGTAAAACAAGTCCAGCAAGGCCTCCCGACGCGTCGACAATCCCGATAGGAGCCGCGTATCTCGTTCTCAGGATACGGCGGATGAGCTAAGCATACAGTAACTGAAGTCCCAGGTTGCCCCAGGTAGCCCGCACGGTGCTCTAGTTTGGACCAGCACCAGCAGCTCTGGCCCCCCTGTATTATGTTAAATTAATCCATGAGGGGGCGACACTCTATGCTTTAATAAGGTGATCAGTTTTATTATGATGGGAAAATGTAGTACCAAAGTTGGGCCTTTCCAGACAAGTTTTAATCTAACCCGAAAATCAAGGGGGTCCCCATAACAACCCCGACCATGTTAGGAGCGCTCATTTCTGGAACCTAACACCGGTTCACAAGTAACTAAGGGCGGCAAGAGTGGAACAAAACACCGAGCAAAAGGCCAAGCCTTCCACCCTTTACCAAGTGTATATGTGCATTAAATTAAATAGCAGCAATATTGTGATATAACAAAAGAAGGTCCATGTTGACACATGGAAGCAATTGCACCTGCAGCTAGCAACGTTATAAGAAGGTCTGAGCAAGCGGGAACATAGCCAAACAATGTTTTGCTGGGATGTGGAGGGGTTACAGGCTTATCATCGCAGTGTTGGGAGGCCTATCAAACAAGTGGTAGGTACCGAGACATAACGATAAAAGAC
Source organism: Hordeum marinum (assembly GCA_022496015.1). Lineage (NCBI taxonomy): Eukaryota > Viridiplantae > Streptophyta > Magnoliopsida > Poales > Poaceae > Hordeum > Hordeum marinum. Next base: position 466,596,774 of record CM039675.1, on the reverse strand, counting down.
AAGACAACTAGCATGGCAATGATAGTAATGGTATCCAGGGAAATGTGTCATCTTGTCTGAGATCCCGCTCGGAAGAAGATTGAGTCCATGAAGAAGACGAACCACATAGTCGAACGAATCCTCACACCCCGAACGCTTTCGGAACTCTATCGAGAAGAAGCAATCCGAAACAAACAATCAATACAAGATACACCACAACATTTCCGGTTTAATATGCAATGCATGACAATCACCACAAACAACTTCTACACATTAAAGTGAAGCTCAATATGCACGAGTTGCAAATTGACGAAACTCCACGTTCGAATTATTTAGTTCACTCCCGTTAGGTACACGAAAATATTAAATGTTGTTAAACATGGCAAGATATTAAGCATAAGTAATTATACTATCTAGGCATCTTAAATGAGGTCGGAAACAACTTATAGCATTTACGAAATGACCTCATATGTTAATTTCAAAATTGGTCCAGATCTGAGCTAAACACATTTTATAATAGTTAAACCACAGAATAAAGCCTACCATGTTATTCCACATGTCATTCTAGTCGATTTACATATATAGACCATCTCAAACGGAGCTACGGTCTAAAAGATATGAGCGATACAAGATGCACATGGCATGAATGCAAATGCATAGGAAATGCAATCACAAAGATCTCAAATCATGAGTTCAGCAAGTTATTATCAAACTAGCTAAGATTCTAAGCAAATTTCATATATGGAATGACCAAAACGGAGCTACGGTTCAACCACAATCATCAAAACAAGTTTTAGTGAAATCTGCCAAAAACAGCAACATGGCATTTTGAACATATGAAAACAACAGGTTACAATACTCCAAAATGCACAAACTAAGCATGGGGCAATAGCATACAACATACACTTCATTTCATCTTCACAAATCATATTCAAAACATGCATGGATCACTAGGTAGGAAGCTCTCAAAGTAGCTACCTGAAAACAGTTTCAGACTTGGTGAAAATAGCAGTTTTAGACATTGCAGTTTTTATCACGAAGGCATATTGACAGCAGTAAAACTATATGATACAAATCATGAAATTTCATGAAACTTAACAGCATGCTATAGGGAAATAGCAACAACAAATAACTCCATTACAGCTACCACAAAAGAGTTCTAGATCACTAGAAAATCACATGGCAAGACAGCAACAAAATATAACAGATTCCAGACTTAGAAATATTTTGGACCTTCCAAATAACAGATTTTCATAGCAAGTTGAAAACAACAAAATAACACCTAAACATGCATATCTAGGACAAGCAAAATGTCCATGGGCTCGGGCGGGCTGGAGACTGGAGGAGGGAGAAGGTGGGGGGCTTGCTAGGGTTTGCACGCGAAACGAGGAGAGCTAGGGCTATATATAGGCTAGGGGCTAGGGTTAGCTGGCGTTGTCCGTTTCCGGACTATCGGGTATCAACTCGACGGACCGCAAGCGGAGAGGGGGTTACAGATAGGCTGTGCAGAGGGGCTAGGGGAGATGAGAGGGAAGTGCGACCCGTGACACGAAGGTTTAAAAACACTGACATGTCCGATAATAAAACGATGACCTCACTGCTACGACTATCCGACGGGGCAACAAATGAACTCAGAAGGCGACAAAAATCGACGGGCGGTCTAGCTAAGCTATAACCAGACCGCACGACAAGTTTCAACTCGATCCGAGATTATTTTTGCACGCGCTTAAAATGGTTTTATTCAAATGGTGCCGCGGCGCGTGCATGTGTGGTTGGTCTCGAACGGGCAACGGCAAGAACAACGAGACCAGGCGACTACAAACGGATGCAAGTTTCGAAAACGGGTGATGATGCAATGCATATGATGCGAATGATGCGATGATGAATGCAACACATAGACGAAACACAACCGAGAATGGAAACTAAAGGGGAATCTTCTCGAATCTTCTGGAACGTCGGTCCCGGGCTGTCACAACTCTCCTCCACTACACGAGGATCTCGTCCCGAGATCTAGAACGAAAAGGAGTAAGAGAAAGAGCAAAAGGTCAAACTTAGTTGCTTCTTTGACAAACGAGAGAAACCAACGAATCTTGAAGGACGCAAGAGATGAGGAATGAAGAACAAACAGAATTCATAGGAAATTTCAGCAGCACTTCGGTAGGAAAGAGATGAAAAAATTAGATATGATGGAAACAAATCGAGAGAGAGGCATCAAACTTCGGTTGAAATAGAATCAGACTTTCATACGACGGAAGGATCATGGAAAGACTACACAACACTCCGGTTAAATGAATAAGCAAGAAGGAACATGATATTGATCAAACAAGATGATGGATTGAAGAGAGCATCATCACAAGGCCTTCGGAACAAAAGAATAGAAGATTGATCTTTGGGAGGAACTGAACTGAGAAGAAATGACAACTTCTAGCACCAATGGATTTGAGAAGCATGGATGAACGGATTTGTTGGAAGACCAACAATGAAAAGAATAAGCTTGTTGTGGCCTTGTGGAAAACATCTCAAAATTATGAGGTGACAACCTGCCACAACAGAAACAATTGATTCCTTGAGAGCAACCAGATATGCAAAACTTCTTTCACCAAGAAGAGGAGGAGAAAAGTTGAATCATTTATAACCCCATGATAAGGATTGTTGCTATCATGGTGAAATCCATTCCAAGATAGCTCCAAGAAAGGAATGATGGGTTTAGTTATCTTATTCTTGACGACTTTTCCTTCGAGACTCCTTATGATGAAGAATTAATAACACCATCTTAAAAGAAAATGGAGAAGCAATTGAACTTAGAAAACCAAGATAAGGAACACTTGAGCACCTCCAACAAGAATCTAGAAGAACACTTGAAAATGAAAGAATCTTGATGAACCACCATGAAGAACCTCCGGAAGAACTTTGAAACGAAAGGATGATAGAAAGAATTGAAGGATGCAAAAGAACAAGATTGAGGCCTTCCAAAGAATTAGATGAAGCTTAGCAACAAGATACTTGAGAAAAACTAGGGATTCCGGAAAAGAAAGATGACCACTTGGGATAAGGAATTTGATATCATTAACAACTCCGGAAGAAGGATTGAAATCACTTGAATGAACAAGAATACGAATTGTGATATGACTATCCTTCATCAAGCTAAATTGATGACAAACAATGGATTTCGCATACCACTTATTCTTCTTGACAAGATTGAAGAGAGAGAGATAGATCACACACTTGTAGAGGCCTTGCATGAGAACATCAGAAAGAATTCAAAATGAAAGAGGATAATGCAAATGAATGATATATCACGAGAACGAAGAGAGCATGATCCACCTGATAGAAAACTGAACAAGGCACCAGAAAGAATTAGAGACTAAAGAGGACACGTGAGAATGAAGAGAACAAGATCTGCTCAATAGAAACTGAACAAGGCACCGGAATAATTGAGATACGAACGAAGGGACAAACAATTGAGAAGAATTTGAGAACGAAAGTTGAAAGCTGAGAACGAAGAAATCTTCTAAAATGGTGGCCTTCGGAGGATCGAGAAATGAAAACAATTATGAAATGCACCGGACAGATAAGGATGGAATTACTCATGATCAAAACAATTTGAGAGGAAAGCATGAAGCTGAGACCACACTCTTGAAAAGAACAGACAAAGATTTAAGAGAAACTCTCCTTCGGTCTACAGGCTAAGAATGATGATGAGAAACAACACCATGAATTACTAAGATACTCCGGAATAATGAATAAAGAAAAGGTTGAGCCAACAATGAAAATGATTTAGAAGCAATCTTCAAGAAGGTATATGACTGATGAAATTCATTCTTACGTCATAATTAAAAGAACTTGAGAATATCTTCTGAAAGATTAGAAGAGTAAGGTAGGATCGTGGGAAAAGACCTGTGGGTTATGGGCCCACTCAAAATAAACCACCGTTGAAACAATTGATTAGAAGAGAGATTGCACCGGTACAAATTAAGAACTTGATGACATGAGACCCTTGAAATAATTTAAGAGGACAAGAATGAAAAGAATGTCATCTAAGATATCTTCAACACTTCGGATAGACTAGAGAGGGATGAATAAATAAGAGAGGCTTGATGAAGAATTCCAACATGGGAGAGCGAATAGAGAATGAAAATGACATGATGAACACCAAGAACTAGAATTGAATCCACCGGAAAAGAAACAAAGATGAATACTAATAAATGATAACTTGAGCACTGATCATCTTCATAAAGAATCACCGGAGAAGAATAACAATGATAACAAAGAATATGAGGATAGATCTTGACATTGAAACTCTTGAGAATCTGCACAGGAAATCATCGGAAACAAGATAGAAGAAAGGATAGAGGAAGAAATACATGAATAGAAAAGACACTTGGATGAGAATTTAATCATTGAAGAAAAGGGCGGGAGGGCGTGAAAAAGAAGGGAAACTTGGAATAGATGGAACGAACTCTGGAAAGAAATGAGAATTGATCTTGCAATATTGAAGAGGATAGAATATCTTGAACAGAAGCTCACCGGTAGGAAAGAATTGATATGATAACTTGATTGGGCAAAAGAATTAGCATTCCCACAGAAATATGAGAACACTACTTAGCAAGATATGAAATCATCACTTGACATTGAAGCAACTTCAATTACCATATTCAAAACGAAACAAGGATGAGGCTTATGAAACAAGCCAGAACAAATACATACCCACTATGCACTTGTTGGAAAGATAATCTTAGGTACCTACTTGAATTCCCCCCTAAGAACTTCCGAAAACTTTCTTGTTTATGCGATTCGGGTTGCGGAATCAGGAACCTGCCCTAGGCAATCAGCTGCAACTGCATCCGCAACCTTGCACACCATAATTCAAGAAATTTCGCAAACTCGTCTAATCTCGAATCCTAGAACTCACAACGATACTAAACCATGGTGGTACCCCGGACGCCTCCCCAGTATTGGGTGACTCCGACCTTATCTCATCACGATAAGTATTGAAGCAATTTCGAACATCCTCCATCCTAAGATACTAAGAAAACTGAATGATACCGATGTGTCAAGAATCCCTCGGAGCTCAACTCCCCGGAAGAAATCAAGTCAGACAGGAGGCACCAAGACAGAACTCCGTCACATCGGCATCATATAGTTTCCAAAATACCCGCGTGATCCAAATTTTTTTTCAGCGAGAAGAGAAGTAGAATCAAAATTCCTAAGTCGAATACCTCACCAGAGCATAGAAGAGGAGTAAAAAGAATCCTACTCTCCGATATAACTAGACTGAAAACAGTTTTTCACTAGACTCGACTCGGCCAAGTTCGATCAATCAAGAGGGCTCCTAGGTCGGTACAGGCTCTGATACCAACTTGTTATGCCCAAGATGCGGTCCTATCCTTATTTCGGCAGAAGGGCCTCGACAGGGATAGAAGCGCATCTCGATGCGTTCGCAAGAATGGATATCATTACAAGTACATGTAGAGAAGAGATAAGTATATGGAATTGGCTTACACTCGCCACAAGCTACATCAGAGTCACATCGATACAATACATACTCAAACATCATACAGAAGAGCAGGGTCTGACTACGGACGAAATCAAACGATAAAATGACATCCACCCTTGCTATCCCAGGCTGCCGCCTGGAACCCGTCCAAGATTGATGATGAAGAAGAAGAAGAACTCCAAATCAAATCAAGCAACGCGCTCACGTCAAATCATCACATTACCTGTACCTGCAACTGGTGTTGTAGTAATCAGCGAGCCACAGGGACTCAGCAATCTCATTTCAAAGGGTATCAAGACTATTAAAGCTTAATAGGTAAGGCATGGTTAAGTGGTGAGGCTGCAGCAAGCGACTAAGCATATATTTGAGTGGATAACTTACGAGCACAGAAAGTAAACTATGGTGGTCTACGCATAATGGACGTGAACTAGTAATGATCACTAACTGATCCTGAACACCTACTTACGTCAATCATAACCCCACCGTGTTCTCTTCCGGATAAAGACTCACGAGAAGAGACAGTCACGGTTACGCACATAGTTGGTGTATTTTCATTAGAGTTTACTTCAAGTTTGCTACGACCGAGTGTTAAACAAAGTATCCAAGTTTGCCACATAACCGCGGGCACGGCTTCTCGAAAAGATTTAACCCTGCAGGGGTGCTCCAACTTATCTATCACAAATTAACCACACGCAGCGGGAATAACCTCGACCACGGATCTCGTGATCATCCTAGGCAATTCCAAAGAAAATCCGACACCTCGAGATAGCCTGAAGAAGATCAGAGTTCCTCACTCAAGACGTTAGAGAAAGGTAAAACAAGTCCAGCAAGGCCTCCCGACGTGTCGACAATCCCGATAGGAGCCGTGTATCTCGTTCTCAGGACACGGCGGATGAGCTAAGCGTATAGTAACTGAAGTCTCAGGTTGCCCCATGTAGCCCACATGGTGCTCTAGTTTGGACCAGCACCAGCAACACTGGCCCCCCTGTATTATGTTAAATTACTCCACTAGGGGGCGACCCTCTATGCTTTAATAAGGTGATCAGTTTTATTATGATGGGCAAATGTAGTACCAAAGTTGGGCCTTGCCAGACAAGTTTTAATCTAACCCGAAAATCAAGGGGGTCCCCATAACAAGCTCGAGCATGTTAGGAGCACTCATTTCTGGAACATAACACCGGTTCACAAGTAACTAAGGGCGGCAAGAGTGGAACAAAACACCGAGCAAAAGGCTAAGACTTCCACCCTTTACCAATTGTATATGTGCATTAAATTAAATAGCAACAATATTGTGATATAACAAAAGAAGTTCTATGTTGACACATGGAAGCAATTGCACCTGCAGCTAGCAACGCTATAAGAAGGTCTGAGCAAGCGGTAACATAGCCAAACAATGTTTTACTGGGATGTGGAGGGGTTACAGGCTTATGATGGCAGTGTTGGGAGGCTTATCAAACAAGTGGTAGGTAGCGAGACATAATGATAAAAGACGAGACAACTAGCATGGCAATGATAGTAATGGTATCTAGGGAAACGTGCCATCTTGCCTGAGATCCCGCTCGGAAGAAGATCGAGTCCATGAAGAAGACGAACCACGTAGTCGAACGAATCCTCACACTCCGAACGCTTTCGGAACTCTATCAAGAAGAAGCAATCCGAAACAAACAATCAACACAAGATACACCACCACATATGCAAAACACGATGCACAACAAATATGATGCATGTCCGGTTTAAAATGCAATGCATGACAATCACCACAAATAACTTCTACACATTAAAGTGAAGCTCAATATGCACGAGTTGCAAATTGACGAAACTCCACGTTTGAATTATTTAGTTCACTCCCTTTAGGTACACGACAATATTAAATGTTTTTAAACATGGCAAGAGGTGAAGCATAAGTAACTATACTATCTAGGCATCTTAAATGAGGTCGGAAACAACTTAGAGCACTTCCGAAATGACCTTATATGTTAATTTCAAAATTGGTCCAGATCTGAACTAAACACATTTTATAATAGTTAAACCACAGAATAAATCCTACCATGTTATTCCACACGTCATTCTAGTCGATTTACATATATAGAACATCTCAAACGGAGCTTCGGTCTAAAAGATATTTGCGATACAAGATGCACATGGCATGAATGCAAATGCATGGGAAATGCAATAACAAAGATCTCAAATCATGAATGCAGCAAGTTGTTATGACACTACCTGGGATTTTAAACAAATTTCATATATGGAATGACCAAAACGGAGCTACGGTTCAACCACAATCATCAAAACAAGTTTTAGTGAAATCTGCCAAAAAATGCAACGTGGCATTTTCAACAGATGAAAACAACACGTTACAATACTCCAAAATGGACAAACTAAGCATGGGGCAATAGAATACAACATCCACTTTATTTCATCTTCACAAATCATATTCAAAACATGCATGGATAACTAGGCAGGAAGCTCTCAAAGTAGCTACTTGAAAACAGTTTCAGACTTAGTGAAAATAGCAGTTTTAGACAGTGCAGTTTTTATCACGAAGGCATATTGACAGCAATAAACTATATGCTACAAATCAGGAAATGGCATGAAACTTAACAACATGCTAGAGGGCAATAACAACAACAATTAACTCCATTACACCTACCACAAAAGAGTTCTAGATCACTAGAAAATCACATGGCAAGACACAACAAAATATAACAGATTCCAGACTTAGAAATATTTTGGACCTTCAAAATAATAGATTTTCATACCAAGTTGAAAACAACAAAATAACACCTAAACATGCATATCTAGGACAAGCAAAATGTCCATGGGCTAGGACACATATCCAAGAGCAACTTTCATGTTGAAACTTAATTCATATCATGCCCGGATTAAATCATACGAAAATGACAAAAGGGCATCACGGGATAAATGATATGCATACAACATGCTCAAATGGCAAAACTAAATGCACAGGTAATTTCTATGAATTATTCTACCCCAAAAACATATATAATATGATTAGGTTCATGTAGAAAATTAATCATAATTAAATATGCGGGTATTAGGCCTAACCGCGTTTTAGCAAAACATTAATGCAAAATTAAATGCAACCAAGATGCCGACAATTATCCCGTGCATGAAAATGCGATCCAAAAGAGATGGACATTTTTAATATGTGATATTATTAATCTCAATGCACGGTTAATTAATTATGAAAATGCAATTAAATGCAAATATGCAATATGACATGTTCGACATACTTAGGAGGGATGCAAATGGCATATTTTTAATCTACATATTTTTCTAAACATTTTTCATGTTAAGATTATTTTGAAACGGTGCACGGTTAATTAACTATATCGTTTAGAACCGCAAAATAAATATGAAAACAAAAACAAAAGGTGGCTAGCTCACCACGCCACTTGGGCCAGATCTGGGGAGAGGGAGGCGGCTGGGCCGCGCTGGGACACGCAGGCGTTGGCTGGGCCTGGCCCATGCAGCTGCGCTGCGGGTCAATGCGGGGGCTCGCCCGTTGTCCTCCATGCTCCCGAGCGGAGCGGAGGCAGGGCACGGTGGCTGCGCCCACCGGCGGGCCACGGTGCAAGGGATCAAAGGGAGCCGGGGACGGGGGAATCCGGCGGCGAGCGATGGGATCTGTGGCTGGCGGCTGGCCGGAGGGATGCGGCGGTGCTTGGCGGCGACCGGGGCGGATCTGCAACAGGGAGAGGCGCGGGGTGAGCGAGAGGGAGGAGAAATAAGAGAGGAAGAGGGGAGAGGGAGGAGGTCCAGCGAGGAGAGGGCCGGCTGCGGCGGCGGCTGGCGAGCTCCGGCGAGGGGCGGCTGCACTCTGGCGAGGGGCTGGCCATGGCTCCGGCAGGAGCTCAGGAAGAGCTCGGGAGAAGCGGGATCCGGGCCTAGATGGGCTCGGGTGGGCTAGAGGCTGGAGGAGGGAGAAGGTGGGGGGCTGGCTAGGGTTTGGACGTGAAACGAGGAGAGCTAGGGCTATATATAGGCTAGGGGCTAGGGTTAGCTGGCGCTCTCCATTTCCGGACTGTCGGGTATCGACTCGACGGACCGGAAGCGGAGAGGGGGTTAAGGATAGGCTGTGCAGAGGGGCTAGGGGAGATGAGAGGGAAGTGCGACCCGTGACACGAAGGTTTAAAAACACCGACAAGTCCAATAATAAAACGATGACCTCATTGCTACTAGTGTCCGACGGGGCATCAAATGAACTCAGAACGCGACGAAAATCGACGGGCGGTCTACCTAAGCTATAACAAGACCGCACGACAAGTTTCAACTCGATCCGAGAATATTTTTGCGCGCGCTTAAAAACGGTTTTATTTAAATGCTGCCGCTGGCACGTGCGTGTGTGGTTGGTCTCGAACGGGCAACGGCAAGAACGACGAGAATCGGCGACTACAAACGGATGCAAGTTTCGAAAACGGGTGATGATGCAATGCATATGACGCGAATGATGCGATGATGAATGCAACACATCGACGAAACACAGCCGAGAATGGAAACTAAAGGGGAATCTTCTGGAACGTTGGTCCCGGGCTGTCACAAGGTGGCTCCTACGTTCTACAGGCTGAACGACATGATGATGTAGCAGTAGGCTCCGAAAGGCGTGATGAAGGAGGTCTTGAGCCGGTCCTTCGGCTCCAGCTTGATCTGGTGGTAGCCGGAGTAGGCATCCAAGAAAGACAGCAAATCGCAGCCAGCCGTTGAGTCGATGACTTGATCGATCCGCGGCAGGGCGAATGGGTCCTTGGGGCATGCCTTGTTCACGCTGGTATAGTCGATGCACGTGCGCCATGTCTTGTTCTTCTTCAGCACCAGGACTGGGTTGGCTAGCCAGTACAGCTGGAAAACTTGCATGATGAACCCGGCTACAAGGAGCCGGGCGATCTCTTCTCCTATAGTGTGTCGCTTCTCCTCAGTGAAACGGTGTAGTGGTTGCTTGACCGGTTTAGCGTCTGGCCGGACGTGTAGTTTGTGCTCGGTAAACTTCCTCGGAAGACCCGACATGTCCTTGGGGGACCATGCAAAGATATCCCAATTCTCATGGAGGAAGTCGACGAGCTCGCCTTCCTATTTTCTGTCGAAGCAGGAGCCGATGGTGACGCACTAAGCGGGGTTCGCCAGGTCGAGCAGGATCTGCTTGGTGTCCTTGGATGGCTGCAAGGAGGCCTCATCGACCGTTTGCGAGGGAGGATCTGGAATGACCGGCTGGCTGGCGTCAAGGGCCACGAGACGGTCGAGCTGCGGCTTTTCCTCGGCTATCTCCGGGGCCTCGGCCAGCCGGCTGCCATCTCGAGCGCACTCGAGCGACATCTTGTAGTCGCCCGCGATGGTGATGATTCCCTTGGCGCCTGACATCTTTAGCTTGCGGTAGGCGTGGTGGGGGACCGCAATGAACTTGAAAAGGGACGGTTGGCCCAGTAGCACGTGGTAGGGACTCACGATGTCCATTACCTTGAACAGCACCGGCTCGCGGCGGAAGTGACTAGGGCCGCCGAAGAGGATGTCGAGATGGATCTTGCCGATAGGGGAGAAGGACTTTCCCGGCACAATGCCGTGGAAAATCGTCCGACTCGCCTACAGGTCTTCTATTTTCAACCCCAGGTTGCGCATTGTGTCGAGGTGAGGATGTTGATGCTGCCACCACCATCAATCAGCACTCGTGTGAAGCGGCAGGTGCGTTTCTCGGTGGCGATGGTGGGGTCAAGGACCAGGGCAGAGCTGCTGGGACTCGGCATCATAGCCGGGTGATCTGCTTAGCTCCAGGTGACCGGCTTTTCTGACAAGTGCATGAACTGGGGAGTTGCCGGCTTGGTGGCATTCACCTCATGGTGGATCCGGTGTTGAGCGTGTTTGCTCGTCTCTTCACTGGTGAAGACGGCGTAGCAACTTTCCTGGTTGGGGAATTCATTGTGTAGGCGACCGTCATTCTGGGCCGGAGCTGGAGCCGGCACCGGGGCCGGCGCACGAGCTGGCGACGCGGGAGGAGCTGGAAGGTCATCCCCCTGGGCCAGTCGTTGTGAGAAGCTACACTGTCGGAACCTGTGCACGGAGGGCTTGGCCCCAGAGTGGTTCTTGTAGGGGAGGTCGAGCATCTGCTCGAACGTGAGCTTGGGCTGCCAGGCAGCCTTGCCAGTGCGCTGGGACTGGCTAGAAGACTGGGCAGCCCGGCTCCGGCTCCTTGATGGTGGCGACCTGCCGACTCCCATACTAGAAGTCGGGATGATCATTCTAGCGCTTGTTGTTCTGCGGCTTCCGGTTGTCGGCAGCCGGTCAGTACGCCGTCGGTGTTGGCGTTGCCTTGGTGGGCGGAGTCGTCTTGACCCGAATGGTGGAGTCGGCCGTAGCGACAGCCTTCGATGAAGTATTGTATGGCTTGCACCTCGTGCACCCCCTCACAGGAGTTGTGGAGCTCGGTCCACTAGGTGGGTAGTCGTGGAGGAACTCATTTGGCCCCCGAATGCACATGGCTAGTTCGTGGGGGTGGTGGGGCTGCTTGTAGGTGCCGGTGAAGTTGCGGACAAAGGCTTACGAAAAGTCCGTCCAGGTGTTGATGCTGCCGGCAGCTAGGCTGTTGAGCCAGGTGCGGGCCGAGCCAGTCAGCATGAGGGGAGCGTAGTGGACGGCTCCGTTCTTGTTCCCCCTGGTGATGCCGACTGCGGTGGTGTACTTCGATCAACCAGTCTTCAAGCTTAGCGGCCCCATTGTACTTCAGGGTGTCTCGGGGAGCATGAAGCCGGTCGGGAATGGCTCGTTGCGGATCCGAGGGCCGAAGCACGCCGAGCCAATCCAGCCCTCCGCCTCGATGAGGGCCGACTGCACGAGCCGGGTGATGCGGAGCCGTGCGTCATTCTCGCTATGAGGGACACATCGTCCGAGCCGGGCCGAGAATTCGGGGCGGATGACAGGTGGGACCGACTGCGTCGGCTCGTGTTGCGGAGGCGCCTCGTGGTGGCAGCCGCTACGAGGCGGGTTGTTGCTGGGCCGACTGTTCATAGCCGGCTGCTCGTTCCTCGGCAGCTGAGAGTGCTGGGGTTTGCTTGCCTCGACCCGGCGGCCGGAGGTGTGAGGAGAATAGGATTGCTGAGCCGACTGACAGCCAGCAATCCCTGTGCCCTCACGCTCGAGCCGGGGGCCTATGGAGGCGGCGCTGCCCGCCGCGAGCTGGTGCTGCTATGTGTTGACGGCGTCAATGAGGTCCTTGATTGGACGCTCGTGGCCGGCACATTATTTGCCCTCCAAGGTAGCCAAATATTTGTAGGCTACGTTGGCGGCCCGCAGGTTGGCCGCGGGGGTCTCGTAGATGGGCATGTTGTTGCCCAAGATTCGGCGACTACGCGACCGCGGTCGCGCACAGCCCCACGCCAGGTGGGCTCGGTGCCAGCCGGGGTGATATCATAGGGCCTCCATGCAATGCCGCGTGACCACGAGGGCACTGGCGTGCTTGAGCAAGAGGCGGCGAGCCGCCTCTAGCTCGGCTTTGGCGACATTAGGGTTCGCCGTCAGGCCGATGGGGGTGCTCAAGCCCCAAAGGGTCGTGCCGAGCGGATTGGAGGTGCCGACGCGGGCGGTGGCAGCGTCGGCCTACGACCGTGAATGCCAAGAGGAGGTGGAGGACATGATGCCCATCGCTTCCACGTGGATGTGAGAGCTGTTGGACTGGGTCAAAGCGAGTGCACCCACAACCATGGTCGGGTCGGTGCAGTTGAGCAATTGGCTAGGGTATTCGTCGGCAACCGGCGCTTCGGCAAGGCTTAGCCTGCCAAAGCGCTCGCTGAGCTTGTCGATGTCGAGCGTGACGTCGATGATGCTGCTCCCAGGGCCTGCTGGAGCAAGCCCCACAAGCCCGTGGTATCTCCTAGACTTGCGGCAGTGGCGGGTAATGGCGAGGGGTCCCGCCCGGAGCATCAATCCGTCCGGCGCTGCGTACGGCCGCACAATGGGCGCCAACTGTCGTCGTTTTCTCAAGATATATTCCATGGGTAGGCTTATCAAAGGTGGTTAGGGTCGGAGGACTCCGAGGGGCTCCGTGTGTGAGATTAAGCACAAGTGGTGATGACACACGATGTACCCAGGTTCACGGCCCTCCGTGGAAGGTAATACCCCTAGTCCTGCCTGATCTCGTTGATCGGTGAGGATAGGTTACAAGGTTGCTCCTGGAGCTGCTGTCTAGATGTGGAAGAGTGTAACAGCCTAGGACCAATGCTCCAGAAGATTCCCCTTTTGTTTCCATTCTCGTCACGTGGTTCGTTAGGTTGTTGCATTCATCATCGCATCATTCGCATCATATGCATTGCATCGTCACTTGTTTTTGAAAACTTGCATCCATTCGTAGTTGCCGGTTCTCTCCGTTCGTGTCGCTGACCGTTTTGAGACCAACCACACACGCACGCGCCAATGGCATCGTTATAAAAAAATGTTTTAAAAGGCGCGCTGAAAATATTCTCGGATTGGGTTGAAAGTTGGCGTGCGGTTTTATTATATTGTAGGTGGACCACCTGCCAAATTTCGTCACATTCCGAGGTCGTTTTATAACCCATCGGTAAGTCGTAGCAGTGCGGTCATCGGTTATTCGTCAGACGTTTTTTTCGGTGTTTTGAAAATTTGTGTCACGGCCCGCAAACGTCCCTCTCATATCCTCTTAGCCCACTCCACACACAACCACCACCCTTGCCTCGATCCAGCCGTCTGATTACGATCGCACGGCTGAAATCGGCTCCGAAAACAATCAACCCTAGCCCCTAAAACTATAAATAGACCCCTCCCCTTCCTAATTGGTATCTAAACCCTAATCCTCCTTGTTTCCCGTGCCAAACCAGCCTCCCACCACCCTCAGCCGCAGCCTCCCTCCTCCCAGCGCCGCCAGGCCCGCTGAAGCCCATCTGGGCCAGCCCCAGGCCTGAAGCGCCGACACCGCTCTCCGCAGGCGCACGAGCGAGTGCCCGTGCCCGCAGCTCCTCCCGAGCCCCATCGCGCCCGATGGCCTCTGCTCGCCGGAGGTCCCCCGCTGCTCCTCCTTCCGTCGCCGGAGCGCCGCCAGTCTCGCCGGACTGCGGCCAGGGTCGCCGGACCTCCTCTCCTTCCTCCCCCTTCTCCATCTCTCTCCTTCCTCTCCCTTGACTGAGCTCACCCCGAGTGTCTCTCTTCTCACAGGTCCCCACCGCCATGGCCCAGCAGCTCGCCGTCGGCGACGTCTCCGGCCAGATCCGGCGAGGGAAGCGCCAGATCCAGTCGTTCTCGCCCCGTTCCCAGCCTCCTCGCCGCCGTCTGCTGCCTTCCGCCAGAGCCCTAGTGTCGCCGCCGCCCTCTGCTCGGGCATGAGCAGGAGAACGAGCGCTCGCGTTGACCACACCCTTTGGTCGCATGGGCCTCGCCCCTCTGCCGGCCCAGATCCGGCCTTCCTCTGGCCCACCCACCCCTCTAGCCGGCCCATGGCCCCAGGGTGAGCTATCCCCTGCCCCGTGCACCGTCTAGTATCCTGCTCCTATGCACTATTTCGTCCCGTAGCCAGTTCCGACCCAACATGTTTTTTTCCTGCTGCGATTTTCTAATAAACCCGTGAATTTCAGAATTACAGAATAACTCATGTTTTTAAAAAGTTAATAACTTTTCAACCATACGTCGGATTAAAGTGTTTTATATATGAAAAATGCTTATAAAAATGTGTAGATTAATTATATGCCATTTTCAGCCATGTCAAAAGTACTTAAACTTGATGTTTTCATCATTCGCATAAATGTCATATTTTGCATTTCTCATATATGTTTTACCGTGCATCGAAATGAACCAATCCCTATATGAAATAAATGTGTGGATTACTATTATCGCATTTTCATGCATGCTACTAATATTGGTGTGACTGTTGCATTGAATTGCATGAATTGCTTGTTAATCGGTTTATGTCATAACGTGCATAATTAAATGTGACATATTTTCCTACTTGAACCTATCATATTATATATATGTTTCCTGGTAGAACAGATCCATAGAATTTATCTGTGTATTTAGTTTGGTCATTTGAGAATTTTGGTGTGCATGCCATTTTTTCTATGATGCCCTTTTGTCTATTTCGTGTGATTTAATCCATGCATGATATGAAATAATTTTGAACATGAGATATGCCCTGTGATATGTGCACTAGCACCTGGTCATTTTTCTTGCCATAGAAATGCATGTTTAGGTGTTGTTTTCTTGTTGTCAACATGCTATAAAAATTGTGCTGTTTTGTGATGCTAAAATATTTGCTAGGAATCTGTAACGTTTTGTTGTTGTCTTGCCATTTGGGTTAGGTGTAATGGAGTTATTTGTAGTTGATAATGCCCTTTAGTATGCGGTCAAGTTTCATGCCATAACATGACCTGTAACATATAGTTTTACTGCTGTCAATATGCCTTTGTGATAACACTGCACTGTCAAAAACTGGGTTATTTTCAGTAAGTCTAAAAACTGCTTAGTTCAATATGCCATGTTGTGAGCTCACTACCATGTTATCCATGACCCTTTTGAGTATGATATGTTAAGAAGAAATGAAGTGTGTGTTATATGATACTTCTCCATGTTTAGTTTGTGCATTTTAGGATCTTATACCTTGTTATTTTCATGCGTGCAAAATGCTATGTTGCTGTTTTGGGCAGATTTCATATAAACCTTGTGTTGGCTGTTGTGGTTGAACCTTAGCTCTGTTTTGAACATGCCTCACATGAATATCACTTAGAATTTCATATAGAATCATATTATTTTGTTGCATCCATGTTTTGCAGTGCTTGTGGTTGTCATTTTCATGCATTTTGCATTCATGGCATATCCATCGTGTGTTGCTCATATCTTTTAGACCGTAGCTCCGGTTGAGATGTTCCATATATGTAAATCGACTAGAATGACGTGTAGAATGGCATGGTATACTTTATTCTATCGTTAAACAAATATAAAATATGATTAGTTCAGATCTGGACCAATTTCGAAATTAACATATGAGGTCATTTCGGAAATACTATAAGTTGTTTCCGACCTCATTTAAGATGCCTGGATAGTGTAGTTTACTTATGCTTCACCTCTTGACATGTCTAAAAACATTTAAAATTAATGAGTACCTACATGGGAATGAACTAAATAATTCGAACGTGGAGTTTCGTCAATATGCAACTCGTTGCATATTGAGCTTCACTTAATGTGTAGGAGTTGTTCGATGTTCTTTGCCATGCCTTGGATATTTAAACCGGACATGCATCATATTTGTTTGCACATCATGTCATGCATATGTTGTGGTGTTCCATGTGTTAATTGTTGTTTCGGATTGTTCCTTCTCGATAGAGTTCCGAAAGCATTCAGAGTGTGAGGAAATGTTTGACTACGTCGGCACATCTTCTTCATGGATTCGATCTTCTTCCAAGCGGGATCTCAGGCAAGATGACACATTTCCCTGGATACCACTACTATCATTGCTATGCTAGTTGTCTCGCTTTTATAGTTATGTCATGCTACCTACCACTTGTTTGTCAAGCGTCCCAACATTGCCATGAAAGCCTCTAACCCATCCATATCCTAGAAAACCTTTGTTTGGCTATGTTACCGCTTGTTCAGCCCTTCTTATAGCGTTTCTAGCTGCAGGTGCAATTGCTTGCATGTGACAACATGGACATTCTTTGTTATCACAATATTATTGCTATTTAATTTAACGCACTTATACACTTGGTAAAGGGTGGAAGGCTTGGCCTTTTGTTCGGTGTTTTTTTCCACTCTTGCCGCCCTAGTTACTTGTGAACCGGTGTTACGTTCCATAATTGAGCGCTCCTATAACCTGCTCGGGGTTGTTATGAGGACCCCCTTGATTTTTGTTTTAGGATAAGGCTTGTCTAGCAAGGCCCAACATTGGTACTACATTTTCCAAATAACGAATAAACTTGCATAGGGACCCGCTGGCACCCGCGAATAATTTAATCAACCCCCTGGCCAATGCCCCTCATGAGTGTTGGTCCAAACTAGAGTCATATCCAGAATCCCTTTGATATCCTTCTGCATGCCTTGGATAGCTATGATCGGAAGATCCATTTGCTCGTTCCTGGATCTAGGGACTTGAGCACTAGCGGCTCGAACAGCTTCTGCCTCTGCTTGTGCTGTAGCAGATGTGGGATGATCTGGGTTGATCACCACAATGTTATCCTCGAACTCTAGCTATAGGGGCATGTGTGGGAGATCAAGAGCAAAAAAGTGCTTCTCCAACAATGAGTTGATTATCAACTGGATGTAGGGTGCATAGCAGCATGAGAGCTTTTGGTCAGCAACAACCCTCTTGATTGTCTTAACAGTCAGATCCATGACTCTGGTCCTGGTGTTCTTGTCAAGGTGGATCAACATATTAATGGAGTAGTCTCGGATCATCTTGTCATCTCCAGACTTCGGCATCAAGGTATGCCTGAGTATAGTATCATAGTCTGCAGTCCATATTGCAGATAGTAGATAGATCCTAGCTTGTGTGATTGCACCTTGTTAGTGGGATATGAGTATACATGTCTTTCATGGCATTGTGAGTAGCCTTGGGTTCAGAGTATACATCCAAATCTCCTTCCTGTGCTTCTTTAACTTCCAGTAGGGCAGCCCATTCCTCAAGAGTGGATTCGTACCTAGCACCTTCAGTCATCCATACAATTTTACCATCTCCGTAGAAATGAGTGTTGGACTAGAATTGCATGATCATCTCATCGTTCCACACTGTAAGTTCTCTGCCAATGAACTTATCCAGACCAATGCAATAAAAGTTATCTTGGACACTTGGGAAGTAGTCCACACTGTCCTTAATAAACTTCCAATCGACATATCTCATGTCGCTAATAGCAGGGCCCTTGTCAAGTAGAACGATCTCATAGAAATCCTGTTGCTCTCTGGTATAGAACCTGTAGTCAACAACAATCTTCCTCCTCTGAGCATATGGGTCTATGGCTCTCAAGTGTCACATGCCTAGCTAGATGGCATAGGATTGCATGTGTGTGCATCATGTTACAATTTTGCATCAACATGAAATGGGGACTAAAAGAAACCCCAAGCTCATATTTGATTCAAAATAATTCAAAGTTGTGAGAATTTAACAAATCCAAAATGCCCTTACAAAATGTTCCCTATGTCTAATAAATATGGACATGATTATAATAGGTGCCATTTTAAATATTTGGACAACTATAGCAATTTAAAAATAAATGATAAGCTTCTGAAAATATCAAATAAAGCATTATCATTATTTTAGTTTTCAAAATATCCTGAAAACTTTTAGATAAGTTTGAAATATTCAAACTTCAATATATAAAATATTTGGAATATTCTAAAATAGTATATGTGCCTGAAAAATAAAATAAAACAAATGTCAGAAACTAGAAAAGAATGCAAATAACAAAAAGGGGAGAGAAAATCCACCTGGGCTTACTTGAAGAAGAGGCCCAGCCCACGGGGGGCCGTAGCATCTTCTTCCTCGTGTCAGGAGGAGAAGCAGCTGCATGCCTCCACTGCAACCGGGCATGGCCACGCGCTGGCCACCTCCTCCCGACCTGCCTGGCCGCCTCCTCGTCGCGCTGGCGAGAGGATAGGCTCCGCTGCCGCCTGGACCCGCTCCCCCTCGTCATTCCTCCCCCTTCTCTCCTCTGTTCTTCCCCTCACCAGACTGAAGACGTCGCCGATTCACCATCTGCCGTGCATCCCCGACCACGCCAAGGCACCAGAAGACCCTCCGGTGAGGCCCTGGATCGTTTCCCCCTAGCCTCGACGCCGTTCCCCTCCTCTAGCCCCGTCGGCAGCCAGAGCCGAGCGAAGCTCGCCGCCGGCCATGGCGTAGCCACGGCCACAGCGGCCCAATCTCGCACTTGAGCACGTAGTCGTGCTTAGGATGATCCCAAGCAGCCCTAGGAACCCTTAGGTGGCTCGTTCGAGCTCTGGCTCGACAAGCCCGTGCTCGCCCGAGCTCCGACAGCCGCTGTGCTCATTGCCGGCGCCGATTCCGACCATCCCAGCCCCTGGGAAGTGTCGGGCTTGATGCGCGCGAGCAAGCAGAGCGGTTTGGTGCCCTCCACCGTCCATTTGGTTACCAGAGGAGGAATCCCGACCCCCTCCGCCGTCCCTGATGTCGCCGGCGGCTCAATGCCGGCGAGTCAATCAGTTTAACCACCAGAGGTTTGACCCCTAGGTCACTGGCAGGTGGGGCCAGGCCCTGTTAGTCAAATCCCGATTAGCAATTTAATTAATGAATTTAATATACCTAATTAGTCATTGACCAGTGGGCCTTGTGTTGATTAAAAATTCATATAAATTAATCTGTAAATTAGATGAAAATAATTTATATATGAAAATTTATCAGAAAAATCCAATGAATCCAATGGTGCTATTATCATGCATGTTAGAGCAACCTATGTAGAAGAACATTGACATTTGCTAATAGGTTAAAACATGGAATTTGAAATGAAGAACGATTTTGAACCTATATTCAAACTCACTTCAAATTAACTTGGACACTAGTTGCATTAGCTCATCCGTACATGCTACCATGTCATGATCATGCATCATATTGTTGCATTTCCGTGTATTGAATGCTATTTATCTGCTTCTGAGGATACCCCCGAGTATTCTAATGAAGGAGAGAACCTTCCTGCTACCCAGCAAGGCAAGCAACCGCCTTGATCATTCCGATAACATCCCACTCCTCGCTCCTTCTCTTGTTTATTGCATTAGGACAACTGTTCACATGTTTGTCATACATGGTAGATGAACCTATTCTTCTGCATGACTTGTCATTGTGATAGTAAATAGCTGAACATTGCAACCTAGCATACCTGGTAGATGCTAGTGCCATGATGTGCTTAGCTTGCTTTGCCTGCTATGCTTGCTATGCTTAGAGTTGTGTCAGGTCTGATTCATCTGGGTGATGAACTAGAGTGAAACATTGTTGTTCCGGTGCGATAAGCTTATGATGAACTCGATTTGGTAAAGGTAGCTATGAGAGGCTATGTAGGAGTATATAGCGGGTTGTCTCATTGGGACCGTTCTTAGGAATTGAGTTTTGTGTTTGTGATCCAAGACTAGTTACTACCACACATAGGGTTCCGATAACTCGACCCCTCTCGACCTATCAGTCGCTTAGTCCTTAGTCCAGGAGTTGCAAGTAGTTTCTAGAGTATATAGCATGCTGGAGGCCGTGCATAGCACTGGCCCTAGGGTTGGGTTACGACGCGGTAGGGAGTGGGACGGTGTACCAAGGGTCACCCGAATGGTGGGCTTGGGAACCCTGCACACATCGTTTGAGGCCGTAGCGGAAACTTCGGCCGGACTTCCGTGTGGGTTCAGTCTCAAATAGGGGATAGCCTGGACAAGAGGTCTTATGTGGTTGACGGTCGGGCCGACTCCCTCGTTGGGATTCCGCTTGAAGGTTGCCGAGGTGCATGATTTTATGAGCACACAGCGATAAGTGGTGAGAGCATGTGTGAAGAAGTACACACCTGTAGGGTATGAAACTATTCGAATAGCCGCGTCGTCGGATATGGACTACTTGGACAACTTATGTTGTTCATAGATAATCAAATGGATACTCATAAAAATATCAAGACAAGTGTGAGTACCATGGATGGAACCCTCCCA
Organism: Hordeum marinum; assembly: GCA_022496015.1. NCBI lineage: Eukaryota > Viridiplantae > Streptophyta > Magnoliopsida > Poales > Poaceae > Hordeum > Hordeum marinum. Next base: position 466,575,668 of record CM039675.1, on the reverse strand, counting down.
GTAGAGGGAAGTGAATCCATGGTGGTGTATTGTCATGGAGTTAGTGGACTCGTGTGCCATATCTAAAATTTAAACAAAAAGTTAAAATTGTGTTGTGTAGGTTAGCCATGAGTCAAAGCTGGCATTACTGCATAAACTCCACCACTCCCCTTGTTGATACATGAGCATGAATAGACGAGGTCTGTTTTAAAGACTTGCTGAGTATGTTTGTACTCACTTTTGCTTAATAAATGTTGCAGATGAGACCCAGGACCCATCAGGTGGGTTCTTTTTGGATGTCGACAATGCCGAATAGCTGGTGTCCCAGCTATGACCTATGCCCTGTGGCGGGCTGTAGATAGTCAGGCCACATGCCTTTTTACCCTTTCATCTGTCTGTATTCAGACAGCTTTATGCTTTCGCTTGGTTGTATGAACTTCATTGTATGACTTGAGTGTCGGGTCATGTGACCCCTATCTGTAAGAACATATTATGCAAGGCTCGTCTAAGCCCCTTAAATAAAAGTTGTTGTATGGTTATGTTGTGATGCCATGGTTGTATCTATGCATATCGGGCATGTCATGCGTACGTGTGACGTGCAACGGTATGTATGGGATCGGACACCTAGTCGTGTGCCTTTAGTAGTACTCTTTACGGGAAACTGCCTCTTTGTGCTTCCACTGAGCCATGGTAGCTTGCTACTGCTCCGGACACATTGATTGACCGGCATGTATCCTTCTTTGCTGTTGTGTCTGTCCCTTCGGGGAAATGTCTCGCAGTGTAATGGAGTCCTTGTAGCCTGCTACCTCTCGTCTACGTGTAGTGATGTCATTTATGTCTCACGGCGTAATCGAGTCCATGTAGCTTGCTATGAATCGTCTACACACGCTTGAGGCCGACACCTGCATTGCTGGGTTACGTATGCCTATTTCCCTACGGATGTGTCACTTGGTTTCTATGACTAGTCATGTCGGCCCGGGTTCTTTGTCGTTTGATTGCCAGCGACATGTTCACATACGTGAGCCAAAACACGCAAACGGTCCCGGCTAAGGTAAGGCTGCACCCGTGGAGCTTACCATGCGTGAGGCTGCAAAGTGATGTGATATGTTACAGTCTAGATTCATATGACTTAGGATCGGGGTCCCGACATCCAGGCTCTCAAGCCTGAGTATTTCCACTTCTTCATGTCCTCAACTACCAAATGGCTGGCATCATGCACTGGAAGATGTGGTCTGAGCTTCATCAATGTGGTTATGTCATCATCATCTTCAGTTCTGGAGGCAGTCCCCTTGTTCTTCTTTGAAGCAGGAATGTCTCTGGTGGCCCCCTTGGTCTTTTGCACTGCAGTCTTCTTAGATGTAGGCTTGGTGCTCTTGGAGCTACCAGTCTTTGGCATAATATCATCCATGAGCTTCTTGGCTTTCTTCTTGGGAGGCACAATCTCAGCATGCTCTTCCTCCTTCTCCTCAGCAGCAGCACCAGCAGCCTCCTCCGGATCCTCAAACATAGAGGTAGGCCTGCCCATAACACGAACAATCCTCTTCCTGGACTTCTTCTCCCCTGCCTTCTTAGGCATAGCTTTCTTAGGGACCTCAACTGACACAGTGCCTCTTGCACTCTCATGTGCCTTGAAAGTATCAGCAGGAGCATAGACTTTGCTGACAACTCTACAAGATGCAGGAGCTTAAGTTGTTGACTTCTTGGCAGCCTTTTCTTGCTTCTTAGAACGAATCTCCTCGGGTATGAAATCTGATTCTTCTAAATCTGAGTTGAGCTTCTTGCTGGTTCTGGTGGCAGCCTTGGGCAACCCATGAGAGCTGGGGTGCCTAGATCTGAGAAAGAACTGGCTTTTGGGCTTGTTCCAGAACTCATATCAACTCCCTGCTCTGGCAAATTCTGACTGTCTTTTGAGCCTGACATACTGACCCTATGAATAGAGTATAGGAGAGCTGAAGAAGATGAGTCATCACAGAATGAGGCTTGTTTTTGAAATTTGAGCAATGAATTTTCAAAGGGTTTGCAATCTCTAACAGTGGGGCCGAGACATACCCACTCTTTAACAGGAACTTGGCAGCCTTTTCAGTTGGACCAAAAAGAACTACTCGGTTCCATCGAGTCAGTTCTCAACCTCACTAAAAAGCATATCGGTGAGACCAATATTTTCGTTTCGGTTCCATCGAGATTTATTGGGCGGACGGCAAAACCCTAGAAAATCCATCTAACACGAGATTTTGGGGATTTGAGAGTTTAGGAACATGTGCAACGAGTGCAAGGATGATTAACAAGTATCTAATGCGCAAGAATCGGATGAAGAGCACACTAGAGATTGAATACGTACCCTAACTTGGCGTGGATCCTCTATGGCGGCGACAAGGGAGTGGATTTTGTCGGCGAAGGCGATTCCCAGCGGCGGAGGAGCCGGGGGAGACAAGGGTGACAACCAAGGGTCCTTGGAGTGGAAGCTTAGGGATTTGGAGCGTGACGTTTGAAGGTGGAAATTTCAAAGCGTCAGGGTCTAGACTTATATACCCACCACTGTCGGTGACACCAATTCTAAGTTTTCGGTGTCACAGAGTGCCTCAACTATCAGCTGACAGGGATACTCCGTGTAACCGAGAAAATGGAATCGGTGGTACCGAGATTGAAAAACTAGATCAACCCTAGGCATCCGGTGAGACCGAGATTTTGGTGTTGGATCCACCGAGATGCACTTGGGAGGTTTTAATGGCCAGTCCTTGTTGATACGGAACTCCGAGTGCTCCACACACAGAGGGATCGAAAAGTACTTGTCGAAATTTTGTGATGCAGCATGAATAGAGTATGAGGTGAGAAAGCATAGATAGCTAAAGAAGTGGTCCTAGGCGTTCTTGTACATCCAAATGGCAAAAGATAAATCAAAAGCCAAATAGCAACAATTGGATATCATCGAATGAGAAAAAAATGTAGACCAACATGCTCACACAATAAGATGTCAAATGCAATTATGACAAACATGCAAAAATACTCTAGCATATAACAAGCACTTGGGTGATGACAAAGTCATCTATATATGAGTATTTGACTTTGGAGACAAGTAAGAGTACTTGATCATAGGTCATACTCATCGTTTAAGCACAAGTGGGGTTACCATTTTACATAAAGCATTTAATATTTGTCACATACTAAGAGATGTTTTCACTCAATTCTTAGAGTAAAGCTCCCCCTTGATGTAATATCCCCCCATAAGAGGGATAAACTAACCTTGGGTTTTGTCGATGAAGACTTTATGTTGGTGAGGTAGTGGTGGATGCTCAAGATTGATTGAGATCACCAACAGTTGGGAGCATCCTTGTTGTTTGTGAAGGTCTCGCAGAGATCGTCGAGGAGGCTGAAGTGCTTCTTGGTTTTGATGATGATATCGTGGATGTAGACATGGATGTTCCTGCCTATCTGAGGCAGGAGGCACTTCTGCACGCATCACTGGAAGGTGGCGCCTGCATTCTTTAGGACGAAGGACATGGTGATATAGCAGTAGGCCCCGAAGGGCATGATGAAGGAGGTCTTGAGCCGGTCCTCCGAATCCAGCTTGACCTGGTGTTGGCCAGAGTAAGCATCCAGGAAGGACAACAAGTCACAGCCAGCCGTGGAGTCAATGACTTGATCGATCCGTGGCAGCGCGAATGGGTCCTTGGGGCACGCCTTGTTCAGGCTAGTGTAGTCAGTGCACATGCGTCAGGTCTTGTTCTTGTTCAGCACCAGGACTGGGTTGGCCAGCCAGTCCGGGTGGAAAACTTCCATGATGAAGCAGGCTGCGAGCAGCCAAGCAATCTCTTCTCCTATAGTACACCACTTCTCCTTAGAGAAACGGCATAGGGGTTGCTTGACCGGCTTGACATCCGGCCGGACATGTAGTTTGTGCTTGGAAAACTTCCTCGGAACACCCTGCATGTCCTTGGGGGGCCATGCAAAGATGTCCTAATTATAACGGAGGAAGTCGACGAGCTCGCCTTCCTACCTTCTTTCGAGGCAGGAGCCGATGGTGACGCACTGAGCTGGGTTGGCCGGGTCAAGCGGGATCCGCATGGTATCCTTGGACGAGTGGAAGGAGGCCTCACCGACGGACTGCGAGGGAGGAGCCGGCATGGCCGTCTGGCTAGCAGTGAGGGCCATGAGCTGGTCGAGTTGCCGCTTTTCCTGAGCTATCTCCAGGGCCTCGGCTAGTCGACTCCCGTCTCGTGCGCACTCGAGCGATATCAGGTAGTCTCCCACAATGGTGATGATTCCCTTGGGGCCCAGCATCTTGAGCATCTCGAATAGCACTGGCTCACGGCAGAAGTCGCCGGGGCCACCAAAGAGGATGTCAAGCTCAATCTTGCCTACAGGGAGCGGGAATTTCCTAGCACGATGCCATGGAAAACCGTCCGGCTCGCCTGAAGGTCTTCTCTTTTCAACCCCAGCTTGTGCATCGTGTCAAGCTATAGGATAGTGATGCTGCTGCCACCATCAATCAGCACCCGTGAGAAGCGGCAGGTGCTCTTTTCGGTGGCGATGGTGGGGTTGAGGACCAGGGCATAGCTGCCGGGACTCGGCATCACGGCGGGGTGATCTGCCCGGCTCCAGGTGACCGGTTTCTCCGACTAGTGCATGAACTGGGGAGTTGCCAGCATGGTAGCGTTCACCTCACGGTGGAGCCGGTGTTGAGCATGTTTGCTCGTCTCTTCACTGGTGATGACGACGTAGCAGCCGTCCTTATTAGGGAACTGGTCATGTAGGCGACGGTCATTTTGGACCGGAGCCGGAGTCGGCGCTGTGGCGGCAGCTGGGGTCATGGCTGGCACGCATGCATGCGGCACGGGAGTAGCCGGAAGGCCGCCCCCCGAGCCAATCAGTATGAGAAGTTGCACTACCGGAGCATGTGCATGGAGGGCTTGGCCCCAAAGTGGTTCTGGCATGGGAGGTCGAGCATCTACTCGAACGTGAGCTTGGGTTGCCAGGCAGCCTTGCTAGTGCGCTGGCGCTTGCCGAAAGGCTGCGCAGCCGGCTCCTGTTCCTCGATGGAGGCGACCTGCCGGCTCCAGTAGCGAGAGTCCGGCTGGTTGTTCTTGCGCTTGTAGTTCTGCGGCTGACGGTTGCCGGTAGCCGGTCGGGACACCGCTAGCATCGGTGCTGCCTTGGCGAGCGGGGTCGTCTTGACCCAAATGGCCGAGTCAGCCATGGCATACTTGTCCACCTTGGTCATGAGCTCGGCGAGCGTGACCAGCTTAGAGCACAGGAGCTTGTGCTTGAGGGGGGTGTCGTCACAACAGCCTTCGATGAAGTATTGTATGGCTTGCACCTCATGCACCCCCTCACAGGAGTTGCGAAGCTCGGTCTACCGGGTGTGGTAGTCGCGGAGGGACTCATCCGGCCCCTGAACGCACATGGCTAGTTCACTGGGGCGGCCAGGCCGCTCGTAGGTGCCGGTGAAGTTGCGGACGAAGGCTTCCTCGAAGTCCGTCCAAGTGTTGATGTTGTCGGCTGCCAGGCTGTTGAGCCAGGTGCGGGCCGAGCCGATCAACATGAGGGGAGCGTAGCGAACGGCCACGCGTTTGTTCCCCATAGTGATGCCGACCGTGGTAGTGTAGTCGATCAGCTAGTCTTTGGGCTTGGTAGCCCCGTTGTACTTTCGGGTGTCTCAGGGGAGCGTGAAGCAGGTTGGGATAGGCTCCTTGTGGATCCGAGGGCCGAAACATGTCGGGCCAATCGAGCCCTCCTCCTCGAGGAGGGCTGACTGCGCGAGCCGGTCGATGCAGAGGCGAGCATCATTCTCACTATGGGGGACACGTGGTCCGAGCCAGGCCAAGAGCTCGGGATGGATGACAAGCGGAACGGACCATTCCGGCTCGCGCCGCGGGGGTGGTGTATGCCTGCGGTTGCGCCAGCTGCCGGCAGCCAGCGCCTCATGGTGGCTGCCTCTACAAGGCGGGTCGTTGGTGCGCCGGCAGTTTATAGCCAGTTGCTCGTTCCCCGGCAGCTGAGTAGGCCGAGGGTTGCTTGCCCTGAACCGGTGGCCGGAGACGCGAGGGCAACAAGAGTGTTGAGTCGGCTCACGGTCAATACTCCCCGTGCCCTTGCGCTCAAGCCGAGGGCCTTCGGAGGCGGCACCACCTGCCGCAAGCAGATCTTGCTACGCGTCGACGACGTCGATGAGGTCCTTAATGTGACGCTCGTAGGCGGCACGTTCTTCGCTATCCAAGGTAGCCAAATCCTCGTAGGCTACCTTGACGGCCCGCAGGTTGGCTGCGGGGGTGTCGTAGACGGGCATGTTTCCGCCCAATATTTCGGTGACCACGCGGCCACGGTCGCGCATAGCCCCACGCCGGCTGGGCTTAGTGCCAGCCGGGGTGAGACCATAGGCGGAAGAGTATTCCCGCTAAGCGGCCTCCATGTGGTGCCGCGTGGCCACGAGAGCACTGGCGTCCTCGAACAGGAGACGGCAAGCCGCCTCGAGCTCGGTCGTTGCAGCAGCAGGGTTATCCGTCGGGGCAATACGAGTGCTCAAGCCCTGGAGGGCCGCACCGAGCGGGTCAGAGGTGCCGACGCGGTCCATGGCGGAGTTGGCCTAGGCCCGCGCACATCCGGAGGAGGGGGAGGAGATGATAGCCATTGCTCCCGCACGATCGTGGTTGCCGCTAGACTGGGTCGCAGCGAGTGCACCCACAGCCGTGGGCGGATCGGCATAGACGAGCACCTGGCTAGGGTATTTGTCGGCGACCAGAGCTTCGGCAAGGCTTAGAATGCCGAATTACTCGGTGAGCGCGTCGATGTCGAGCGTGAGCTCAACGAAGCTGCCTGTAGGGCCTACCGGAACAAGCCACATGAGCCCGCGGGTTCACCTGGACGTGCGGCAATGGCGGGGAATGGCGAGGGATCCCGCCCGAAGCATGATCCCGGCCGACGTCGTGTACGTCCCCACGGTGGGTGCCAACTGTCGTTGTTTTCTCATGAAAGATGCCATGGGTAGTCTTATCGTAGTTGGTTGGGGCCGGAGGACGCCAACGGACTCTGGGTGCGGGATTAGGTACAAGCGATGGCGACACACGATGTACCCAGGTTTAGTGCCCTCCATGGGAGGTAACACCCCTCGTCCTACTTGGTCTAGTTAATGGATAGATATGTTTACAAGGTTGCTCCTGGGAGTGTGTCTAGAGGAGGAAGAAGGAGCAGCCGGCTCGCCTTCCTATGCTATGAGGTGTGAGTGTGAGGGAGGTGTCCCGTAGGTGTGTGTGTGTGCGAGACTTATCGTCCCCGTTGCATGCGGGGCTCGGGGTTTTTTATAGGCCAACCTCCCGGTTTACAATATTCCTGACGTAGATAAGTGAGGGGCCCGGTTGGCAGCCTCTCCGGCTGACCAGGGGGTCACGCCCCTCGAGCCGTCTCGTTGCTTGTAGGGTCCACCAACTGAGCGGTCCCATGGCCCGCTAGGCCCCGCTTGCCAGCTCCGTGATTGGCCCCTGCCCACCTGCTACGGCACGGGTTGCCAAGGTGGCGTCGTCTAGTGCCAACCGGCCGAAGTCTCCGGTACGGCCGGTTGCACTATAGCCACGCCGGAGCAGGTAATTGAGTGGGCGGGGCCGTGCCGACACTGTTCCCCCACCCGGTCGCGGTCGCCAAGGTCAGCGGCCCAGACGGACGAACTATAGCCACAACCTGTCGTGGTTTTGTCATAGCAGATGTCCGAAGACTTGAGTTCGAGACCATCGCTAAGATGATGGAATCAAAGGGGTTGTTTGAGACGAGAGACACGAGTTTACCCAGGTTCGACCCGTCAAGAAGAGGTAAAAGCCTACGTATTGCTTGTATTGTATTGATTGGAGTATCGATTACAAGGGACCAGATTTGCTTGACCTAGTTCTTGACTTGATTGGTTTCTGTCTAAGTCGCCCTGAGTCTCGCCTTTATATAAGAGGTCAAGACCACGGGATACACAAGTCTCATACCAACTCTGACAACGTATCTGACTCTGTCTCTGCGTCGTCTTACCATCTTGGCAAGCCGTCTCTGCGCGGCTTAACCGCCCAGGTCTTCATACCATCTTCCGTCTGGGCCTTCGTCTTGGCCCATCTTGGTAAGCCGCCACATGGTCGGGCCTACGTCTTTCGGCCCGCTTCATCAGTCTTGGAACATGAGCCGCCAGGTATGACCCGGCCCCACCTGGGCGGGTCTTACCATGGGGTTATATCCCCAACATTAGGCCCCAGGTCGATTTGAGCTCGCTCATGTCAATCTTCAAGCTTACTTGGCGGCGAGTGTCACACTCCATTACCTAAAAAGAAGATGTGTAACCCGCCATGACGTCACATTGAATATGCCGAAAAGATTCCATGACGACCACAACGGATCTTTCATTAAAACTGTCGGCCCGAAAATTGAGGCGTCCGTCTCGGTTGGTCAGTTTTCGCCGCATTGATTCCCGCGCCCGTTTCGGCCTCTAGCCCCTTAAATAGGACTACGAAGAGTCATCTCATTTCCTTTGCTGTCTCCACTTCTTCTTCTTCCTCTCGACGCCATCATATGATCTCTATCGCGCCAGTGAAGTTCCGTCGCTGTCACCAACCAAGCCTGCTCTATCGACCTGAACAGACCAGAATCTCACCCGTGTCCGCCGCGTCACCTCGGGTAAGTCTTTTTTTGTCCCCTAGATCCGTAGCTTAGCACTTTGAATCCATCGAGTTTGTCGGGCCCATTAGAGCGCAAGTTTTCTCCGCAACGACAAACAACATGATGGGGTTTATACCCCTAGGTAGGCCAAAGCAACGGGGTCTTCCCCATTTCGCTTTGAAGAAAAACTGCATGGCCCGCTGGCGGACGTCCAGCGCAAGCCAGTGCCGGCTGGCGCCCCGGCCGGCTTGTCAAGGAATCGGTTGGGCCCTCGGCCAGCTGGGTGCGGTCGGCCGCCCACGGGGGCCAGCTCTTCGTTGGCATCAAGACGGACATGCCCTGTCCGTCCTTCTAGGCGCGGGTACGACGACGTGATGTGACCAGCACGATGGGCGGCCCTGTGGCTACAGTAGCCGCTTAAGCACCGCAGCGCATGGCTATAGTCCAACCGTCCTGGTCGTTAACCTCGGTGAGCGTGACCGGGTGGGGGAATAGTGCCGACACGCCCTCGCCCCTCGATTACCTGCCCTGGTGTGGCTACAGTTCCGCCGGCCATACCGGAGACTTCGGCCGGCTGGTGCTAGACGACTCCGCCCGGCGTCCCGTGCCGTGGCAGGTGGGTGAGGGCCAATCGTAGAGCCGGCTGGCGGGCCCCAATAGGAGATGGGACCGCTCGGCCGGCGGGCTCTGCCCACGACAAGACGGTGCGAGCGGCGGGACCCTCTAGCCAGCCGGTGAGACTGCCAGCCGGGTCCCCCCACCTTTGTACTTATGACATATTGTAAGAGCCAGGGGGTTGGCCTCTAAAACCCCCCGAGCCCCCCATGCAACGGGGACGGACAAATGGTCGCTCACACGCACCCACGGAACTCTCATTCCCTTCTCTAGTAGCAGAGGAAGACGAGACGGTTGCTCCCTCTTCCTCCTCCAGACACAACTCCAGGAGCATCCTTGTACGAATACCCATCCATCCAACTAGACCAAGCAGGACTAGGGTGTTACCTCCCATGGAGGGCCCTGAACCTGGGTACATCGTGTGTCACCACTGCTTGTGCCCAATATCGCACCCAGAGCCCATCGGCGTCCTCCGGCCGCAACCACTTACGATAAGCCACCCCATGGCATCTGTCATGAGAAAACGATGATAGTTAGCGCCCACCGTGGGGCCGTACGCGGCGCAGGCCGGATTCATGCTCCGGGCGGGACCCCTCACCATTTGCCACCGTCGCCTCTCATCCCGGCAAAACCGTGGGGAGCTCGTGGGGCTTGCCTCAGCACACCCTACGGGAACTCCATCGGCCTCATGGCCGACATCGACGCGCTCACCGAGAGCTTCGGCAGGCTCAGCCTCGCAGAGGCTCCGGCCGCTGAGGAGTAGCCCACGGGGGTGCTCATTTGCACTGGCCCGCCCACAGGGGTACCCCACGACACCCCTCTCAAGCACAAGCTCCTGTGCTCCAAGCCGGCCACGCTCGCCGAGCTCGTGACCAGGCGGACAAATACGCCACGGTCAATTCGGCCATCCGGGTCAAGACGACCCCGCCTGCCAAGGCAACAACATCACTGGCCATGACCTGGCCGGCTGCCAACAACCGGTAGCCATAGAACAACAAGTGCAAGAATGACCAGCTGGATCCCCGCTACGGGAGCCGGCAGGTCCATCCGTTGGAGGATCAGGAGCCGACTACCTAGTCTTCCGGCCAGCACCAGTGCACCAGCAAGGCTGCTTGGCAGCCGAAGCTCACCTTCAAGCAAATGCTCGATCTCCCCTGCAAGAACCATTCAGGGGCCAATCCCTCTACGCACATGCTTCGACAGTGCAGCTTCTCACAGTGATTTGCTCGGGGGGACGGCCTCCCGGCTCCTCCCGCACTGCCAGCCCGCGCATCGGCCTCGGTGCCGGCAATGGCTCCAAACGACGATCATCTAATCGACCAGTTCCTCAACCAGGACAGTTGCTACGTCGTCTTCACAAGTGAAGACACGGGCAAACACGCTCAGCACCGGCTTCGCCATGAGGTGAACGCCACCATGCCGGCAACTCCCCAGTTCATGCACTGGTCGGAGAAGCCGGTCACTTGGAGCCAAGCCGATCACCCTGTCGTGATGCCGAATCCCGGCAGCTATGCGTTGGTCCTCGACCCCACCATCGCCACCAAGGAGCGAGCTTGCCGCGTCTCGCAGGTGCTGATAGATGGTGGCAACAGCATCAACATTCTCTACCTCGACACGATGCATAAGCTAGGCCTGAAGATAGAAGACCTGAAGGCGAGCCGGACGGTTTTCCATGGCATTGTGCCTGGGAAATCCCGCTTCCCTGTCCACAAGATCACACTCGATGTCCTCCTCGGCGGACCCCGGCCATTTCTGCCACGAGCCAGCGATGTTTGAGGTCATGGAACTCGCGAGCCCCTACCACGCGTTGTTGGGCCGCCCGGCTCTTGTCAGCTTCATGGCGGTCCCACATTATGCTTACCTCAAGCTCAAGATGTCGGGCCAAAAGGGAATCATCACCATCAAGGGCGACTACAAGATGTCGCTTGAATGCGCTCGAGACGGCAGTTGGCTGGCCGAGGCCCTAGAGATCGCCGAGGAGAAATGGCAGCTCGACCGGCTCGTGGCTCTTGCTACCGTCCAGCCGGCCATTCCGTATCCACCCTCGCTATCCACCGGCGAGGCCTCCTTCGAGCCGTCTAAGGCCAACCCGGCTTAGTGCGTCACCATTGGCTCCCGCCTCAACAGCAAATAGGAAGGCGAGCTCATGGACTTCCTCCGTGAGAATCGGGACTGTCGGGACCCCGATCCTAAGCCATAAGAATCCAGCAAGTAACACATCACATCACTTTGCGGCCTAACGCATGGTTAACTCCACGGCTGCAACCTTACCTGGGTCGGGACTGTTTGCGTCTTTTGGCTCACCTATGCAATATGTTGCTAGCATTGAAACGTCAAAGAACCCGGGTCGACATGACTAGTCGTAGAACCCAAGTGGCACATCCGTACAGGAACAGGCATACGTAACCCAACAATGCAGGTGTCGGCCTCTAGCGTGTGTAGACGAGTCATAGCAAGCTACAAGGACTCCATTACGCCGTGGAACATAAATGTCATCACTGCACGTAGACGAGTCGTAGAAGGCTACAGGGACTCCATTACACTACGAGACATTTCCCTGAAAGGACATACACCACAGCAAAGAAGGATACATGCCGGTCAATCAATGTGTCCGGAGCTGTAGCAAGCTACCAAGGCTCGGTGGAAGCACAAAGAGGCAGTTCCCTATAAAGAGTACTACTAAAGGCACACAACTAGGTGTCGAATCCCATATATATCGTTGCACATCACATGTATGCATGACATGCCCGATATACCTAGATACAACTATGGCATCACAACATAACCATGCAACAACACAAGATTTATTTAGGAGGCTCATATGAGCCAACATAGTGTGATATTACAAGCAGGTGTCACATGACCCAACACACAAATCATACAAACAACAAGCGGAAGCTTACCATGTCTGGGTACAGACATCTAGAAATGAAGAAGGCTGAGGAAGCCTGTCTATCTACAAGGCCAGGAACCCGACCACTGGCTGGGATTCCCAAGCTAAACGGACAACATCGATCTTATCGTAGAAACCACTAGCAAGACTGGAGTCTCCTCTCCAAAAAGATAATTAAGTAATAGTGAGTACTGAGTACTTAGCAAGACTTTCATCAGAACTAACTACACATGCATCGGTATCAACAAGGAGGTGGTGGGGTTCAATGCAGCAAGCCAGCTTTGACTCGGTGGCTATCCTGTACTACGACTTCCATAACTTTGAAATGTTTTGTGAAGCGTACACGAGTCCACTAACACCTCAACAATACACCACCATGGATCCACTCCCGTCTTCCTACGAGAGTGCCATCCACGGTACTCACATTTGTCTTGAAGCTTTTATGATTAACCTTTTAAATTGTCTATGAACCATATAATTATTCAAGTAGTCCATATCCGCGGACGCGGCTATTCGAATAAATTGATTACCCTGGAGGGGTGTACTTCGTCACACATGCTCTCGCCACTTACCGCCCTCTGCTCGCAAAAAGGCACCTCAACAACCTTCAAGCGGAAGCCCAGCGAGGGACTCGGCCATGACTTGACTAACCACACAAGACTCTAGTCCAGGTTTATCGCCTATTTGAGATTGAACGCGCAAGGAAGTCCGGACGAAGTTTCCTCAACAGCCCCAAGCGTGTGTACAGGGTTCCCAAGCCCACCTCGATGGATGGTACTATGCTTGGTACACCGGGCCATAATGCCTAGTCTGTCCCAAGCCCTCCTGTATGATGTGCCACTCGGTAGACTACTAGCATATCCTACAAACACCAGAAAACTAGTTGAAACTCCTGGACATAGCTCAAGTCGATTAATAAGTCAAGAAAATCAAATAAGGATCCCAATGTGCGGTATTAGCTAATCTTGTACAACATACACAGGACTCAGTTCTTAAGGACGGTCTCAATGAGACAACCCGCCATGTACTCCTACATGGCCTCTCATCGCTACCTTTACCAAATCATGTTCACAACATAACTCTTGTCTTCAGAACAAGTTCAGTTCACTCCCGTTCATCACCCAGATGAATTAGACCTGACACAACTCTAAGCATTGCAAGCATAGCAGGTTAAAGGCACAACAGGGCTCAACCATCTATGAAGTATGTTAGGTTGCACGGTTTAGCTATTTACTGTGACAATGACAACACATGCAAAGGATTGGGTTCAACTACCAGAACATTTAAAAGTTGAAACGTTTTGTTCTAATGCAATAGGTGAGAGCAAGAGCGAGAGAGTGGGTTTGTATCGGATATGTTCAAGGGGGTTGCTTGCCTGATAAGACGATCACACGTTACTTCTCCTCAGATGGTTACTCGACCATATCCTCCGGAACAGTGCCTAACACGAAGAACAACCATCGAAGGGGAACAAATCAATACACATCAAATGCAACAATATGAGGCATGAGTATGACATGGCAATATGATGTGTTTGAGCTAATGCAACTAGCAATAGATTTACATGAAGTAGGTTCGAACTCAAGGATCAAATTCAACTTCATATATGGAGTTCCATAATGCATTTGAACCAAAATGTCCTAGTTTACCTATTTAGGGTCCTCTAACATGCATGAAAATGGTACAGATGTATGCATGAAAATATTTTTGGTTGGGCCAATTTGAATTCAATTGCATTAGGGTTTTGATCATCCCCATTTCAAGTTTAAAAATAATTTAAACATGATGCAATCACAACATGGATCCTAATGCATGCTAAAGCTAGGGATGTGACAACTCACCCCCACTTAAAAGAATCGCGTCCCGAGATTCTGGAGTCGACGGGAAAAGAGCCAGATACTCAAATCGAAGACAATCTTCACGCTCCCAGGTAGCTTCATTCTCAGAATGATGCGACCACTAAACCTTCAGAAACTTGATATTCCGACGCTGGGTTACACGCTCAGCTTGATCGAGAATGCGAACAGGATATTCTCGATATGAAAGATCATCTTGAAGATCAAGTGTTTCGTGGTCCACTTCACGGATAGGATCCTGGAAGCAACGCCTGAGTTGAGAAACGTGGAAGACATCATGAACTCGGGAAAGATGCGGGGGCAGTTCCAATTGGTAGGAAACCTCTCCTGGTTTAGCAAGAATGCGAAAAGGACCAATGTCACGAGGAGCCAATTTGCCCTTGATATCGAAATGATGGGTACCCTTCAGAGGAGTAACCCGAAGGTAAGCCTTTTCATCCACCTCATAAGTTACTTCCTTATGATGGTGATCATACTGACTCTTCTGACGAGACTAAGTTGTCTTGAGATTTTTGCGAATAACGCAAACTTGCTCTTTTGCTTCCTGGATCATATCTGGCCCAAAGAATTGTCTTTCCCCGGTCTCTGACCAGTTCAAAGGTGTTCGGCATCTTCGTCCATAAAGAACTTCAAAAGGAGCTTTGCCCAGACTGGATTGGTAGCTGTTGTTATACGCAAACTCGGCAAATGGAAGACACTTCTCCCAATTCATTCCGAATGAGATGACACAAGCTCTGAGCATGTCTTAAAGAATCTGATTGACTCTTTAAACCTGACCACTTGACTGAGGGTGAAAAGCAGTGCTAAAGGAGAGATGGGTTCCCATAGCATTCTGGAAACTTTCCCAAAATTGAGAGGTGAAAAGACTTCCATGGTCTGAACTGATTTCCAATGGAACGCCATGCAGGGACACTATTCGAGAGATATACAAGTCTACCAACTGACTAGCAGTGATACTCTCTCAGACAGGAAGGAAATGAGCCACTTTGGAAAGGCGATCAATAGCCACGAAGATTGCATTATTTACTTTCTTGGTCTTGGGAAATCCGGTGATGAAATCCATTTCAACTTTATCCCATTTCCATTCAGGTATAGCTAAAGGCTGAAGGGTGCCGGCAGGTATCTGGTACTCTGCCTTCACGCGATGACAAACATTGCAATTAGCAATGAATTGAGCGATTTCCCTCTTCATTCTAGTTCACCAGAACCTTTGGCGTAGATCCTGATACATCTTGGTGCTGCCGGGGTGAATGGTGAAAGGAGATTCATGAGCCTCCTTAAGAATCAACTCTCGAAGTTGTTGCTTTTTAGGAACTACCAACGGATTCCCAAAATATACTGCACCTCTATCATCAATGGAGAAACTACCAGCAAGTCCCATTTCAACATTATCCTTGATCCAGGTAATACCCGCACCATACTATTGGCTTGATATATTTTGATCCTCTAGAGTAGGTTTTGCAACCAATGTTGAAAGTGATCCAGGAACAATGTGGAGGTTAAGCTTGCAAAATTCCTCACGAAGAAGGGTTTGACCTTGTTGCAGCATAAGAATGTTACAATAGGATTTATGACTTAACGCATCCGCCATGACATTTGCCTTGCCTGGGGTGTAAGTAATTCCTAAATCATAATCTGTAATCACCTCTAACCATCGTCTTTGTCTGAGATTCAGATCTAGTTGAGTGAAGATATACTATAGGCTTTGGTGATCTACGTAAATCTCGCAACGATTACCAAGAAGGTAATGTCGCCATACCTTGAGTGCATGGACTACTTCTGCAAGCTCCAAATCATGTGTTGGATAATTCCCCTCATGTGGGTGCAACTGTCGGGATGCATAGGCGATCACCTGTCGGTCTTGCGTAAGAACACATCCAAGTCCTTGTCTGGAAGCATCATAATAGATGACGAAGTCCTTGGAGAAGTCAGGTGGCACAAGCACGGGAGGAGAGGTCAAATGTCTCTTCAGTTCCTAGAAACTGTTCTCACATTGTGGGGTCCACTCAAACTTCTTATCTTTCTTGAGGAGTTCCGTCAGAGGCTTGAAAACTTTGGAGAAGTTCTCAACGAAGCGACGACAATAGCTCGCTAAACCAAGGAAACTTCTAACTTGCATAACTATTTCAGGTGGAGTCCAGTCGAGAATGGCCTGAACTCTTTCAGGATTTACTGCAATGCCCTTTCCGGAGATCACATGACCTAGATAGGTCACTTCAAGTAACCAAAATTCACACTTGGAGAACTTGGCATAAAGACAGTGCTCTCTGAGTTTTTCTAGCACAAGTCTGAGGTGCTCAACATGTTCTTCTTCATTCTTTGAATAAATCAAAATATCATCGAGGTAAACCACGACGAACTTATCTAAGTACTCCATGAAGATTGAGTTCATCAAATGGGACAATGTTGTTGGAGCATTGGTTAGTCCAATGGACATGACTGTGTACTCGTACTGGCCATAACGAGTGACGAATGCCGTCTTGGGAATGTCTCCGTTCTTAATCTTCATTTGATGGTATCCTACTCTCAAATCCATCTTGGAGAACACTAAAGTTCCAGCAAGTTGATCATACAAATCATTGATCCAGGGGAGCGGATACTTATTCTTTATTGTGACCAAATTGACGGGTCAGTAATCCACAACCATATGATCCGTTCCATCCTTCTTCTTCACAAAGAGGACGGGACAAGCCCAAGGAGAAGAGCTAGGTCGAATGAAACCCTTTTGCAAGGACTCATCAAGTTGCTTCTTAAGATCAGCTAATTCCAAGGGTGCCATCTTATATGGTCTTCTGGAAACTGGAATAGTTCCTCGGATGAGGTCTATCACAAACTCTACATCCCTATCAGGCGGAATGCCTGGCAATTCTTCTATAAATACATCCGGAAAAACTCTTACTACCGGTATATCTTAAAGCTCGGGAAGAGGGTTGGCATTGAGTGAAAAGAGCTAACGCTTTGCAACTCGTGTTGAAACATGGACTATCTTGCCAGATGGATGCATAAGCTGAACAGACCTGGTGGAGCAATCGATCTTGTCATGGTGAGCTATCATCCAGTCCATACCCAAGATGATATTAATATCTGAAGACTTGAGAGCTATCAACAAAGCAAGGAATACAAGTCTATCAACATGGATTTCATTTCCATGGCATATTCTTGTGGTCTGCCATCTAGACCCTGGAGTCTGAATTTCAAGAGCAGTTGGCATTTCGCAAAATGACATGTGACCGGGCATAGCCTTCCGAGATGAAGGAATGTGATGCTCCAGTATCAAATAGAACTGATGCCGGATGGCAATTGACAAGGAGCATTCCAAGGAGAACTTCTGGATCATCGTTAGCTTCTTTGGCTGAGACGCGATTCACACATCCCTGTTCAATGATGGTTGACTTGGTAGGGATCACCATGACTGGTGACTTATTGCGGTAACCAGACTTTCGAGACTGAGGTGAAACAACATTGGACTGAGTGCAATTGCGAGCGATGTGGCCTGGTTCTCCGCACTTGTAGAAAATCATAGAAGTATGACGTGGAACCGCATTGACAGGCGGTCCACCAATAGGTCTGGGTGGAGCATTTGGCTGAGTTGGATGAGGCACCACACAGGATGGCCTCGATGCATATCCAGGAGGAAGCGATGAGTTCGGAACCCAAATCCGGCACTTCTGAAATCCAGAACCGTAGGTGCAAGCCAAATCACGGTTGTGCTTGCGAGATTCTTCATAGGTGAACTGAGTTGTCTCTGCATTAATGGCCTTGTTCACAAGAGCTTGGAAGGTGTCACAATGATGCAGGTGAAGATCACGACGCAACTTTGGGTTGAGACCCTTCCTGAACCTAGCTTGCTTCTTGGCATCTGTGGACACTTCTACTGTGGCATAACATGCAAGGTTCCCAAACACTCGACTGTAAACATCTATAGCCATCTTACCCTGTGTAAGGTTACAAAACTGTTCCCTCTTTTGGTCCATGAGACCTTGAGGAATATGATGCTCATGGAAAACCTTTGTGAATTCTTTCCAGGTAGGAATCTGGCCAGCTGGAATTATAGTCTCATAGTTCTCCCACCATATACTAGCAGGACCCTCCAAGAAATATGTAGCATAGGTGACCTTGTCAGCCTTGGCCACGTTCGCGGAATGGAGCTTGTTTGTGATGCTACGGAGCTAGTCATCTGCATCGAGTGGCTCAATGGAGTGATGGAAGGTGGGTGGGACAGCTTGATGAAATCACGGATTGTCCCTGTTCCAGCACGTTGATGGGCGGTGTTTTTCTGAATACGTGTCAACAAGCGATTTGACTCACGTTTGTCCTTCTCAATGTCTAACATGAGTTGTGCCAACGAAGGTGAATCCGACAAAACTTCAGCAACTTTGGTTCCACGTCTCTGGCCCTTCTTGTGACCAATGGCAACCTGGGTAATGCGGGACATCCTAATGATGAGAAACTAGGATTAGACATGGTGGCATACCAAAAGATAGGAGGGAAAGCAAAAGCATTGATCATCAAAGAAATCCTAGGGAAAAAATTGGGAAGCATAACGGCTGCGAATGCTCAGAAATGAGACATCCTGCAAAAGATTTAGGTGCCACAACACCTTAACCTGACTATCTCAAGATTCTGCTTGAGCTACCAAGCTACATAGATATCACTCAAGGACTAGATTGAAACTCAGATAAACCATTCCTATAAGTCTACAGAATAGTAACACGAGATCCTGGTAGATAGATAAGAAGCCTAGTTCTTAATCCCGGTAGAAAAGGAGAGGGTGACTCAGAATCAGAATAACACGGGGACAGGAGTAAAAAGAGCCTTACGTTCCCTTCCACAATCAATTCCCTTATATAACTAAAGAGTTGCTAGACTCAACATCGACCAGTTTGGCTTGGTAATCCTACAGTCAATCAGCTCTGATACCAATGCTATCGGGACCCCGATCCTAAGCCATAAGAATCCAGCAAGTAACACATCACATCACTTTGCGGCCTCACACACGGTTAACTACACGGCTGCCACCTTACCTGGGCCAGGACCATTTGTGTCTTTTGGCTCACGTATGCAATATGTCGCTAGCATTCAAACGTCAAATAACCCGGGTCGACATGACTAGTCGTAGAACCCAAGCGGCACATCCATACAGGAACAGGCATACGTAACCCAACAATGCTAGCATGTGTCGGCCTCTAGCATGTGTCGACGAGTCATAACAAGCTACAAGGACTCCAATACGCCATGGAACATAAATGTCATCACTGCACGTAGACGAGTCGTAGCAAGCTACAGGGACTCCATTACACTGCGAACCATTTCCCCGAAGGTACAGACACAGCAACAAAGAAGGATACATGTCGGTCAATCAATGTGTCTGGAGCAATAGCAAGCTACCAAGGCTCGGTGGAAGCACAAAGAGGCAGTTCCCTATAAAGAGTACTACCAAAGGCACACAACTAGGTGTCGAATCCCATACATATAGTTGCACATCACACGTATGCACGACATGCCCGATATACATAGATACAACTATGGCATCACAACATAACCATACAACAACACAATATTTATTTAGGAGGCTCATAAGAGCCAACATAGTGTGATATTACAAGCAGGGGTCACATGACCCAACACACAAATCATACAAACAACAAGCGGAAGCTTAACATGTCTGGGTATAGACATCTAGAAAAGAAGAAGGCTAAGAAAGCCTGTCTATCTACAAGGCCCTCCATAGGAACCAGACCTCTAGCTGGGATTCCCAAGCTAAACAGCCTACATCGATCTTATTCTAGAAACCACTAGCAAGACTGGAGTCTCCTCTGCAAAAACATAATTAACCAACAGTGAGTACTGAGTACTCAGCAAGACTTTCATCAGAACTAATTACATATGCATCGGTATCAACAAGGAGGTTGTGGGGTTCAATGCAGCAAGCCAGCTTTGACTCGGTGGCTATCCTGTACTGCGACTTTCATAACTTTGAAAAGTTTTGTTAAGCGTACACGAGTCCACTAACACCACAACAATACACCACCATGGATCCTCTCCCGTCTTCCTACGAGAGTGCCATACATGGTACTCACACTTGTCTTCAAGCTTTTATGATTAACCTTTTAAATTGTCTATGAACCATATAAGTATCCAGGTAGTCCCTATCCACGGACGAGGCTATTCGAATAGATTGATTACCCTGCAGGGGTGTACTTCGTCACACATGCTCTCGCCACTTACCGCCCTGTGCCTGTAAAAAGGCACCTCGGCAACCTTCAAGCAAAAGCCCAGCAAGGGAGTCAGCCACAACCTGACTAACCACACAAGACTCTAGTTAGGTTTATCGCCTATCTGAGACTGAACCTGCAAGCAAGTTCGACCGAAGTTTCCTCAACGGCCCCAAACGATGTGTACAGGGTTCCCAAGCCCACCTCGACGGATGGTACTATGCTTGGTACACCGGGCCACAATGCCTAGTCAGTCCCAAGCCCACCTATACGGGGTGCCACTCGGTAGACTACTAGCATATCCAATAAACACCAGAAAACTAGTTGCAACTCCTGGAAAGAGCTCAAGTCTATTAATAAGTCGAGAGAGTCAATTAAGGATCCCAATGTGCGGTAGTAGCTAATCTTGGACAACATACGCAAGACTCAGTTCTTAAGGACAGTCCCAATGAGACAACCCACCATGTACTCCTACATGGCCTCTCATCGCTACCTTTAACAAATCATGTTCACAACTTAACTCTCATCATCATAACAAGTTCATTTCACTCCGGTTCATCACCCAGATGAATCAGACCTGATACAACTCTAAGCATAGCAAGCATAGCAGCTTAAAGGCACAAAAGGGGCTCAAGCATCTACCAGGTATGCTAGGTTGCATGATTTAGCTATTTACTGTGACAATGACAGGTCATGCAGAGTAATGGGTTCAACTAACAGAACATGTAAAAGTTGAAACATTTTGTTCTAATGCACTAGGTGAGAGCAAGAGCGAGAGAGTGGTTTTGTATCGAATATGTTCAAGGGGATGCTTGCCTGATAAGACGATCAGACGTTACTGCTCCTCACATGGATACTCGACCGTATCCTCCGGAATAGTGCCTAACACGAAGAACAACCATTGAAGGGGAACAAATCAATACACATCAAATGCAACAATATGATGCATGAGTATGACATGGAAATATGATATGTTTGATTAATGCATCTAGCAACAGATTTAAATGAAGTAAGTTTGAACTCAAGGTTCAAATTCAACTTCATATATGGAGTTCCATAATGCATTTGAACCGAAATTTCCAAGTTTACCTATTTCGGTTGCTCTAACATGCATGAAAATGGTACACATGGATTCATTGGATTTTCTTGATCAATTTTTATATATAAATTATTTTCATCTGATTTACAAATTAATTTATATGAAATTTCTAAGTTTTTAGTAATTTCTGGAATTTATTTATTCCAAAATTGCAATAGTGCGTCAGCATGACGTCACAATGACGTCAGCAGGTCAAAGGCGCCAGCCCAGGTCAAACCTGGCGGCTGGGCCCCACCTGCCAGTGACTCACTCATCTAACA
This sequence comes from Hordeum marinum, assembly GCA_022496015.1. Taxonomy (NCBI): domain Eukaryota; kingdom Viridiplantae; phylum Streptophyta; class Magnoliopsida; order Poales; family Poaceae; genus Hordeum; species Hordeum marinum. The sequence continues at coordinate 466,554,132 of CM039675.1, read as the reverse complement.
GGGTTTTAATTAATCTAACTGAAAAAACAGGGTTGGGCCCTCACTCATGTGCACCCGGGGAGGCTTGCTAGGGCTGCTAGGGATGCCGGAGCCAGCGGTGGCGACCTCATTTGCGGCGGGCGGAGCTCGACCGAGGCGGCGCGCGCGCTAGAAGGGGAAAACGGCGGCGGGGCTAGGGGAGAAAGACCGGGGCCTCACTGAGGGCTTGTGGCGCCGGTGGCATGGTCGGGGACGCGCGGCGATGGCAGATCGACGGCAGCGACGGCTTTGGTCCTGCAACGGGAGAGAGAGAGCAGAGGAGAGGGGAAGAGCGAGAGCGAGAGAGAGCGGCAGGGAGAGAGAGGGGAAGAAGGGCTCGGCAAGAGGGGATGCATTGGATCTCCCGGGGGCCTCCACGACAGGCAGCCAGGTAGGAGGTGGTTGGCGCGTGCCAGCGCGCCCCTGCCACACGCACCAATCCTCCTGGCGGGAGGTTGGGGGTGACTGGCAGCTGGGCACTAGAGGAATTATTCCAAATGCCATGGCCAGATTTCAAATTTCTTGGAGCTTTTTAAAATATTTATAGCATTTTAAAACCCCAATCTGAATATTTATTGATTTAATTCAATACCCAAAATGACATTTTTTAAATATGCACCACCCTTGGTTTAGGTTGCCACATTATTCCAGAGAAGATGAACATCTTTTAGAGCCACTTTGGATTATTGAAAAATATTTTTGGTTGGGCCTATTTGAATTCAATTGTGCTAGGGTTTTGATCATCCCCATTGCAAGTTTAAAAAGACTTTAAACATGATGCAATCACAACATGGATCCTAATTCATGCTCAAGCTAGGGATGTGACACGGACGTCTTTGCATGGTCCCCCAAGGACATGTCGGGTGTTGCGAGGAAGTTCACCGAGCACAAACTCCACGTCCGGCCGGACGTCAAGCCGGTCAAGCAACCCCTGTGCCACTTCTCCAAGGAGAAGCGGTGTACTATAGGCGAAGAGATCGCCCGGCTGCTCGCAGCCGGGTTCATCGTGGAAGTATTCCCCCCGGACTGGCTGGCCAACCCAGTCCTGGTACTGAAGAAGAACAAGACCTGGCGCACGTGCATTGACTACACTAGCCTGAACAAGGCATGTCCCAAGGACCCGTTCGCCCTGCCATGGATCGATCAAGTCATCGACTCCATGGCTGGTTGTCCTTCCTGGAAGCCTACTCAGGCTACCACCAGATCAAGCTGGATCCGGAAGACTGGCTCAAGACCTCCTACATCACGCCCTTCGGGGCCTATTGCTACATCGCCATGTCCTTTGGCTTGAAGAATGCTGGCGCCACATTTCAACGGTGCATGCAGAAGTGCCTCCTCCCTCAGATAGGCAGGAACGTCCATGTCTACGTCGACGACATCGTCGTAAAAACCAAGAAGCACTTGAGCCTCCACGACGATCTTCGGGAGGCCTTCGTGAACCTACGCGAGTACAAGATCAAACTCAACCCGGAGAAGTGTGTCTTTGGCGTCCCCGCCGGACATTTCTTGGGTTTCTGCGCGTCCATCTGCGGTATCGAAGCTAACCCCAAGAAGATTAGCGTGATCAAGTGCATGCCGAAACCGACCCGGCTCCACGACGTCCAGAAGTTCACCGGCGGCCTTGCCTCGCTCAGCCGGTTCATTAGCCGGCTGGGAGAGAAGTCCATGCCCCTCTATGGGCTCCTTCGCAAGACGACTCTGATCGAGCCGGGTCAAACCAAGAGGCCAGGCACTTTCGACTGGCCTGACGAGGCAGACAAGGCCTTCCGCGGCCTCAAGAAGGCTCTCACCCACACGCCCATCCTGGCCATGCCGGCTGAGAAGGAACCGCTGCTCGCCTACATCGCGGTGACCACCCATGTCATCAGCGTCGTTTTTGGTGGTTGAGTGGCCGGAGGAGGGAAAGTCCCTGCTGGTCCAATGACCCATCTACTACCTCAGCAAGGTCCTCCCCACGTCCAAGCAGAACTACCCCCACTATCAAAAGATGTCCTACGGAGTATACTTCGCCGCCAAGAAGGTCAAGCAATACTTCCAAGAGCATACCATTACTGTGGTGAGCATGGCCCCGCTCAGCGAGATCATGAGTGGCCGGGACTGCACCGGCTGGATCGCCAAGTGGGTCATCGCCCTCGCTGATCAAGAGATCCGGTACGAGCCAAGAACCGCCGTCAAGTCGCAGGCCTTGGCGGATTTCCTCATCGACTGGGCAGAGACGGAGTTTGTCCCGCCTCCCCCAGACTCCACGCATTGGCGCATGCACCTTGATGGCTAGAAAATGAGGACCGTCCTGGGTGCCGGCATAATCCTCACCTGCCCAAAGGGTGATCGGCTCAAATACGCCCTATAGATCCACTTCGCCGCCTCCAACAACGTGGCTGAGTACGAGGCCATCGTCCATGGCCTCCGGCTCGCCAAGGAGATCGGCATCACGCGCATCCTCTGCTTCAGCGACTCCGACCTCATGGTGCAGCTAACCACTATGATCTGGTGAATGGGACGCCAGGGACGCCACCATGGCCAGCTACCGCTTCCTCGTACATCAGCTCACCGGCTCCTTCGACGGATGTGAGTAACATCACGTCCCACGAGCGGACAACGAGGCAGCGGATGCGCTGGCGAAGATCGGCTCCACCTGGCAGGCCATCCTAGCCGGCGTCTGCCTCGAACGGCTACTCAAGGCGTCGACCAAGACTTCCCCAGAATTGAAGTGAATCTTCGTGACGGCTGAAAGCCGTCTACACTTTATCAGAGCAGCTGTACTGCGGGACTCTTTGCACGATCAGAGCTATGCTGAACAAAGAAAGCATCCCCATGTCGTTGAAAGGAGTCATAGAGGTGTTATCCACCCTGCCGAAGCAAATTCAAGAGCTCAAACAACCAGCCACCCAGAAGGGAGGCATTGCTGCGATAAGCCGGGCTTTGGCTTTTGCCCCAGAGCTAACCGCTGAAGAGATGATGGATGGTTTTCCATCCAAGAAGGACGACGGCTCAGAATTCATAGAAGCCGACTATGGACATTGTATGAAGGCCTCCAGGGTATTTGCATCAGTGCTAGTGGAAGAAGTTAATGTGTCAACATATCAGGCGGCTTACAACACTGAGAACAAGCGAGTGCGTGTCCCAACCTTCAAGGCCAGGGACTTAACTCCTACACGTCGTAAGCATCACATTGCCCCTTACAATGACCCGTCTCCCATCTTTAAAGAGGCCAATTTTGAAGCTTTAATGAACTGCAACTAGGACATAGACAATCTTCAGATCGAGTAGGTCAAAGACCCTCCGCGGGATGACCCGCCGTCAAGCTGAGCAAGTTGATCTTTCAGCGGTATAATCCGGCTCCTTGACCCACCACAATTTGATCTGTGTAAAAAACTTTGTCTTGCTTTTGGGGCTCCGTAGAGAGCTTTGTAATAGGCTTAGCAAAAAACCTTGTCTTGCCTGAACTATGCCATTGTGCACATAGGAGACTGCACGGCTTAATATATATTTATCTGCCTTGTTCTTCAATCATATCAAATTTCATGGCGGCTTATCTTAAGAGACAGCCTGCAAGAATAATTAGCAGAATATTTTCTGCGTTACTGTGAGGGCGGCTTAGAATAGTACAACCCGGAGATGTTAAATCTTTCCTGACCTTGTTGTTTCAATAACTCAGGTGCCGGTTCTTCTAGGTGGACTCGCTACTAGAAGTCCTTAACAGTACAGGGTCTCAATCGAGATTGGCCATCAACTTCTTTGAAGGGCTCAGGGTCTCTAAGTGATATTAACTGATAGGAGCATAACGAACCAGAAAGAGACGCAACAGGGCATGAGTGCCCCGGTAGCCCATAAAATGCCTCTCACATGACCTAAATCTGTCGTTTTAACCTTAAACAGTGCAGGGTCTTGAAAAGATTAACTTTCTAAGAGTACGAAATGGGCCACATAGTGGAGAGTCGGCAGTAGATGAGTGAGTTTGTCCTTGTTTTCTGTTAGCCGGACCTCACGTGACAAGATACGCTGGTTTAACCTTAACCAGTACAGGGTCTCTATCGACATTGGCTGTCAACCTCTTTGAACCGGCTCAGGGTCTCTAGGCGAGATTAACTGGTAAGAGTTTGGCGGGTCACATAGCGGAGCAGCATCACCTTACAGGTAGGTTTAACTCAAACTTGGAGCGGCTTAAGAGCCAACCAAGAGGGTATGTAAGCTAAACCCGGTGGGTTGGAAGCCCCCAAATGACCTTGTTGACGAAGTCAACTTTTGGGTATATAACCCGCTTGACTGTGGCTTAAGAGCCGATCAAAAGGGTGTGATAAGCTAAACCTGGTGGGCTGGAAGCCCCCAGATGACATTGTTGACGGAGTCAACTTTTGGGTATATAACCCGCCTGACTGCGGCTTAAGAGCCGATCAAAAGGGTGTGATAAGTTAAACCCGATGGGTTGGAAGCCCCAGATGACATTGTTGACGGAGTCAACTTTTGCACAAACTGAGATATGCGAAACGGCAGAGGCCCCAACTTGAAGCGATGCCAACTTTATTCATATATATATATGTGTGTGTGTGTGTGTGCGTGTGTGTGTGTGTGTGATATTTACAATGATGGTGTACAATGTCGAGCGTTGATGACTCAAGTATAGTAAGGCTGAAGATGAGCTATATTCCACGGCCGGTGGGTCTCCTGCCCAGAAGTGCTTGACTCGTCTCGTATATCAATGAGGTAATACGACCTGTTGTTGAGATTTTTGCTGACCATGAAAGGTCCTTCCCATGGAGGGGATAACTTGTGTGCATATGTCTGATCTTGACTCAATCGCAACACCAAGTCGCCTTCTTGAAATGTCCGGGTCTTAAATCTTTGGCTATGATAGCGACGCAGGTCTTGTTGGTAAATCGCTGATCGAGCTGCCGCCAGATCGCGCTCTTCATCCAAAGCATCCAACGCGTCTTGATGCGCTGTCTCTTTATCTGCCTCAACGTAAGCCGCCACCCATGGAGAGTCATGACGTATATCACTTGGTAACATGGCTTCTGCGCCATAAACCATGAAGAAAGGCATATAGCCTGTTGATCTGTTGGGAGTAGTTCTAATGCTCCATAAGACTGATGACAACTCCTCTACCCAACAACCCAGCATTCCTTGTATAGGAACCATAAGCCGGAGTTTGATTCCTCTCAAAATTTCCTGGTTAGCACGCTCTGCCTGACCATTGGATTGTGGATGAGCAACCTTAGAGACGTCAAGTCGGATGTGCTCACTTTCACAGAACGATTGCATAGCCCCATTGGATAAGTTCGTACCATTGTCTGTGATGATACCGTGAGGATAGCCAAAGCGGTAGATCAACTTTTTAACAAACTGAACCACCGTAGCCGCGTCACACTTGCCGACCAGCTCAACTTCTACCCAGTTGGTAAACTTGTCCACTGCCACCAAGAGGTGGATCTTCTTGTCCTTGGACATCTTGAAAGGCCTGACCATATCAAGCCCCAGACTGCAAATTGTCAGGTGATTGGGATCATGCGGAACTCTTGAGCCGGTACGTCAGCACGCCGGCCGAACTTTTGACATCCATCGCACTTGCGAACCAAGTCTTCTGCATCTTTATGAGTCGACGGCCAGAAGAAACCATGTTGAAAAGCCTTGGCCAGTAGGGATTTTGAGACGGTGTGATGACCACAATCGCCAGCATGAATACCATTCAAGACTTCTTTGCCTTCTTCAGGCAAGACAAAATGTTGAAAGACGCGGGTAATGCTGCACCTATGTAACTCACCATTGATGATCATCATAGACTTAGACCGCCTGATGATCTGCCTTGCTAAGTTCTCCTCCTCAGGTAACTCACCGCGAGTCAAGTATGCCAGGTAAGGCAGCATCCAGTCAGGGATAGCATGCAGAGCCGTCACCAGCTGCCCCTCCGGCTCAGGTATAGCTAAGTCTTCCTCTGAAGGTAACTTAACTGACTGGTGATGTAGTACGTCTAAGAAAATGTTAGGCGGCACCGGTCTACACTGAGAGCCCAGCTTTCACAAGGCATCAGCCGCCTCGTTTTTGCGACTGTCAATATGATCCCCCTGATAACCCTTGAAATGACCGGCGATGACATCTACCGCGTGACGATAAGCCACCATCCGCGGGTCCTTGGAATCCCATGTGCCTGAAACTTGCTGAGCTACGAGATCTGAGTCGCCAACAAATCTAACTCGGCTCAGGTTCATCTCCTTAGCCACTCGAAGGCCATGAAATAGAGCTTCATATTCACCTGCATTATTAGTACAAGGAAACATTAACCTTCGCACATAACAAAACTTGTCACCTTTAGGGGAAGTTAAGAAAACCCTTGCCCCTTATCCTTCCAGTTGCATGGATCCATCAAAGTGCATTGTCCAATATGTGTTCGGCTTCTCCTCGGGTGCCTGACACTCGATCCAGTCGTTTATGAAATCCACCAGAGCTTGAGACTTGACCGCCGTGCGAGGTACGTATTTCAGAGTAAGAGGTCCCAACTCCAAAGAGCATTTAGCAATCTTGCCGATGTCTTCTCTATTTTGAATTATATCTCCCAACGGGGCACAGCTAACCACTATGATCTGCAGTCCTAGAAAGTAATGCTTCAGCTTACAATTCGCCATGAACAACCCATATATCAGCTTCTGCCAATGTGGATACCTCTGCTTTGACTCTGTCAGTACTTCACTGATGTAGTAAACCGGCCTCTGAACTGGATATTCTTTCCCTGCCTCCTTATGCTCAACAACGATTGCGACGCTGACTGTCTTGTTATTAGTCGCCACGTATAAGAGTGAAGGTTCGTTCTCAGCTGAAGCAGCTAAGACCGGCGGCTCAGTGAGTTGTTTCTTGAGTGCCTCAAATGCCTCAACGCCCTCGTACTCCAGACAAAGTTGTCTGTCTTCTTCATCATCTGGTATAAAGGGATAGCCTTCTCACCAAGCTGGGTTATGAACCAGCTTAGCACAGTGATTCGACCCGCCAGGCACTGAACATCATTGATGCACGCCGGCTCAAATAGAGAAGTAATAGCCTTTATCTTGTCCGGATTAGCCTCAATGCCATGCTCAGAGACCAGAAAACCCAAATGCTTGCCTGAAGGAACTCCAAAAACACACTTAGTCAGGTTAAGCATCATCTTGTAAACCCGTAAATTGTCAAAAGATTCTTTCAGGTCGTCAAGTAGAGTCTCCTTCTATTGGAAATATGCCCTAGGGGCAATAAATAATGTGTTTATTATTATATTTACTTGTTCATGATAATTGTTTATTATCCATGCTATAACTGTATTGATTGGAAACACATTGCATGTGTGGATAAATAGACAAAACTTTGTCCCTAGTATGCCTCTAGTGAACTAGCTCTTTGATCAAAGATGGTCAAGGTTTCCTAGACATTGACATGAGATGTCATTTGATAACGGTATGACAGGGTTATTACCCCTAGGTAGGCCAAAGCAACTGGGTCATCCCCCTTTCGCTTCGAAGAAAAACTACATGGCTGGCTGGCCATGGCCGGCTGGAGGACGTTCGACGCAAGCCAATGCCGGCTGGCGCCCCGGCCGGCTGGTCAAAGAGCCGGATGGACCCTTGGCCGACTGGGCACGGCTGACTGCCCACAGGTCGGCTCTTCCGTTGACCTTGGGACGGACAAGCCCCGTCCCGTCCCTCTACGCGCGGGTACGACGACACGACGTGACCAGCACGACGGGCGGCCCTGTGGCTACAGTGGCCGCTTACGCACTACGGCGCGCGACTATAGTCCAACTGTCACGGCCGCTGACCTTGGTGAGCGCGATCGGGCGGGCGAACAGTGCCAGCACACCTACACCACTCGATTACCTGCCCTGGCATGGCTACAGTGCCGCCGGCCGTATCGGAGACTTCGACCGGCTGGCGCTAGATGACGGCCCCCTGGGCGGCCCGTGCCGCGGCAGGTGGGCGACGGCCAATCGCAGAGCCGGCTGGCGGACCCCAACATGAGATGGGACCGCTCGGCTAGCGGGCCCCGCCAACAACGAGACGGCACAAGCGGCGGGACACTCTGGCCAGCTAGAGAGACTGCCAGTCGGGTCTGTATCAGCCTGAGATCGACGCTCCAGAGGATTCCCCTTTTATTTACGTTCTCGTATGTGATTCGTGTGGTTGTCGCATTCATCATCGCATCATTCGCATCATCTGCATAGCATCATCAATCATTTTCGAAAACTTGCATATGTTCATAGTTGCCGGTTCTCTCCGTTCTTGCCGTTGCCTGTTTTGAGACCAGCCACACACGCACGTGCCTACGACATCGTTTAATTTTTTTTAAAAGCGCGCTAAAAATATTCTTGGATTGGGCCGAAAACTGGCGTGCGGTCTTATTATAGTGTAGGTAGGCCGCCTGCCAAATTTCATTGCTTTCCGAGTTCGTTTGATACCCCATCGGTCAACTGTAGCAGTGCGGTCATCAGTTATTCGTCGGACGTTTTTCGGTGTTTAAAAACTAGTGTCACGGGCTCACATTTCCCTCTCTTTTTGGCCGAACACCTCTCACAGCCATGCCGCCCACTTAACCCCCCCTCCGCTTCCGGGCCGTCCGATTGAGATCGAACGGTCCGAAAACGGTGAAAACCCCCTCCCCTAGCTCCCAATCTACTATTTATACCCCCCTAGCCTGTCTAATTAGGAAAACCCTAATCCCTCCTCGAATCCCGTGCCAAACTACCCACCAGCCGCCACCTAGCCGTAGCCTCCCTCCTTCTAGCTGAGGCCTGCCGAAGCCCATCTGGGCCCGCCCCGGGCCCGGATCACCGCCACCGCTCGCCCCCGAAGCGCTCCCTACCGAGTCGCGCAGCCCGCAGCCAGCACCGCTGCCTGCTGGCCCGATCTCGCCGTCATCGGACTGTCGCCCGCCTCACTGGACCTCGTCGGAGGCCGTGCCCCGCGCCCCTATGTCTTGCCTCTCCTCCTCCCATCCCGCTCTCTATCTCTCCCCTAACCCCCTCTCCCTCTATGTTGTGCCATGGAGCAGGAGCCCCGCCATAGCCGCCCCGGATCTCCCTCACCAGGCGACGCCTCGATCGTCTGTCGCCGGGAACGGAGTCACCACGGCCGGATCTGCCGATCCCCGGCCTCTCCTACATCCTCCCCTTCGCCGGAGCCTCGCCGAGGTTGTCCTGCCGTCGCTCCATGTCCCTGCTCAGGAGCGAGCAGGGGAGCCGCCGCTCGCAGACCGCTACCGCTTCGCCCGCGGCCCAGCTCGGCGCCCTCCAGCCAGCTCAGCACCGCCTCGCCCTGGTGGGCCTCTCCACCGATCGGTCTCCTAAGGCCCAGGGTGAGCTATCCCCTGCCCCGTGCACCGTTTAGTATCCTGCACCTATGCACTATTTCGGCCCGTAGCCACTCTCGGCCCAACGTGTTGTTTTTTTCATGCTGCGATTTTCTAATAAACCTGTGAATTTCAGAATTACAGAAAAACCCCTATTTTAAAAAAGCTCATATATAATTAACCGTGCATCACATGTAAAAACTTTATATATGAAACTTGACTAGAATTTCGTGTAGATTCACAATTTCCAACTCTCGCATGTGTTTAAAATGCTTAAACTTGCTGTTTGAATCATTTTGCTTAATGCCACATTAATTGCATTGCACATGTTTATTGAATCATGCATGGAAATTAATCCAACAAGATATTTTAAACATTCATAATATTTGTAGCACATTTTCCTGCATGAGAAAATGTGCGATGTGGCATTTGCATATAATTTGTATTCATATTGGCTAAAAGGGTTTATTCCATTAACTCGCGTAATTAATTGTGAAATATTTTTCTACTTCAGCCTATCATATTATATATGTTTCTGGGGTAGAAAAATCCATATAATTTACCTGTGCATTTAGTTTTGTCAATTGAGCATTTTGTGCACATGTCATTTTTGCTATGATGCCCTTTTGTCTATTTTTCGTGTGATTTAATCCATGCATGATATGAAATAATTTTGAACATGAGATATGCCCTATGATATGTGCACTAGCACCTGGTCTTTTGCTTGCCATAGAAGTGCATGTTTAGGTGTTGTTTTAATGTTGTCAACATGCTATAAAAATTGTGCTGTTTTGAGATGCTAAAATATTTCTAAGTCTAGAATCTGTAACGTTTTGTTTCTGTCTTGGCATGTGTTTTGTTAGTGATCTAAAACCCCTTTGGGGTAGGTATAATAGAGTTATCTGTAGTTGATAATGCCCTTTAGTATGCTGTAAAGTTTCATGCCATAATATGAGTTGTAACATATAGTTTTACTGCTGTCAATATGCCTTCGTGATCAAACTGGACGGTCAAAAACTGGATTATTTTCACCAAGTCTGAAAACTGCTTAGTTCAATATGCCATGTTGTGAGCTGCCTACCATGTGATCCATGCCTCTTTTGAGTATGATATGTGAAGATGAAATGAAGTGTGTATTATATGCTACTTCCCCATGTTTAGTTTGTGCATTTTAGGATCTTGTAACTTGTTGTTTTCATGCGTGCAAAATGCTATGTTGCTGTTTTGGGCAGATTTCATATAAACCTTGTATTGTTCTTGTGGTTGAACCGTAGCTCCGTTTTGGACATGCCTCACATGAAACTTGCTTAGAATTTCATGTAGAATCATATTATTTTTTTGCATCCATGTTTTTAAGTGCTTCTTGTTGTCATTTTCATGCATTTTGCATTCATGGCATATCCATCTTGTGTTGCTCATGTCTTTTAGACCGTAGCTCCGTTTGAGATGTTCCATATATGTAAATCGACTAGAATGAGGTGTAGAATGGCATGGTATACTTTATTTTATCGTTAACAAATATAAAATATGGTTAGTTCAGATATGGACCAATTTTGAAATTAACCTATCAGGTCGTTTTGGAAATACTATAAGTTGTTTTCGACCTTATTTAAGATGCCTGGATAGTGGAGTTTACTTATGATTCACCTCTTGCCATGTCTAACAACATTTAACATTGATGAGTACCTAAACGGGAGTGAACTAAATAATTCGAACGTGGAGTCCGCCAAGCCCGAAGACTGGCTGATCGACTAAACCACCGCAGTCCGCAACTTCACCGGTACCTACAAGCGGCCTGGCCGTCCCCATGAACTCACCATGTGCGTTCAGGGGTCGGACGAATCCCTCCACGACTACTTCACCCGATGGACCGAGCTCCGCAACTCCTACGAGGGGGTGCACTAGGTGCAAGCCGTGCAATACTTCATCGAGGGCTGCCGGGACGGCACCCCTCTCAAGTATAAACTCATGTGCTCCAAGACGGCCATGCTTGCCGAGCTCATCACCAAGGCAGACAAATACGCCACAGCCAATTCGGCCATCCGGGTCAAGACGACCCTGCCCGCCAAGGCAGCAACGACGCCGGCCACGACCTCGCCGGCTGCCGACAACCGGCTACCGTAGAACAACAAACGCAAGAATGACCAGCCAGATCCTTGCTACGGGAGCTGGCAAGTCAATAGTGACCATCGAGGATCAGGAGCCAGCTGCCCAGCCTTCCGGCCAGTGCCAGCGCACCGGCAAGGCTGCCTGGCAGCCGAAGCTCACCTTCGACCAAATGCTCGATCTCCCCTGCAAGAACCATTCAGGGGCCAAACTCTCTACGCACGCGCTCCGGCAGTGCAGCTTCTCACATTGATTGGCCCAGGGGGGAAGCCTTCCGGCTCCCCCCGTGCCGCCAGCCCGCACGCCGCCCTGGCCCAAGTTGCCGCCCCGGCGCTGGCAACGACTCTAAACGACGGTCGTCTAATCAACCAGTTCCCCAACCAATACGGTTGCTACGTCGTCTTCACTAGTGAAGAGACGCGCAGACACGCTCAGCACCGGCTCCGCCGGCAACTCGCCAGTTCACGCACTAGTCGGAGAAGTCGATCACTTGGAGCCAGGCCAATCACCCTGCTGTGATGCCGAATCCCGATATCTATGCCTTGGTCCTTGACCCCACCATCGCCATCAAGGAGCGATCTTGCCTCCTCTCGCGGGTGCTGATAGATGGCGGCAGCAACATCAACATTCTCTACCTCGACACGATGCATAAGATAGGGCTAAGGATAGAAGGCCTGCAGGCGAGCCGGACAGTTTTTCATGGCATTGTGCCTGGGAAGTCCTGCTCCCCTATCGGAAAGGTAACGCTCCACGTTCTCTTCGGTGGACCCGGCCATTTCCACACGTTGTTGGCCCGGCTGGCTCTTGTCAGCTTCAAGGCGGTCCCCATTATGCTTACCTTAAGCTCAAGATGCCGAGCCAAAAGGGAACCATAACCATCAAGGGCGACTACAAGATGTCGCATGAGTGCGCTCAAGACGGCAGCCGGCTGGCTGAGGCCCTGGAGATCGCCAAGGAGAGACGGCAACTCGACCGGCTCGTGGCCCTTGCCGCCTGCTAGTCGGCCGTGCTGGGCCCTCCCTCGCAATCCGTCTGCGAGGCCACCTTCTAGCCATCTAAAGACACACAAAAATCCCGCTCGACCCGGCCAACCTGTCTCAGTGCGTCACCATCGGCTCCCGCCTCCACAGCAAATAGGAAGGCGACCTCGTTGACTTCCTCCATGACAATCGGGACATCTTTTCATGGTCCCACAAGGACATGCCGGTTGTTTCGAGGAAGTTCGCCGAGCACAAACTCCACATCCGGCTAGACGTCAAGCCGGACAAGCAACCCCTGTGCCGCTTCTCCGAGCAGCACCGGCATACTATAGGCAAAGAGATCGCCCGGCTGCTCGCAGCCAGGATCATCACGGAAGTGTTCCACCCGGACTGACTGGCCAACCCAGTCCTGGTGCTGATGAAGAACAATTCCTGGCACATGTGCATTGACTACACTAGCCTAAACAACACGTGTCCCAAGGACCCATTTGCCCTGCTGCGGATCGATCAAGTCATCAACTCCACGGCCGGCTATGACATATTGTCCTTCCTGGACGCCTACTTAGGACCACCAGATCAAGCTGGATCCGAAAGACCGGCTCAAGACCTCCTTCATCACGCCCTTTGGGGCCTACTGCTACATCACCATGTCCTTCGGCCTGAAGAACGCAGGCGCAAACCTTCCAACGGTGCATGCAGAAGTGCCTCCTGCCTCAGATAGGCAGGAACGTCCGCGTCTACGTCGACGACATCGTCGTCAAAACCGACCTCAGGGAGACCTTCGCAAACTTGCGCGAGTACAAGATCAAGCTCAACCTGGAGAAGTGTGTCTTCGGCGTCCCAGCCGGTCAAATCTTTGGTTTCTTCGTGTCCGCTCGCGGCATCAAAGCTAAGCTATCGGGACCCCGATCCTAAGCCATAAGAATCTAGCCTGTAACACATCACATCACTTTGCGGTCTCACGCACGGTTATCTCCACAGCTGTCACCTTACCTGGGCCGGGACCGTTTGCGTCTTTTGACTCACATATATGAAAGTGTCGCTACCATTCAAATGTCAAAGAACCCGGGCCGACATGACTAGTCCTGGAACCCAAGTGCCACATCCGTACAGGGACAGGCATACGTAACCCAGCAATGCAGGTATCGATCTCTAGCGCGTGTAGACGAGTCATAGCAAGCTACAAGGACTCCATTACGCTGTGGGACATAAATGCCATCACTGCACATAGACGAGTCGTAGAAGGCTATAGGGACTCCATTACACTGCGAGACATTTCCCCGAAGGGATAGACACAGCAGCAAAGAAGGATACATGTCGGTGAATCAATGTGTCAGGAGCAGTAGCAAGCTACCAAGGCTCGGTGGAAGCACAAAGAGGCAGTTCCCCGTAAAGAGTACTACTAAAGGCACACAACTAGGTGTCGGATCCCATACATACCGTTGCACGTCACACGTATGCACGACATGCCCGATATGCATAGATACAACTATGGCATCACTTCAAGTTGTCTATGAACCACATAAGTTCTCCAAGTAGTCCATATCCGAGGACGCGGCTATTCGAACAGATTATTTCACCCTGCAGGGGTATACTTCTTCACACATGCTCTCGCCACTTAGCACCATATGCACGTCATGCATCTCGGCAACCTTCAAGCGGAAGCACTGGCGTGGGCGTCGGCCACGACCGTCAATCACACAAGACCCTAGTCCAGGTTTATGGCCTATTCAAGATTGAACCCGCATGGAAGTCCGGCCGAAGTTTCCGCTACGGCCTCAAACGATGTGCGCAGGGTTCCCAAGCCCACCGTTCGGGTGCCACTTGTTACACCGTGCCACTGTGCCTGTACCGCATCATAGTCCACCCCGTCGGGCAGCATGATGGACGGCCACCAACACTTTCCCTACAAACACCAGAAACTAGTTGCAACTCCTGGACAGAGGTCTAGGCGATTAATAAGTCGAGTGGGGTCATATTTTAGGGCCCAATGTGTGGTAGTAACTGTCTTGGATCACAAACACATAACTCAGTTCTTAAAGACGGTCCCGATGAGACAATCCGCCATGTACTCCTACATGACCTCTCATCGCTACCTTTACCAAATCGTGTTCACACACATAACTTCCACACAGAAGGACATGAATACTGCCATTCCGATTCATCACCCAGATGTATCAGACCCGATACGACACGACTCTAAGCATAGCAGGCACAGTAAGTAAGCATGCATGTATGAGTAAGTACAACAACGCTCAAACAGTTGCTACTCATGCTAAGTGGTTTCAACTATTTACTGTGGCAAAAACAGGTCATGCAAAGGAATGGGTTCAACTACCGATGACATGTAACAGTTGAATCGTTGTTGTCCTAATGCAGTAGAAGGGAGCAGGAACGAGGGAGTGGGCTGATATTAGTATGCTCAAGGGGGTTTTGCTTGCCTGACAGTTCTGAAGATATCACTTCTCTTCATTAGTGTCAACGTTCACATCGTCGGAATCATCGTCTACCGAGGGGGAACAAACACCGGAAAATAGAAAGAAAGAACATATTCAATGAAATGCAACAATCATGATGTATGACATGGCATATTAAGGTACTGAATTGATCTAGAGGAATAATTGTCCAGGTTAATTGAAGTGGAATTCAAACAAGTTTGAATTCTTACTCCAAATGATATTTCATATATTATCCTAATCATAAAATGTCCTGTTTGGTGAGGTTAACTTGCTCAAACCTCCATGATCATGGCATAAACAGATTCATTGGATTTTTCTGATCATTTTTCATATATAAATTATTTTCATCTGAGTTATAGATTATTTTCTATGATTTTTAGAAGTTTTAAATATTTTCTAAAAATATTAAGTCATTTACTGATTTTTTTTAATTCCAGAGGTATTTACTGCGTCATCATGATGTCATTGTGACGTCAACAGGTCAAAGGCGCCAGCTCAGGTCAAACCTGATGGTTGGGCCTCACCTGTCAATGACACAGTCCAAAACAGAGTTTTAAGTTAATTCTAACTGTTAAATTAAAAGGGTCGGGCCCATATGTCAGTGGCTAATTAAGTTAATTAAGCAAATTATTTATTTTAATCTAATCCAGAGTTAAACAGGGCTGGGCCCCACCTGTCAATGACCTAGGTCTAATCCCCGGTCAAACCGGGGACTAATTGAGCTTTGACCCCCTGTGGGGCCCTCTGGTCAGCGGCTAAGGGGGTGGTTAGTGGCTAACTAACCGAGCCACGTCGGCTTCGACGGGGGGAGGCCGGCGGCGGCGAGCCGAGACGGCGGGGATTGCCGGAAATCCTCCTCCGGTGACCATTTGGGTGGCGGAGGCCACCTACAAGCAGCTGGGGAAGGGCCGCATCCATTAGGGCCAACGGGAGGATGCGGGGAGGTCAGGTTCGAACATGGCATCGACTACGGCGGCGATCGGAGTTCGGCAAAGGCGAGGTTAGCGGCTAGAGGACGGGGAGGACCACGAGGAGAGAGGAGAAAGAACGGGGAGGCTCACAGGGAGTCGAACGGCTCGCCAACGGGCTTGGGGACGACCGGAGCTACGCGAATCAACGACGGCGATCTCCGGTGGCCGAGGCTTGAAGAAAAACTCAGGGCGGCAACTGGCGATCTCTGGCAATGCGTGCCTCGGCGAGGAGCAGCAGCAGGACGGGGCGGAGCTTCTAGACTAGCTGGAGAGGCGAGGGGTGGCCGGGGCATCGACGGGGCGAGCAATGGCGACGACGGCCTTCGGGTCCGACGCGGGAGAGGGAGCAGGGGAGGAGGGAAGAGAGCGAGGGAGAGAGAGGGGAGGGGTCGTCCTGATCCGGACGGCTATGGTGCCTAGTCCCCTCCTCAAGTGAGGCTGGCAGGCAGGAGGCGTGGCACCCTGGCCACACTCGCCATGCCTCCCTTCGCCTCTACCTTCTGGAAGAGGTAGGGGACGACTGGCGATGGCGAGGTGGGCTAGGCCGGTCTGGGCCAGGTAAGTCCTCTCCTCTCTTTTCTTACTTTTTTTTATTTCTGTTTTCTTTTATTCTGATATTCTTCTTTTATTTTTATGGGGCCAAAATACCTGGCACATTAATGCCCAAAATTTTATAGAATATAGTCTGATTATTTCAAATTTCCAAAAAAAAAATTTGGGCATTTTTAGACAACTATCATATTTATAATGCTTTATTAATTGATTTCAGTAGCATTACTGAGTATTTTAAAATGCTATATTTGTTTGAAAATTAAGATCTCCCCTAATATGTTGTTGCCAACATTTACCAGAAACAGTGAACATTTTTGAAGAGCATTTTGGAATCATTGATAATTCAATTGTTGAAATTTTTGTTATTTGAGGAGGTGCTAGGGTTTGTCATCCCCATTTCAAGTTCATTTGAAAATAAACATGATGCCATGATGCAACTAATACAAGCAAATTCTAGGGCTGTGACATAACCCCGAGAAGATCAGCGCGATCGAGCGCATGCCAAAGCCGAACCGGCTCCGCGATGTCGAGTAGTTCATCGGCTGCCTCGCCTCGCTCAGCTAGTTCATCAGCCGGCTAGGGGAGAAGGCCCTACCCCTCTACAGGCTCCTTCGACTGGCCTGACGAGGCGGACGAGGCCTTCCGCGACCTCAAGAAGGCTCTAACCTGCGCGCCCATCTTGGCCGCGCCGGCTGAGAAGGAACCGCTGCTCGCCAACATTGCGGCGACCACCCGTGTCATCAGCGTCGTCCTAGTGGTCGAGCGGCCAGAGGAGGGCAAGTCCCTATCGGTCCAACAGCCCGTCTATTACCTCAGCGAGGTCCTCTCCGTGTCCAAGCAAAACTACCCCCACTACCAAAAGATGTGTTATGGCATATACTTCGCGGCCAAGAAGGTGAAGCAGTACTTCTAGGAGCATTCCATTACCATGGTGAGCACGGCCCCGCTCGGCGAGATCATGAGCGGCCGGGACACGACCGGCTAGATCGCCAAGTGAGACATCGCCCTCGCCGATCATGAGATCTGGTACGAGCCAAGAACCGCCATCAAGTCACAAGCATTGGCAGACTTCCTCATCGACTGGGTGGAGATGGAGTTTGTTCCGCCTCCCCCAGATTCCACGCATTGACGCATGCACATCGACGGCTCGAAAATGAGGACTGGCCTAGGTGCCGGCATAGTCCTCTCCTCCCCGAACGGTGATCAACTTAATTACGCCCTCCAGATTCACTTCGCCGCCTCCAACAACGTGGCTGAGTACGAGGCCATCGTCCATGGCCTCCGGCTCGCCAAGGAGATCGGCATCAGGCGCATCCTCTCCTTCGGCGACACCGACCTCGTGGTGCAGCATGTTGCTGGTGAATGGGACGCTAGGGACGCCAACATGGCCAGATTCGACTTCCTCATAAAATAGCTCACCGGATCCTTCGAGGGCTATGAGTTTCATCACATCCCACGGGCGGATAACGAGGCGGCGGATGCGCTAGCGAAGATCAGCTCCACCCGACAGGCCATCCCAGCCGGCATCTCCCTCGAACGGCTGCTCAACCTGTCGACCAAGCCTTCCCCAGTATCAGAGTCAATCTTCGTGTTGGCGGGTGTCGCCGGCCCATCGACGGCCTGGACCGCCTCACCCGCAACTTCACCGGCTCCCAAACCGTCGGCTGCCCAGCCGGCTCTGATCGAGCCGGCGGTGTCCGAGGCAGCCAGCCCCGATGGCACGGCCATCATGATGATCACCGACCGGCTGGCACTGGGGGGCGGCAAGCCAAACCCGAGGGCTAACCAACCAGCTTTGGGGCTCCCGAGCCGGTCGCGGGGG
The DNA here is from genome assembly GCA_022496015.1 of Hordeum marinum. Lineage (NCBI taxonomy): Eukaryota > Viridiplantae > Streptophyta > Magnoliopsida > Poales > Poaceae > Hordeum > Hordeum marinum. The sequence goes on along the minus strand of CM039675.1, from coordinate 466,535,918 downwards.
CTGGCGAGCCGGTCCCGGGGACTGATCAACCAGTCCCAGGGACTCCCGAGCCGGCCGCCGTCTCGGCCCCCTCGTGGGCCCAACCCAGCCTAGCGTTTCTTCTGTGAGGCGAGCTGCCTCCGCACGAAGCTCTGGCTAGGCAAATCCAGCGTCGGGCCGCGGCCTATGGCATCATCAACAACGAGCTCGTCCATCGCAGCACCACCGACATCTTCCAGCGATGCGTCAAGGTGGAAAAGGTTCTAGAGATCCTCCTCGACATTCACCAGGGCGAGTGCAGGGATCATGCCGCCTCCCGGACCCTGGTGGCCAACGCTTTCCGCCACGGCTTCTTATGGCCAACGGCCCTCAAGACGGCCAAGAAGTTGGTCGACGAGTGCGAGGGCTGCCAACGCTTCAGCACGCAAAGCCACCTGCGGGCAACAGCCCTCCACACCATCCCCCTCTCGTCGCCTTCCATCGTTTGGGGGCTGGACATGGTGGGCCCATTCAAGACCGCTCGAGGCGGCATGACGCACTTGCTGGTGGTTGTATACAAAATTAACCAAGTGGATTGAGGCGCGACCAATCAGAAAGCTGGACGGCGCCAGGGTCATCCGATTCATCGATGACATCATGGTACGCTACGGCGTTCCCCACAGCATCATCACCGACAACGGAACCAACTTCGCCAAGGGCACGCTCGCACGCTTCTACTCCAAGCAAGGAGTCTGGCTTGACCTGGACTCCGTCGCTCATCCACAGTCAAATGACCAGGTCGAGAGGGCGAACAGCCTCATCCTATCCGGCATCAAGCCCCGACTCATGACGCCGCTGGTAAGGACGGCCGACTACTGGATCGATGAGCTGCCGGCCATCCTTTGGAGTCTCAGGACCACCGCGAACCGGTCAACCGGCTACACTCCCTTCTTCCTTGTGTATGGGTTCGAGGCGATCATCCCCACCAACATCGAGTTCGATTCGCCTCGGGTCGCCCTATACATGGAGAAGGATGCAAAGGAGGCAAGAGAAGACGGCGTTGACCTACTCGAGGAAGCTCACAAACTGGCCTTGAGCCAGACGGCGATCTACCAGCAGAAGCTCTGACACTACCACAGCAAGCGGATCCGTCCGCTCTCGTTCCGCAAGGGGGACCTGGTCCTCAGGCGGATCCAATGAACCGACGGACAGCACAAGCTGTCCTCCCCATGGGAGGGCCTGTTCATCATCAGCAAAGCACTACACAACAATGCATACTACCTCATAGATGCCCAGAAGATGCAGAAGCGCAAAAGAGATGCCTCCGGTGAAGAGATGGAGGACCCATGGAATGCGGCCCTTCCGCGCCCGTTTTACTGCTGAAGGAACCAGTGCATGTATGTATCCCCACCCTTTTGGTCTTATGAATGCAATGGGCACCCCATGCCGTCTCTTGGGGTGCGCCCCATTTCGTTTCCCTCAAAAGTGTTCCTCACTCAACGGCTCCCCGACCCAGCTCCCAGACTCGGGGGCTAGCCGGCTGGGCCTAGAAATGCCTCTCCAAAAAATGGCAAAGTAATGTGAGTAGACCAAACTTCCACACCCTTACCAGCTATAGAACCGGCTCTCGGCTATCTGGCTGATGGGGCCTCGGGGCGGCAAGGTTTGGCTCACACGAAAGGTCAAAAAAAGGCAGACCCTTTCGAGGCCCAGCCGGACCCTCGCCGCGTCTCTACCACTCTACTTATACCGAAAAACCTCACGATTCCTAAGTTTTGAACCGACTACCCTGAGGCAGACGCCCTGACCCAGCTATAGACCGGTTCCCGGCCGTCGGGCTGGCGGGGCCGAAACTAAAGGGGAAAGGAGTGGAAACGAAAAGAGTCGAGGTGGGCAAAAAAGGATAAGGATGAGGCGGCATGAGTCACAAGGCAAACACGACAAACTATTCTTGGCATACATATTAAGGCAAAAGCGACCCACGGCCAGCATTCAGTTCATTACACAAACACCCCAGTGGGTGGATTCAAGTTTTACATGCAGGGAGAAAAATAGCAAGATAAGAAAGATGCCCGGGGGCTCAGGCCACCGGCGCGTCGCCAGGCGGCGTGCCCCTAGCCGGCGTGTCATGGGGCGGCTCGGTCATCGCCTCGGAGGTGGTCGCGGCCTTCGGGTCGGCCTCATTAGCCTTCGAGGTGGGCCCCTCGGTCTTAGCCGTCTTGCTGCTTGAGTCAGTGCTCTCATCAGCGACTTCATCATCATCCGGGCCCTGAGGGATGCCGAAGGAGTCCTTTGGCAGCGGCTCGCCATCCTCGCCAAGGGCCGGCAGGAACTCGTGCGTGTCGACGTACGATGCGAGCTCGTTGGCCCGCTGGACAAGGGCCGGCTCGCGGGCCTCCCGCTCCGCGGTCGGAACGTCCTGCATGGTCGCCAGCCGGCCCAGGTCCACGCCACGGTACCAAGGCATAACGAACCGGAGCCCCATCTGTGCTCCGGCTCGGGCAGCCGACACCTTCCAGGCTTCGAGGTGGGGGATGGCATGCTCCAGCCACTGAGCCACACGGTGCGTTAGAGCTCCCCCGCGCCCCGACCACAGGGCGATGATGACCTCCGTGCCGGCGGTCTTGAGCCGCTCCACGCTCTGGTCAAGATGGGTCATCCGCATCTCGACGGCGAGCCCGATCTCCTCCACCCCAAGGGCGAAGTGAAGCGCTGCCTTGTGCTCTGACACTAGGGCTGCCTGCGAGGTGTCGAGGGAACCCTTGACCTCCTCGAGCGTCCTATCGAGGCAGGTCACCTCGCCTTGAAGGGTGGCCATCCTCAGGGCGGCGTCAGCCGCCTCCTTGACGTCCACCTCCCGGGCCGCCACCTCCCTTGCCACCTCGGACTTGAGCCGGTCCCGAGCTGCCTCCTCGTCAACCAGCAGCGCCGCGAGGGGTCCATCTCCTGCTCGGCCGCCTGGACGTCCCACGCCAGCCAGTCCTGTTCGGCGACAAGCCCGGTCTTCTCCCCTCCGAAGGTTGGCCAGCTCACCTGCAAGACACAACCAACGTCAGCCGACTCCTGGGGGCTATATGCCCCTCCTACGAAGTGCAACCAACCTTGCACACGCGCCAGCTCCTCCTCCAGGAGGTAGAAGACGTATTTGGCGCGGACGTGGATGGTGACCACTTCAGCGAATAGCTTCTGCCGCAGGGAGGTTCCCTCCTGTAGCGAAAAAGGCAAAGGTGAAAACATGCTCAAAAGAGATCCGCCCCGGCTGCCCGTCAACCGGTCAGCCGGCCCGCATCTCGGGGGCTACACCCAGAGGGTGCGCTCGCGTGCCCCCACTAAAAGCTCTAAGGCAAAGTGTCGACTTACCTTCGCATGCTGAAGGGCGGCGTCTGCCGCCTCCGCAAACTGGGGCAGCTCCTGCCGGCACCGGTCCAGGACACTTCGCAAGTCCGCGAAGGAAGGGACCGGACCGCCTGCCTGGGGGGCCGGCAGGGCCGGCGCGCTCGCCAGTGCTTCCCAGTCCCGGACAACCTTTTGCATCGACCGTAGGGTCCTCTAGGCCCGGCCTCTGCTGCCGCCCGGGCTTGCCGCGGCCCCAGCCTCCGAGGGCGGATTGATGAAGGCAAGGGGCCGAGATTCGCTTCCCGCCGCCCCCCTTAACCCCCCCCCCCCCTCGCCTAGTGCCGTCACCACCTCCTATTACGGCCACTCTAGCGCGTCGGGCACGCGGGAAGGCACCTCCACCTCCATGGCCGCCGCCTCCAGTGCCGGCTCCGACATCGCCTCCGGGGCCGCCAGGACCTCCGGCACCTCGACCCGGGCCGGCTCGGCCGCAGGCGGGGTCACCTCCAGCACCTTAGGCCGGGTCGCCTCGTGAGCCGGCTCCGTCGTCGCCTCCCTTGCCTGGGCCGTCTCTTGCGCGGGCAGAGGTGCTAGCGGGTTCATAGCCGCCCCTCACGGATCGCTCGACGGAGGCCTCGAGATGCAGGTTGAGTTCGCTGCCGGGTCCGAAGCCCGCGGAGGCTCTGCCGCCCTCTCCGTCACCGGCTACTCGAGGTCCTGGAGTGCATGGCCCCTCCTGGAGTCCCGGACCTGGAGGCTCGTAGCTCCGCGAGCCTCCTCTTATCCTCCCCCTGGGTGGCCGCATGCTTGCGCGCTAGCCGGCTGGCTCCATCAATCGGCTCCCCCGCCGGCTCCTCCTCGTGGAGCTCGATGGGGTCGCTGCAACGGCCAAGGACCGGTCATTGACCGGCTCACGAGGCGAGAGCAAAAACCTTATGCGAAATAAAAACTTACTCGATGACAAGGAGCAAGGACCGCTTGGCGCGTGGCAGTAGCTTCCGAGCGGCCACCTTCACCCGCTTCGGGCCGGGCGGCAGGGCCGCCGACCCCCTGAGCCGTCCCCTTTCCCCCGGCCGGCCACTCCAGCCATCGGGGCTTGAGTCGGCCCCTTTCCCCCAGTCGTCCTCTCTAGCCGTCGGGGCTTGAGCCAACCGCTCCTCGCTCCCCGGCCCTGGCGCGCTTAAGGAGGAGGCTCGTTCAGAATCGTCAAGGTGTCATCATCGTCGTCGTCATCCGTCCAATCCTTGATTGAGGGGCATGAGGGAACTCACCCACTCCACTGGGCTCCCCGGCCATGCCGGATCCTCCGGCTCCACTGGGAGCGCCGGTTCGTGCGTCCGCCGGCTCGTCGGCTCCTCCCGAGGAGTCCACTCCTTCCTCCAGGGGGCCTCCCGTCTGGTAGTCTTTGGAGTCATAGTTCTCATGCTCCGCCTCGAATATCTGCGGTTGTGGGCCGTCCGACATGTTCTTTTGCACCAGCAGCTATGGTCAGCACATCAAAGTAAGTTCTCCAGCCGGTTGGCTGGCTAGGGAATATCAAGAGAAAAAGAGCCACCTTGACGAAAAACTTACCAGGGGAGGCCGATTGATGCAGTCATACGGCTCCATGCCAAAGGACCACGAGGTGGTCTTCAGCTTGAACATCGTGAGGGCGTTCACCCGCTTCACCACCTGAGTGGCCGTCAACTCGACGGTGGACAGCCGGCAGGGGTCGAGCCGGCCGGACATGTCGCAAATCCGGTGTGGCCTCATCTGGAGGGGCGACACCTGACACAAGATAAAGGCCGCCACCAGGTCGGTGGTAACAAGCCCCTCGGAGCTCTTCATTTGCGTGAGCCAGGCAAGCTCGTCCAAGGCCACGCCGCGCGGGGCAAACCCCAGCCAGTTCTGCTGGGAGGACTGCTTGTCCTCAAACGGCGGCAGCCGGATGTAATCCATCATCGTGTCGACATTCTTCACGTAGAAGAACGTCCCGTTCCACCCCTTCACGGAGTCGATAAGGGAAAGAGGAGGAAAGCGAGCAACGCTGCGGCAGCACACCATCGTGCCCCCACAGGCGTCGCTTTTCAGAGGTTTGAGGTAGAAGAGAGCATTGAAAAGGTCGATGAAAGAAAGGATACCGAGGTACCCCTTGCACAACGTCACGAAGGGAGAGAGGTAAAAAATCAAATTCAGGCCAAGGTTGTGCGGCTGGAGGTCAAAGGTATCGAGGATAAGACGAAAGAAGATAATCACCGGGAGCCCGAACCCCCGGGAGAAGTGCCAGAGGAACACAACGTGTTCCCCTGGCTGTGGCGCCAGGGCTATCTCGTCGCCCGGCGTGCGTGCGGCCACCCGCTCCGCCGGCGGCAGCATGTGCGCACAGCGCAGCTCAACGAAGTCCGCCTCGACCATGAAGGAGCGAGCCCAGCTGCCACCACATCCATCGACCATCACGGCGGCGGTGCGGCGTGCGGGCGTGGGTGCGGGCTCGGTTGCGACGACATGCGAGGAAGGAAGAGAGGCAACGAAGAAGGGCAGAAAGGAGGCAAGTGGGGCGTGGATACCTCCGCCTCCTACCCTTCCTCTCCTTTTATAAGGGAGGCCACGACCGGGGGACGTGGGATCGATTGCGCCCACTCCCCCCAGAAACTCCGCATCCATGGGTGGCCCCAGGCCATAACGGCCGCTTCGGGGCGCAGAGGATCCTGCCCTGCACCCTGAGGCCTACGGGGCTACACCTGGGTCCTAGCGCGCTAGGCCCAGGCGATGTCCCGTCTCCTTGCATGCACGGGACCCACCGCATCATTACACGCCGTGTGGCGTGCCGCATGTCGACGCGGGTCCCCGGGCGGCGTGCCGGTACCCGAGGCGTCGGGTCCAACGGCCGACCTGGCTGCCCCTTCGCCTTTGAGCCGGAGGCGGGTGGCGCTAAGGGGAAGCCGCCGGCTCGGCACCGTCCTCCAGACGCAGGCCCCCACCAGCTTCGGGGACTACTGACGGGGTTATTACCCTTAGGTAGGCCAAAGCAACAGGGTCTTCCCCCTTTCGCTTCAAAGAAAAACTACGCGGCCGGCTGGCCGTGGCCGGCTAGAGGACATCTGGTGTGAGCTAGTGCCAGCTGGAGCCCCAGCCGGTTGGACCCTCGACAGGCTAGGCACGGCCAGCTGCCACGGGCTGGCTCTTCCGTTGACCTTGGGACGGACATGCCCCATCCCGTCCCTCTACGCGCGGATACGACGACGCGACGTGACAGGCAAGACGGACGACCCTGTGGCTACAGTGGTCGCTTACGCACTACGGCGCATGGCTACAGCCCAACCGTCCTGGCCGTTGACCTTTGTGAGTGTGACCGGGCGGGGGAATAGTGCTGGCACGCCCTCGCCACTCGATTACCTTCCCTCGCGTGGCTACAGTGCCGCCGGCCGTACCGGACACTTCGGCCGGCTGGTGCTAGACGATGCCCCCCTGGGCGGCCCGTGCCACGGTAGGTGGGTGAGGTATTGGAAATATGCCCTAGAGGCAATAATAAAATGGTTATTATTGTATTTCCTTGTTCATGATAATTGTCTATTGTTCATGCTATAATTGTGTTAACCGGAAACTGTAATACACGTGTGAATACATAGACCACAACATGTCCGTAGTGAGCCTCCAGTTGACTAGCTCGTTGATCAATAGATGGTCACGGTGTCATGACCATGGACATTGGATGTCGTTGATAATGGTATCACATCATTAGGAGAATGATGTGATGGAAAAGACCCAATCCTAAGCATAGCACAAGATTGTGTAGTTCGTCTGGTAAAGCTTTTCCAATGTCAAGTATCATTTCCTTAGACCATGAGATTGTGCAACTCTCCGATACCGTAGGAATGCTTTGGGTGTGCCAATCGTCACAACGTAACTGGGTGGCTATAAAGGTGCACTATGGGTATCTCCGAAAGTGAATGTTGGGTTGGCACGAAACGAGACTGGGATTTGTCACTCCGTATGACGGGGAGGTATCTCTAGGCCCACTCGGTAAGACATCATCATAATGAGCTCAATGTGACTAAGGAGTTAGCCACGGGATGATGTGTTGCGGAACGAGTAAAGAGACTTGCCGGTAACGAGATTGAACAAGGTATAGGGATACCGACGATCGAATATCGGGCAAGTATCATACCTGTAGACAAAGGGAATTGTATACGGGATTGATTGAATCCCCGACATCGTGGTTCATCCAATGAGATCATCATGGAGCATGTGGGAGCCAACATGGGTATCCAGATCCCGCTATTGGTTAGTGACCGGAGAGGTGTCTTGGTGATGTCTACGTGTCTCCCGAACTCGTAGGTTCTACACACTTAAGGTTCGATGATGCTAGGGTTATAGGGAAATAGTGTACATGGTTGAGGAAGGTTGTTTGGAGTCCTAGATGAGATCCCGGACATCGTGAGGAGCTCCAGAATGGTCCGGAGGTAAAGATTCATATATAGGAAGTGAGGTTTCGGTCACCGGAAGTGTTTCGGGCGTCACCGATAGTGTACTAGGACGACCGGAAGGGTTCCGGGGGTCCATCGGGAGGGGCCACGGGCCCCGGAAGGTTTCATGGGCAAGAGTGGGAGGGAACCAGCGTCTAGGTGGGCTGGTGTGCCTCCCACCCCAGTCCAAGGCGCAGCAAGGGGTGGAGGGGGCAAAGCCTAGGCGTGGATGGGCCCAAGGCCCACCCTAGGGTGCCGCCCCTCCTCCCACCTTGGCCGCCGGCCGTCCCATCTAGGGCTGCCGTAGCCTCTAGGGTGGGAACCCTAGATGGGGTGCCTCCTCCTTCCTCTATATATATGTGGGGTTTTGGAGGGCTGCAACACACGAGTTCCTCTCCTCTCAGCGCAGCCCTACTCCTCCCTCTCCTCGTTCTCCGTAGTGCTTGGAGAAGCCCTGCCGGACACCATGCATCTCCACCGTCACCATGTCGTCATGCAGCCGGAGCTCTCCCACAATCTCTCTTCCCTCCTTGCTAGATCAGGGCGTAGGAGACATCAACGGGCTGCACGTGTGTTGAACGCGGAGGCGTCATTGTTTGGCGCTAAGATCGGAGTCCACCGCGATCTGAATCGCTACGAGTACGAATCCACCAACCGTGTTCTTGTAACGCTTCTGCTTAGCGATCTTCAAAGGTATGAAGATGCACTCTCACCTTACTCATTGCTGGTTTCTCCATAGATAGATCTTGGTGAACATGTAGGAATTTTTTTGATTTACTACTACGTCTCCTGTTGGGGATATAACCCCACGATATGACCTGCCCTGGAGTCTCCGGGTCATGTTGCTGGATCGTGAGCCGGCCCAAGGGTGAGCCGTAAGACTGGTGGCCCAGGGAGATAGGCAGCTCAAGGTGTGGGCCGCACGACAGCCCGGACGGAGAAGACCCGGGCGTGTAAACCGTATCAAAGTCAGCTTGGACAAGAAGATAGAGAGAGACTCGGACATACAATAAGACTCGGTTAACAATTGTAACGACCCGGTGGTCTTGACCTCCTATATAAAGGCAGACCCGGGGCAACTTAGAGGATAGGTTATCAAGAACTAGGTCAAGCCTCTAGATCCTTGTAATCGATACACAAGCAATACAAACACAAGTAGGACGTAGGTTATTACCTCGACTTGAGGGGCCGAACCTGGGTAAATCCATGTCTTTCGTCCCGATCAACCCCTTTGAGTCCACCCCGTTAGCGATGGCCTCGAATCCAAGTCCGTTCACCCGAACATCTGCCATGATAAATCCATGATAGTTGGTGGCGGCTCTGCATGCTATCCCAGACTTGACTATTCCTCATTTAGCGTATCTGACACGCGGCGAGTTGCCTCAAAAGGAGGATCTGGCCAGGAAAATCACCCAGCATTCTAAGTCTATGACGATTATCGATGGTGAGTTACATAGGTGTAGCGTGACGGGTGTCTTTTAGCGTTGCGTCTCACCGGAGGAGGGCCGGCAGATCTGGAGTGATATTCATGCTGGCGACTGTGGACATCATGTAGGCTCAAAATCTTTGGTGGCCAAGGCTTTTCAACATGGGTTTTTCTGGTTGACGGCTCACAAGGATGCAGAAGACTTAGTCTGTAAGTATGATGGCTCTCAGCAGTTTGGCCGGCGTGCTCATGTTCCGGCTGAAGAATTGAGGATTATACCAATCACTTGGTCGTTTGCGGTCTGGGGGCTTGATATGGTAGGACATTTCAAGAGATCCAAGGATAAGAAAACATAACTTCTGGTGGCGGTTGATAAATTTACTAAGTGGGTAGAGGCAGAGCCGGTCAGCAAATGCGACGCGGCTACAGTCGTTCAAGTTATTAAGAAGTTGATCTATCGATTTGGTTACCCGCATAGTATCATTACGAACAATGGAACAAATCTATCCAAAGGAGCTATGAAAGCGTTCTCTGAGAAGGAGCATATCCGACTTGATGTTTCAGCCGTGGCACATCCACAGTTTAATGGTCAGGCGGAGCGAGCCAATCAGGAAATTTTAATAGGAGTCAAACCATGGCTCATGGTTCCTTTAAAGCGGACACCCGGATGTTGGGTTGAGGAGTTTCCTTCCATCTTATGGAGCATCAGAACTACCCCTAACACATCTACAGGTTTCACGCCTTTCTTCATGGTGTATGGTGCTGAGGCGGTTCTACCCACCGATATCCGGCATGACTCACCAAGGGTGGCGGCTGATGTTGAGACGGACAATGAGGTAGCACGCCAAGATGCGTTGGACGCCTTGGATGAGTTAGCAGCAGCCAGGTCGGCAATTTATCAACAAGAGCTGTGACGCTATCATAGCCGCAGGGTGAAGACCCGGACGTTCCAGGAAGGTGACCTGGTGCTCCAGCTGATTCAAGACCAATCTGGAATGCATAAGTTATCTCCACCATGGGAGGGTCCTTTTGTGCTCAGCAGAAACCTTAACAATGGGTCATATTACCTCATTGATATCCGAGATGAGTCAGAAACCGCGGGTCAAGAGACGTTGCAGCCATGGAATATCGCACATCTGCGACCATACTTTACTTAGCAGGCGTTAAAAGCCGCGATCATTGTATATATCATGTTTACATGAGTAAAAGCTAGCATCCCCGCAAAGACTGGGGCCTCTGCTCTTATGTATGTTTTTGCACAATCAAGATAAAAATTTCTCCGGCTCAAAAATTTGAGTTGAATCCTTTGTTCGCCGTAAAAACGGCTGATCTATCATCCGGCATTATGCCCAATTAAGCACTATTGCAAAGAGGCTTCTTGCCTTCGGGTATAGCTTACATCTCCTTTGCACGGTCAGCTATTTTCAAACTGTTGCAAGGAGGCTTCTTGCCTTCGGGTATAGCTCACATCTCCCTTGCACAACCGGCGTTATGCCCAATCAAGCACTATTGCAAAGAGGCTTCTTGCCTCCGGGTATAGCTTACATCTCCTTTGCTCAGTCAGCTATTATTAAACTGTTGCAAGGAGGCTTCTTGCCTTCGGGTATAGATTACATCTCCCTTGCACAGTTGGCTTTATGCCTAGTTTGGTTACATTAAGTGCTATTGTTGGTGGAGGCTTCTTACCTTTGGTATAGCTTACATTACCCTAAGACAACAGCGTGTACACAAAATTCCAGTTGTTTATCAACTGCGGCCATCAAAGGGGGCTTCTTACCCACGGGTTCACTTATCTCACCCTAATGGCCGGCTTTATGCCACTTCCGGTTACTTATTAACCACGGTTGTCGAAGGAGGCTTCTTACCGACGGGTTCGCTTATCTCACCCTAACAACCGGCGTTTACACCAAAACTCAATTGCTTATCAACTGTAGCTGTTGAAAGAGGCTTCTTGCCTTTGCGTATAGCTTACATCTCCTTTCAACCGCCGGCTTTATGCCACTTTCGGTTACTTATTAACCACGGTTGTTGAAGGGGGCTTCTTACCGATGGGTTCACTTATCTCACCCTAACAACCGGCGTTTATGCCAAAACTCAGTTGCTTATCAACTGTAGCTGTTGAAAGAGGCTTCTTGCCTTCGGGTATAGCTTACATCTCCTTTCAACAGCCGGCTTTATTCCGTCTCAGGCTAGTTATCAGCCGAGGCTATCGATGGAGGCTTCTTGCCTTGGAGTATAGCTTACATCTCTCATCGATAGTCGGCGTTCGTGCATACAACATTTGCTGTTAAAAGGAGGCTTCTTACCGTCATGTATAGCTTATATTACCGTTCATACAGACGGCTTTAGGTCGCTTCCGGTTCATAGAGGCTTCTTAGCATCAGGTATAGCTTACATTATCCTAAGACAACCGGCTCCTTAATGGATTCATCCGACAAGAGCCGGAGCCATGATGCTCTGGTTGACAAAATTCAATTTGCCAAAAATATTATCTAGCTTTAATCTTCTGGAGAAGGAATGATGTCTTCAAAGATAAACACCCCTCATGAAAAAAGCTCAAGGTATATTTATGCAAAGGAGCGAGCAATCAATGGAGAGCCTGCAATACATAAAGTTGAAACAGAGAGATTAAAATATATACATTCGGCAACGACAGGGTCATCCTTACTCTATTACAAAAACTACTCTCAGAAGGAGCAAAAGGCATTACCAAGTTTCAACCGCTCACGGAGGGTCATTACATGAGTCAGTACATGAGTCTGTGCTCAAAAAGATTAACAGAACAAATTTCAGTTATTGGCCGACTCATCCCGCTCCGGTTCTTCCGCTGGCTTTATCTGGAGATTTCCCAATTCCCAATTACAGTCAGCCAGAGCAGCGAAAGACCCTTCAAGCAAAGGGGACGCGTCAAGCTCACAAGGGAAGAGGTCCTTACTGCGAGCGGGTGTCAGATCCTTCCACTCGTAGAGAGGCCCGCGGATCCTCTTCTCCTCTGTGTCGTAAGCCGCCTGATAGGTGTTCAAATCAGCTTCATCCGCCACCACAGAGGCCAGATAACGCGTCTCTTTGACACACCCGATGTAATCTTCTTCGGTGAACTCTGAGCCGTCATCTTTTTGGACGGGTAACCATCCATCATTTCTGCCGGCGTTAGCTCGGGGGCGAAGGCGAGAGCTCGGCTCAATCGAGCAACAGCTCCTTGGCGGAAGGCGGACTTCTTCAGCTCCTCTATTTGCTTGGGCATTGTGGAGAAGAGTTCCAAGACACCTTTCAGAGCGGTGGGCATCTTCTCCTTGTATTGAACCGTCTTAATCGTGAAAATAGCGCCGCAATAAAGTTGTTCTGCAAACGTGTAAATAGCCTTCAGGGGTAAAAGGCTATCTGAAACCAATTGCCGGCTTCTGGGGCCTGTATAGGTCAAACAAAGCAAGATGAGTCGCCATCACAACAGATAAATGAGACATGCTCGAAACATGAAGTGAGTAAGAACTTACCAAAGAGAGCGGCTGCCATCTTGGTTATATGACACTTTAGGCCTTGAAGCTCATCCGCCACGGCTATCAGCTGCTGGTCGGCGTCATCCGCTCGCTTGGTCAACGCAGCTTTCTCCAACTCAGTAGATTTCTTTAGTGAAGCAAACTCTAACTTAATATGGACCAGCTCTTCAGACAGCAGCCGACACTTTTCGTCAGAGACGCTGTGGGCCTCTAGTTGAGCTAGAAGGTTTGCCTTCATATCAGACAATTGAGAGCCGTCTTCGTTTAAAGCTTCCTATAATACATCAAAATACAGAATAAGTCGCCAAAATACAGAACGAGTGTTAAAAGAAAATTTATGCAAGTCTCAAACAGATTGCAAGCAATATATTTGACACTTGGGGGCTAATGTATATTTGATCTTTCAGCATGCAGCGCAGTTCTGGCTCATCTTCTTCGAAGTTAAACCGGAACTTGGGGGCTACACTATGGCTCTTCAATTTACTTCTAATAGAAGATCCGACTCAACTTCATCAAGCATAAGCCGGCCCTTGGGGACTACGACTGGCGGTTTAAGTTATCTAAGGGAAGATCCGACTCAATTTTGGCAAATTAAGCCGACTCTAGGGGACAATGGCTATGAATTTTTTCTAACAGAAAGTTAAACAAAGACCCCGCTCAACGACTGAGTACATTGAACCGGCCCTTGGGGGCTAAGCAAGGGTATGGCAACAGGAAGAGTACCTCGTATTTTGTCTTCATTAAAGAGACCAGCCGAAGTTCTAGATCCCGGCTGGTGGTAACCCGGTTTATATACCCGGCGTGGAGCTCCTCGGCAATCATCTTTTTGTACGAAGAGTCAAAGTTCAGCTTCTTCAAGGCCTCGGCACGAGCTCAGTAGAGCTGGTGCTTCGAGTCTGTCGACGCTCGGCCTGCTGTTGCTTTCTTAAGAGAAAATCGGGAGCCACATAAGCAAGAGGGTGAGAAAGAGGAACTTTTCTAATAACCCGCCGTGGCTTTCGGGGGACGAAACATTTTGAGCCGGAAGAAACATAATTTACCTCAGGAGCATTGGCGCAGCTGGTTTCCACTTCATCCTGGGAGTAAAACAAGCATTAATAAAGCAGGAAGGTAAAATATCAAACAAAGCAATTAAAGTATTACCTCTGAGCTGGATGATGGTGGAGGGTCAAACAAATTGTCTTATGGGGCATCTTTTTTAGCCCTCTTGGTCGCGACCTTCTTCCTGGATTTCTTTAGAGGGGCAACATATTCCTTCTTCCAGAAGTCTGAGTCGGCCTATAGGAATGACCCGGAGAATGAATAGAAAATCAACAAAGTACAAGCAACATCTAAGAGACAGATGGGAAGAGATTAACTTACACCGGGAGCCGGATTATTGACGCACAAAGGCGCTAGGCCGATGGCGTTGCATGAGCCGGAGGCTTTGTGGACAAGGCTCCGGATGGTAGTGGTGATATCATCCTCTGTCAGTGTTGACTCGCTGAAGCACAACGAGCTGTCATATTTGCCTTCATACTCGCACATAAGCCGACCTCTGCGGCTTAAAGGCATGATCCGCCAAGAAATCCAGCAGCGGATCAAATCCAATCATATTAAACCGTTGGCCAGGAGCGCTTTGATCTTGGTGTGGAACGGCTCGTATCTCGCACGCTCCGAGGCTGAGAGCCAGCCGGGAAGCTCTGTGTCTGTCCTAAGCCGGGACGGGCGGTAACCCGCCAAGGAGTGCTCTTTCTCAGGAGAGGTCTCTTGGCAGTAGAACCACGTTTTATTCGAATCCTTTGGGTGACTCGGCATTGGAGTGGCAGGAAAGATGATGTCTCGGTGGCGTTGAATAGAAATGCCGCCCAGCTCCAGGCTCGGACCACCCTTCATTTCAGTTTGGCAGTTGGCATAGAAGAACTCTCGAAAGAACCCCTCGAACGGCTTAGTTTGCAGATAAGCCTTGCAGAGAACTTGGAAGTTGCAGATGTTTGAGACGGAGTTGGGTGCCAAGTCTTGAGGATGCAACTTGTTAAAATGAAGAACATCCTGGAAAAACTTAGGGCCGGGCGGCACGAACCCTCGCTCGATGTGATCAGTGAAGATGACTATCTCTCCTTTTTGGGGAGAAGGCCGGGTCTCTTTACCCGGAACCCGCCAATTGAGTACCTCTTTGGGAGGGAGAGTACCCGCTTCAACATAACCTACTAAGTACTCCTTCGTAACTCAACAACCAACCCAGTTGCATGAGTTGGACGCACGAGACATATTGGCGGCATAAATACTGTGCAAGGTAAAGGACGTGATGAGTCAAGAGCAAGCAAATATTTATGATGGCTTACAGGTTTAAGGGTTCTACGGATAATGTGGAAAGACTCGGTTGATGAGAGTCGGAGAAGCTTAGCGACTCAACAGAGGAAAGGAAGATTGAAAATCGGCTTAGTCCTAAAAAACAGATTCCGCAAACTACTACTATGGCTAGGGATCTACAAAAGCGGAGAAAAAGGATTTTAATCCCGACCTAGCGATGAACAGCAGAAGGAAAGAAAATGGAGTGGAGCCATCACGGTCCGTGCATTACGCGCGGCAGGCCCACACGCGGCGGCGAGGCGAGAGCGCAATCTAAAGCCGCCAACGACGTCGAGATATACTCGCGGTGGTAGTGCTGGAGCCCGAGTAGCGGCGGCGGAAGGTTTCTAGTACGAATCAAGATGATGTAGCGGCCCAGTCGGTGTAGCTGTGAAGACGGCGCCGAACGACGAGGACGCTTGAGCGGCGGCGACAGAAAGAAGAAGAATTGGCACGAGCGGGAGGATGAAAAACTTCGACCCGCACGGGTCGTATTTAAAAAGGGAATAAGGAAGGCGCGAAAATCCAGGCGACGACACCGTTTGACCGAGGCGGACGCCTTGATTCTCGGGATGACTGTTTAATGAAAATTTCGGTGATATGTCAGCGGATCTCATGACGTCATGCCGGTTCATTTCCGGGCGACTCGCCAAAATCATAAGAGAAGGATGAAGTGAGCAAGCTCAATTCAACCTGGGGCCTAATGTTGGGGATATAACCTCACGATATGACCCGCTCTGGAGGCTCCGGGTCATGTTGCTGACTCGTGAGCCGGCCAAAGGGTGAGCCATAAGACTGGTGGCCCAAGGAGATAGGCGGCTCAAGGTGTGGGCCGCATGACAACCCGGACGGAGAAGACCCGGGCGTGTAAGCCGTATCAAAGACAGCTTGGACAAGAAGATAGAGAGAGACTCGGCCATACAATAAGACTCGGTTAACAATTGTAACGACCCGGTGGTCCTGACCTCCTATATAAAGGCAAACCCAGGGCGACTTAGGGGACAGGTTATCGAGAACTAGGTCAAGCCTATAGCTCCTTGTAATCAGTACACAAGCAATACAAACACAAGTAGGACGTAGGCTATTACCTCGACTTGAGGGGCCGAACCTGGGTACATCCATGTCTTTCGTCCCGATCAACCCCTTTGAGTCCACCCCGTTAGCGATGGCCTCGAATCCAAGTCCGTTCACCCAGACATCTGCCGTGATAAATCCACGACATCTCCCAAGAGTGGTATCAGAGCTAGGTTTATGCGTAGAATCTATGCACGAGTGGAACACAAAGTTGTTGTGGGCGTTGATCTTGTTAATTTGCTTACCACTACTAGTCTTATCTTGATTCGGCGATATTGTGGGATGAAGCGACCCATCCCAACTTTACACATATGCTTACGTCAGACTGGTTCCACCGCCTGACATGCACTTGTTGCATAAGGTGGCTAGCGGGTGTCTGTCTCTCCCACGTTAGTTGGATTGGATTCGATGAAAAGGCTTCTTATGAAGGGTAAATAGCAATTCTCATATCACGTTGTGGTTTTGGCGTAGGTAAGAAATGTTCTTGCTAGAAACCTATAGCACCCACGTAAAAACTTGCAACTACAAATTAGAGGACATCTAACTTATTTTTGCAGCATATGCCTTGTGGTGTGATATGGCCAAAGGATATGATGTGATGCATTGTGATGTATGAAATTGATCATGTTCTTGTAATAGGATTCACGACTTGCATGTCGATGAGTATGACAACCGGCAGGAGCCATAGGAGTTGTCTTATTTTATTGTATGACATGTGTGTCAATCATAAACGCCATGTAATTACTTTACTTTATTGCTAAATGTTAGCCATAGTAGTAGAAGTAATAGCTGGTGAGACAACTTCATGAAGACACGATGATGGAGATCATGGTGTCATGCTGGTGACAGTGATGATCATGGTGCCCCGAAGATGGAGATCAAAGGAGCAAGATGATATTGGCCATATCATGTCACTATATTGATTGCATGTGATGTTTATCATGTTTACATCTTATTTTCTTAGAACGACGGTAGTAAATAAGATGATCTCTCAATAAAATTTCAAGAAAGGTGTTCACCCTAACTGTGCACCGTTGCTAAGGATCGTTGTTCCGAAGCACCACGTGATGATCAGGTGTGATAGGTTCTAATGTTCACATACAATGGGTGTAAGCCAGATTTACACACGCGAAACACTTAGGTTGACTTGATGAGCCTAGAATGTACATACATGGCCTCGGAACACGGAAGACCTAAAGGTCGAACATCAGTCGTATAGAAGATACGGTCAACATGGAGATGTTCACCATGGATGACTAGTCCGTCTCACGTGATGATCGGACACGGGCTAGTTGACATGGATCATGTATCACTTGGATGACTAGAGAGATGTCTATCTAAGTGGGAGTACATTACATAATTTGATTATGTGAAATTAATTATCATGAACTTAGTCTAAAATTATCTTTACAATCTATATTGTAGATCCAATGGCCAACGCTAATGTCACCCTCAACTTCAACGCGTTCATAGAGAAAACCAAGCTGAAAGATGATGGAAGCAACTAAGCAGACTGGGTCCGTAGCTTGAGGATCATCCTCATAGCTTCCAAGAGATTGTATGTCCTTGATGCACCGCTAGGTGACCCACCCATTTTCCAAGTGGACCAAGACGTTACGAACACTTGGCAGTCACGATGCGATGATTACTCCCTTGTTCAGTGCGGCATGCTTTACAGTTTAGAACCGGGGCTCCAAAAGCATTTTGAGCAACACGAAGCATATGAGATGTTCCAAGAGCTGAAACTGGATTTCCAAGCTCATGCCTGGGTAGAGAGATATGACGTCTCCGACAAGTTCTTCAGCTGTAAGATGGAGGAGAATAGTTCTGTCAGTGAGCACATACTCAAAATGTCTGGGTTGCACAACCACTTGACTCAGCTGGGAGTTAATATCCTAGATGACTCGGTTATTGATAGAATTCTCCAGTCACTTGCACCTAGCTACAAGAGCTTTGTGATGAACTACAACATGCAGGGGATGGCGAAGTCCATTCCTGAGTTGTACTCGATGCTAAAATCAGCGAAGGTCGAGATCAAAAAGGAGCATCAAGTGTTGATGGTGAATAAGACCACTAGTTTCAAGAAAGGCAAGGGTAAGAAGAACTTCAATAAGGACGGCAAAGTTGTTGCCGTGCCCGGTAAGCAAGTTGCCAGGAAGAAGAACAAGAATGGACCCAAGCCTGAGACTGAGTGCTTTTATTGCAAGGGTACTGGTCACTGGAAGCGGAATTGCCCCAAGTACTTAGTGGATAAGAAGGCCGGCAACATTAAAGGTATATGTGATATACTTGTTATTGATGTGTACCTAACCAGCGCTTGTAGTAGCTCCTGGGTATTTGATACCAGTGCAGTTACTCACATTTGGAACTCCAAACAGGAGCTGCGAAATAAGCGGAGGCTGGCAAAGGATGAGGTGACGATGTGCACCAGTAATGGTTCCAAGGTCGATGTGATCGCCGTCGGCATGCTAGCTCTACATCTACCTTCGGGATTTGTTTTAAACCTCAATAATTGTTATTTAGTACCAGCTTTGAGCATGAACATTGTATCTGGATCTCGCTTGATGCGAGATGGCTACTCATTTAAATATGAGAATAATGGTTGTTCTATTTATATGAGGGAAATATTTTATGGTCATGCCCCGCTGGTCAATGATTTATTTTTGCTGAATCTCGAACGTGATGTTACACATGTCCATAGTGTGAGTACCGAAAAGTGTAAGGTTGATAACGATAGTCCCACTTACATGTGGCACTGCCGCTGTGGTCGTATTGGTGTCAAACGCATGAAGAAGCTCCATGCAGATGGACTTTTGGAGTCTCTTGATTTTGAATCATTTGACACATGCGAACCATGCCTCATGGGCAAGATGACCAAAACTCCATTCTCCGGAACAATGGAGCGAGCAACTGACTTGTTGGAAATAATACATACCGATGTATGCGGTCCAATGAGAGTTGAGGCTCGCGGTGGCTACCGTTATGTTCTCACTCTCACTGATGACTTGAGCAGATATGGGTATGTCTACTTAATGAAACACAAGTCTAAAACCATGGAAAGGTTCAAGGAATTTCAGAGTGAGGTAGAGAATCAACATGACAGGAAAATAAAATGCCTACGATCTGATCATGGCGGAGAATATTTAAGTCACAAGTTTGGCACGCACCTAATGAAATGTGGAATTGTTTCACAACTCATGCCGCCTGGCACACCTCAGCAAAATGGTGTGTCTGACGTCGTAATCGCACTCTATTGTATATGGTGCGATCTATGATGTCGCTTACCGACATACCGCTATCATTTTGGGGATATGCATTGGAGACTGCCGTGTTCACTTTAAATAGGGCACTGTCAAAGTCCGTTGAGACGACACCGTATGAATTATGGTTTGGAAAGAAACCTAAGGTGGCGTTTCTAAAATTTTGGGGATGTGATGCTTATGTGAAGAAACTTCAACCTGAGAAGCTCGAACCCAAAGCGGAAAAGTGTGTCTTCATATGATATCCCAAAGAGACTATTGGGTATACCTTCTACCTCAGCATGAGGGCAAAGTCTTTGTTACCAAGAATAGATCCTTTCTCGAGAAAGATTTTCTCTTGAAAGAAGTAAGTGGGAGGAAAATAGAACTTGATGAAGTAACTGTACCTCCACTCGAACCGGAGAGTAGCGCAGCACAGGAAGTTGTTTCTGTAGAGCCTGCACCGGCTGGAGAGGAAGTTAATGATGATGATCATGAAACTTCAGTTCTTGTTACTATTGAACGTCGAAGGTCCACTAGTACACGTTCCGCACCAGAGTGGTATGGCAACCCTATCCTGGAGTTCATGTTGTTGGACAACGGTGCACCTTCAAACTATGAAGAAGCGATGGTGGGCCCGGATTCCAACACATGGCTTGAAGCCATGAAATCCGAGATAGGATCCATGTATGACATCAAAGTGTGGACTTTGGTGGACCTGCCTGCTGATAAGCAAGCCATTGAAAATAAATGGATCTTTAAGAAGAAGATTGGCGCGGATGGTAATGCGACCGTCTATAAGGCTCGGCTTGTCGCTAAGGGTTATCGACAAGTTCAAGGAGTTAACTACGATGAGACTTTCTCACCCGTCGCGTTGCTGAAGTCTGTCCGAATCATGTTAGCAATTGCCGCATTTTATGATTATGAGATCTGGCAAATGGACGTCAAAACGATAATCCTTAATGGTTTCCTTAAGGAAGAATTGTATATGATGCAGCCGGAAGGTTTTGTCGATAAAGATGCTAATAAGGTATGCAAGCTCTAGCACTCCATCTATGGGCTGGTGCAAGCATCTCGGAGTTGGAACATTCGCTTTAATGAGATGATTAAAGCATTTGGATTTATACAGGTTTATGGAGAACCATGTATTTACAAGAAAGTGAGTGGGAGCTCTGTAGCATTTCTCATATTATATGTGGATGACATATTGTTGATGGGAAATGATGTAGAACTCCTGGAAAGTGTAAAGTCCTACTTGAATAAATGTTTTTCAATGAAGGACCTTGGAGAAGCTGCTTACATATTAGGTATAAAGATCTATAGAGATGGATCGAAAAGCCTCATAGGTCTTTCACAAAGCACATACCTTGAAAAGATATTGAAGAATTTCAATATGGATTAGTCCAAGAAGGGGTTCTTGCTTGTGTTATAGGGTTTGAGATTGAGTATGACTCAATGCCCGACCATGGCAAAGGATAGAGAAGAGATGAGTGTGATCCCCTATGCTTCAACCATAGGCTCTATTATGTATGCCATGCTGTATACCAGACCTTATGTGAACCTTTCCATAAGTTTGGTAGGGAGGTACCAAAGTGATGCCGAAGCGGAACACTGGACAATGGTTAAGAATATCCTAAAGTACCTGAAAAGGACAAAGGACATGTTTCTTGTATATGGAGGTGCCGAAGAGCTCGTCATAAAGGGTTGTGTCAATGCTAGCTTCGACACAGATCCGGACGACTCCAAGTCACAAACCGGATACATGCATATTTTGAACGAAGGGGCAGTCAGCTGGTGCAGCAGCAAGCAAAGCGTCGTGACGGCATCTACATGTGAAGCGGAGTACAAAGCTGCTTCGAAAGCAGCAAAGGAAGGAGTCTGGATGAACGAGTTCAACACCGACCTAGGAGTGATTCCAAATGCGTTGGGCCCGATGACTCTATTCTGTGACAACACTAGAGCTATTGTCCTTGCGAAGGAGCTCAGGTTTCACAAGAAGACAAGACACATCAAGCGCCGCTTCAACTCCATCCATGATTACATTCAGGAGGGAGATATAGATATTTGTAAAGTATATACGTATCTGAATGTCACAGATCCATTGACTAAACCTCTCTCACGAGCGAAACATGATCAACACCAGAACTCTATGGGAGTTTGATTCATCACAATGTAACTAGATTATTGACTCTAGTGCAAGTGGGAGACTGTTGGAAATATTCCCTAGAGGAAATAATGAAATGGTTATTATTGTATTTCCTTGTTCATGATAATTGTCTATTGTTCATGCTATAATTGTGTTAACTGGAAACCGTAATACATGTGTGAATACATAGACCACGACATGTCCCTAGTGAGCCTCTAGTTGACTAGCTCGTTGAGCAATAGATGGTCACGGTTTCATGACCATGGACATTGGATATCGTTGACAACGGGATCACATCATTAGGTGAATGATGTGATGGCCAAAACCCAATCCTAAGCATAGCACAAGATCGTGTACTTCGTCTACTAAAGCTTTTCCAATATCAAGTATCATTTCCTTAGACCATGAGATTGTGCAACTCCTGGATACCGTAGGCTTTGGGTGTGCCAAATGTCACAATGTAACTGGGTGGCTATAATGGTGCACTACGAGTATCTCCGAAAGTGTCTATTGGGTTCGCACGAATCGAGACTGGGATTTGTCACTCCGTATGATGGGGAGTTATCTCTGGGCCACTCGGTAAAACATCACCATAATGAGCTCAATGTGACTAAGGAGTTAGCCACGGGATGATGTGTTGCGGAACGAGTAAAGAGACTTGTCGGTAACGAGATTGAACAAGGTATAGAGATACCGACGATCGAATCTTGGGCAAGTATCATATCGGTAGACAAACGGAATTGTATACGGGATTGATTGAATCCCCGACATCGTGGTTCATCTAATGAGATAATCATGGAGCATGTGGGAGCCAACATGGGTATCCAGATCCCGTTGTTGGTCATTGACTGGAGAGGTTTCTCGGTCATGTCCACGTGTCTCCCGAACCCATAGGGTCTACACACTTATGATTTGATGACGCTAGGGTTATAGGGAAATAGTGTACATGGTTACCGAAGGTTGTTCGGAGTCCCAGATGTGATCTCGGATGTCATGAGGAGCTCTGAAATGGACCGGGGGTAAAGATTCATATATAGGAAGTGAGGTTTCGGTCACGGGAAGTGTTTCGGGCATCACCGGTAGTGTACCGGGACCACCAGAAGGGTTCCGGGGGTCCACCGGGAGGGGCCACAGGCCCCGGAAGGTTTCATGGGCCAAGAGTGGGAGGGAACCAGCCCCTAGGTGTCCTAGTGCGCTTCCCACCCCAGCCCAAGGCGCAGCAAGGGGTGGAAGGGGCAAACCCTAGGCATGGATGGGCCCAAGGCCCACCCTAGGGCGCCGCCCCTCCTCCCACCTTGGTCATCGGCCCTCCCATCTAGGGCTGCCGCACCCTCTAGGATGGGAACCCTAGATGGGGTGCCTCCTCCTCCTTCCCCCTATATATATGTGGGGCTTTGGAGGGCTACAACACACGAGTTCCTCTCCTCTCGGTGCAGCCCTAATCCTCCCTCTCCTCGTCCCCTGTAGTGCTTGGCGAAGCCCTGTCGTTAACCACGCAGCTCCACCGTCACCATGCCGTTGTGCTGCCAGAGCTCTCCCTAAACCTCTCCTCCCTCCTTGCTATATCAAGGCGCAGGAAACGTCACCGGGCTACACGTGTGTTGAACGCGGAGGCGCCGTTGTTCGGCACTAAGATCGGAGTCCACCATGATCTGAATCGCTACGAGTACAACTCCACCAACCGCGTTCTTGTAACGCTTCCGCTTAGTGATCCTCAAAGGTATGAAGATGCACTCTCCCCTTACTCATTGTTGGTTTCTCCATCGATAGATCTTGGCGAACACGTAGGAATTTTTTGATTTACTACTACATCTCCCAACACGAGGGCCAATTGCAGAGCCGGCTGGTGGGCCCCAACACGAGATGGGACCACTCGGCCGGTGGGCCCCGCCAATGACGAGACGGCGTGAGTGGCGGGACCCTCTGGCCAGCTGGAGAGACTGCCAGCTGGGTCCCCCAAGTTTGGTACTTGTAACATATTGTAAGAGCCAGGGGTTGGCCTATAAAAAACCCGAGCCCCCCCTGCAAGGGGACAGAGAATCACGGACAGACACTTCCATGCATGAACGAGCATCCCCACACATCCCCTTCTAGCAGTGGAGGAAGAGGAGCCGGCTGCCCCTTCTTCCTCCTCTAGACATAGCTCCAGGAGCAGCATTGTACTCATATCTATCCATCCAACAAAACCAAGCAGGACTAGGGGTATTACCTCCCACGGAGGGCCCTGAACCTGGGTACATCGTGTGTCATCACTGCTTGTGCCCAATCTCTCACCCTGAGCCTGTCGGTGTCCTCCGGCCCCAACCACCTACGGTAAGCCACCCCATGGCATCTGTCGTGAGAAAACAATGACATGGGATCACATCATTAGGAGAATGATGGGATGGACAAGACCCAAGCTATAAACGTAGCATATGATCGTGTCAGTTTATTGCTATAGTTTTCTACATCTCAACTATATGTTCCTACGACCATGAGATCATGCAACTCGCAGACATCAGAGGAGTGCCTTGTGTGTATCAAATGTTGCAACGTAACTGGCTGAGTATAAAGGTGCTCCACAGGTACCATCGATGTTTCTGTGGAGCTTATGATAGTTTAAGAGGAAGTTAATGATGATGATCATGAAGCTTCAGATCAAGTTACTATTGAACCTCGTAGGTCGACAAGGGCATGTACTGCTCCTGAGTGGTACGGCAACCCTATCTTGGAGGTCATGTTGTTGGAGAACAATGAACCTATGAGCTATGAAGGAGCGATGATGGGCCCGGATTCCAAAAAATGGTTAGAGGACATGAAATCCGAGATGGCATCCATGTATGAACACAAAGTATGGACTTTTGAAGTATTACCTGAAGGGCGAAAGGCCATTCAGAACAAATGGATCTTTAAGAAGAAGACGGACGCGGACGGTAATGTCACCATCTATAAAGCTCGACTTATGGCAAAGGGCTTTTCACAAGTTCAAGGGGTTGACTACGATGAGACCTTCTCACCCGTAGCGATGCTTAAGTCCGTCAGAATCATGTTAGCAATAGCTGCTTATTTTGACTATGAAATTTGGCAGATGGATGTCAAAACAGCGTTCCTCAACGTTTTCCTTGTCGAACAGTTGTATATGATACAACCAGAAGGTTTTGTCGATCCAGAGAATGCTGAAAAAGTTTGCAAACTCCAGCGATCCATTTATGGACTGGTGCAAGCATCTCGGAGTTGGAATAAGCTCTTTGATGAGGTGATCAAAGCGTTTGGGTTTATAAAAGTTTATGGAGAAGCTTGTATGTACAAGAAATTGAGTGGGAGCTCTATAGCATTTCTAATATTATATGTGGATGGCATATTGCTGATTGGAAACAATATAGAAATGCTAGAAAGCGTGAAGGAATATTTGAACAAGAGTTTTTCAATGAAGGACCTAGGAGAAGCTACTTTCATATTACGCATTAAGATCTATAGAGATAGAACGAGACGCTTGATAGCACTTTCAAAAAGCACATACCTTGATAAAGTTTTGAAGAAGTTCAAAAAGGATCAGTCCAAGGTGTGAAGTTGAGTAAGACTCAATGCCCGGTGACTGCAGAAGATGGAGACAAGATGAGTGTCATCCCCTATGCTTCAGCCATAGGCTCTATCATGTATGCAATGATGTGCACAAGACCCGATGTTAGCCCTGCCATAAGTATGGCCGGAAGGTTTCAAAGTGATCCTGGAATGGAGCACTGGACGACGGTGAAGAATATCCTTAAGTACTTGAAAAGGACTAAGGAAATGTTTCTCGTTTATGGAGGTGATCAAGAGATCATCGTAAAGGGTTACGTCGATGCAAGCTTTGACACTGATCCGAATGACTCTATGTCGCAAACCGGATATGTATTTATTCTCAACGGGGGAGCGGTAAGTTGGTGCAGTTCCAAGCAAAGCCTGCTAGCCAATTCTACATGCGAAGCGGTGTATATCGCAGCCTCGGAGGCGGCAAAGGAAGGTGTCTGGATGATCTTGGAGTAGTTCCAAGTACATCGAATCCAATGACTCTATTCTGTGACAACACTGGTGCCATTGCTCTCGCCAAGGAACCAAGGTTTCACAAGAGGACCAGACACATAAAGCAATGCTTCAATTCCATCCGCGATTACATCATGGAGAAGGACATAAATATTTGCAAAGTGCACATGGATCTGAATGTTGCAGACCCGTTGACTAAACCTCTTCCAAGGGCTAAACATGGTCAACACCAAAATTGCATGGGTGTTTGATTCATTACAATGTACATCACATAGTGATGTGAACTAGATTATTGACTCTAGTGCAAGTGGGAGACTATTGGACATATGCCCTTGAGGCAATAAATAAAGTGTTTATTATTATATTTCTTGTTCATGGTAATTGTTTATTATCCATGGTATAATTGTATTGATTGGAAACACATTGCATGTGTGCATAAATAGACAACACTTTGTCCCTACTATGCCTCTAGTGAACTAGCTTTTTTATCAAAGATGGTCAAGGTTTCCTAGCCACTGACATGAGATGTCATTTGATAACGGGATCACATCATTATGAGAATGATGGGATGTACGAGACCCAAACTTTAAACGTAGCATATGATCGTGTCAGTTTATTGCTAAAGTTTTCTGCATGTCAAGTATATGTTCCTACGACCATGAGATCATGCAACTCATGGACACCGGGGGAGTGCCTTGTCTGTATCAAATGTTGCAACATAACTGGGTGACTATAAAGGTGCTCTACAGGTATCTCTGAGGGTGTCTGTTGGGTTGGCATGGATCAACTCTGGGATTTGTTACTCTATGTGGCGTAGAGCTATCTCAGGGCCCACACGGTAATACAACATCACAACAAGCCTTGCAAGCAATGTGACTAAGTGCTAGTCACGAGATCTTGTATTACGAAAATGAGTAAAGAGACTTGCCGGTAACGAGGTTGAACTAGGTATGGAGATACCGACGATCGAATCTCGGGCAAGTAACATATCGAAGAACAAAGGGAACATCATACGGGATTAACTGAATCCTTGACATAGAGGTTTGACCAATAAAGATCTTCGTAGAATATGTAGGAATCAATATGAGCATCTAGGTCCCTCTATTGGTAATTGACCGTAGAGGTGTCTCGGTCATGTCTACATAGTTCTCGAACCCGCAGGGTCTACACACATAAGGTTTGGTGATGTTTCGGTAGTATCGAGTTATGCATGGTGGTGACCGAAGGTTGTTTGGACGTCATGAGGAGCTCCATAATGCTCCGGAGGTAAATATTGAGATATAGGAAGTCCTGTTTTGGTCACCGGAAAGGTTTTGGGCTCATTGGTAGTGTACCGGGAGTGCCGGGAGGGTACCCGGGGACCATCGGGAGGAGTATTTCGACCCAAGAGGCTACATGGGCTATGGGAGGATGAATACCAGCCCTTGTTGGTCTGGCCAAAGTCCCACAAAAGGCCCAAGCGGCTGGGAAGAAAGTCCAAATTGGAAAAGGTGGAAAAAGGCAAAAAGGTGGAAATAAGGAAGGAGTCCTAATCCTACTAGGACTGGAGGAGAAGGACTCCTCCCTCCACTTCGGCCGAAGCCACCAAGGGATGGCCCTTGCTCCAAGCCTCCTCATATCCTCCTCCTATATATACTAGAGGTTTTAGGGTTTTTGCACATAGATTTTAGCCATGTGCAACCCTATCCTCTAGACCGTAGTTTCTCTTCTAGATCGGTTTCAGGCGAAGCCCTGCTGGAATTACTCCACGACCATCGCCGCAATGTCGTCACGCTTCCAGAGAACTCTTGTACCTCTCCACTCCCTCTTGCTAGATGAAGAAGGCGGAGATCGTCATACAGCCATACGTGTGCTGAACGCGGAGGTGTCGTCCATTCGGTGCTAGATCGGGATAGATCGTGATTGGATCGGTGGACGCTCGGCAATTTGGATCGCGAAGACGTTCGACTACATCAACCGTCTTTCTTAATGCTTCCGCTTAGCGATCTATGAGGGTATTTAGATCCACTCTCCCTCTCGTAGATGCTCATCACCATGGATAGATCTTGCGTGTGCATAGGAAAGTTTTTGTTTCCCATGCAACATTAACCAACAGTGGCATCATGAGCTAGTTCTATGTGTAGATGAGACCTCGAGTAGAACACAAAGAGTTTGTGGGAGTTGATGTTTATATTCTTACTCCCTTGGTCGTGTTTGTGTTCAGCGGTATTGTGGGATGAAGCGCCCGTACCAACCTTACTCGTAAGCTTAGGAGAGACCGGTTCCATCGATTGACGTGTAACTTAATTGCACAAAGATGGCTGGCGGGTGTCTGTTTCTCCTACTTTAGTTGGATCGCATTAGACTAAGGCGGTCCTTGAGAAGGTTCAAAAGCAACTTATGTATCACCATTGTGGTTTATGCTAGATACCCGTAGCAGCCACGTAAAACATGCAACAACAATTAGAGGACGTCTAACATGTTTTTGCAGGGTATGTTTTGATGTGATATGGCCAATTACATGATGAGATATATGTGATGTATGAGATGATCATGTGTTGTATACAATATCAACACTTGCATGTCGTTGAGTACGACAACCGGCAGGATCCATAGGGTTGTCTTTAATTATTGTATGACCTGCATGTCAATCATTAAGGGTATGTAATGCTTTACTTTATCGCTAAACGGTAGCAATAGTAGTAGAAGCATGGTGGGCGCGACAAGCCCAATGGCGACACGTTGATGGTGATCATGGTGTCATGCCGATGACGGTGGAGATCATGTCGATGCTTTCAAAATGGAGATCAAAAGCACAAGTTCATGGCCATATCATGTCACTTATGATTTGCATGTGATGTTAATCCTTTTATGCACCTTGTTTTGCTTTGGACGAAAGTAGCATTATAAGGTGATCCCTCGCTTAAATTTCAAGATGAATTGTGTTCTCCCCGAGTGTGCACCGTTGCAAAAGTACATCGTGTCGAGACACCACATGATGATCGGGTGTGATAGACTCTACGTTCACATACAACGGGTGCAAGCCAGTGTTGCACATGCAGAATACTCGGGTTAAACTTGACGAGCCTAGCATGTACAAACATGGCCTCAGAACACAAGAGACCGAGAGGTCGAACATGAGTCATATAGTACATATGATCAACATGATGATGTTCACCATTGAAACCACCTCAACTCACGTGATGATCGGACATGAGTTGGTGAATTTGGATCATGTGTCACTCAGATGACCCTAGGGATGTCAATTTGAGTGGGAGCTTTAGTAATTTGATTAACTAAACTCATTATCTTGAACAACAGTCTAAGTAACCTTTGCATATTTATGTCGTAGATCAATGGCTCGCATAGTAGCACCCCTGAATTTTAATGTATTCCCAGAGAAAGCTAAGTTCAAAGATGATGGAAGTAACTTTGTGGACTGGGCTCGTAATCTGAGGATTATCCTCATGGCTTCCCAGAAATCATATGTCCTTGATGCACCACTTGGTGACCAACCCGAAGACAAGTCATCCAAAGACGTTAAGAGCGCTTGGGAGGCATGTTCTGGAGATTACTCAATAGTTCCGTGTGCAATATTGTATGGCTTAGAACCGGGACTTCAAAGACGTTTGGAACGTCATGGAGCATATGAGATGTTCCAAGAGTTGAATTTTATCTTTCAGAAGAATGCCCGGATCAAGAGGTATGGGACCTCCGAAAAGTTCTATGCTTGCAAAATGGAGGAGAATGGGTCTATTAGTGAACATATACTCAGAATGTCTGGGTATTCGACTCGTCTAGCAGAGTTGGGAATGCCCCTTCCGCCAGAGGCGATCACTGATAGAGTTCTTCAATCACTGCCACCTAGCTACAAGAGCTTTGTGATGAACTATAACATGCACGGGATGAACAAGTCAGTCGCAGAGCTCTTTGCGATGCTGAAAGTCGCTGAGTCTGAAATCCAGAAAGAACATCAAGTGTTGATGGTCAATAAACCACTAGTTTCAAGAAGAACGGCAAGGGCAAGAAGGGTAAATCCAAGAAGGATGGTAAAGCAGTTTCTCCTCCTGTAAAGAAAGCCAAGGCTGGACCCAAGCCAAAAACTGAGTGCTTTCATTGCAAGGGAATGGTCACTGGAAGCGGAACTGCCCCAAGTACCTGGCTGACAACAAGGCGGCCAACAACAAACAAGGTATATATGATATACATGTTATTTATGTGTACCTTACTAGCTCTCGTTGTAGTGCATGGGTATTTGATACCGGTTCGGTTGCTCACGTTTGCAACTCAAAACAGGAACTACAGAATAGACAAAGGCTGGCGAAGAACGAAGTGACGATGCGCGTGGGCAATGGTTCCAAGGTTGATGTGATCGCCGTCGGCATGCTCTCTCTTAGATTACCATCGGGATTAGTGATGAACCTGAAGAATTGTTATTTAGTGCCTCCGTTAAGCATGAACATTATATTTGGATCTTCTTTATTGCGAGACGGTTACTCATTTAAATCAGAGAATAATGGTTGTTCTATTTATATGAGTGATATCTTTTATGGTCATGCACCCAATGTGAGGGGTTTATTCATATTGAATATTGATAGTGATGATAAACATGTTCATAACATTGATGCCAAAAGATGTAGAGTTGATAATGATAGTACCACGTTCTTGTGGCATTGCCATTTGGGTCATATTGGTGTAAAATGCATGAGGAAGCTCCATGCTGATGGACTTTTGGAGTCACTTGATTTTGACTCACTTGACACATGTGAACCATGCCTCATGGGAAAGACGACTAAAACACCGTTCTCTCGAACAATGGAATGGGCAAGTGACTTGTTGGCAATCATACATATTGATGTGTGCAGTCCAATGAATGTTGCAGCGCGCGATGGATATCGTTATTTTCTCACCTTCACTAGTGACTTAAGTAGATATGGGTATATTTACTTAATGAAACACAAGTCTAAAACATTTGAAAAGTTCAAGCAATTTCAGAGTGAAGTTGAGAATCATCGTAACAAGAAGATAAAATTCCTACGATCTGATCGAGGAGGTGAATATCTGAGTTATGAGTTTGGCAGTCACTTACAATAGTGTGGAATTGTTTCACAGTTGACACCGCCTGGAACACCATAGCGTAATGGTGTATCCAAACGTTGTAATCAAACCGTATTAGATATGGTGCATTCTATGATGTCTCTTGTCGATTTGCCACTATCATTTTGGGGTTATGCATTAGAGACAGCTACATTCACTTTAAATAGGGCACCATCGAAATCCATTGAGACGACGCCATATGAACTATGGTTTGGCAACAGGCCAAAGTTGATGTTTCTTAAAGTTTGGGGATGTGACGCTTATGTCAAAAAGCTTCAGCGTGAAAACCTGGAACCCAAAGTGGAGAAATGCATCTTCATAGGATACCTGAAAGAGACAGTTGGGTATATATTCTATCTCAGATCCAAAGGCAAAGTGTTTGTCTCTAAGAAAGGAACATTTCTTGAGAAAGAGTTTCTCTCGAAAGAATTGAGTGGGAGGAAAATAGATCTTGATGAGGTTATTGAACCTTTAGTTCAACCAGAGAGTAGCGCAATGTAGAAAAATGTTTCTGTGGAGCCTACGACAATTGAAGGGGAAGTTAATGATGATGATCATGAAGCTTCGGATCAAGTTACTATTGAACCTCGTACTCCTCAATGGTATGGAACCTTGTCTTGGAGGTCATGTTGTTGGACAACAATGAACCTATGAGCTATGGAGAAGCGATGATGGGCCCGGATTCCGAAAAATGGTTAGAGGCCATGAAATCCGAGATGGGATCCCTGTATGAAAACAAAGTATGGACTTTGGAAGTATTACCTAAAGGGCGAAACGCCATTCAGAACAAATGGATCTTTAAGAAGAAGACGGACGCGGACGGTAATGTCACCGTCTATAAAGCTCAACTTGTGGCAAAGGGTTATTCACAAGTTCAAGGAGTTGACTATGATGAGACCTTCTCACCCTTAGCGATGCTTAAGTCTCTCAGAATCATGTTCGCAATAGCTGCTTATTTTGACTATGAAATTTGGCACATGTATGTCAAAACAACGTTCCTCAACGGTTTCCTTGTGGAAGAGTTGTATATGATGCAACCAGAAGGTTTTGTCGATCTAGAGAATGCTGAAAAAGTT
Source organism: Hordeum marinum (assembly GCA_022496015.1). Lineage (NCBI taxonomy): Eukaryota > Viridiplantae > Streptophyta > Magnoliopsida > Poales > Poaceae > Hordeum > Hordeum marinum. The sequence continues at coordinate 466,504,312 of CM039675.1, read as the reverse complement.
TGCGAACTTCAGCGATCCATTTATGGACTGGTGCAAGCATCTCGGAGTTGGAATAAGCGCTTTGATGAGGTGATCAAAGCGTTTGGGTTTATACAAGTTTATGGAGAAGCTTGTATTTACAAGAAAGTCAGTGGGAGATCTATAGCATTTCTAATATTATATGTGGATGACATATTTCTAATTGGAAACAATATAGAAATGTTGGAAAGCGTGAAGGAATATTTGAACAAGAGTTTTCCAATGAAGGACCTAGGATAAGCTACATTCATATTAGGCATTAAGATCTATAGAGATAGATCGAGACGCTTGATAGCACTTTCACAAAGAACTTGCCTTGATAATGTTTTGAAGAAGTTCAATATGGATCAGTCCAAGAAAGGGTTCTTGCCTGTGTTACAAGGTGTGAAGTTGAGTAAGACTCAATGCCTAGTGACTGCAGAAGATAGAGACAAGATGAGTGTCATCCCCTATGCTTCAGCCAAAGGCTCTATCCTGTATGCAATGATGTGCACAAGACTCGATGTCAGCCTTGCCATAAGTATGGCCGGAAGGTTTCAAAGTGATCCTAGAATGGAGCACTGGACGGCGGTGAAGAAAATCATCAAGTACCTGAAAAGGACTAAGGAAATGTTTCTCGTTTATGGAGGTGATCAAGAGCTCATCGTAAAGGGTTACGTCGATTTAAGCTGTGACACTGAGCCAGATGACTCTAAGTCGCAAACTGGATACGTATTTATTCTCATCGGGAGAGCGGCAAGCTCGTGCAATTCCAAGCAAAGCATGCTAGCCGATTCTACATGCGAAGCGGAGTACATCGCAGCCTCGGAGGCGGCGAAGGAAGGTGTCTGGATGAAGCAGTTCATGACAGATCTTGGAGTAGTGCCCAGTGCACTGAATCCAATGGCTCTGTTCTGTGACAACACTGGTTCCATTGCTGTGGCCAAGGAACCAAGGTTTCACAAGAGCACCGGACACATAAAGCGACGCTTCAATTCCCTCCACGATTACATCGAGGAGAAGGACATAAATATTTGCAAAGTGCACACGGATCTGAATGTTGCAGACCCATTGACTAAACCTCTTCCAAGGGATAAACATGATCAACACCAAAGCTGCATGGGTTTTTGATTCATTAGAAGGTACATCACATAGTGATGTGAACTAGATTATTGACTCTAGTGCAAGTGGGAGACTATTGGAAATATGCCCTAGAGGAAATAAATAAAGTGTTTATTATTATATTTCCTTGTTCATGGTAATTGTTTCTTATCCATGCTATAATTGTATTGATTGGAAACACATTGCATGTGTGGATAAATTGACAATACTTTGTCCCTAGTATGCCTCTAGTGAACTAGCTCATTGATCAAAGATGGTCAAGGTTTCCTAGCGATTCACGTGAGATGTCATTTGATAACAGGATCACATCATTAGGAGAATGATGGGATGGACAAGACCCAAACTATAAACGTAGCATATGATCGTGTCCGTTTATTGCTAAAGTTTTCTACATGTCAAGTATATGTTCCTACGACCATGAGATCATGCAAGTCACGGACACGGGAGGAGTGCCTTGTGTGTATCAAACGTTGCAACATAACTAGGTGACTATAAAGTTGCTCTACAGGTATCTTTGAGGGTGTGTGTTTGTCACGCCCAAGATGCACGCCTATCCATTTTAAGGCACGAGGGCCTCGCAAGGGATAGAGGCATATCTTGCCGTTCGCAAGTATAGAATTATTGCCTCATACTTTACATAAGATATGAGAATACAAGTTGGCTTACACTCGCCACATACTAAATTACAATTCCACACAGAGTTCAAATGATCAAGATGAAGACAGGGTCCGACTACGGACGAAATCAAACGATAAAACAGATGCAAATGATACTATCTCGCTATCCCAAAGATCACGACCATGGACCCCTACTCGTCTGGATAAGTCACGTACATCCTGCCTCTTTCCTCATCATATTCCCACTGGAGCTGGGTCAAATCATCCTGCACGAACTCATCTGTACTTGTACCTGGAGTGTTGTAGTAATCTGTGAGCCATAAGGACTCAGTAATCATGTGCCCGGGTACCGAGACTATTCAAGCTTAAGGTTGGAAAGGGGTATGTGTTTAGTCTGTAGCAACACTAAGCATATATGGTGTCTAAACTTACGTAACACGAAGATAAATATGAGTGGCCTACGATGAACGATCGAAAATAGAGTGACCTCTATGAGATCCTGAACACATACTTACGTCAATCATAACCCCACCGTGTTCACTGTCGGATCATGTTCACGAGCAGAGATGATCACGGTTACTCACACAGTTGGTCTATTTTAATTAGAGTTTACTTCAAGTTATCTATAACCGGGTGTTAAAAAATATCCAAGTTGCCACATAACCGCGGGCACGGCTTCTCGAAAAGATTTAACCCTGTAGGGGTGCTCCAACTAGTCCATCACAAATAACCACACTCCACAGGAATATCCTCGGCCACTGATCTCGTGATCATCATAGGTAACTCCAAAGGAATTCTAAAACCTCGAGATAACCCGAAGAAAGTCAGACTCCACACACAAGACATTCAATAAAGGCAAAACAAATCTAGCAAGACCACCCGACGTGTCGACGAACCCGATAAGAGCAGCGTATCTCGTTCTCAGGACACGACGGATGAGCGATGGTTACCATGCCAATCACCGAGTTGCCCCGGGCAGCATTAATAAGCTGCTCTAGGTTGGACCAACACTCATGAGGAGCACTGGCCCGGGGGTTGATTAATTATCCACGGGGTTGCAACGCCCTATGCAATTTTTATTAAGTTGTTAAGCAAATGTAGTACCAATGTTGGGTCTTGCCATACAAGTTTTAATCTAAACCGAATAAACAAGGGGGTCCCATAACAACCCCGAGCATGTTAGTAGCGCAAAATATGGAAAACATAACACCGGTAACAAGAATTATGGCGATAACAATGGAACAAAACACATAGAAAAATGCCAAGCCTTGGACCAATACCAAGATATATATGTGCACTAAATTAAATAGCAGATAATATTGTGATATGACAAATCCATGTTATCACATGGAACAACCTGAACCTGCAACTAAGAATGCTATAAGAGGGGTTGAGCAGCGGTAACTTAGCCAATCAAAGGTTGCTAGGATCTGGACTGTTAAAGGCTATCTTGGCAATTAGGAGGCTTATATTCATGTGGTAGGTAGCGCAATTGTAACGATAAGAGCGAGTAACTAGCAAGAGAAAATAGTATCGGGATCCGGGTACGATCATCTTGCCTGTTGGTCCTTCAGTATAACAAGTAGCGGGATCCTTGTAGTTGTACTTGCCTGGATCTTCGTACTTAGGTTCAATGCTCGCGTCTACCCAAATTAAACATCAAGAATAAACAAACAACCATGGTGCAATGCACAAACAAGAATGATGCATGCTTAGGTGAAGAGTCTTAACATGGCAGTCCTAACTAGTCATGTTTCACATGCAAGTATTGGATATTAATGAATCTGTACAGAACCTTATGTTAAGTTATTTAGACATGCATGAACATGGAAAATATGGATGCATCGTGTGAAAACGATGAAAATGCATATGGAGAACGTAAGAAACAGAGTTACGGTTCTCACGATACGCTCACGACAAGGTATGAAGGCGAAACACAAGACAACAAGGCCATGGGCTAATTCTTGGCATTCCAAGGTAGACACTGGTTAGGTAATGAAAAACCAACAACAATAGACCCAAATATCAAGCAATTCCATGGAGTATAGCTCCCACAAGTCACAAAACAATAAAACAAAAAATCTGCCACAAAACAGCAACATAGCAACTTACATAGCCCACAACTTGAGCTACAGGAATCCTACATCCCCAAACAAGGTATTGACGGAAGCTACATCCCATGCTTATCAAATTATCAACTACACAATCTGGAAAGGAGGCACACATCAATAAGCATGAAGCTATCAAGTTGGCATGATGAAACAGTTTTCTGGGACAGTGAAAATAACAGTTTTCTGGAATCTGAGTTAATCTGGTAGCATGTTGACGGCAGAAGTTAAAGGTTTTAGAGACCACCTCTTGGCATTAAAATTAATAGGATGGTAGTAGACAACATCTAGTTCAAAATACTAGCACTAAGCATGAGCTAATTCTCAACATAGGACAAGATACCAACCACTCTACATGGCATAAAAATAACAACAGTTTCTCAGACTTAGAAATATTTAGCATGGTGAAAACAGTAACATCAAGTTACCCACTTTGCAGCAAGTTTCCCTCTTATATGGGGGATTCTCATGTCAAACAAAAATACCATGGCATATTAGATATAAAACACTAGCACTTCCATGTTCGCACATGCCCCAAAGCAAACATGGATTAAATCATGCAAAAATGACAAAGTAGCATCACAGCAGAAAATGATAGTTTTATAAACTTGCTCAAAAGTGAAATATGAAAGCACCAATGGATTCCTTGGCTCTTTCTACCCCAAAAACATGTGTCATACTCATATGTTCATGTGAAGCAACATGGCACAAATATACTAGCAAGTAACCATCCACTCTCTTATAAGTTAAATTTTACTCTAAATGGACATGATCATAAATGGACAGAACCAGATTTGGAAACTTAGTTTAACATGGCAAAAACTAATAATCCCTACAAACATGCATATACCAACAAACAAGGTATGACAAGTGGGGGAAACCCACTAGTCACCTACACACACACTCTCTATACACACACTACCAAGCAAGCACACACATGGCTTCATATGCCTAAGGGCATATGAGCACAACCCTCTCATGAACATATCACCCATGAGGGGTGTTCATCCACACACGCACTCACATGCACCATATATGCATAATGCATATGGCACCTACACACCACCACACATGCACAAGTGCACATGGGCACACACACTCACACACATGCTCATGTGTGTGGGTGTGCATCCACACACAAATGCACACATATATGCACAAGGCATATATGCGTATGCACATGCATATGACTACACGCTCACACACACTCTCACTCACATACACACATGCATATCTGCACACACACAATCTCACATACACATGCACACATACCTACACATACACTATATATAGAAGCAAGGAGAAGGCAAAAGAAACCAAACAAAAAGGGAGAAAAAAATAAAACAAAAGGGGGGAGGGGTTCGGGCTCAAACCATCGACTCCTGGTCATTTCCCCCAAGCCACACCACTCTGCTACGCTCGCGGTTGTTAACAGAGGAGGGCTCGGCTGAACTAATATGCGCACACACTCGCTACTCTAACGAAACTAAAAACAGAGCAGCCACGGTGGCGACGCTACACGGCAGCATAGGGGGGGTCTCCGGCGATGCCATCGGGCACTCACGCAAGGGGGATCTACGAGGAGGTGTTCCCTTGCTAGCCTTGCGACCAGGGGAACAGAGGCAAGGCCCTCAATGCCCTGCCTTGCAGAACGACGGCGATGAGCGGCTACGGCGATGGTGCGCTAAGCAACGGCAATAGAAGGGGCATCACGCGGCTCATCGAGGGGAGACGATGACGATCCGGACGCGCGAAGAGGAAGGAGAGGCGGAGACGCGGCGACGACAAAGGGGAGGGAGACCGGCGATGACCCGCTCCCTTGGAAATGACGGGGACGGCTATTGGCCCCGCGGGGAGGTGCTCCTCACCTCCTAGCGGCGGGAATGGAACGCGGGCGATGACTCGGAGCTCCACGCCATGTCCACCAGGGACAAGGCCCACCGGAGACGCGGCGACGGCGGCGAAGATGACCGGCGGCCTCTATCTGAAACTCAATGCACTCACTGAATTCCTACCTGACAGAGGGGAAGAAGAGAGGAGGGAGAGGAAAGGAGAGGGAGGAAGGAGCTGCAGCGGCGCGAGGGGAGAGAGGAACCCTAGCAGAGGAGGCATGCACGCCGAGGGGGTTTAAATACCCTCGGGGCTGATGGCAACGGACGATGAAAAAGGGGACGGCAAACGCGCTGCTCTCTCTTCTTACTGACGGAGACGATGGACGGGGCAGGTGGCCGTTCCCCCGAGCGGGCTGGGCCGCGGGGAAGGCAAAGCCCACTCTACCTCTCTCTCTCTCTGGAAAGAAATGCAAAGGTTTTTTTTCATTTAAACAAATCAGCAAGAAAGGAAAAACCCCAGAGGAAAAATAGCAGGGTTTTGAAAAGACAAAAAAAATATTTGACTAAAAGAATATGAGAACTATTTAAATAAATTGACTAGGGGATTTTTGAAGCAAGTAATTTTAATAGTTTTAAAAAGAACAGCCCCTGGTTATTTAAAAACCCCAAAACATAAAAGCTCAAAACAACAAAAGACGAACACTCACATGCTCAAAATATTTTAGGCTAACACTTGAACATTTTTAAACAATTTTTAAAGCAAGTTAAATCTGTTGATAAAATAACATAGGAAATAAAGGGCATTGGGTTGGGTTTTGTTGAAAGAAGAAGAGAGGGGAAGAAAAGGAGGTGCACCACACATAAACCAACCTCATCACACAACACACCACACCACACTAGATCACCACCAACCACACAAGGTCACAACAATAGCAACACATGGCATGATGGATGCTATGATGCATGATGCATGAATGCAAGAACAAGACATGGCATATAACAAGGTGCAAAAATCACTTCATTAATCTCATGGCAACAAGGTTCATACAAGACACATTCCATAAAAGGTAGGGATATCACTTGGGTTGTCACAGTGTTGGGTTGGCATGGATCAACACCGGGATTTGTTCCTCCGTGTGGCGTAGAGCTATCTCAGGGCCTACTCGGTAATACAACATCACAACAAGCCTTGCAAGCAATGTGACTAAGTGTTAGTCACGAGATCTTGTATTACAGAAATGAGTAAAGAGACTTGCCGGTAACGAGGTTGAACTAGGTATGAAGATACCGACAATCTAATCTCGGGCAAGTAACATATCGAAGAACAAAGGGAACATCATACGGGATTAACTGAATCCTTGACATAGAGGTTTGACCGATAAAGATCTTCGTAGAATATGTAGGAATTATTATGGGCATCCAGGTCCCACTATTGGTTATTGACCGTGGAGGTGTCTCGGTCATGTCTACATAGTTCTCAAACCCAAAGGGTCTACACACTTAACGTTTGGTGACGTTTTGGTAGTATAGAGTAATGCATGGTGGTTACCGAAGGTTGTTTGGAGTCCCGGATGAGACCACATACGTCACGAGGAGCTCCGGAATGGTCCGTAGGTAAAGATTGATATATAGGGAGTCCTATTTTGGTCACTTGAAAGGTTTTGGGCTCATCGTTAGTGTACCGGGAGTTGCGGGAGGGTACCGGGGGACCATCGAGAGGAGTATTTCGACCCAAGAGGATACATGGGCTATCGGATGATGAATACCAGTCCTTAGTGGGTTGTCCGAAGTCCCATAGAAGGCCCATGTGGCTGGGAAGAAAGTCCAAAGTGGAAAAGGTGGAAAAAGGCAAAAAGGTGGAAATAAGGAAGGAGTCCTAATCCTACTAGGAGTGGAGGACGGGGACTCCTCCCTCCACTTAGGCCAAAGCCAACAAGGGCTGGCCCTTGCGCCAAGCCTCCTCCTCTCCTCCTCCTATATATACTAGAGGTTTTAGGGTTTCTACACATAGATTTTCAGCCACATGCAACCCTATCCTCTAGTTCGTAGTTTCTCCTCTAGATCGATTTTAGCAGTGCTTAGGCAAAGCCCTGCTAGAATTACTCCACCACCATCTCCGCAACGCCGTCGGGTTGCCGGAGAATTCGTCTACCTCTCCGCTCTCTCTTGCTGGATCAAGAAGGCGGAGGTCATCATCATGTCGTATGTGTGCTGAACGCGGAGGTGTCGTCCATTCGGTGCTACATCAGGACAGATCGTGATTGGATCGCGGGAGGCTTGGCGATTTGGATCGCAAAGTCGTATGACTACATCAACCGTGTTTCTTAACGCTTCTCGCTTAGCGATCTACAAGGGTACATAGATCCACTCTCCCTCTCGTAGATGCTCATCACCATGGATAGATCTCATGTGTGCGTAGGAAATTTTTTGTTTCCCATGCAACGTTACCCAACACCTTCTTCCTTGACTTGATCACAATATCATCCACATATACATGAACATTGCGTCCAATTTGACTGTGAAGACAGTTCTGTACACATCGCTGGTAAGTCGCCTAGGCACTCTTGAGCCCGAAAGGCATAGAAACATAACAGAAGGCACCAAAAGGCATGATGAAAGCCGTCTTCTCTTGGTCCTTGACTGCCATCTTGATGTGATGATAACCAGAATAAGCGTCCAGGAAGCATAAGCTCTCGCAACCCGCCGTTGCATTAATAATCTGGTCGATACGGGGGTGAGAAAACGGGTCAACCGGACAGGCCTTGTTAAGATCCGTGTAATCCACACGCATACGCCACGTGTCATTCTTCTTAAGCACTAGCACTGGGTTAGCAAGCCACACTGGGTGAAACACTTCAACGATGAACCCCGTCGCCAGAAGCCGGGCCGACTCTTCCCCAATGGCCTTGCGCCTCTCTTCATTGAATGGCCGAAGGAACTATTTGACCGGCTTAAATTTAGGATCCACATTAAGGTGGTGCTCAGCGAACTCTCTCGGTCCACCCGGCATGTCAGAAGGCTTCGATGCAAAGATGTCCCGATTCGCATGGCTGAATTCGATGACCGCGCTTTCCTATTTGGTATCCATATTGGCCCAAACAGTGAACTGTTGTGATGAGTCGCCCGGAGCGAAATCCACCAATTTGGTATCATCCGTGGAAAACTTGAGGGGCGGCTCAGATTCTGTGGTAGGCTTTTTGAGTGGAGTCATGTCCTCCGGGTCAACATTTTCCTTATAGAGCTTGAGCTTTGCTTCAACGCAACTTGACTCTGCATAAGCTGCTTCTCCTTCCTCACACTCAATAGTCGTCTTCCGATCACCATGCATGGTAATTGTCCCGTTCAACCTGGGCGTCTTGAGCTGTAAGTAAACATAGCAAGGCCTAGCCATGAACTTGGCGTAAGCCGGTCGTCCAAACAAAGCATGATATGGACTTTGATTTTTACCACTTCAAACCACAAGGATTCCACCCTGTAGTTGTATTTGTTGCCAAAAGCAACTTCCAAGGATATCTTACCCACTAGATGAGCCGACTTGCCAGGCACCACACCATGAAAAACTGTCGAAGAAAGCCTAAGATCTTTCTCAAGCAACTTCATCTGGCGAAAAGTGTCATAGTACAGGATATTGATGTTGCTGCCACCATCCATAAGTACCTTAGTGAACACCTATCCTCCCACTTGGGCGCAACTACTAGAGCCAGCCGCCCCGGGTCATCAACACACGGCGGGTGATCCTCTCTACTCCAAGTTATGTCATACTCAGATCACTTCAAATATTGTGGGAGAGCCGGTGTGATTGCATTAACCACCCGCTTGTGCACCTTCTGGTCTCGCCTGTCAAGGCAGGTTGTAAAGACATGATACTGACCTGTGCTGAGCTGCTTCGGATTACTCTGATACCCAGACTGGTTACTCAGCTGCTGATTACTGCCAACAGATTGGTGATGATGACCTCCTTGATTGCCCTGACCCTGATAACCAGATCTTGAGCCGCCAGAGCCTAGACCAGTGCCTAAGCTGCCTGGCTCTAAGCCTCTTGCGGGCCACCACCATTGTGGTGATGCTGCCGCAAGCTGTAATCTCGAATCTGTCGCATAAGGTGGCAATTCCTCCATGTATGACCCGCCACCCTATCGGGCCGGCTATGCTCTGGACAAGGTTTATTGAGCATCTCCTCCAAGTTGAAAGGAGTTACCTTATTAAAGGGATGTCTGAAATTCCCGTTTCCCTTAGCACGATTGTTCCCGGCGCTGGTGTTAGCCTCCAATTCTGACCCGCCTTCTAGATTCTTCCTCTTACCATGGTTGCCACTGCCTGCCGCACCCTTGCCATTGTTACTCTTCTTACCCTGTCCAGGTTTCTCCTCATGAGAGCCTGGGTCCTTTGTATTGTCAGAGTCAGCGTACTTCGTAAGAGCCGCCATGAGCTCCCCCATATCTTGACACGAGCGATTGAGCCAGCCAAGCTTCTGCTTCAGAGGCGTAAAGTGGCAATTCTTCTCCAGAATCAAAACCGCTTGAGCCGCTGTAATCTGCTCAGATGAGTGGATGATAATTGAGACCCGCCAGATCAAATGATGAGCCGACTCATCCTCATATTGCACAGAATGATCGAAATCCACAATCGTCATGGGCTGCTTGCACGTTCCTTGGAAATTTTTAATGAACTTCGCCTTCAACTCGGCCGAGGAATTAATGGTGTTGGGTGGCAAGCCCTTCAACCACGTGCGAGCCGTCCCTTCTAGCATCATGATGAAGTATTTGGCACATACTACATCATTGACATCTAACATCTCCATGTCCAGCTCATAGCTTTCAATCCACGCCTCCGGAGGCAGGTCAGCAGTGTAATTTGGCACCTTGTGAGGGTCCTTGAAATCCTTCACCAGATGCTCGTTCCGCAAAGCTGGCGCTAAGGACGGCACTCTCATAGCCCTGGAAGTTATTCCTACTCCTACCGAGACGGAAGGTGTGGGTTCTTGATGAGCCACCACTACCGCCAGAACCGCCGCCTCTTGCTGTGCTCTTGCCCGATCCACTAGCGCTTGAGCATCTAGAGCCACCGCGTCATCTAGTGTCGGGTTGCGATGTCGATCACAGCTAGAAACCGCTGGCGAATCATAGCGCCGGCTGTACTACGGCTAGGGATGGGGGTTGAATGCATGCGACTCCGGCTGTAAGTGTACTTCTCCTACTAAGCCATCGTTGTCTGTAGGTATCTAATAGCATTTTGTACCTCCTCTGTGAAACGCGTCTCGTCCGGGATAGGGATCGTACCAAGCAGGGTTGCTGCCATAACCATGTTCTCCACCGGGTTTGAATAATGGCCCGCTGGCATGGGAAAAGGCATCGGAGAGGCCTGGTTCCGTCAAGGCAGGTTGAGCTGCTGAACCGCCGGCCAGCTCCCAGGTATTTCCGTTGTCCGTCCCGTTCTTGGTGTGTTAAAAAGATTCCTGGCCTCGTATTGATCCAGCAAATGGGATTGATGCCTCATCCGCCAAACCACCGCTGCAAACTGGTGCTCTAGCTCAAGGCGGAAAGCATCCACCCTAAGGCACTCCGCCTTCATGTCCCTTTGAGCCTTCAGCGCGCTAATCCCTTGTTGGACTTCGGTCATATTGTCCTTTAGTCTTGCAATCTCTGTGTTCCGGGCTACTTGATTCTCAGCTTTAAATTCAGTCGCCATCAGGGTTGTAAGCTCATTCATCAAATCCAGAAGAACCTGAGTCGGCGGCGGGTCAGCTCCTGACCTGGCTGCCTCGGCGGTTATGCTGCCCGTGCCTGGCACTAAACCCTCCCTAAAGACGGCCGCACGAATCGGCGGCCCATGAACCTCCGACTCATGACACTTTGACTTAGGGTAAGGCTCGACATAGCCCCCAAGCCTACCATCGTGAAGCTAGTAGATTGATTCCATCTCTCCGCTTGAAGATCCATCCTCCGAACAGAAGACAGTTTCCTGAGACATAGAATCCTCAAGATACATGCCCTGAGTAAAGCCGACGAAGACATGCTTCCTGCCTGGGTTAGCACGGGCGGGTTGCACGTATCGGGCGGGTTGTGCGTGCCGGGACGGCTCGACGATGTCAGTGGAGAAGTCCGTCCCGGGTTCAAATCCGCCAATCTTGCCGATGAAAACATGGATTCCACCGAAGGGGATCCGAAAACCGTACTCGATTGAGTCGGCCTTGGGGCCCCAGCCGGCGGCGTCGATGTAGAGCCGGCTACGGAAACTCTTGTTCATCCTCCCAACAATGTATCCCTCGATTCCTAGGAGAGAGCCCTTTGAGAACTCAACACCATCAAGCGTGAGCCCCACGATGGGTGCCAACTGTCGTGGTTTTGTCACGGCAGATGTCCAAAGACTTGAGTTTGAGGCCATCGCTAAGATGATGGACTCAATGGGGTTGGTTGAGACGAGGGACACGAGTTTACCCATGTTTGGCTCCCCAAGAAGAGGTAGAATACTACGTCCTACTGGTATTGTATTGATTGGAGTATCGATTACAAGGGAGCGGATTCACATGACCTAGTTCTCGACTTGATTGGTTTCTATCTAAGTCGCCTCGGGTCCTTTATGTAAGAGTTCAAGACCATAGGTTACGCAAGTCTCATACCAACTCTTACAACGTATATGACTCCTTCTCTACACCATCTTACCATCTTGGGCAAGCCGTCTCCGAGCGGCTTAACCGCCCGGGTCTTCATACCATCTTCCGTCTGGGCCTTCATCTTGGCCCACCTTGGTAAGCCGCCACACGGCTAGGCCTGCGTTTTTCGGCCCACTTCATCAGTCTTGGAACATGAGCCGCCAGGTATGACCCGGCCCCACCTGGGTGGGTCTTACCAGGGGGTTATATCCCCAACAGCGCATGTACGTCAGTGGCCACTATGGCTACATTGGCGTCCATCGTGGCCATCGTGTCGTGTCGCCATACCCGCTTGCAGAGGGATAGGACGGGTGCCTGCCGCCCAGAGGTCAACGAGGGAGCCGGCTCGAAGGCAACCAGCCGTGCTCAGCCGGTCGGGGGCCAGGCCGGCTCCTCGACAAACTCTCCTCGACTCAGCCGGCAGTGCATCTGCCAGCCGCGCACCACCTGACCATAAGCAGTCAGCCACGCGCTAATTTCTTGAAGCGGGGGGGAGAGAAACCAGGTGCTTTGCCTAGCCAGGGGTAACAACCCCGTCAACTCGCATATTTCAGTATTAAGCAAGCACACAAGAGTTATAAAGGAAGGCAAAAAATCTATAAGTGTTGGAAATATGACCTGGAGGCAATAAATAGAGTATTTACTATTATATTTCCTTGTTCATAATCGTTTATTATCCATGCTATAATTGTATTAATTGGAAACACATTACATGTGTGGGTAAATAGACAACACTTTGTCCCTAGTATGCCTCTAGTGAACTAGCTCGTTGATCAAAGATGGTCAAGGTTTCCTAGCCATTGACATGTGATGTCATTTGATAACAGGATCACATCATTAGGAGAATGATGTGATGGACAAAACCCAAACTACAAACGTAGCATATGATCATGTCAGTTTATTGCTACTGTTTTCTACATGTCAAGTATATCTTCCTATGACCATGAGATCATGCAACTCACGGATACCGGAGGAGTGCCTTGTGTGTATCAAATGTCGCAACGTAACTGTGTGACTATAAAGGTGCTCTACAGGTATCTCCGAGGGTGTGTGTTGAGTTGGCATGGATCAAGACTGGGATTTGTTACTCCGTGTGACGGAGAGGTATCTCAGGGCCCACTCAGTAATACAACATCACAACGAGCCTTGCAAGCAATGGTTCTAAGTGTTATTCATGGGATCTTGTATTACAGAACGAGTAAAGAGACTTTCTAGTAACGAGGTTGAACTAGGTATGAAGATACCGACGATCGAATCTCGGGCAAGTAACATACCGAAGAACAACGAGAAAATCATACGGGATTAACTAAATCCTTGACATAGAGGTTCGACCGATAAAGATCTTCGTAGAATATGTAGGAACCAATATGGACATCCAGGTCCCGCTATTGGTTATTGACCGTAGAGGTGTCTCGGTCATGTCTACATAGTTCTCGAACCCGTAGTGTCTGCACACTTAAGGTTTCGTGACATTTCGGTAGTATAAAGTTATGTATGGTGGTGAACGAAGGTTTTTCGGAGTCCCAGATGAGATCCCGGATGTCATGAAAAGCTCCGGAATGGTCCGGAAGTAAAGATTCATATATAGGAAGTCCTATTTTGGTTGCCAGAAAAGTTTCGGGCTCATCGGTACTGTACCGTGAGTGCCGATAGTGTATCGGGAGACCACCGGGAGGTGTATTTCGACCCAAGAGGCTTCATGGGATGTGGGAGAGTGAATACCAGCCCTTTGTGGGCTGGTGGAAGTCCCACACAAGGCCCATGCGGCTGGGAAGAAAAACCCAAACGGAAAAGGTGGAAAAAGGCAAAAAAAGGCAAAATAAGGAAGGAGTCCTAATCCTACTACGAGTGGAGGAGGTGGACTCCTCCCTCCTGGTTTGGCTGAGCCTCCTTGGCTTGGAAGACAAGGATGCCTCCTATCCTCTAGTCCACAGTTTCTCATCTAGATTGGATTTCTGCAGTGCTTAGGCGAAGCCCTACGGAATAGCTCCACCACCATCGCCGGAGCGCTGTCACGCTGCCGGAGAACTCTTCTTCCTCTCTGTTCCTTCTTGCTGGATCAAGACGGTGGAGATCGTCATCAAGCTGTACGTGTACTGAATGCGGAGCTGCCGTCCATATGGCTCTACATCGGAAGGATCGTGATCAAGTTCATGGGACGGATCGTGATCAAGTTCGCGGGACGGGTCGTGATTGGATTGCGGGACGGATCGTGATTGGATCGCGGGACGGATCATGATTGGCTCGCGGGACACATGGAGATTTGGATCAGGAAGTCGTTTGACTACACCAACCGCGTTTCTTAATGCTCCCGCTTAGCAATCTACAAGGGTACGTAGATCCACTCTCCCTCTCGTAGATGCTCATCACCATAGATAGATCTGCGTGTGCGTAGGAAAATTTTTGTTTCCCATGCAACGTTCCCCAACAGTGGCATCATGAGCTAGGTCTATGTGTAGATTAGATCTCGAGTAGAACACAAAAGGTTTGTGGGCATTGATGCCTAGATTGCTTCCTCCCTTCGTCAGATTTTGGTTCTGTGGTATGATGTGATGAAGTGGCCCGGACCAACATTACTCGTACGCTTAGGAGAGACCGGTTCCCTCGACTGCAACTTGTTGCATAGATGGCTTGCGGGTGCCAGTTTCTCTCACTTTAGTTGGATCGGATTCGACAAAGGCGGTCCTTGAGAAGGATGAAAAGCAACTAGTGTATCACCATTTGGTTTTTGCATAGATGAGAATTGTTGTTGGTAGATACCCGTAGCAGCCATGTAGAACATGCAACAACAATTAGAGGATGTCTAACTTGTTTTTGCAGGGTATGTTGTAATGTGATATGGCCAATTACATGATGTGATATATGTGATGTATGATATGATCATGTGATGTATAGATTATCACGACTTGCATGTCGATGAGTACGGAAACCGGCAGGAGCCATAGGGTTGTCTTTAATTATTGTATGACCTGCGTGTCAATCATTAAGCGCTATGTAATGTTTTACTTTATCGCTAAATGGTAGCAATAGTAGTAGAAGCGTGCTGGGTGCGACAACCCCGATGGCGACACGTTGATGGAGATCAAGATGATGAAGATTATGGTGTCATGCCGGTGATGATGGAGATCATGCCAGTGCTTTCTAGATGGAGATCAAAAGCACAAGTTCATGGCCATATGATGTCACTTATGATTTGCATGTGATGTTAGTCCTTTTATGCACCTTGTTTTTCTTAGGATGACGGTAGCATTATAAGGTGATCCCTCACTTAATTTCAAGATAAATTGTGTTCTCCCCGAGTGTGCACCGTTGCGAAAGTTCGTCGTGTTGAGACACCACGTGATGATCAGGTGTGATAGACTCTACGTTCACATACAACGGGTGCAAGCCAGTGTTGCACGTGCAGAACACTCAGGTTAAACTTGAACAGCCTAGCATGTACAGACATGGCCTCGGAACACAACAGACCGAAAGGTCGAACATGAGTCATATAGTAGATATGATCAACATAATGATGTTCACCATTGAAGCCACCTCAACTCACGTGATGATCGGACTTGAGTTGGTGGATTTGGATCATGTAACACTCAGATGACCTGAGGGATGTCAATTTGAGTGGGAGCTTTAGTAATTTGATTAACTAAACTCATTATATTGAACAATAGTCTAAGTAAACTTTGCATATTTATGTTGTAGATCAATGGCTCGCGCAGTAGCACCCCTGAATCATATGTCCTTGATGCACCGCTTGGTGACCAACAAGAAGACATGACGTCCGAAGACGTTAAGAACGCTTGAGAGGCACGTACTGGAGATCACTCAATAGTTCAGTGTGCAATATTGTATGGCTTAGAACCGGGACTTCAAAGACATTTTGAACGTCATGGAGCATATGAGATGTTCTAGGAGTTGAAGTTTATCTTTCAGAAGAATGCCCGGATCGAGACGTATGAAACCTCCGATAAGTTCTATGCTTGCAAGATGGAGGAGAACGGGTCTATCAGTGAACATATACTCAGAATTTCTGGCTATTCAACTCGTCTAGCGGTGTTAGGAATTGCCCTTCCGCCAGAGGCGATCACTGTCAGAGTTCTTCAATCACTGCCACCTAGTTACAAAAGCTTTGTGATGAAGTATAACATGCACGGGATGAACAAGTCAGTCGCCGAGCTGTTTGCGATGCTGAAGGTCGCTGAGTCTAAAATCCAGAAAGAATATCAAGCGTTGATGGTCAATAAAACCACTAGTTTCAAAACAAATGGCAAGGTCAAGGGCAAGCGCAAGAAGGGTAAAACCAAGAAGGCTTTCAAAGAAGTCGCTACTCCTGTAAAGAAGCCCAAGCATGGACCCAAGCCAGAAAATGAGTGCTTTCATTGCAAGGGAAATGGTCACTGGAAGCGGAATTGTCCCAAGTACCTGGCTGACAAGAAGGCGGCCAACGACAAACAAGGTATATATGATATAAATGTTATTGATGTGTACCTTACTAGCTCTCGTAGTACTGCGTGGGTATTTGATAACGGTCCAGTTGCTCACATTTGCAACTCAAAACAGGAACTACGGAATAAACGAAGGCTGGCAAAGGACGAAGTGGAGATGCGCGTGGGAAATGGTTCCAAGGTTGATGTGATCGCCGTCGGCATGCTCTCTCTTCGATTACCATCGGGATTAGTGATGAACCTAAATAATTGTTATTTAGTGCCTACGTTAAGCATGAATATTATATTTGGATCTTGTTTATTGCGAGACAGTTACTCATTTAAATCAGAGAATAAAGGTTGTTCTATTTATATGAGTAATATCTTTTATGCTCATGCACCCAATTTTAGGGGTCTATTCATATTGAATCTTGATAGTGATGACACTCATGTTCATAACATTGATGCCAAAAGATGAAGAGTTGATAATGATAGTACCACTTTCTTGTGGCACTGCCTTTCTGGTCATATCGGTGTAAAACGCATGAGGAAGCTCCATGCTGATGGAATTTTGGAGTCACTTGATTTTGAATCACTTGACAAGTGTGAACCATACCTCATGGGCAAGATGAATAAAACACCGTTCTCTGGAACAATGGAACGGGCGAGTGACTTATTGGAAATCATACATACTGATGTGTGCGGTCCAATGAATGTTACAGCGCGTGGTGGATCTCCTTATTTTCTCACCTTCATTGATGAATTAAGTAGATATGGGTATATTTACTTGATGAAACACAAGTCTGAAACATTTGAAAAGTTCACGCAATTTCGGAGTGAAGTTGAGAATCATCGTAACAAGAAGATTAAATTCCTGCGATCTTATCGAGGAGGTGAATATCTGAGTTATGAGTTTGGCAGTCACTTAAGACACTGTGGAATTGTTCCACAGTTGACACCTCACAAAACACCATAGCGTAATGGTGTGTCCGAACATCATAACCGAACCTTATTAGATATGGTGCGTTCTATGATGTCTCTGGCTGATTTGCCACTATCGTTTTGGGGTTATCAATTAGAGACAGCTGCATTCACTTTAAATAGGGCACCATCGAAATCCGTTGAGACGATGCCATATGAACTGTGGTTTGGCAAGAGGCCAAAGTTGTCGTTTCTTAAAGTTTGGGGATGTGATGCTTATGTCAAAAAGCTTCAGACTGAAAAGCTAGAACCCAAAGCAGAAAAATGCGTCCTCATAGGATACTCGAAAGGGACAGTCGGGTATACCTTCTATCTCAAATCCGAAGGCAAAGTGTTTGTCGCTAAGAATGGAACATTTCTTGAGAAAGAGTTTCTCTCGAAAGAATTGAGTGGGAGGAAAATAGAGCTTGTTGAGGTTATTGAACCTTTAATTCAACCAGAAAGTAGCGTAGCGCAGAAAGATGTTTCTGTGGAACCTACAACGGTAGAAGAGGAAGTTAATGATGATGATCATGAAGCTTCATATCAAGCTACTATTGAACCTCGTAGGTCGACAAGGCCATGTACTACTCCTGAGTGGTACGGCAACCCTGTCTTGGAGGACATGTTGTTGGACAACAATGAACCTATGAGCTATGGAGGAGCAGTGATGGGCCTGGATTCCGTGATATGGTTAGAGGACATGAAATCCGAGATGGGATCCATGTATGAAAAAAAAGTATGGACTTTGGAAGTATTACCTGAAGGGCGAAAGGCCATTCAGAACAAATGGATCTTTAAGAAGAAGACAGACGCGGACGGTAATTTCACCGTCTATAAAGCTCGACTTGTGACAAAGGGTTTTTCACAAGTTCAAGGAGTTGACTATGATGAGACCTTCTCACCCGTAGCGATGCTTAAGTCTGTCAGAATAATGTTGGCAGTAGCTGCTTATTTCGACTATGAAATTTGGCAGATGGATGTCAAAACAGCGTTCCTCAAGGGTTTCCTTGAGGAAGAGTTGTATATGATGTAACCAGAAGGTTTTGTCGATCCAGATAATGATGACAAAGTTTGCAAACTCCAGCGATCCATTTATGGGCCAGTGCAAGCATCTCAGAGTTGGAATAAGCGTTTTGATGAGGTGATCAAAGTGTTCGAGTTTATACAAGTTCATGGAGAAGCTTGTATTTACAAGAAAGTGAGTGGGAGCTCTATAGAGTTTCTAATATTATATGTGGATGACATATTGCTGATTGGAAACAATATAGAAATGCTGGAAAGCGTGAAGGAATATTTGAACAAGAGTTTATCAATGAAGGACCTAGGAGAAGCTGCTTTCATATTAGGCGTTAAGATCTATAGAGATAGATCGAGACGCTTAATAGCACTTTCACAGAGCACATACCTTGATAAAGTTTTAAAGAAGTTCAAAATGGATCAGTCCAAGAAGGGGTTCTTGCCTGTGTTACAAGGTGTGAAGTTGAGTAAGACTCAATGCCCAATGACAGCAGAAGATAGAGAAAAGATGAGTGTCATCCCCTATGCTTCAGCCATAGGCTCTATCATGTATGCAATGCTGTGCACAAGACCGGAAAGTTTCAAAGTGATCCTGGAATGGAACACTGGGCAGCGGTCAAGAATATCCTTAAGTACTTGAAAAGAACTAAGGAAATGTTTCTTGTTTATGGAGGTGATGAAGAGCTCGTCGTAAAGGGTTACGTCGATGCAAGCTTTGACACTGATCCGGATGACTCTAAGTCACAAACCGGATACGTATTTATTCTCAACGGGGGAGCGGTAAGCTCGTCTAGTTCCAAGCAAAGCATGGTAGTCAATTCTACATGTGAAGCAGAGTACATCGCACCCTCGGAGGCGGCGAAGGAAGGTGTCTGGATGAAACAGTTCATGACAGATCTTGGAGTAGTGCCCACTGCACTGAATCCAATGAACCTGTTCTGTGACAACACTAGTGCAATTGCTCTGGCCAAGGAACCAAGCTTTCACAAGAGGACCAGACACATAAAGCGACGCTTCAACTCCATCCGTGATTACATCGAGGATAAGGACATAAATATTTGCAAAGTGCACACGGATCTGAATGTTGCATACCCGTTGACTAAACCTCTTCCAAGGGCTAAACATGATCAACACTAGAACTGCATGGGTGTTCATGATAATCGTTTATTATCCATGCTATAATTGTATTAATTGGAAACAAATTACATGTGTGGGTAAATAGACAACACTTTGTCCCTAGTATGCCTCTAGTGAACTAGCTCGTTGATCAAACATGGTCAAGGTCTCCTAGCCATTGACATGTGATGTCATTTGATAATGGATCACATCATTAGGAGAATGATGTGATGGTAAAGACCCAAACTACAAACGTAGCATATGATCGTGTCAGTTTATTGCTACTGTTTTCTACATGTCAAGTATATCTTCCTATGACCATGAGATCATGCAACTCACGGATACCGGAGCAGTGCCTTGTGTGTATCAAATGTCGCAATGTAACTGGATGACTATAAAGGTGCTCTACAGGTATCTCCGAGGGTGTCTGTTGAGTTGGCATGGATCGAGACTAGGATTTGTTACTCCGTGTGACGGAGAGGTATCTCAGGGCCCACTCGATAATACAACATCACAATGAGCCTTGCAAGCAATGTGTCTAAGTGTTGGACATGGGATCTTGTATTACGGAGAAGGTAAAGAGACTTGCCAGTAACGAGGTTGAACTAGGTATGAAGATACCGACGATCGAATCTCGGGCAAGTAACATACCGAAGAACAAAGGGAACATCATACGGTATTAACTAAATCCTTGACATAGAGGTTCGACCGATAAAGATCTTCGTAGAATATGTAGGAACCATTATGGTCATCCAGGTCCCGCTATTGGTTATTGACCGTAGAGGTGTCTTGGTCATGTCTACATAGTTCTCGAACCCGCAGGGTCTGCACACTTAAGGTTTGGTGACGTTTCGGTAGTATAGAGTTATGTATGGTGGTGACCGAAGGTTGTTCGGAGTCCAGGATGAGATCCCGGATGTCACGAGGAGCTCTGGAATGGTCCGGAGGTAAATATTCATATATAGGAAGTCCTATTTTGGTCGCCGGAAAAGTTTCGGGCTCATCAGTAGTGTACCGGGAGTGCCGGTAGTGTACCGGGAGACCACCGGGAGGGGTATTTCGACCCAAGAGGAGTCATGGGCTGTGGGAGAGTGAATACCAGCCCTTTGTTGGCTGGTGGAAGCCCCATACAAGGCCCATGCGGCTGAGAAGAAAAACCCAACAGGAAAAAGGTGGAAAAAGGCAGAAAAGCCAAAATAAGGAAGGAGTCCTAATCCTACTAGGAGGGGAGGAGGTGGACTCCTCCCTCCTGGTTCGGCAGAGCCTCCTTGTCTTGGAAGCCAAGGCTGCCTCCTCTCCTCCTCTCCTCCTATATATACTACAGGGATTTAGGATTTTTGGACAAGATTTTTAGCCACATGCAACCCTACCCTATAGTCCATAGTTTCTCCTCTAGATCGGATTTCTGCAGTGCTTAGGCGAAGCCCTGCCGGAATAGCTCCACCACCATCGCCGGAGCACCGTCACGCTGCCGGAGAACTCTTCTTCCTCTCTGCTCCTTCTTGCTGGATCAAGACGGCGGGGATCATCATCAAGTTGTACGTGTGCTGAACGCGGAGGTGCCGTCCGTTTGGCGCTAAATCGGAAGGATCATGATCAAGTTCGTGGGATGGATCGTGATCAAGTTCGCAGGACGGATCATGATTGGATCGCGGGACGCACGGAGATTTGGATCGCGAAGACGTTCGACTACACCAACCGCATTTCTTAACGCTTCCCGCTTAGCGATCTACAAGGGTACGTACATGCTCATCAACATGGATAGATCTGCGTGTGCGTAGGAAAATTTTTGTTTCCCATGCAACGTTCCCCAACAATAAGAGCGGATACTATTATATTTAAAAGTTATTGCAAGTCTCCAGACACATTACAATTTCATTCAAAAAATCTTTCGCCCGAGCATTGCGACGCAATCACCCGCACACTCTAAACAACTCCATCAAAGTACAGTTCGGGGCGTCGGGGCGACTTTCCGGGTGGCGGCAAGTCGTTGCCAACCTTCATTGGATTGAGCACAGGCCAGTGCACCTTGACCTTGGAAAGAGCCATCCAGACTCCTTCAATGCAGGAGGAGCGCTTGACAGTGTCGAGGCGGGGCACAGCTTCAGTCAGTTGTTGCACCAGACTGAAGTAGCTGCCGGGGAGTGGCTCGCCGGGCCATAAGCAGAAGAAAAGGTCCCTTATGGCTGGCTCCGCCAGCTGATGAAGCTCCATCAGTTATTTGAGCTGTTCCACCAGCAGAGGAGGAAGCTCGGGGGCTCCGAACTGCGCCAGAACATCTGAGCTCGGTCTTCCTCTCCCCGTGAGGCGAGCAGTTGGTTGGCTTCCACCGCGCTTTTCTAGAGATCGGTAGCTGCGCTTGGGGCTCGCCATAGGCAGATCAGCAATTCGAATCTGCTATCCCCGAATACGCACTTTAGGGAGTGCGACTTACCATCGGCTCTCTCCTTGGCTTGGCGAACTTGTTCCTCTAAGAACCGTCTGTCTACCTGCTCTTGATGAATATCGGATTTCATGGTGGACAGCTCGGCCGAGAGCGCCTTGTTCTTTTGCCCAACGCATCGCACTTGTCGCTGGCGCACTGGAGCTCATCTTGTATCTCCGCCACACGAGCCTGGTGTTTATCACTGGTGGCTCACAGGGCGGAGAGTGCGGTGGCCGCTTCCTTGGCCACCGCCTTCTCCATGGCCGCTTTGGCTTTGACGCGCTGAAGCTCGGCCCTGAGATTTTCCATCTCTTTCGACGAAGCTGCAACATGACAAGGACTTATCTATAAGGACTACCTCGATAGAATTCAGGGAAGAATACTAAGATTTGATTCAAACTTACCCTACGCCTCGTCCAACCTTTTGTTGAGGGCTTGCACCTCATCCTCGGAGCGCTTGAGCTTCCGATTTACCTCGTCCAGTTCGGCGCCATTTTTGGCTGCCACCGACGACGAGGCCTACACATACAGTATATGTATCACATTGGCACTTACTTTTCAAACTGTAGATATGACCCATAGGCAAGTTTGTTCAACTCACCTAGTGATCGGGGGCTGCCATGTATACAATATGATTAAATAATATCTTAACACAAACGACGGCCAACTTACTTAAAGCCTGCAAGGAGACCTTTGAAGGCCTCCTTCAGTCCATTGTCAACTGAGTGGACGCTTTGTAACACCACACCCATAAGGGTGCGGTGGTCTTCGGGGATAGAGGCGGTTGATAGAGCCTCCCCCATCGCCGACCACTCAGTGGTCGGCGCGCCGAGGATGATCGGATTTCCCGATCACCCACTAGGGTTTGGACCAATGCCTTCGGAGGCACCACGCGCTCCAGAGACATTCTTGGGGGGGCGGATGGCCCGCCTGTCCGGCGTCCTTGGTGGCCGGGCAGGGGATCGCCCATTGTTCTTTGGTGGACGAGGTGTTAGCCTCGGCCACGGGGGTGTCCTCCGCACCCCCTATGTCTGCCTCCATTGGAGTATGATGGGACGTCACCTCCACGCGTCCTTTGTGGCGCCCGGAGTGGGGGGGTGCGAGGTGTCCCGGCTCTTCGTCAGCTCAGCTGGAGAGGTCTTCCCATCCGATATAACATTGGTGGGGATAACACGAGGGGGTTGTTGGACCAACGACTTGCGTGTCAGCAAACTCTGAGCCTACTAGCGACAGAAAGAAGGGTCTTTTGATCCTAACCTGGATGGAGGGGGATTGACCCTGAGGCTCCTTCGAGGAACCGCCTTGGCATGTTCGGACGCGGAGCTCGAGTCCGAGCTGCCGTCGGACAAGACCATCCGCACTTGTCGTGTGCTCTTTGGGGCAGGAGAGGTTTCCTTCCTCAAGGCATCCGAAGATGCCGCCCTCTTCTTGGCGCAGGGGGATAGTCTCCCTTCTTGCTCTCGACCTCCTCCTCCTCCTCTTCTTCTTCCTGCTCTTCAGCCTCCTCCTGGTTTGAGGAGGCGAGTGTGTCTTCGGAAGCAGCATCAGGCTGATCCCTAATGCTGATACCAGCCTGACCTGGTTTCATCTTCTTCTCCTTCTTTATGGGAGGCTTGTAAGGCTTCTCCACGAGTATCTTGGCCAACAGCCCGACCCTCTCGTCTTCGGGCTGAGGAGTCGGACTGGAGATGTTGGTGGCTTTCTTCAGCCATTTCTACATAGACATGTTGGACAAAGGTTTATGGACCTTCTAAGTAAAAATATTGAATAAGCTGGGATGTGGCATACCTTGGATTCCGGCTTGTCAACGTGGAGGTCCTTGTCTTCCCCCTCGGCTGGCCAGCTCTTCATCAATTTGAAGAACGCCTTCCACAACTTCTCCCGCGTAATGCGGAAGAATTTCTAGAGTGTGGGCTTTGTGTAGAGTTTCCGAGCCCAGAGTGGGAGGACGCCTCTTCAGAACATCACTTGAACCACATCGGACAGCTTGGTGCCGTCCTCGATCAAGGAATAGATCCGCTTTTCAAGATCGGACACCACCTTGCTTGACCCCAATCGAGGCCCTTTCCGATCCATGAACCTAGTCGGGTCGGGGGACCGGATCTGAATGCGGCGGTGGGGTGGAGACCATGTTCTTGTGGCTCTGTGATGTAAAACCACTCCTTCTGCCACCCCTTGATGGTGTCGATGAGGGTGCCCACCGGCCAGTCGATGCGCGTGAGTTTGCCGATGACGGCGCCACCGCAGTCGGAGTGCTTGCCGTCGACACACTTCATCTCGATATTGAAAACCTGCAGCCAGAGCCTGAAGTGTGGCTCGACATGCAGGAATGACTCGCAAAGGAGGATGAAAGCAAAGAGATGCATGATGGAGTTCAGCGGAAGGTCGTGGAAGTCGAGGCCGCAGAAGAACATCAGGCCCCTGACGAAGGGGTGGAGCACAAAGCTTAACCCCTTGATGAAGTGGGGGATGAACACCATCCGCTCGCCTGGCTTGGGGGTGGGGATTGCTTGTCCTTTCTTTGTCGCGCGATGAGTGATATCGGCCGGGAGATAGCCGACCTTCTTGAGGTCGAGGATGTCTTGGTTACTGACTGTGGAAACTTCCCACTAGCCATTAGAGCCCGCCATTGGTGAGCTCGGAGGTGGGAGTGCAAGAGACCTAGATCTATGCTTTGGGAGCGCAAGGGGAAAGGAGGCGGAGATGTAGAATGGAGAGTGTGAGAGGCCTTTGGGGTTTTCTTTCTCCTTTTATGAGGTCTGTCGATTCGGGATCCCCTTGCTGCGCTATGATTCTCTCCACTTCCCTAGATGCACGAGCCATTGTGGGCATATAATTAACTACATCCCGTATAAAACGAGACATGATCCGTGTGGAGAGATCGTGTGGACGGAACGGCCTCGAGCCGCGCATCGAGTACCTGTAACTGGCCTATTGGTCATGATGGGCTGTGACCTTTCGTCAAAAAGGTCATCAAGAAATATTACCTTTTGCCCGACGCTTTGCCTTCAAAAAGCCGAATCATCTCACAGAATTGGGACATGTCGTATGTCGAGACCCCGATCCTAAGTCATAAGAATCCAGACTGTAACATATCACATCACCTTGCGGCCACACGCACGGTAAGGTCCATGGCTGCAGCCTTACCTTAGCTGGGACCGTTTCCGTCTTTTGGCTCGAGTATGTGAAAATGTCGCTGGCAATCAAATGACAGAGAACCCGGGCCGACATGACTAGTCATAGAACCCAAGTGGCACATCCATACGGAAACAGGCATACTAACCCAGCAATGCAGCTGTCGGCCTCAAGAGTGTGTAGACGAGTCGTAGCTGGCTACAGCGACTCCATTACACTGCGCGACATTTCCCCAAAGGGACAGACATAGCAGCACAGAAGGATACATGCCGGTCAATCAATGTGTCCGAAGCAGTAGCAAGCTTCCAAGGCTCGGTGGAAACACAAAGAGGCAAATTCCCGTAAAGAGTACTACTAAAGGCACATAACTAGGTGTCGGATCCCACACATACCGTTGCACGTCACCGTAACGCACGACATGCCCGATATGCATAGATACAACTATGGCATCACAACATAACCATACAACAACAAAACTTTTATTTAAGAGGCTCAGAAGAGCCTTGCATAATATGTTCTTACAGATAGGGGTCACATGACCCGACACTGAAGTCATACAAACAAGTTCATACCAACCAAGTGGAAGCATAAAGCTGTCTTAGTACAAACCGACGAAAGGGTAAACAGGCACATGGCCTGACTATCTACAGCCCGCCACAGGGCATAAGGTCGTAGCTGGGACACCAGCTATTCGGCATCGTCGACATCTAGAAAGAACCCACCTGATGGGTCCTGAGTCTCATCTGCAACAGTTATTAAGCAAACATGAGTACAAACATACCCAGTAAGTCTTTAAAGCAGACCTAGACTAATTATGTTCATGTATCAACAAGGGGAGTGGTGTAGTTTATGCAGCAATGCCAGCTTTGACTCATGGCTAACCTATACTACCAAGGTTGTCAGAATCACGATTATGTTATGCGGTTCTACGACTTTACGATCCAAATTAACCCATCTGATTCTACGATTTTACTTCATAGAATCTACGTTTCTACGGTTCTGATAGAAAAGATTCTACGATTTGCGATCCTACCATCGGAGTTCCGATCCAATTCAGAATCACGATTCTGACAACCTTGTATACTACACAATTTTTGACTCTTTGTTTAAATTTTAGGTATCGCACATGAGTCCACTAACTCCAAAACAATACACCACCATGGATTCACTTCCGTCTTCCACGAGAGTGCCATCCACAGTACTCTCACTTGTCTTGATATTTTTATGAGTATCCATTTAATTATCTAAGAACAACATAAGATTTCCAAGTAGTCCATATACGAGGACGCGGCTATTCGAATAGTTTCATACCCTGAAGGGGTGTACTTCTTCACACACACTCTTGCCACTTATCGCCATGTGCTCATAAAACCATGCACCTCGACAACCTTCAAGCGGAAGCCCAGCGAGGGAGTCGGCCACGACCGTCAACCACATAAGACCTCTAGTCCAGGCTATCACCTATTTGAGACTGAACCCGCACGGAAGTCCGACCGAAGTTTCCGCTATGGACACAAACGATGTGCGCAGGGTTGCCACGCCCACCATTCGGGTGACCCTTGGTACATCGTGCCACTGCCTACCGCGTCATAATCCCACCCCTAGGGTCAGTGCTACACACGTCCTCCATCATGCTATAAACACCAGAAACTACTTGCAACTCCTGGATCAAGGACTACGCAATTGATAAGTCGAGAGGGGTCGAGTTACCGGAACCCAATGTGTGGTAGCAACTAATCTTGGATCACAAACACGGAACTCAGTTCCTAAGAACGGTCCCAATGAGAAAACCCGCTATGTACTCCTATATAGCCTCTCATCACTACCTTTACCAAATCGGGTTTATCATCAGCTTCTCACATCAGAACAACATTATTTCACTCTAGTTCATCACCCAGATGAATTAGACCTGACACAACTCTAATCATAGAAAGCATCGCAGGCAAAGTAAGCAAAGCACATCATGGCACAAGCATCTACCATGTATGCTAGGTTGCAAGGTTTAGCTATTTACTGTGACAATGATAGGTCATGCAAAGGAATAGGTTCATCTACCGTGTATGACAGACAAGTGAATGTTTGTCCTAACGCAATAAAAAGAGCAGGAGCGAGAGAGTGGGATGATATCAGAATGATCAAGGGGTTGCTTGCCTTGCTGGGTAGTGGAAAGGTTTTCTCCTTCGTTGGAATACTCGAAGGTATCCTCAGAAGCAGGGCCTACCACAATGCAGATAAATAGCAATCAATACACGCAAGTGCAACAATATGATGCTTGATCATGATGTGGCAGCATGTATACGTGAGCTAATGCAACTATTGTCCAAGTTAGATGAAGTGATTTTTAATATAGGTTCAAAATCATTCTTCATTTCATATTTCATATGTTAACCTATTAGTAAATCTCAATGTTCATCTACTTAGCTTGCTCTAACATGCATTATAACAACACCATTGGATTCATCGGATTTTTCTGATAAATTTTCATATATAAATTATTTTCATCTGATTTAGAGATTAATTTATATGATTTTTCTAAGTTTTTAACGTTTTCTGGAATTTATTTAAATACATAAATGCATTATTGTGTTAGCCTGACGTCAGTGTGACTTCAGCCTGGTCAAATGACCGGTCCGGGTCAAACTGACCAGCTGGACCCACTGGTCAGTGACCCACCGCTAAGCGGGGTCAAATCCCGCGCTGACTAGGGTTTGACCCGCTTATGGGGCCCACTGTCAGCCTCTACGGGGCTGATTAACCGCTGGGGTTAGCGCTAACGGCCGCCATGTCGGCCCCGCCGGAGGCTCGCCGGAAACACGCTACAGTGGGTCTTCGGGCGTGCTGAGACCACTAGGGCGCAGCCTGAGCTTGCCCGCATCGCGTGGGACATGCAGGAAGGCATGGGGTAGCCGGAGCTGACGGCGGCGAGCTCGCTCGCGCCGTCCGTAGCTCGGACAAAGGCGGCAGCAGTGCTACAGGCTGCGGGAGGAGGATCTAGGGGCGGCTATCGGCTATTGAGAGCGCCCTAAGCACAAGCCCGTGGTCAGGCGCGAGCTGCGAGCTCCTCTCTGATCCGGCGACTGGTGGGGCTAGAGGAGGAGAACGGTGACGGGGATAGGGGGAATAGAACCGGGGCCTCACCAGAGGGGCTTCTGGTGCCGTGGCATGGTCAGGGATGCATGGAGGACGATGAATCGCCGGCGGCTTCAGTCCGGCGAGGAGATTGCAAAAGAGAGGGGGAAGGGCGAGAGAGAGCGGCAGGGAGAGAAAGATCGGCTCAAGGGGGGTCCGGGCGTCGCGTTGGCGCTCCTAGCGGCCTCCAGCCTCGGCGGCAAGCAGGAGGTGGCCGCGCGCGTGCCGGCGCGCCGCAAGCACTCGCCCTCCTGCCTACTGGCAGGTGGTTGAAGACGGTGGGGCTGGCTGGGCCTGCTGGGCTGTGGGGCCAGCCTCCCCTGGGCCTCTTTCCTATTTCCTTTTTTTTTAATTTTCTCTGCTTTTTTTCTGACATTTGTTTTATTTATTTTTAGGCACAAATGTTAGTTATAAAATATCCCAAATATTTTATAGAAATTATTTTGAATATTTCAAACTTCTATAAAAAGTTTCAGAGTATTTTGGAAACTGAAATATTTTTAATGCTTTATTTGGCATTTTTAGCAGCTTTGATATTTATTTTTGAAATGCTATAAATATTCAAATATTAAGAATGACCCCTGAAATATCCATGTCCACATTTATCAGACATAGGGACATTTTCTAAGGGCATTTTAGATTTGTTGGGTTTTCACAATCTTTAAATTGGTTTGATTCAAATGAGGGCTTGGGGTTTTCTAATAGTCCCCATTTAAAATTGATGCAAAAAGTTAAACATGATGCACACACATGCTGTCCTAAGACAGCTAGCTAGGGATGTGACAACTCACCCCAACTCAAAAGAATCTCGTCCCGAGATTTGGAAGTCATCGGGAAGAGCGCAGGGTACTCTAATCGAAGATGATCTTCTCTTTCCCATGTGGCCTCCTTCTCAGAGTTGTGTGACCACTGAACCTTGAGAAACTTGATGTTCCGATGCTGAGTGGTACGCTCAGCTTGATCAAGAATACGAATAGGGTATTCTCGATATGTAAGGTTATCTTGGAGAGCAAGCGCTTTGTGGTCTACTTCGCGGACAGGGTCCAAGAAGAAACGCGTGAGTTGCGAGACGTGGAAGACATCATGAACCTTGGAAAGATGCAGTGGAAGTTCCAATTGGTAGGCAACCTCTCCTCGTTTAGCAAGAATGCGAATAGGTCCAATGTAACGAGGAGCCAACTTACCCTTGATATCGAATCGATGGGTACCCTTCAGAGGTCTAACCCAAAGATAAGCCTTCTCGTCAACTTCAAAGGTAACAGCCTTATGATGACGATCATATTGGCTCTTTTGACGAGATTGGGCTGTTTTCAACTTTTCACGAATAATGCGAACTTGCTCCTCTGCATCCTGGATCATATTCAGGCCAAAGGGTTGCGTCTCTCTGGTTTCTAACCAATTAAGAGGTGTTTGGCACCTTCGTCCATAGAGAACTTCAAAAGGGGCTTTTCCCAAGATTGATTGATAACTATTGTTATAAGAAAATTCGGAAAATGGAAGACATTTCTCCCAATTCATACCAAAGGATATAACACAAGCTCGGAGCATGTCTTTGAGGATTTGATTGACTCGCTCAAACTTGACCACTTGATTGCGGGTGTAAAGCAGTGCTAAACGATAGATGAGTCCCCATAGCGGTTTGGAAACTTTCCCAAAATCAGGAAGTAAAGATACTTCCGAGGTGTGAGTTAATCTCCAGTGGAACACCATGAAGAGAAACTATTCGAGAAACGTATAACTCCGCTAGATGGCTAGCAGTTATACTCTCCCGAACATGAAGAAAATGAGCCACTTTGGAAAGGCGGTCAATGACCACAAATATAGCATTATTCCCTCTCTTGGTCTTGGGAAATCTAGTAATGAAATCCAAACCGACCTTGTTCCTGGAATCGTTGATCCTGGGGAGCAGATACTTGTTCTTTATGGTGACCAGATTCACTGGCCGATAATCCACAACCATCCGATCCGATCCATCCTTCTTCTTGACGAAGAAGACGGGGCAAGCCCAAGGAGAAGAACTAGGACAGATGAAACCTTTCTTCAAAGCCTAATCGAGTTGAATCTTAAGTTAGGCTAGTCTAAGGGTGCCATCTTATAGGGTCTTCTGGCTATTGGGACAGTCCCTGGGATGCGCTCTATCACAAACTCAACATCTCTGACAGGTGAAATTCCTGGCGGTTCTTCTGGAAAGACATCCAGGAAGTCTCGAACTACCGGAATATCTTCTAATTTTGGAAGAGGGCTAGCATTGAGAGAATAGAGTTGGCGCTTGGCTGCTCGAGTGGAGACATTGACTATCTTGCCCGATGGATGTGTAAGTTGAACATTCCTACTATGAGTATCGATCTTAGCATAGTGGGCTTTCATCCAGTCCATGCCTAAGATGATATTGATGTCCGAAGACTTGAGGGCTATCAAGGCTGCTAAGAAGACTAGCCTATCCACAAGAATCTCATTGTCATGGCGCACCCTAGAAGTTTGCCATTTTGAACCATGAGTCTGAACTACTAAAGGAGTAGGCATATCACAAAAAGACATGTTATGCAACTGTGCATAACTTTCTGAGATGAATGAATGAGATGCCCCAGTATCAAATAGAACAGATGCTAGATGGCGATTGACAAGCAGTGTACCTAGGATAACATCAGGATCCTCAAGGGCTTCCTTAGCAGAAACATAGTTCACTCATCCACGAGCACGAGCTGGCTTCACATAGAAGGCTTTTCCCGGCTTCCCACGTTCAGTCGGCTTAGCATTGTTCTGAGGACACTCATGGGAGTGGTGTCCTGGTACCCCACATTTGTAGCAGACAATAGTGGCACAGGGAGCAACATTGGCAAGAGGACCTCCAAATGGCCTGGCTGGAGGGTTGGGCTGAGCTGGCGAGGCGCCTGGAAGGATGGCCTTGCAGTGTATCTTGGCGGCAGAGCTGTATTTGGCACCCACACCCAGCGTTTGTTGGAGCCCGAGCTAGATGCGGGGCTGAAGTCACGGTTGTGCTTCCCGGTTGCCTCGTAGTCAGTCTGTCTAGTCTTGGCATTTATACCCTTGTTGACGAGAGCCTGGAAGGTTGTGCACTCATGTAGGTGTAGATCTCGATGGATCTCAGGATGCAGTCCCTTGCGGAACATAGCCTGTTTCTTGGCATCAGTTGAAACTTCCTCTAGAGCATAGCGAGCAAGATTGCCGAACTCACGGCTATAGGCATCCACTGTCAGTCTATCCTGGGTGAAAGCATATCACTCCTCTCCCTTGTGATCCATCAGCTTTTTCGGGATGTGACGGGTACAGAATGCCTCACTGAAGTCTGCCCGGGTTGGTGCAAGGCCTATGGGGGCGCATGACTTCATAATTTTCCCACCACAAATTGGCAGGTCCTTCCCGAAAGTAACTAGGAAAGGTCACCTTGTTGGCCTCGGATACATTGGGAGCCCAAATTTTGCGGGACATGCTGGTCAGCTAGTCATCCGCGTCGAGCGGGTTGATCGAATGATGATACTTAGGTGGCACAGCTTGACGAAGTCACCGAGAGACACGCCATCATTGTGATCATTGCGGGGAGCACGCACTGTGTCTGCTCAATTCGTTCCAATAGCCTGTTGGTCTCCTTTTGTTCCGTTCAGCTTCAAGCATCACTTCTGCCAAAGAGGGCGTGTGTGGCAGGTTCTCTTGCCTTGGCTGGCTTCCCTCACCCTGCTCGGGGGCAGGCACGGGGTTATTCCTAGTTGCCACCATCCTCGGAAAACAAACCCACTGCTTAGACACGGAAAACACCAACTCTAAGGAATGAGACAAGGAATGTACTAAACAACATGGCATGCAGGGTAAACACCCAATCAACATGGTAATAACAACTGCCATATGAACACCATGATTCATACACACCATGACATAGTTCAGTACAAGCCCGAGCTGAAATACAAACTACGGAAAGATGACACAACTCATCGGAGGCATTGCCAGCTTCCTATACATTATCTATCTACACCTCCGGAACTCAACTCTCAACCTCAATCATATCCCACAAGACACGCAGGACTGTGGTGATACGACTACTACCATACTAGTGCTAACATCCACGTACTAAAGCATCGCCGTAGAATGCCTCATATAGGTTACCCCTGTGACCCGGGAGCTGAACCTGAGGATTTGGAAACACTCTAGCCTACGATCCCTGGAAACCGTAAGGACACGGATGTGTCCTTGGTCCCCTTGTTGGCGGCAACAGTGGTCCTCAAAGAGGGGTGATACCTCCAACATCGGGCCAGTCTACGTGTGCTGGCAGATGAGTCCGCGATGGGTTCAACATCTCCAAATCTCCAGAGCATGTCTGCACGACAGGTGCCAACTACGTCAGGGTTGTCCAAAGACGTGCACGGGTAGCATAAAGCTCCATGCGAAGGGCACGTGAATCACGATCCCTGTTCTCCAACATCTGAGCGGTCACCTGCAACCTAGGGTCCTCATGAGAAGGGCACGTGAATCACGATCCCTGTTCTCCACTAGAATGATCATAGCTATCCTCTCCTCCCAGAGAAGCAGGAACATAACAGAACTCTATGTTCTGAAGCAGACCATGGTGAAACCTCATGATAGTCAGCATGGTGTAGGCAGTCTCCTGAACTGCTATGGCTATGGTGACACCTAATCCGTAAGTCCAGTGAAGCGGCTCTGCAGCTCCAGGATATGAAGGATATATCTTAATAGTACACAGATACTGACTCTGGTCGAAATCTCGATACTGTTCCTCCAACGGTTACCAGCCTCCATCATAACTCTAACCAACATGGACGTGTGCCCCGGTACATCGATGCACCTTGTTAGACAGACCACCTGACGGGAAGGATGAGGGGGCATCTGAAATAGAGAATGATGCAAAGACATTAGAGACTCTAGCAGAAATTGGACAACATAATGGCTGTAATTGCTCAAAAAGGATTTTGAGACAACTGCAAAAGATTGGAAAAGCATAACCACTCGACTTTCTAGACTCAAATCTCTTCTCCAATTGTTTGTCACACCAACAATACTCAAATACCGACATTCACTTGCAAACAAGCTAGCTATTAGACCATGGTTAGTAACTCATCATCCTAAGAAATAGATGAGAAGCCTAGTTCTTATCCCCGTAGAAAAGATGAGAATGACTCAGAATAGAATAACTTGGGAGGAGGAGTAAAAACAGCCTTACGTTCCCTTCCACAATCAATTCCCCTACTTTTCAATAGTATTTCTAGACTCAACTTCGTCCTGTTTGGCTTGGTAGTCCTACAGTCAGTCAGGCTCTGATACCAACGCTGTCGGGACCCTGGTCATAAGTCATAAGAATCCAGACTGTAACATATCACATCACTTTGGGGCCTCACGCATGGTAAGCTCCACGGCTGCAGCCTTACCTTAGACGGGACCGTTTGCATCTTTTGGCTCACGTATGTGAACATGTCGCTGGCAATCAAACGACAGAGAACTCGGGCCGACATGACTAGTCAGAGAACCCAAGTGGCACATCCGAACGAAAACAGGCATATGTAATCCAACAATGCAGGTGTCGGCCTCAAGAGTGCGTAGACGAGTTGTAGCAGGCTACAGGGACTCCATTACACTACGAGACATTTCCCCGAAGGGACAAACACAGCAGCACAGAAGGATACATGTCGGTCAATGTTTGTGTCCGGAGTAGTAGCAAGCTACCAAGGCTCGGTGGAAACACAAAGAGGCAGTTCCTCGTAAAGAGTACTACTAAAGCCACAAAACTAGGTGTCGGATCCCATACATACCGTTGCACGCCACATGTACACATGACAAGCCCGATATGCATAGATACAACTATGGCATCACAACATAACCATACAACAACACAACTTTTATTTAAGAGGCTCAAAAGAGCCTTGCATAATATGTTCTTATAGATAGGGTTCACATGACCCGACACTCAAGTCATACAAACAAGTTCATACAAACCAAGCGGAAGCATAAAGCTGTCTGAGTACAGACCGATGACAGGTTAAAAAGGCACATGGCCTGACTATCTACAGCCCGCCACAGGGCATATGGTCGTAGCTGGGACACCAGCTATTCGGCATCATCAACATCTAGAAAGAACCCACCTGATGGGTCCTAAGTCTCATTTGCAACAGTTATTAAGAAAATGTGAGTACAAACGTACTTAGCAAGTATTTCAAGCAGACCTAGACTAATTATGCTCATGTATCAACAAGGGGAGTGGTGTAGTTTATGCAGCAATGCCAGCTTTGACTCATGGCTAACCTATACTACACAATTTTTGACTCTTTGTTTAAATTTTAGGTATCATACACTAGTCCACTAAATCCAAAACAATACACCACCATGGATTCACTTCCGTCTTCCACGAGAGTGCAATCAACAGTACTCACACTTGTCTTGATATTTTTATGAGTATCCGCTTGATTATCTATGAACAACATAAGCTTTCCAAGTAGTCCATATCCGAGGACATGGCTCTTCGAATAGTTTTATACCCTGCAGGGGTGTACTTCTTCACACACACTCTCGCCACTTATCACTGTGTGCTCATAAAACCATGCACCTTGGCAACCTTCAAGCAGAAGCCCAGCGAGGGAGTCGACCACGACCGTCAACCACATCAGACCTCTAGTCCAGGCTATCGCCTAATTGAGACTGAACCCGCACGGAAGTCCGACCGAAGTTTCCGCTACGGCCCCAAACAATGTGCGCAGGGTTCCCAAGCCCACCATTCGGGTGACCCTTGGTACACCGTGCCACTGCCTACCGCGTTGTAACCCACCCCTAGGGTCAGCGCTACGCACGGCCTCCAGCATGCTATAAGCACTAGAAACTACTTGCAACTCCTAGACCAAGGACTAAGCGATAGATAAGTCGAGAGGGGTCGATTTACCAGAACCCAATGTGTGGTAGCAACTAATCTTGGATCACAAACACGGAACTCAGTTCCTAAGAACGGTCCCAATGAGACAACC
This sequence comes from Hordeum marinum, assembly GCA_022496015.1. Lineage (NCBI taxonomy): Eukaryota > Viridiplantae > Streptophyta > Magnoliopsida > Poales > Poaceae > Hordeum > Hordeum marinum. The sequence continues at coordinate 466,468,801 of CM039675.1, read as the reverse complement.
CGCTATGTAATCCTACATAGCCTCTCATCGCTACCTTTACCAAATTGGGTTTATCATCAACTTATCACATCAGAACAACATTATTTCACTCCAGTTCATCACCCAAATGAATCAGACCAGACACAACTCTAAGCATAGTAAGCATAGCAGGCAAAGTAAGCAAAGCACATCATGGCACAAGCATCTACTAGGTATGCTAGGTTGCAAGGTTTAGCTATTTACTATGACAATGACGGGTCATGCAAAGGAATAGGTTCATCTACCGTGTATGACAGACAAGTGAACGTTTGTCCTAATACAATACAAAGAGGAGGAGCGAGAGACTGGGATGATATCGGAATGATCAAGGGGTTGATTGCCTTGCTGGGTAGTGGAAAGGTTTTCTCCTTCGTTGGAATACTCGGAGGTATCCTCAGAAGCAGGGCCTACCACAATGTAGATAAATAGCAATATGATGCATGATCATGATGTGTTAGCATGTATAGGTGAGGTAATGCAACTATTGTCCAAATTAAATGAACTGATTTTGAATATAGGTTCAAAATCATTCTCCATTTCATATTTCATATGTTAACCTATTAGTAAATGTCAATGTTCATCTACTTAGGTTGCTCTAACATGCATGATACCAGTTCCATTGAATTCATTGGATTTTTCTGATAAATTTTGAGATATAAATTATTTTCATCTGATTTATAGATTAATTTGTATGATTTTTCTAAGTTTTTAACATTTTCTTGAATTTATTTAAATACATAAATGCATTATTGCGTCAGCCTGACGTCACTGTGATGTCACCCTGGTCAAAACGACCGGTCCAGGTCAAACTGACCAGCGGGACCCACTGGTCAGCGAACCACCACTAAGGGGGGCAAATCTCGTGCTGACTGGGGTTTGACCCGCTTGCGGGGCCCACTGTCAGCCTCTAGGGGGATGATTAACCGCGGGGGTTAGCGCTAACGGCCACCACATCGGCCCCGCAGAGTTTGGCCGGTGGCTACCAAACCGACAGCGGAGACTCACCGGAAATGCGTTGCAGGGGGTCTCCGGGTGCCCTGAGACCACTAGGGCGCATCCTAAGCTCGCCCGCATTGCGTGGGACATGCGGGGAGGCAAGGGGCATCCGAAGCTGACGGCGGCGAGATCGCTCGCGGGGGCCAAAGCTCGGACGAAGTGGGAAGCGGCGCTACCGGCTACGGGAGGAGAAGCTAGGGGCGGCTACGGGCTCCTGAGAGCGCCCTAAGCACAAGCCTGTGGTCAGGGGCGAGTTGTGGCCGCTATGGCCATCGCTACGCCATGGCCGGCGGTGAGCTCCTCTCTAATCCGGCGACTGGCGGGGCTATAGGAGGAGAACGGCGACGGGCTAGGGGAATAGAACCGGGGCCTCCGGAGGGGCTCCTGGCGGCGTGGCGTGGTCGCGGACGCGCAGAGGACGACGAATCGCCGGTGGATTCAGTCCGGCAAGGAGGGAGCAGAGGAGAGGGGGAAGGGCGAGAGAGAGTGGCAGGGGGAGAAAGATTGGCTCGAGGGGTTCCGGGCGTCGCGCTGGCGCTCCTAGCGGCCTCCAACCTCGGCGGCAAGCAGGAGGTAGCCGCGTGCGTGTTGGCGCGCCGCGGGCACACGCCCTTCTGCCTACTGGCAGGAGGTTCAAGATGCTGCGGCTGGCTGGGCCAGCTGAGCTGTTGGGCCAGCCTCCCTTGGACCTCTTTCCTATTTCCTTTTTCTTATTTTTCTCTGCTTTTATTTTTTCTCACATTTGTTTTATTTTTTTTAACGCACAAATGTTAGTTATGGAATATCCCAAATATTGTATAGAAATTAGTTCGAATATTTCAAACTTCTATAAAAAGTTTCAGAGTAATTTGGAAACTGGAATATTTTTAATGCTTTATTTGGCATTTTTAGCAGCTTTGATATTTATTTTTGAAATGCTATAAATAATCAAATATTTGGAATGACCCCTGATATATCCATGTCCACATTTATCAGACATAGGGGACATTTTGATGGGCATTTTCGATTTGTTGGTTTTTCACAATCTTTAAATTGTTTTGATGCAAATGAGGGTTTGGGGTTTTCTGATAATCCCCATTTCAAATTGATGCAAAAAGTCAAACATGATGCACACACATGCTATCCTGAGAAAGCTAGCTAGGGATGTGACACCGTAATGCGGAAAACTATTTGTCATCGGAGGCCGGACTATGGTTTGGCAGAAGGAACTCACCTCGCAATGCGAAGACTCTGTTCGCGAACCAATTGGAGTTCAAGACTCTTGGCGTTGGAGGAAAGTTCGGGGGATACTAAGGGAGTCCTGTATTAGGGCGTCCTTGGATAGCCAACCTATTGTGTATGGGACGGACTGTATGGGCCACTCGCCGAACACCAGATGACCTGGAGGCCCAGTTACAAGGATGGAAGCTTCGCGGACAATGGCTTGTGCTCTATGTCTGGTATAGTAAATAGGCATGTTTATCTCTTCGGCATGTAACCGACCATGTGTGAACCCTAGGCTTTCTCGGCATCTATATAAGTCGGAGGGTTTTAGGGTTTAAAAAGGAGGACAACTCATCTAGGGTTAGACATACGATCTCGAGTTAGATCAACTCTATAAACTTTTACACCATCAATACAATCAAGCAGGACGTAAGGTATTACCTTCATAGCGGGGCCTGAACTTGGATAAACCCGTGTCCCCTTTCTGTCCTCTTACTTCCGATCCAAGTCTCACAGTTCGGGACCCCCCTACCCGAGATCTGCCGGTTTCTACACCGATAGCTAACACTTTAGTCACATTGCTTGCAAGCCTTGTTGTGATGTTGTATTACCGAGTGAGCCCTGAGATACCTCTCTGTCACACGGAGTAAAAAATCCCAGTCTTGGTCCATGCCCACTCAACAGACACCCTCAGAGATTCCTATAGAGTATCATTATAGTCACCCAGTTACGTTGTGACGTTTGATAAACACAAGGTATTCCTCTGGTGTCAGTGAGTTGCATGATCTCATGGTCATAGGAACAGATACTTGACATGCAAAAACCTATAGCAATAAACTCACACAAGCATATGCTATGTTTATAGTTTGGGTCTTGTCCATCACATCATTCTCCCAATGATGTGATCCCGTTATCAAATAACATCTTATGTGTATGGCTAGGAAATCTTGACCATCTTTGATCAACGAGCTAGTCTACTAGAGGCATACTATGACAGCCCAAGTGTTGTCCCTACCTTATTTGGCATGTAACCATATGTATGAATCTTGTGTCATGAGCTATGTGATGATTGCACCTTGCCCCATGTGATTGAATTGCATTCATGCATCATGGAATCCATCATTTCATCATCATGCCATTCATCATGCCTTTCATGTTATGCTTGTGTTTGTGTGTCTTGTATTGGATCATGTGCATGTGTATGTGCCTTGTGTTGTTTTGGCTTGAGAGTGGTGGATTGCTTGTGTGCATCTCTCCCTCTTCTACCTCTCTTCTCTTCCTTCTCTAAAACCCCTCCCATTGCTTTTATTCCCAACGTGAATACTTGGCAAAATTAAGTTGTTTTAAAAATCTTTTTAAAATGTCCATGAGGTGGCCCTAATGTTGCTATTAATATTGGGAGTGACGCTTTGGTTATTTGGATATGTTTGTTTTTTGAAACCTATTCAAAATAGGGGCTGTTTTATTAATATATTAAAATTAACTTGTTAAATAATTCCATTTGACATTTTTATAAACAAGGGTTTAATTTTCCCTTCTCAAAACTATTTTTGTTTTACTTTAAAAATCCTTTTATTGCTCTGGGGTTTATTTTTGTTGTGGCTGTTTATTTAAAAGGAAAACCCCTATTATTTTCTGCTTCCACCATGTGAGGGAGGGAGCAGGTGGGCCGAACCCAGCCCACGTGAGCAGTGACGGCCACCTGCCCCGTCGTCTTCCTCCGTCAGTTGGTTCAGAGAGAGAGTGTCGCCCGCATCGCCTTTTCCGTCGCCATCACCGTCAGCCCCGTGGTATTTAGTCCCCCCTCGGCGTGCGTCCGTCCCCGCCTAGGGTTCCTCTTCCCTCTGCTGCCGCCACAGCCCCCATCGAGCTCTCCTCCGCTCTCCCTCCTCTCTTCTTCCTCCCTGTCAAGGTAAGGTTCAGAGGTAGTCAGTGACCTCCGCCGGGTCTTCATCGCCGTCGCAGCGCGTCTCCGGTGGCTCCTCGCCGCGTCCAGGATGGCGGGGGGTGCGCGGGATCTCCCGCCATTCCATTTCCGCCGCTAGGGGCCTGGGAGGAGCCCTGCAGTGAGGAGCACGTCGTCGCCAGACGTCCTGCTCCGCCATCTTCTTCCTCTTCGTCGTCGTTGCGTCCCCGCCTCTCCTTCCCCTTCGTCGTCGCGCTCCACCTCTCCCCAAGCCCCTCGAGGTGAGCAACCGGAGCTCCTCCTCCCCTCTCCTGCTCTGTAGCCATGTCCATCGTCGCGTCTGTCACCACCGTTCGCTAGTGAGTACCTGCTGCTCGCCTCCGTCCCCCTCTTCACAAGAAGAGACGAGGGATGGGAAACCCGTAGTGCCCCGCTTCGATTCCGCCCATCCGCGTCGCCGGAGACCCCGTGTGCTCGCCGGAGTGCTCGCCGCCGTGGCCCTGTCGCCGTAGTTGTCTGTCAGGTGAGCGTGCGTTTCTTCGTCAGTTTTGTCAGGTCTTGTAGCTTGTGTGTGTATTAGAGGGGCAGGTTGCCTCATCTGTTAAAAGCTGCGCTTGTAGCCCAGTGGTCTGGGTCGAGGGAGCTGACCAGCAGGTCAGGGGTTCGATTCCCCTCTTCCCCATTTTTGGTTTTCTTTTGTTTTATTTATTTCTTTTGCATTCTTTTCCTTCGTATGTATGTTTGTATGTATGTGTAGGGTAGGCTCCTTGTGTTTTTATTTGTGGCTGGTTGTATGTGTGTGTGTATGCTTGTGATGCATACACACTTGTGGTGCAGTGTGTGTGTAATGTGTGGTGTGCATATATACCTAGTGTATATATGCATATATACACATGTGTGTGTGAGTGCTCTTATATGAATGCATGTGTGTGTATTGCAGCATGTGTGTGTATGCACCTATTGGTGCATATGCATATGTATGCCTACATGTTATGCACATGTGTGTATGTGTGTGTGGGTGTAGAGATCACATGGTGTGGTGCCATGTATGTTTGTGTGTGTGTTTCTCACACACATCCATGTGTGAGTATGCTAGTGAGACTGTGTGTGTAGGTGTGTGGTGCACCATGCCCACATCCATACCTATGTATGTGTGTGCTTGGCATATATAGGTGATGCCATGTGTGTGTGTTGATGTGAGAGGTGTGTGTATGATCTACATACATACCCCATGTGTTGAATAGTTCCATGTGTAGGAATCTCTCTTAGGTGCATTTGATCATAGTCTCTCTTCTAGTTTGTTTCATACTTGTTTTTGATGCTATGCCATGTTAACATGTTCCTAGGGTTCTATTTATCCATTTCCAACTTGTATGCATAGGTCTCATGCACTTTGGAGCTTTTCTCATCATGTCACTTACATGTCATAAGTCACTCATGTTTATAGGAGCATTTTTGACCTAGGGTTTCCCCCTTTTGCTCCACACAAGTATAGGGTTATGAGTAATTCATTTGGGGTAGAATCAACCCATGTATACACATGTGAAGTCAGATTTGACTTTGGGGCAACTTGACAAAACTGCATTTTTATGCTGTGATGCCCTTTTGTCTTTTTATTATGAATTAATCCATGCATGTTTTTAAGTTCTTGCCAACATGAGTTTGTTAGGCAAAGTTGTTGGTAATGTCCCAGTATTTTTGTTATTTCTGATAAGTCCCCAGCTCAGTGGGAACTATGCTGTTTAGTTGGCAACTTTCTGTTACTGTTCGTCCTGCTTAGAAATGGATGTCTGGAGACCCTGCTGTTATTGTTTTGCCAGGTGGAGTAGGGTGTAGCTAGTGCTGTGGTTGTTATTTGATCATGATTAGTGTTAGTTAATTATAGTGAATGTTGCCACCTACCATCCTGTTAATTTTCATGCCATTTGGAGCTATCTAGCATATTTAACCATTGTTGTCAACTTGCTACTTTATTAACCCAGATTCCAGAAAACTGGAATTTTCACTAAGTCCCTAAAAACCTGTTTCATCATGCCTACTTAACAGCTCCATGCATAGTGATGTGTAGCTCTTTTGCTGATTTTATAGTTGGATGAATTGGTGTGTGTGTGTGGTGTAGTTTATGTTCATGTCTTTATGGTGGTTGTAGAGTTCCTGTAGCAATAGTTGTGAGATTTTCCAATTCATATGTTGCTGTTTTGTGGCAGATTGGGTGATATCTTGTTTTGTGAGTTGTGGGAGTTATACTCAATGGAATGGATTGATACTTGAGCCTAATATGATTGATTTTTCATCACCTAACCAGTGGCTTCCTTGGAATGCCAAGAATTAGCTCATGTCTTTGATGATCTTGTGTTTGCCTCTGTTCCTTGTCGTGAGCGTATCTCGAGAACCGTAGCTCCGTTTCTCGCGATCCTTATATGCATTTCCATCGATTTTGCATCATGCATCCATATTTGCCATGTTCATGCATGTCTAAATAACTTAACATGAGGTTCTGTCCAGATTCACTAATATACAAACTTTGCATGGGAAAATTGACAAGAATTGGATTGCCATGTTAAAACCTTCATTAAATGGGTCATGCATCATCTCGGTTGTGCATTGCACCTTGGTTGGTTATTTATTTGTTGTCTCTCTTGGGTAGACGCGAGTGTCGATACTGAGTTCGAGGACCCTGGAGAGTGCCACTACGAGGATCCCGCTACTTGTTCCGCTGAAGAACCAATAGGCAAGATGATCGTACCCGGATCCCAATACTATCTTTGCTTGCTAGCTTCTCGTTCTTATCATTACAATTACGCTACCTACCACATGATATCAGCCCCCATGTTGCCATGACAGCCTCTAACCTCCACATCCCAGCAAACCGTGGATTGGCTATGTTACCGCTGCTCAGCCCCTCTTATAGCGTTCTTAGTTGCAAGTGCAGCTTGTTCCATGTGACAACATGGATTGGTTATCACAATAATTATGTTATTTAATTTAATGCACATATATATCTGGTATTGGTGGAAGGCTTGTCCTTTTGCTGACTGTTTTGTTCCGCTGCTATCGCCATTAGTTCCTTGTTACCGGTGTTATGTTCTCCATACTTGGCGCTCCTAACATGCTCGGGGTTGTTATGGGGACCCCCTTGTTATTCGGTTGAGATTAAAACTTGTCTTGCAAGACCCAACATTGGTACTACATTTGCCTAACAACTTAATAAAACTGCATAGGGTCTTGCAAACCCGTGGATAATTTAATCAACCCCGGGCCAGTGCTCCGCATGAGTGTTGGTCAACCCAGAGCAGCTTATTAACGCCGCCCGGGGCAACTCGGTGATTGGCGTGGTAACCATCGCTCATCCATCGTTTCCTGAGAATGACATACGCGGCTCTTATCGGGTTCGTCGACACGTCGGGAGGTCTTGCTGGATTCGTTTTACCTTTATCGAGTGTCTTGCATGTGGAGACTGACTTTATTCGGGTTTTACTCGAGGTGTTGGAATTCCTTTGAAATCACCTATGATGATCGCGAGGTCCGCGGTCGAGGTATTCCCATAGAGTGTGGTTAATTTTGTAATGGATTAGTTGGAGCACCCCTGTAGGGTTAAATCTTTCGGAAAGCCATGCCCTCGGTAAGGTGGCAACTTGGATATTTGTTTAACACCCGGTTTAGACAAATTAAAGTAAACTCTAATTAAAATACACAAACTATGTGAGTAACCGTGATCGTCTCTGCTCGTGAACATGATCCGAGAGAGAACACGGTGGGGTTATGATTGACGTAAGTAAGTGTTCAGGATCTCTTAGAGATTACTCTAGATTCGATCGCTTTACGTAGACCACTCACTTTACATTCTTGTAGCATAAGTTAGCCACCATATAATGCTTAGTGCTGCTGCAAACTAAACATCACCCTTCTTTCCTAAAAGCTTAAATAGTCTTGGTAGTCGGGCACATGATAGCTGAGTCCTCTGTGGCTCACAGTTTACTACAATAATCCAGGTGTAGGTTCAAATGAGTTCGTGCAGGATGATCTTACTCAGCTCCAGTGGGAGTATGATGAGGAGAGAGGCAGGATGTACGTGACATATTAGGATGAGTAGAGGACCTGGTCGTGATCATTGGGACAGCTTGATAGTATCATTTGCAACTTCTTTTATCATTTGATTTCGTCCATAGTCGGACCCTGTGTTCATCTTGATGTCATGATTTGAGTGTCTTTATCAGTTAGCATGTGGCGAGTGTAAGCCAACTTCTATACTCTTCTCATTCAGTATTGTATGTTGTGATGATACTATTCTTGCTAACGGCAAGATGCGCCTCTATCCCTTGCGAGGCCCTCATGCCTTAAACGGATAGGCGCGCACCTTGGGCGTGACACATACTAGGGACATAGTGTTCTCCATGTGTCCACACATGCAATGTGTTTCCAATCAATACAATAATAGCATGCATAATAAACGATTATCATGAACAAGGAATTATAATAATAACCATTTTATTATGGCCTCTAGGGCATATTTGCAATAGCCACATGGTCCAAGCCATGTGCTGACTATCTTCATAGATGAAGAAAAGTGTACATATGAAAAGGCCAGAAAGGCCAAGAAGGATCAACACAATAAGGAGTGATTCTTGAGCAACAACATTCTAAACCTAACTCCTGGCCAACTTGTCTCTGCTCAAGCTTAAATAAAAAACCTCAGTGATGAATATGACCACTATTATGTTGATTGGCAAGGTGCCAAGGTCAGATTCGTTAATGTGGCGAATAAGGTCATCAAGGACCATAACACAAGGGTTACAGCTCCATCGCAACCAAAAATTAATTCCCAGGTTGAACGATCTGCTCAGCCTGCTGAAGAAATTGTGTCGGGGTACGATGCACTCGATCACGATCACCTATGGGGCTGTAGCCAAAGATGTCGGTTCCCGATGCACTCGATCACCTATGGGGCGGTAAGCCCCTTTGTGGTTCGGTGGGGGCAAGGTCATATGCACAAATAGAGGACATGGTGAGACAGCACATCGATTGGGACGCTGGTGTTTTACCCAGGTTCGAGCTGCTGTGAAGCGTAAAACCTTCTCCTGCTTTGTTGGATTGATCAGAGGAGAACGAAGAACACGCAACGCTCAAGCCCGACAAGGGTTGCCTTCGGGGCAGCTTCTACGTGAGTACAAGTGTCCAAAGGTCCGAATCTTTAGCTAGGCTTCCCTGGGCCTCCTTTTATAGCTCAAGGGACAACCCCAATGGCAAAACAGACATTGTCTGGTGATTAGATAGCTAACAGTGCTGTCATACCTAACTCTGGCACTAAGGACAAAATGCCTGCATCCCCGACAAGCTTCTACCACCGCTCTAGCTAACTATTGCACCACAGCTTGACACACCTCTGAATGGGTGTCAAGGGGGCACAATATGTCTTCCAGCATGTCGTCATGTGCTTAATGGGAGATACTTCACCACCTAGTTGCTCGACACCGCATCGACAAGTGACTGGCATTGCGATGCGGTGGAGCGGTGGCTGATCGGCTCACACTTGCCGATGGATGGCTTGCCGGGTCTTCTTGAAGGTTCACACGCCTAGGTCCCCAGCAGACACCGGGGATGAGCTTGGCGCACTTTGGGCCTGTCCTACGCTATTGTATTGATCTTGCCATCGTTCCTTGGCGTGTTGTAGGTTGCTTCTGCTAGAGTCTTGGTCTTGAATGCTTCCTTGGTTTGCACTTGTGTTGATGGGTTCTGCTACTACTGCGTGTGTATAAGTCAAGGGCACTGGGTACCCATGTCCTAGTGGACCGACAAACTGCCAGAACTAATGAAGAATTTCTAGCTATTGAAGAAACTGGCAGCACAACTACTAATGTTCCGTCTGAAGAACAATCCAGGCTAGTTGCAGAATTTGCTGCGCCAGAAAAAATGAAAATGTCAGGGCAATTGCATCAGTCGTGCATGAAGAAAATGCACCACCTTGATCCTGTGCCCCTCCTGCAAAATCTTCAAAGGTGAAGAAAGTCACACTTCCTTCTGCATCAGAAGTGAAGAAAACAAAGGCTACAGAGAACGAAGACGCACATAAAAGGAAAGCATCACCATCTATAGTATCCTCAGATGCAAAGAAAAGGAGGACTTTGCCAAGTTCCTTACATGAACCAATCAATGCAACTCCAATTTCTGTAGTGCCACCTTATGAGATTGTTCCATTTGGGAAAAAATATGCCATCCGAAATGATGAGATGATGAAGAAAATCATTCTACTGCTTCCTCATAGCAGATTGATGAAGAGATTACTTTGGAAGGAAATGCTTCAACCCCGCCGGTATCATCACCCCAGCCCCACTTCACCGCTGAAGAGGCTGGAGTTGAAGAAATTTAGGAGGATAGGGATATTGGCTCAACAAACCCACTCATCACTGATGAATATTGGGAAGTAGCTCACCCAAATTCACCCTTGACCACACCACTCATTCAAATTCCTCAATCACCTGCACAGACTGAACAAATATAGACTGAATGTGAAGGTCTTCCAACACCTCTCAAATCTATTCCTGATGAAATTCTAGTTGTATCAGCTGAAGAAGTCAATGCTAAGACTGCTATTGAGGAACTTGTGGTTCAAATTCCTCAGACCAAAGCAACTGAAGTTGTGCCCAGGGTGATTGTGGGATTTTCAAAGCAAATTTTCATCCCAAGCCCTCACCACAGTACTCAAGCACTAAGAGGCCAAAAGTCAACAAGGCCAATTTCTTCGCTGAGCATCATTTCTTGAAAGATATAAATCCCTATGACTCAACAAGTATTACGAGGAAGAGGTTACGGACTTCCCATCAAGTAAATTTCTATGCCTCAGTCCTTTATGAGAAGAACAAAGTCTTCCAACACATGCAAATTCCTCATGTGGATATGGAGTCCATACCTTTTGCTTCAGTCCGGTCTTGAATGTTCTTCATGAAGCTGGACTCCTTCCATTCTGCATAGATATATGTGGCTAGAATGAAGAACTTATTCTTTAATTTTATGCCACCTTGCACATCTATGGAAATGCCTCACACACCAACACATGGGTATTGGATTGGATGACCGAGGACACTCACTACAAAGCTCCTGCTACTGAATTGCTTTATCCTATCCTAGTCAGTCCCCCCTCAAAAGGCACCAAACTGATATATGAGGAAATTGAACTTTCGAATCATCTGATGCAAGTGCTGATGCATCCTTTAGCACATGGTCAAGCTCCAAGAACCACCTTCCTTGTGAAGGATTTGTTGTATGTCCTCATGACATTTTATAAGATACTGACGAAAACCCTCAGTCCGATCAAGGGCCACAACTTTGAAGAAGAAGAATTTGTAGGCATCATGAAGAATCTGTTGTTCAACATCATTCATGGGATTCCCATAAATCTTCAAGATTCTGCATGAGGACTTTGACAAATGTGGCTCTGTCTTCTTTTTATTTTAAGCCTTATGATCCCTGGATCATGAGTTTCATCAGAACAAGGTCTTCAATCCCATACAAGGCTGATTTTTGGAATCACTTCATTTTTCTACCTCCGGTTGATGTCCTCAAAAGGACAATTTCCTCAGTTGATGGGAAGGGAAAGGTTGTTATTGAAGAAGGCACTCGTCCATTGGATGGTCAGTTCCATATGGTTGCATCTTATTCCACCAATGACGACTTTGCTACATAGGACTTTACTGCCAAAGCCACTGATCAAAATCCTCAAGCTTCTATCCCTCATGTGATGCATGTTCTTGAACAAATTATAAGTCTTCTTAAAAAAATTGATCATAAGCACAAGTGGGTAAACCGCCAGTTCGTCTCAACTCTTCAAAACATGACTATCACGCAGAAGTCTATGAGGAAGAACCACTACTATGTGCATGAAATCTTCGACCGCACCTGGGCCATCCTCTCGCACTTCAAAACTCCTGAAGAACTCAAGGAAATGGAGTTTGAGCAAGACTTTGATTGGTCTCACCCTCCCTCGAAGAAATTCAGGAAGGTTCAAGTTCCTCAGCTGGTCACCTGCTCATATTCTTCATGACGCAAAATGAATGAAACTGAGGACCTTGATGACACTGCTACGGGCCCTACATCAACAAATGACCCCGACAACAACACTAGCGCTCCTCCACCACATCTTCAGGGGCATTAGTCCTCAATTTTCATCCCTTTTTGTCACTTGATGAAAAAGGGGAAAATTTTGAGTTAGTCTTCAAGCGGGTATTTATATATGGGCTGTTTTTTATTTAAGTTACAACTCTCTCTCTTCCGAGGTGTTTGTTTGATGAGTTGTAAACTTAAGTCCGATGGTGGTCTCACACTTCTGAACTACTTTCTCCATGCGTATTTCCTCAAGTTCGTTAATGCACGCATGCGGAATTCTATGAGACACCATTTTCCATCATGCATTTCAATTTCCTCATGTTAAATGTTAAATATGTGTATGGATTACAAGGTATAAGGGGAGATCTCCATGATTTTATCCTACCATGCGCATTCGCAGTCAAAGCAAATTCCTCAAATATGCACATCTTTAGGGGGAGTTCTCCTATATCTTGTAATCAAATTCTTCAAACTCTGTACCAACACTTCATATGTTTATGACCGTTGAATACTTAACCTATTTGTCATCAATCACCAAAAAGGGGGAGATTGTAAGTGAATCTAGTACCTCTTAATTATTTTGGTGGATGGAAGACTTATAGGTTAAGATACTAATGCGTTTGTGAGTGTACATAGGTTCTATAAGTCGCTGAGGAGTTTGATATATCCTACGAATGCCGACCCCTCAAAATGTATGTTTTCAGCTGAAGACTTTGACGCTCTTCTTGAAAACTCTGAAAATGAGGAAATTGGTGTGACGTTGAAGATATTGATGCCAGGTCTTTGAAGCATGAAGACTTCAGTTTTCTTGTTTCATTTCCTTTCTTTTGAGTCACAGGAAAAAACGTACTGGTATAGGGGGTCGATATAATACTAAGGAAAAACTTCCAAGTGATCCTCAGCTCAAAGCCTACACATACCCAATTCTCCAAGTGAAGCCTTTGGAAATCTCTTGTAATTCATTCAAGTTCTTTAGTGGTAGGGATGATATTCTTCTGGTCTCTGAGGAAATTGATATGTCTAAGGAGTTAGGATTTTCGAGTGCGAATTGCCTATAGTGAGGAACATGATAGCCCTTAGGACTCTCACAGTTCGAAACTACGACTGTTGTTGTGCTTCGCGCCAGCTGTCCAAATATCTTATCCACATAACGATCATATCATTAGGGGCATTTATTTCTTATCATGTCAGGTTGCACCTTGGCTATAAAGAGCCACCCCCACAACCACTAGCTGGTTGGCAGCTCTGAGAGAGATTGACAAGTGTCATTTAGAGCATCCCTGTCACATCCCTATCTAGGAGTCATAGGAACAGCATGTGTTTGCATCATGTTTCAATTTGGCATGAACTTTAAATGGGGAGCTAAAGAAATCCCAAGCTCACTTTGAATCAAAACAATTCAAATTTGGTGAAAATTCAACAAATCCAAAATGCCCACTAAAAATGTTCCCTATGTCTGGTAAATTTGGACATGATTATAACAGGGATCATTTCAATTATTTGAACAATCAAAGCAATTTAAAAATAAATGATAAAGCCTCTGAAAATACCAAATAAAGCATTTATCATTATTTTAGTTTTCAAATATCGTGAAACTTTTTGGATAAGTTTGAAATATTCATCTTGATTATATAAAATATTGGGATAATTTTGAGATAATATTTCTACCTGAACATAAAATAATAAAAATAACAAAAAGTAGAAAACAGAGAATAAAAAGAAATAGAAAGAGGAAAGGCTTACCTGGCCGCAGCCCACCAGGGGCAGCCCCGTCTTCTACCTCTTGCCAAAAGGCAGAGGAGAAGCAGGCGACGGCGCCCGCAGCGGTGGTGCCACGACACCTGCCTGCCTGGCCGCCCCCTCATCGCGCTGGCGAGCTAGAAGACCTTGCCAGGGATGTGCTAGCCCCCTCTCCTCTCCATTTCCCCCTGGTTCCCCCTTTCCCCTCCTCTGCCGAGCGTCGCCGTAGCCGTAGCTCGCCGCTGTCGCAGCCTCTGGCCTCCCCTCGCCCCTCCTGCCGTGCCCCTGAGCATCACCGCGACCACCTGGTCCTCCTCATGGTGCGAGAAGATCTCGGGAGCCCCTCGAAGCCGCCGTCATGGTCATCTTAAACCTCGGGACCCGCCGGAGCTCCGTTGCCGATTTCGCCAAAGCCGGGTCGTCCCCGAGCCGCTAAGCCCCCTGCAGCTCTCCCAGTGAGCACCCCGTCCTCCTCCCTCTCTCCCCTGGTCTCTTCGTGCTCCCTGGCGTCCTCCCTGTCATGGCCGTACGGGCGCCGCCACGGAACGTGCTTTCCGGTGACCCCAAGCCCCCCTGGCCAGCCCACTCGATGCAGTCGACCACGGGCTTTCTCCCAGTGCTCTCTGCATGCTGATCCGAGCCCCCTAGCGGCTTCTGGCAAGCCTCCGCCGTGTCGGATGGTCGCCGGCGACCACCCTCCGGACGGTGCCGATGTGGCCGGCCGGTTAGCCTCTAATCCCCTCCTATTTATGTAGCCAGTGACGCCGACAGTGGGCCCTAGGGTGGGTCAAACCCCCTGGTCAGCGTGGAGGTTAAGCCTGAGACACTGACGTGCAGGCCCCGCACGTCAGGTTTGACTCTGGGCCGGTCAGCTGACCAGCTGACGTCACAGTGACGTCAGGATGATGTCATTTTCCCCTTTTCTAGTTTAAAAATAATTCCAGAAATTATTCAAAACTTCAAAATTTCATATAAATTAATCTGTAAATCAGATAAAAATAATTTATATATGAAAATTTATCAGAAAAATACAATGAATCCAATGGTGCTATTGTCAAGAATGGTAGAGCAATATAAATAGGTGAAAGTTGACATTTACTAATAGGTTAGTATATGGAATTGAAATAAAGAATGATTCTGAATCTATATTCAACTTCATTTCAAATCAACATGAACACTAGTTGCGTTAGCTCATCCATACATGCTATGATGCCATGATCATGCATCATATTGTTGCACTTGCATGTGTTGATTGTTTCCTATCTGCATTGCGGTAGGCCCTGCTTCTAACGATACCGCCGAGTATCCCAACAAAGGAGAGAACCTTTCCACTACCCAGCAAGGCAAGCATCCCCTTTGATCATCCCGATAACATCCTACTCTCTCGCTCCTGCTCTTGTTTATTGCATTAGGACAGTCGATCACATGTTAGTCATACACGGTAGATGATCCTATTCTGCTGCATAACCTGACATTGTCACAGTAAATAGCTAAACCTTGCAACCTAGCATACCTGGTAGATGCTTGTGCCATGATGTGCTTAGCTTACATTGCCTGCTATGCTTGCTATGCTTAGACTTGTGTCAGGTCTGATTCATCTGGGTGATGAACTGAGTGAAACGATGTTGTTCTAATGAGGTGATATAATGATGAACTCGATTTGGTAAAGGTAGCGATGAGAGGCAATGTAGGAGTACATAGCGGGTTGTCTCATCGGGACCGTTCTTAGGAACTGAGTTCCGTGTTTGTGATCCAAGACTAGTTACTACCACATGCTGGGCCATGAAATATGACCCCGCTCGAGTTATCATTCGCTTAGTCCTTGGTCCAGGAGTTGCAAGTAGTTTCTGGTGTTTATAGCATGCTGGAGGCCGTGCGTAGAGCTGACCCTAGGGGTGGGTTACGACGCGGTAGGAAGTGACACGGTGTACCAAGGGTCACCCAAATGGTGGGCTTGGGAACCCTGTGCACATCATTTGGGGCCGTAGCGGAAACTTCGGCCGGACTTTCGTGCGGGTTCAGTCTCAAATAGGCGATAGCCTGGACTAGAGGTCTTATATGATTCGCGGTCGTGGCCGACTCCCTCGCTGGGCATCCGCTTGAAGGTTGCCGAGGTGCATGGTTTTATGAGCACACAGCGATAAGTGGCGAGAGCGTTTGTGAAGAAGTATGCCCCTGCAGGGTATGAAACTATTCGAATAGCCGCGTCCTCGGATATGGACTACTTGGAGAACTTATGTTGTTCATAGATAATCAAATGGATACTCATCAAAATATCAAGACAAGTGTGAGTACCATGGATGGCATTCTCCCAGGGGAGGGAAGTGAATCCATGGTGATGTATTGTCGTGGAGTTAGTGGACTCGTGTGCGATATCTCAAGTTGTAACAAAGAGTTAAAATTTGAGTAGTGTAGGTTAGCCATGAGTCGAAGCTGGCATTGCTGCATAAACTCCACCACTTCCTTGTGATACATGAGCATGATTAGACTAGGTCTGTTTTAAGGACTTGCTGAGTACGTTTGTACTCACGTTTTCTTAATAAATGTTGCATATGAGACCCAGGATCCATCAGGTGAGTTCTATCTAGATATCGACGATGCCGAATAGCTAGTGTCCCAACTACGACCTTTGCCCTGTGGCGGGCCGTAGATAGTCAGGCCATGTGCCTTTTTACCCCTTTCATCTGTCTGTACTCAGACAGGTTATGCTTCCGCTTGGTTTGTATGAACATGTTTGTATGACTTGAGTGTCGGGTCATGTGACCCCTATCTGTAAGAACATATTATGCAAGGCTCATCTGAGTCTCTTAAAATAAAAGTTGTGTTGTTGTATGGTTATGTTGTGATGCCATGGTTGTATCTATGCATATCGGGCATGTCGTGCATACGTGTGACGTGCAACGGTATGTATGGGATCCGACACCTAGTCGTGTGCCTTTAGTAGTACTCTTTACGGGAAACTGCCTCTTTGTGCTTCCACCGAGCCATGGTAGCTTGCTACTACTCCGGACACATTGATTGACCGGCATGTATCCTTCTTTCCTGCTGTGTCTGTCCTTTCGGGGAAATGCCTCGCAGTGTAATGAAGTCTTTGTAGCTTGCTACGACTCGTCTACACATGCTTGAGGCCGACACCTGCATTGCTGGGTTACGTATGCCTGTTTCCGTGCAGATGTGTCGCTTGGGTTCATTGACTAGATATGTCGTCCTGGGTTCTCTATCGTTTGATTGCCAGTGACATGTTCACATACGTGAGCCAAAAGGCGCAAACAGTCCCGGCTAACGTAAGGCTGCAGCCGTGGAACTTACCACGCGTGAGGCCGCAAAGTGATGTGATATGTTACAGTCCGGATTCATACGACTTAGGATCGGCGTCCCGAAAATCCCATCCTCCGAGGACTTTGAGAGTAAAAGGAAAACCCAAACACCCAAATCCCAAAGTGATTGAGCAACACTCAACAGATTGTTCCTGTGTGGTACCAACGCTCATTACCTTTGAAGACTGTGCATCTTCCAGATGGTTAGGCGTCATGGTCTAGAGCATTCAATAGGAAATTGTGGATTTTCGAGTGACCGAGTTTGTGAAGGTTTGGAAGTCTACCTTGAAGACTTACCACAAGTGTTGGGCGAGGTGTGTGTGACATTAGCTCATGGAGAATACAGTAAGGACTGTGTGTCCTGGGACTGTGTGTCCTTTGGTTTAAATACAAGCCTCTCCAAAGCACGCATACGACAGTCAGAACAGTTCGAACTGGGTCATCAAATCATTGTCTTCACCGAGCTCCTGGTTCTATTTCCTCAATCCTTTCATTTCCTTGTTAACTTGCTGGTGAAATTGATCGTTGCTATTTGAAGACTTTGGCTAAATACTTTCTCAATTTCCTCATCTAAAATTCTACCTTCACCTTGTCTTATGCCTACTTATCCCGTTTTAATGCTACCTGTGCTCGGTGTATGTCATGGTTTTATCACAGAAGATGTCCGAGTGTACGGACTTGGATTCGAGGCCATTGCTAAGGTGAAGGACTCAAAGGGGTTGGTTGGGATGAAGGACACGAGTTTACCCAGGTTCGGCCCTCAAGTCAAGGTAAAAGCCTACGTCCTGCTTGTGTTGTATTGCTTGGGGTATCGATTACAAGGGAGCTATTGCTTGACCTAGTTCTCGATAGTCTGATCTCTAAGTCACCCCGGGTCTCGCCTTTATATAGGAGGTCAAGACCACACGTCATACAAGTCGTAACCGACTCTCAATACATGTATGAGTCTATCTCTACTGTATCTTTCCTTCCTGGTCAAGTTGTCTCTGGGCGGCTTACACGCCCGGATCTTCTCCGTACGGGCCACGTTCCGACCCATCTTGTCAAGCCGCCAAGCGTCTTGGGCTTAAGACTTCACAGACCACTCTTGGGCTGGTGTATGAGCCGCCTGGTCTGACCCGGAGCCCTTAGGGCGGGTCTGATAGTGGGGTTATAGCCCCAACATTCGGCCTCAGGTTGATTTGAGCTTGCTCACTTCAGCCTCCCTCTTACTCCTCGGTGAGTCACCCAGAAAATAATGACCCGCCATGACGTCATGTCAAATCTGTCAAAAAGATCCTCTGACGCACGCAACGAATCTTCCCTTATTAAATGGATAGTCCAGGAATCGAGGCATCGGCCTCGGTCAAATGACATCCGATGCCTAGATTTTCGCACCTCTTTCTCCCTTTTTCTATTAAATAGGACCGCGAGGGGAAGCATTTGCCTTCCTCCCGCTTGCTCTTCGTCTCCTTCTTTCGAACGCCTCAGCTCCAGCGCATCTCACTCCGGTGTCGTCCCCTTATCGTCGTCGACAAGGCCGCTGCATCAACCTATTTCGTTCCAGAGTTCTCTCCGCGTCCGCCGTGCCGTCTCCGGTGAGTCCTTCTTCCCCTAGATCCATAGCCATTCCGGTAGGGTTTCATGGAGCACCTCCCATCACGTAGAACACGAACCTCCTTCAATGTCGGCCATGCTTAGCCCATAAACACTTGACGATATCTTGTCCCCGATGCGGCGTTATGTAGGAGACCGATAGTAATACTGCGCAGATTTGCAATAGCTCCGCCTGCCGTTTTTAAACTTTCTCTGCTTTCGTGTGAGAGCCTGGCTTAATAGGAATGATAGACTACTCATATCAACAAGGAATTCCTTCTTTTCCAGGAGCCCATTCGAAAAGAACTCCAAAGTTAAGCATGCTTGGCTTGGAGCGATTCTAGGATGGGTGACCAACCAGGAAGTTGCTCCCGGGTGCGCATGAGTGAGGACAAAGTGCGTAGGAAAGACTAGTGTTGATCTGTGGGGCCAGTCTAGATCTCGCCAGGCATAACGGGGTGTTACAATTGGTATCAAAGCCAACCCTTGCGGTTACACGGGTATGTGCGGGTCAGGTGCACGGGCATGTGGCGCATGACGTGCGTGGCCCCATTGTGGCACACGGCATGGCACATGTGCTGGACTAGACACGCATACATGTGCCAAGAGGGAACGTTCGTGATGGGCCGACGAGGACGTCGGTTCCTTTGAGTGGGGGTGTATGTGAGAGCCTGGCTTAATAGGAATGATAGACTACTCATATCAACAAGGAATTCCTTCTTTTCTGGGAGCCCATTCAAGAAGAATTCCAAAGTTAAGCGTGCTTGGCTTGAAGCAATTCTAGGATGGGTGACCGACCGGGAAGTTGCTCCCGGGTGCGCATGAGTGAGGACAAAGTGCATAGGGAAGACTACTGTTGGTCTGTGGGGCCAGCCTAGATCCCGCCAGGTGTAACGGGGTGTTACCTTTCGTCAGTTCGTCTCTAGGTCTGAAATAGAAACATTTCCTTTGTTTTGTAGATCCACAATCTGAGCGATACCTTGTGAAACCTATTTTCCAGACTTAGCCGAATTTTGCCTTGTCTTTTCATAACCTTGACCCGCCATGTATTCCGGTTCTCACCAACCGGATCCTGGCGGCTTAATCTTTAGATCTTAAGCTTGAAACCTCCTGTAGATGTCTGTCGTTCCCTGACTCGCCGCACATTGCTTATCTTGCGCAGTTGTTTGAAGCCGCCACCATGTCTCGTGCATCCAACTCATATAATTGGGTCGGATCTTGCATCACGGAAGAGTTCCTAATGGACTTTGTGCACGCGGGCACCCTTCCCGCCAAAGAGGTCATCCATTGGAGGGTTCCCGGCAATGAACTGAAGCCCGTTCCTCAGGAGAGCGAGGTGGTTGTCTTTTCAGATCACATTGAACATGGGTTCGTACCCCCCGGCCCAAAATTCTTTTGGGACGTCCTTCATTTTTACAAACTGCTTCGTCAAGACCTTGCCCCATTCTGTCTCAAACATATGTAACTTCCAAGTGCTCAGCGAGGTCTATCTGCAAACCGAGCCGTCTGTTGGTCTCTTCCGGGAGTTCTTTTACGCGAATTGGCAGACCGAAGTGACAGCCGGAACAAGCTTAGAACTCAGTGGGATTTCCATTCAGAGGTGCCGGGACATAACTTTTCTAGCTGTTCAGATGCCGAGTCATACAAAAGGTTGGAATAAGACTTGGTTTTATTGTAAAGAAACCTCCCTAGAGGGTGAGCATTCATTGTCGGGTTATCGCCCATCCCGGCTCAAGACGACCTCTGAACTTCCCGGATGGCTGTCACCTGCTGAAAGGGCGAAGCACGAGCCAACTCATGCCAAGATTAAAGCCCTCATGTCCAACGGACTGATAGGATTGGATTTGATCTGCTGCTTGATCTCTTGGAGGATTATGCCCTTAAGTCGGAGAAATCGCCTTATGTGCGAATATCCAGACCAGTACGATGACTCCCTCTGCTTCAGTCGGACGACATTAACCGAAGATGATTTTACAACTGTCATCCGGAGTCTTGTCCACAAGACGTCAGGACCTTGTAGCGCCATTGGGCTGGCGCCTTTCTGTGTCATTAACCCGGCCCCAGACATAAGGCGACTCTTCAAAATCTCTTCTCTTTGTTTAGTTATATCTTGGCAATTCATCCCTATTGGCCGGTTTTCTTTTCAGGCTGACTCTGACTTCTGGGTGAAGAAGTATGTTCCTCTTCTAAAGAAAACCAAGAAGAAGGCCCCAGCCAAGAGCACGAAGAAGACCACTCCTCAAGAAGAATGGTTTGAACTACCAGAATCATCTGGCTCAGAGGTATAATTTGGCTACTTTTTATCATTTCTTTATTCACCTTACTGACAACAGCCATTCACAGGATGAGGCGGAGACGAGCCGCGCCAACGCCCCTGAGGTAACTTATGTTTCGTCCGACATAGAATATTTTGTACCCCAAAAGATACATAGGGTCATTCGAAAAGTTCCCCTTTCTCACCCTCTTGCTTATTTGGATCCCCAATTTCTTTTGAAAAAGCAACAGCAAGCCGACCGACGTCAGACCCGGAGCACCGGCTCTACCGATCTCATGTCCGGGTTACCTAACTCCCCGGCTCAGAAGAAGTGCCCCGCGGAGGTATGCATTTATTCTCTGTTTGATTTTATTATTTCTTCCTTTGTAATTCCAACATTGCCTTACATTATCTAAACTGCCTTTTAGGGATCATCGCCTTTATCTGGTGACTCTACAGCCACTGCTCTCCTGCCTCCCAAGATTAATCCGTTGTATGTATTTTTCCAAGCCTTACGTCCGCTCTGTGGCGGTTATAAAACTTAGGCTCTGACTTTTATGTTTTACCAGGGCTCAGGCGAAGCGAAGGAAGACCAACAAGTCTGCCCCTGGCCCTACTGCTCAAGAACCGGAGCTTGGCAAGCCGGACGCTCCTATGCCGGATGCAAATCCCGTAGCAGCCCCTATAGAGCCGACAACTGATGTTACTCCAGAGAGTAAGCAGAAGGACCATTCCAAGCCGTCGAGCCCTGCCAAGGCTGCTGATGACACCGCAGCTCCGGACGTCGTGATTACCAGCGCCGGCTTTCACTCTCGTCCTCCTCACGTGTTGACAAAGCATAGTGAGACGACTGAAGCCTCCAGGAAGCTGGAGTTTGAACTCCCCGCCCTCGAGAAAATGACAGTTGATGAACTTCATGCTGGCTATATGAGCCGGCTATCTACAAGCCGGGATCTGGAGATCAAACTTGTCAACTTAATGAAGAGGAAATATGAGGTAATCTTTGTCCTCCCTATACCCTTACTCAGCCCCCAAGAGTCGGGTTAACATTGGTTGATGATAATCCGGCTCTCCATTATGGTAGAAGTAGACATATTTAGCATGTAGGTCTCACCTTACTTAGAAGTAACCTCAAATCATCGTTGTTAGCCCCCAAGGGCTGGCTCAAGGTTGATAACATTGAACTAGAGCTTTATATGAGATAGATAATAGAGCCAATTGTAGCCCCCAAGGTCCGGCTCAATCTTGTCGAAGTTGAGTCGGGACTTTAGTGAGAATAGATACTAGAGGCAATTGTAGCCCCCAAGGGCCGGCTCAATTTTGTCAAAGTTGAGCCGGGACTTTCATTGTGAACAGCCCGAAGAACCAATATGTAGCCCCCAAGTTCCGAGTTAACTTGATAAAGATGATTTGGAACTCCTTGTAACCTTAGGAGATCAAAATAGACATTAGCCCCCAAGTGTCATACATATTGCTTGCAATCTGTTTGAGACTTGCTGACTTTTTTAAAATTCTCCTTTTGTCGGCTCATTCCATGCTTTGATATGTTGTAGGAAGCTTTAAATGAAGCCGGGTCCGAAGTGGTCGGCTTAAAAAGCAATATAACCACACAGCAAGTCGCCCAGAGTGAAGTTGATGAGAAATGTCAGCTCCTCTCTGAAGAGCTGAGCAAAATCAAGGCCGACTTCGCAACCTTCGAGGAGCCCGCTAAAGCTGAACAAGCCGCCTTGACCAAAAGGGCGGATGATGATGATCAGCAGCTTATGATTGTATCCGATGAACTACAGTCCTTGAAGCGCCACATCACGAAGATGAGAGCCACCCTCTTTGGTAAGTTTTTGATGACTTAACTCAATTTTGTGCATTGTACTTGCGCTGGCGGCTTACGATGAGACCTCCGTCTTATGCAGTTCCTTGGAGCCGCCAACTTGCCTCCGACAGCCTACTGCCTCTGAAGGCCATAGACACTTTGACAGAACAACTCTACTTCAGTGATGTGTGTACAATTAAAGTCGTACAGTACAAGGATGCCATCTCTTCAACTCTCAAAGGGGTCTTAGAGCTTCTGTCCATGATGCCAAAGCAAATCAAAGAATTGAAGAGATCAGCCGCCCGTCAGGCAGCGATCGTAGCTATAAGTCGGGCACTGGCTTTTGCCCCCGAGTTAACTCCGGCTGACATGATGGACGGGTTTCCCTCAAAAAAGGATGATGGCTCTAAATTTACGGACGCTGAGTATGCCCGGTGCGTGAGGAATTCCAAAGTCCTGGGCTCCTTCTTAGAAGAAGAAGTTAATCTGGCGACTTACCAGGCGGCTTACAGCGCAGATCAGAAAAGGATTCGTGGCCCTCTCTTTGAAAGCAAGGATCTGACACCCGCCCGCACTAAGCATATTTTTTCTTCTGAACTTGACCCGTCACCCTTCTTTGAGGAAGGTAACTTTGCGTCTTTAACCAAATACAACTGGGACTTGGACCATCTTCCGATCAAGGAGGTTGAAGACCCGGAACAGGGCAACCCGCCGGCCATGTAAAGGAGCCATAAACACCATTGTTAGCCGGCTCTTTGTGACCCGCCGTGAGCGGTGTAAAAAACTTTAAGATATTTTTGGGCTCCACCGAGAGCATATGTAATAGACTGGTAGTAACTTTTGCCGTTTTGAATTGTGCCATCGCGCACATATGAAAAGTCCGGCTTAACATATATATATATATATATCATCTTCCTTGTGCCTCTCATTGCATGCCTTGCCAGCTCTTGGCGTCTTACTTTCCTGCAAGAATAGATGTATCTTTATACCGTTAGGAGGGTGCCTTAAAAGCATGACCCAAAGATTCTGTATCTTCCCAACGTGTTGGCAGAGTCAATTGCTTGGCTTAAGAGCCGGCCGATAGGGTTTGATAAGCCTCACCCGTAGAGTAGGAAGCCCCCTGGACGGCTATGTTGACTTGTCAACATTTCTGGCACAAGAGCCGGTTGTTAGGGTTAGATAAGCTACACCCGGACGTGGGAAGCCCCCTTCGACAACGAAAGTTGACTTGTCAACTTTTTTGGCATAATAGTCGTCTGTTAGGGTTAGATAAGCTATACCCGAAGGTAGGAAGCCCCCTTCGATAGCCAATGTGGACTTGTCAACATTTTTTGGCTTGAAAGCTGGTTGTTAGGGTAAGATAAGCTACACCCAGAGGTGGGAAGCCCCCTTCGACAACCAAAGTTGACTTGTTAACTTTTTTGGCATAAGAGCCGGCTATTAGCGTTAAATAAGCTATACCCGAAGGTAGGAAGCCCCTTTCGACAACCAATGTTGACTTGTCAACTTTTTTAGGCTTGAAAGCCGGTTTTTAGGGTTAGATAAGCTACACCCGGAGGTAGGAAGCCCCCTTAGACAACCAAAGTTGACTTGTCAACTTTTTTGGCATAAGAGCCGGCTGTTAGGGTTAGATAAGCTATACCCGAAGGTAGGAAGCCCCCTTCGACGGCTAATGTTGACTTGTCAACATTTTTTGGCTTGAAAGCCAGTTGTTAGGGTTAGATAAGCTAAACCCGGAGGTGGGAAGCCCCCTTCGACTACCAAAGTTTACTGGTCAACTTTTTTGGCATAAGAGACGGCTGTTAGGGTTAGATAAGCTATACCCGAAGGTAGGAAGCCCCCTTCGACCACTAATGTTTTGGATTTTTCTCACCTGGATGAAGATATGTGAAATGGCAGAGGCCCCGGCTTGCAAGGATGCTAATTTATTCATATGTAAATATGATATGTACAATGAAGGTGTACAATGTTGATTCTCAACAACTCAAGTATAATAAGGCCGCAGATGCGCTATGTTCCATGGCCGGCGTGTCTCCTGACCCGAGGTATCTGAGTCGTCACGAATGTCAATGAGATAATATGACCCGTTGTTGAGATTTCTGCTGACCACGAAAGGTCCTTGCCATGGAGGAGATAACTTATGCATATTTGTCTGGTCTTGAATCAGCCGCAGCACTAAGTCGCCCTCTTGAAACATCCGGCTCTTGACCCTACAGCTATGATAGCGGCGCAGGTCTTGCTGATAGATCGCCGAATGGGCAGCCGCCAGGTCGCGTTCCTCCTCCAAAGCATCCAATGTGTCTTGACGTGCCGTCTCATTGTCCGTTTCAACATAAGCCATCACTCGTGGCGAGTCATGTCAGATGTCACTTGGTAACATGGCCTCTGCACCGTAAACCATGAACAAAGGTGTATACCATGTGGACCTGTTGGGGGTGGTTCTGATGCTCCATAAGACGGACGACAACTCTTCCACCCAACTACCCGGCGTCCGTTGCAGAGGAACCATAAGTCGTGGCTTGATACCTCTCAAGATTTCCTGGTTGGCATGCTCCCCCTGACCATTGGACTGTGGATGGGCAACCGCCGAAACATCAAGCCGGATGTGCTCCAAATCGTAGAATTTTTCCATAGCCCCCTTGGACAAGTATTGTGCCATTATCCGTGATGATACTGTGAGGGTAACCAAAATGGTAGATCAGCTTTTTAATAAACTGAACCGATGTAGTCGCGACACACACCAGACCGGCTCAGCCTCTACCCACTTGGTGAACTTATCAACCGCCACCAGGAGGTGCGTTTTCTTATCCTTGGATCTCTTGAAAGGCCCAACCATATCAAGTCCCCAGACTGCAAATGGCCAAGTAATTGGTATCATGCGCAATTCTTGAGTCGGAACATGAGCACGTCGGCCGAATTTTTGACAGCCATCACACTTGCGGACCAGATCCTCTTCATCCTTGTGACCCGTCAACAAGAAGAAACCGTGTCGGAAAGCCTTGGCCACTAGAGATTTTGAGCCGGCATGATGTCCGCAATCTCCAGCGTGAATTTCATTCAAGATTTCTTTACCCTCTTCTAGCGAGACAAAATGTTGAAACACCCCGGTAACGCTGCACTTGTGCAACTCACCATTAACTATTGTCATCGATTTGGACCGCCGGGTGATCTGTCTGGCCAGATTTTCATCACCACGTAACTCGCCCCGAGTCAAATATGCTAAGTAAGGCAAAGTCCAATCCAGAATAGCATGCAAAGCTGCCACCAATTACCCCTCCAGGTCAAGAACAGACAAATCTTCCTCTAAGGTTAACTTTCCAGTCGGATGATGTAAGACGTCCAGAAAGATATTGGGCGGCACCGGCTTTTGCTGAGAGCCTAACCTTGACAAGGCATCACTTGCCTCGTTCCTGTGACGATCAATATGATCCACCTGATAACCCTTGAAGTGACCAGCAATGACATCCACCGCCTGATGATAAGCCACCATTCGCGGGTCCCTGGAATACCAAGTGCCTGAAACTTGCTGAGCCACAAGATCTGAGTCGCCGAAACACCTTACCCGGCTTAAATTCATCTCCTTAGACTCTGAGACCATGAAGCAGGGCTTCATATTCAGCCGCATTGTTGGTGCAAGGGAACATCAGCCAGAGCACATAATAGAACTTATCACCTTTGCGAGATGTTAAAACAACTCCTACACCTGATCCTTCCAGCTGCTTGGATCCATCAAAGTGTATAGTCCAGTATGTGTTGTCCAGCTTTTCCTCCGGTGCCTGACACTCTGTCCAGTCATTTATGAAATCCACAAGGGCTTGAGACTTGACAGCCGTTCGAGGTACGTATTTTATATTGAGAGGTCCCAGCTCCAGTGCCCACTTAGAAATCCTACCAGTGGCTTCTCTGTTTTGAATTATATCACCCAATGGAGCAGAGCTAACCACAGTGATATGGTGCCCTAAGAAGTAATGCTTTAACTTGTGGTTGGCCATGAATACCCCATACACTAGCTTCTTCCAATGTGGATATCTCTGCTAAGACTCTGTCAGGACCTCACTGATATAATAAACCGGCCTCTGAACCGGATATTCCTCCCTGCTTCCTTGCGCTCTATCAAAATTGCCGTGAAGATAGCCCGGTTGTTAGCCGCCACATAAAGGAGCAAAGGTTCTTTCTCAGACGGAGAAGCTAATACCGGCAGCAAAGTGAGCTGCTTCTTGAGCGCCTTAAACGCTTCACCCGCCGCCGTACTCCAGACCAAATTGTCTGACTTTTTCATCATCTGAAATAGAAGGATAGCTTTCTCACCAAGGCGGCTTATGAACTGTCTCAACGCGACGATCCGCCCTGTCAGGCGTTGGAAATCATTAATACAAGCCGGTTCTGCCAGGGAGGTGATAGCTTTCATCTTATCCGGGTTAGCCTCAATGCCACGCTTAGACACCAGAAATCACAAGAGCTTGCCAGCCGGAACACCAAAGACACACTTTGTCGGGTTAAGCATCATCTTATAGATTCGGAGATTGTCAAAGGTTTCCCTTAAGTCGTCCAGAAGGGTCTCCATCTTCCTTGATTTGATCACAATATCATCCATGTAAGCGTGAATGTTGCGTCCAATCTGACTGTGAAGGTAATTCTGCAAACAGCGCTGATAAGTCGCCTAGGCACTCTTTAGCCCAAAAGGCATAGACACATAATAGAAGGCTCCAAAAGGCATAATCAAAGCCGTTTTCTCTTGGCCCTTAACTGCCATCTTGATCTGATGATATCTTGAATAATGATCTAGGAAGCATAGGATTTCACAACCCGCCATAGGATCAATGATCTGATCAATACGAGGGAGAGCAAAAGGATCAGCCGGACAAGCTTTGTTAAGGTCCGTATAGTCCACGCAAATATGCCACATGTCATTCTTCTTGAGCACCAGCACTGGGTTAGCGAGCCACTTCGGGTGAAAGACCTCGACAATGAAACCCGCCGCTAAGAGCCGGGTAACGTCTTCTCCAATGGACTTGCGTCTCTCCTCATTGAACTGCCGTAGAAACTGCTTGATAGGTTTAAACATAGGATCCATATTAAGGTTGTGATCAGCGAACTCTCTCGGTACACCCGGCATGTCAGAAGGTTTCCATGCAAAGATGTCCCGATTCTCACGGATGAATTCGATGAGCGTGCTTTCCTATTTGGGGTCCATGTTAGCCCCAATGATGAACTGTTTGGATGAGTTGCTTGGAGTGAAATCTATTTCCTTGGTATCATCCGCCAAAAATTTGAGGGGCGACTCAACCTTCATCATGGGCTTTTTCAGCGGGGTCATATCCTCCGGGTCAACATTCTCCTTATAAAACTTAAGCTCCGCCTCAGCACAACTGGATTCCGCATAAGCCGCGTTTCCTTCCTCGCACTCAATAGCCGACTTCCGATCACCATGAACGGTAATCGTACCTTTTAACCCAGGCATCTTGAGTTGTAAGTAGACATAACAGGGCCTAGCCATGAACTTAGCATAAGCTGGCCACCCAAACAACGCATGATAAGGGCTCTTGATCTTGACCACTTCAAACCACAAGGACTCCAACCTATAGTTGTATTTGTCACCAAAGGCGACTTCCAAAGAAATCCAGCCCACTGGATAAGCCGACTTGCCCGGCACCACACCATGAAAAACGGTTGATGAAGGCTTAAGGTCTTTATCAAGCAACTTCATCCGCCGAAAGGTGTCATAATACAGGATGTTGATGCTACTGCCACCATCCATAAGCACCTTATTCACCATTTACCCTCCCACTTGGGGTGCAACCACCAAGGCCAACCACCCCAGGTCATCAACACGCGGCGGGTGATCCTCCCGGCTCCACGTTATGTCATATTCATACCACTTCAAGTATTACGGCAGAACTGGCGCAACTACATTAACCACCCGCTTACGCAACTTCTGATCCCGCTTGTTAAGGCTGGTCGTGAAAACATGATACTGGCCCGAACTGAGCTGCTTTGGATTTCTCTGATATCCAGACTGGTTATGTTGCTGCTGATTGTTGTTACCAGAGTGCTCAGGATATCCTCCTTGATTTCCCTGACCATGATGACCGGACCCTGAGCCGTCGGATCCAAATCCGGCTCCTGACCCGCCTGGTCCTGAGCCGCTGGGTGGGCCACCGCCATGGTTGTTGTGCTACTTTATGTTATGATTCTTGAACTTCTGCATGATATGGCAATCACCCCATGTGTGCGCTGTCGACTTATCAGGCCGACTGTGCTCCGGACAGGGGTTTTTGAGCATTTCCTCCAAATTGAAAGGAGTCCTATTTTTGTTAAAAGGCGGCCTGAACTTCCCATTGCCTTTAGAATGATTCTGGCTGGTGCTCGCATTGGCCACCAGTTCTGACCTGCCATCTGGGTTTTTCCGCTTACTCTGGTTACCATTGTTCGTCGCACCCTTGCCCTGGTTGTTCCTCTTACCCTGGTCGGCCTTCTCCTCATCAGAGTCAGGATCCTTCGTGTCATCAGAGTCAGCGTATTTTGTGGGAGCCATCATGAGTTCTCCCATGTCCTAACACGTATGTTTGAGCCGGCCAAGCTTCTGCTTCAGAGGGGTCAAGTGGCAGTTCTTTTCCAAGATCAGCACAACTTTAGCCGCCGTGATCTGTTCAGATGAGTGGATAATGGTTGACACACGTCGGACCCAATGATGAGCCACTCATTCTCTTGCTGAACGTAATGATCGAGATCCACAATAGTCATAGGCTGTTTGCAAGTCCCTTGAAAGTTTTTGATGAACCTTGCCCGCAACTCAGCCCATGAATTAATGGTATTGGGTGGCAAACCTTTCAACCATGTGCGAGCCAGACCTTCAAGCGTCATGATGAAATACTTAGCACACACCGCCTCACTAACATCCAACATCCCCATAGACAGCTCATAACTTTCGATCCAGACCTCCGGAGGTAAGTCAGCAGTGTAATTCGGAACCTTGCGAGGTCCTTTGAAACCCTTCGGCAACCGCTCACTTCGCACAACCGATGATAAGCATGACACTCCCACGGCCCTGGTGGTCACTCCCGCTCCCACTAATACAGAGCACGCGGGCTCTTGGTAAGTCACCGTAGCCAAAGATGCCGCCTCTTGCTGGTTTCTTGCCTGGTTTATGAATGCTTATGCATCTAGAGCCGCCTGATCATCCCCCGGAGGTCCTCTATGCCGATCGCTGCTGGAAACTACCGGCGACTCATAGCATCGGCGAAAGCTGCGGCTGGCGAGAGGGGTTGAATGAACGCGGCTCCGGCTGTGAGCATACTTCTCCTCCCGGGCCATCGTCGTCTAAAGGTATCCAATGGCATTCTGTACCTCTTACGCAAAAGGCGCTTCATCCGGAATAGGGATTGTTTCAAGCCAGGTGGCCGCGGCCACCATGTTCTCTACCTGGTTGGAATAATGACCCACCGGTGTTGGAAAGACCACTGGTGAGGCCTAGTTTCGTAGGGCCAGGTTAAGCTGTGGTCGAGCCGCCGACCGGCTTCCAGGTGCATCTGCTGCCCGTCTCGTTCCTGGCGTGTTGAAGAGATTCCTAGCCTCATAACGTTCTGGTAGGCGGGATTGATGTCTCATCCTATGCACCGCAGCCGTCGATTGCTATTCCAGCCCAAGGCGGAAGGCATCCGTCTTAATACGTTCTGCCTCTTCCTCCATCTTGACCTTTAGCTCAGTTATCCTCTGTTGCTCCTCCGCCATCTGTTCCTTGAGACTCACAATCTCTAAGTTCCGAGCATCTTGGTTATCTGGTGTAACTTCAGTGGCCATCAGGGCCGCGTGCTCGTTCATCAGATCCCGAAGAACTTGAGCCGGCAACGGCGGATCAGCCCCCGAGGTTGCTGCCCTAGCGGCTGTGCTGCTCGCACCTAGGGCCGACCAGCCATAAACACAGCTGCATGAACCGGCGGCCCTAGATCGTCCGGCTCAGAATGATCTACTCAGGGTAAAGCTCGTCATAGCCCCCGAACCCGCCGTTGTGAAGCTGGTAGATCGATTTCGTTTCTCCGCTCGAAGATCCGTCTTCTAAACAGATGAGAGTTTCATGCGACGCAGAAGCTTATAGATCCATACCTTGAGTGAAGCCCACGAAGACGTGCCTCCGGCCCGGGTTACCACGGGCGGGCTGCGCATCACGGGCGGGTTGCGCGTGTCGAGCCGGCTCGACGATGTCGGTGCAGATGTCCGGCCCGGGCATAGATCCGTCGATCCTGCCGATGAAGACATGGATCCCACCAAAAGGAACCCGGAATCCATATTGCACAGAGCCGACATCAAACCCCCAGCCGGCCTCGTAGATGTAGAGCCGGCCGTGGAGACTCTTATTCATCCTTCTGACCACGTATCCCTCGAACCCTGGGAGAGAGTCCTTTGAGAACACAACACCACCGAGCGCAGGCCCCACGATGGGTGCCAACTATCGTGGTTTTATCACGGCAGATGTCTGGGTGTACGGACTTGGATTCGAGGCCATTGCTAAGGTGATGGACTCAAAGGGGTTGGTTGGGACAAAGGACACGAGTTTACCCCGGTTCGGCCCCTCAAGTCGAGGTAAAAGCCTACGTCTTGCTTGTGTTGTATTGTTTGGTGTATCGATTACAAGGAAGCTATTGCTTGACCTAGTTCTCGATAGTCTGATCTCCAAGTCGCCCCGGGTCTCGCCTTTATATAGGAGCTCAAGACCACGGGTCATACAAGTCGTAACCGACTCTCAATACATGTATGAGTCTATCTCTACCGTATCTTGCCTTCCTGGTCAAGTTGTCTCCGGGCATCTTACACACCCGGGTCTTCTCCGTCCGGGCCATGTTTCACTCCATATTGTCAAGCCGCCAAGCATCTTGGGCTTAAGTCTTCACAGCCCACTGTTGGGCTGGTGTATGATCCGCCTCGTGTGACCTGGAGCCCTTAGGGTAGGTCTCACCATGGGGTTATATCCCCAATAGTGTATGTTTAATTTCATCGTGATGACTCTACTACTTTTCTCTATCATGCATGCACTTGAGTACTTATTCCGCTGCTAGTATTTCGTCACTTAGAAAATTCCTCAACTAGTAATTCCTTAGTGATGATTTTTTAAAATTCGCCTATTCACCCCCTCTAGTCAATATAACACACTTTCACATCTCTTCACCGAACTAGTGCGCCTATACAATTTTCCATTGTACTAGGTGTGTTGGGGACACAAGAGATTTCTTGTATTGGGTTACATGTATTTTTTGAGATAGACCATCTTCATCCCACACCTCCTACACATTGATAAACCTTAGGTCATATACTTGAGGGAAATGGCTACTATCATGCAAAACTCTACACTTTGAGGCCCTACAATGTCTACTTGAATAAAGTTGCGCAGTAGACATGAAGCTCATTTCTGGCGTTGTAGCAACCCGATTGGAAAATCGGAGTCTCTGTGCATACTGTTCTAGACCCTCGATCGAACTTGCTAGCACACACATACTTGATGAAATAATACAGAGTTCAATCACACACTTTATTACATCGAGGTCCTCATAAGTGTATTTATTACAGTAATATGGATGGAGGCCATCTAAATACAATAACCACAGAAGCGTCGAAGGTAAATGAGTCTATCCACTCCACTATCAAAACTGAGTGCAGAACAATGATCTATCACACCTTAATCCTCGTCGGAGAACTCTACAACATGAGACGTTGCAACCATGTAGGTCGGCACATGGAATATGCTGGCAATATCACCACAAAACAATGATAATATTTCTATCTCCATATGCAATTTTGGTTATGGTGGAGGTTTAATTTTTTTTTCATAATGCTAATTTTTTCCCTATGTCAAAATTATTTAAACTATTACTACAAATATTATGCCATTATTGAGATGGTTCTTCAAACTCAATCCAACCACCCAAAATTATTATAAAACCCAATTCATTAATTAAATTATGCTGGTATTGAGATCACATGATAAAATTACTTCTAGAGGATCAATTTGTCCATAAGCGGGGACACGACTAATCGATTAGTTTGACACTTTGCAGAGGTTTGTGCACTTTTCCCGACAAGACTCGACCACCTCCACGATCAGAAGATGGAGACAAGGTATTTCAAGGAGTTTCCATTAGCCACCGGTAGTGTCCATCCCAACTATAATACAGTACCTCTCACAGCACTACCTGGTAAGATTCACTACAATGATCAACCCAGCCAGAACCCATAATGGCATGTGGCTGAACACAAAAGCTTCTAGTCATGAATTGTCGTATGACTCCTTTGAACCTGGGTGGATTTCCATAAAGAGTAATCATTGGGTCCTTCAGGATAATCGGGCAAGCACTTGATTACTCCCAGGTGCCCCTAACCATGCAACCATTCCACCCAGAGATGTATTAAAGTTTACTTAGGTCGATACTTAAAATTATTCTCTCTCAACTTGTATGAATCAGGAATACCACCCCATCTACATAAAGCATGGCTAAGGAATCTAACATAACAACAACAATTCCCAAGGTGATCAAGTGGACCTAGGTTCCTACCTCATACTAACATATGATTGCCACAAACTCCCAATCCTTCTCATTCAAAGTATAATGGTGGACCTAATGCATAGAAAAACATAGGTGCGTGAAAAATATGATCAATGTGGTGAACTTGCCTTGTCGAAAGTTGTTGGAGTCTAACGATTAATAGTATTCTGCTTCGTTCGAGGTGAACTTCTTGAACTCCGACGGCATTGTGAGCTCGAGGCGGTGGCTCCAGTGCTTCCTAGATGTCCAAACAATGTCAAAGAGGTTCGCAATGACGAGGGATAGTAGACTATGGAAACAGGAGTTGTGAAGATACTTACGGGCGTCGAAATCGACCGGTGAACCGTCTCTGCTCCGGCGAGATCCAAACGATAAGGACATGGAGTAGAGGTGGTTTTGGGGTGGGGTTTCTATGGAAATCCATCGAGAAAGACTTCGAGTATTTATAGGACATAAACTAGGGGCAGGGGTTGGCTTCGTGAAAGGATTTTGTTAAGGTTTGAACCAAAGGCGACATTGGATGCGCTGATGTCTACTACACAACTTTATTCTTGTAGACTCGTGTTGGGCCTCGAAGCGGAGATTTTTGTAGGACAGTAGTATTTTTTCCTCAAGTGGATGACTAAAGGTTTATCAATCCAACGGAGGTGTAGGATGAAGATGGTCTCCTTCAAATAACATTGCAATCAAATACAAGAAATCTATTGTGTCCCCAACACACCCAATACAATGACAAATTGTATAGGTGAACTAGTTCGGCGAAGAGATGGTGATACAAGTGCAATATGGATGATAGATATAGGTTTTTGTAGTTTGAAAATATAAAAACAACAAGGTAGCCAGTGTAAAACAGCAAGAAAACATTGTACAAATGCTTGGAAATAAGGCCTAGGGTCTGTACTTTTGCTAGTCCAATCTCTCAACAATGCTAATATAATTGGATCACATAACCATCCCTTAACATTGTCGTCGTTTTCTCACGACAGATGCCATAGGGTGGCTTATCGGTGGTGTTGGGGCCATAGGACGCCGATGGGCTCCGGGTGCAAGATTGGGTACAAGAAGGTGGAGACACGCGATGTACCCAGGTTCGGGGCCCTCCGTGGGAGGTAATGCCCCTAGTCCTGCTTGGATTTGTTGGATGGGTGGATAAGTATACAAAGGTGCTCCTAGAGCTGTGTTCGGCGGAGGAAGAAGGGAGCAGACGGCTCGTCTCCCTCCGCTACTGGGACGGGTATGAGAGCTCCCTATATGTGTGTTCTTGCTCGGGGGTTCCGTCCCCGTTGTAGTGGGGGGCCCGGGGGTTTATAGGCCAACCCCCCTGGCTATTACAATATGATTTAGGTATGAGGGTGGAGGGACCTGGCTGGCAGCCTCTCCGCCTAGCCAGGGGGTCCTGCGGCTTGTATTGTCTCGTCGTGGGCGGGGCCTGCCAGCCGAGTGGTTCCATCCCTGCTGGGACCCGCCGACGGGCGCCGCGATTGGCCCTCCCCCACCTGCCCCGGCACGGGCCACCCGGGGAGGCGTCGCTTAGCGCCAACCGGCCGAGGTCGTTGGTACGGCCAGCGGCACTGTAGCCACGTCGGGGTAGGTACTCGAGTGGCAGAGGCGTGCTGGAACTATTTCCCGTCCGATCGCGCTCACTGTGGTCAGCGGGCTAGACGGTTGGACTGTAGCCATGCGAGATGGCACGTCAGCGACCACTGTTGCCAGAGGGTCACTCGCCCCGCCAGTCACGTTGCGCTGCCGTACCTGCGGACAAGGAGACGGGACATGGCGTGTCCGTCCCCAAGTTAATGGACAGCCCGGCTCGTGGGTAGCCGGCTGCTTGGCCAGCCGGGCGGGAGCACGCCCGGCCGCTAGACCAGTCGGGCAAAATGCCAGCCAGAGACGGCTCGTGTGGCGTGTCCCCAGCCGGCCTCGTCGAGCCGGCCGATTGGTTTTTCTTCGAAGCGGAGAGCGGAGGACCCCGTTGCCTCGGCCTACGCGAGGATATAAACCTTGTAAGTAGCCCCCGAAGCCGGCGGGGGCCCACGTCCGACGGACAGTGGGGTGCCGGCGGCTTCCCCCCAGCCTAGCCCGCCTCTGGCTCGAAGGCGAAGAGGTAGCCGGGACAGCTGCAGGACCCGACGCCTCGAGTTCTGGCGCGTCGCTCCGGGGCACGCGCCGGCACGCGACTTGCCACGCGGTGCGTAACAATGAGCTGGGCCCCGCGCACGCGGGGAGACAGGACGTTGCCCAGGCCTACTCCGGTAGGGCCCAGGCATAGCCCGATAGGCCTCGAGGCTGGGGCCGGATCCCCTACGCCCCGATATGGCCGTTACGGCCCGAAGCGACCCTCTCGTGCGGGATTTTCGAGGAACATGGGCGCAGACGATCCCACGTCCCCGGTCGTGTCCTCCCCTATAAAGGGGAGGGAAGGGTAGGGGCGGAGGTACCCGCGCCCCACTTGCCCCCTTGCAGACCTTCTCGCCATTGCTCCTTGCTTCCTGACCTCGCCTCTCCTCGTGCTGCCGCGCTCGAGCCCGCGCACGCGCCCGCACGCCGCCGCACCGCTGAGATGGCCGACGGACGTGGCGGCAGCTGGGGAGGATACTTCGTCACTGATGCCGATATCGAGGAGCTGCGCAAGTCGCGGATGCTGCCGCAGCCCGAGCGGGTGGCCGCTCGTGCACCAGGCGACGAGCTGGTGCCGGTGCCGCAGCCAGGGGAACGAGTAGTGTTCGTTTGGCACTTCTCCCAGGGTTTCGCGCTCCCGGTGAGCAACTTCTTCCGCCTCTTCCTTGAAACCCTCGACCTTCAGCCCCACAATCTTGGTCACAATGCCATCTTGTATCTCTCGGCCTTTGTGGCGTTGTGTGAGGGGTATTTGGGAGTTCTTCCTTTTCTTGGCCTCTTCAACATGCTTTTCTATCTCAAGCTGTTGATCAACAATGCATGCGGGGGCACCATAGTGTGCTGCCGCGGCGTTGTCCGCTTCCCTCCCCTTTCTTTGATTGACTTCGTCAAGGGGTGCCACCGCACATTCTTCTACATGCGGAATGTCGACCCGGCGACGGACTACATCAGGCTGCCGCTGTCCGAGGACCGCTAGTCGTCCCAACAGAACTGGTTGGCGTCAGCCCCGCGCGACATCGTTGTGGAGGACCTGGGCCGCCTCGGGGAGCTAAAGAGCTCTGAGAGGCTGGTTGCCTCTAACCTGGTGGCGGCCTTTATATCGCGCCGGGTGTCGCCTCTTCAGATGAGGCCGCGCCAGATCTGCGACATGTCATGTCGGCACGCCCCCTGCTAGTAGTCCACCATAGAGCTAACACCAGCTCAGGTGGCAAAGCGGGTGAACGCCCTCACGATGTTCAAGATGAAGCCCGCCTCGTGGTCGTTCGGCATGGAGCCGTATGACTGCATCAACCGGCCCCCTGGTAAGTCTTCTACTAGGGGTTTGTCTTTTCCTTGATATCCCCGGCCGGCAGCCGGCGGGAGAACTTATGATGGGGTGCTGACCGCAGCGGCTAGTGCGACAGAACACCCCAGACGGACTGCATTCGCAAATCTTCGAGGCGGAGCGGGCGGACTCTGACTCCCGGGACTTCCTGATGGGGGGTTCCGTGGAAGAGGATGTGGACTCCTCCGGGGAGGCCGACGAGCCGGCGGGGCCGCGAGGCAGCGCTCCCAGCAGAGCCGGAGGGTCCGGAGCAGTCGGGGGACCCGGC
The DNA here is from genome assembly GCA_022496015.1 of Hordeum marinum. Classification (NCBI taxonomy): domain Eukaryota; kingdom Viridiplantae; phylum Streptophyta; class Magnoliopsida; order Poales; family Poaceae; genus Hordeum; species Hordeum marinum. The sequence continues at coordinate 466,431,637 of CM039675.1, read as the reverse complement.
GGCGCGGGTGAGTTCCATTCTTGTCCCACCATCCGCGATTGGACGGACAACGACGAGGATGATGATGAGTTGATGATCCTCGATGGACCTCCTCCTGCAGCATGCTCGGACTAGGGGAGCGAGGAGCGCCCGCTTCGAGGCCTGGGCGCCGAGCCGTCCGGCAGGGGAAAAAGGCCGGCCCACGAAGGGTCGGCGGCTCCACCGCCCGACCCGAAGCGGGTCAAGGTGACCTTGCGGAAGCCGCCGCCTCACGCCAAGCGGTCACTGCCCCTCGTCATCGCGTAAGTCCTTTGTGCTTCTTCCCTTGTTTTTTTTTCTGTTTTCGTCTTACGAGCCGGTCGATGACCGGGGCTTGGATGCCGAAGTGACCCCATCGTGTTCCAAGAGGAGGGGGCGCCCGATGAGCAGGCGGACACCGCCAGCCGGCTGGCCCGCAAACATGCAGCCACCCAGAGGAAGGAGAAGAGGAGGCTCGCGAAGCTGCGAGCCTCCCGGTCTGGCACGCGGGGAGGGGCCGCATGCTCCGGAGCTTCAAGCGGTCGGTGGCACAAAGGGGCGACCGAGCCACCGCGGGCCTCGGAGTCTGCGGCGGAGTCCACCTGCATGTCAAGACCCCCCTCTAGCTAGCTACGAGACGCGGCCATGGATCTTCCGCCGCCCCCACCCACACGAGAGACGATGGCGGAGCCGGACCCCGAGGCGGCTCGGCATAAAGTGCCGAAGGTGACCCTGCCAGCTCCCGAGCCGGCCCGGGAGGACGTGATCCCGCCGGCTCCGGAGGCGCCGCCGGAGGCGGTCGTTATGGAGGTGGAGCGGCCCTCCGGCGTGACCGACACGCCGGAGCGGCTGGCAGGTGAGGCGGCAACGGTGCCTGGTGGGGGGCTGGCCGGCGGGAGGCGGAGCCGCGATGAACCCGGGCAGTAGTGGCGGCCGTGCTCGGCGAATCCTACGGTTGATGCAGGAGGTTAGCCGGGACTAGGAGGCGCTGGCGAACGTGTCGGTCCTACCGGCGCCTCCGGCAGGTGGCCCGGTCCCCTCCTTTGGAGATCTAGGAGTGTCCAGGACCGGTGGCGGTAGGAGCTCGCCCGGTTCGTGGAGGCAGCGGACATCGCCCTTCGACGTGCTAAGGTAAGCTTCTCCTTCCGTCATTAGTATTTTTAGTGGGGTGCGCGCAAGCGCACCCACTGGGTGTAGCCCCCGAGATGCGTGCCGGCTGACCGGCTGACGAGCAGCCGGCCGGATCTCCTTCGAGCGCGTTTTTGATGTTCTCCCCCTTTTGCAACAGGAGGGAGCCTCCCTACATCAGAAGCTCTTCGCGGAAGCGGTCGCCATCCATGACCGCGACAGGTACGGCTTCTACTGTCTGGAGGAGGAGTTGACCCGTGTGCAAGGTGAGTTACATTTTGTGGGTGGAGGCGTGTAGCCCCCGCGAGTCGGCGGGTTTACGCCTGTTTTACTGATGTTATCATTGTTACGCAGGCGAGCTGGCCGCCCTTCGGGAGGAAAAAACCGGGCTCGCCATCGAGTGGAACCGGCTGGCGCGGGATGTCCAGGCGGCCGCGCAGGAGACGGACCGGCTGGCCGTGCTGCTGGTTGACGGCGAGGCGGTCCGTGGCCAGCTCAAGGCCGAGGCGGCGAAGGAGGTGGCGGCCCGGGAGGCGGCCGTCAAGGAGGCGGCTGACGCCGCCTTGAGGACTGTCGCCCTCCAAGGCGAGGTGACCCGCCTCAAGAAGTCGCTCGAGGAGGCCAAGGGCTCTCTTGCCACCTCGGAAGCGGCTCGGGCGGCTGAGCGGGCGGCAGCGCTCAATTTCACCATCAGTGTGGATGATGCGATCGAAGGTAAGCGCTTGTTTCTTTCTTTTTCAATTGGTTGCCTTCTGCTTGCCACCTCTTTGTGCTTCATCTAGTTTTCCTTCCCTCTTCCCTTCTTCCCCTTAGTCCGGTTCCCAGAGACCCACCGCCGCGCCACGCGGGCCGTTGAGGAGCACAGGGAGCACCTCTAGGGGTACGGCCGCTCCATTGATAAGCATGCCCCATGGGATGTGGACGAGATTGGGCTCGCCACCGAGATGCGGATGACCCATCTCGAGCGGAGCGTGGATCGGCTCAAGACCGCCGGCAAGGAGGTCATCGCCGCGCTGTGGCCGGCCCACGGAGGAGCTCGAACGCATCACGTGGCACTGTGGCTTGAGCACGCCGTCTCCCGCCTTGAGGCCTGGAGAGCCTCGGCTACCCGAGCCGGAGCGCAGATGGCCCTTCGGTTCGTCACTTCATGGTACCGGGGGGTGGACCTGGCCCGGCTAGCAACGATCTGGGACGTGTCGGCCACGGAGCGGGAGGCTCGCAACCCGGCCCTTGTCTTGCAGGCGAACGAGCTCGCGTCGTATGTCGACGCGGATGAGTTCCTGCAGCCCCTTGGAAAAGATGGCGAGCCGCTGCCCGAGGACTCCTTCAGCATCCCCCAGGGCCCAGACGACGCCGAAGTTGCCGACAAGAGCATCGACTCGAGCGGCAAGACGGCAGAGACCGAGGACGCCGCTGAGAAGGGCAAGGCTACTGAACCGAAGGCCGCGAGCACCTCCAGGACGAGGACCGAGCCGCCTCTCGACGTGCCCGCTGGCGACGCGCCAGTGGCTTGAGCCCTCGGGCATCTTCCTGTTTTGCTCTTTCTTTTTCTTCTTTCCTGCACTTTGAACTTGGATTCGATCCACCCATTGGGGGTGTCTATGTAATGAATTGAACGCCGGTTGTGGGCCATTTTCCTTTACGTTATGAATACTTTGTGTTTTATGCCTTATGAATCTTGTCGCCTCCACCTTACCCCTTTTTCACCCGCCACACCCCTTTGCACTTGTACTCCGTTTTCCCTTTGGCCTCAGCCCCACCAGCCCGACAGTCGGGAGCCGGTCTGTGGCTGGGTCGGGGCGTCCGCCTCGAGGGAGCCGTTTCAAAACTTAGGAATCACGGAGGGTTTTTTCGAGGTAAGTGAAGTGGCTAGATACGCGGCAAGGGTCCGACTGGGCCTAAAAAAGATCCCTTCCCGTTTCGACCTTGCCGCCCAAAGGCCCCATCAGCCGGACAGCTGGGTGCCGGTCTGTAGCTGGTGAGGGTGGGGACGCTTGGCCAGCTCACATTTTCTTAGTCTTTTCGGTGGAGAGACACTTCTAGGTCCAACCGGCTAGCCCCCGGGCCCGGGAGCCGGACTGGGAAGCCGGTGAGTGCGAAAAGCTTTGAGATAAACAAAACGGGGCACGCCCCAAGAGCCGGCTTGGGATGCCCATTGCATTCATAAGCCCAAAAGGACAGGGATACATACATACGTCGGTTTTTCCTTAGCAGTAAAACGGGCGCAGGAATGCCGCGTTCCATGGACGCTCCGTTTCTTCGCCGGAGGCGTCTCTCTTGCGCTTCTGTGGCTTCTGGGCGTCTATTAGATAGTACGCATTGTTGTGTAGCGCCTTGCTGACGATGAACGGGCCCTCCCATGGGGAGGACAGCTTGTGCTGACCGGCGGTTCGTTGGATCCATTTGAGGACTAGGTCCCCCTCGCGGAATGAGAGCGGTCGGATCCTCTTGCTGTGATAATGCCAGAGCTTCTGTTGGTAGATTGCCGTCCGGCTCAAGGCTAGCTCGCGAGCCTCCTCGAGCAGGTCGACAACATCTTCTCTTGCTTCCTTGGCGTCCTTCTCCGTGTATAGGGCGACCCGAGGCGAGTCGAATTCAATGTTGGTGGGGATGATCGCCTTGGACCCATACACGAGAAAGAACGGGGTGTAGCCGGTTGAACGGTTAGGGGTGGTCCTAAGACTCCAAAGAACGGCCGGTAGCTCCTCGATCCAGCAGCCGACCGACCTGACCAGCGGAGTCATGAGCCGGGGCTTGATGCCGGATAGGATGAGGCCGTTTGCCCTCTTGACCTAGCCGTTTGATTGCGGATGAGCGACGGAGGCCAGGACGAGCTGGGTCCCTTGCTTGGAGCAGAAACGCGTGAGCGCGCCCTTGGCAAAGTTGGTGCCGTTGTCTGTGATGATGCTATGAGGGACGCCGTAGCGTACTTTAATGTCATCAATGAACCAGACGGCCGTGGGGCCGTCTAGCTTCTTGATGGGCCATGCTTCGATCCACTTGGTGAATTTGTCCACGGCCACCAGCAAGTGCGTCATGCCGCCACAAGCGGTTTTGAAGGGGCCCACCATGTCCAGCCCCCAAACGGCAAAGGGCGACGAGAGGGGGATGGTTTGGAGGGTTGTTGCTGGCAGGTGGCTTTGCGTGCTGAAGCGTTGGCAGCCCTCGCACTCGTCGACCAATTTCTTGGCCGCCTCGAGAGCCGTGGGCCAATAGAAGCCGTGGCGGAAAGCCTTGTCCACCAGGGTCTGGGAGGTGGCATGGTGCCCGCACTCACCCTGGTGGATGTCGAGGAGGATCTCTTGGCCTTTTTCTGGCTCGACACACTGCTAGAAGACGCCGGTGGTGCTGCGGTGGACGAGCTCATTGTTGATGATGTTGTAAGCCTAGGCCCGACGCTGTATCTGCCTACCCAGAGCCTCGTTCGGAGGCAGATCGCCTTGTAAAAGGAACGCGAAGATGGGCTAGGCCCATGAGGGGGCTGTGACGGCAGCCGGCAGGAGAACTCCTGGGGCTGGTTGATCAGCCCCCGGGACCGGCTCGCCATCCCGTGGGACCTCTCGGGAGCCCCAGAGGCTGGTTGGTCAGCCCCTGGGCCTGGCTCGCCGGCCCTTGGAGCCAGCTGGTCGATGACCATCATGACGACCGCGTCGTCGGGTCCGTCTGCTCCGGGTGTCGCCGCCGAAGGAGTTGCTAAGGAGGCGGCCAGCACCGTTGATGGGCCGGCGGCGCTTGCCGGCACGAAGATTGACTCCGACTCTAGGGAGGGCTTGACCGACGGCTTGAGCAGCCACTCGAGAGAGACGCCAGCTAGGATGTCCTGCCGGGTGGAGCCGATTTTTGCCAACGCATCTGCCGCCTCGTTTTCTACTCGGGGCATATCGTGGAACTTGCAGCCCTCGAAGGAGCCGGTGAGTTGTTGCACGAGGAAATGGTAGCTGGCCATGTTGGCATCCCCGACGTCCCATTCACCAAAAACTTGCTGCACCACGAGGTCAGAGTCGCCGAAGCAAAGGATGTGCCTGATGCCGATCTCCTTGGCGAGCCGGAGGCCATGGACGATGGCCTCGTACTCCGCCACGTTGTTGGAGGCGGCGAAGTGGATCTGGAGGCCGTACTTGAGTTGATCACCTTTCAGGGAGGAGAGGACTATGCCGGCACCCAGGACGGTCCTCATCTTCGAGCCGTCGAAGTGCATTCGCCAATGTGTGGAGTCCGGGGGAGGCGGGACGAACTCCGTCTCTGCCCAGTCGACGAGGAAATCCGCCAATGCTTGCAAGTTGACGGCGGTTCTTGGCTCGTACCGGATCTCGTGATCGGCGAGGGTGATCACCCACTTGGCAATCCGGCCGGTGGAGTCCCGACCGCTCATGATCTCGCCGAGTGGGGCCATGCTCACCACAGTGATGGTGTTCTCTTGGAAGTATTGTTTGACCTTCTTGGCAACAAAGTATATGCCGTAACACATCTTCTGGTAGTGGGGGTAGTTCTGCTTGGACCCGGAGAGGACCTCACTAAGTAGTAGACGGGACGCTGGACCGGCAGGGCCTTGCCCTCCTCCGGCCATTTGACCACCAGCACGACGCTGATGACCCGGGTCGTCGCGGCGATGTACGTGAGCAGTGGTTCCTTCTCAGTCGGCGCAGCCAAGATTGGCGCGCGGGTGAGAGCCTTCTTGAGGCCACGGAAGGCCTCGTCCGCCTCGTCAGGCCACTCGAAGGTGCCCGGCTTCTTGGTTTGACCCGGCTCGATGAGAGCCGTCTTGCGAAGGAGCCCGTAGAGGGGCAGAGCCTTCTCCCCCTACCGGCTGATGAACTGGCTGAGCGAGGCAAGGCAGCCGGTGAACTTCTGGACATCACAGAGTCGGGTCGGCTTTGGCATGCGCTCAATCGCGCGGATCTTCTCGGGGTTAGCTTTGATGCCATGGGCAGACACGAAGAAACCCAAGAGTTGACCGGCGGGAATGCCGAAGACACATTTCTCTGGGTTGAGCTTGACCTTGTATTCGCGCAAGTTCGCGAAGGTCTCCCGGAGGTCGTCGAAGAGGCTAAAGTGCTTCTTGGTTTTGACGACGATGTCATCAATGTAGACGTGGACGTTCCTGCCTATCTGAGGCAGGAGGCACATTTGCATGCACCGTTGGAAGGTGGCGCCTGCGTTCTTCAGGCCCAAGGACATGGTGATGTAGCAGTATGCCCCAAAGGGCATGATGAAGGAGGTCTTGGGCCGGTCTTCCTAGTCTAGCTTGATTTGGTGGTAGCCAGAATAGACTTTCAAGAAGGACAGCAAGTCGCAGCCGGCCATGGAGTCGATAACTTGATCGATTCGTGGCAGGGCAAATAGGTCCTTGGGACATGCCTTGTTAGGGCTAGTGTAGTCGATACACATGAGCCAGGTCTTGTTTTTCTTCAGCACCAGGACTGGGTTGGCCAGCCAATCTGGGTGGAACACTTCCATGATGAACCCGGCCACGAGCAGCCGGGCGATCTCTTCTCCTATAGTGTGCCGCTTCTCCTCCGAGAAGCGGCGTAGGGGTTGCTTGACCGACTTGACATTCGGCCGGACGTGTAGTTTGTGCTCGGCGAACTTCCTTAGAACACCTGGCATGTCCTTGGGGGACCACGTGAAGACGTCCCGATTCTCACGGAGGAAGTCGACGAGATCGCCTTCCTATTTGCTGTTGAGGCGGGAGCCGATCGTGACGCACTGAGCCGGGTTGGCCGGGTCGAGCGGGATTTTCTTGGTGTCCTTGGACGGCCGGAAGGAGGACTCGCCGGTGGATTGCGAGGGAGGAGCCGGCACGGCTGGCCGGCTGACGGCGAGGGGCACTAGCTGGTCGAGCTGCCTCTTCTCCTCGGCAATTTCCAGGGCCTCGGCCAGCCGGCTACCGTCTCGAGCGCATTCGAGCGACATCTTGTAGTTGCCCTTGACGGTAATGATTCCCTTGGGGACCGGCATCTTGAGCTTGAGGTAGGCATAGTTCGGGACCGCCATGAAGCTGACTAGAGCTGGTCGACCCAGCAGCGTGTGGTAGGGGCTTGCGAGGTCCACGACCTCGAACAGTACTAGCTCACGGCGCAAGTGGCCAGGTCCGCCGAAGAGGACGTCGAGCGTGATCTTGCCTACAAGGGAGCAAGACTTTCCAGGCACGATGCTGTGGAAAACCGTCCGGCTCGCCTGTAGGTCTTCTATCTTTAGCCCCAGCTTGTGCATCGTGTTGAGGTCGAGGATATTGATGCTACTTCCACCATCTATCAGCACCCGCATAAAGCGGCAGGCTCGATCCTTGGTGGCGATGGTGGGGTCGAGGACCAAGCCGTAGCTGCCGGGATTCGGCATCACCGCGGGATGGTCGGCCTTGCTCCACGTGACCAGCTTCTCCGACCAGTGCATGAACTGGGGAGTTGCCGGCATGGTGGCGTTCACTTCATGATGGAGCCGGCGCTCCGCGTGCTTGCACGTCTCTTCACTGGTGAAGACGACGTAGCAACCGTCTTGGTTGCAGTACTGGTCGACTAGGCGACCGTTGGTTGGGGCCGTTGTCGGCGCCGGGGCAGCAGCTTGGAATGGGGCCGGTCCATGGGCTGGCGGCGCGGGAGGAGCCGGAAGGCCGTCCCCCCGGGCCAATCACTGTGAGAAGCTGCACTGCCGGAGCGTGTGCGTGGAGGGTTTGGCCCCCAAGTGATTCTTGCACGGAAGATTGAGCATTTGCTCGAAGGTGATCTTCGGCTGCCAGGCAGCCTTCCGGTGCGCTGCCGCTGGCTGGAAGGCTGGGCAGTCGGCTCCTGATCCTCGGCAGTGCTGACCTACCGGCTCCCGTAGTGGGGATCCGGCTGGTCGTTCTTGCGCTTGTTGCTCTGCGGCTGCTGGTTGTCGGCAGCCGACCGGGCCGCGGCCGGCGTTGTCGTCGCCTTCGGCGACGGGGTCGTCTTGACCCGGATGGCTGAGTCGGCCATGGCGTATTTGTCCGCCTTGGTCATGAGTTCGGCCAGCATGGCCGGCTCGGAGCACAGAAGCTTGTGCTTGATAGGGGTGCCATCCCGGCAACCCTCGATGAAGTATTGCATGGCTTGCACCTCGTGCACTCCCTCACAGGAGTTGCGAAGCTCGGTCCACCAGGTGAGGTAGTCGCAGAGGGATTCGTCCGGCCCCTGAACACACATAGCAAGTTCACCGGGCTGGCCAGGATGCTTGTAGGTGTCGGTGAAGTTGCGAACGAAGGCTTCCTCGAAGTCCGTCCACGTGTTGATGCCGCCGACCACCAGGTTGTTGAGCCAGGTGTGGGCCAAGCCGATGAGCATGAGGGGGCGTAGAGGACGGCCCCGCATTTGTTTCCCCTAGCGATGCCCACTATGGTGGTGTAGTCGACCAGCCAGTCTTCTGGCTTGGCAGCCCCGTTGTACTTCGGGGTGTCCCTAGGGAGCGTGAAGCCCTTCGGGAATGGCTCGATGCGGATCCGAGGGCCGAAGCAAGCTGGGCCGATCGAGCCCTCCTCCTCGAGGAGGGCGGATTGCGTGAGCTGGTCGATGCGGTTGTGAGCATCGTCCTTGCTACGGGGGACGCGTGGCCCGAGCCGGGCTAAGAGCTCAGGGCAGATGGCGGGCGGCGTTGATTGCCACGACCCGCGTTGCGGGGATGGTGTATGCCCCCGGCTGCACCGGCTGCCGGATGCCGATGCTTCATGGTAGAGGCCACTACGAGGTGGCTCGTTGGTGCGCCGGCTGCTAACAGCCGGCTGCTCACTCCTCGGTGGCTAAGAGGGCCGGGGGTCGTGCGTCTCGATCCGACGACCGGAGATGTGAGGGGAACAGGAGTACTGCGCCGCCTGGCGGCCGACAGTTCCCGTGCCCTCTTGCTCGAGCCGGGGCCTTCAGTGGCGGTGCCGCATGGCGCGAGCTGATGCTGCTGTGCGTCAGCAGCATCGATAAGCTCCTTGATGTGCCGTTCATGGGCGGCACGCTCTTCGCCCTCCAAGGTGTCCAGTTCCTCATAGGACACCTTTAGGGCCTGCAGGTTATCTATGGGGGTTTCGTAGACGGGCATTTTGCCGCCGAGGATTTCGGCGACCACGTGGCCGCGGTCGCGCATGGCCCCACGCCGGCTGGGCTTGGCGCCAGCCGGGGTAAGGCCGTAAGCGGAGGCGTATTCCCGCTGTGCCGCTTCCATGAGGCGGCACGTGGCGGCGAGGGTGGTGGCATCCTCAAAGAGGATGCGAAGATCTGCCTCGAGGTCGGCCGCAGCGGTATCGGGGTTTGCCGTCAGGGTGATCAGGGTGCTCAAGACCCGGAGGGCCGCACCGATCGGGCCGGACATGCCGACGTGGGCGGCAGCAACGGTGGCCGTTACCCGCGCCCGTCCGGAGGCGGTGGAGGAGGTGATGGCCATCACCCCCTCATGGTGGCGGGACCTGCTGGGGCGGGCCGCGGCGAGTACGCCCATGCCCAAGGGTGGCCCGATGCAGACGAGTACCCCCGCAGGGTACTCACCCACGGTCGAAGCCTCGGCAAGGCTATGCCAGCAAGCCCCACGAGCCCCCCACGGTTTCGCCAATCCGAGCGGCGGCGGCGGGGAATGGCAAGAGGTCCTGCCCGGAGCATGAACCCGAACGGCGCCACGGATGGCCCCACGGTGGGCGCCAACTGTCATAGTTTTCTCACGACAGATGACATAGAGTGGCTTATCGGTGGTGTTGGGGCCATAGGACGCCGGTGGGCTCCGGGTGCGAGATTGGGTACAAGAAGGTGGAGACACGCGATGTACCCAGGTTCGGAGCCCTTCGTGGGAGGTAATGCCCCTAGTCCTGCTTGGATTCGTTGGATGGGTGGATAAGTATACAGAGGTGCTCCTAGAGTTGTGTTCGGAGGAGGAAGAAGGGAGCATCCGGCTCGTCTCCCTTTGCTACTGGGAAAGGTATGAGAGCTCCCTATGTGTGTGTTCTTGCTCGGGGGTTGCATCCCCATTGCAGGGGGGCCCAGGGGGTTTTATAGGCCAACCCCCAGGCTCTTACAATATGATTTAGGTACGAGGGTGGAGGGACCCGGCTGGCAGCCTCTCCGCCTGGCCAGGGGGTCCTGCGGCTTGTATCATCTCATCGTGGGCAGGGCCCGCTGGCCGAGCGGTTCCATCCCTGCTGGGACCTGCCAACGGGCGCCGCGATTGGCCCTCCCCCACCTGCCCCGGCACGGGCCGCCCAGGGAGGCGTCGCTTAGCGCTAGCCGGCCGAGGTCATCGGTACGGCCGGCGGCATTGTAGCCACGCCGGGGCAGGCACTCGAGTGGCGTAGGCATGCTGGAACTGTTCCCCATCCGGTCGCGCTCACTGAGGTTAGCGAGCCGGACGAATGGACGGTAGCCATGCGGGACGGTGCGTCAGGGACCATTGTGTCCATAGGGTCGCTCGCCCCGCTAGTCAAGTTGCGCTGCCATACCTGCGGATTGGGAGATGGGACAGGGCGTGTCCGTCCCCAAGTCAATGGACAGCCCGGCTCGTGGGTAACCGGCTGCTTGGCCAGCCGGGTGGGAGCATGCCCGGCCGCTAGACCAGCCGGGCGAAACGCCAGCCGAAGACGCCTCGTGTGGCGTGTCCCCAGCCGGCCTCATCGAGCCGGCCGATTGGTTTTTCTTCGAAGCGGAGAGGGGAGGACCCCGTTGCCTCCGCCTACCCAGGGATATAAACCCATCAAACGTGCAACGAAGAATCACTCCAAAGTTCTTATCTAGCGAAGAACATAAGAAGAAATTGTTTGTAGGGTACGAAACCGCCTTAAAGTTATCCTTTCCGATCAATCTATCCAAGAGTTCGTACTAAAATAACACAAAGTTATCCTTTCCGATCGATCTATCTAAGAGTTCATACTAGAATAACAACATATGATATGCATCAACCAACTCTTATGTCACCTAGATACTCCAAAGTCATGACAAGTATCCATGCGTTAATTATACGATACACATCAAACAATTTCAGATTCATAATACTCAATCCAACACAAAGCACCTCAAAGAGTGCCCCAGGATTTCTATCGGAGAACATGGTATGAAAACATGCAATCAACCCCTATGCATAGATTCCAAAGGTCACCGGAATTCGCTAGTTGACGCCATAACATATATCAAGTGAATCACTTGAATACCCCAAAGTCACTACGGGTATCCACATGCAAGACATATATCAAGTGCTCTCAAATTCATAAAAGTATTCAATCCGGTAATAACAAAATCTCAAAGGGAAAACTCAATTCATCACAACAAGATAGAGAGGGGAAAACACCATATGATCAAACTATATTAACAAAGCCCGTGTTACATCAAGATTGTGCCATCTCAAGAAAACGAGAGAGAGAGAGAGACTGAAGAATAGCTACTCGTACAAGTTGTCAGCCCCGAGGGTGGACTACTCCCGCCTCATCATGGGCTCCACCAGGATGATGAAGCTGGCCACCGGAGATAATCTACCCTCTCTGGCAGGATACTGAAATGCCTCCAGATTGGTTTTTCGTTGATATAGAGAGTTTTGGCAGCGGAATGAGGAGTCTAGGGTTATTTCTAGTGGTTTCTGAATATATAGGGTTTTTGAGCATCGGTTTCATGTGAAGATGGGCCACGAGGTGATCACAAGACACTAGCCCATGCTAGAGGGGGCTGGCGGGTGGTGGTGGGTTGTGCCCACCTCGTGGCTCTTCTGGCCCTCCCACAAAACTTCTAGTGCCTCTTTTGTTCAAAAAAATTCATTGCATTTGGACAACTTTTATTTCTGCACAAAAAAAACAACACGGTAGTTCTGCTCAGAACAATGTCAGTCCAGGTTAGTTCTAAATAAATCATATAAAGTGCACCAAAACCATGTAAAAGTATTGTAAACATAGGTGAATATGGCATGAATACTTGATAAATTATAGATAGATTGGAGACGTATCAGCATCTCCAAGCTTAATTCCAACTCGTCCTTCTAGTAGGTAAATGATAAAAGAAATAATTTGTGAAGTGTGAATGCTAGCATAGTGCATAAGTTTCATCATTGATAATTTCAACCATTTTTTCTAGCATCACAACAACAACCCTTCTCATAAAAATCATCATGATAAAGTAGCAAACAATTCACATGTTATGGTTCAAACAATGAATTCTCTTGAAACTTAACAACCTGTGTTCTTAGTCAACAAACAATTGCAATTCATCATATAGTATTCTATGATTGTTAGAACTCAAAGCATATTTTTAGAACAAACAACATCCATCGAACACAGAGAAAGATAGGGGCTTAATGTTTCGCCTCCCAACATACTTATCATAAAGATAATTGTCAACAATAATGAATCATGATCAAATATTTTTTTGTGGATATGTATGTTTGGATCTTTCCCCACCACATGATTCTTCCCAACTAATATAAGTAGGTTGGAATAAGAAGTTGACCCAACATGAAAAGTAAATAACATGAAAGTAAATAGATTGTCCCTTCATAGAGGGAAGCAGGGATTTGCATATGTACCAGAGCTCATTGTTTAAAACAGAGGTTAATATGATGTTGGGAGGTGCACCCTTCCTGTCAACGTTACGACCAAGAGTTATCAGTACCTTCCATGTTAAATACATTAGCGGCGATTCCCAAGCGGTGAAAGTAAAGGTTTACACCCCTCCACTAACAAACACACTCCATGGCTAGCCAAATCCACGGGTACTGTCCATACCAACAACATTCCTGGGGCAGTTTTGTTTAATTATTTGCATTTTCTTCGGTTTCGGGAGTGGGAATCCCTATTACCGCCCCTCTCGTGCAAGGACAAGTGAATAAACACTCATCATGAGAGTAACCCGCATAACATGGAAGATACTGACCTCCCCCTATCGCTCCATGAGCAGTCTAGGCACACAAAACAGATGTTCATTTGAAATTTTAGAGGTGACACATGCAAATTTACTTGAAATGGCAGTGAAAAAACATATATAGGTAGGTATGGTGGACTCTCATGGAAGAAACTTGGCTCAAGGATTTGGATGCACAAGCAGTATCTCTACTTAGTACAAACTTTTGGCTAGCAAAAGGTTCTAAACAAGCACCACATGTTGGAGGATCCATAACAATATAACTACTACGCAAATATACACAACCATAACTCATTATGTTGTCTTCCTTGTCCAACTTCAACTAATTTTCTCAAGTTTGAAAATCATTAATGGGTATTCCCAATCATAGAAGATCTCCAAGATAACATATTTGTATGTGAAAGTTCTCTTCCTTATACTAATCATTCACGAATTTCTTGTACGACCAATATTGTGATTGTCAAGCTTCAATAAATTTTACTTTGAAAACCAGATGTGAAGCTACTACTAAGCATAAAGCACATTGATAATTTCATATTTATGATATTTCATTGATTCACAATTTACTCATAGGATATAAGTGAAGCTCAAGAGTAAGGGCTTGTTTTAATCTCCTCTCAACTCCACGAACTCCATGATTCCAACTTCCTATCCCAGCCTCTCACTCCATGTAGCGACATAGCTCCGTTCGAGAATGATCAATGCCTTCTCCCATCGCTACTATGGGTTGGCAGCATGTGTGGCCTGCTTTAGCGCCATAATGGTCCGGTTGGAGGCAGCCCAAATTGGCTTTTCACTGAGAGAAGGAGCACAGGGTACTGATTTGATCGAGCGATATGTTCCAGCGAGCGTACCGGTTCGATCTGCCCTCACTTGGTAGTGATAGTTCTATGTAATTTGTGCCAACTTCTCCTTTTCCAATCGGTGGAGCTAGGCTTTTGGTGCTTCATGTTTTTACACCAGCGGTTGTCCAAGCTTCTCGCTTCTAGCTTCTTGGACCAAACTCGTTTGGCTCAGCTCCCCTCTAGAAATTTGTGAAGCGTGGAGCTGGAGAGCCTCCGAACACGCCCTAAACATCAAAACTACTCTTCAAAAGATATAAGTGAAGTTTAATGAGTAGGTAAACAATCAAGTAGCTATGTCAGTGCTCTCTCTCTCAATAAGTATTTTCATATAAAAATATTTTATTAAAAAATCAATAAAACTAAAAATGACACTCCAAGAATATCACAAACCATGTAGAAAAATAAAAATTTAGGTTCAACATAAGCTAACCGATATTTGTTTGATGAAGAGAGGTGGGATGTGTAGCATCCCAAGCTTAGATGCTTGAGACTTATTGAAATATTTACTTGGGGTGCCATGGGAATCCCCAAGCTTGAGCTTTTGTATCTCGTTTAATCCTCTCATATCACGGTTTCACCTTTTCTCAAAAACTTCATCCACACAAAACTCGAAAAGAACTCGTGAGATAGGTTAGTGCAAATAAAAATAAATCAACACTTCATGTACTGCCAAGCCAAGTTGCACAATAACTTTCAAACATCATACTTTTTACAATCGTTTGCACAATTTATGTCTACCAATATAGGCTATGGAAACTATAGGATAAGTAGATAACAAAACTATGACAACAATCTGTCCAAACAGAACAGTTTGTAGAAATTTATGAAAACAGTGTACTTCTATAAATCAAACAATTATGAAAAATTATGACGTCATAAAGAATTTATAATAAAAAAGCTGAGTAAAAATTTCAGAAACTTTCCAAGTTCCAGAAAAATATGAAAATCCAAACACTACAGCAAAAATTGTTGTTTTTACACAACACATATCAAACATGTAACTCAAGCATCCTAATAGGAAATTCTTGTAACTTTTTATTGAAAAAAATTATAAATAACATATAACATATAACAGCATAATATAATGACTCTCGAATAAAAATGCATAGCATGTGTCAAATAAAAATATAGCTCTAAGTAAGATATATCGATAGTGTTGGAGCCAAAAGTGGGGATGCCTTCTGGGGCATCCCCAAGGTTAGACGATTGAGTATTCCTTGGATATTACCTTGGGGATGTCTTCGGAATCCCCAATCTTAGGTCCTTGCTTCTCCTTATTCACCTCATATCGGTATCTCACTCGAAACTTGAAAACTTCAATCACACAAAACCTAACGGAACTTCGTGATGTGGGTTAGTGTAGTAAAGACAGATCATTCACTTACGAACTGTCAAGACAAGATTCATAATTTTTCTCACATAATACGTACTTATTCCATCATTCCCACAATTTATATCACCAAATATAAGTTATGGAAACACTTCAAACCAGCAAACTATGCATGCAAAATAGAATCTGTCAAAAACAGAACAATATGTGAATATCTGGATGATCACCATACTTCCATGACTCGAAAAATTCTGAAACATTAGGAAAAAACCTAGAATTTTCATAGAAATTTTGTGTCAAAATTGCAGAAGTTTTAGACACCGAGTAAAATCAGATAATTCATATACTGGACGCAAAACTTTATGTTTTTTGCACAAAATCAAACAAGCAAGTATCCACACTATCTTAAAGGCTTTACATGCCACTTTATTGAAACAAAAGACACAAAACATGATTAATACAATAGCTTAATCATGTTAATATTCAAAAACATAAAGTAGAAGTGTTAGGTTGTCTCGCAACAAGCGTTTTGTTTAAAGCCTTTTAGCTAGACATGATGATTTCAATGATGCTGGCATCAAAAGTAGTAATTGAAACATGCAAGAGAGCATCATGAATCTCATGAAAAGCACATTTAAGTCTAACCCACTTCCTATGCATCTGGATTTTGTGATCAAACAATTTATCGGAGCAAGAATCAACTAGCATAGGAATGCAAAACAAGCATAACTTCAAAACTTTGAACACAAAGGGAGGAAACTTGATATTATTGCAATTACTACAAGCATATGTTCCTCCCTCATAATTATTTTCATTATCATCATGAAGGAATTTCACAATATAACTATCACATAAAGCATTATTTTCATGATCCTCAATAATAGAAATTTTATTACTCTCCTCATAAGTAAAGTTCGTCTCATTCATAATAGTGGGAGCAAACTCAACCAAATAACTATCATGTGACACTTGATTGACATAACCACAATGAATATTAAAATCATGATGAGAAGTTTCATGGTTACTATCACTCTTTATGTTATACATGTCATCATCATAATCATCATAGATAGGAGGCATGCCATCATCATAATAAATTTTCCCATCAAAACTTGGGGGAATAAAAATATCATCTTCATCAAACATAGCATCCCCAATCTTGTGGCTTTGCATATCATTAGCATCATGGATATTCAGAGAATTCATACTAGAGACAATGCAATCATGCTCATCATTCAAGGAATTCTCATTAAGTATTTTCATAATTTCTTCCTCGTCAACGAATTCTCATTAAGTTTTTTCATAATTTCTTCCAACTAAGCACAATTTTCTGAATCCTTATTTTCACGAAAGGCATTATAAAGACGATACAAGTGATGCAACCTAAACTCCATTTCTTGTCATTTTCTTTTATAAAACCATACTAGTGAAAAACAAGAAACTAAAAGATTTAATTGCAATATCTAAAGATATACCTTCAAGCACTCACCTCCCCGGCAACGGCGCCACAAAAGAGTTTGATGTCTACTACAAAACTTTATTCTTGTAGACTTGTGTTGGGCCTCCAAGCACAGAGTTTTGTAGGACAGTAGAAATTTTCCCTCAAGTGAATGAAGATGGTCTCTCTCAAGCAACCTTGCAATCAAATACAAGAAATCTCTTGTGTCCCCAACACACCCAATACAATGGCTAATTGTATAGGTGCACTAGTTCGGCGAAGAGATGGTGATACAAGTGTAGTATGGATGATACATATAGGTTTTTGTAAGCTCAAAATATAAAAACAGCAAGGTAGCAAGTGTAAAAAAGCAAGCAAAACATTACATAAATACTTGGAAATAAGGCCTAGGGTCCATACTTCCGCTAGTGCAATCTCTCAACAATGCTAATCTAATTGGATCACATAACCATCCCTCAACCTGCAATGAAGAATCACTCCAAGGTTCTTATCTAGCAAAGAACATAAGAATTTGTTTGTAGTGTATGAAAACACCTTAAATTTATGCTTTCCGATCGATCTATCCAAGTGTTCATACTAAAATAACACAAAGTTATCCTTTCTGATCAATCTATCTAAGAGTTCGTACTAGAATAACACCATATGATACACATGAACCAACTCTAATGTCACCTAGATACTACAATATCACCACAAGTATCCATGAGTTAATTATACGATACACATCAAACAATTTTAGATTCATAATACTCAATCCAACACAAAGAACCTCAAAGAGTGCCCCAAGATTTCTATCAAAGAACATGGTATGAAAACGTGCAATCAATCCCTATGCATAGATTCCCAAAGTCTCTGGTATTCGCAAGTTGACGCCGTAACATATATCTGGTGAATCACTTGAATACCCCAATGTCACTACGGGTATCCACATGCAACAAAATACATCAAGTGATCTTAAATCCATAAAATTATTCAATCCAATAATAACAAAATCTCAAAGGGAAAATTCATGACAACAAGATAGAGAGGGGAAAACACATATGATCCAACTATACTAACAAAGCCCATGATACATCAAGATCGTGGACTACTCCCTCCTCATCATGTCCTCCACCGGGATGATGAAGATGGCCACCGAAGATGATCTACCCTCTCTGGCAGGGTACTGGAACACCTCCAGATTGGTTTTTCATCGATACAGAGAGTTGCGGTGGCAGAACGAGGAGTCTAGGGTTATTTCTGGTGGTTTCTGAATATATTGGATTTTTGAGAGTCGGTTTGACGCGAAGACGGGCCACGAGGAGAGCACAAGACACCAACCCACGCCAGAGGGGCCTGGCGTGTGGCAGTGGGTTGTTCCGACCTCGTGGATCTTGTGGCTCTCCCACGAACTTCTAGTACCTATTTTGTTTCAAGAAATCATAAAAAAGTTTCATCTCATTTGGAGAACTTTTATTTCTGCACAAAAAACAACATCACCATAGTTCTGCTGAAAACAGCAACAGTCCAGGTTAGTTCTAAATAGATCGTATAAAGTGCAACAAAACCATATAAAAGTATTGTAAACATTGGTGGATATGGCATGAATACTTGATAAATTATAGATACATTGGAAACGTATCATGCGCGTCCGTGTAGGAGCCGGACTCCTATTGACGTGGGGAGGAAGAATATGTCGGGTGGGTCATAGCGCTAATGAGAGAAAAAGAAAGAACTTTTTTTGAGGGAGATAGAGCTCATGAGCAGGTTGAGATCGGGGAAACCGGCACTACAACCTCACTACACTTTTTTTGGTTCACTAGCCTTCGCTGGTGCCTGGAGCGCTAACCCTCCTACGTGTGCGCGTGTATGCAGGGAACTACAGCGCACATGGCTGCTGGGCCGGCTTGGCCTGGCCAGCGCTGAGGCTTTGACTTTTTTAAACACAACGCTGCAAAAATCGCTTCAAAAGCATAACAAAGTATTTTAGAAAAAATGAAAATTGGCACATAAATACTATGCACTATAAACATCCTTGTGCACATTTTATTTCGAAAATATAATATATAAAAAATATATAAATTGTAGAAGCATTTTAATGCATCAAAACAATTGAAAAAGACTTTTTAAAATATCAAAATGCATCCAAAATATTTTCCACTATTTTTCATTTGGAGGGAGTCATTTTACCCACTCTCATAATTATTATTTTCCAGAGGAAACATATTTTGAATAAAAACCAAATAAATCAAACAGGGAAAATTCTAATTGCATCACAATGATGATGATGATGATGATGATGATGATGATGCATAGCTAATAATATAACATGCCAAAATGAGATTTGGGATGTTATAGGCGCCATTGCCGGGGAGGTGAGTGCTTGAAGATATATCTTTATATCTTGCAATTGAATCTTGTAGTTTCTTGTTTATTCACTAGTTTAGTTTTATAAGAAAAACTGCAAAAAAATGTAATTTAGATTGTCTCATATGCTTCGTCTTTATAATGTCTTTCGTGAAAATGATGGATCAAAAAATTATGCTCAATTGCTAGAGGTAGTATGTAACAAAATGTTTAATGTGAGTTCCTTGAATGATGAGCATGATTGCAATGTTTCTAGTATGAATTCTCTAAATATCCAGGATGCTCATGATATTCAAAGCCATAAGCTTGGGAATGCTATGTTTTATGAATATGATATGTTTAGTTCCCCAAGTTTTGATGATCAAAATTATTATGATGATAGCATGCCTCCTATTTATAATGATTATGCTGATGATATGTATG
This sequence comes from Hordeum marinum, assembly GCA_022496015.1. Taxonomy (NCBI): domain Eukaryota; kingdom Viridiplantae; phylum Streptophyta; class Magnoliopsida; order Poales; family Poaceae; genus Hordeum; species Hordeum marinum. The sequence goes on along the minus strand of CM039675.1, from coordinate 466,412,284 downwards.
CTATAAATACTAATGTTAAATATGAAACACGTCATCATGATTTTAATTTCTAATTTGATTATGTCAATCAAGTACCTCATGATAGTTGTTTTGTTGAGTTTAGGCCCACTACCATGAATGATAAGAAAATTGCTAATGTGGAGAGTAACATAAATTATATGCTTGTGAATCATGAAACGAATGCTTTATGTGATAGTTATATTGTTGAATTTATTTATGATGCTACTAAGAATTATTATGAGAGTTGAAGATATGCTTATATATATTTCAACATTATCAAGTTTCCTCTGTATGTGTTGACAACTTTGAAGTTATGCTTGCTTTGCCTTACTATACTTGTTGATTATTACTTTCATAAATTGTTGGCTCACAAAATCCATATGCATAGGAAGCAGGTTAGGCTTAAATGTGCTTGTCATATGCTTCATGCATGCCCCCTTTGTGTTTCAATACTTTACATTCATGTCAGCATCATTGAAATCATCATGTCTAGCTAGAAGGATTTATAGCAAAGCACTTGTTGGGAGACAAACCAATATTATCCTTTTTGTTTTTGTGTTTTCACATGACTAAGCTAATGTAGTAATCATGTTTTATGTGGTTTATTTAAATAATGTGACAAGTAAATCCTTTGGGATAGTGTAGATGCTTGTTGACTTGATTCTATTGAAAAACATAAGCTTTTGCATCGAGTATATGAATTATGTGATTTTACTGGAGCTTAAAAATATTCTGAAATTTTTACATATTATTTCGATAAAAGTTCTCTACATTGTACTAAGTTTTTAAATTTTTCAGAGTTAGGAAAGTATGGTTTTAATTCGGATCAATAGAGATTGTTCTGTTTTTGACAAATTCTGTTTTGCATGCATAGTTTTCTTGTTTTGCTGATTCCATAGCATATATTGAGTGATATAAATCATGGAACTGGTATAATACAATAGGTATTATGTGAGAACAATTATGAATCTTGTCTTCAAAGTACCTAAGTCAGTGATCTATATTTATTACGCTAACCCATCTCATGAGTTCCGCTAAGTTTTGTGTGGTTCAAGTTTTCAAGATTTGTTTGAGATACCGATATGAGGAGAATAAGGAGTGGCAAGATGCTAATCTTGGGTATTACCATGGAACCCCAAGGTAATATTCAAGGAAGAGTGAAACTTCTAATCTTGGGGATGCCCCGAAAGGCGTCCCCTGTTTCGTCGTCAACATTATGGGTATATCTTACTTGGAACTGTATTTTTATTCGTCACATAATATGTGTTTTTCTTATAGAGTCTTTTTTTCTATGTTAGATGTTATTTATAATCATGATTTTCAATAAAAGGTTCCAATAACTGCCTTAAGATGCCTCAACTGCATGTTTGATGTTTGTTGTATAAAAGCGGAAACGTTTGCTATATTGTTCGAATTTTAATATTTTACTGGTACGTGGAAAGTTTCTGAAATATTTACACAGTGTGTCATACAAATTATTTATTGTGTCCTAAATTGCACAATTTTTTGAGCTACATAAATATACCTTTTGAATTAATTGCTACAGACTATCCTGTTTAGACAGATTGTTGTGATACTTTTGTTACCTACTTATCCTATAGTTTCCATAGCTTATATTGGTAGATATGAATTGTGAAAATGAAAGGACACAATAGATAATGTTTGAAAATTATTATGCAACTTGTCTTGGCAGTACATGAAGTGTTGATTTATTCTGATGTACACTAACCTATCTCACGAGTTCTTGTTCAGTGTTGTGTAGATGAAGCTTTTAAGATTTAGGAAACCGTGATATGAGTGGAATTAACGAGACGCAAACACTAAAGCTTGGGGATTACCAAGCATCCCCAAGATAATATTACAAGAAGACTCAAGCATCTAAGCTTGGGTATGCCATGTTAGCACCCCACCTCTATTCGTCAACAAATATCGGTTAGCCTATGTTGAGCCTAAGTTTTTTTTTTGTTTTCATGATATGTGCTATTCTTGGTGTGTATTTTTCATTTTTTTGTTGTTGAATAAAATACTCAGATCTTAAAATCTTTATTGAGAGAGAGAGTCCTCATATAGCTACTTGATTGTTTGACTACTCATTGATATTCACTTATATCTTTTGAGAGTAGTTTGATGTTTACTCATGTGCTTCACTTATATCCTGAGAGTAAATTGTGAAATAACTGAATATCATAAATATGGAAGTATCCATGTGCTTTATGCTTAGTAGTACTTTCACATTTGGTTTAGAAAGTAAAGTCTATTGAAGTTTGATAATCACACCATTGGCCATGCAAGCAATTCATGAATGATTAGTATAGGGAATAGAATTTTCACATACATATATATTATCTTCGACATTTTTCTGATTGTGAATACCCATTAATTATTTTCAACCCTGATAAAATTAGTTGAATTTGTACAAGGAAGACAACGTAATGAGTTATGTTTGGGGTATATTTTCATAGAAGTCATATTGTTATGGATCCTCCAACATATGGTGCTTGTTTAGAACATTTTTCTAGCCAAAACTTTGTACTATGTAGAGATACTACTTGTGCATACAAAATCCCCGAGCCAAGTTTCTTTCATGAAAGTCCACCATGCCTACCTATATATATGGTATTTCACTCGTGTTCCAAGTAAATTTGCATGTGCCATCTCTAAAACCTTCTAATAGACATATGTTTTGTGTACCCATACCGCTTATGGAGCAATGGGGTGGTCAGTATCTTCCATGCTAAGTGTGTTTAACTCATGATGAGTGTTTATTGCCTTGTCATGGCACGAGAGGGGCTTGTAAAAAAGATGCACACTCCTACATAATAGAAAAATAAATAAACAAAAACTCCCCTAGAAAGTTGATTGTTTGGAGGGCACCCACAGATTCATTTAGCCATGGAATGTCTTTGAATGGTGTTGGGGAGTAAAATTTCAATTTCGTTTAGGAACCGCCATTAATATGTTTAGCATGGAAGATATTGAAATCCCTTGCCGTAACATTGACAGGAAAGGCATGCCACCCAAAATATATTCATCTCTATTTTAAGCAATGAGCTCTGGCGCCTCAGCAAATCCATGCTTCCCTTTGCAAAGTGACATTCTATTTACCAATTTACTTTCATGCTATTTCATTTTCATGTTGAGTCAAATTCTTATTCCAACATTAATCTCTACTTAGCATGCATCATGTGGTGGGGAAAGATCCAAACACATATATCTAGTCAAACAGATTTGATCATGAGCTATTATTGTTGACAATTATCTTTATAACAAGTGTGTTGGGACGCGAAACATCAAGCCCTAATATTTCTCTGTCTTCGATGAATGTTGTTTGTTACAAAATATTCTTTGAGTGCCAGCAATGATAGAAGATTATATGATAATTGAGTATGCGGAGCTCTTACTTAAACTTTGTATAACTATAATTGTTTGATGACTAAGAACATAGGTTGTTAAGTTTCAAGAGAATGCATTGTTTGAACCATAGCAAGTGAATTGGTTGCTAGTTTATCATGATGAGTTTATGAGAAAGAGCTGTTTTTTCTGATTCTAGGAAAAAATATTGAAATTACCATTGATTAAACTTATGCAGTATGCTAGCATTCACACTTCATAAATTATTTCGTTTATCATTTACCTACTCGAGGACGAGTAGGAATTAACCTTGGGGATGTTGATACGTCTCCAATGTATCAATAATTTATGAAGTATTCATGCGATATGTACCCATGTTTACAATATTTTTATATGGTTTTGATGCACTTTATATGATTTAATTGGAACTAACCCAGACTAACGTTATTTTTAGACGAATTACCATGGTGTTTGTTTTTGTGTAGAAAATTAAAGTTCTCATAATTGAACGAAACATTTTGACTTCTTTTTTCTTGAAGGAACGGGACTTGGGAAGCTTCGAGGGAGTACCAGAAGAACCACAGGGGCCGACAACGTACCTGGGAGTGCCCAGGGGTTGGCCACACAGACCTGCCTTGTGGGCCCTCTGTGTCTCCTCTTTGCGTCATTCAAATGTCAAACATTCCTATATATATTCAGAAACACGCAAAAGTTAACCTAGAACTTTCGCTCCGCCGCTGCAATCCTGTGCACCAAAGAAAACTCATCTGGAGCCCTTTTCCGGTGTCCTGACGGAAGGGGAAATCATCATGGGAGGCCATCTTCATCATATTGACAGTCTCCATGACAAGGATGGAATAGTTCACCCTCGGGGCTGAGGGTATGTACTAGTAGATATGTGTTTAATCTCTAACTCTCTTGTGTTGTTGAGATGGCATGATCTTGATGTATCAATGGCTCTGTTAATATAGTTGAATCATATGGTGTTCTTCCCTTGCTATCTGGATGTGATGAATTGAGTCTTTGCCTTTAAGGTCTCATTATGTTGGATTCAATACTTTGGATTTGGGAACACATGATATATGTATTGCATGTGCATACCTGTGGTCACAATGGGGTATTCTATTGACTCACTTGATATATGTTTTGGTAATCAACTTTCGGATTCCCACGGTGACATTGGGGTAATCTATGCATATGGGTTGATACACGTTCTTGTCCTACTTTCTCCGATAGAAATCTTGGGGGCACTCTTTGAAGTTCTTTGTGTTGAATTGAATATGATGAATCTAAAATTGTTGGATACATGTCAAATAATTAAGCCACGATACTTGTGGTGACATTCAGGTATCTAGGTGACATTACGGTCAATTGATGTGTATCATAGGTGTTATTCTAGTATGAACTCTAGGGCTGTTTGTGACACTTATACTGATGGTGCCATAGATATATCGGAAAGGATAACTTTGAGGTGGTTTTGCTACCTACAACAATTTCATCTTATGTTCTATGCTCGATAGGAACTTTGGAGTGACTCTTTGTCGCGCATCGAGGGATAGATATATGATTTAATTATGTCAGTATTGTTGAGAGATTACACTAGTGAAAGATGAACCCTATGCCTTGTTTCCAACCATTAGTATATCATTTTTCTTGATGTTTACTACTTGCTATATTGCTATTTTTATTTATTCAGATTATAAAAACATATTTCTACTATCCATACTACACTTCTATCACCATCTCTTCACCCAGCTAGTGCACCTATAGAATTTTCCATTCTATTAGGTGTGTTGGGGATACAAGATATTTCCTGTATTGGATTGCACGGTTGTTTGAGAGAGACCGTCTTTATCCTACACCTCCCACGGATTGATAAACCTTAGGTCATCACTTGACGGAAATTTGCCACTATTCTACAAAACTCTGCACTTGGGTCCCAACAACATGTACAAGAATAAAGTTGCATAGTAGACTGCGGCACAGTGCGCCATTTCTAGTCAAAGTGTGATTTCAAGCCCTTATGTGTGGTTTGCGGGCAAGATGGCCATGCTTCGGCTTACTGCCCGACTCAACGCAAGATGCTCATGCTCCAGACCATGGGTCACACAATCCCTGGGGAGGGTTTATTCTATCTACCGTTCTATGAAGAGGTGGACCAAACGGTGGAGGAGGTCATGGGGGAGACAAACATCATCTCTACGCCCTCGACGTGCTGACTCACGGTATCCTCGAACAGGAGTTGACTCATCTGGTGGAACGTGAATGGTTTTGGAAGCTGGAGTAGAACACAAAGAGGTGGAGTTCCTAATAGTGGATATGATGTTGATGGATACTAGGAGTGTTGAGCTGTTCCTTTCATTCCACGACATCATGGTAGACATCCAAGAAGCGCCCTATGGACAGCTAGAGTGCCTAGTTATGCCGAAGATGTGGGTGAAGCTGTTTGGCATTCCCCCCAAGCATCGTATCACTGACAGGCTGATGGCAGGCACTAGTATGATTGGCAGTCTGGTTGCATTGGATCAGGCATCGCTCACTCAAGTGGGGCCGGTGTGTATGCGATTCGGGTGCAAGAATCTGGCCAAGCTTTGGCGGTCTATCCAAGTGTGATTCAATGGAGAAGGTTACAATATCATGATCCCACAAGAGCTCAATGGAGGTGCCACCACTCGGTTGATCGTATGGACAAAGGCTTGGGCGGCAACGACAGGGACAAAGATGGTAACATGGATGACAACTTAATCGATATGGAGACATGGGACAAGTTGGGCTCGAAGGATAATTCAAACACATGATCCCTCTTAGACAGGAGAGGGTCTCCCAAAGTTTCAACAGACAAATTACGATTAAGGATAGGTGCTTGATCAAAGAATACATCACCGATTTAATTCCTTTCATTCATATGCATATCATTTTCATGGTCTTGCAAATATTGTTGTAATGGATCGGCATGAGGCACAACAATAGAAGAAAGACCAATAACTTCTTCTTTGCTAGGTAATTCTTTATATAGTGGTTGTCTACTAAGCTTGGAGAAATTGAAATCATGAGATACATCACCAAAATTAACACTCTGTGTTTCTCTATTACAATCAATTTTAGCATTAACAATATTCAGGAAAGGTCTACCAAATATAATGGGACAAAAATCATCGTGTAGTGATCCAAGAACTAGAAAATCAATAGGATGTTTGACCTTACCGCACAAGACTTCAACTTCTCTACCAATCCTAAGCGGTGAAATAATATCTCTGCTTGCAAGCTTAATAGTAACATCAATATGGATCCATAGTTATAAAATACTACTGGCATTGGAGATGACGCCAGCAGTATTTTACATGTTTATGACATGCATTTTTTTATCGAGGCCAGCAATTTGTTTTTTTATAGTAAAAAAACTTCAAAAACTTAAGAGCTTAAACTTCAAAAAAGGTACTGATCATTTAAACATACTCATAATTAAACTACATAGTTTAAAACTTAGTACTAATCATTTAAACATACTCATAATTAAACTTCATAGTTTAAAACTTAGTAATCATCAACTAATTAACTCCTCTTCATCATTAAGGATTATGCTCAGCTAGCATAGCTTCTTCCAATTGCTCTCTCCATCTTGTCTGAAATGAGCAACGACTACTTGTAGGTCAACCCTCTTTGTCCTATGTTTTTTCTTCTTCAGCTTGAGTTGATCCCTTTCATATGTCAACTAATCCCTCAGCTCCCTCATTTTGTCAACAATTGTGCGGGCATTAGCACCCTCTATGAGCAACTCATCCCTTTCGTTCTTCAATTCAGCATTGTATTGTTCGAGTTTTTTGATGCTCTAGTCGGTCCCCTCTAATCTCCACTGATTACACTTCTCCACGTTGCCCACTGATTCATTGTTGTTTGCTGAATTGTCCATGCTGAATTATGTACACAAGCAAATTAAAACTTGTAATGAAACTAAGCAAACTATGTACACAAGCAAATTATAACTTATAATTATAAATTTTACATCCAGGTTGACTATGTACACAATAGTATATCAAGATTGGGATGGACTCAAATAGGACTAAAAATTTCATCTTAGTCTAGGACATCAAAATCTAGGTATTTGATTTATCTATTATCATGTTGTAGGAATATTATTCCAACTTTCCCATGGAGAAGGACTAAAACAGGACTAAAAATTTCATCTTAATCGAGGACATCAAAAATCTAGGTATTCAATTTATCTATTATCATGTTAATAGGTCTAAAATACCTAAAATTGTTGGAGGGACGGCATCGAGCGCAACGGCGGGTCGGGCGGCGTTGAGCGCGGTGGCGACATGCGGCGTCGGGCGGGGCGATGATGGGCGGGGCAGCAACATTGGGTGGCGTTGGGGGCAGAGGCGGGGATCGAGAGGAGGACGACGGAGTTGGGGTTAGAGAGAGTGGGAGTGGGGCGTGGTACGTAGTAGGGTATTCGGCAAATTAGTGTTGGCATAGGCCTAACGGGCCTAATGTGCGACGCCGGGGATAGTGTTCAACGCCAGCACTAATCGAATATCTATGGCATACAAGTTCATGCAACGTTAGCACTATTTGAAAATATTAGTGCTGGCATTGGTGAGAAATGGCGCGCCACGAACAAGACTTGTGGCTAGCCATTTCTCTCCTAGTGAGGGCTCCTGCCTAGATTCCACGTCGAGACGGCGGTGCTTTGTCCTGAAAATGTTCTTCTGCTTTTTTCTAAGGGAAATAGCATCATATATGGGGAAGATGAGCCACAGAGGCCTGGTGGTGGAGCCACGAGCTCGGTGGGTAGGCCCACCAAGCTCATGACTCCCTGGTGGGCCCTCGTCTAGCAATTCCTTCTCCAGTACTTTTTATATATTCCAAAATAATTCTACGTAAATTTTTTCTTAATTCGGAGTTGCAAAGAATATTCTGCTGGAAATATGCCCTAGAGGCAATAATAAATTTGGTTACTATCATATTTCCTTGTTCATGATAATCGTTTATTATCCATGCTAGAATTGTATTGACCAGAAACTCAGATACATGTGTGGATACATAAACAACACCATGCCCCTAGTGAGCCTTTACTAGACTAGCTCGTTGATTAAAGATGGTTAAGGATTCTTAACCATAGACATGAGTTGTTATTTGAAAATGGGATCACATCACTAGGAGAATTATGTGATGGACAAGACCAAACTGTAATCATAGCATATGATCATATCACTTAGTTTATTGCTACTGCTTTCTTCATGTCAAGTATCTGTTCCTAAGACCAAGAGATCCTGAAAATCATTGACACCGGAGGAATGCCTTGTGTGTACCAAATGTCATTTCGTAACTGGGTAATCATAATGGTGTTCTACAGGTATCTTCGAGGGTATCTTTTGGGTTGGCATGGATCGAGACTGGGATTTGTCACTCCGTATGACGGAGAGGTATCTCTGGGCCCTCTCGGTAATACAAAATCACAAGAAGCTTGCAAGCAATGTATCGAAGGAGTTGGTCATGGGAGATTGTATTACGGAACAAGAGACTTGTCGGTAACGATATTTAACTAGGTGTAGAGATACCGATGATCAAATCTTGGGCAAGAAACATACCGATGGACAAAGGGAACTACATACGGGATTGACTGAATCCTTGACACCATGGTTCAACGGATAAAGATCTTCTTGGCATATGTAGGAATGAATATTGGCATCGAGGTACCGCTATTGGTTATTGACCGGAGATGCGTCTCCGTCATGTCTACATGATTCTCGAACATGCAGGGTCTACACGCTTAACGTTCGGTGACGCTAGAGTAGTATTGGGATATGTACAATGGTTATATAATGTTGTTTGGAGTCCCGAATGAGATCTTGAATGTCATGAGGAGCTCTGGAATGGTCCGTAGGTAAAGACTTATATATGGTAGTTCATATTTTGGCTAGCGGAAAAGTTCTAGGTTTTGCCGGTATTGTACCGGGAAGCTTCCAGAGGGTTCCATAGGAGTTCAGAAGGGTCCCTCCAGCCCCTAGGGTATGCATGGGCTGTAGGCGAGGCGCACTGGCCTTATCAGGCCAAGGACACAAGTCCCATGTGGCCCATGCGCCTAGAGGGAAGGGAAACCCTAAGGGGAAGGGCCCTCCACTTGGCTTGGAGGGCACTCCTCCTCCCTAGGGATGCTGCCCCCTCCTTGGAGGAGGGGCAAAGGGAGCTGCGCCCCTCCCCCTTGCTCCTATAAATAGAGGAGAGGTGGGGAGGGCAGCCACGCACCGATCCCTTCCCCCTCCCTTGGGCAGCCCTATCCTATCTTCATGAGTTCTTCCTCGTTCGTCGTTCCAGAGGTGATTGGTGAAACCCTACTAGCACTGCACCACCACCATCTCCATCACGCCATCGTGCTAGTCGAGATCCCAGTTACTTCTCTGCCCTTGTTTGCTAGATCAAGGAGGTGGCGACATCAACAAGACGCACGTGTGCTGAACGTGGAGGTGTTGTCCATTCGGCCCTGATCGGATTGGATCGTGATTGGATCATGAAGAGTACAACTACATCAAGTGTGTTATATACACTTCCGCTTAATGGTCTATGAGGGTACATAGCCACCCTCTCCCCTCTCATTTCTATGCATCTCCATAGATAGAACTTGGGGTTTCATAGGAATTTTTTTGTTTCCCATGCAATGCTCCCCAATAGTGGCCTCATGAGCTAGGTCTATGTGAAGATGATATGCACGAGTAGAACACAAAGTGTTTGTGAGCATTAATGTTCAGATTGCCTACCTCCCATGTCTTATTTTGATTCGACAGTATTGTCGGATGTAGCGGCTCGGACCAACCTTACTTGTCCTCAAATAAGAGACCGGTTGCACTGAGTGACATGCAACTTGTTTTGCATAAGGTGGATGGCGGGTGTCTGTCTCTCCCACTTTAGTTGAATCGGATTTGGCGTAGGTGGTCCTTGTAGAAGGTTGAAAGGAAACTTGATTATCACCGTTGTGGCTTTGTGTAGGTAAGAACGGTTCTCGCTAGTTGCCCGTAGAAGCCATTTAAAACTTGCAACAACAAAGTAGAGGACGTCTAACTTGTTTTTGTAGGGCATGTTGTGATGTGACATGGCCAAGACGTGATTTGATATGTGTTGCTATATGAGATGATCATGTTTTGTAATAGTTACGATAACTTGCATGTCAATGAGAATGGCAACCGGCAGGAGCCATAGTTTCATGGATTTGTCACGACAGATGTCCGGGTGAACGGACTTAGGTTCAGGGCAGAAGCGCAACTATGTGGAGGCTTGAAGGGGTTGGTCAGAATTGAGAGATGTGAGTTTACCCAGGTTCGGCCCCTCCGATGGAAGTAAAAGCCTACGTCCTGCTTGTCTGGTGTTGATGATGAAGAATATCTCTCGGTTACAAGGGTGCTATTTTTCCACCTCTAGTCACGAGAGTCTCTAATCTGTTGTCTATCTAAGACTTGTCTATTGAGACATCTAAAAACCTGACCCTCTTGGGGTGACTTGTCCCTCCTTATATAAGTTGAAGGGGTGTCTTACATGTAGAGTCTAAGTCGGATTGAGACTTAACCTATTATGACTTCCCATCGTGGGCCTCTCTTCATGGGCTTCTGAGTCTCGGGCTTCTTATCTCAGTCAAGCGTCTTACACCGGGAGGCTTACACCGGGCGGCTTAGAACCAGGCAGCTTACAACCGGACGGCTTAGAGCCAGGCGGCTTAGAATCAGGAAGCTTCAAGACTAATCTTCAGCGACTCATCTTCAGGGACTCATATTTAGGGACTCATCTTCAAGACTCATCTTAAGGGACTTACAAACATGACTTATCTTCAAGACTCATCTTCAGGGACTTACAAACATGACTTATCTTCAAGACTCATCTTCAGGGACTTTAACTTTCACACGGGTCATAACTGTCACCGGGTTATAAGTGTCTCCCGGGTCATACCGCGGGGTATATCCCTCACATTAGCCCCCAGGTTAGCTTGAATTTATTCATGATAACCTCATATGAATGGGTCGTCTTGAAAATTGTCTTGCTTGTCAGCGTCCTTTGAAAAATATTGGGAATAGAATACCCATATGCCACTGAGTTGGCTTCCAATACTTTGGCTTAATGAAAATCTTGAAAATAAGAAATCCTCATGACGTAGACCCGGACTTCCATTGTTGTGAAGTAGGGTGGCTTATATAATCTCTGGCGGTTATGATATTTTGATAACACCGGGTCATGAATGTTGGTGATGCCGGGTCTAACAACTGAACTCCATAATTAACATCTTGAAAATGTTCCTCAAAGTTTTTGATAGTCCATATTACCAATAGCCCCCAAACTCTGAGATTATCCATGATAACTTGGTGCATTGCAATAATATATTGGACTGTGTGGACTGTGTAGCCCCCAAGTACCAGGTTGTCTTGCCTACAGCAGCCTGGGACTTATAATTGTCTTGTACCTTCTGAAACATCAGCACGTGTAGCCCCCAAGGGCCGGCTCATCAGAATGTGATGCATAGGGTCTTCAATTTGAACCTCATAATCTGTTAAACAACTGAATACTGTAGCCCCTAAGTGCCGGGTTGCATGCCTGCAGCAACTTGGGACTTTTAGAAAGTTTGATCTGAATGGTGTAGCCAAGTGCCGGGTAAGTAAGAATTAATGGGCTGGGACTTAGAAGAATGTAGAAAGGCCGGTTCATCTCCTTGAGATAATATGGTCTTGCTAACGATGTAATGATTTGAAAACCGTCTTGCATTAGCCCCCAAGTGCAGTGGTGCTTGCTTGCAGTGACATGGGACTTGCATACTTGATATAAACTGTACTTGAATAATGTAGCCCCCAAGTGTCGGGTCGTCTGCTTGCGGCGACTCGGGACTATATGAGAATAATATGAATCATCATAATTTGTTGAATGAACCATTTACCATGGTTTTAATATAACCTGGAATGAATATCCTGGAATAATTCCTTTGTCTTTGACATGAAATCCCTACTCACGGTTACGATGCAACCCAACAAACATATATTTGATAAATCCATGGGTGTTGTAGATTACTACAGAGCACAATTGAAGAAATCCGAGAACCGGTCAATTAGATGACACGACATTATATCTGATAGGGCGACTCTTCAAGAATAATCAACTTTCCACTCCAACGGCAGCTTATCTTCATAGACAAGACCTGCAAAAATAAACAAGACAAAACATGTCATGTGTTGTTGTACTCCAACGGCGACTTACCTTTACCGAGTGTCTTGCGTGAGGGCTCTGACTTTCTTTGGGTTATCTCGAGGTGTCGGAATTCCTTTGGAGTTGCCTAGGATGATCACAAGATCCATGGTCGAGGCTATTCCGGCGGAGTGTGATTAATTTGTGATGGACTAGTTGGAGCACCCCCACGGGGTCAAATCTTTTGGAAAGCCGTGCTCGTGGTTATGTGGCAACTTGGATATTTGTTTAACACCCGGTTATAGTTAACTTGAAGTAAACTCTAATAAAATGCACCAACTGTGCGAGTAACCGTGATTGTCTCTGCTCGTGAACATGATCCGAGAGAGAACACGGTGGGGTTATGGATGACGTAAGTAAGTGTTCACGATCTCATAGAGGTCACTCTAGATTCGATTGATTATCGTAGGCCACATATTTACTTCATGTTACGTAAGTTTAGCCACTATAAATGCTTAGTGCTGCTGAAAACTAAACACATATCCCTTCCCAACCTTTAAGCTTGAATAGTCTTGGTACCCGGGCGCATGATTGTTGAGTCCTTGTGGCTCACAGATTACTACAACAACCCAGGTACATGTATAGATGAGTTCGTACAGGATGATCTGATGCAGCTCTAGTGGGAGTATGACGAGGAAAGAGGCAGGATGTACGTGACTTATCCGGATGAGTAGAGGACCATGGTCGTGATCATCGGGACTAGCGAGATAGTATCATTGCATCTGCCTTTATCGTTTGTTTTCGTCCGTTGCCGGACCCTGTCTTCATATTGATGTTTGAATTCTTGTGTCGAATTGTAATTTAGTATGTGGCGAGTGTAAGCCAACTCATATACGCATCTCTTATGTAATGTATGATGTAATGATGCTATACTTGCGAACGACGAGATGCGCCTCTATCCCTTGCTAGGCTCTCATGCCTTAATATGGATAGGAGCGCATCTTGGGTGTGACAAGTTGGTATCAGAGCCATACGACCATAGGAGCCTTTGCTTGATCAAACTTGGCCGAGTCGAGTCTGGTAAAAACTATTTTGAGTCTAGTTATACTGGAGAGTATGATTCTTTTTACTCCTCTTCTATGCTCTGGTGAGGTATTTGACTTAGGAATTTTGATTCTACTCCTCTTCCTGCTCAAAAAAATTTAGGATCACACGGGTGTTTTGGAGTCTATATGATACTGATGTGACAGGGTTCTGTCTTGGTGCCTCCTGTCTGACTTGATTTCTTCCGGGGAGTCGAGCTCCAGGGAATGTTGGCACATCGTTATCATTCAGCTTCCTTGATATCTCAGGACGGAGAGTGTTTGGAATTACTTCAATACTTGTCGTGGTGAGATAAGGTTAGAGTCACCCAGTAATGGGGAGGCATCTAGGGTACCACCAATGGTTTAGTATCATTGTGAGTTCGAGGATTCAAGTTGGATGAATTTGCGAAAGCCTCTGGTTATGTGTTGAAGGATGGATACAGTTGGGGTGTAGGATTTTTAGTTGTGTGAGATATTTCCTCCTTGGATCCCCCACACTGGATTGCATAACCAGAAAGTTTTCGGAAGTTCTTAGATGGGAAATCTTGTGGTTATCTAGGATCGTCTTCTTCAGATGTATGTGGGCATATACATTTGTTCCGAGCAGTTAGCTCAATACTTTTGTGTTATTGCAAGTGGCTTCTAATATCTGATGATGTTATGATAAACCGAAGAAGCATTCTTACTAATTTTTCAGTAGGAAGGTTGTGATGTTATTGTTCAATTTCTTTCAAGCATTTGATTCAGCTATTGAATTTATCTTATCAATGAGGTGCTGATGTTTTTGTCCATCCCCAGGATGGCTCCACCAACTCGCAACAATCCGGGTCATGGTGAGGAGCAGGCTGATGTTCCACCACCCCCGCCTCCGCCTCCTCCTCCAGAAGCTTGGCAAGCTATAATGGCCGCAACCAATGCAAACACTCAGCTGTTGCTCAGGCTGTTGCAAGAAAGAGATCAGGGTCAGCATGGCTTTCAAGGGAATTTTCAGAATCAACCTCAGTTTGTGACGCTCAATCAGTTCCTTGCCAACAAGCCCAAGTCTTTCACCTGTTGTGAACAGCCTTTTGATGCAGATGATTGGATCCGTGATATGAGTAAGCATTTTGAGTGCAGCAATGTCAGGCTAGAGGACTTTGTCAGATTTGCATCGTTCCAGCTCAAGAGCCAGGCAACTGATTGGTGGCAGCAGTACAAGGATTCCAGGGGCGATCGTGTTGTTACTTGGGACGATTTCCGTCTTGACTTCAGGGCCCATTACATTCCGACAAGCTTTGTCGAGGAGATGCGTGAGAATTTCAGGCACCTGAAGTAGGGAAGCAAGTCTATCTATTAGTACAACATCAAGTTCTATAATCTAGCCCACTATGCTAAGCAAGATGTTCCAGATGACAAGGTGCTGATCTATCAGTTCAGAGGTGGTCTCAAGGATGAGCTTCTACCAGGCCTAGTTCTTCAAGAGCCTCGTGAGTTTGATCAGTTCGACAACATGGCTTTGAAGGCCGAGGCAACTCAGCTCAAGTTGGAGAACTCAAGGAAGCGTTCAAGGGATTCATATTCGTCTTCTTCTAGCTCTCAGATGGTTCCTAAGCACCAGAAGTATTGGGTGCCAAATCCTCCTCCATTTCGTCCTCCTCGGCAGCAAAAGCAGTTCGGTGGCCGTGGTTCTTCCCACCCACCGAACCCAAGATTTCTGCAGAGACCCCAGGAGTCCAAGGCAGTTTTTGTTCCTCCTCAAGGAAATGTTCGTCCACTCTCTAAGGTTACTTGTCACAAGTGTGGCCAGAAGGGTCACTATGCAAACAAGTGCAACCAGCGGCGTCTTCCACCTACTCCTCCAGTAAGGCCTCCAGGAAATGCAATGGTGAAGCATAATCCCAAGACCGCAAGAGTGAATATGGTGAATGCAGCAGATGCAGAGGATTCTTCTCAAGTGATCATGGGTAATCTCGAAGTCAATTCTATTCCTACAAAAGTGTTATTCGATACTGGTGCATCGCATTAATTCATATTTAGACCTTTTGTTGCTAAGCATGAATTCTTCTTGAATGAGTTGCCTAAGCCTATGACTATAGCTTCTCCCGGGAAGATGGTGAATTCTTGTTTGGTTGTTCCGGATGTTTGTATCAAGATGGGCAATTATTCTTTTCTGGCTTCTCCAATTGTTCTCAGAAATTCTGACATTGATCTCATTTTGGGCATGGACTTCCTGGCTATGAATAAGGCATATGTTGATTGTCAAGCCAAAGAAGTCAAGCTGAGTCATCCTTCAGAAGATGTGATTATTTTCATGGCTCGCGATGACACAATCCTCCTATTTGCTCTTAATGAGAAGGGTGAAATCTCGGCGAATTCTCAAATTCCGGTGGTTTGCGAGTATGAAGATGCCTTTCCAAAAGAATTGCCAGGAATGCCTCCGCACCGACTAGTCAAGTTAGTGATTAACCTCGAGCCCGGAACTGAACCCGTTTGCAAGCGCCCTTATAAACTTGGCCTCGAAGAGCTGAAAGAGTTGAAGAAGCAGCTAGATGAACAAGAACGTCTGGGTCTGATCAGACCAAGTTCTTCTCCATGGGGTTGTGGTATTCTGTTTGTCAAGAAGAAAGATGGCATGGACCGGCTTTGTGTCGATTACCGTCCATTGAACAAGAAGACAATCAGAAACAAGTACCCACTTCCCAACATCAATGAGTTGTTTGAGCAACTAAAAGGTGCCAAGGTTTTCTCGAAGCTTGATCTTCGCATGGGTTATCCTCAGATTCGCATTCGCGAATAAGATATTCCTAAGACCGCTTTCAGGACGAGTTTTGGCTCATATGAGTACACCGTCATGTCGTTTCATCTTGCAAATGCTCCTCCAACCTTCTCAAGAATGATGAACTTCATTTTCTCTCCTTTCAAGAATGAGTTCATCTTGGTCTATTTGGATGATATCCTTGCATTCTCAGAGACAGAAGAAGAGCATGCAGAGCATCTTTGCCTTGTGCTTGACAAGTTAAGAGAGCATTGATTCTATGCCAAGTTTTCCAAGTGTGAGTTTTGGCTCAATTAATTGGTGTACCTTGGGCATGTGATCTCTGCCGAGGGAATTAAAGTGCACCCTGAGAAAGTTGAGGCAATCTTGAAGTGGGAGCCTCCTCAGAATGTGAAGCATCTTCATAGCTTCCTTGGGCTTGCGAGTTATTGCAGAAGATTCGTGGAGAACTTCTCTCAAATTGCTAAGCCTCTGTCCAATATCCTCCAGAAGAGTTTCAAGTATGTTTGGTCTCCTGAGTGTGATGTGGCGTTCAATACGCTCAAGCAGAGACTGACTTCAGCTCCAGTTCTTGTTCCTCCTGAGCAGTCAAAGCCTTTCCAAGTATTCTGTGATGCTTCTCTCCAAGGTCTTGGTGGTGTTCTCATGCAAGATAATAAGATTTTTGCTTATACCTCGTGCCAGTTGAAGCCTGCCGAGAAGAACTACCCCACTCATGATCTCGAGTTGGCGGCAGTTCTGCATGCTCTAATGACTTGGAGGCATTTGTTGTTGGGTAGACCAGTTGAGGTATACACCGATCACAAGAGCTTGAAGTACATTTTCACTCAACCCAATATTAATCTTTGGCAGTCTTGTTGGGTGGAAATGCTTGAGGACTTAAATCCAAGCATTGATTATACTCCTGGAAAAGCAAATGTCATTGTAGACGTGCTCAGCCGTAAGGCATACTGCAACAGTCTCATCCTGAAGCCTCTTCAACCTGAGCTTTGTGAAGCCTTCTGCAAGCTCAACCTTCAAATGATTCCGCAAGGATTTCTTGCCAATCTTCAAGTCTCTCCAACTCTAGAAGATCATGTTCACCAAGCGCAGCTTCTTGACGCTATGGTGATGAAAGTGAAGAAAGGTGTGGCCAAGGGCATTCCGAAGTATAAGTGCTTTCGAGTTGATGACAAGCACACCTTGTTCTTTGAGGACCATCTGGTGGTTCCAAAAGGTGATCTCAGAAAAGTTATCATGGATGAAGCACACAATTCTCTTCTATCTATTCATCCAGGCAATTCCAAGATGTATCAGGATCTCAAGCAAACCTTCTGGTGGACTCGCATGAAACGTGAAATTGCTCAGTTCGTGAACGAGTGTGATGTTTCTCGCAGATTGAAGGTGGAGCATAAACATCCAGTAGGTCTTCTTCAGCCTTTGCCTATCCCAGAGTGGAAATTCGATCATGTGGAGATGGATTTCGTCACTGGGTTTCCCAAGTCCAAGAGAGGCAACGATCCCATCTTTGTGGTTATCGACAAGCTGGCCAAAGTTGCTCATTTCCTACCAGTCAAAGAATTTATCTTGGCAGCTCAGCTTGCAGAGTTGTATACGTCAAGGATAGTATCTTTGCATGGTATTCCTCAGCTCATCTCATCTGACCGTGGAAGCCTCTTTACTTCCAAGTTTTGGGAGTCCTTCCAGACTGCTATGGGTACCAAGATCCATTTCAGCACTGCGTTCCATCCGCAGACAAGTGGTCAAGTTGAGAGAGTCAATCAGATCCTTGAAGATATGCTCAGAGTCTGTATGATTTCGTTCGGCATGAAATGGGAAGACTGCCTTCCATATACTAAATTCTCATACAACAATAGCTTTCACGCTAGCTCAGGCAAGGCCCCTTTCGAGATTCTCTACGGCAGGAAGTGTCGTACCTCGCTTAACTGGTCTAAAACCAGTGAGCGTCAAATATTGGGCAATGACATGATCACTGAAGAAGAAGAGATGTGTTGTATCATTCGTGAGAACCTCAAAGCAGCTCAGTCCCGACAGAAGAGTTATTACGATAACAAACAACGATATGTTTCCTTTCAAGTGGATGATCTAGTCTATCTCATGGTCTCTCCCATGAAGGGCACTCAGCGGTTTGGAATTAAAGGGAAGCTACCTCCTTGTTTTGTTGGTCCTTTCAAAGTTGTTGGCAAGAGAGGAGGACTTGCATATCAACTAGAGCTTCCTCCAAATTTCGCAAATGTGCACGATGTCTTCCATGTTTCTCAGCTCCGGAGGTGCTTCAAGACTCCCGAGCGTACCATTGACCTCCAAGACATTGATCTCCAAGAAGACCTCTCTTATCATGAGCATCCAGTGGCAATTCTCGAAGAAACTGAGCGTAAGACTCGCAACAAATCTATCAAGTTCCTCAAGGTGAAGTGGTCTCATCATTCTAACAAAGAAGCTACTTGGGAATGAGAGGACCTTCTCTGTTCCGAATTTCCAGAGTTCTTTTGTTCCTAGATCTCGGGTCGAGATCCTCTTGTAGTGTGGGAGAGTTGTGACAGCCCAAGTGTTGTCCCTACCTTTTATGGCATGCATCCTATGTGAACCTTGTTGTCATGAGTTAATGAATGAGTTTGCTCCTTGTTGTGCCTTGTCTCATGCATTCATGCATCATGCATCATATCATTCATCATCATGCCGTGCACTTTGCTTTGTGATGTGCTTCTTGACCTTGTAGTAATGTGAGTGTTGTTGTGGATGTGTGGTTTGAGTGGGCTTCATCTCCTTCCCCTCTCTTATTCTTTTCAAACAAACCCAACCTAATAACCTTTTATTCCATTGGCTTTTATCAACAAAATTGACTTGCTAATAAAATTGTTTAAAAATGTTCAGGAGATAGCCTATAATATTTTAAGCATGTGAGTGTTGTTCTTTAGATGTTTTGAGCTTTATGATTTGGGGTTTTTAAATAACAAGGGGGTTGTTGTTTTAAAAAAACAATACATTAGTTGCTCTAAAATTCTTCATGATAATTTTGTTAAAGAGGTCTTAATTATTTGTATATATGGGTATTTTATTTTGCAAGTTGTCCCTTTTCATTTTCTCTGGAGGAATTATCTTCTTCTCATTTTTTTTAAAAGGAAAAAAACATTCTCCTGTTTTTTGTTAGCAGAGTGAGTGAGTGTGCGCCTGGGCCTCTCCTCCTCCCCGCGACCCAGCCAACCCAGCCCCGCACCTCATGGAGACCTGCCCGCGTCTCCTTCTTCCATCAGGGTGCAGAGAGAGTGAGCGCCCTCCTGCGCTCACGGACGTCGAGGACGCTGTCTTCCCCCTCCTTTTAAAATCCCTCGGTGTGCGTGCCTTCTCCTAGGGTTCCTCCCCGCTGCCGCCATCTTCCTTCTCCTCCTCTCTCTTCCTTTCTCCTCCATTCCTCCCTCTGTTAGGTAAGCCCCAAGTGAGTTTAGAGAGGGGAGCAGTCCAGTGAGAGAGAGCCGATCATCGTTGCCGCCGTCGTCGCATTCCTGGTGGTCTCCGCCGCTCCCAGCATGTCGGGGAAGCTAGGGATCATCCCCGCGTTCCATTCCCACCACTAGGAGAGGCCGAGCTCCTCGTCATCGACGGCCTGGTCCTCTTTGGAACGTCGGGAGGTTGCTCCCGGGTTTCTTCTTCCTCTGCTTCGACTTCGCGCCACCGTCGCCTTCCTCCTCATCCTCGCCTTGCGATTTCATCTCCGCCCTTCCCCTGGTGAGCCGCCACGTCCCGCTTCTTTGCCTGCGCCCCGTCACCGCTACTCGCCGTCGCCGTAGCGCGTTGCCGTTGCTGCCGTTCTGTCAAGGCAGGGCCTTGAGGGCCGCTGCCTCCACCCACCTCGTCGCGAGGCGAGCAGGGGATGGATCCCCGTAGGTGCAGTCTCCCCGCAGCGTCTTCCCCTCGCCGGAGGTGCCTTATAGCGCCACCGTCGCGTACTTCGCCACCGCGTTGTCCTCTGTCATCGCTGTCCGGCTTCAGTTTCTTCAGTTTTGACAGATAGCTCGTTAGCTAGTATAAGAGGGCTCGCTGTCCTACACTGTTAAGAGCCGATATAGTAGCGTAGTGGTTGCGCTCGGGGGTGCTGACCCATGAGGTCTGGGTTCAAATCCCGAAAAAAAAACTTTTGTTGTTTGTTTTTCCTTTTGTTTTTATTTTCTTCTTCTTTTATGATGTGGTATGTATGTGTATGTGTATGTGTAATAATACATGTATAGATGTGTTTTTTTCTTTTTTTCCTTGCTGTTTGGTAGAATTACGTGTATGTGTGTGTAGTGTGTGTATGTAGTGCTACATGCATGTGTGTGTGCATATATGCACTTGTGCATATATGTGTGCACATATGTGTGTGTGATGAGCATCCACACACATAGTGGTTTGTGTGTACATGAGTGTGGGTGAGCCCATGTGCCCTTGTGCATATGTGGCAATGTGTGTGTGTGCATGCTTGTGTAGTGTGTGTGTGGGTGTTGAGTGTGTGTGTGTGTGGCAAGTGGGTCCATGCCCCCTTGTCATACCCTATCTTTTTTTAACATGTGTTTTGTTGATTTATTGGTTATATTCGATCATTTCCATTTATAGCAATTTTTTCAAATCTGGACATGTTCAAATATGCTCATGTGCATTTAGGGTAAGTTTTCACTTATAAGGGAGGATAATGTTTTGCTATGCAGTTCTTGGTCATGATGCTTCATGTGACCATAGGGGTATAATAAATGAATTTGGGGTAGAAAAATCCTAGGAATTAATTGGTGCTATTGGTTTCGTCTTTTGAGCAAGTTTGTCAAAATGTCATTTTATCTCATAATGCCATTTTGTCATTTTTGCTATGTTTAATCCATGCATGCTATGATGTTTGTGCCAACATGTATATGGTAGTCTTTGATGTGTAGAATGCCATGGTATTTATATTTGACATGATCAACATGCAAATAAGTGGGAACCATGCTCTAAAGTAGCCACTAAAATGTTGTTGTTTTCAACCATGCTAAATATTTCTAAGTCTGAGAATCTGCTGTTATTTTTATGCCATGAAGAGTGGTTGCTATCTTGTGATATTTTGTGAATTATCTCAAGATTAGTGCTAGTGATTTGAAGTATATGTTGACTTCTAGCATCCTGTTAATTTTCATGCCATGATGTGGTCTCTAAATCCATTAGTTTCTGCTATCAACTTGCCATCAGATTAACTCAGATTCCAGAAAAACTATTATTTTCACTAAGTCCTAGATTTCTGTTTCATCATGCCAACTTGTGAGCTTCATGTTTATTGATGTGTGCCTCCTTTCCAGATTGTGTAGTTGGATAAGTCGATAAGAATGTTGTGTAGTTTCTGTAATTCCCTTGTTTGTGGTTGTACGATTCCTGTAGCTCAAGTTGTTGGCTGTGAAAGTTGCTATGTTGCTGTTTTGTGGCAGGTTGTTTGTTTTATTGTTTTGTGGCTTGTGGGACCTTACTCCATGGAATTTCTTGATCTTTGGCTCCATTGTGGTTGGTTTTTCATTGCCTAACCAGTTGCTACCTTGGAATGCCAAGGAATAGCCCAGGTCCTTCTTGTCTTGTGTTTTTCCTTCGTATCTAGTCGTGAGCGTATCGTGAGAACCGTAACTCCGTTTTCGATGTTCTACATATGCATTTGTATCGTTTTTGCATGATGCATCCATATTTGCTAGGTTCATGCATGTCTAAATAACTTAACATAAGGTTCTGTCCAGATTCATTAATAACCAATCCTTTGCATGTGAAACATGACTAGTTAGGATTGCCATGCTAAAATTCTTCAAAATCAGCATGCATCATTCTTGCTTGTGCATTGCACCATGGTTGTTTGTTTATTCTTGCTGTTATTTTGGGTAGACACGAACGTTGAACCTGAGTACAAAGAGCCAGGTGAGTACAACTACGAGGATCCCGCTACTTGTTCCACTGAAGAACCAACAGGCAAGATGATCGTACCCAGATCCCGATACTATTTTCGCTTGCTATTTGTCTCGCTCTTAAAGTTACAATTGTGCTACCTACCACTTGAATGTTAGCCTCCTAATTGCCATGATAGCCTCTAACCCTCCACATCCTAGCAAACCTTTGATTGGCTAAGTTAACACTGCTCAGCCCCTCTTATAGCGTTCTTAGTTGCAGGTACAGGTTGTTCCATGTGATAACATGCATTTGACATATCATAATATTATCTGTTATTTAATTTAATGCACATATATATCTTGGTATTGGTGGAAGGCTTGGCCTTTTGCTAGGTGTTTTGTTCCGTTGTAACCGCCATAGTTTCTTGTTACCGGTGTTATGTTTCCATACTTTGCTCTCCTAACATGCTCGGGGTTGTTATAGGGACCCCCTTGTTTATTCGGTTAAGATTAAAACTTGTCTGGCAAGACCCAACTTTGGTACTAAATTTGCTAAACAACTTAATAAAATTGCATAGGGACTAGCTACCTCATGGATTAATTCAACAACCCATGCCAATGCTCCACATGAGTGTTGGTCCAAAATGGCATTAACCAAAGCCACCAACGGGTGTGCCAGCCGGAAACTTAGTCCATCCGTCGTGACCTGAGAACGAGATACGCGGCTCTTAACGGGTTCGTCGACACATCGGGAGGTCATGCTGGACTTGTTTTACCTTTAACGAGTGTCTTGCGTGAGGACTCTAAATTTCTTCGGGTTATCTCGAGGTGTTGGAATTCCGTTAGAGTTGCCTAGGATGATCACGAGATCCGTGCTTGAGGCTATTCCCACAGAGTGTGGTTAATTTGTGATGGACTAGTTGGAGCACCCCCTGCAGGATCAAATCTTTCGGTAAGCCGTGCTCGCAGTTATGTGGCAACTTGGATATTTGTTTAACACCCGGTTATAGTTAACTTGAAGTAAACTCTAATAAAATGCACCAACTGTGTGAGTAACCGTGATCGTCTCCGCTCGTGAACATTATCCGAGAGAGAACACGGTGGGGTTATGGATGACGTAAGTAAGTGTTCAAGATCTCATAGAGGTCACTCTAGATTCGATTGTTTATCGTAGGCCACATATTTACTTCATGTTATGTAAGTTTAGCCACCATAAATGCTTAGTGCTGCTGAAAAATAAACACATACCCCTTCCAAACCTTTAAGCTTGAATAGTCTCGGTACCCGAGCGCATGATTGTTGAGTCCTTGTGGCTCATAGATTACTACAACAATTCAGGTACAGGTACAGATGAGTTCGTGCAGGATGATCTGACGCAGCTCTAGTGGGAGTATGACGAGGAAGGAGGCAGGATGTACGTGACTTATCCGGATGAGTAGAGGACCATGGTCGTGATCTTCGGGACTAGTGAGATAGTATCATTGCATCTGCCTTTATCGTTTTTTTCATCTGTAGCCGGACCCTGTCTTCATATTGATGTTTGAATGTCACAACCCTAGCAAGTGTCTAGGCTAGCATTGTGTTTGCATCATCATCATCATCATTGCATCAATATGAAATGGGGAGAAAGAGAGAAACCCTAAGCATTTTATGAATTAAAGGAATTCCAAACAAATGAAATTTCAACAAATCCAAAATGCCCATCAAAAATGTTCCCTATGTCTGATAATTAAAGGCATGGATATACCAGGGACCATTTCAATTATTTGAACATTGGAAATATTTTAAATTAATGAATTATGTCTCTGAAAAATGACAAATAAAAACATTATCATTATCACTGCTTTCAAAATAATCTGAAACTTTTGATACACGTTTGAAATATTCAAACTTGAAGTTATAAAAAGTTTTAGAATTATTGAAGGGGTATTTGGACCTGCAAGAAATAAACAAATGTCAGAAGAAAACAAAAAACAGAAAATGAAAATAAAAGGGAGAGGCTTACCTGGTCGAGTGGAAGGCCCAGCCCAGCCCACAGGGGTGGAAGGGTCATCTTCCACCTTGCGCCAGTAGGCGTCGAGGTGGCGACCGAGCCGTCGCCGGCCTCCACCTCCTGCTTGCCACCGAGCAGGCTGCCTCCCTGCCTCCCTTGCGTCTGGAAGTCGCGATCGCCTCCTCCCCGAGCTCATTCATCCCCTCCCTTCTCCTCTATCTCTCTCTCCCCGATCCCCTGCCAAAACTGTCATCGTCGGACGTTGATTCGTCGCCGTCGCTGCGTCCCCAAGGCCGCTGACCAGCTCCCTGGATCCGCAGTGAGCTCCTCTTCCCTCCCCTTGCGTTTCCCCTCTCTTCCCCGCGCCGTAGCTAGCCTAGCCGTCGGACCCAAATCCTCCTCGCCGCCGTGGTCGGTCGTCGCTGTGCGTGCAGTCCTCTAAGCTCACGCGCGTGTGCATGAGTGAACTCCTGGAGTTCCCAGGAGCTCGTAGAACCCATCGTTGGGTCGTCCCGTGCCCTGTATTGCGTTCTGGTCTGAGCTCGAGCTCCGGCCGCCGCCACGAGCTCGTTTTCGGCGAGCTCTGGCGACCCCGCGACCTCCAGTGGCCTCGGTTGGATGCGGTCGTGCACGGGCTGCACGCCGGTGGTCTCAGCGCGCCAAATAACCCCCTGTAGGAGAAACCCGACGGACTCCGCCGTCCCTGATGGTCACCGGCGTCGAACCGCCGGCCAACTCCGGCGAGTTTGACCCCAGGTGGGTCCTGGCTTGACCCTGTGGGTCAATGACAGGTGGCGCCAGCCTCTGATTAATCCCAGATTAAGTTAAGTTAATTATTCCAATTAACTAAGTTAACTAGTCACTGACAGGTGGGCCCAGTTAGCTAATTAAACCAGGATTAATTTTAATTAGTTAATTAAATTAACCAAACACTGACATGTGGACCCCACATGTCAGGTTTGACTCTGGGTCGGGTCAGCTGACGAGCTGATGTCATCATGACATCATGCTGATGCAATAAGTCAATTTCTTATTTAAAAATAATTCCAGAAAATATTTAAAACTTTGAAAAATCATATAAATTAATCTGTAAGTCACATGAAAATAATTTATATATGAAAATTTATCAGAAAAATCCAATGAATCCAATGGTGCTATTCTCATGCATGATAGAGCAACCTAAATAGGTGAACATGGATATTTTAGCATTAGGTCAGTATATAGAAGTTGATATGAGAACAACTTTGAACCTATATTCAAATACATTTCAAATTGACATGATCACTAGTTACATTAGCTCATCCATGCATACTATCATGCCATGATCATGCATCATATTGTTGCATCTGCTTGTATTGAATGTTTCATCTGCGTTGCGGTAGGCCCTAATCCAGAGGATACTACTCCATACCCCGACGAAGGAGAGAACTCTTCCGTAACCCCAGCAAGGCAAGCAACCCCATTGATCATTCCGATAACATCCCATTCTCTCGCTCCTGCTCTCATTTATTGCATTAGGACAAACGATCACATGTCAGTCATTCACGGTAGAATCCTATTCTTATGCATGACCTGATCTTGTCACAGTAAATAGCTAAACCTTGCAACCTAGCATACCTGGTAGATGCTTGTGCCATGATGTGCTTAGCTTACTTTGCCTGCTATGCTTGCTATGCTTAGAGTTGTGTCAGGTCTGTTTCATCTGGGTGATGAACTAAGTGAAACAGTGTCGTCCAATGTGATGAGCTCATAATGAATTCGATTTGCTAAAGGTAGCGATGAGAGGCTATGTAGGAGTACATAGTGGGTTGTCTCATTGGGACCGTTCTTAGGAACTGGGTTCCGTGTTTGTGATCCAAAACGAGATACTACCACATGCTGGGCCCTGAAATATGACCCCGCTCGACTTATCAGTCACTTAGTCTTTGGTCCAGGTATTGCAAGTAGTTTCTGGTGTTTATAGCATGCTGGAGGCCGTCCGTAGCGCTGACCCTCGGGGTGGGTTACGACGCGGTAGGCAGTGGCACAGTGTACCAAGGGTCACCAGAATGGTGGGCTTGGGAACCCTGCGCACATCGTTTGGGACCGTAGTGGAAACTTTGGCCAGACTTCCATGCGGGTCGGTCTCAAATAGGCGGTAGCCTGGACTAGAGATCTTATGTGATTGACGGTCGTGGCTGACTCCCTCTCTGGGCATCCGCTTGAAGGTTGCCGAGGTGCATGGTTTATGGCACACAGCGTTAAGTGGCGAGAGCGTGTGTGAAGAAGTACACCCCTGCAGGGTATGAAACTATTCGAATAGCCGCGTCCTCGGATATGGACTACTTGGAGAACGTATGATGTTCATAGATAATCAAATGGATACTTCTAAAAATCTCAAGAAAAGTGTGAGTACCATGGATGGCACTCTTCCGGAAGGGGAAGGTGAGTCCATGGTGGTGTATTGAGATGGAGTTAGTGGACTCGTGTGCGATAATTGGAATTGTAACAAAGAATTTAAAACTGAGTAGTGTAGGTTAGCCATGAGACAAAGCTGGCTTTCTGCATAAAATCCTCCACCCCTTTGTTGATACATGAGCATAAATAGACTAGGTCTGTTTTAAAGACTTGCTGAGTACGATTATACTCATCCTTGCTTAATTAATGTTGCAGAAGAAAACCAGGACCCATCAGGTGGGTTTATCTAGACGTTGACGATGCCGAATAGCTGGTGTCCCAGCTACGATCTTGCTCGTGTGGTGGGTTGTAGATAGTCAGGCCATGTGCCTCTTTATATTTTGCCGTCTATACTCAGACAGCTTAAGTTTCTGTTGGCTTGTATGACTATGTTTGTATGACTTGAGTGCCGGGTCATGTGACCCTATCTGTAAGAACATATTATGCAAGGCTCTTCCGAGCCTTTAAATAAAAGTCATGTTATTGTATGGTTGTGTTGTGATGCCATGGTTGTATCTATGCATATCGGGCATGTCATGCGTGCGTGTGACGTGCAACGGTATGTATGGGATCCGACACCTAGTCGTGTGCCTTTAGTAGTACTCTTTACGGGAAACTGCCTCTTTGTGCTTCCACCGAGCCATGGTAGCTTGCTACTGCTCCGGACACATTGATTGACCGGCATGTATCCTTCTTTGCTGCTGTGTCTGTCCCTTCGGGGAAATGCCTCGCAGTGTAATGGCGTCCCCGTAGCCTGCTACGACTCGTCTATGTGCAGTGATGACATCCGTGTCTCGCGACGTAATGGAGTCCTTGTAGCTTGCTATGACTCGTCTACACATTCTTGAGACCGACACCTGCATTGCTGGGTTATGTATGCACGTTTCCGTACGGATGTGCCACTTGGGTTCTATGACTAGTCATGTCGGCCCGGGTTCTTTGTTGTGTGATTGCCAGCAACATGTTCACATACGTGAGCCAAAAGACGCAAACGGTCCCGGCCAAGGTAAGGCGGCAGCCGTGGAGTACCGTGCGTGAGCCCACAAAGTGATGTGACTTGTTACTGTATAGAATCATATGACTTAGGATCGGGGTCCCGACAGCATTGGTATCAGAGCCTGACTGACTGTAGGACTACCAAGCCAAACCGGTCGAAGTTGAGTCTAGAAACACTATAGATAGGTAGGGGAATTGATTGTGGAAGGGAACATAAGGCTCTTTTACTCCTCTTCCCAAGTTATTCTGTGCTGGGTCATTCTCATCTTTTCTACGGGGATGGGAACTAGGATCCTCATCTATTGCTTAGGATGACGAGTTACTAGCCATGGACCAATAGCTAGCTTGCTTGTGAGTAAGTGGAGTTACTCTAGTTTTGTTTGTGTGACAAACAGATGGAGAAGAGATTTGAGTCTAGATAGTCGAGTGGTTATGTCTTTCCAATCTCTTTCAATTGTCTCAAAACATTTGTTGAGCAATTACAGCCGTTATGCTATCCAATTTCTGCTAGGATCTCTAATGTCTTTGCATCATCCTCTGTTTCAGATGCCATCCCGTCCTTTCCGCCAGGTGGTCCGTCTGACCAGGTGCATCGATGTGCCGGGTCACACGGCCATGTTGGTTAGAGTGATGATGGAGGCTGGATATCGTTGGTACCCGGAGTACACAGTGGAGGAGCAGTACCGAGATTTCAACCAGAGTCAGTATCTGTGTATTGTTAGGATATACCCTTCATATCCTAGAGCTGCAGAGCCGCTTCACTGGACTCATGGATTGGGAGTTACCATAGATATGGCCGTTCAGGAAGCCGCTTACACCATGCTGACTATCATGAGGTTTCGCCATGGTCTGCTACAGAACACGGAGTTCTGCTATGTTCCTGCTTCCATGGGAGGAGAGGATGGATATCTCAGTGCATCCTACTTTGATCATTCTCATGAGGACCCTAGGCTGCAGGTGACTGCTCAGATGTTGGAGAACAGGGATCGTGATGCACGTGTCCTTCGCATGGAGCTCTATGCTACCCGTGCACGCCTTTGGACAGCCTTGACACAGTTGGCACCTGTCGTGCAGACAGGTTATGGGGATATGGAGATGCTGACTCCATCGCGGACTTATTTGCCAGCACACGTAGACTGGCCTGATGTTGGAGGCATCACCCCTCTTTGAGGACCGCTGTTGCCGCCAACAAGGGGACCAAGGCCACACCCGTGTCCTTATGGTTTCCAGGGATCCCAGGCTAGAGTGTTTCCAGATCCGCATGTTCAGCTCCCAGGTCACGGGGGTAACCTGTACGAGGCACTCTACGGTGACGTTTGAGTGCGTGGATGTTAGATCTAGTATGGTAGTAGACGTATCGCCATAGTCCTGTGTGTCTTGTGGGATATGATCAAGGTCGAGAGTTGAGTTCCGGAGGTGTAGATAGATAATGTATAGGATGCTTGTAATGCCTCCGATGAGTTGTGTCATCTCTCTGTAGTTGTTTTCAGCTTGGGTTTGTACTGAACTAAGCCATGGTGTGTATCAAATCTAATGTTCATATGGTAGTTGCTTTACCATGTTGGTTGGTGTTTATCTTACATGCCATGTTGATCAGTGCATTCCTTAGTTCATGCCCTAGAGTTGTTGTTCCCCATGTCTAAGCTATGGATTGTTTTCCTCGGGATGGTGTCAACCAGGAACAACCCCGTGCATGCTCATGAGCAAGGCGAGAGTAGCCAGCCAAGGCAATAAGAGCCGCCACGAGCACCATCCCTAGCAGAGGTGATGCTAGAAGCTGAAAGGAATAAGAGGGAGACCAACAGGTTGTTGGAGAGGATTGAACAGAACACCGCTCGTGTTCCTCGCAATATAATGAACTCGCAATATAATGTTGCCTTCATAGTGATGACTCTCCTACGCCAAAAAATATTGTAGGCCGGGTAATTGTTCTCAAAGAAACTAACATATGATAATAAAATAGATGGAACAGATAGCACATGGCATTTTTGTCGGATGAGCACGGACGAACAAAGGCGCACGAGCACCAAATCATACTTTGACAGATGACCCATGTGCGGAAGTAATCAGATGAAATAATTTTCCTTCATCCCACTAGGCCTCACCTCTGATTATTATTTTTATCACCAGGCTTCCACTTCTCCTTCCCCACATAGGCAAAACCGGGTCCCCAGGGAACAGCCGACGGCGAGGGTAGCGGGAGGTAGAGGCGAGGCAGGGCGGGGAGCAGAACTGGCACAACGGCGGGGCACAGCACGCGGCGCGACGGGCGCGCTGAGCCAACAGGCGGCTCAAGGCATGTGGCGGCTCGCAGCGAGGCAACAGAGTCCGGAGCCGCGGCGGCTCAAGGCGCAACGGCGACTCAAGGCGTGGTGGATTCGACGCCACAACGACTCCGGACGCGTTGTGAGACCAAGGAAGCAGGCCTCAGCGGCGGCTCGCTGCAGAACATTGTCGTGGCAGCTTGGGCGCGAGGCCAGCAGGCAAGGTGAGACACGATGGCGCGCAGGTGGGGGGAGGCAATGTGTCGTTGTTTTCTCATGACAGATACCATACGGTGGCTTATCCTAGGTGGTTGGGGCCAAAGGACGCCGACGGGCTCCGAGTGCGAGATTTGGCACAAGCGGTGATGACACACGATGTACCCAGGTTCAGGGCCCTCCGGGGGAGGTAATACCCCTAGTCCTGCTTGGTTTAGTTGGATGTATGGGTATAGATACAATGGTGCTTCTGGAGCTATGTCTAGAGGAGGAAAAAGGGGCAGCCGGCTCCTCTTCCTCCACTGCTAGAAGGGGTTGAGTGTGTGTGCGAGAAGGATCGATCATTCGTCTGTTCCCCGTTGCATGGGGGTTCGAGGGATTTTATAGGCCAACCCCCTGGCTCTTATAATATGTTCTAAGTACAAAGGTGGGGGGACCCGGCTAGCAGTCTCTCCGATTGGCCAAAGGGTCCCGCCTCTCGTGCCGTCTCATCGCTTGTAGGGGCCACCGGCTGAGCGGTCCCATCTCCTGCTGGGGCCCGCCAGCCGGCCCGATGATTGGCCCTTGGCCACCTGCCGCGGCACGGGCTGCCGGGTTGGCGTTGCCTAGTGCTAGCCGGCCAAAGTCGTCGGTACGACCGGC
This sequence comes from Hordeum marinum, assembly GCA_022496015.1. Taxonomy (NCBI): domain Eukaryota; kingdom Viridiplantae; phylum Streptophyta; class Magnoliopsida; order Poales; family Poaceae; genus Hordeum; species Hordeum marinum. Next base: position 466,381,517 of record CM039675.1, on the reverse strand, counting down.
TGCACTGTAGCCATGCCGAGGCACGTAATCGGGTGGCAAGGGCATGCCGGCACTGTTCCCATGCCCGGTCGTGCTCGCCGAGGTCAGCGGGTGGGACGGTTGGACTGTAACCACGCGCTGAAGTGCGTCAGCAGCCACTGTAGCCACAGGGCCGCCTATCGTGCCGGTTGCGTCGCATCGTCATACCCACGAAGTGGGACGGGACATCGTATGTCCATCCCAAGGTCAACGGAAGAGCCAGCCCGGAGGCAGCCAGCCACGCCCAGCTGGCCGAGGGTCCAACCAGCTCCTCGTCTAACTCTCCAGGGCGCCAGCCGGCACCGGCCTGTGTCGGACGTCCTCTAGCCGGCCACGGCCAGCAAGCCGCGTAGTTTTTCTTTGAAGCGAAAGGAGGAAGACCTCGTTCCTTTGGCCTACCTAGGGGTAATAACCCCGTCAGTAGTCCCCAAAGCCGACGGGGGCCCGCGTCTGGCCGACGGTGGGGAGCCGACGGCTTTCCCTCAGCGATACCAGCCTTCGACTCGAAGGCGAAGGGGCAGTTGGGTTGATCGTCAGACCCGACGCCTCGGGTACCGGCGCGCCGCCCCGGGACCCGCGCTGGCATGCAGCATGCTACGTGGCGAGTAATTATGTGGGGGGTACCACGCACGCGGGGAGACGAGACGTCGCCTGGGCCTAGCCCGCTAGGATCTAGGCGTAGCCTAGTAGGCATCGGGGCACAGGTTAGGATCCTCTGCACCCCAAAGCGGCCGTTACGGCCCGGGGCCACCCACGCGTGCATGGAGTTTCCGGGGGGAGCGGGCGCAATCAATCCCACGTCCCCCGGTCGTGGCCTCCCCTATAAAAGCAGAGGAAAGGCAGGAGGCGGAGGTACCCGTGCCTCACTTGCCCCCTCCCGCCCGTCTTCATTGCCTCCTTGCATTCCTTGCGCGCCTCCGCACCCGAGCACGCATCCGTGCCCGCACGCCGCGCCGCCGCCGCGATAGCCGATGGACGCGGTGGAAGCTGGGCTGGCTCGTTCGTGGTCGAGGCGTACATCGCCAAGCTTTGCCACGCGCGCATGCTGCCGCTAGAGGAGCGGGTGGCCGCATGCGCGCCGGGCTACAAGATAGCGCCGGTGCCACGGCCAGGGGAACACGTCATGTTCCTTTGGCATTTCTCCCGGGGCTTCGGGCTCCCGGTTAGTATCTTCTTTTGCCTCCTCCTTGATACCTTCGACCTTGAACCGCACAACCTCAGCCAAACTCGATTCTTTATCTCTCCGCCTTCGTGACGTTGTGCGAGGGGTACCTCAGCATCCTCCCCTTTATCGAACTCTTTAATGCCTTGTTCTACCTCAAGCCCTTGAAGAGTGACGCATGCGGGGGCACGGTGGTGTGTTGTCGTGGCGTCGCTCGCTTTCCCCCTCTTTCTCTTATCGACTCTGTCAAGGGGTGGCACCGAACGTTCTTATACGTGAAGAACGTCGACCCGAGGATGGACTACATCCGGCTGCCGACTTTTGAGGACCGGCAGTCCACCCAGCAGAACTGGCTTGGGGCTGTCCCGCGCGGCATGGCCCTAGAGGAGCTTAGCTGGCTCTCGCAGCTGAAGAGCTCCGAGGGGCTAGTCACCGCCGACTTGTCGGCAGCCTTTATCTCGCGCTGGGTGTCGCCCCTCCAACTGAGGCCGCACCAGTTCTGCGACATGTCCGGCCGGCGCGACCGCTGCTGGCTGTCCACCATCGAGGTGACGCCGCCTCAGGTGACGAAGCGGGTGAATGCCCTTACGCCGGGTGTCACCCCTCCAACTGAGGTCGCACCGAATCTGTGACATATCCGGCAGGCGCGACCGCTGCCGGCTGTCCACCGTCGAGCTGACGCCGGCTCAGGTGGCGAAGCGGGTGAATGCCCTTATGACGTTCAAGCTGAAGCCTGCCTCGTGGTCCTTCGGCATGGAGCCATACGACCGCATCAACCGCCCCCTTGGTAAGTTTTCTGTCGAGGCGGTTTCTTTTCGTTTGATATTCCCCAGCCGGCAGCCGGCTGGAGAACTTACTATGATGTGCTGACTGCAGCTGCTAGTGCGATAGAACATGTCGGATGGCCCACACCCCTAGATCTTCGAGGCGGAGCATTAAAACTTTGACTTCGAAGACTACAAGACGGGAGGCCCCCTGGAGGAGGGGGTGGACTCCTCGGGAGGAGCCGACGAGCTGGCGGACCCGCCAGGCGGTGCTCTCGGTGGAGTCGGAGGGTCCGGCGCAGCCGGGGAACCCAGTGGAGCGGGTGAGTTCCCTCTTGCCCCCTCCATCAAGGACTGGACGGATGACCACGATGATGATGACGACTTGATGATTCTGAACGGGCCTCCTCCCGTAGCGCGCCAGGACCGAAGGAGCGAGGAGCGACCGGCTCAAGCCCCGGCAGCCGAAACAGCTGGCCGGGGGAAGAGGCCGGCTCAGGGGGGCCAGCGGCCCCGCCGCCCGACACGAAGCGGGTGAAGGTGGTCGTGCGGAAGCCGCCGCCACGCGCAAAGCGGGCCTTGCCCCTCGTTTATCGTGTAAGTTCTTTATTTCACATAAGTTTTGCTTCTGCCTCGTGAGACCAGTTGATAACCGGTTCTTGGGCACTGCAGTGACCCCATCGAGCTCCATGAGGAGGAGCCAGACGGGGAGCCGACGGATGCCACCAGCCGGCTGGCCCGCGAGCACGAGGCCACCCAGCGGGAGGAGAAGAGGAAGCTCGCGGAGCTGCAAGCCTCCAAGTCCGAGATGCGAGGAGGGGCCTCACACTCCGGGACCTCGAGCAGCCGAAGGCGGAGGGGGTCGGTGGATCTTCCGCGGGCGTCGGACTGCGCAACGAAGTCAACCGGCATGTCAAGGCCGCCGTCAAGCGAGCCACGAGGGGTGGCTATGGACCCATCAACGCCTCCGCCCGCACAGGAGACGGCCCAGGCAAGGGTGGCGGCAACGAAGCCGGCTCCCGAGGCGGCCCGCCCTGTGGTGTCAGAGGTGACCCCGCCTGCGGCCGAACCGGCTCGGGCCGAGGTGCCGGAGGTCCTGACAGCCCCGGAGGCGACATCGGAGGTGGTGCCGGAGACGGTGGCCATGGATTCGAAGGCGCCCTCCGTCGCGACCGATGCGCCGGAGCGGCGGGAAGAGGAGGCGGCGACAGCGCTGGGCAGGGGGTCGACGAGAAGCGACTCCCGGCCCCTTGCCGTCGTCAACCCGCCCCCGGTGGCTGGAGCCGCGGCGAGCCCGGTCCACAGAGGCAGTCGGGCCCGGACGACCCTACGGTCGATGCAGGAGGTGGTCCGGGACTGGGAAGCACTAGCGAGCATGCCGGCCCTGCCGACCCCCCAGGCAGGCGGCCCGGTCCCTTCCTTCGTGGACTTAGGGAGTTTCCTGGACCGGTGCCGGCAGGAGCTGGCCCAGTTCGCGGAGGCGGTGGACGCCGCCCTACAGCGTGTGGAGGTAAGCTGGCTATACTATCTTAGAATTTTCAGTGGGGGCGCATGAGCGCACCCACTGGGTGTAGCCCCCGAGATGAGGGTCGGCTGACCGGCCGACGGGCAGCCGGGCCGGATCTCTTTTGGGCTTGTCTTGATCTTTGCCTTTTTGTGGCAGGAAGGGGCGTCCCTACGGTAGAAGCTATTCGTGAAGGCGGTTGCCATCCACGACCGCTGAAAATACAGCTTCTAGCGCCTGGAGGAGGAGCTGACGCGCGTGCAAGGTTGATTGCACTTCGCAAGAGGGTCACATAGCCCCCGAGAGCCAGTTGATGCCGGTTGTGTCTTGCAGGTGAGCTGGCCACCCTTCGGGAGGAGAAGACCGGTCTTGTCTCTGAGCAGAACCGCCTGTCACGAGACGTCCAGGCGGCCGCGCAGGAGACAAATCGGCTGGCCGCACTGCTGGTCAACAGGGAGGCGGCCCGGGACCGGCTCAAGGCTGAGGCGGTGAAGGAGCGGGCGGCCCAGGAGACGACCATGACGGAGGCGGCTGAGACCGCCCTGAGGACTACCGCCCTCCAAGGCAAGGTGACCCAGCTCGAGAGGACGCTCGAGGAGGTCAGGGGTTCCCTCGCCGCATCGGAGGCGGCTCGAGAGTCGGAGCGCAAGGCAGCGCTCAACTTCGCCCTTGGAGTGGACGACGCTGTCGAAGGTAAGTGTCGGTTTTTCTCTTCCCCGGCCGGTTCCTTTTCCCTTTGCCGTTTCTTGTGTTTCAACTTGCCTTTCTTTCCTTCTCTTCTTCTTTCTTCCAGGGCGCTTCCCGAAAACTCAGCGCCGTGCTGCACGCACCGTTGAGGAGCACCGGGAGTACCTCCGGGAGTGCGGTCGCTCCATTGAGGAGGATGTCGCGTGGGACGTGGACGAGATCGGACTCGCCATTGAGATGCGCATGACTCATCTCAAGCGGAGTGTGGAGCGGCTCAAGACTGTCGGCAAAGAGGTCATCGCCGCGCTATGGACAGGCCACGAGGGAGCTCTGACGCACCACATGGCTCAGTGGCTGGAACACACCGTCCCCCGCCTTGAAGCCTGGAAGGCATCGGCTGCCCGAGCTGGAGCATAGATGGCGCTCCAGTTCATCACGTTGTGGTACCGCGACGTGGACCTGGGCCGGCTGGCAACCATGTGGGACGTGTCTGCCGCAGAGCAGGAGGCCTGCGAGCCGGCCCTTGTCTAGTGGGCCAACGACCTCACGTTGTATGTCGACGCGGACGAGTTCCTGCCGGCCCTTGGCGAAGATGGCGAGCCGCTGCCCAAGGACTCCTTCGGCATCCCCCAAGGCCTGGCGGATGATGAAGTTGCCGACGAGAGCACCGACTCGAGCGGTGAGACGGCCGAGACCAAGGAGCCTGCCTTGAAGGCCAAGCAGGCCGACCCGAAGGCCGCGGCCACCTCCGAGGCGAGAACCGAGCCGCCCCGCGACGCGCCGGCTGGGGGCACGCCGGCTAGCGACGCGCCGGCGCCCTAAGCCCCCGGGCATTTTTTTATCTTTCTCTTTTTTTTCTCCCTGCATGTTAAGCTTGAATCCACCCACTAGGGGTGTTTATGTAATGAACTAAATGCTGGCCGTGGGCCGCTTTTGCCTTAACATTTATGTCATGAATAGTTTGTCGTGTTTGCCTTGTTACTCATGCCGCCTCGTCCTTATCCTTTTTTGCCCCGGATGCCGCCGGCTCGATCGGCGCCGGCTGGGCTGCCGATGGTTCGGGAGCCGGTGGTAAAGGTGCCGGAGAGGCGGCCGGGGCCGTCGTGGGCCGGCGACGCCCGCCGGCATGAAGATTGACTCTGACTCTGTGGAGGGCTTGATCGACGGCTTGAGCAGCCGTTCGAGGGAGACGCTGGCTGGGATGGCTTGCCGGGTGGAGCTGATCTTTGCCAGCGCGTCGGACACCTCGTTGTTCGCTCATGGGATGGGATGAAACTCACAGCCCTCGAAGGAGCCGGTGAGTTGTTGTACGAGGAAGCGGTAGCTGGCCATGTTGGCGTCCCTGGCATCCCATTCACCAGAGACTTGCTGCACCACGAGGTCGAAGTCGCCGAAGCAGAGGATACGCCTGATGCCGATCTCCCTGGGGAGCCGAAGGCCATGGACGATGGCCTCGTACTCGGCCACGATGTTGGAGGCGGCTAAGTGGATCTGGAGGGCGTATTTGAGCTGATCACCTTTCGGGGAGGAGAGGACTATGCCGGCACCCAGGCCGGTCCTCATCTTCGAGCCGTCGAAATGCATGCGCTAATGCGTGGAGTCTGGGGGAGGCGGAACGAATTCCATCTCCGCCCAGTCGACGAGGAAGTCCGCCAACGCCTGCAACTTGATGGCGGTTCTCGGCTCGTACTGGATCTCATGATCGGCGAGGGCGATGACCCACTTTGCAATCTGGCCGGTGGAGTCCCGGCCGCTCATGATCTCGCCGAGCAGGGCCGTGCTCACCACGGTAATGGTATGCTCTTGGAGGTATTGCTTGACCTTCTTGGCGGCGAAGTATATGCCATAACACATATTTTGGTAGTGGGGGTAGTTCTGCTTGGACGCGAAGAGGACCTCACAGAGGTAGTAGACTGGTCGCTGGACCGGCAGGGACTTTCCCTCCTCCGGCCGCTCGACCACCAGGACGACGCTGATGACTCGTCTGGTCGCCGTGATGTAGGAGCAGTGGTTCCTTCTCAGCCGGCACGGAGGGGATGGGCGCGCGGGTAAGAGCCTTCTTGAGGCTGTGGAAGGCCTCATCCGCCTCATCAGGCCAGTCGAAGACGCCCGGCCTCCTGGTTTGACTCGGCTCGATTAGAGCCATCTTGCGAAGGAGACCGTAAAGGGGCAGGGCCTTCTCCCCTGGACGGCTGACTAACCGGCTGAGCAAGGCGAGGCAGCCGGTGAACTTCTAGACGTCGCGGAGCCGGGTCGGCTTCGGCATCCGCTCGATCGCGCTGATCTTCTCGGGGTCAGCTTCGATGCCGCGGGTGGACACGAAGAAACCCATGAGTTGGCCGGCGGGGACACCGAAAACACACTTCTCCGGGTTGAGCTTGATCTTGTACTCGCGCAGGTTCGCGAAGGTCTCCCGGAGGTCATTGAGGAGGCTGAAATGCTTCTTGGTCTTGATGGCAATGTCGTCGAACTAGACGTGGAAATTCCTGCCTATCTGAGGCAAGAGGCACTTCTGCATGCACCGTTGGAAGGTGGCGCCTGCGTTCTTCAGGCCGAAGAACATGGTGATGTAGCAGTAGGCCCCTAAGGGCGTGATGAAGGAGGTCTTGAGCCGGTCTTTCGGGTCCAGCTTGATCTGGTGGTAGCCGGAGTAGGCGTCCAGGAAAGACAGCAAGTCGTAGCAGGCCATGGAATCGATGACATGATCGATCTGCGGCAGGGCGAACGGGTCTTTGGGACATGCCTTGTTCAGGCTAGTGTAGTCGATGCACATGCGCCAGGTCTTGTTCTTCTTCAGCACCAAGACTGGGTTGGTCAGCCTGTCCGGGTGGAACACTTCCATGATGAACACGGCTGCGAGCAGCCGGGCGATCTCTTCGCCTATAGTATGCTGCTTCTCCTCGGAGAAACGACGTAGGGGTTGCTTGACCGGCTTGACGTCCGGCCGGACGTGGAGTTTTTGCTCGGTGAACTTCCTCAGAACACCCGGCATGTCCTTGGGGGACCACGCGAAGATGTCCCGATTCTCACGAAGGATGTCTACGAGCTTGCCTTCCTATTTTCTGTTGAGGCGGGAGCCGATGGTGACGCATTGAGACGGGTTGGCCAGGTCGAGCGGGATTTTCTTAGCATCCTTGGACCGCTGGAAGGAGTCCTCGTCGACGGATTGCGAGGGAGGAGCCAGGACGGCCGGCTCGCTGGCAACGAGGGCCACGAGCCGGTCGAGCTGTCGTTTCTCCTCGGCGATCTCCAAGGCCTCGGCCAGCCGGCTGCCGTCTCAAGCGCACTCGAGCGACATCTTGTAGTTGCCCTTGATGGTGATGATCCCCTTGCGGCTCGGCATCTTGAGCTTGAGGTAGGCATAATGGGGGACCGCCATGAAGCTGACAAGAGCCGGCCGGCCCAACAGCGTGTGGTAGGGGCTCGCAAGGTCCACGATCTCGAACAGCACTAGCTCGCGGCGGAAGTGGCCGGGTCCACCGAAGAGGGCATCGAGCGTGATCTTGCCGAAAGGGGAGCAGGACTTCCCAGGCATGATGACGTGGAATACCGTCTGGCTTGCCTGCAGGTCCTCTATCTTCAGCCCCAGCTTGCGCATCGTGTCGAGGTAGAGAATGTTGATGTTGTTGCCGCCATCTATCAGCACCCGCAAGAAGCGGCACGTTCGCTCCTTGGTGGCGATGGTGGGGTCGAGGACCAAGGCATAGCTGCCAGGATTCGGCATCACGGTAGGATGATTGTCCTGGCTCCAAGTGACCGGCTTCTCCGACCAGTGCATGAACTAGGGAGTTGCCGCCATGGTGGCATTCACCTCACGGCAGAGCTGGCGCTGAGCATGTTCTCCCATCTCTTCACTGGTGAAGATGACGTAGCAACCGTCCTGATTGGGGAATTGGTCGATTAGACGACCATCGTTTTGGGCCGGAGCCGGGTGCCGGGTTGGCAGCTTGGGTCGGGGCCGGCGCGTGGGCTGGCGGCGCGGGAGGAACCGGAAGGCTGTCCCCCCGGGCCAATCGCTGTGAGAAGCTGCACTGCCAGAGCGTGTGCGTAGAGGGTTTGGCTCCTGAATGATTCTTGCAGGGGAGGTCGAGCATTTGCTCGAAGGTGAGCTTCGGCTGCTAGGAAGCCTTGCTGGTGCGCTGGCGTTGGCCGGAAGACTGGGCAGCCGGCTCTTGATCCTCGACGGTATTGACCTGCTGGCTCTCGTAGCGGGGAACCGGCTGGTTGTACTTGCGTTTGTTGTTTTGTGGCTGTCGGTTGTCGGCAGCCGCCCGGGTCATGGCCGGTGTCGTCATCGCCTTGGCCGACGGAGTCGTCTTGACCCAGATGGCCGAATCGTCCATGGCGTATTTGTCCGCCTTGGTCATGAGCTCGGCAAGTGTGGCCGGCTCGAAGCACAGGAGCTTATGTTTGAGATGGGTGCCGTCCCGGCAGCCCTTGATGAAGTATTGCACGGCTTGCACCTCGTGCACACCCTCGCAGGAGTAGCGGAGCTCGGTCCATCGAGTGAGCTAGTTGGAGAGGGATTCGTCCGGCCCCTGAACGCACATGGAGAGTTCACGGGGGCGGTCGGGCCGCTTGTAGATGTCAGTGAAGTTGCGGACGAAGGCCTCCTCGAAGTCCGTCCAGGTGTTGATGTTGCCGGCCGCCAGGCTATCGAGCCAGGTGCAGGCCGAGCCGATTAGCTAAGGGGGCGTACCGAACACCTACGCGCTTGTTCCCCCTGGCGATGCCCACCGCGGTGGTGTCGTCGGTCAGCCAGTCTTTGGGCTTGGCGGCCCCGGTGTATTTTGGGGTGTCCCTAGGGAGCGTGAAGCCAGTTGGGAACGGCTCGGTGCGGATTCGGGGGGCCGAAGCAGGCCGGACCAATCGAGCCCTCCATCTCGAGGAGGGCGGATTGTGCGAGTTTGTCGAGGTGGTTGCGGGCGTCGTTCTCGCTGCGGGGGACGTGTGGTCCGAGCCGAGCCAAGATCACGGGACGGACAGTGGGTGGCGCCGACTGCCCTGACTTGACTCGTGCCATGGGGGCGGCGTGTGCCCATGGCTGCGCCGGCTGCCGGATGTCGGCGCTTCGTGGTGGCGGCCGCTCCGAGGCGGCTCGTGGCTGCGTCGGCTGCTGACAGCTGGCTGCTCACTCCCCGACGTCTGAGAGGGCTGAGGGTTGTTTGCTCTGGCCCGGCGGCCGGAGATGCAAGGGGAGTAGGAGTACTGGGCCGCCTGGTGGCCGGCAGTTCCCGTGCCCTCGTGCTCGGGCTGAGGGCCTTCAGTGGCGCCGTCGCTCGTCGCGAGCAGATGCTGCTGTGCATCAGCAGCATCGATGAGCTCCTTGATGTGAAGCTCGCGGGCGGCACACTCTTCGCCCTCCAAGGTGGACAGTTTATCATAGGCCACCTTGAGGGCCCGCGGGTTGGCCGCGGGGGTGTCATAGACGGGAATTTTGCCATCGAGGATTTCGGCAACCACGCGACCGCGGTCGCGCACAGCCCCACGCTGGTTGGGCTCGGCGCTAGCCGGGGTGAGTCCGTAGGCGGAAGCGTACTCCCGTTGTGCCACCTCCATGCGGCGCCGCCTGGCCACGAGGGCGGTGGCGTCCTCGAACAGGACGCGACGAGCCGCCTTGAGATCGGCCATGGCGGTGTCGGGGTTCGCCGTCGGGTCAATCGGAGTGCTCAAGCCCCGGAGGGCTGCGCCGAGCAGGTCGAACGTGACGACGTGGGCAGCGGCAGCGGTAGCCGCGACCCGCGCCCATCCGGAAGTGGTGGAGGAGGTGATGGCCATTACTCCCGCGCGGTCATGGGAGCCGCTGGATTGAGTCGCAGCGAGTGCGCCCACTATCGTGGGCGGACCAGCATAGACAAGCACCCCCGCAGGGTACTCGTCAGCGGCCGGAGCCTGGACGAGGCTGAGCCTGTCGAAGCGCTCGGTGAGCGCGTCGATGTCAGCCGTGAGGCCCACGGAGTTGCCTGTAGGGCATGCCAGAGCAAGCCCCACGAGCCCCCAACGGTTTCGCCAGGACCAGCGGCGACGGCGGGGAATGGTGAGGGGTCCCGCCCGGAGCATGAATCCGGCCGGCGCCGCGTACGGCCCCACCTTGGGCGCCAACTGTCGTCGTTTTCTCACGACAGATGCCATCGGGTGGCTTATTGTAGGTGGTTGGGGCCGAAGGATGCCGACGGGCTCCGGGTGCGAGATTGGGCACAAGCGGTGATGACACATGATGTACCCAGGTTCAGGGTCCTTCGGGGGAGGTAATACCCCTAGTCCTGCTTGGTTTAGTTGGATGGATGGGTATACATACAATGGTGCTCCTGGAGCAGTGTCTAGAGGAGGAAAAAGGGGCAGCCGGCTCCTCTTCCTCCACTGCTAGAAGGGGTTGAGTGTGTGTACGAGAGGGATCGATCGTTTGTTTGTTCCCCGTTGAATGGGGGGTTTGGGGGGTTTTATAGGCCAACCCCCCGGCTCTTATAATATGTTCTAAATACAAAGGTGGGGGGACCCGGCTGGCAGTCTCTCCGGCTGGCCACAGGGTCCCGCCTCTCGTGCCATCTCGTTGCTTGTAGGGGCCACCGGCTGAGCGGTCCCATCTCCTGTTGGGGCCCGCCAGCCGGCCCGATGATTGGTCCTCGCCCACCTATCGCGGCACGGGCCGCCGGGTTGGCGTCGCCTAGCGCTAGCCGGCCGAAGTCGTCGGTACGGTCGGCTGCACTATAGCCACGCCGAGGCAGGTAATCGAGTGGCGAGGGCATGCCGGCACTGTTCCCACGCCCGGTCACGCTCGCCGAGGTCAGCGGCTGGGACGGTTGGACTATAGCCACGTGTTGCAGTGTGTCAGCAGCTACTGTAGCCACAGGGCCGCCCGTCGTGCCGGTTGCGTCGCATCATCGTACCCGCGCGAAGTGGACGGGACGTCGTATGTCCATCCCAGGGTCAACAAAAGAGCCGGCCTGGAGGCAGCCGGCCACGCCCAGCCGGTCGAGGGTCCAGCCGGCTCCTCTTCCAACCGTCTGGGGCACCAGCCGGCACTGGCCTGTGCCGGACGTCCTCTAGCCGGCCGCGTAGTTTTTCTTCGAAACAAAAGGAGGAAGACCCTGTTGCTTTGGCCTACCTAGGGGTAATAACCCCATCACAGTGCGGGCTAGCTCAGTAGGGCTGGCGGCTCGCGAAGGCGGGTAGAGGCAGGCCACCACGGCAGAGGCACGCGGAGGCAGGTTAGCCAGAGGGAGAAGTAGCAGCAGGCGCGGTAGATCAATGATGGAGGCCGAGGCAAGGCGGGAGACTGGAGGGCGCGAGCAGGCGAGTAGTCGCGGGTCCGGCGGAAGGCAGCCGGCCGGTGTGGGGTGGACAAGCCGCCTGGAATCGGTGCGAGGCTGGCTGGAGGGCGTAGGGAAAGTGTAGCGATGGCGGGGCAGCGAGGCGGCTTTCAACAGTCGGGCGCGCCGGGTTATACAGTAGAGGCCGGCAAGGCCAGAAGCTGGCCAGGGCGGTTCAACACTAGAGAACCTACGGGCGGGTGTGCGAGCGGTGCTGCAAGGCAGATGCGGGGCGGCGAGCCAGTGGAACTACGAACATAAGCGAGGCTGCGGCTTGAGCGGCGCGACCGCAGGAAGCAGAAGCAGGGGTGGACGCGCTATGGGAGACCCGGGCGGCATGAAGAGGGAGCAGCCTAACGGAGCAGGCACAACAAAGGCAACCCAGGGTGGGCGAGGCAAGGCAAAGCGGCGGTTCGTCGAGGCCGTAGATGCGGTGATTTGCGGTGGTGCAATTGGCGACTTGTCGGAGGCCATGGACATAGAAAATACGCCGGAGCAGCAACTGAAACCACGGCGTCTCGCTGGTGGTTGCTACTGTCGGGTCATGCGGGGGCGGCTCGAAGCAGGCCATGGTCGAAGCGAGCAGTCCAGGCGGCTGGACGCTCAGGCGAAGCATGCCACGACAGTGGCGGGTTTAGGCGAAGCAAGGCCATGGTGCACGTCATGACCGTCGGAGGTGGACGATGGTTTGGCGACGGGGCCGGTGACTCAACAGTGGCGGTTGAGGTGACTGCAATAGATGTAGTCTTGGCTGACGTTTGATCTTTTCATCATGAGCCAGTTTGTGGTGGAGCTGTAATGGCGGGTCGTGCGAATAGGCGATGAGAGTCGGCACAGCGTTGACGGGGCCGGCAACTCAACAGCGTGGTGTGAACAGGCAGAGACGAGCCTCCGCTCGTGCTCCTGCTCAAAGGAAATGTGGGTGAGGCAGGGCCGGTTGGCGGCAATTGCAAGATTGGGCCACGACCGCGGCGTGGCCGGCTCAGAGTGTGGTAGGGTTGCGAGGCCGGTGACTCGACAAAGGCGGCTCCAACCGTGGCAGGCAGATCCGGGGAGGCGAGGCTGTTGGAACAGACCGTAGTAGAGACAGGCGGTTTTAATCAGGGGCGACTGCTTGAAGTCGAGCGAGGCCAGGTGCATCAAGGGCAAGGCAGTCTGGCGCGACCACAAGACGGGCAAGGCTGCAGCCATGGCCGCGAGGGCGAGGACAACGCCTGGAGGCGAGGCGGCTTCAGAGGATGCTCCATGGCCAGAACGGAGCGGCGAAGTGGGGCTCCATGGCATCCTGTAGTGGTGGGTTGATGAGTCCACGTCCACATCCTCTAGGGCATAGACCATTTCTTCTTCTTTTTTATTCGGTGTCCCTGTGAAGCAGGTTTCTTGCAATCTCTGCCATGCTGCATGTTGTATTGCTGGCTTGCGTCGTGGAGTGTGCCGTCGGAAGATCCGTATGGGGTTGTTTGCATGCATGCACAGCTCCCTTGCACCATCCATGTCTCTCTCTTTCATCACTGTGTTGTTGTGGTGCACAGCATCGACTTGATTTCTTCACAAACAACACAATTGAAATCAACCCGGACGGATTGCATGGTCGAGTGTGGAGATACAACAGCAGAAAGTCAAACTCGACGCGTGCGGCGGCTTACAAGCAATCGGACACGGCTACCACTTAGATTGAAATTGCAGCCGATCTCCACTGTAATGACCGCAATGATTGATGCAACGGAAATTTCCCTGTCCGTCCTGGTGCACTTGACAGATTACCTAAGGCGGCAGCTTGCTATGGAGCCGATGTAGATCCTTCCAAACCGGTACTACTTCATCCACTGGATTACAAACTTCTCGATCCCAGTAAAAGCTCTCTCCAAGAACATAACATCACCGTGTGCCGCCCCACGGTGGGCACCAACTGTCATGGATTTGTCACGGCAGATGTCCAGGTGAACGGACTTAGGTTGGGGGCAGAAGCGCAACTATGTGGCGGCTTGAAGGGGTTGGTCGGAATCAAGAGACGCGAGTTTACCCAGGTTCGGCCCCTCCGATGGAGGTAAAAGCCTACGTCCTGCTTGTCTGGTATTGATGATGAAGAAGATCTCTCGGTTACAAGGGTGCTGTTTTGCTACCTCTAATCACGAGAGTCTCTAATCTGTTGTCTATCTAAGACCTGTCTATTGAGACATCTAAAAACCTGACCCTCTCGGGGTGACCCGCCCCTCCTTATATAAGTTGAAGTGGCGGCTTACATGTAGAGTCTAAGTCGGATTGAGACTTAACCTATTATGACTTCCCATCGTGGGCTTCTCTTCATGGGCTTCTGAGTCCCGGGCTTCTTATCTCAGACGGGCGGCTTACATCAGGCGGCTTACATCAGGCGGCTTACACCGGGCAGCTTAGAACCAGGCAGCTTACAACCGGGCGGCTTAGAGCCGAGCGGCTTAGAATCAGGCAGCTTCAAGACTCATCTTCCGGGACTCATCTTCAGGACTCATCTTCAAGACTCATCTTCAAGGACTTACAAACATGACTTATCTTCAAGACACATCTTCAAGGACTTACAAACATGACTTATCTTCAAGACTCATCTTCAGGGACTTTAACTTTTAGCCGGGTCATAACTGTCACCGGGTTATAAGTGTCTCCCGGGTCATACCGCGGGGTATATCCCCAACACATAGGGTTGTATTTAATTTAATTCATGACCTGCGTGTCAATCATTAAACGCCATATAATTGCTTCACTTTATCGCTATGTGTTAGCAATAGTTGTAAAAGCAATAGTTGGCAAGAAGACCATGTGGCGACACGATGATGGAGATCGTGATGATGGAGATCATGTCATGTCGGTGACGATGGAGATCATGCCAGTGTCTTAGAGATGGAGATCAAAAGCACAAGATGATGATTGCCATATCATGTCACTTATTTGATTTGCATGTGATGTTTATCTTATTATGCATCTTATTTTTGCTTAGGACGATGATAGCATTATAAGATGGTCACGTCTCTTAATTTCTAGAAAATGTGTTCTCCCTAAGTATGCACCATTTGTAAAATTCGTCGTTTTGAAGCACCTCGTGATGATTGGGTGTGATAGACTCTTCGTTCACATGCAACGGGTGTAAGCCAGTTTTGCACATGTAGAATACTTGGGTTAAACATGGCGAGCCTAGCATGTACATAAATGGCCTCGGAACAAGGAGACAGAAAGGTCGAACATGACTCATATAGTAGATATGATCAATGTGGAGATGATCACCATTCAAACCACCTCATGTCACGTGATGATCGGACTTGGGCTGGTGAATTTGGATCATGTATCACTTAGACAACTTGAGGGATGTTGATTTACATGGAAGTTCATTAGTTATATGATTAATTGAACTTATTATCATGAACATAGTCTAAAGTCTTTGCAATATTACATTGTAGATCAATAGCTCATGTTGTAGCTCCCCTAAATTTTAACACGTTCCTAGAGAAAGGCTAAGTTGAAAGACAGTGTAAGCAACTGTGCGGACTGGGTCCATAATATGAGGATTGTCCTCACCGTTGCATAACAGGATTATGTCCGTGATGCACCACTCGGTGCACCACCCCCTCAAGTGTTGTTTATGGAAGCAGTGAACGTTTGTTAGACACATTCTGATGACTACTCGATAGTTCAGAGTGTCATACTTTATGGCTTAGAATTGAGGCTCGAAAGACGTTTTCAATGCCATGGATCATATGCGATGTTCCAAGAGCCGAAATTGGTATTTCAGGCTCATGCCCGTGTCTAGAGGTATGAGACCTCTGAAAAGTTCTTTGCGTAGAAGATGGAGGAGAATAGCTCAGTCAGTGAACATGTGCTCGGAATGTTTGGGCACTACAATTTCTTTAATCAAGTGGGAGTTAATCTTCCAGATAAGATACTGATTGACAGAGTTCTCCAAACATTGTCAGCAAGATAATAGAGCTTTGTGATGAACTATAACATGAAAGGGATGGACAAGATGATCCCTGAGCTATGCAAGATGCTTAAGACCGCGGAGGTAGACATCAAGAAGGAGCATCAAGTGTTGATGGTTAACATGACCGCTAGTTTCAAGAAGGGCAAGGGAAAGAAGGTAAACTTTAAGAATGGCAAGACAATTGCCGTTCCAATGAAGAAACCCAAAGTTGGACCCAAACTAGAGACTGAGTGCTTCTATTATGAGGGGAACGGTCACTAGAAGCGGATTTTCCCAAAGTACTTGGCAGATAAGAAGGCCGGCAACGTCAACAAAAGTAATTTGATATAAATGTTATGTGTACCTTACTAGTGCTCGTAGTAGCCCCCACATATTTGCTACTAGTTCAGTTGCAAATATTAGTAACTCGAAACAGGAGTTGCGCAATAAACGGAGACTAGCTAAGGGCAAGGTGACGATGTGTGTTGGCACTATCTCCAAGGTTGATGTGATCACCATCGCACGCTCCCTCTACCTTCAGGACTAGTGTTAAACCTAAATAAATGATATTTGGTGTCTGCGTTGAGCATGAACATGATTGAACCGTATTTATTGCAAGATGGTTATTCATTTAAGTCAGAGAATAATGGTTGTTATATCTACATGAATAATACCTTGTATGGTCATGCAACCAATTTGAATGATTTATTTAATATGATAGTAGTGATAGACATGTTCATTACATTGATGCCAAAAGATGCATAGTTAATGATGCTAGTACCACTTACTTGTGGCACTACAACTTATGTCATATTGGTGTAAAACGCATGAAGAAACTCCACGCCAATGGACTTTTGGAATCACTTTTGAATCGCTTGATACATGTGAACCATGCCTCATGGGAAAGATGACGAAAACCCCGTTTTCCGGAACAATTAATGGAGCGGGCAAGCGACTTATTCGTAATCATACACACTGATGTGTGCGGTCCAATGAGTTTTGAAGCATGCGATGGATATCGTTATTTTCTTACCTTGACTGATGATTTGAGTAGATATGGGTATATTTACTAAATAAAAACACAAGTCTGAAACATCTCAAAAGTTCAAGCAATTTCAAAGTGAAGTTGAGAATCATCATAGCAAGAATATAAAGTTTCTACGATCTGATCATGGCGGAGAATATCTGAGTTACAAGTTTGGTGTGGATTTAAGACAATGTGGAATTGTTTCACAACTCATGCTACCTAGAACACCATGGCGCAATAGTGTGTCTAAACGTCGTAATCGTACTCTATTCGATATGGTGCGTCCTATGATGTCAATTACTGATTTGCCACTATTGTTTTGGGGTTGTGCATTACAGTCAACTACATTTACTTTAAATAGGGCACCATCTAAGTCTGTTGAGACGACAATATATGAACTGTGGTTTGGCAAGAAACCTATGTTGTCGTTTTCTTAAAGTTTTGGGATGCAACACTTATGTCTGATAAGCTTGAACCCAAAGAGGAAAAGTGCATATTCATAAGATACCATAAAGCAACAAATGGGTCTACCTTCTATCACAGATCAGAAGGCAAATCTTTGTTACCAAGAATGGATCCTTTCCAGAGAAGGAGTTTCTCTCGAAACTAGTGAGTGGGAGGAAGGTAGAACTTGATAAGGTTATGAAACCTTCACTTGAACTGAAAAGTAGCGCATCACAGAAAGGTGTTCCTATGATGCCTACACCAATTGAAGAGGAAGCTAATGGTTATGATCATGAAACTTTGGATCAAGTTACTCCCAAACTTCATAGGTTGACAAGGACACCTACCGCGCTGAGTGGTATGGCAATGATGTCTTGAAAGTCATGTTGTTAGACAAGATGAGCCTACGAACTATGACAAAGCAATGATGGGCCTGGATTCCGATCAATGTCTAGGAGCCATGAAATTTGAGATAGGATCCATGTATGAATATCAAGTATGGACTTTGGTAGACTTGCACGATGATCGGCAGTCCATTAAGTATAAATTAATTTTTAAGAAGATGACATACGCTAATGGTAACTTCACCATTTAAAAAGC
This sequence comes from Hordeum marinum, assembly GCA_022496015.1. Taxonomy (NCBI): domain Eukaryota; kingdom Viridiplantae; phylum Streptophyta; class Magnoliopsida; order Poales; family Poaceae; genus Hordeum; species Hordeum marinum. The sequence continues at coordinate 466,364,073 of CM039675.1, read as the reverse complement.
TCAACTTGTCGCAAAGAGGTTTCCGATAAGTTCAAGGAGTTAACTACGATTAGACTTTCTCACTCGTAGTGATGTTAAGTTTGTTGGGATTATGTTAGTAGTTGTTGCATTTTTTTATTATCAAATATGGCAGATGGTTGTCAAAACAATGATTCCTTAACAGTTTCCTTAGGAAAGGTTGTATATGATACAACCGGAAGGTTTTGTCAATCCTATGGATTCTAAAAGGTATGGAAGCTCCAACGATCCTTCTATGAACTGGTGCAAGCATCTCGTAGTTAGAATATATGCTTTGGTGAGGTGATGAAAGCTTTTGTGCTAGTACAAAGTTTAGGAAGAAACGTGTATTTACAAGAAAGTGAGTGGGAGCACTATAGCATTTTCAATAAGTATATGTGGGTGACACATATATATAGTTAGAAAGCATCATGTGGTGGGGAAAGATCCAAACACATATATATAGTCAAACAGATTTGATCATGAGTTATTATTGTTGACAATTATCTTTATAATAAGTGTGTTGGGAGGCGAAACATCAAGCCCTAATCTTTCTCTATGTTCAATGAATGTTGTTTGTTCCAAAAAATATGCTTTGAGTACCAGCAATCGTAGACGATTATATGAAAATTGAGTATGTGGAGCTCTTGCTTATACTTTGTATAACTATAATTATTTGATGACTAAGAACATATGTTGTTAAGTTTCAAGAGAATGCATTGTTTGAACCGTAGCTGAATTGATTGCTACTTTATCATGATGAGTTTAAAAGAAAGAGTTGTTGTTTATGATGCTAGGAAAAATTATTGAAATTATCATTGATTAAACTTATGCAGTATGCTAGCATTCACACTTCATAAATTATTTCTTTTATCATTTAGCTACTCAAGGACGAGTAGGAATTAAGCTTGGGGATGTTGATACATCTCCAACATATCAATAATTTATGAATTATTCATGCCATATTTACCCATGTTTACAATATTTTTATATCGTTTTGATGCACTTTATATGATTTAATTGGAACTAACCCGGACTGACGTTGTTTTTAGAAGAATTACCATGGTGTTGGTTTTTGTGCAGAAAATTAAAGTTCTTGGAATTGAATGAAACATTTTGACTTTTTTATGTAAGGAAAGGGACCTGGGAAGCTTCGAGGGAGTACCAGAAGACCCACAGGGGCCCCACATGGCACCTGGGTGCGCCCAGGGGGTGGCCACACTGACCTGCCTTGTGGGCCCTCTGTGTCTCCTCGTGATTCAAATGCCAGACATTCCTATATATTCAGAAACACTCAAAAGTTTACCTAGAACTTTTTCTCCGCCGCCGCAAGCCTATGCACTGAAGAAAACTCATTTGGAGCCCTTTTTTGGTGTCCTATCGGACGGGGAAATCATCATCGGAGGCCATCTTCATCATCTTACTGGTCTCCATGATAACGATGGATTAGTTCACCCTCGGGGCTGAGGGTATGTACTAGTGGCTATGCGTTTAATCAGTATCTATCTTGTGTTGTTGAGATGGCACGATCTTGATGTATCAATGGCTCTGTTAATATAGTTGAATCATATGGTGTTCTTCCCTTGCTATCTTGATGTGATGAATTGAGTCTTTGCCTTTGAGATCACATTATGTTGGATTCAATACTTTGGATTTGGGAACACATGATATATGTATTGCATGTGGATACTCATGGTGACAATGGGGTATTCTATTGATTCACTTGATACATGTTTTGGTAATCAACTTTCGAATTCCCATGGTGACATTGGGGTAATCTATGCATATGGGTTGATACACGTTCTTGTCCTACTTTCTCCGATAGAAATCTTGGGGTGCTCTTTGAAGTTCTTTGTGTTGGATTGAATATGATGAATCTAAAATTGGTTCATGCATGTCGAATAATTAAGCCACGATACTTGTGGTGACATTGAAGTATCTAGGTGACATCAGGGTTGATTGATGTGTATCATAGGTGTTATTCTAGTACGAACTCTAGGGATGTTTGTGACACTTATAGGCATGGCTCCATATATCGATCGGAAAAGATACCTTTGAGGTGGTTTTGCTACCTATAACAATTTCATCTTATGTTGTCCACTAGATAGGAACTTTGGAGTCATTTTTTGTCGCACATGGAGGGATAGTTATATGATTCAGTTATGTTGGCATTATTGAGAGATTGCACTAGTGCAATATGAACCCCCAGGGCTTGTTTCCAACCATTAGTATATCGTTTTTCTTGATGTTTACTTGTTGCTATATTACTGTTTTTATTTATTCAGATTATAAAAACCTATTTCTACTATCCATACTACACTTGTATCACCATCTTTTCACCAAACTAGTGCACCTATACAATTTGTCATTATATTGGGTGTGTTGGGGATACAAGATATTTCTTGTCTTTAATTGCACGGTTGTTTGAGAGAGACCATCTTCATCCTACACCTCCCGCACATTGATAAACCTTAGGTCATCCACTTGAGGGCAATTCGCCACTGTCCTACAAAACTCTCACTTGGAGGCCCAACAACATGTACAAGAATAAAGTTGCATAGTAGACATCATGTAGCAGGGTGCGCCATTTCTAGTCAAAGTGTCATTTCAAGCCATTCTGTATGGTCTGCAGGCAAGATGGTCATGCTTCGGCTTACTGCCCGACCCGGCGCAAGATGGTGATGCTCTAGACAATGGGTTACGCAATCCCTGGGGAGCGTTTATTCTCTCTGTCGCTTTATGAAGAGGTGGACCAGGCGACGAAGGAGGTAATGGGGGCGACAACCATCATCTCTATGCCCCCCGGCATGCTGACTCATGATATCCTCAAAGATGAGATGGCTCATCTAGTAGAAGGTGAATGGTTTTGGAAGCTGGAGCAGATCGCAGAGGTGGAGTTCCTGATAGTGGATATGATGTTGATGGATACTAGGAGTGCCAAGTTGTTCCTTTCATTCAACGACATCATGACGGACATCTGAGAAGCGCCCCGTGGCAAGCCAGAGTGCCCAGTTATGCCGAAGATGTGGGTAAATCTTTTTGGCATTCCCCCCAAGCATCATATCACTGACAGGCTGATGGCGGTCACTAGTATGATTGGCAGTCCGAATGCAATGGATGAGGCACCGCTCACTCGAGTGGGGCCGGTGTGTATGCGGTTCGGGTGCAAGAAGTGTTGGAAATATGCCCTAGAGGCAATAAATAAAGTGTTTATTATTATATTTCCTTGTTCTGATAATTGTTTATTATCCATGCTATAATTGTATTGATTGGAAACACATTATATGTGTGGATAAATAGACAACACTTTGTCCCTAGTATGCCTCTAGTGAACTAGCTCGTTGATCAAAGATGGTCAAGGTTTCCTAGCCATTGACATGTGATGTCATTTGATAACGGGATCACATCATTAGGAGAATGATGTGATGGACAAGACCCAAACTACAAACGTAGCATATGATCGTGTCAGTTTATTGCTATTGTTTTCTGCATGTCAGGTATATGTTCCTATGACCATGAGATCATGCAACTAACGGACACCGGAGGAGTGCCTTGTGTGTATCAAACGTCACAACATAACTGGGTGACTATAAAGGTGCTCTACAGGTATCTCCGAGGGTGTCTATTGGTTGGCATGGATCAAGACTGGGATTTGTTACTCCGTGTGACGAAGAGGTATCTTAGGGCCCACTCGGTAATACAACATCACAATAAGCCTTGCAAGCAATGTGCCTAAGTGTTAGTCACGGGATCTTGTGTTACGGAACGAGTAAAGAGACTTTCCAGTAACGAGGTTGAACTAGGTATGGAGATACCGACGATTCAATCTCGGGCAAGTAACATACCGAAGAACAAAGGGAACATCATATGGGATTAACTGAATCCTTGACATATAGGTTCGACCGATAAAGATCTTCATAGAATATGTAGGAACCAATATGGACATCCAGGTCCCGCTATTGGTTATTGACCGTAGAGGTGTCTCGGTCATGTCTATATAGTTCTCGAACCCGCAGGGTCTACACACTTAAGGTTTGGTGACGTTTCGGTAGTATAGAGTTATGTATGGTGGTGACCGAATGTTGTTACCCGTTCCTCTAGTGAATAGTTTCTCCTCTAGATCGGTTTTCTATAGTGCTTAGCCGAAGCCCTGCCGGAATTGCTCCACCACCATCGCCGCGGCGCCGTGACGCTGCCAGAGAACTCGTCTACCTCTCCGCTCCCTCTTGCTAGATCAAGAAGGCGAAGATCGTCATCAAGCTGTACGTGTGCTGAACATGGAGGTGGCGTCCGTTCGGTGCTTGATCGGGACAGATCGTGATTGGATCGCGGGACACTCGGCGATTTGGATCGCGAAGACGTTCGACTACACCAACCGTGTTTCTTAACGCTTCCCGCTTAGCGATCTACAAGGGTACGTAGATCCACTCTCCCTCTCGTAGATGCTCATCACCATGGATAGATCTTGCGTGTGCGTAGGAAAATTTTGTTTCCTATGCAACGTTCCCCAACTGTGGCATCATGAGCTAGGTCTATGTGTAGATGAGATCTCGAGTAGAACACAAAGAGTTTGTGGGCATTGATGCTTAGATTGCTTCCTCCCTTGGTCATGTTTTGGTTCAGCGGTATTGTGGGATGAAGCGGCCCGGACCAACCTTACTCGTACGCTTACGAGAGACCGGTTCCATCAACTAACGTGTAACCTCGTTGCACAAAGATGGTTGGCGGGTGCCTGTTTCTCCTACTTTAGTTGGATCGGATTCGACAAAGGCGGTCCTTGAGAAGGTTGAAAAGCAACTTATGTATCACCATTGTGGTTTATGCGTAGGTGAGAATTGTTCTTGCTGGATGCCCGTAGCAACCACGTAAAACATGCAACAACAATTAGAGGGCGTCTAACTTGTTTTTCTAGGGTATGTTGTGATGTGATATGGCCAATTACATGATGAGATATATGTGATGTATGAGATGATCATGTGTTGTATAGAATATCATGACTTGCATGTCGATGAGTACGGCAACCGGCAGGAGCCATAGGGTTGTCTTGAATTATTGTATGACTTACGTGTCAATCATTAAGCGCTATGTAATGCTTTACTTTATCGCTAAATGGTAGCAATAGTAGTAGAAGCATGGTGGGCGCGACAACCCAGATGGCAACACATTGATGGAGATCAAGATGATGGAGATCATGGTGTCATGCCGGTGACGATGGAGATCATGTCGGTGCTTTCAAGATGGAGATCAAAAGCACAAGTTCATGGCCATATCATGTCACTTATGATTTGCATGTGATGTTAATCCTTTTATGCCCCTTGTTTTGCTTAGGACGACGGTAGCATTTTAAGGTGATCCCTCACTTAATTTCAAGATAAATTCTGTTTTCCCCGAGTGTTTACTGTTTCGGAAGTTCGTCGTGTCGAGAAACCACGTGATGATCGGGTTTGATAGACTCTACGTTCACATACAACGGGTGCAAGCCAGTGTTGCACGTGCAGAACACTCAGGTTAAACTTGACGAGCCTAGCATGTACAGACATGGCCTTGGAACACAAGAGACCGAAAGGTCGAACATGAGTCATATAGTAGATATGATCAACATGATGATGTTCACCATTGAAACCACCTCAACTCACGTGATGATCAGACTTGAGTTGGTGAATTTGGATCATTTATCACTCGAATGACCGGAGGGATGTCAATTTGAGTGGGAGTTCTTAAGTAATGTGATTAATTGAACTCATTATCATGAACATAGACAGTAGTGTCTTTGCAAAATTATGTTGTAGATTACTAGCTCACACTATAGCTCCCTTGAATTTCTATATGTTCCTAGAGAAATAGAACTGAAATATGATGGTAGCAATATTGCAGACTGGGTCCGTGATCTGAGGATAGTCCTCATTGCTGCACAGAAGGCTTATGTCCTTAATGCACCGCTCGGTGCGCCACCCCCTCTAGCGTCGTCCGTAGATGTTGTGAACATCTGACAGGCACGTTCTGATGACTACTTGATAGTCTAGTGCGTCATGCATTACGGCTTAGAATTGAGGCTCCAAAACGTTTTGAACGTCACGGAACATATGAGATGTTCTAAGAGCTGAAATTGGGATCTCACGCTCGTGCCCGTGTTGTGAGATATGAGATCTCCAACAAGATTCTTTGCTTGCAAGATGAAGGAGAATAGCTCAATCGTTAAGCATGTGCTCAGATTGTCTGGGTGCTACAATCGCTTCAATCAAGTGGGAGTTGATCTTCCATATAAGATAGTGATTGATGTAGTTCTCCAAGTCACTGTCACTAAGCTACTAGAACATGGTGATGAACTTAAAATGCCAGGGATAGAAATAATGATCCCTGAGTTGTTCGTGATGTTTGACACCGCGAAGGTAGAAGTCAAGAAGGAGCATCAAGTGTTGATGGTTAGTAAAACCACTAGTTTTGAGAAGGACAAGGGCAAGGAGGGAAACTTCATGGATGGCAAGTCAGTTGCTGCTCCAGTGAAGCAACCGAAAGTTGAACCCAAACCCGAGACTAAGTGCTTCTATTACGAGGTGAGCGGTCACTGAAGCGGAACAACCCTAGATACTTGGTATATAAAAAGGTTAGCAACGTTGTCACAAGTGTATTTGATATACGTGTTATTGATGTGTACCTTGCTAGTACTCCTAATAGCACCTGGGTATTGGATACCACTTCGGTTGCTAAATGTTAGTAACTCGAAGTAAAAGCTACGGAATAAACGGAGACTAGCTAAGGGTGAGGTGACGATGTGTGTTTGAAATGTTTCCAAGGTTGATGTGATCAACATCGCATGCTCTCTCTACCTTCAAGATTAGTGACAAACCTAAATAAATGTTATTTGGTGTTTGCGTTAAGCATGAACATGATTGGATCGTATTTATTGCAACACGGTTATTCATTTAAGTTAGGGAATAATGGTTATTCTATTTACATGAATAATACCTTCAATGGTCATGCACCCAGTGAGAATGGTTTGTTGAATCTTGATCGTAGTAATACACATGTTCATAACATTGATGCCAAAAGATACAAAGTTATAATGATAGTACCACACACTTGTGGCACTGCCGCTAAATGTCATATTGGTATAAATCGCATGAAGAAACTCCATGTTGATGGATCTTTGGACTCATTCGATTTCGAATCGGTTGAGACATGCGGACCATGCCTCTTGGGTAAGATGACTAAGGACCCTGTTTTCCGGATTGATGGAGCGGGCAAGTGATTTATTGGAAATGATACATGTTGTTGTATGCAATCCAATGAGTCTTGTAGCGTGCGGTGGATATCATTATTTTCTTACCTTCACTGATGATTTGAGAAGATATAGTGTATGTTTACTTAATGAAACACAAGTCTGAATCGTTTGAAAAGTTCAAGCAAATTCAGAGTGAAGTTTAAGATCATCGTGACATAAAGATAAAAATGTCTGCGATATGATTGTGGAGGTGAATATCTGAGTTACGAGTTTGGCATACAACTTTAGACAATGTGAAAGTCATTTCACAACTCATGCCACCTGGAACACCATAGTGTGATGGTGTGTCCGAACGTCATAGTCATGCTATATTGGATATGGTGCGGGCTATGATGTCTCTTATCGTTTTGCTACTACAGTTTTGGGGTTATGCATTATAGACAACTACATTCACTTTAAATAGGGCACCATCTAAATCCATTGAGATGACACCGTGTGAATTATGGTTTGATAGAAACCTAAGTTGTCATTTCTTAATGTTTGGGGCTGCGACGTTGTGTGAAAAAATGTTTTCACCTAATGAGCTCGAACCCAAAACGGACAAATGCATCTTCATAGAATATCCTAAGAACAGTCGGGTGAACCTTCTATCCTAGATCCAAGCATAAAGTGCTTGTTGCTAAAACTGGGTCCTTTCTCGAGAAAAAGTTTCTCTCAAAAGAATTGAGTGGGAGGAAGATAGAACTTGATGAGGTTATTGAACCTTTGTTTCAACCAGAGAGTAGCGCAGCGCAGAAAGATGTTTCTGTGGAACCTACGTCAGTTGAAGAGGAACTAAAAGATTATGATCATGAACCTTTGGATCAAGTTACTATCAAACATCGTAGGTCGACAAGGATGTGTACTGCTCCTGAGTGGTACGACAACCCTGTCTTGGAGGTCATGTTATTGGACAACGATGAACGTACGTGATATGAAGAATCGATGATGGGCTCGGACTCCGACAAATGGTTAGAGGCCATGAAATCCGAGAAAGGATCCATGTATGAAAACCAAGTATAGACTTTCGTAGACTTGCTCGTTGGACGGCAGGTCGTCGAGTACAAATGGACCTTTGAGATGAAGACAGACGCTGAAGGTAAATGTCACCATTTATAAAGCTCGACTTGTCACAAAGAAGTTTCCAACAAGTTCAAAGAGTTGACTGCGATGAGACTTTCTCACTCATAGTGATGCTAAAGTCTGTTGGAATTATGTTAGCAGTTGCTAATTTTTTTCAAATATGAAATCTGGCAGATGGATGACAAAACATCGTTTCCTTAACAGTTTACTTGAGGAAAAGTTGTATGTGATACAACCAGAAGGTTTTGTCAGTCCTAAGGATGCTAAAAGGTGAGCAAGCTTCAGTGAATCTTCTATGGACTGAAGCAAGCATCTCGGAGTTGGAATATACACTTTGATGAGGTGATCAAAGTTTTTGAGTCTATACAAAGTTTATGAGAAACTTGTATTTACAATAAAGTGAGTGGGAGCACTATAGAGTTTCTGATAAGCATATGTGGTTGACATATTGTTGATCGGAAATGATGTAGAATTTCTGGAAAGCATAAAGGGTTGTTTGAAAGGAGTTTTTCAAAGGAAGACCTAGATAAAGCTACCTAATTGTTGAGCATCAAGATCTATAGAGATAGATCAAGATGCTTGATGAGACATTGAATGGGTACATACCTTGACAAGATTTTGAAAGAGTTCAAAATGGATTAGTTAGAGAGAAGTGTTCTCGCCTGCTTTGTAAGGCGTGAAGTTGAGTGAGACTCAAAGCTCGACCACGGCAGAATAAAGAAAAAGGACGAATGTCGTCCCCTATGTCTTAGCCATAGGCTCTATAAAGTATGCCATGTTGTGTACCGCACCTGTGTGTGCCTTGCCATGAGTCCGTCAAGGGGTACAAGAGTGATCCTGGAATGGAGCACTAGGCAGCGGTCTAGAATATCCTTAAGTACCTGAAAAGGACTAAGGAGATGTTTCTCGTTTATGAAGTTGATGAAGAGCTCATCGTAAAGGGTTACGTTGATGCAAGCTTTGACATTGATCCGGATGAGTCTAAGTCGCAAACCGGATACGTATTTATTTTCAACGGGGGAGCGGTAAGCTGGTGTAGTTCCAAGCAAAGCATGGTAGCCGATTCTACATGCGAAGCGGAGTACATCGCAGCCTCGGAGGCGGCAAAGGAATGTGTCTGGATGAAGCAGTTCATGACAGATCTTGGAGTAGTGCCCAGTGCACTGAATCCAATGACTCTGTTCTGTGACAACACTGGTGCCATTGCTCTGGCCAAGGAAACAAGGTTTCACAAGAGGACCAGACACATAAAGCGACGCTTCAACTCCATCCGCGATTACATCGAGGAGAAGGACATAAATATTTGCAAAGTGCACACCGATCTGAATGTTGCAGACCCGTCGACTAAACCTCTTCCAAGGGCTAAACATGATCGACACCAGAACTTCATGGGTGTTCGATTCATTACAATGTAAATCACATAGTGATGTGAACTAGATTATTAACTCTAGTGCAAGTGGGAGACTATTGGAAATATGCCCTAGAGGCAATAAATAAAGTGTTTATTATTGTATTTCCTTGTTCGTGATAATTGTTTATATCCATGCTATAATTGTATTGATTGGAAACACATTACATGTGTGGATAAATAGACAACACTTTTTCCTTGGTATGCCTCTAGTGAACTAGCTCATTGATCAAAGATTGTCAAGGTTTCCTACCCATTTACATGTGATGTCATTTGATAACGGGATCACATCATTAGGAGAATGATGTTACGGACAAGACCCAAACTACAAACGTAGCATATGATCGTGTCAGTTTATTGCTATTGTTTTCTGCATGTCAAGTATATGTTCCTATGACCATGAGATCATGCAACTCAAGGACACCGGAGGAGTGCCTTGTGTGTATCAAACATCGCAACATAACTGGGTGACTATAAAGGTGCTCTACAGGTATCTCCGAGGGTGTCTATTAGGTTGGCATGGATCAAGACTGGGATTTTTTACTCCGTGTGACGGAGAGGTATCTTAGGGCCCACTCGGTAATACAACATCACAATAAGCCTTGCAAGCAATGTGACTAAGTGTTAGTCATGGGATCTTGTGTTACGGAACAAGTAAAGAGACTTGCCAGTAACGAGGTTGAACTAGGTATGGAGATACCGACGATCGAATCTCGGGCAAGTAACATACCGAAGAAAAAGGGAACATCATATGGGATTAACTGAATCCTTGACATAGAGGTTTGACCGATAAAGATCTTCGTAGAATATGTATGAACCAATATGGGCATCCAGGTCCCGCTATTGGTTATTGACTATAGAGGTTTCTCGGTCATGTCTACATAGTTCTCGAACCCGCAGGGTCTGCACACTTAAGGTTTGGTGACGTTTCGGTAGTATAGAGCTATGCATGGTGGTGACCGAAGGTTGTTTGGAGTCCTGGATGAGATCCCGGATGTCACAAGGAGCTCCGGAATGGTCCAGAGGTTAATATTGATATATAGGAAGTCCTATTTTGGTCGCCAGAAAAGTTTCGGGCTCATCGGTAGTGTACCGGGAGTGCCGGTAGTGTACCAAGAGACCATCGGGGGGGTATTTCGACCCAAGGGGCTACATGGGCTGTGGGAGAGTGAATACCGTCCCTTAGTGGGCTGGTGGAAGTCCCACACAAGGCCCATGTGGCTGGGAAGAAAAACCCAAAGAGAAAAAGGTGGAAAAGGCAAAAAGGCCAAAATAAGGAGGAGTCCTAGTCCTACTAGGATTGGAGGAGGATTCCTCCTCTCCTCCCACTTCAGCCGAAGCCTAGAGGTCTTGGCCCTTGCGCCAAGTCTCCTCCTCTCTTCCTCTTATATATACTAGAGGTTTAGGGTTTTTGCACTTGATTTTCAGCCATCATGCTGCCACTTCTCCTCTCTTCAGCCATCATGCTGCCACTTCTCCTCCCACTTCAGCCGAAGCCTAGAGGTCTTGACCCTTGCGCCAAGTCTCCTCCTCTCTTCCTCTCTGTTCCTCTAGTGCATAGTTTCTCCTCTAGATCGGTTTTCTGCAGTGCTTAGGCGAAGCCCTGCCGAAATTGCTCCACCACCATCTCCACGGTGTCGTCATGCTGCCAGAGAACTCGTCTACCTCTCTGCTCCCTATTGCTGGATTAATAAGGCGGAGATCGTCATCAAGCTGTACGTGTGCTGAACGCGGAGGTGTCGTCCGTTCGGTGCTTGATCGGGACGGATCGTGATTGGATCGCGGGACGCTCGGCGATTTGGATCGTGAAGACATTCGACTACACCAACCGCATTTCTTAATGCTTCCCTCTTAGCGATCTACAAGGGTACGTAGATCCACTCTCCCTCTCGTATATGCTCATCACCATGGATAGATCTTGCGTGTGCGTAGGAAAATTTTGTTTCCCATGCAACGTTCCCCAACAAGAAGCCGGCCAAACTTTGGCTGTCTATCCAAGTGTGATTCAATGGAGAAGTTTACAATATCATGATCCCACCAGAGCTCAATGGAGGCGCCCCACTTTGTTGATCCTATGGACAAAGGCTTGGGTGGCAACGACAAGGACAAACATGAGAACATGGATGACGACTCTATCAATATGGAGACATGAGACAAGTTGGGCTCAAAGGATAATTCAAACACGGGATCACTCTTAGACAGGTGAGGGTCTCCCAAAGTTTCAATAGGGAAATTATGATTAAGGATAGGTGCTTGATTAAAGAATACATCACCGATTTAATTCCTTTCATTCATATGCATATCATTTCCATGGTCTAACAATTATTTTTGTAATGGATCGATAGGAGGCACAAAAATAGAAGAAAGACCAATAATTTCTTATTTACTAGGTAATTCTTTATAATGTGGTTGTCTACTAATCTTGGAGAAATTGAATTCATGAGATCACCAAAATTAACATTGTATGTTTCCCTATTACAATCAATTTTAGCAGTAAAAATATTCAGGAAAGGTCTACCAAATATAATGGGACAAAAATGATCTTGTAGTGATCCAACAAATAGAAAATCAGTAGGATACTTGACCTTACCGCACAAGACTTCAACATCTCTAACAATCCCAAGCGGTGAATAATATCTCTCCATGCAAGATTAATAGTAACAACAATATGGAGCCACAGTTAAAAAATACTACTGGCGTTGGAGACAACGCCAGCAGTATTTTACATGTTTATGACATGCATTTTTTATCAATGCCAGCAATTTGTTTTTTTATAGTAAAAAAAACTTCAAAAACTTAAGAGCTTAAAGTTCACAAAAGGTACTGATCATTTAAACATACTCATAATTAAACTACATAGTTTAAACTTAGTAGTGATCATTTAAACATAATCATAATTAAACTTCATAGTTTAAAACTTAGTAATCATCAACTAATTAACTACCCTTCATCATCAAGGATTATGCTCAGCTAGCACAGCTTCTTCTGATTGCTCCCTCCATCTTGTTCGAAATGAGCAACAGATGCTTGTAGGTCAACCCTCTCTGCCCTAAGTTTTTTCTTCTTCAGCTTGAGTTGATCCCTATCATATGTCAACTTATCCCTCAGCTCCCTCAGTTTTTCAACCATTGGGAAGCCATTAGTACCCTCTACAAGCAACTCATCCCTTTCATTCTTCAATTCAGCATTGTGTTCTTGGAGTTTTTTTATGCTCCATTCAGTCCCCTCTAATCTCCACTGATTCCACTTCTCCACATCGCCCACTAATTCATTGTTGTTTGCTAAATTTTCCATGTGGAATTAGGTACACAAGAAAATTAAAACTTGTAATGAAACCAAGCAAACTATGTACACAAGCAAATTATAACTTGTACATCCAGGTTGACTATGTACACAATAGTATATCAAGATTGGGATGGACTAAAATAGGACTAAAAATCTAGGACTAAAAATTTCATCTAAATCTACGACATCAAAATTTAGGTATTCAAAATATAGGTATTCAATTTATCTATTATCATGTTGTAGGAATATTATTCCAACTTTCCAATGGAGAAGGACTAAAATAGGACTAAAATTTTAATCTTAATCTAGGGCATAAAAAATCTAGGTATTCAATTTATCTTTTATCATGTGAATAGGACTAAAATACCTAAAACCGTTGGAGGGCCGGCATCTGGTGCAACAGCGGGTCGAATGGCGTCGGACGCGGTGGCGGGCGGGGCGGCAACGTGCGGCGTCAGGCGGGGCGGCGACGTGCGGCGTCGGGCGGGGCGACGACGGGCGGGGCAACAAGGTTGGGCGGCGTCGGGGATTGATAGGAGGACGAGGGAGTTGGGGCTGGAGAGAGTGGGAGTGAGGGTGCGGTACGTAGTAGGGTATTAGGTAGATTAGTGCTGGCATGGGCCTAATGGGCCTAAAGTGCGATGTTGGGGACAGTGTTCAATGCCAGCACTAATTGAATATGTATGGTGTACCAGTTCAGCCAACGTCAGCACTATTTGAAAATATTAGTGCTAGCGTTGGTGAGAAATGGCGCGCTACGAACAAGAGTTGTGGCTAGCCATTTCTCTACTACTGAGGACTCCTGCCTAGGTTCCGCCTCGATAAGGCGGTGCTTCGTCCCAAAAATGTTCTTCTCCTTTTTTCTAAGGGAAATAACATCATATAGGGGAAGATGAGCCCCAAAGGCCTGCTGGTGGAGCCACGAGCTCGATGAGCGCACCCACCACGCTCATGACTCCCTGGTGGGCCCCCTTCTAGCAATTCCTTCTCGAGTATTTTTCATATATTCCAAAATAATTCTATGTAATTTTTTTCGTTATTTGGAGTTGCAAAGAATATTCTGTTGGAAATATGCCCTAGAGGAAATAATAAATTTGGTTACTATCATATTTCCTTGTTCACGATAATTGTTTATTTCTGATATGTCTCTAGCGTATCTATAAAATTTTTTATGATGGCATGCTATTATATTATCTCGTTTGGATGTTTTATATGCACTAATATGCTATTTTATATTATTTTTGGGACTAACCTATTCATCTAGAGCCAAGTGTCAGTTTCTGTTTTTCCTTGTTTTTGAGTTTTGCAGATATGTAATATTAAAGGAAGTCCAAACAGAATAAAACCTGCAGAAGGAATTTTTCTCGAAGGAAACAAGTCATCCAAGCTTGGAGTGCATGTCAGGGGAGGTTCCAGGGCGCCACAAGCCTGCTAGGCACGGACCCTCCTCGACGCGCCTAGCAGGGTTGTCGCCTCCTGGCAGGTCTCCTAACCCTAATTCGTGTCCTATAAATACCCAAATATTCCTCAAACATCAGAAATGGCGATGCAAATACTTTTCCGCCGCCAGAAGCCTCCATTCCCGAGAGATCCAATCTTGGAGCCTTTTCCGGTAATCTGCCAGAGGGGGTTTCGATCATGGAGGGCATCTACATCAACACCATTGCCCCTCCGATGATGCGTGAGTAGTCCACCATAGACCTACAGGTCCATAGCTAGTAGCTAGATGTATTCTTATCTCTCTTTGATCTTCAATACCATGTTCTTCATGATCTTCATGGAGATCTATCCGATGTAATCCTCTCTTGTTGTGTGTTTGTCAAGATCTGATGAATTGTGAGTTTATGTTCAGATTATCCATGAATCTTATTTGAACCTCCTCTGATTTCTTATATGCATGATTTCATATCCTTGCAAGTCTCTTCGAGTTATTGGTTTGGTTTGGCCAACTAGATTGGTAATTCTTGCAATGGGAGAAGTGCTTGGTTTTGGGTTCAATCTTGCGGTGTCCTCACCCAGTGACATAGTAGAGGTAGCGAGGCGCGTATTGTATTGTTGCCATCAAGGGTAAAAAGATGGGGTTTTCATCATATTGCTTGAGTTTATCCCTCTACATCATGTCATCTTTCTTAATGCGTTACTTTGTTCTTCATGAACTTAATACTCTCGATGCAGGCAGGAGTCGGTCGATGTGTGGAGTAATACTAGTATATGCAAAATCGTTTCGGTCTACTTGTCATGGACATGATGCCTATATGCATGATCATTGCCTTGGATAACTACATGATTACTCGCTTTTCTATCAATTGCTTGAAAGTAATTTGTTTACCCACCATGATATTTTCCTTCAAGATAGAATCCTCTAGTGAAACATATGACCCCCGGGTCTATTTTCCATCATATATTTTCAGATCTATACTTGCTGCAATTTATTTACCTTTTACTTTCCGCACTCATTACATCTATCTCTATCGGATCTAATCCTTGCAAATAACCATGAAGGGATTGAGAACCTCTTTATAGCTTTTGGTGCAAGAGTTTGATTATTTGTGTAGGTGCATCCATTGGTGACTTGTTTGTTCCTCCTACTGGATTGAACCTTGTTTCTCAACAACTGAGGGAAATACTTACCTACTTCGCTGCATCATCCTTTCCTCTTCAAGGGAAAACCAACACATGCTCAAGAGGTAGCAAGAAGGATTTCTAGCGCCGTTGCCGAGGAGGATACACATCAAGACTACCAAGTACCCATCACAAACTCATCTCTTGCATTTACATTATTTGCCATTTGCCTCTCGTTTTTCTCTCCCCCACTTCTAAAATGATTTTCAAAAAATACGAAAAAGATTTGCCTTTTTATTTTCCCTCTCTTTCGTTTGCCTTTTTCTCGTGAGATCTCTTGTTTGCTATGTTTGCTTGTGTTGCCATGTGCCTTCTATTTGCTTCCATCTTCGCTTGCTAAAAACCTAATGATATGGATCCTCATCCACTTGCCAATCTTTTCAAAAGGCCAAATTATGGTGAACCAATTGCTAGTGAGTTGAGTGCACTTGATTATCTTTATAAAGTTTTGTTTGAAAATCATGAATCTGAAAATTTTCATGAAGTGTTGAAAGAAGAAATTGATAAGGTGATTCATGATAGTTCCTTGAATGAAAAGCATGATGGCCATGTTGTTAGTATGAATTCTCTAAATATCCATGATGCTAATGATATGCAAAAACACAAGCTTGGGGATGCTATGCTTGATGAAGATGATATTTTTTGTTCCCCAAGTTTTGGTGATGACACGTATGCTATAATTGATCATGAAAATAATCCTTTATGTGATAGTTATATTGTGAGATTCTTTCATGATTCTACTGAAAATTATTATGAGGGAGGAACATATGCTTGTAGGAATTGCTATAATATCAAGTTTCCTCTCTATGTGTTCAAAGTTTTGAAGTTGTGCTTGTTTTGCCTTCCTATGCTAGTTGATTCTTGCTCCCATAAATTGTTTGCTCACAAAATCCCTATGCATAGGAAGTGGATTAGACTTAAATGTTCTTGTCATGAGATTCAATATGCTTTCTTGCATATTTCAATTACTACTTTTTATGTGAGCATCATTGAAATCGTTATGCCTAGCTAGGGGCGTTAAACAATAGCGCTTATTGGGAGGCAACGCAATTTTATTTTGTGTTCTATTTTTGCTTCTGTTTTTGAATGTTTCCCACAATATTACTTCTTTAGTAATTTTGTTTTGGTGTTTTTATTAGTGTTTTATCCAAGTAAAACCTTTGGGTGATCTATGGTAGTTGTTGATTTGATCTTGCTGAAAAACAGAAACTTTTGCGCTCAGTCCAGGAATTTTCTGATTTTTTCAGAGAATTAAATTGATCTGAAGTTTTTACAAAATATTGATATGTAAATTTCACAGGTTTTCCTAATTGTTCAGAATTGTTTGAGTTACAGAAGTATACGAAGTTTCCAGATTGCTACAGATTGTTCTGTTTTTGACAGATTCTGTTTTCTTTGAGTTGTTTGCCTATTTTGATGAATCTATGGGTTGTATCATGTGGTATGATCCATGGATAAGTTATATTACAGTAGGTATAACACAAATATAAATAAATAATGAGTTCAAAACTGTACCTAAAGTGGTGATTTATTTTCTTATACTAACAGATCTCACGAGTTTTCTGTTAAGTTTTGTGTTGTGAAGTTTTCAAGTTTTGGGTAAAGATTTGATGGACTATGGAATAAGGAGTGGAAAGAGACTAAGATTGGGGATGCCAAATTCACCCTAAGTCATATTCAAGGATGACAAAGATCCTAAGCTTGGGGATGCCCCGGAAGGCATACCCTCTTTTGTCTTCAATCCATCGGTAAATTTACTTGAGGCTATATTTTTATTCACCACATGAAATGTCTTTTGCTTGGAGCGTCTTGTATGATATGAGTCTTTACTTATTAGTTTGCCAAAATCATCCTTTCTGCACACATCTTTTGAGAGAGACACGCTTAATCGTGAATTTATTAGAATACTCTATGTGCTTCACTTATATCTTTTGAGTTGGCCAATTTTGCTCTATGTGCTTCACTTATATCTTTTAGAGCACGGTGGTGTTTGCGTTTTATAGAAATACTTGAACTCTCGTACCTCACTTATATTATTTTTAGAGTTTCTAAAACAGCATGGTAATTGGTCTAGGTTATGAATTTAGTCCAAATACGATAGGCATCCAAAAGGGATATAATAAAAACTTCCATATTAAGCGCATTGAGTATTTATGAGAAGTTTGATTCCTTGCATAAAGTTTTGAGATATAAAGATGGTAATGTTAAGAGACATGTCAGGAAGCAAATTGTGATTTGGTAAAAATACTAGTGTAAAGGTTTTTGATTCTCGTAGTGGTGAACCGTTGTGTAAGGAAGTCGGAGCATGACTTGTTTATAGATTGTCGACCTTTGTGTGAGGGTCGGGGGGGCACGATGGTTAACTCCTACCAACCTCCCCCCTAGGAACATGCATTTAATGCTTTGCTTCAATGACTAATAGACTTTTGCAATAATTATGTGAGTTCTTTATGACTAGTGTTGAGTCCATGGATTATACGCACTCTCACCCTTCCACTTTTGCTAGCCTTTCTAGTACCGCGCAACTTTCGCCGGTGCAACAAACACTTTCCTGAAAACAGCCACCATATGCCTTCCTAAAAACAGCCACCATATATTTTTCCTCAAAACAGCTACCATACCTACCTACTATGGCATTTCCATAGCCATTCCGAGATATGTTGCCAAGAAACTTCCACTGTTTACTTATATGACATGCACCATCACTTCCATATTGCATATAGAGTCATATTTTGTCATAGGTATCGAGTTGTAATTTTCTTTCGAGTTGTATGTAAATAAAAGTGTGATGATTTTCATTATAGAGCATGTCCCATGTGAGGAAAGGATGACGGAAGCTATGATTCCCTCACAAGTGGGGATGAGATTCCGGACTTTAAGAAAAATAAAAGAGGCCAACGAAGCCAAATAAAAAATGAATAAAAGAGGCCTTAGATGCCCACCAAAAAATGAGAGAAAAGAGAGAAGGGATATTTCTACTACCTTCTTCCACACTTGTGCTTCAAAGTAGCACCATGATCTTCATGATGGAGAGTCTCCTATTTTTTCACTATCATATAGCTGATGGAATATTAAACGGAGTCCAAACAGAATAAAACCTGCGGAAGGAATTTTTCTGGAAGGAAACAAGTCATCCAAGCTTGGAGTGCATGTCAGGGGAGGTGCTAGGGCGCCACAAGCCTGCTAGGCGCGCCCCCTTGGCCGCGCCTAGTAGTCTTTTCGCCTCCTGGCAAGTCTCCTAACCCTAATTATTGGCCTATAAATACCCAAATATTCCCCCAACATCAGAAAGGGTGACGCAAATACTTTTCCGCCGTCGGAAGCGTCCATTCCCAAGAGATCCAATCTTGGACCCTTTCTCGGTAATCTGCCGGAGGGGGTTTCGATCACGGAGGGCATCTACATCAACTCCATTGCCCCACCGATGATGCGTGAGTAGTCCACCATAGACCTACGGGTCCATAGCTAGTAGCTAGATGGCTTATTCTCTCTCTTTGATCTTCAATACCATGTTCTTCACGATCTTCATGGAGATCTATCTGATGTAATCCTCTTTTGTGGTGTGTTTGTCAAGATCCGATGAATTGTGAGTTTATCTTCAGATTATCCATGAATCTTATTTGAATCTCCTCTGATTTATTATATGCATGATTTCATACCCTTGCAAGTCTCTTCAGGTTATTGGTTTGGTTTGGCCAACTAGATTGGTAATTCTTGCAATGGCAGAAGTGCTTGGTTTTGGGTTCAATCTTGCGGTGTCCTCACCCAGTGACATAGTAGGGGTAGCGAGGCACGTATTGTATTGTTGCCATCAAGGGTAACAAGATGGGGTTTTCATCATATTGCTTGAGTTTATCCTTCTACATGATGTCATCTTTCTTAATGCGTTACTCTGTTCTTCATGAACTTAATACTCTAGATGCAGGCAGGAGTCGGTCGATGTGTGGAGTAATAGTAGTAGATGCAGAATCGTTTCGGTCTACTTGTCATGGATGTGATGCCTATATGCATGATCATTTCCTTGGATAACTACATGATTATTCGCTTTTCTATCAATTGCTTGATAGTAATTTGTTTACCCACCATGATATTTGCCTTCAAGAGAGAAGCCTCTAGTGAAACCTATGGCCCCCGGGTCTATTTTCCATTATATATTTTCAAATCTATACTTGCTGCAATTTATTTACCTTTTACTTTTCGCACTCGTTACATCTATCTCTATCGGATCTAATCCTTGCAAATAACCATGAAGGGATTGACAACCCCTTTATAGCATTGGGTGCAAGAGTTTGATTATTTGTGTAGGTGCATCCATTGGTGACTTGCTTGTTCCTCCTACTGGATTAATACCTTGGTTCTAAACAACTGAGGTAAATACTTACCTACTTCGGTTCATCACCCTTTCCTCTTCAAGGGGAAAACTAACGCATGCTCAAGAGGTAGCATTATCCATGCTAGAATTGTATTGACATGAAACTCAGATACATGTGTGGATACATAAACAACAGCATGCCACTAGTGAGCCTTTACTAGACTAGCCCGTTGATCAAAGATGGTTAAGGTTTCCTAACCATATACATGAGTTGTCATTTGATAATGGGATCACATCAGTAGAAGAATAATGTGATGGACAAGACCAAACCGTAAGCATAGAATTTGGTCGTATCACTTAGTTTATTGCTACCACTTTCTTCATGTCAATTATTTGTTCCTAAGACCATGAGATCATGCAAATCACTGACACCGGAGGAATGCCTTCAAGGGTATCTGTTGGGATGGTATGGATCTAGACTAGGATTTTTTTCACTCCATATGATGGAGGGGTGCACTGGCCTTGTTGGGCCAAGGGAACCAGCCCCATGACACCCATGCGCCTAGAGGGAAGGTAAACCCTAAGGGGGAGGGACCTCCACTTTGCTTGGAGGGCACTCCTCCTTCCTAGGGCCCTCGCCCCCTCCTTGGAGGAGGGGCAAAGGGGGATGCGTCCCTCCCCCTTGCTCCTATAAATAGAGGAGGGGTGGGGAGGACAGCCACGCACCAATCCCTTCCCCCTCCCTTGGGCAGCCCCTATCATATCTTCGTGAGTTCTTCCTTGTTCGTGGTTCCAAGGGTGATTCGTGAAGCCCTACTGGCACTGCACCACCACCATCTCCATCATGACATGCTGCTAGTCGAGATCCCAGTTACTTCTCTGCCCTCGCTTGGTGTATCAAGGAGGTGGAGACGTCATCGAGACGCATGTGTGCTGAAAGTGGAGGTGTTGTCTGTTTGGCGCTGAATTGGATTCGATCACGATTGGATCGTGAAGAGTGCAACTACATAAAGTGTGGTATATACACTTCCGCTTAATGGTCTATGAGGGTACGTATCCACACTCTCCCCTCTCATTGCTATGCGTCTCCATAGATAGATCTTGGGGTTTCGTAGGATTTTTTGTTTCCCATGCAACATTCCCCAATAGTGGCTTCATGAGCTAGGTCTATGTGAAGATGATATGCACGAGTAGAACACAAAGTGTTTGTGGGCATTGATGTTCAGATTGCTAACCTCCCATGTCTTATTTTAATTCGGCAGTATTGTGGGATGTAGCAGCTCGGGCCAACTTACTTGTCCTCAAATAAGAGACCGGTTGCACTGAGTGACATGCAACTTCTTTTGCATAAGGTGGCTGGTGGGTGTCTGTCTCTTCCACTTTAGTTGAATCAGATTTGACATAGGCGGTCCTTGTAGAAGGTTGAAAGGCAACTTGATTATCACCATTGTGGCTTTGTGTAGGTAGGAATGGTTCTTGCTAGTTGCCCATAGAAGCCATTTAAAACTTCCAACAACAAAGTAGAGGATATCTAACTTTTTTTGCAAGGCATGTTGTGATGTGATATGGCCAAGACGTGATTTGATATGTGTTGTTGTATGAGATGATCATGTTTTGTAATGGTTACCATGACTTGCATGTTGATGAGAACGGCAACCGACAAGAGCCATAGGGTTGTCTTTAATTTAATTCATGACCTGCGTGTCAAGCATTAAATGCCATATAATTTCTTTACTTTATCTCTATGCGTTAGCAATAGTTGTAGAAGCAATAGTTGGCGAGAAGACCATGTGCCGACACGATGATGGAGATCATGGTGTCATGTCGGTGATGATGGAGATCATGCCGGTGCTTTGGAGATGGAGATCAAAAGCACAAGATGATGATGGCCATATCGTGTCACTTATTTGATTTGCATGTGATGCTTATATTATTATGCATCTTATTTTGCTTAGGACGACGATAGCATTATAAGATGGTCCCTACACTTCATTTCTAGAAAATGTGTTCTCCCTAAGTATGCACGATTTGGAAAATTCGTCGTTTTGAAGCACCTCGTGATGATTGGGTGTGATAGACTCTTCGTTCACATACAACGGATGTAAGCCAGTTTTGCACATGTAGAATACTTGGGTTAAACTTAATGAGCCTAGCATGTACAGACATGGCCTCAGAACAAGGAGACAGAAAGGTCGAACATGATACATATAGTAGATATGATCAACATGGAGATGATCACCATTGAAACCACCTCGTCTCACATGATGATCGGACTTGGGTTGGTGAATTTGGATCATGTATTACTTAGACAACTTGAGGGATGTTGATTTACATGGGAATTCATTAGTTATATGATTAATTGAACATAGTCTAATGTCTTTACAATATTACGTTGTAGATCAATAGCTCGCGTTGTAGCTCCCCTAAATTTTAACACGTTCCTAGAGAAAGGCTAAGTTGAAAGATAGTGTAAGCAATTGTGCATACTAGGTCCATAATATGAGGAGTATCCTCACTACTGCACAACAGGCTTATGTCCTTGATGCATGGCTCGGTGCGCCACCCCCTCAAGCGTCGTTTTTGGATGTTGTGAACATCCGACAGACACATTCTGATGACTACTCGATAGTTCAGTGCACCATGCTTTACGGCTTAGAATTGAGGCTCCAAAAACGTTTTGAACGCCATGGAGCATATGAGATGTTCAAAGAGCTGAAATTGGTATTTCAGGCTCATGCCCGTGTTGAGAGGTATGAGACCGCTGACAAGTTCTTTGCGTACAAGATGGAGGAGAATAGCTCAGTCAGTGAGCATGTGCTCAGAATGTTTGGGCGCTACAATCACTTTAATCAAGTGGGAGTTAATCTTCCAGATAAGATAGTGATTGATAGTGTTCTCCAGTCATTGTAACCAAGCTACTAGAGCTTTGTGATGAACTATAACATGAAAGGGATGGACAAGATGATCTCTAAGCTATACACAATGCTTAAGACCACAAAGGTAGACATCAAGAAGGAGCATCAAGTGTTGATGGTTAACATGACCGCTAGTTTCAAGAAGGGCAAGGGAAAGAAGGGAAACTTCAATAATGGCAGTACAATTGCTGCTCCAATGAAGAAACACAAAGATGGACCCAAACCAAAGATGGAGTGCTTCTATTGTGAGAGGAACGGTCACTCGAAGTGGAACTACCCAGAGTACTTGGCAGATAAGAAGGCTGGCAATGTCAACAAAAGTATATTTGATATACATGTTATGTGTACCTTACTAGTGCTCGTAGTAGCCCCCCACATATTTTATATTAGTTCAGTTGCTAATATTAGTAACTCGAAATAGGAGTTGCGGGATAAACGAAGACTAGCTAATGGCAAGGTGACGATGTGTGTTGGACATGTCTCCAAGGTTGATGTGATCACCATCGCACGCTCCCTCTACCTTCGGGATTAGTGTTAAACATAAATAAATGTTATTTGGTGTCTGCGTTGAGCATGAACATGATTGAACCGTGTTTGTTGCGAGATGGTTATTCATTTAAGTCGTAGAATAATGGTTGTTCTATTTACATGAATAATACCTTGTATGGTCATGCACCAATGTGAATGATTTATTTAATATGATAGTAGTGATACACATGTTCATAACATTGATGCCAAAAGATGAAAAATTAATGATGATAGTACCACTTAATTGTGGCATGACTACTTAGGTCATATTGGTGTAAACTGCATGAAGAAACTCCACACTAATGGACTTTTGGAATCACTCGATTTTGAATCGGTTGATACATGTGAACCACGCCTCATGGGAAAGATGACGAAAACCCCGTTTTCCTGAACAATGGAGCGGGCAAGTGACTTATTGATAATCATACATACTGATGTGTGCGGTCCAATGAGTGTTGAAGCATGCAATGGATATCGTTATTTTCTTACCTTCACTCATCATTTGAGTAGATATGGGTATATTTACTAAATGAAAACACAAGTCTGAAACATTTGAAAAGTTCAACCAATTTCAAAGTGAAGTTGAGAATCATCATAGCAAGAAGATAAAGTTTCTACGATCTGGTCATGGTGGAGAATATGTGAGTTATGAGTTTGGTATGGATTTAATACAATGTGGATTTTTTTCTCAACTCACCCACCTGGAACACCATGGCGTAATGTTGTGTCTGGACGTCGCAATCGTACTCTATTGGATATGGTGCGTCCTATGATATCTCTTACTGATTTGGCACAATTGTTTTGGGGTTTTGCATTAGAATCAACTACATTCACTTTAAATAGGGTACCATCTAGGTCTATTGAGACAACACGGTATGAACTAAGGTTTGGCAAGAAACCTATGTTGTCGTTTTCTTAAATTTTGGGGACGCAACACTTATGTCTGATAAGCTCGAACCCAAAGAGGAAAAGTGTATATTCATAAGATACCATAAAGCAACAAATGGGTGTACCTTCTATCACAGATCAACAGGCAAGTCTTTGTTGTCAAGAATGGATCCTTTCTGGAGGAGGAGTTTATCTCGAAACTAGTAAGTGGGAGGAAGATAGAACTTGATAAGGTTGTCAAACCTTCACTTGAACTAAAAAGTAGCGCATCACAGAAAGGTGTTACTATGATGCGTACACCAATTGAAGAGGAAGCTAACGATGATGATCATGAAACTTCGGATCAAGTTACTATCGAACTTCATAGGTTGACAAGGACACCTACCGCCGTGAGTCGTACGGTAATGCTGTCTTGAAAGTCATGTTGTTAGACAACGATTCATGTTGTTAGACAACGATGAGCCTACGAACTATGACGAAGCGATGATGGGCCCGGATTCCGATAAATGGCTAGGAGCCATGAAATCCGAGATAGGATCCATGTATGAAAATCAAGTATGGACTTTGGTAGACTTGCCCGATGATCGGCAGTCCATTAAGTATAAATGGATTTTTAAGAAGAAGACATACGTTGATGGTAACTTCACCATTTAAAAATCTTGACTTGTTGCAAAGAGGTTTCCGATAAGTTAAAGGAGTTGACTACGATGAGACTTTCTCACCCTTAGTGATGCTAAAGTTTGTTGGGATTATGTTAGTAGTTGTTGCATTTTCCGATTATGAAATCTGGCAGATGGATGTCAAAATAATGATTACTTAACAAATTCCTTAGGAAAGGTTGTATATGATACAACCGGAAGGTTTTGTCGATCATATGGATTCTAAAAGGTATGGAAGCTCCAACGATCCTTCTATGGACTGGTGCAAGCATCTCGTAGTTGGAATCTACACTTTCATGAGGTGATCAAAGCTTTTTTGTTAGTACAAAGTTTAGGAAGACACTTGTATTACAAGAAACTGAGTGAGAGAACTATAGCACTTTCGATAAGTATATGTGGATGACATATTGTTGATTGAAAACAATGTAGAATTTCTAGAAAGCATAAAGGGTTGTTTGAAAGGAGTTTTTCAAAGGAAGACCTGAGTAAAGCTGCTTAAATATTGGCCATCAAGATCTATAGAGATAGATCAAGATGCCTGATAAGTATTTCATAGAGCACATATATTGACAAGATTTTGAAAGAGTTAAAAATGGACTGGTCAAAGGAGTTCTTGCCTGTATTGTAAGGTGTGAAGTTGAGTAAGACTCAAAGCTCGACCATGGTAGAAGAAAGAGAAAGGAGAAAGGTCGTCCCCTATGCCTCAGCCATAGGCTCTATACTATATGACATGCTGTGTACCACGCCTAATTTGTGCCTTGCCATGAGGCTGGCAAGGGTGTACAAGAGTGATCTAGGAGTGGATCACTTGACGGCGCTCAAAATTATCCTTAGAGGACTAAGGAAATATTTCTCGGTTATGGAGGTGATAAAGAGTTTGTATTAAGGGGATACATCGATGCAAGCTTTGACACCGATCCGGATGACTCTGGGCAGCAAACTGGATAGGTATAGTGGAGCAGTCATTTGGAATAGCTCCAAGTTGAGCGTGATGGTGGCATCTATAGCATGATATAGACGTTTGCAAAGTGCACATGGATCTAAATGTTGCAGACCCATTGACTAGAACCTCTCTCACAAGCAAAACATGATCAAACCCTAGAACTCATTGGGTGTTAACCACATGGCGATGTGTGACTCTGGTGCAAGTGGGAGACTATTCGAAATATGCCTTAGAGGCAATAATAAATTTATTATTATCATATTTCCTTGTTCATGATAATCATTTATTGTCCATGCTAGAATTGTATTGACCGGAAACTCGGATACATGTGTGGATACATAAACAACACCATGTCCCTAGTGAGCCTCTACTAGACTAGATCATTGATCAAAGATGGTTAAGGTTTCCTAACCATAGACATGAATTGTCATTTGATAACGGGTTCACATCATTTGGAGAATGATGTGATGGACAAGAGCCATCCATAAGCATAGCATTTGATCGTATCACTTAATTTATTGCTACTGCTTTCTTTACGTCAAGTATTTGTTCCTAAGACAATGGGATCATGCAACCCCTTGACACCGGAGGAATGCCTTGTGTGTAACAAACGTCACATCATAACTGGGTGATCATAAAGGTGCTCTATAGGTATCTCCGAGGGTGGTTGTTTGGTTGGCATGGATCGATACTGGGATTTGTCACTTCGTATGACACAGAGGTATCTATGGGCCATCTCGTTAATACAACATCACCAGAAGCTTGCAAGAAACGTGACTAAGGAGTTAGTCATGGGATCTTGTATTACTGAATGAGTAGAGAGACTTGCCGGTAACGAGATTGAACTATGTATTTAGATACCGACGATTGAATCTCGGGCAAGTAACATACCCATGCACAAAGGGAACTGCATACGGGATTGACTGAATCCTTGACATCGTGGTTCGATCGATAAAGATCTTCGTGGAATATGTAGGAATCAATATGGGCATCCAGGTCCTGCTATTAGTTATTGAACATAGAAGTGTCTCACTCGGTTATGTCTACATGATTCTCGAACCCATAGGGTCCGCAAGCTTAATGTTTGGTGACGCTAGAGTAATATCGAGATGTGTACATTGGTGACCGAATGTTTTTCGTAGTCCCGGATGAGATCTCGGACATCACGAGACGCTTTGGAATTCCCTAGAGGTAGAGATTTATATATGGGAAGTCATATTTTGGCTACTCGGCAAGTTTCGGGTTTTGCCGGTATTGTATCGAGAAGCTTCCGGAAGGTTCCACAGGAGTTCACAAGGGTCCCTCCAGCCCATAGGGCGTGCATGGCCTATTGGGGGGCGTACTGGTCTTATTGGGCCAGGGGCACCGGTCCCACAAGACTGATTCGCCTAGAGGGAAGGGAAACCCTAAGGGGGAGGGCCCTCCACTTGGCTTGGAGGTCACTCCTCCTCCCTAGGACCGCCGACTCCTCCTTAGAGGAGGGGCAAAGGGGGCTGCACCCCTCCCCCTTGCTCCTATAAATAGATGAGGGTGGGGGAGGGCAGCCACGTACCAATCCCTTCCCCCTCCTTTGGGTAGCCCCTATCACATCTTCGCGAGTTCTTTCTCGTTCGTTGTTCCAGAGGTGATTGGCGAAGCCCTGCTGGCACTGCACCACCACCATCTCCACCACGCTGTCATGCTAGTCGAGATCCCAACTACCTCTCCGCCCTCGCTTGTTGGATGAAGGAGGCAGAGACGCCATCGAGCCGCACGTGTGCTGAACACGGAGGTGTTGTCCGTTCGGCGCTAGATCGGATTGGATTGTGATTGGATCGTGAAGAGTATGACTACATCAATCGTGTTATATACGCTTCCGCTTAACGATCTACGAGGGTATGTAGACACACTCTCCCCTCTCGTTGCTATGCATCTCCGTAGATAGATCTTGGGTGTTCGTTGGATTTTTTTTTCACGCAACATTCCCCAACTTATCAAACTCTTATGTAGCCTTTTTTGGTCCAAAATTTCAGTTGTCGGCAATCTCCCTCATTGTATGAAACTTACAAAATAAAAGAGAAAGGCATTAGGATTGCATCGTAAAGTGAAATAATGACTCAAAACATAATACATATCAATAGGAAAACATGATCCAAAATGGACGTATCATCTGGCCCGTAGTTGCCAGCTTGGATATTGACATGAGTTGCTCGTCGCCCACAACTTGTTCTTGCTCCAGTGGATCATCTTCCTCCGCTTGCAACAATTCAAGCAATTCTTCCACGACATGCAGTTGTATCGTGGCATCACACTGGTAACCTTGCGCCCAACACTCCCCACATTTGAAGCACAGTCCACGAGATCTTCTGTAGTTCCAAAGCGTTGCAACCCTGTTGTCTCCTCCGCCTTGCTCGTGCCCGCGATATGCACCCCGAGATGCATCAAGGCCACGATGGTCTTCAGCATCTGCGGCAAGTGTGGCATACCAATGCATGGGTGAGGTGGCGCGATTGGCAGCAACGCCCGTGGGTGTGCATGCGCTGGCGCCTACTCTTGGCGTCGGTAATCATGCCACACAAACGCCTTCAACAACTCCTCGTGTAACATAGATAAAAAGAAGGGAGAATCCAAATCTTGGGGACGATGAAGAGCTACACCTGCTCTAATTTCAGAGCACAATCCATCCACAAACTTGGTAGTGAATAAAAGGATTGAATCTGGGGTTGTGCGCTAGTATGGGGTGGGTATGTCCAGAGGAAGGAAGGAACACACCCTTGACCGGAGGCGGTTCTAGGATGGCGACCACCCCATGCACTTGGCCCTTGAATTGCAGATCCCGCCATGGCCACATGGGCCATGGTGCCCCGAGTCGCCATAGCTATGTGCACCACTGGATCCGTCGTAGTCGGTTACCGGATCGATGAGCACGGGGTGGAGGGCGATCTTGCCCACTTGCGTACACAGTTCGTCCAACTGGTGCTGGAGGTTGATCACCGCCAGACGCCAGAGCTCTAGCGACTGCTGGATCGCCTCTAACTTGGCGTCGTTGGCGGCCCGACCTTCGTTGACCGATTGGAGTAGCGCCACGAGCAGCTCTTCCATCACCGCCGCCTTGAGTGATTGCTTGGTGGTGTAGTGCGGGCGAGGGTATGCCGTGTCCAGATCGATGACCTCTAATACCAATTGTAATGTGCGCGATCTAGATCTCGGGAGGAAGAAGGGTAGGTGGGAAAAATAGTGGAGAAGGTAAAGAGCCAAAGGAGAAGGCCAGAACGTCCAAAAGCCACCTTGGGCCAGCTTGTTTCCTTTTCTTCTTTGGCTTCAAGCCTTGGCCATGGGTCCTCTGTGTCAGCCTCCTTGTTCTGGCCTTGGTCACCCTTGCCAGGCGTGCACATGGGCACAATCCAATCGTTGGGGACTTATTGGGTTCAAAACTTTTGGGAGTTAGAGCATCTTCAACAGCTGTGCTAAACAAGCGTCCCGCTGAAAAAAGTGTTGTTTTTGCACGCGCGCTATTGCTCCGGACGCTTCAGCGGACGCGCAAAAATCATGCGCGCGACAAATAGAGTTCAGCGCGCGGGCCGAAACGTCATCGCGCGTCGTTTATTTGCTATGCCCGCTTCCGCGCGCGACACACACGAGCGCTCGCGAAATTCTTTCTCCTCCGTGCCACCTTCGCCTCGCGCGCGCCGGCGCCGGCGAACTCGACCCGATAGAGCCACCCGCCGGCACCCCGCTCACCCCATCCTATGGTCGTTACCCCTTTTCCGCCGTCGCCGCTGCAAACCCTAGCGCGGGTAGCGCTGGCCTCGCCTCCGATGGAGCCCTCCGAGCATCGGCCTCGCGCGCAGCCTTTTCATGCCGCCGCGGATGACCTCGGCGGCGGGTGGCGACGCGCCTACGCCGCCCCGTGCCCTCCCCTCGAAGCTCCCAAATGCGTCTCGGCCGAAGAAGAGCAAGACATCCGCGAAGAAGAACAAGGCGGCGGACGGCTTCAGAACCTCGAAGGCGTCGAGGAAGAAGCTTGCAGGGCGTGTGACAGGCGCACCGGCTACCGAAGCACCGGCGAGCTCACTTGTTGAGCCGGCGGCCGACGCACACAATGTATTCGATGAAATGCCACAAAGGTACAAAATTTCGCCAACTTTTTTTTCTTGTTATTTTTTGAATGCATACATATAGATAGCTTATTTGCATTGTTCTACATATTTTGTAGTCTCAACGATGATGCATACATATCAACTATGGGTGCCGGCTCCAACAATACGCATTGGTCTCAAATCAATGAGTTCGAGGTGGACGAGCATTGTGAGGGCATTGTCGACGCACCGAAAGGACGAGCTGGCAATTACACCAACACCGAAGACATCTTACTATGCAATACTTGGTTGGAAGTGTCGAGGGATTCATCTGTTGGAGGTGATCAAAGTAGAGATGCTTATTGGAACCGGATGAAGGTATACTTTGATGCTCGCAACGTGAGTGGAATTGACCGCACCGACCGATCTCTTCGGTCCCGGTGGTCGACAATCAACAAGGATTGTCAAAAGTGGGCGGCCACACAAAAGGTGGTTGACAAGTTGAAACCAAGTGGCACCAATGAGAACGATAGAGTAAGTGGCATTTCATCCATGTTCATCATACTTGTTGTTGGTGTTTGACGTGCTAACTTGTTTTGTTTTCATGTAGTTCAACATTGCACAAAACTTGTTCAAAGGAGAGGAGAAGAGGACCAAGAAAGGGAAGATCAAGAAAGTAAGACCATTTACCTTGCCTCATTGCTATGAGGTGTTGAAGGATGATGAGAAATGGAAGAAGCATGATGATTTGGATGATTTGGATTTGAGCAACAAACGCAAGCGAACAATTGAGTTGGATGATGAGGAGGAGGAGGAAGCATAAAGTGATGACAGCAAGAGAAGCCTCACACCCAACTCGGTTTCATACTCAAAGACAAAACGACCGGATGGGTGCAAGAAAGATGCAAAAGAAAGAAGAAGAGGAAAGGAGATGATGAGATTAAAAATGCTATGGAATCTATTTGAAGGCAAGAAAAGAAGCCAACGAGTTGAGGAAAATGGCAAGAAACCAAGATGTTGCGGTCGAGGAGAGGAGGGTGGCGGCCGAGGAGAGGAAGGTGGCTTTGAAGGAGAGGAAGGTGGCTTTGAAGGAGAGGAAGATGAGCAATGAGAAGCGAACTAGATTGATGGAATGGGAGAAGCACTTGTTCTTCTTGGACACATCTATCCTTAATGAGGCGCAAAAGGAGTATGTCAATCTTACCCGTGAACAAGTCTTGATCCAAAAAAGAGCCATGATTCGCGCAATGGGTGGCGGTGGCCTTGACGCCATGGGTGGCGGTGGACTTGGCTCCATGAGTGGCGGTGGCCTTGGCGCCATGGGTGGCGGTGGACTTGGCGCCATGGGAGGCATGTCATGGGCGGCTTAGGTGCCATGGGTGGTTTTGGAGCTACCATGGAGACCATGGGAGACATGGGTGGCTTTGGAGCACCTCCCGGCGCCATGGCCGTCATGGGAGGCATGAGTTTTGCGTCTCTCATGGGAGGCATGGGTGCACCTCCGGCCGCCATGGGAGGCATGTCTTCCGGTGTGACTCACACACCTTCCCATGAAAATGCCGTTGAAGATCTTCCCAACACCGTCCGAGCTTCACGTGATGCGGTGCGCGACAATGATGATGAGGAGGAGGAAGAATCATCTTCTAAGGAGGAAGAATCGTCTTCGGAAGATCAGGACGAAGACGAGGACGAGGCTTGATGTGTCTTTCGTTTGTGTCATGATGAACTTGGTTTGCATTTTGAACTTGGTTGGATGAACTTGTGGGCATGATTTTGAACTTGTGAGCATGAACTTTTATGCATCAACTTGTTTGTGTGAAATTTATATGCCATATTCATTGCATTTTGAATGTTTGAAATTTATTTTGTGTTCAAAATGCAATAAATGGCGAGTCGCGCGTGCTATATTTTTTGCACGCTGCTGGAACGGCGTGTGAGCATTGTATTTTACCGCGGTTGTTGGAGCCAGCGCTGCCGACCGCGCAAAAGCAGATGAAGCGCGCGTGGCAAATCAGTTTTTAGCACATGAGGCTTAGCGTGGGTGTTGGAGATGCTCTTATAGCGGTCATAGGGATCGATTTGGTGGGCTTAACTAAAATAAAACAGTTTACTAGGAGTGAGAGATTTCGTGGGCTTCGACCAGTCATGCTCTTACACAGCTATAAATAGAGCCTCTACGCCAGCCAATCTCGGCAACAACCAGCAGCTTAGAGTTCCTCAATCCTCCAGACTTGTTTAGCTCGTGCTTGTACTACCAGTCAGGTAGCCATGGCTAGGATGCTAAACCCTCTCGTCCTCGGAAAGGTCATTGGGGAGGTCGTTGACAACTTCAACCCCACGGTGAAGATGACGGCGACCTACAGCTCCGACAAGCAGGTGTCCAATGGCCATGAGTTCTTGCCGTCGGCGGTCGTGTCCAAGCCACGCATTCAAGTCCAGGGCGGCGACATGAGGTCTTTCTTCACGCTGGTTTGCTCTCCTCTCCTCCCTGGCCACCTAACGCGTACACAAAGTAAGCTATTCTAGCATCCAGCTGATAACGGAGTACGATTGCTGCTCTTCAGGTCATGACGGACCCAGATGTGCCAGGTCCTAGTGATCCATACCTGAGGGAGCATGTCCACTGGTAACTACACGAACCCAACCTAGCTCAATTTATCTCATGAGCAATATATATCGAATTGCTCAGTCCCAGTGATCGAGCACAAATTAATTATCTGGTGATCCATTAGTTGCTGTCCTGTGGGCATCAAACCTGTTAGTTTTTGTCTAGTGAGCATAAATTGGCAAAAATTTATATGATCAGCCCAGCATAAGAATATGCTGATCAGTCTATGAGCTTTGCATACATGCAGGATCGTCACTGATATTCCTGGCACCACTGATGCTTCTTTTGGTCAGTGCCCTTTTTTTCTGATTGGCTACATCCTTAATTTGTCTGGATAAACATGCACTTGAACAATGCATGCAGGGAGCGAGGTGGTGAGCTACGAGAGCCCGAAGCCCAGCATCGGCATTCACAGGTTCATCTTCGTGCTGTTCAAACAGAAGAAGCGGCAGGCTGTGAACCCCCGAGCTCCCTCCACCAGGGACTGCTTCAACACTCGCCACTTTGCCGATGAAAACGACCTTGACCTCCCGGTCGCTGCCGTCTACTTCAACGCGCAGCGGGAGACAGCCGCGCGCCGCCGCTAACGTGGAAACAATCAGCCAAGCCCTTCTTCTCTCGCTTCGCCTGCAACAAGCCTATGGATCAGGCTATATAGCTTACCTACGGGTATATATGCCTATATGGCTCCGTTCAAATAAGAGTTTGCTTATGGTCTTGTGTCCACTGTTTCTGGCAGTCTTCCTACTGTTGTACTTCAGTTAGTTTAATTAGTTACTGGTCGATATGTGAACTAGTGTACGACTACGACTGTACGACACGAGCGAATTTAGTTCAGCTCCTATTTGTGTTCACTGGGACTCTGGGAGCAGAATGATAGCTGGCAGAAAACCGTCTGCATGGGTCTAGTACGTAGTACTCCTACTAGCTAGTGGAAGGGGAAAAGGCAATGGCTGTGCCCCACGTACCTACTCTGGGAGCAGAAGACCGTCGACGTGTCATGTGTGCGCAAGCATGGGCCGGTGGCTTGCTAGGGTTCATCTCCTCCGTGAGCTTTTCTGTATGACAAGGCGTGCGATTGCTATATACTACTACATCGGTTTCTAAATATAACTTTCTTTAAAGAGATTCCAAGATGACCTACGTACGAACCAAAATAAATGAATTTACATTCTAAAATACGTTTATATACATCCTTACATAGTCTCAGTTGAAATCTTTAAAATGATTTATATTTTAAAACAGAGGGAGTATATGCATTGGTCGACCTTGATTGTCTAAGTATATAGATACTAGGTCTTGCCGTATCTGATGTGCGTGTGCAACTTGTAATATTAATTGACATGGGTGGCTGTGGCTGGTGAGAAGAGGCATCGGTTCTTGGCCCTCCTTTTCCCACCATTTGGGTGTCCCGGCCCCTTTGGCGATTTGGCAATCTTTGATCATTAGCATATATATGCGCCTACGAACGTATGCCTTCCTTAATTAAGTTGGTGTACTTTCTGGGTCAACATGCCTAGCTAGTTTACAACATGAAAAAATAATGTTAAGATACATGAGCCGTAATATTTACTCTCCCCTCCCCCCCCCCCCCGGTTCACAAATATAAGTTATAAGACGTTTTGGGTATTTTAATATGAACTATATATATAAACTAAATGAGTAAACAAATAAAATAAAACATGTCCATATACATCCAATTCTGGAAAAAGGTAAAACATCTTATATTTGTGAACAGGGGGAGTGACATGGATGCACAACAGAAAATTTAACAACCAGCTGGTTAATTATAAACAAATTGCTAAGACAGTCAAAAAACATGGACAAAAAATTTAGCAGGAAGGTAAAAAATAGTTCCAATGTATGAATCAATTACACAATGTAGATTGGCTGGTTTGGATATCATTTAATCATTACCAAAAGATCAAATGTATTCACATGGACATTACACAAGGGTAGAGAGCTTAACCGACTTATCATAGCAACTATAATCTAGTGCGCCTCCACCTACGGAATGAAGATCAAAATTTGAGTAATATAATCTAGCCTGTACACATCAGCTAAATGAGGTCTAGCCTCCTTTTCGAAAGAGAAAAAATGCATCAGCAACATAGATCATTTATGAAGATATTAAAGTGAATATAAGCTAAGCATATATGTATCAACCAACTCATAGTGGGGTATCATAACCCAGTATCACGCAAGCTTATGCAATATCAACTAATTAAGGATATTGTTGACACGACACATTATTAAATGAGAAAAAATACACTATTATCATATCATGGTACCATGCCATAGTATTGTAATATTAATATGATTCGTCTAAAACAATAAATGAAGTCTTTTAAAATACCAACACATAATATTATGTACTTCCTCTTTTTTTATTCACATCACATATTAGCTTTGTCTTAAGTTCAACTTTGTAAACTTTAGGCAATGTTATAGAAAAATATTAACATCTAAAATGCGACATAAACATCCTTGGATCCTTATTGAATATATTTGTCGTAGTAATTAAATGATGATACTGCTTTCTGTAAATTTGGTCAATCTTTATAAACTTTGACTTATAACAAAGCTAATATGCACAATGTAAATAACGAAAAAGGCTTTCGTTCCATCTTACATATCAAGCGAACCGCCACTAGCATAACCAAGTTTCAGCAAGGTACCAACGCAACGCACACTACACCAAAGTACACAAACAAAAAAGGTACAGTATAGAGGGGTTCTGCTCAGAGCACCAGCTCAACATACCCGAAAAATAATAATTAAAAGAAGCACATGCCGCAAGGATCAAGAGAGCTAGTCTGGAGCAATGCTAGACTTACGTACACCTAATTACATGATCAACGTAAGAAGCAGCATCCAGAATTATAAGATAAGGGGAGGAAGGGGCCCACCCGAGATTTATTTTAGTCAAAACGTCTATGTAATTCTTTCGTAGTTGCTTGTACGGATCTCTTTGATTCGCAGGATTATCAAAACGAAGGAATAGAGAAAATGCAGGAATGGGATGGCATGTCCTATAATACCTTATATGATTTGAAAGAATGTTTGATAAGATAGAAAAAAAATCTACAAAAAGGTTTGAGTGAATGAATATTTTCCTTGAAAATATAGTACAAATGATTATTTTTCTAAGAATGCCAATCCTACGAACCAAATGCCCATTAAAGAAAAAAAATTCTACAGGTCCAAATCCTCTAAAAACCCTATGCAATTACTTTGAATCAAAGGAGCCTTACACGTAGGATTGTCGGTTCAGGGAAGCCACACTATCACCTACTGTATCAAGGAATATACTTCCAATTATTGGATGAGCCGGCACATGGGGTGCAGTTTAAGCCGAGGATGACCACGAATAATAAGTTGCTTCCACAGTAGACTACTAATACAATCATAACATAGCCAGTTAAAAAAGTTTATGCAAGTATCTGAAGCAAAAAGGAATAATTACAGGAACGTCTTCAGCTCAGAATCACACATCCAAATGAACCATAGAGAGAGAGAAGAACTGGTAAATCTAAGAGCCAGCCAGGTCGTGCCTGCCCTAAATTAATTACCATTTTATCACTGTCACCCTCTCATCTTATATACAGTGGATATTGCTAGTGTTTTCCACTCGTAATGCATTCAACAGCTTCATTATGATTTTCGCCATGACGTCTCAACTCTGAACTTCTCAGCTCTCAAATGAACTGGTTCTCTTACAGAAAAATTGGTGGCCCGAGCACATGCATGCACGGTGACCGGAAAGTGTCAATTTTCTTCAGAGCTGTAGATCGGGTTCCTGACAGATAAAGGCACTCACAGTGCTGATAAGACTTGGCGAACAACAGGATACTACTCAGTCTCCAATGTAGCCTCGCCGACGTGTCGAATACGGGAAGTCGTCTCGACTTCGAGAACCTAACCCCCACTCCCACGGAGCCCGTAGAGACAACAGCCGTGCTCGTCCTTGGAATCTAACCATGAGCTCTTAGCATTTTCCAGTTGTATGGATGTTTTCCGTACTAGCAAAAGCTGTCCCCTGCCGCGCAAATATTCCAGTCCATTGAATTGAACCTATCATATGCATCAGTAGCCACAACTCTTGCATTCACATATACGTACCCCGTGTAACTTTGTCAGGTATGAAACTTAGGACATCGAACAACGGGGATCTGTAAATTTTCTTTCACATCCGTCTGCGAAGAGGGAACCACGAACAAGGATGTACGAAGCGGACATCCAACTCTGTCCCCATACATTTCGGAAATCTGAAATGTCCGCCTCTATTAGTTTAACGCCTTGAGTTGTTGGGTAAATGGGTGCGTTACCTAACGGTGTATCATAGACATATAATTTTTTGGAAGCTATGAGGATGATTCACAAGTTATGGACCCATTTCGTATAGTTGCTTTCATCGATTTTTAGCTTGGTTTTCTCTAGGAACGCGTTGAAGTTAAGAGCAACATTAGCGTGGGCCATTGGATCTACAATATAGATTGTAAAGTATAATTTTAGACAAAGTTCATGATAATTAAGTTCACATAATCAAATTATTTAATAAACTCCCACTTAGATAGACATCTCTCTAGTCATCCAACTGACAAATGATCCACGTCAACTAGCCCGTGTCCGATCATCACGTGAGACGGACTAGTCATCAATGGTGAACATCTCCATGTTGATCGTATCTTCTATACGACTCATGTTCGACCTTTCAGTCTCCCGTGTTCCGAGGCCATGTATGTACATGCTAGGCTCGTCAAGTCAACCTAAATGTACTGTGTGTGTAAATCTGGCTTACACCCGTTGTATGCGAACGTTAGAACCTATCACACCCGATCATCACGTGGTGCTTCGGAACAACGAATCTTAGCAACGGTGCACAGTTAGGATGAACACATTTCTTGAAATTTTAGTGAGAGATCATCTTATTTAAGCTACCGTCGTTCTAAACAAATAAGATGTAAAACATGATAAACATCACATGCAATCATATAGTGACATGATATGGCCAATATCATCTTGCTCCTTTGATCTCCATCTTCGGGGCACCATGATCATCATTGTCACCGGCACGACACCATGATCTCCATCATCGTGTCTTCATGAAGTTATCTCGCCAACTATTACTTCTACTACTATGGCTAACGGTTAGCAGTAAAGTAAAGTAATTACATGGCGTTTTGATTGACACGCCGGTCATACAATAAATTAAGACAACTCCTACGGCTCCTGTCGGTTGTCATACTGATCGACATGCAAGTCATGAACCTATTACAAGAACATGATCAATCTCGTACATCACATATATCACATCATATCCTTTGGCCATATCACATCGCACGGCATATGCTGCAAAACAAGTTAGGCGTCCTCTAATTGTTGTTGCAAGTTTTTACGTGGCTGCCATAGGTTTCTAGCAAGAACGTTTCTTACCTACGCAAAAAACACAACGTGATATGCCAATTTCTATTTACCCTTCATAAGGACACTCTTCATCGAATTCGGTCCGACTAGAGTGGGAGAGACAAACACCCGCTAGACACCTTATGCAACAAGTGCATGTCAGGCGGTGGAACCAGTCTCACGTAAGCGTACGTGTAAAGTCGGTCCGGGCCGCTTCATACCACAATACCGTCGAATCAAGATAAGACTAGTAACGACAAGCAAATTGACAAAATCGACACCCATAACAACTTGTGTTCTACTCGTGCATAGATTCTACGCATAGACCTATCTCATGATGCCACTGTTGGGAGACGTAGTAGTAAATCAAAAAAATTCCTACGACCACCAAGATCTATCTATGGAGAAACCAAAACCGAGTGGGGAGAGTGCATCTTCATACCTTTGAAGATCGCAAAGCGGAAGCGTTACAAGAATGCGGTCGGTGGAGTCGTACTCGCAGCGATTCAGATCGCGGTGGAATCTGATCTAAGCGCCGAACAACGGCGCCTCCACGTTCAACACACGTGCAGCCCGGCGACTTCTCCTACGCCTTGATCCAGCAAGGAGGAAGGAGAGGTTGAGGGAGAGCTCCGGCAGCACGACGGTGTGGTGACGGTGGAGCTGCGTGGTTCTCTGGCAGAGCTTCGCTAAGCACTACGAAGGACGAGGAGAGGGAAGAGTAGGGATGCGTCGTGGGAGAGAGAGATGCGTGTCCCTCGCAGCCCCAAGGGCTCCTCTATTTATAGGAGGAGGAGGAGGGAGGGCTGCGCCCTAGGGTGGTGCGGCAGCCTCCGGATCCCATCTGGCCGGCAGCCACAGAGGGAGAGGGGTGTGGCTGCCCTAGGGTGGGCCTTAGGGCCCATCTGCCCTAGAGTTTGCCCCCCTCCCACTTCAGCTACGCCTTGGGACCTTGTGGGGGCGCACCAGCCCACCTAGGGGTTGGTTCCCTCCCACTTGCGGCCCATGCAGCCCTCTGGGGCTGTTGGCCCCACTTGGTGGACCCCCGGAACCCTTCTGGTGGTCCTGGTACGTTACCGGTAATCCCCGATACACTTCCGGTGACCAAAACCTCACTTCCTATATATGAATCTTTACCTCCGGACCATTACGGAGCTCCTCGTGACGTCCGGGATCTCATCCGGGACTCTGAACAACCTTTGGTAACCACGTACACTATTTCCCTATAACCCTAGCGTCATCGAACCTTAAGTGTGTAGACCCTACGGGTTCGGGAGACACGTAGACATGACCGAGACACCTCTACAGCCAATAACCAACAGCGGGATCTGGATACCCATGTTGGCTCCCACATGCTCCACGATGATCTCATTGGACGAACCACGATGTCGGGGATTCAATCAATTCTGTATACAATTCCCTTTGTCTACCGGTATGGTACTTGCCCGAGATTCGATCGTCGGTATCCCTATACCTTGTTCAACCTCGTTACCGGCAAGTCTCTTTACTCATTCTGTAACACATCATCCCATGGCTAACTCCTTAGTCACATTGAGCTCATTATAATGATGTCTTACCGAGTGGGCCCAGAGATACCTCTCCGTCATACGGAGTGACAAATCCCAGTCTCGATTCGTGCCAACCCAACAGATACTTTCGGGGATACCCGTAGCATACCCTTATAGCCACCCAGTTACGTTGTGACGTTTGGCATAGCCAAAGTATTCCTATGGTATCCGGGAGTTGTAGAATCTCATGGTCTAAGGAAACGATACTTGACATTAGAAAAGCTTTAGTAGACGAGCTACACGGTCTTGTGCTATGCTTAGGATTGGGTCTTGTCCATCACATCATTCTCCCAATGATGTGATCCCGTTATCAACGACATCCAGTGTCCATGTTGATGAAACCGTGACCATCTATTGATCAACGAGCTAGCCAACTAGAGGCTCACTAGGGACATGTTGTGGTCTATGTATTCACACATGCATTACGGTTTTCGGTTAATACAATTATAGCATGAACAATAGAAAATTATCATGAACAAGGAAATACAATAATAACCATTTTATTATTGCCTCTAGGGCATATTTCCAACATTAGGTGCATATAAGGATGTTCAATCCCATCTCCTGCATAAGGATTAGCTAGCACTTGTTCTAATATACCCAAAGGAATTTCATAACCAATATTTTCAGTAGGTGTTGTAGGTTGAGGGGCAACTAATGGTGGTTCCGGTCGAAGTGAAGATACCCCGAACAAACCCCTCAAATGATTGCTTTCCATATTAACAAGTGACGGCAAATTTCAGCACGTAGTATAAGTTTTTCTTTACCGATTTCCACTTACCAAGAGCATTTCACTCCCTGGCAATGGCGCTAGAAAAGATTCTTGATGACCCACAAGTATACGGGATCAATCGTAGTCCTTTTGAAAGTAAGAGTGTCGAACCCAACGAGGAGCAGAAGGAAATAATAAGCGGTTTTCAGCAAGGTAATTTCTACAAGCAGTGGAATTGTAAGTAGCAAGTAGTTTGATAGCGTGATAATTTGTAACGAGCAAGTAACGGTAACAATAGGTAAGGTGCAGCAAGGTATCCCAATCCTTTTGTGGCAAAGGACAGGCCAAAATGATCTCTTGTGATAAGCAAGGTGTTCTTGAGGGTACACGGGAATTTCATCTGGTCACTTTCATCATGTTGGTTTGATTTGTGTTTGATACTTTGATAATTTGATATGTGGGTGGACCAGTGCTAAGGTGCTATTCTTACTTGAACTAACAACCTACTTATGATTAACCCCCTCGCAAGCATCCTCAACTACGATAAAAGTATTAAGACAAAGTCTAACCATAGCATTAAACATGTGGACCCAAATCAGCCCCTTACGAAGTAGCGCATAAACTAGGGTTTAAGCTTCTGTTACTCTAGCAACCCATCATGTAATAACTACTCCACAATGCATTCCCTTATACCCAAGGATGGTGAAGTGTCATGTAGTCGATGTGCACATGACACCACTAAGGGAATCACAACATACATATCATCAAAATAGCGAACACGTATCAAATTCACATGATTACTTGCAACATGACTTCTCCCGTGACCTCAAGAAAAAGTAACTACTCGAAAATAAAATGCATGCTCTAGATAAGAGGGGTATTGAATAGCATAATGGATCATATAGGAATCAACTACACAAGGTAATCAACACTACCAGTCACCCACATGTACCAATCTAAGGTTCCGGTACAAAGATTGAACACAAGAGATGAACTAGGGTTTGAGAGGGGATGGTGTTCTTGAAGATGTTGGTGAAGAATGGGCTCCCCAAGATGACAGGGTTGTTGGTGATGACGATGGCTTCGATTTCCCCCTTCGGGGGGAAGTTGCCCAAGTGGAATTGCTTCGTCGGAGGGCAAAAGTGCTCGTGCCCAAGTTCTACCTCGAGATGGCGACACCTCGTCCCGAAAGCCCCCCCCCCCCCCCGCCTTAATTTTTTAGGTTTTTTGGGAATTTATACCAGAAGATGGGCTCCAGAGGTGGGCCAGGGTGAGCACCACCCACCAGGGCGCGCTTGGGGGGCCTGGCGCGCCCTGGTGGGTGTTCCTCACCTGGGGCCCCCTTCCGGTAGATTTGTGGTCCAGTATTTCTCACTATTTCCACAAAAATTCTCCGTAAAATTTGAGATTCATTGGGGATGTGCAAAATAGGTATCTCTGACATGCTTTTTTCAGGTCCTAAATTCCAGCTGTCGGTATTCTCCCTCTTTGTGTAAACCTTGCAAATTATGAGAGAAAAGGCATTAGAATTACTCCCCAAAGAATTATTATGCATAAAACATTATAAATAGCAGTAGGAAAACATGAAGCAAAATGGACGTATCACCACCTCAGGGCGCATTCAATGTGCCTGTCCTAATCCGTTGGAGTTAGGTGTTTCCCACTACCACCCCTAACAGCTGCAAGTAGTTGTAGCGTGCACTGTGCATGCATGAAAAGACCAAATTAGACATTGTGGTAACCCCTTTGGACTATAAAAGGAGTTCCAAGGCTACCTTTAGAAAGGTCGACTCTCCGTTCATTCTACACGCGTAGCTGCATCCCCAAGCATCTTTGTCGGGCAAGCGCTCTTGTACCATAAACATAAATACAATCCACCAAACACACATGACATAGGGTGTTACGCTTCCGAGCGGCCTGACCTGTCTAACCCACCGTGCATGTAGCAGACGTTGGTGCTCTTTGTGTATCCGAACTCCCTGTAGAACCACAAAAGGGGGCCTTGCCAGTCCCATAGATCGTCGCACCCCCGACACATGCCGGCTTGTCGTCAGTAAGGTTGAGCGTGCTGAGCTGGCTCGACGATGTCGGTGCAGGTGTCCGTCTTGGGTACTAACGCGTCGATCTTGCCGATGAAGATGTGGATTTTGCCCAAGGGGACCCGGTACCCATACTCGATTGAGCCGGCCTCGGAACCCCTTCTTGAGTCGTCAATGTAGAGCTTGTCACGACGGCTCTTGGTCATCTGACCAATCACGTACCCCTCGAACCTTGGGAGAGCTCCCTCCAAGAACTCAACTCCACCGTGCGATAGCCCCATGGTGGGCACCAACTGTCATGGTTTTGTCACATCAGATGTCCTCATGAGAGAACTTAGGTGTGAGGCCATCGCAACAAGGTGGCGACCTGAAGAGGTTGATCGGGAATGAGAGACAAGGGTTTACCAAGGTTCGGCCCCTCCGATGGAGGTAAAAGCCTATGTCCTACTTTGTGTATATTGATGATGATCTCGATTACAAGGGTGAGGAATCGCTAACCTAGCTTTTGAGGGTTTCTTCTTACTTGATCCTTCTTCCTCAAGGGCACACCTTTATATATACAGGTTGAGGACCAAGACTACAATAGAGTCTGTGTCATACTATGACCCGTGACCTAGTATAATTCCTACTTATCTTGTCTTACAAGTACAGAGATTTCCTTATTATGACACCCTTTAAGCCGGCCTCCTCAGCCCCGTCCATGAGCTGGCCTTTCGGGAAACTCGCCCTTTGGCCCTTTAGGCTTCTTGGATCCTCATGTGGCGGGTCCTCCTAGCTGGCCACCTTTATCTCCGTTAAGCCGCCATTGCTACCTGTCGGGTTAAACCTGTATGGCGGGTTATCCGTGGGGTACATCCCCAACACCTGCCAAACTATCCCCTTGGGGTACTTAGCTTTTGAGTCTTATGCAACATGACACTCGATACTCTTGTGCAGTCTTTGAGTTCTTTATGACTAAAGCATGTTTGAAGCCTTTGCACTTCCGTTATTCTTTTATTGCTAGCCTCTACGGTACCATGCATTGCCCACTCACACATTGAGACTTAGTGCATACTTTGTAGGTACACCCAACCCCGTGGGAGGACTTTCTCTTGTTCTCCTACACAAAAAATGCTTCATCTCCACAAAACAGCCACCATACCTACCTACATGACATTTTCATAGCCATTCTGAGAAATTCACCATGCACTACCATCATTTTACATTACATGGTCAGAGGCATGTTTTCATTTGCCTTGCATGATCATAGTATGTCTATCTCAACATTTCCATGGCTTATCCATTTTTATGTATATGCTACCTTAGATCATTGCACATACTGGTACATTGCAAGAGGCATTCGTCATATAGAGTTTCTCATGTATTCAGGTTTGAGTTATGATTGCATTTAGTTGATGTGAGTTTTATTCTACAAAGTGAGAGACAATAAAAGATGCACCACAAAGGTGCCACAAAAAAAGAGAAAGAAAGAAAAAAGAAAAAGAAAAAGTTAGGATGATGGAAGGGGCAACACCATTATCCTTTTTAGTTTGCACTTGTGCTTGAAAGTAGCACCACTTCATGCATTGTAAATTAGAAACTTTCTTGAGCTTCATATTTCATACTAGTGGGGAGCCTTCATTATAAAACTTAGCTTGTATATTTCGATGAAGAGCATCCTCAAAAGCTCGAGGTCTTCATGAGCAAGCAATTTGGATGCACCCCCACTTAGTCCATATGAGAGATTTCACATATTCATAGCTCTGTGTGCATCCTAGTTGCATGGTGATCAGTACTCCCTATTTTTTTACTTACACAAACAACAAGACCCGGCTATTTCATAGAAATAGGACGGCCCTTGGGGGCCACAGGATTTTGAGCATACAAGACAAACATCTACTTCTTATGAAAGAAGACCTGACTAACTCAACAAGATAAGCTGGCCCTTGAAATCTAGATATGTGTTCTATTTTTTACTCAAGCATAAGTACCGACTCATTATCATCATAATGACTCGGTCCTTGGGGGCTACGGCTACATCTAGTATAAATATTTTGAAGAACCAACTTACATTTTCATACTAAGTTGGCCCTTGGGGGATGAAGACATTATATAAAAGATAAGACACTAAAGTAGGAATCTTACCGCATAATTCTCCTTGAGAGCATTAATTAAGTTGATCTCACTTCCTGGCTCTCAGTTAGTCGGGCCAAGTATGGCTAATAAACATCCTCATC
Organism: Hordeum marinum; assembly: GCA_022496015.1. Classification (NCBI taxonomy): domain Eukaryota; kingdom Viridiplantae; phylum Streptophyta; class Magnoliopsida; order Poales; family Poaceae; genus Hordeum; species Hordeum marinum. The sequence goes on along the minus strand of CM039675.1, from coordinate 466,319,565 downwards.
ACCAAGCGTAGATAGATCTGGAAGTTCTAACTTGGCTTTTCCTTTGTCCAAGTTCATCGGCTCATCCTTGTCTATAATCTTGGCCAAGGTGGTGGAGATAACAGGATCTTGGATGCTCTCCTTAACAATGACAACCTTCAAAGCACTCTTTTCAGTCGGTGGAATGGTATAATCCACATGAGCTTTCGGGCTGGAAGGATGAGTCGGGCTTGGCAGTCGCGAGGATGGCTCAGTTGACATGCCTTGGGTCTCCATTGGCGTATCCATAAAAATCGACTCATCCGGTCTGTATTGGGGAACGTTGCATGGGAAACAAAAAAATCCTATGCACACGCAAGATCTATCCATGGTGATGAGCATCTACGAGAGGGAGAGTGGATCTACATACCCTTGTAGACCGCTAAGCGGGAAGCGTTAAGAAACGCGGTTGGTGTAGTCGAACGTCTTCGCGATCCAAATCGCCGAGCATCCCACAATCTCATCATGATTCGTCCCGCGATCCAATCATGATCCGTCCTGCGAATTCATCACGATCCGTCTCGCAATCTTGATCACGGTCCTTCCGATCTAGCGCTGAACGGACGGAACCTCCGCGTTCAACACACGTACAGCTTGATGACGATCTCCGCCTTCTTGATCCAGCAAGAGGGAGCAGAGAGGTAGACGAGTTCTCCGACAGCGTGACGGTGCTGCGGCGATGGTGGTGCAGCAATTCCGGCAGGGCTTCGCCTAAGCACTGTAGAAAACCGATCTAGAGGAGAAACTATGCACTAGACGAGAGGGTAGCACGTGGCTGAAAAACTTGTGCCAAAACCCTAAAACCCTCTAGTATATATAGGAGGAGAGGAGGAGGAGGCTTGGCTCCCAAGGAGCCAGCCCTTGGGTCAGCCGAACCAGGAGGGAGTCCTCCTCCTCCTCCACTTCTAGTAAGATTAGGACTCCTTCCTAATTTAGCCCTTTTGCCTTTTTCCACCTTTTTTCTTTTGGGATTTTTCTTACCAGCCGCATGGGCCCTTTGTGGGACTTCCTCCAGCCCACTAAGGGCTGGTATTCATCCTCCCACAGCCCATGTAGCCTCTTGGGTCGAAATACCCCTCCCGATGGTCTCCCGATACACTACCGGCACTCCCAATACACTACCGATGAGCCCGAAACTTTTTCGGCAACCAAAATAGGACTTCCTATATATCAATATTTACCTTCGGACCATTCCAGAGCTCCTCGTGACGTCCGGGATCTCATCCGGGACTCCTAACAACCTTCGGTAACCACCATACATAACTCTATACTACCAAAACGTCAACGAACCTTAAGTATGCAGACCCTGCAGGTTCTAGAACTATGTAGACATGACCGAGACACCTCTACGGTCAATAACCAATAGCGGGACCTAGATGCCCATATTGGTTCCTACATATTCTACGAAGATCTTTATCGGTCGAACCTCTATGTCAAGGATTCAGTTAATCCTGTATGATGTTGCTTTTGTTCTTCGGTATATTACTTGCCCGAGTTTCGATCGTCGGTATCTCCATACCTAGTTCAACCACGTTACCGACAAGTCTATTTACTCGTTCCATAATACAAGATCCCGTGACTAACACTTAGTCACATTTCTTGCAAGGATTGTTGTGATGTTGTATTACCGACTGGGCCCTGAGATACCTCTCCGTCACACAGAGTAACAAATCCCAGTCTTGATCCATGCCAACCCAACAGACACCCTCGGAGATACCTGTAGAGTACCTTTATAGTCACCCAGTTACGTTGTGACGTTTGATACACACAAGGCACTCCTCCGGTGTCAGTGAGTTGCATGATCTCATGGTCATAGGAACATATACTTGACATGCAGAAAACAGTAGCAATAAACTGACACGGTCATATGCTACGTTTGTAGTTTGGGTCTTGCCCATCCCATCATTTTCCTAATGATGTGATCCCGTTATCAAATGACATCTCATGTCAATGGCTAGGAAACCTTAACCATCTTTGATCAACGAGCTAGTCTATTAGAGGCATACTAATGGCATGGTTTTGTCTATGTATCCACACATGCATCTAAGTCTCCAATCAATACAATTATAGCATGGATAATAAACGATTATCATGAAAAAGGAAATATGATAATAACTAATTTATTATTGCCTCTAGGGCATATTTCCAACAGTCTCCCACTTGCACTGGAGTCAATAATCTAGTTCACATCACCATGTCATTCGCATTGTTATGAATCTAACACCCAATGAGTTCTGGGGCTCGATCATGATTTGCATGTGAGAGAGGTCTTATAATTAATGGGTCTGCGACATTCAGATCCGTGTGTACTTTGAAAATCTCTATGTCAAACTATAAACACATCTACCACACTCCACTTGGTACTATTCCAAATGGCTGCTCCACTATACGTATCCAGATTGCTACTACGAGTCATCCGGATTGGTGTTAAAGCTTGCATCGACGTAACTCTTTACGGCGAACTCTTTATCACCTCCATAATCGAGAAACATCTCCTTAGTCTTTTAGTTACGAAGGATAATCTTGACCGATGTCCAGTGATCCACTCCTGGATCACTTTTGTACCCCTTGACAGACTCATGGCAAGGCACACACTAGGTGCGGTACACAACATGGCATAATAAAGAGCCTATGGCTAAGGCATAGGGGACAACGTTCATCCTTTCTCTTTCTTCTGCCGTTGTCGAGCTTTGAGTCTCATTCAACTTCACACCTTACAAATCAGGCAAGAACTCTTTCTCTGAATGATCCATTTTGAACTCTTTCAAAATCTTGTCAAGGTATGTACTCATTGAAAGTCTCATCAAGCATCTTGATCTATCTCTATAGATCTTGATGCTCAACAATTAGGTAGCTTTATCTAGGTCTTACTTTGAAAAACTCTTTTCAAACAACCGTTTATACTTTCCAGAAATTCTACATCATTTCCGATCAACAATATGTCAACCACATATGCTTACCAGAAACTCTATAGTGCTCCCACTCACTTTATTGTAAATACAAGTTTCTCATAAACTTTGTATAGACTCAAAAACTTTGAGCACCTCATCAGAGTGTATATTCCAACTCCGAGATGCTTGCTTTAGTTCATAGAAGGATCACTGAAGCTTGCACACCTTTTAGCATCCTTAGGACTGACAAAACCTTCTGGTTGTATCTCATACAACCTTTCCTTAAGGAAGGAAACGATGTTTTGGCATCCATCTGCCAGATTTCATAATTCAAAAATGCAGCAAATACTAACATAATTCCAACAGACTTTAGCATCGCTACGAGTGAGAAAGTCTCACCGCAGTCAACTCCTTGAACTTGGCGGAAACTTCTTTGCGACAAGTCGAGCTTTATAAATGGTGACATTCACCATCAGCGTCTGTCTTCATCTTAAAGGTCCATTTGTACTCAATGACCTGCCGTCCAACGAGCAAGTCTACCAAAGTCTATACTTGGTTTTCATACATGGATCCTTTCTCGGATTTTATGGCCTCTAACCATTTGTCGGAATCCGGGCCCATCATCGCTTCTCCACAGCTCGTAGGTTCATCGTTGTCCAACAACATGACCTCCAAGACAGGGTTGTCGTACCGCTCAGGAGTAGTATACATCCTTGTCGACCTACGAGGTTCGATAGTAACTTGATCCGAAGCTTCATGATCATAATCATTTACTTCGTCTTCAAATGACGTAGGTTCCACAGAAACATCTTTCTGCGCTGCGCTACTCTCTGGTTGAAACAAAGCAAGTTCTATCTTCCTCCCACTCAATTCTTTCGAGAGAAACTTTTTCTCGGGAAAGGACCCATTTTAGCAACAAACACTTTATGCTTGGATCTGAGATAGAAGGTTCACCCAACTGTTCTTAGGGTAATCTATGAAGATGCATTTGTCCGCTTTGGGTTCGAGCTCATTAGGTGAAAACATTTTTCCACACAAGCGTCGCAGCCCCCAAACATTAAGAAATGACATCTTAGGTTTCTATCAAACCATAATTTACACGGTGTCATCTCAACGGATTTAGATGGTTCCCTATTTAAAATGAATGTAGTTGTCTCTAATGCATAACCCCAAAACTATAGTGGCAAATCGATAAGAGACATCATAGTTCGCACCATATCCAATAGAGCACGACTATGACATTCGGACACACCATCACACTATGGTGTTCCAAGTGGCGTGAGTTGTGAAACAACTTTCACATTGTCTAAAGTTGTATGCCGAACTCGTAACTTAGATATTCACCTCCACGATCATATTGCAGACATTTTTATCTTCTTGTCACGATGATCTTTAAACTTCACTCTGAATTTGCTTGAACCTTTCAAACGATTCAGACTTGTATTTCATTAAGTAAATATACACTATATCTACTCAAATCATTAGTGAAGGTAAGAAAATAATTGTAACCACCGCACGCTACAAGACTCATTGGATTGCATACATCAACATGTATCATTTCCAATAAATCACTTGCCGCTCCATCAAACCGAAAAATGGGGTCCTTAGTCATCTTGCCCAAGAAGCATGGTTCGCATGTCTCAACCGATTCAAAATCGAATGAGTCCAAAGAACCATCAGCATGGAGTTTCTTCATGCGATTTATACCAATATGACATTTAGCGGCAGTGCCACAAGTATGTGGTACTATCATTATTAACTTTGTATCTTTTGGCATCAATGTTATGAACATGTGTATTACTAAGATCAAGATACAACAAACCATTCTCACTGGGTGCATGACCATTGAAGGTATTATTCATGTAACAGAATAACCATTATTCTCCAACTTAAATGAATAACAGTGTTGCAACAAACACGATCTAATCACGTTCATGCTCAAGGCAAAACACCAAATAACATTTATTTAGGTTTGTCACTAATCCCGAAGGTAGAGAGAGCGTGCGATGTTGATCACATCAACCTTGGAGACATTTCCAACACACATCGTCAACTTACCCTTAGCTAGTTCTCCGTTTATTCCGTAGCTTTTATTTCGAGTTACGAACATTTAGCAACCGAAGTGGTATCCAATACCCAGGTGCTACTAGGAGTACTAGCAAGGTACACATCAATAACACGTATATCAAATATACTTTTGTCGATGTTGCCAGCCTTCTTATCTACCAAGTATCTAGGGTTGTTCCGCTTCAGTGACCGCTCTCCTCATAATAGAAGCACTTAGTCTCGGGATTGGGTTCAACTTTGGTGTGCTTCACTGGAATAGCAACTAACTTGCCATCCATGAAGTTTCCCTCCTTGCCCTTGCCCTTCTCAAAACTATTGGTTTTACTAACCATCAACACTTGATGCTCCTTCTTGATTTCTATATTCGTGGTGTCAAACATCGCGAACAGCTCAGGGATCATTAATTCTATCCCTGGCATTTTATAGTTCATCACCAAGTTCTAGTAGCTTAGTGACAATGACTTGGAGAACTATATCAATCACTATCTTATCTGGAAGATTAACTCCCACTCGATTCAAGCGATTGTAGCACCCAGACAACCTGAGCACATGCTCAACGATTGAGCTATTCTCCTTCATCTTGTAGACAAAGAATCTTGTTGGATATCTCATATCTCACAACACGGCCACGAGCCTGAGATCCTAATTTCAGCTCTTAGAACATCTCATATGTTCCGTGACGTTCAAAACGTTTCGGAGCCTCAATTCTAAGCCGTAATGCATGACGCACTAAACTATCAAGTAGTCATCAGAACGTGCCTATGAGATGTTCACAACATCTACAGACGACACTAGAGGGGTTGGCGCACGGAGCGATGCATTAAGGACATAAGCCTTATGTGCAGCAATGAGGACAATCCTTAAATCACGGACCCAGTCCGCAATATTGCTACCATCATCTTTCAACTCTATTTCTCTAGGAACATATAAAAATTCAAGGGAGCTACAGCGCGAGCAAGTAATCTACAACATAATTTGCAAAGACACTATTGACTATGTTCATGATAATGAGTTCAATTAATCATATTACTGAAGAACTCCCACTCAAATTGACATCCCTCCGGTCATTTGAGTGATACATGATCCAAATTCACCAACTCAAGTCCGATCATCACGTGAGTTGAGGTGGTTTCAATGGTGAACATCATCATGTTGATCATATATACTATATGACTCATGTTCGACCTTTCGGTCTCTTGTGTTCCGAGGCCATGTCTGTACATGCTAGGCTCGTCAAGTTTAACCCGAGTGTTCTGCATGTGCATCACTGGCTTGCACCCGTTGCATGTGAATGTAGAGTCTATCACACCCGATCATCACGTGGTGTCTCGACACGACGAACTTTCGCAACGGTGCACACTCGGGGAGAACACAATTTATCTTGAAATTAAGTGAGGGATCACCTTATAATGCTACCGTCATCCTAAGCAAAACAAGGTGCATAAAAGGATTAACATCACATGCAAATCATAAGTGACATGATATGGCCATGAACTTGTGCTTTTGATCTCCATCTAGAAAGCACCGGCATGATCTCCATCATCACCGGCATGACACCATGATCTCCATCATTTTGATCTCCATCAACATGTCGCCATCGGGGTTGTCACGCCCACCATGCTTCTACAACTATTGCTACCATTTAGCGATAAAGTAAAGCATTACCTAGCGCGTAATGATTGACACGCAGGTCGTACAATAATTAATGACAAACCTATGGCTCCTGCCGGTTGCCGTACTCATCGACATGCAAGTCGTGATATTCTATACAAAACATGATCATCTCATACACCACATATATCTCATCATGTAATTGGCCATATCACATCACAACATACCCTGCAAAAACAAGTTAGACGTCCTCTAATTGTTATTGCATGTTTTACGTGGCTGCTACGGGTATCTAGCAAGAACAATTCTCACCTACGCAAAAACCACAAAGGTGATACATAAGTTGATGGAACCGCCTTTGTCGAATACGATCAAACTAAAGTAGGAGAAACAGACACCTTCCGGCCATCTTTGTGCAACGAGGTTACACGTCAGTCGATGGAACCGGTCTCTCGTAAGCGTACGAGTAAGGTTGGTCCAGCACGCTTCATCTCACAATACCGCTGAACCAAAACACGACCAAGGGAGGAAGCAATCTAAGCATCAACGCCCACAAACTCTTTGTGTTCTACTCGAGATCTCATCTATACATAGACCTAGCTCTGATACCACTATTCGGGAACGTTGCATGGGAAACAAAAAAATTCTTACGCACACGCAAGATCTATCCATGATGATGAGCATCTACGAGAGGGAGAGTGGATCTACATACCCTTGTAGATCGCTAAGCGGGAAGCGTTAAGAAACGCAGTTGGTGTAGTCGAACGTCTTCACGATCCAAATCGCCGAGCGTCCCACGATCTCATCACGATCCGTCCCGCGATCCAATCACGATCCGTCCTGCGAATTCATTACGATCTGTCCCGCGATCTCATCACAATCCGTCTCACGATCTCATCATGATCCGTCTCGCAATCTTCATCACGGTCCCTCCGATCTAGCGCCGAACGGACGGCACCTCCGCGTTCAGCACACGTACAACTTGATGACGATCTCAGCCTTCTTGATCCAGCAAGAGGGAGCGGAGAGGTAGACGTGTTCTCCTGCAGCGTGACGGTGCTGTGGCGATGATGGTGGAGCAATTCCGGCAGGGCTTCGCCTAAGCACTTTAGAAAATCGATCTAGAGGAGAAACTATGCACTAGAGGAGAGGGTAGCACGTGGCTGAAAAACTTGTGCCAAAACCCTAAAACCCTCTAGTATATATAGGAGGATAGGAGGAGGAGGCTTGGCTCCCAAGGAGCCAACCCTTGGGTCGGCCGAATCAGGAGGGAGGAGTCCTCCTCCTCCACTCCTAGTAGGATTAGGACTCCTTCCTAATTTAGCCCTTTTGCCTTTTTCCACCATTTTCCTTTTGGGATTTTTCTTACCAGCCGCATGGGACCTTTGTGGGACTTCCTACAGCCCACTAAGGGCTGGTATTCATCCTCTCACAGCCCATTTAGCCTCTTGGGTCGAAATACCCCTCCCGATGGTCTCCCGATACACTATCGGCACTCCCGGTACACTACCGATGAGCCCGAAACTTTTCCAGCGACCAAAATAGGACTTCCTATATATCAATCTTTACCTCCGAACCATTCCACAGCTTCTCGTGGCGTCCGAGTTCTCATTCGGGCCTCCGAACAACCTTCGGTAACCACCATACATAACTCTATACTACCGAAACGTCACCGAACCTTAAGTGTGCAGACCCATATTGGTTCCTTTTGTTCTTCGGTATGTTACTTGCCCATAGTGGGAACCTTAAGTGCCCGGGGTTCGAGAACTATGTAGACATGACCGAGACACCTCTACAGTCAATAACCAATAGTGGGACCTGGATGCCCATATTAGTTCCTACATATTCTACGTAGATCTTTATCAGTCGAACCTCTATGTCAAGGATTAAGTTAATCTCGTATGATGTTCCTTTTGTTCTTCGGTATGTTACTTGCCCGAGATTCGATCATCGGTATCTCCATACCTAGTTCAACCTCGTTACTAGCAAGTCTCTTTACTCGTTCCATAATACAAGATCACGTGACTAACACACGTGACTAACACTTAGTCACATTGCTTGCAAGGCTTGTTGTGATGTTGTATTACCGAGTGGGCCCTGAGATACCTCTCCGTCACACGGAGTAACAAATCCCTATCTTGATCCATGCTAACCCTACAGACACCCTCGGAGATACCTGTAGAGTACCTTTATAGTCACCCAGTTATGTTGCGACGTTTGATACACACAAGGCACTCCTCCGATGTCAGTGAGTTGCATGATATCATGGTCATAGGAACAGATACTTGACATGCAGAAAACAGTGAGTTGCATCTACATGTGAAGCGGAGTGCATAGCCGCTTCGGAAGCAGCAAAGGAAGGAGTCTGGATGAACGAGTTGATCACCGACCTAGGAGTAATTCCAAGTGCATCAGGCCCGATGACTCTATTCTGTGACAACACTCGAGCTATTGCGCTTGCGAAGGAGCACAGGTTTCACAAGAAGACAAGACACATCAAGTGCCGCTTCAACTCAATCCGTGATTACATTCAGGAGGGAGATATAGATATTTGTAAAGTGCATACGGATCTGAATGTTGCACATCCGTTGACTAAACCTCTCTCACGAGCAAAACATGATCAACACCAGTATGCTATGGGTGTACGATTCATCACAATGTAAATAGATTATTGACTCTAGTGCAAGTGGGAGACTGTTGGAAATATTCCCTACGGGCAATAATAAAATGGTTATTATTGTATTTCCTAGTTCATGACAATTGTCTATAGTTCATGCTATAATTGTGTTAACCGGAAACTGTAATACATGTGTGAATACATAGACCACAACATGTCCCTAGTGAGCCTCTAGTTGACTAGCTTGTTGATCAATAGATGGTCACGGTTTCATGACCATGGACATTGGATGTCGTTGATAACGGGATCACATCATTAGGAGAATGATGGGATGGACAAGACCCAATCCTAAGCATAGCACAAGATCGTGTAGTTCGTTTGCTAAAGCTTTTCAATGTCAAGTATCGTTTCCTTAGACCATGAGATTGTGCAACTCCTGGATACCGTAGGAATGCTTTGGGTGTGCCAAACGTCACAACGTAACTGGGTGACTATAAAGGTGCACTACGGGTATCTCCAAAAGTGTCTGTTGGGTTGGCACGAATCGAGACTGGGATTTGTCACTCCGTGTGATGGAGAGGTATCTCTGGGCCCACTTGGTAAGACATCATCATAATAAGCTCAATGTGACTAAGGAGATACTCATGGGATGATGTATTACGGAACGACTAAAGAGACTTGCCGGTAACGAGATTGAACAAGGTATAGAGATACCGACGATCGAATCTTGGGCAAGTATCATACGGATAAACAAAGGGAATTGTATACGGGATTCATTGAATCCCAGACATCGTGGTTCATCTGATGAGATCATCGTGGAGCATGTGGGAGCTAACATGGGTATCCAGATCCCGTTGTTGGTTATTGACCGGAGAGGTGTCTTGGTCATGTCTACATGTCTCCCGAACCCGTAGGGTCTACACACTTAAGGTTCGATGACGCTAGGGTTATAGGGAAATGGTATACGTGATTACCGAAGGTTTTTCGGAGTCCCGGATGAGATCCCGGATGTCACTAGGAGCTTCGGAATGGTCCGGAGGTAAAGATTGATATATAGGTAGTCCAGTTTTGGTCACCGGAAAGTTTTCGGGCTCATCGGTAGTGTACCGGGAGTGCCGGGAGGGTGCCGGAGGACCCCAGGAGGGGTGTGACGACCATAGGACTTCATGGGCCCTTAGAGGAGGTGTGCCAACCCTTTTTGGGCTGGCCAAGACCTTCTAGAAAGGACCATGCGGCTGGAGATAAGAGATAGGTCTGAAAAGGATTCAAAAGGAAGAGATCCACCTCCCTTGTGGGACGTCGACTCCTCCCTAGGGTCGGCCGAACCTCTCCTCCTTGGAGGAGGGGCCAAGGCAGCCCTCCCTCTCCCTCCTCCTATATATATGCAAGGGTTTGGGCTGTTTTTAGACACGACTTCTCTCTCTCTCGGCGCAGCCCTACCCTTCCTCTTCCTCGTTCTCCGTAGCGCTTGGCGAAGCCCTGCCGGAGTTCACGTAGGTCCACCGTCACCACGCCGTCGTGCTGCCGGAGCAATCCCTCGACCTCTCCTTCCTACTTGCTGGATCAAGGCGTAGGATACGTCATCGGGCTGCACGTGTGTTGAATGCGGAGGCGCCGTTGTTCGGCGCAGAGATCGGAATCCACTACGATCTGAATCGCTGCGAGTACGACTCCACCAACCGTGTTCTTGTAACGCTTCCGCTTAGCGATCTTCAAAGGTATGAAGATGCAATATCTCCCCACTCGTTGCTGGTTTCTCCATAGATAGATCTTGGTGATACGTAGGAATTTTTTTGATTTACTACTACGTCTCCCAACAGTGGCATCATGAGGTAGGTCTATGCGTAGAATCTATGCATGAGTAGAACACAAGTTGTTGTGGGCGTCGATTTTGTTAATATGCTTACCACTACTAGTCTTATCTTGATTCGGCGGTATTATGGGATGAAGCAGCCCGGACCGACTTTACACGTACGCTTACGTGAGACTGGTTTCACCGCCTGACATGCACTTGTTGCATAAGGTGGCTAGCGGGTGTCTGTCTCTCCCACCTTAGTCGGATTGGATTCGATGAAAAGGGTCCTTATGAAGGGTAAATAGCAATTGGCATATCACGTTGTGGTTTTGGCGTAGGTAAGAAACGTTCTTGCTAGAAACCTATAGCAACCACGTAAAAACTTGCAACTACAAATTAGAGGATGTCTAACTTGTTTTTGCAGCATATGCCTTGTGATGTGATATGGCCAAAGGATGTGATGTGATGCATTGTGATGTGTGAGATTGATCATGTTCTTGTAATAGGATTCACGACTTGCATGCCGATGAGTATGACAACCGGCAGGAGCCATAGGAGTTGTCTTATTTTATTGTATGACCTGCGTGTCAATCATAAACGCCATGTAATTACTTTACTTTATTGCTAAACGTTAGCCATAATAGTAGAAGTAATAGTTGGCAAGACAACTTCATGGAGACACAATGATGGAGATCATGGTGTCGTGCCGGTGACAGTGATGATCATGGTGCCCCAAAGATGGAGATCAAAGGAGCAAGATGATATTGGCCATATCATGTCACTATATTGATTGCATGTGATGTTTATCATGTATACATCTTATTTCCTTAGAACGACGGTAGTAAATAAGATGATCTCTCAAGAAAATTTCAAGAAAAGTGTTCACCCTAATTGTGCACCATTGCTAAGGATTGTTGTTCCGAAGCACCACGTGATGATCGGGTGTGATAGGCTCTAACGTTCGCATACAACGGGTGTAAGCCAGATTTACACATGCGGAACACTTAGGTTGACTTGACAAGCCTAGCATGTACAGACATGGCCTCGGAACACGGAAGACCGAAAGGTTGAACATGAGTCGTATAGAAGATACGATCAACATGGAGATGTTCACCATGGATGACTAGTCCGTCTCATGTGATGATCGGACACGGGCTAGTTGACATGGATCATGTGTCACTTGGATGACTAGAGAGATGTCTATCTAAGTGGGAGTTCATTAAATAATTTGATTATGTGAACTTAATTATCATGAACTTAGTCTAAAATAGTCTTTACAATCTATATTGTAGATCCAATGGCCAACGCGAATGTCACCCTAAACTTCAACGCGTTCCTAGAGAAAACCAAGCTGAAAGATGATGGAAGCAACTATGCGGACTGGGTCCGTGGCTTGAGGATCATCCTCATAGCTTCCAAGAAATTATATGTCCTTGATGCACCACTAGGTGACCCACCCCTTCTCCCAGCAGAGCAAGACATTGCGAACGCTTGGCATTCTCGCTGCGATGATTACTCCCTTGTTCAGTGCGGCATGCTTTACAGTTTAGAACCAGGGCTCCAAAAGCGTTTTGAGCAACATGGAGCATATGAGATGTTCCAAGAGCTGAAACTGGTTTTCCAAGCTCATGCCCGGGCCGAGAGATATGACGTCTCCGACAAGTTCTTCGGCTGTAAGATGGAGGAGAATAGTTCTATCAGTGAGCACATCCTCAAGATGTCTGGGCTACACAACCGCTTGACTCGGCTGGGAGTTAATCTCCCGGATGACTCGGTCATTGACAGAATCCTCCAGTCGCTTCCACCTAGCTACAAGAGCTTTGTGATGAACTACAACATGCAAGGGATGGAGAAGTCCATTCCTGAGTTGTACTCGATGCTGAAATCAGCAGAGGTCGAGATCAAAAAGGAGCATCAAGTGTTGATGGTGAATAAGACCACTAGTTTCAAGAAAGGCAAGGGTAAGAAGAACTTCAAGAAGGACGGCAAAGCTGTTGCCGCGCCCGGTAAACAAGTTGCCGGGAAAAGAAGAACAAGAATGGACCCAAGCCTGAGACTGAGTGTTTTTATTGCAAGGGTACCGGTCACTGGAAGCGGAACTGCCCCAAGTACTTAGCGGATCAGAAGGATGGCAACATTAAAGGTATATGTGATATACTTGTTATTGATGTGTACCTAACCAGCGCTCGTAGTAGCTCCTGGGTATTTGATACCGGTGCAGTTGCTCACATTTGTAACTCCAAGCAGGAGCTGTGGAATAAGCGGAGGCTGGCAAAGGACGAGGTGACGATGCACGCCGGGAATGGTTCCAAGGTTGATGTGATCGCCGTCGGCACGCTTCCTCTACATCTACCTTCGGGATTAGTGTTAAACCTTAATAATTGTTATTTAGTACCAGCTTTGAGCATGAACATTGTATCTGGATCTCGCTTAATGCGAGATGGCTACTCATTTAAATCTGAGAATAATGGTTGTTCTATTTATATGAGAGAAATGTTTTATGGTCATGCCCCGCTGGTCAATGGTTTATTTTTTATGAATCTTGAACGTGATGTTACACATGTCCATAGTGTGAGTACCAAAAAGTTTAAGGTTGATAACGATAGTCCCACTTACATGTGGCACTGCCGCCTTGGTCATATTGGTGTCAAACGCATGAAGAAGCTCCATACTGATGGACTTTTGGAGTCTCTTGATTTTGAATCATTTGACACGTGCGAACCATGCCTCATGAGCAAGATGACCAAGACTCCGTTCTCCGGAACAATGGAGCGAGCAACTGACTTGTTGGAAATAATACATACCGATGTATGCGGTCCAATGAGTGTCGAGGCTCGTGGTGGCTACCGTTATGTTCTCACCCTCACTGATGACTTGAGTAGATATGGGTATGTCTACTTAATGAAACATAAGTCTAAAACTTTTGAAAGGTTCAAGGAATTTCAGAGTGAGGTAGAGAATCAACGTGATAGGAAAATAAAGTGCCTATGATCTGATCGTGGCGGAGAATATTTAAGTCACGAGTTTGGCACGCACCTAAGGAAATGTGGAATTGTTTCACAACTCATGCCGCCTGGCACACCTCAGCGAAATGGTGTGTCTGAACGTCGTAATCTCACTCTAGTAGATATGGTACGATATATGATGTCTCTTACCGACTTACCGCTATCATTTTGGGGATATGCATTAGAGACTGCCACATTCACTTTAAATAGGGCACCGTCAAAATCCGTTGAGACGACACCGTATGAATTATGGTTTGGAAAGAAACCTAAGATGTCGTTTCTAAAAGTTTGGGGATGCGATGCTTATGTGAAGAAACTTCAACTTGAGAAGCTCGAACCCAAAGCGGAAAAGTGCGTCTTCATAGGATATCCCAAAGAGACTATTGGGTATACCTTCTACCTACGATCCGAGGGCAAAGTCTTTGTTGCCAAGAATGGATCCTTTCTCGAGAAAGAGTTTCTCTCGAAAGAAGTAAGTGGGAGGAAAATAGAACTTGATGAGGTAATTGTACCTCCACTCGAACCGGAGAGTAGCGCAACACAGGAAGTTGTTTCTGTGGAGCCTACACCGGCTGGAGAGGAAGTTAATGATGATGATGATGAAACTTCAGATCAAGTTACTATTGAACGTCGAAGGTCCACTAGGACACGTTCCGCACCAGAGTGGTACGGCAACCCTGTCCTAGAGATCGTGTTGTTAGACAAGGGTGAACCTTCGAACTATGAAGAAGCGATGGCGGGCCTGGATTCCAACAAATGGCTTGAAGCCATGAAATCCGAGATAGGATCCATGTATGAGAACAAAGTGTGGACTTTGATGGACTTGCCTAATGATAAGTGAGCCATTGAAAATAAATGGATCTTTAACAAGAAGACTGACGCGGATGGTAATGTGACCGTCTATAAGGCTAGGCTTGTCGCTAAGGGTTATCGACAAGTACAAGGAGTTGACTACGATAAGACTTTCTCAGCCGTAGCGATGCTGAAGTCTGTCCGAATCATGTTAGCAATTGCCGCATTTTATGATTATGAGATCTGGCAAATGGACGTCAAAACGGCATTCCTTAATGGTTTCCTTAAGGAAGAACTGTATATGATGCAGTCGGAAGGTTTTGTCGATCCTAAAGATGCTAACAAGGTATGCAAGCTCCAGCGCTCCATCTATGCGCTGGTGCAAGCATCTTGGAGTTGGAACATTCGCTTTAATGAAGTGATTAAAGCGTTTGGATTTGTACAGGTTTATGGAGAACCCTGTATTTACAAGAAAGTGAGTGGGAGCTCTATAGCATTTCTCGTATTATACGTGGATGACATACTGATAATGGGAAATGATATAGAACTCTTGGAAAGTATAAAGGCCTACTTGAATAAGTGTTTTTCAATGAAGGACCTTGGAGAAGCTGCTTACATATTAGGTATTAAGATCTATAGAGATAGATCGAGACGCCTCATATGTCTTTCACAAAGCACATACCTTGACAAGATATTGAAGAAGTTCAATATGGATCAGTCAAAGAAGGGGTTCTTGCCTGTGTTACAAGGTGTGAGATTGAGTACGACTCAGTGCCCGACCACGGCAAAGGATAGAGAAGAGATGAGTGTCATCCCCTATGCTTCAGCCATAGGCTCTATTATGTATGTCATGCTGTGTACCAGACCTGATGTGAACCTTGCCATAAGTTTGGTAGGGAGGTACCAAAGTGATCCCGGAGCGGAACACTGGAGAACAGTCAAGAAAATCCTGAAGTACCTGAAAAGGACAAAGGACATGTTTCTCCTATATGGAGGTGCCGAAGAGCTCATCGTAAAGGGTTACGTTGACGCTAGCTTCGACACAGATCCGGACGACTCCAAGTCGCAAACCGGATAAGTGTATGTTTTGAACGGAGGGGCAGTCGGCTGGTGCAGCAGCAAGCAAAGCGTTGTGGCAGCATCTACATGTGAAGCGGAGTACATAGCTGCTTCGGAATCAGCAAAGGAAGGAGTTTGGATGAAGGATTTAATCACCGACCTAGGAGTAATTCCAAGTGCGTCGGGCCCGATGACTCTATTCTGTGACAACACTGGAGCTATTGCCCTTGCGAAGGAGCCCAGGTTTCACAAGAAGACAAGACACGTCAAGCGCCGCTTCAACTCCATCCGTGATTACATTCAGGAGGGAGATATAGATATTTGTAAAGTGCATACGGATCTGAATGTTGCAGATCCGTTGACTAAACCTCTCTCACGAGCAAAACATGATCAGCACCAGAATGCTATGGGTGTATGATTCATCACAATGTAACTAGATTATAGACTCTAGTGCAAGTGGGAGACTGTTGGAAATATGCCCTAGAGGCAATAATAAAATGGTTATTATTGTATTTCCTAGTTCATGATAATTGTCTATTGTTCATGCTATAATTGTGTTAACCGGAAACCATAATACATGTGTGAATACATAGACCACAACATGTCCCTAGTGAGCCTCTAGTTGACTAGCTCGTTGATCAATAGATGGTCACGGTTTCATGACCATGGACATTGGATGTCGTTGATAACGGGATCACATCATTAGGAGAATGATGTGATGGACAAGACCCAATCCTAAGCATAGCACAAGATCGTGTAGTTCGTTTGCTAAAGCTTTTCAATGTCAAGTATCGTTTCCTTAGACCATGAGATTGTGCAACTCCCGGATACCGTAGGAATGCTTTGGGTGTGCCAAACGTCACAACGTAACTGGGTGACTATAAAGGTGCACTACGGGTATCTCCAAAAGTGTCTGTTGGGTTGGCACGAATCGAGACTGGGATTTGTCACTCCGTGTGATGGAGAGGTATCTCTAGGCCCACTTGGTAAGACATCATCATAATAAGCTCAATGTGACTAAGGAGTTAGTCATGGGATGATGTATTATGGAACGACTAAAGAGACTTGCCGGTAACGAGATTGAACAAGGTATAGAGATACCGACGATCGAATCTTGGGCAAGTATCATACGGATAAACAAAGGGAATTGTATACGGGATTCATTGAATCCCAGACATCGTGGTTCATCTGATGAGATCATCGTGGAGCATGTGAGAGCTAACATGGGTATCCAGATCCCGTTGTTGGTTATTGACCGGAGAGGTGTCTTGGTCATGTCTACATGTCTCCCGAACCCGTAGGGTCTACACACTTAAGGTTTGATGACGCTAGGGTTATAGGGAAATGGTATACGTGATTACCGAAGGTTTTTCGGAGTCCCGGATGAGATCCCGGACGTCACTAGGAGCTTCGGAATGGTCCGGAGGTAAAGATTGATATATAGGTAGTCCAGTCTTGGTCACCGGAAAGTTTTCGGGCTCATCGGTAGTGTACCGGGAGTGCCGGGAGGGTGCCGGAGGACCCCAGGAGGGGTGTGACGACCATAGGACTTCATGGGCCCTTAGAGGAGGTGTGCCAACCCTTTTTGGGCTGGCCAAGACCTTCTAGAAAGGCCCATGCGGCTGGAGATAAGAGATAGGTCTGAAAAGGATTCAAAAGGAAGAGATCCACCTCCCTTGTGGGAGGTCGACTCCTCCCTAGGGTCGGCCGAACCTCTCCTCCTTGGAGGAGGGGCCAAGGCAGACCTCCCTCTCCCTCCTCCTATATATATGCAAGGGTTTGGGCTGTTTTGAGACACGACTTCTCTCTCTCTCTCGGCGCAGCCCTACCCTTCCTCTTCCTCGTTCTCCGTAGCGCTTGGCGAAGCCCTGCCGGAGTTCACGTAGGTCCACCGTCACCACGCCGTCGTGCTGCCGGAGCAATCCCTCGACCTCTCCTTCCTCCTTGCTGGATCAAGGCATAGAGACGTCATTGGGCTGCACGTGTGTTGAACGTGGAGGCGCCGTTGTTCGGCGCAGAGATCGGAATCCATCGCGATCTGAATCGCTGCGAGTACGACTCCACCAACTGTGTTCTTGTAACGCTTCCGCTTAGCAATCTTCAAAGGTATGAAGATGCAATCTCTCCCCCCTCGTTGTTGGTTTCTCCATAGATAGATCTTGGTGATATTTAGGAAAACTTTTGATTTACTACTACGTCTCCCAACAGCTAGAGGGGTTGGCGCACCGAGCGGTGCATTAAGGACATAAGCCTTATGTGCAGCAATGAGGACAATCCTCAAATCATGGACCCAGTCCGCAATATTGCTACCATCATCTTTCAACTCTATTTCTCTAGGAACATATAAAAATTCAAGGGAGCTACAGCGCGAGCAAGTAATCTACAACATAATTTGCAAAGACACTACTGACTATGTTCATGATAATGAGTTCAATTAATCATATTACTAAAGAACTCCCACTCAAATTGACATCCCTCCGGTCATTTGAGTGATACATGATCCAAATTCACCAACTCAAATGTGATCATCACGTGAGTTGAGGTGGTTTCAATGATGAACATCATCATGTTGATCATATATACTATATGGCTCATGTTCGACCTTTCGGTCTCTTGTGTTCCGAGGCCATGTCTGTACATGCTAGGCTCGTCAAGTTTAACCCGATTGTTCTGCATGTGTAACACTGGCTTGCACCCGTTGTATGTGAACATAGAGTCTATCACACCCGATCATCACGTGGTGGCTCGACACGATGAACTTTCACAACGGTGCACACTCGGATAGAACACAATTTATCTTGAAATTAAGTGAGGGATCACCTTATAATGCTACCGTCATCCTAAGAAAAACAAGGTGCATAAAAGGATTAACATCACATGCAAATCATAAGTGACATGATATGGCCATGAACTTGTGCTTTTGATCTCCATCTAGAAAGCACCGGCATGATCTCCATCGTCACCGACATGACACCATGATCTCCATCATTTTGATCTCCATCAACATGTCGCCATCAGGGTTGTCGCTCCCACCATGCTTCTACTACTATTGCTACCATTTAGCGATAAAGTAAAGCATTACATAGCGCTTATGATTGACACGCATGTCATATAATAATTAAAGACAACCCTATGGCTCCTGCCGGTTGCCGTACTCATCGACATGCAAGTCGTGATATTCTATACAAAACATGATCATCTCATACATCACATATATCTCATCATGTAATTGGTCATATCACATCACAACATACCCTGCAAAAACAAGTTAGACGTCCTCTAATTGTTGTTGCATGTTTTACGTGGCTGCTACGGGTATCTAGCAAGAACAATTCTCACCTATGAAAAAACCACAACGGTGATACATAAGTTGCTTTTCAACCTTCTCAAGGACCGCCTTTGTCGAATACGATAGAACTAAAGTAGGAGAAACAGACACCTGCCAGCCATCTTTGTGCAACGAGGTTACACGTCAGTCGATGGAACCAGTCTCTCATAAGCGGACGAGTAAGGTTGGTCCAGGTCGCTTCATCTCACAATACCACTGAACCAAGACACGACTAAGGGAGGAAGCAATCTAAGCATTAACGCCCACAAACTCTTTGTGTTCTACTCAAGATCTCATCTATACATAGACCTAGCTCTGATACCATTGTTCGGGAACATTGCATGGGAAACAAAAAAATTCCTACGCACACACAAGATCTATCCATGGTGATGAGCATCTACAAGAGGGAGAGTGGATCTACATACCCTTATAGATTGCTAAGCGGGAAGCGTTAAGAAACGCAGTTGGTGTAGTCAAACGTCTTCGCGATCCAAATCGCCAAGCGTCCCACGATCTCATCACGATCCGCCCCACGATCCAATCACGATCCGCCCCCACGATCCAATCACGATCCATCCCGTGAATTCATCACGATCCGTCCCGCGATCTCATCACGATCCGTCTCGCAATCTTGACCACGGTCCTTCCGATCTAGCGCCGAACGGACGGCACCTCCGCGTTCAGCACACGTACAACTTGATGACGATCTCCGCCTTATTGATCCAGCAAGAGGGAGCGGAGAGGTAGACGCGTTCTCTGGCAGCGTGATGGCGCTGTGGCGATTGTGGGGGAGCAATTCCGGCAGGGCTTCGCCTAAGCACTGCAAAAAACTGATCTAGAGGAGAAACTATGCACTAGAGGAGAGGGTAGCACGTGGCTGAAAAACTTGTGCCAAAACCCTAAAACCCTCTAGTATATATAGGAGGAGAGGAGGAGGAGTCTTGTCTCCCAAGGATACAGCCCTTGGGTCGGCCGAACTAGGAGGGAGGAGTCCTCCTCCTCCACTCCTAGTAGGATTAGGACTCCTTCCTAATTTAGCCCTTTTGCCTTTTTCCACCTTTTTCCTTTTGGGATTTTTCTTACCAGACGCATGGGCCCTTTGTAGGACTTACTCCAGCCCACTAAGGGCTGGTATTCATCCTCTCACAACCCATTTAGCCTCTTGGGTCGAAATACCCCTCCCGATGGTCTCCCGGTACACTACCGGCACTCCCGGTACACTACCGATGAGCCCGAAACTTTTCCAGCGACCAAAATAGGACTTCCTATATATCAATCTTTACCTCCGGACCATTCCGGAGCTCCTCGTGACGTCCGGGATCTCATCCGGGACTCCTAACAACCTTCGGTAACCACCATACATAACTCTATACTACCGAAACGTCACCGAACCTTAAGTGTGCAGACCCTGCGGGTTCGAGAACTATGTAGACATGACCGAGACACCTCTACATTCAATAACCAATAGAGGGACCTGGATGCCCATATTGGTTCCTACATATTCTACGAAGATCTTTATTGGTCGAACCTCTATGTCAAGGATTAAGTTAATCTCGTATGATGTTCCTTTTGTTCTTCGGTATAGTGAGTTGCATGATATCATGGTCATAGGAATAGATACTTGACATGCAGAAAATAGTAGCAATAAACTGACATGATCATATGCTACGTTTGTAGTTTGGGTCTTGTCCATCCCATCATTCTCCTAATGATGTGATCCCGTTATCAAATGACATCTCATGTCAATGGCTAGGAAACCTTAACCATCTTTGATCAACGAGCTAGTCTATTAGAGGCATACTAGGGACATGGTTTTGTCTATGTATCCACACATGCATGTAAGTCTCCGATCAATACAATTATAGCATGGATAATAAACGATTATCATGAACAAGGAAATATGATAATAACTAATTTATTATTGCCTATAGGGCATATTTCCAATAGTCTGGACATCTCAATGTTGGCTGCCAACTCAACCCTAGCCTCTGAGTTATTTTCTCCAGAAGGATCAACCTCGGTGCTTGTCTCTTTTGGTGCGGGGTTCGGAATGTCTTGGCCTGCAACACCCGAAGATGACCCGGCGACATGCTTTGACAAAATATCTTTGGCCCAATAGTTGCCATAAATCAATCATTACGCTAAGGAAAAATACAATCCATGGCTAAAATACATAAATCGATACAAATTCAAGACTTACCCGCGATTGACATTAAAAGCGAGAAATTGTGTTACCGCTGAGTCGCCCGAAGCAAAGGATATCCTGGTAAAGTGAGTTTGAAGGACTAAGTGGTTGCTTAAAGAGACTGGCTCTAGGACGAGAGGCGGTTGGACTATGTGGCACCTCAACACGTGGGCTGCGAGCCGGCGGCGAGTGCGACAAACGTGTCTAACTCGCTCGAATTAATTCGGGTCTTGCGCTTTGATTGGCCGGCGAATTGAGATTTCTTCAAAATAAAATTGGGATCTAAGTAAGCATCTGGATGTGAAAACTTAACCTTCCAGACGGCTTGCCTTGGTTTTCTTGGGATAAATGTTTCTGAGGACCTGGAGGAAATTCGAATTACCTCAACATCGCCGGCTTCACTAGACTCCGAGTCATCCTGAGAAGGTGTGTCAGCGAGTTCAATGGACAGATGACCAAGTGAGTCAAGTTCTACCTCAGATTCCACTCCTGAAGACGAAACTTGAGCCGTTTCTTGAGCCGTTTCTCGAGTCGTTTCCTTCATCCGCTTGAAGAAGGAGCAGCAGCTTTTGAAGAAGCCTTCCACAAATCAGAGTTAGCCTGCAGAAAACAAGCCAGTTAATACGCATGGGACCCCAAATGAAAGTAAAAGGAGAAGTTAATATTCAAGTTTGTACAGTCAATACTGGAGGAACTGGATTCTTCAGGTTGAATGGGGCCAGTCCAGTCAGTTTGCACTTTTCCTTTACTGGTTCGATTACTAATGTTAGTAACTCAAAGTTAAAGCTACGGAATAAATGGAGACTATCTAAGGGTGAGGTGATGATGTGTGTTGGAAGTGTTTCCAAGGTTGATGTGATCACCATCTCATGCTCCCTCTACCTTCGGGATAAGTGTTAAACCTAAATAGATGTTATTTGGTGTTTGCGTTGAGCATGAACATGATTAGATCGTGTTTATTGCAATACAATTATTCATTTAAGTCAGAGAATACTAGTTATTCTGTTTACATGAATAAAACCTTCAATGGTCATGCACCCGATGTGAATGGTTTACTGAATCTCGGTCGTAGTGATACACATGTTCATAATATTGATGCCAAAAAGGATGCAAAGTTAGTAATGATAGTACCACATACCCGTGGCACTGCCGCTAAAGGTTATATTGGTGTAAATCGCATACAGAAACTCCATGTTGATGGATCTTTGGACTCACTCGATTTCGAATCGGTCGAGACATGTGAACCATGGCTCATGGGCAAGATGACTAAGACCTCGTTTTTCGGTATGATGGAGCGGGCTAGTGACTTATTGGAAATTATACATCTTGATGTATGCGGTCCAATGAGTGTTGTAGCGTGCGGTGGATGTCATTATTTTCTTACCTTCACTGATGATTTGAGAAGATATAGTGTATGTTTACTTAATGAAACACAAGTCTGAATCGTTTGAAAAGTTCAAGCAAATTCAGAGTGAAGTTTAAGATCATCGTGACATAAAGATAAAATGTCTACGATATGATCGCGGAGGTGAATATCTGAGTTACGAGTTTGGTATACAACTTAAGACGATGTGGAAGTTGTTTCACAACTCACGCCACCCGGAACACCATAGTGTGATGGTGTGTTCGAATGTCGTAATCGTGCTCTATTGGATATGGTGCGTATTTGGTGTCTCTTATCGTTTTGCCACTATCATTTTGGGGTTATGCATTAGAGACAACTACATTCACTTTAAATAGGGCACCATCCAAGTCCGTTGAGATGACACCGTATGAAGTTTGGTTTGGCAGAAACCTAAGTTGTCATTTCTCAGAGTTTGGGAATGCGACACTTATGTCTGATAAGCTCAAACCCAAAGCGGAAAAGTGCATCTTCATAGGATACCCTAAGGAAATAGTTGGGTATACCTTCTATCTCAGATCCGAGGGCAAAGTGTTTGTTGCTAAAAACGTGTCCTTTCTCGAGAAAGAGTTTCTCTCGAAAGAATTGAGTGGGAGGAAAGTAGAACTTGATGAGGTTGTTGAACCGTCACTTCAGTTGGATAGTAGCACGACGCAGAAAGATGTTTCTGCGACACCTACACCAAGTGAAGAGGAATCAAATGATGATGATCATGAAGCTTCGGATCAAGTTACTACCAAACCTCGTAGGTCGACAAGGACTCGTACCACCCCTGAGTGGTACGTCAATCCTGTCTTGGAGGTCATGTTGTTAGACAACAGTGAACCTACGAGCTATGAAGAAGCGATGGTGGGCCCGGATTCCAACAAATGGCTAAGAGCCATGAAATCCGAGAAAGGATCCATGTATAAAAACAAAGTATGGACTTTGGTAGACTTGCCCATTGAACAGCAGGCCGTTGAGTACAAATGGACCTTTAAGAAGACAGACACTGATGGTAAATGTCACAATTTATAAAGCTCGACTTGTCGTAAAGAAGTTTCCGACAAGTTCAAGGAGTTGACTACGATGAGAACCTCTCACCCATAGAGATATTGAAGTTTGTTGGAATTATGTTAGAGGTTGCTGCATTTTTCGATTATGAAATCTGGCAGATGGATGTCCAAACATTGTTTCCTTGATGGTTTTCCTTGAGGAAAGGTTGTATGTGATACGACCAGAAGTTTTTTTTAGTCCTAAGGATGCTGAAAGGTATGCAAGCTCCAACGATCCTTCTATGGACAGGAGCAAGCATCTCGGAGTTGGAATATATGCTTTGATGAGGTGATCAAAGTTTTTGGGTTTATACAAAGTTTATGAGGAACTTGTATTTACAAGAAAGTGAGTGGGAGCACTATAGAATTTCTGATAAGTATATGTGGATGACATATGGTTGATCGGAAAGGATGTAGAATTTCTGGAAAGCATAAAGGGTTGTTTGAAAGGAGTTTTTCAAAGGAAGACCTGGAATGAAGATACTTAAATATTGGGCATCAGGATCTATAAAGATAGATCAAGATGTCTGATAAGAATTTCAATGAGTACATACCTTGACAAGATTTTGAAAGAGTTCAAAATGGATCAGTCAAAGAAAGAGTTTTGGCCTGATTTGTAAGGTGTGAAGTTGAGTGAGACTCAAAGCTCGACCATGGCAGAAGAAAGGGAATGGACGAAGGTCGTCCCCTATGCCTTAGCCATAGGCTCTATATATAGTATGCCATGTTGTGTACCGCACCTGGTGTGCGCCTTGCCATGAGTCTGTCAAGGGGTACAAAAGTGGTCCAGGAGTGGATCACTAGACAGCGGTCAAAATTATCCTTGGTAACAGGAGAACTAAGGAAATGTTTCTTGATTATGGAGGTGATAAAGAGTTCGTCATAAAGGGTTGATTTGATGAAAGCTTTGACACCAATATGGATGACTCTAAGTAGCAATCCGGATACATGTAGTGGAGAAGTCATTTGGAATAGCTCAAAGTGGAGCGTGGTAGCAACATCTACATTTAGGCATAGAAATTTGCAAAGTACACACGGATCTGAATGCCATAGACCCGTTGACTAAACCTCTTCCACGGGCTAAACATGGTCAACACCTGAACTGTATGGGTGTTAGATTCATTATAATATAAATCACATAGTGATGTGAGCTAGATTATTGACTCTAGTGCAAGTGGGAGACTGTTGGAAATATGCCCTAGAGGCAATAATAAAGTGGTTATTATTATATTTCCTTGTTCATGATAATCATTTATTATCCATGCTATAATTGCATTGATTGGAAACTCAATACATGTGTGGGTACATAGACAACACTGTGTCCTTAGTAAGCCTCTACTAAACTAGCTCGTTGATCAAAGATGGTTAAGGTTTCCTAGCCATAGACATGTGTTCTGATTTGATAACAGGATCACATCATTAGGAGAATGATGTGATGGACAAGACCCAAACTATAAACGTAGCATATGATCGTGTCAGTTTATTGCTATTATTTTCTGCATGTCAAGTATTTGTTCCTTTGACCATGAGATCATGTAACTCACTGACACCGGAGGAGTACCTTGTGTGTATAAACGTCGCAAGTAACTGGGTGATTATAAAGGTGCTCTACAGGTATCTCCGAGGGTGTCTGTTGAGTGGGCATGGATCAAGACTGGGATTTGTTACTCCGTGTGACGAAGAGGTATCTTAGGGCCCACTCGGTAATGCAACATCACAAAAAGCCTTGCAAGCAAAGTGACTAAAGAGTTAGCCACGGGATCTTGTATTACGGAACAAGTAAAGAGACTTGCCGGTAACGAGATTGAACTAGGTATGGAGATACCGATGATCGAATCTCGAGCAAGTAACATACGATGAACAAAGGGAACTACATATGGGATTAACTGAATCCTTGACATAGAGGTTCAACCGATAAAGATATTCGTAGAATATGTAGGAACCAATATGGGCATCCAGTTTCCTGCTATTAGTTATTGACCATAGAGTTGTCTCGGTCATGTCTGCATAGTTCTCGAACCCGCAGGGTCTACACACTTAACATTTGGTGACGATATAAGTATAGTTGAGTTATTATGTTGGTGTCCGAAAGTTGTTCAGAGTCCCGGAAGAGATCCCGAACATGATGAGGAGCTCCGGAATAGTCCGGAGGTAAAGATTAATATATGGGATAATAGTGTTTGGTCTCCGAAAGGGTTCTGAAATATACCGGAAGGGGTTTTGGATGTTTCCCGAAATGTTCGGGGTACAAGAACACTTTATTTGGGCCAAGGGGTAAAGCCCATGAGGCTATAGGAAGGTGCAAAAAGGAGTTTTGCGGAGGAAAGGGGCCAGATGCCAGGGACCCTGGCGTCTAGGGCTAGACGTCGATGGCCATGGAGTCTGGTCCTAGAGTCTGAGGAGGACTCTTGCCTTGCGTACCAAACCGACTTTGAGGAGGCTCTTTCTCCAAGTTTTGACCCCAGGGATCAACATATAAATAGAGGGGCAGGGCTAGCACCCAGAACACATCAAGATTTCCCCAAGCCGTGTGCCGGCAACCCCGCCCCTCTAGATTATCCTCCGTCATAGTTTTCGTTGTGCTCGATGAAGCCCTGTAGAGATTGTTCTTCACCACCACCGTCACCACGTCGTCGTGCTGTCGGAACTCATCTACTACTTCGCCCCTCTTACTGGATCAAGAAGGCGAGGACGTCATTAATATGTACGTGTGTTGAACACGGAGGTGCCGCCTATTCGGCGCTAGATCGTGATTGGATCGCAGGACGGCTTGCGATTTGGATCGCGAAGATGTTTGGCCACATCAACCGCGTTTCTTAACGCTTCTGCTTAGCGATCTACAAGGGTATGTGGATCCGATGTCTCCTCTCGTAGATGCTCATCTCCTAGATTGATCTTGGTGAAGCGTAGGATTTTTTGTTTCCCATGCAACATTCCC
Organism: Hordeum marinum; assembly: GCA_022496015.1. NCBI lineage: Eukaryota > Viridiplantae > Streptophyta > Magnoliopsida > Poales > Poaceae > Hordeum > Hordeum marinum. Next base: position 466,292,823 of record CM039675.1, on the reverse strand, counting down.
CAACACAAGGTTGATGTAGAGGACCTACGTGATCGATCCCCTCTCCGCAGGGCATCGAAACAGGGCTCCAAATGGGCACATGGCGGAACAGAGACTTGCAGCGACGAAAAAAGTGTTCCGAGAGGCTCCCTAGGGGTTGAGAAATATTAAAATTTATAGGCCAAAGAGGGGCGTCGGGAGGCGCTAGGGGGGCAGCAGACAACAAGGTGCGGCCACCCCCTAGGCGCGCCCTGATGTGTGTTGCCTCCCTCGTGCAGCCTTCGGTCTCCTCCTAAAGCTTCAGGTCTTCTTTTGGTCCAGAAAAAAACATAAAAAGTTTAGTGGCAATTAGACTTCGTTTGGTACTCTAAACCTGAAAAGCCAAAAACATGATGAAAAAACAACTAGCACTAGGCACTAGTTTAATAGGTTGGTGCTAAAAAATAATATGAATTGGTAAATAAATACCCCCAAAGCATCCTAGAATGATAATATTATAGCATTAAATAAGTAAAAGATATTGATACGTTGGAGACATATCAAGGAGCATCTTAAAATTTCTCCAAGCAATCCTCACAAATTAAAGACAGGGATCGCAACGCAAATTCCTGTTGGCTTGCCAGTTGAAAGGACGTGGATGTCGCCTAGAGGGGGGTGAATAGGCGCTTTAAAATAATTATTGTTTAGGCTTGAACAAATGCGGAATAAAACTATCGTTTAATTAGTCAAGCAAAAAACCCAAAACAACTAGGCTCACCTATGTGCACCAACAACTTATGCTAAGCAAGATAGACAACTAAGTGATAGCAAGATATATAACAAGAAAAAATATGGCTATCACAATGTAAAGTGCATAAGTAAAAGGGCTCGGGTAAGAGATAACCGAGGCACGTGGAGACGACGATGTATCCCAAAGTTCACACCCTTGCGGATGCTAATCTCCGTTCGGAGCGGTGTGGAGGCACAATGATCCCCAAGAAGCCACTAGGGCCACCGTAATCTCCTCACACCCTCGCATAATGCAAGATGTCGTGATTCCACTAAGGGACCCTTGAGGGTGGTCACCGAACCCATACAAACAAGGTTGGGGCAATCTCCACAACTTGATTGGAGGCTCCCAACGACACCACGAAGCTTCACCACAATGGATTGTGGCTCTGAGGTGACCTCAAATGCTCGGGGCAATCTCCACAACCTAATTGGAGACCCCGAAGCTTGCTCGGAGCTTTGCACCACAATGATTGAGCTCCGAGGCACCACCAACCGTCTAGGGCACCAAAGCACCCAAGAGGAACAAGCTCTAGTGTGCTCAAACACCCAAGAGTAATAGCTTCTCAACTTCTCACTTCCACGTATCACCGTGGAGAACTCAAACCTATGCACCAAATGCAATGGGAAGGGCACACGGAGTGCCCAAGTCCTTCTCTCCCAAATCCCACCAAAGCAACTAATGCTAGGGAGGGAAATGAGAGGAAGAACGAGGAAGAACACGAAGAACTCCAAGATCTAGATCCAAGGGGTTCCCCTCACTTAGAGGAGAAAGTGATTGGTGGAAATGTGGATCTAGATCTCCTCTCTCTTTTCCCTCAAGAACTAGCAAGAATCATTGGAGGGATTGAGAGTTATCAAGATCGAAGAAGGTCAATAATGGGGGAAGAACACAAGCTCAAGAGATGAGGTCCATTGGAGAAGAAGACCCCCTTTTATAGGTGGGAAAAAATCCAACCGTTATCCTCACAGCCCGCACAAAGCGGTACTACCGCTCCAAGGAGCGCTACTACCGCTAGGGCGGTAGTACCCCTTTGAAAAACTTGATTCACTTGATGTGGCGACAATGGACTTGTGAGAAGGCGATGGTCGTCGTCGCTATTCATTGTGGAGTCCATTGTGGCCACATCAAGTGAAGCATCACGGAGAGAAGGCGATGGTCGTCGTCGCTGCTAGCGGCGACACCGCATCTCCGCCTCTTGGCGTCGCCGTTTCTTACGCTGCCGCCTTCGTCTAGGGTTCTTGCTCAACCGTCGTCACCTCGTCTCACTCACGTGGATTCGTTTCACAAATTTTTAGGTATGTTTCACAAGTGCGAGACGATTATTTTGGCCCTGGGGAATGATGGTTTGGGCTGGGCTTTTTCCTGTGGCGGTTCAGAGCATCTCCAGCCATTGCACCCCCTAGGAGGCATAAAAATCGCAGCCTGGGGGCGATCCAGTAGTAGAATCGACGCTAGGGGCGGTTAGGCATCCAGCCGTCGCCCTAGGTCGCCCCAGGCGCCGATATCGTCCCATTCGCGGCCGCTTTTAGGCCCAGATAAATAGAAAAATGGCCCGATATCGACGAGAAACGACCCATATTCGGCGCGGTTCGGCGTTGAATTCTCAACATAAATAAATTTTTTATCACATAGTTCATCACAGAAAATCAAATAATTCAACAAAATAGTGCAACAACAAATAATTCAATACAAATTATATATAGTTCAACAAATAAAAACCCATATGTCATCACACGATCGAGCTAGGCGTCGCCCTTGATCCTCCATAGGTGCTCCACCAGATCCTGCTGCAGTTGATGATGCACCTGTTGTTGGGGAACGTCGCATGGGAAACAAAAAATTTCCTATGCACACGCAAACCTATCCATGGTGATGAGCATCTACGAGAGGGGGAGTGGATATACATACCCTTGTAGATCTCTAAGCGGGAAGCGTTAAGAAACGCGGTTGGTGTAGTCGAACATCTTCGCGATCCAAATCGCCGAGCGTCCCGCGATCTCATCACGATCCGACCCGCGATCCAATCACGATCCGTCCCGTGAACTCATCACGATCCGTCCCGCAATCTCATCATGATCCGTCTCATGATCTTGATCACAATCTGTCCCGCAAACTCATCACGATCCGTTCCGCGATCTCATCACGAACTGTCTCGCGATCTCGATCACGGTCCTTCCGATCTAGCGCCGAACGGACGGCACCTCCGCGTTCAGCACACGTGCAGCTTGATGACGATCTCCACCGTCTCGATCCAGCGAGAGGAGGTGGAGAGGAGAGAGAGTTCACCGGCAGCGTGACGGCGCTCCGGTGATGGTGGTGGAGTGATTCCGGCAGGGCTTCGCCTAAGCGCTGCGGAAAACCGATCTAGAGGAGAAACTGTGCACCGGTGAAACGGGTAGCACGTGGCCGGAAATTCTGTCCAAAAACCACCCAATCCACTAGTATATATAGGAGGAGAGGAGAGGAGAGGCAGCCAAGGCCTTTGGGTCGGCCGAAATAGGAGGTGGGAGCAATCCTACTTCACCTCCAATCCTAGTTGGAGTAGGATTGCCTCCTATTGGCTGATTTTCCACTTTTTGCTTTAAGACTTTCTCTCCTGCGCCATGGGCCTTTGTGGCTGTTTTCCCAGCCCACTAAGGGCTGGTTATTATTCTCTCACAGCCCATGGACCACTTGGGGTCGAAATACCCCTCCCGGAGGTCCTCCGGTACACTACCGGCACTCCCGGTACAATACCGATACTCCCGGTACACTACCGATGAGCCCGAAACTTTTCCGGAAACCAAACTGGGACTTCCTATATATGAATCTTTACCTCCGGACCATTCCGGAGCTCCTCGTGATGTCCGGGATCTCATCCGGGACTCCGAACAACCTTTGGTCACCACCATACATAACTCTACACTACCGAAACGTCACCGAACCTTAAGTGTGCAGACCCTGCGGGTTCGAGAACTATGTAGACATGACCGAGACACCTCTATGGTCAATAACCAATGGCGGGACCTGGACGTCCACATTGGTTCCTACATATTCTACGAAGATCTTTATCGGTCGAACCTCTATGTCAAGGATTCAGTTAATCCCGTATATCGTTCCCTTTGTTCTTCGGTATGTTACTTGCCCGAGATTCGATCGTCGGTATCTCCATACCTAGTTCAACCTCATTACCAGCAAGTCTCTTTACTCGTTCCGTAATACAAGATCCCGCAACTAACAATTAGTCACATTGCTTCCAAGGCTTATTGTGATGTTGCATTACCGAGTGGGCCCCGAGATACCTCTCCGTTACACGGAGTAACAAATCCCAGTCTCGATCCATGCCAACTCAACAGACACCATCGGAGATACCTGTAGAGCACCTTTATAGTCACCCAGTTACGTTGCGACGTTTGATACACACAAGGCACTCCTCCGATATCCGTGAGTTGCATGATCTCATGGTCATAGGAACATATACTTGACATGCAGAAAACAGTAGCAATAAACTGACACGATCATATGCTATGTTTGTAGTTTGGGTCTTATCCATCACATCATTCTCCTAATGATGTGATCCCATTATCAAATGACATCTCATGTCCATGGCTAGGAAACCTTAACCATCCTTTGATCAACGAGCTAGTCCATTAGAGGCATACTAGGGACATGGTTTTGTCTATGTATCCACACATGCATTTAAGTCTCCGATCAATACAATTATAGCATGGATAATAAACGATTATCATGAACAAGGAAATATGATAATAACTAATTTATTATTGCCTCTAGGGCATATTTCCAACAGTCTCCCACTTGCACTAGAGTCAATAATCTAGTTCACATCACCATGTGATTCGCATTGTTATGAATCTAACACCCAATGAGTTCTGGGGCTCGATCATGCTTTGCATGTGAGAGAGGTCTTATAGTCAACGGGTCTGCGATATTCAGATCCGTGTGTACTTTGCATATCTCTATGTCAAACCGTAAACACTGCTACCACACTCCACTTGGTACTATTTCCAAATGGCTGCTCCACTATACGTATCCAGATTGCTACTACTAGTCATCCGGATAGGTGTTAAACCTTGCATCGACGTAACTCTTTATGACGAACTCTTTATCACCTCCATAATCAAGAAACATTTCCTTAGTCCTCTGGTTACTAAGGATAATTCCGACCGCTGTCCAGTGATCCACTCATGGACCACTCTTGTACCCCTTGACAGACTCATGGCAAGGCACACATAGGTGCGGTACACAGCATGGCATAATATAGAGCCTATGGCTAAGGCATAGGGGACGACGTTCGTCCTTTCTCTTTCTTCTGCCGTTGTCGAGCTTTGAGTCTCACTCAACTTCACACCTTACAAATCAGACAAGAACTATTTCTCTGGCTGATCCATTTTGAACTCTTTCAAAATCTTGTGAAGGTATGCACTCATTGAAAGTCTCATCAAGCATCTTGATCTATCTCTATAGATTTTGATGCTCAACAATTAGGTAGCTTTATCCAGGTCTTCCTTTGAAAATCACTTTCCAAATAACCGTTTTATGCTTTCCAGAAACTCTACATTATTTCTGAACAACAATATGTCATCCACATATACTTATCAGAAATTCTATAGTGCTCCCACTCACTTTATTGCAAATACAAGTTTCTCATAAACTTTGTATAAACATCAAAACTTTGATCACCTCATCAAAGCGTATATTCCAACTCCGAGATGCTTGCTTCAGTCCATGGAAGGATCACCGAAGCTTGCACACCTTTTAGCATCCTTAGGCCTGACAAAACCTTCTGGTTGTATCACATACAACCTTTCCTCAAGTAAACCATTAAGGAAACGATGTTTTGACATCCATCTGCCAGATTTCATAATTGAAAACACAACAACTGCTAACATAATTCCAACAGACTTTTAGCATCGCTACGAGTGAGAAAGTCTCATCGTAGTCAACTCCTTGAACTTGTCACAAACATCTTTGCAACAAGTCGAGCTTTACAAATAGTGACATTCACCATCAATGTCTGTCTTCATTTTAAAGATCCATTTGTACTCAACGACCTACCGTCCAACGAGCAAGTCTACCAAAGTCTACACTTGGTTTTAATACATGGATCCTATCTCGGATTTCATGGCCTCCAACCATTTGTCGGAATCCGGGCCCATCATCACTTCTCCATAGCTCGTAGGTTCATCGTTGTCCAACAACATGACCTCCAAGACCGAGTTGTCGTACCACTTAGGAGCAGTACACATCCTTGTCGACCTACGAAGTTTGATAGTAACTTGATCCTGAAGCTTCATGATCATCATCATTAACTTCCTCTTCAACTAACGTAGGCTTCACAGTAACATCTTTCTGCGCTGCGCTACTCTCTGGTTGAACAAAGGTTTAACAACCTCATCAAGTTCCATCTTCCTCCCACTAAATTCTTTCGAGAGAAACTTTTTCTCGAGAAAGGACCCAGTTCTAGCAACAAACACTTTGCACTCGGATCTGAGATAGAAGGCATACACATCTGTTCTTAGGGTATTCTATGAAGATACATTTATCCGCTTTGGGTTCTAGCTTATTATGTGAAAACATTTTCCACACAAGCATCGCAGCCCCAAACATTAAGAAATGACAGCTTAGGTTTCTATCAAACCACAATTCACACGGTGTCATCTCAACGGATTTAGATGATGCCCTATTTAAAGTGAATGTAGTTGTCTCTAATGCATAACCCCAAAAATTATAGTAGTAAAACGATAAGAGACATCACAGTATGCACTATATCAATAGAGCATGACTATGATGTTCGGACACACCATCACACCATGGTGTTCCAGGTGGCGTTAGTTGTGAAACAAATTTCACGTTGTCTTAAGTTGTATGCCAAACTCGTAACTCAGATATTCACCTCCACGATCATATCGCGGTCATTTTTATCTTCTCGTCACGATGATCTTTAAACTTCACTCTGAATTTGCTTGAACCTTTCAAACGATTCAGACTTGTGTTTCATTAAGTAAATATACACTATATCTACTCAAATCATCAGTGAAGGTAAGAAAATAACGATATCCACTGCACGCTACAAGACTCACTAGATTGCATACATCAACATGTATCATTTCCAATGAATCACTTGCCCGCTCCATCCAATGGGGTCCTTTAGTCATCTTGCCCAAGAGGCATGGTTCGCATGTCTCAACCGATTCGAAATCGAATGAGTCCAAATATCCATCAGCATGGAGTTTCTACATGCGCTTTATACCAATATGACATTTAGCGGCAGTGCCACAAGTATGTGGTACTATCATTATTAACTTTGTATCTTTTGACATCAATGTTATGAACATGTGTAATACTACGATCAAGATTCCAACAAACCATTCTCACTGGGTGTATGACCATTGAAGGTATTATTCATGTAAACAGAATAACCATTATTCTCTAACTTAAATGAATAACCGTATTGCAATAAACATGATCTAATCATGTTCATGCTCAACGCAAAACACCAAATAACATTTATTTAGGTTCGTCACTAATCCTGAAGGTAGAGAGAGCGTGCGATGTTGATCACATCAACCTTGGAAACACTTCCAACACATATCGTCACCTCACCCTTAGCTAGTTCTCCATTTATTCCGTAGCTTTTATTTCGAGTTACTAACATTTAGCAACCGAACCGGTATCCAATACCCAGGTGCTACTAAGAGTAATAGCAAGGTACACATTAGTAACTCGTATATCAAATATACTTCTATCAATGTTGCCAGCCTTCTTATCTACCAAGTATCTAGGGTTGTTCCGCTTCAGCGACCTCTCACCTCATAATAGAAGCACTTAGTCTCGGGTTTGAGTTCAACTTTGGGTTGCTTCACTGGAGCAGCAACTGACTTGCTATCCATGAAGTTTCCCTCCTTGCTCTTGCCCTTTTCGAAACTAGTGGTTTGATTAACGATCAACACTTGACGCTCCTTCTTGATTTCTACCTTCGCGGTGTCAAACATCGCGAACAGCTCAGGGATCAATACTTCTATCCCTGGTGTATTATAGTTCATCACTAAGTTCTAGTAGCTTTAGTGACAGTGACTTGGAGAACTATATCAATCACTATCTTATCTGGAAGATCAACTCCCACTTGATTCAAGCGATTGTAGTACCCAGACAATCTGAGTACATGCTCAACGATTGAGCTATTCTCCTTCATCTTACAAGCAAAGAATCTTGTTGGAGATCTCATATCTCGCAACAAATGCACGAGCCTGAGATCACAATCTCTGCTCCTAGAACATCTCATATGTTCCGTGACGTTCAAAACGTTTTGGAGCCTCAATTCTAAGCCGTAATGCATGACGCACTAAACTATCAAGTAGTCATCGAAACGTGCCTGTTAGATGTTCACAACATCTATAGACGACGCTAGAGGGGGTGGCGCACCGAGCGGTGCATTAAGGACATAAGCCTTCTGTGCAGCAATGAGGACAATCCTCAGATCACGGACCCAGTCCGCAATTTTGCTACCAACATCTTTCAATTCTATTTCTCTAGGAACATATAAAAATACAAGGGAGCTACAGCGCGAGCTAGTAATCTACAACATAATTTGCAAAGACACTTTGACTATGTTCATGATAATGAGTTCAATTAATCATATTACTTAAGAACTCCCACTCAAATTGACATCCCTCAGATCATTCGAGTGATACATGATCCAAATTCACCAACTCAAGTCCGATCATCACGTGAGTTGAGGTGGCTGCAATGGTGAACATCATTATGTTGATCATATCTACTATATGACTCATGTTCGACCTTTCGGTCTCTCGTGTTCCGAGGCCATGTCTGTACATGCTAGGCTCGTCAAGTTTAACCCGAGTGTTCTGCGCATGCAAATCTGGCTTGCACCTGTTGTATGTGAACGTAGAGTCTATCACACCCGATCATCACGTGGTGTCTCAACACGACGAACTTTCGCAACGGTGCACACTCGGGGAGAACACGGTTCATCTTGAAATTCAAGTGAGGGATCACCTTATAATGCTACCGCCGTACTAAGCAAAACAAGGTGCATAAAAGGATTAACATCTCATGCAATTCATAAGTGACATGATATGGCCATGAACTTGTGTTTAAGATCTCCATCTTCGAAACACCGGCATGATCTCCATCGTCACCGGCACAACACCATGATCTCCATCATCTTGATCTCCATCAATGTGTTGCCATTGGGGTTGTCACGCCCTGCATGCTTCTACTACTATTGCTACCGTAGCGATAAAGTAAAGCATTACATAGCGCTTAATGATTGACACGCAGGTCATACAATAATTAAAGACAACCCTATGGCTCCTGCCGGTTGCCGTACTCATCGACATGCAAGTCGTGATAATCTATACATCACATGATCATCTCATACATCACACATATCTCATCATGTAATTGGCCATATCACATCACAACATACCCTGCAAAAACAAGTTAGACGTCCTCTAATTGTTGTTGCATATTTTACGTGGCTGCTATGGGTATCTAGCAAGAACGATTCTCACCTACGCATAAACCACAACGGTGATACACTAGTTTGCTTTTCAACCTTCTCAAGGACCGCCTTTGTCGAATCCGATCCAACTAAAGTGAGAGAAACTGTCACCCGCAAGCCATCTAGGCAACAAGTTGCGTCGAGGGAACCGGTCTCTCGTAAGCGTACGAGTAATGTTGGTCCGGGCCGCTTCATCTCACAATCCCGCTGAACCAAAATACGACCAAGGGAGGAAGCAATCTAAGCATCAACGCCCACAAACCTTTTGTGTTCTACTCGAGATCTCATCGAACCATCAACCTAGCTCATGATGCCACTGTTGGGGAACGTCGCATGGGAAACAAAAAATTTCCTACGCACACGCAAACCTATCCATGGTGCTGAGCATCTACGAGAGGGGGAGTGGATCTACATACCCTTGTAGATCGCTAAGCGGGAAGCGTTAAGAAACGCGGTTGGTGTAGTCGAACATCTTCGCGATCCAAATCGCCAAGCGTCCCGCGATCTCATCACGATCCGTCCCGCGATCCAATCACGATCCGTCCCGTGAACTCATCACGATCCGTCCCGCGATCTCATCACGATCCGTCTCACGATCTTGATCACGATCTGTCCCGCGAACTCATCACGATCCTTTCCGCGATCTCATCACGAACTGTCTCGCGATCTCGATCACGGTCCTTCCGATCTAGCGCCGAACGGACGGCACCTCCGCGTTCAGCACACGTGCAGCTTGATGACGATCTCCACCGTCTCGATCCAGCGAGAGGAGGTGGAGAGGAAAGAGAGTTTACCGTCAGCATGACGGCGCTCCGGTGATGGTGGTGGAGTGATTCCGGCAGGGCTTCGCCTAAGCGCTGCGGAAAACCGATCTAGAGGAGAAACTGTGCACCGGTGAAACGGGTAGCACGTGGCCGGAAATTCTGTCCAAAAACCACCCAATCCACTAGTATATATAGGAGGAGAGGAGAGGAGAGGCAGCCAAGGCCTTTGGGTCGGCCGAAATAGGAGGTGGGAGCAATCCTACTTCACCTCCAATCCTAGTTGGAGTAGGATTGCCTCCTATTGGCTGATTTTCCACTTTTTGCTTTAGGACTTTCTCTCCTGCGCCATGGGCCTTTGTGGCTGTTTTCCCAGCCCACTAAGGGCTGGTTATTATTCTCCCACAGCCCATGGACCTCTTGGGGTCGAAATACCCCTCCCGGAGGTCCTCCGGTACACTACCGGCACTCCCGGTACAATACCGATACTCCCGGTACACTACCGATGAGCCCGAAACTTTTTCGGAAACCAAACTGGGACTTCCTATATATGAATCTTTACCTCCGGACCATTCCGGAGCTCCTCGTGATGTCCGGGATCTCATCCGGGACTCCGAACAACCTTCGGTCACCACCATACATAACTCTACACTACCGAAACGTCACCGAACCTTAAGTGTGCAGACCCTGCGGGTTCAAGAACTATGTAGACATGACCGAGACACCTCTATGGTCAATAACCAATGGAGGGACCTGGACGTCCACATTGGTTCCTACATATTCTACGAAGATCTTTATCGGTCGAACCTCTATGTCAAGGATTCAGTTAATCCCGTATATCGTTCCCTTTGTTCTTCGGTATGTTACTTGCCCGAGATTCGATCGTCGGTTTCTCCATACCTAGTTCAACCTCATTACTAGCAAGTCTCTTTACTCGTTCCGTAATACAAGATCCCGCAACTAACAATTAGTCACATTGCTTGCAAGGCTTATTGTGATGTTGCATTACCGAGTGGGCCCCAAGATACCTCTCCGTTACACGGAGTAACAAATCCCAGTCTCGATCCATGCCAACTCAACAGACACCATCGGAGATACCTGTAGAGCACCTTTATAGTCACCCAGTTACGTTGCGACGTTTGATACACACAAGGCACTCCTCCGATATCCGTGAGTTGCATGATCTCATGGTCATAGGAACATATACTTGACATGCAGAAAACAGTAGCAATAAACTGACACGATCATATGCTATGTTTGTAGTTTGGGTCTTATCCATCACATCATTCTCCTAATGATGTGATCCCGTTATCAAATGCCATCTCATGTCCATGGCTAGGAAACCTTAACCATCCTTTGATCAACGAGCTAGTCCATTAGAGGCATACTAGGGACATGGTTTTGTCTATGTATCCACACATGCATTTAAGTCTTCGATCAATACAATTATAGCATGGATAATAAACGATTATCATGAACAAGGAAATATGATAATAACTAATTTATTATTGCCTCTAGGGCATATTTCCAACACCTGTGGGTCTCGGATCTCCTGACGCATACTGAGGTAGGTAGTCCAGGTTGTCGGTAGCTGGTGATCAACTTCGGCTAGAGGACCCTGCCTGTAGTATGGTTTAGTGTCGAACACTGGCTCTTCCTGCTCGCTCTCGATGATCATATTGTGCAAGATGACACAACAAGTCATGATCTCCCACATTTGATCTTTCGACCAGGTCTGAGCAGGGTACCGAACAACAGCAAATCGAGATTGGAGCACACCAAATGCCCGCTCGACATCCTTCCTGGAAGCCTCCTGCACCTTGGCAAAGTGGGACTTCTTGCCTCCTGGCACAACGTTTGAGATAGTCTTCACAAATGTAAACCATCTTGGATATATGCCATCAGCTAGGTAGTACCCCTTGTTGTAGTGCCGCCCATTCACCTCGAAGTTCACCGGAGGAGAATGACCTTCAACAAGCTTGGCAAAGACAGGGGAGCACTGCAGCACGTTGATGTCATTGTGAGTTCCTGGCATACCAAAGAAGGAGTGCCAAATCTAGAGGTCCTGTGTGCCCACCGCCTCAAGTACTACACTACAACCGCCTTTGGCGCCTTTGTACATCCCCTGCCAAGCAAATGGACAGTTCTTCCATTTCCAATGCATGCAGTCGATGCTTCCAAGCATCCCAGGAAATCCTCTTGCTGCATTTTGTGCTAGGATCCGAGCAGTGTCTTCCCCATTGGGTGTTCGCAAGTATTGCGGTCCAAACACTGCCACCACTGCTCGACAGAACTTGTAGAAACACTCAATGGTGGTGGACTCGGCCATGCACCCTTAGTCGTCGAGTGAATCATCAAGAGCTCCGTATGCAAGCATCCTCATCGCTGTCGTGCACTCCTGGATTGAGGTGAATCCAAGTTTGTCGGTGCAATCCTTCTTGCACTTGAAGTAGCTATCGAACTCCCGGATGGAATTCACAATCCTAAGGAAAAGCTTTCGGCTCATCCGATAACGGCGCCGAAATGTTTTGTCTCCGTGCAGTGGAGCGTCGGCGAAGTAGTCGGAGTAGAGCATGCAGTAGCCTTCAAGACAATGCCGGTTCTTTGCTTTCATCCGCCCCGGCGCCGAGCCACCTCGCCGCGGCTTTTCATTGCTTGTCAACAGGTCCGCGAGGGCGGCGAGGACCATGAGATGTTCCTCTTCCTGGACGTCGGCCTCGGCTTCCTCCTCCAGCAGTGCAGCGAGCGCTTCCTCGTCGCCCGAGTCCATTGGCGAGGCAGGCAAATTGCCGAACACCTTGCGGGCGCGGTGGGCGCGTACCTGCCGCTACACTGCCCCTCCAAGGCCGGGAAACACCGGAAAAATCACTCAGCTGGTGGCGGAGGGGCTGTCTCGGCGAAAACTCTGCTCTTTTTCCTGCAGGGATGGGCTATCTAGCGGAGGCGGGCGATGGACGACGCCGGGATTAGCCGGTTGGCGGCCGAGCAACGCGGGGGTAAGAGGCGAATCTGGAAGAAAGACTTGACTTTTCGCCTGACGGTGTGGGCCAGACGTGCTTTTCCCTTGCGCCGGAGCCTCCGAACGCCCTCAGTGCGCCGGGTGCGGCCTGCGATCGCCGAGTCCAAAAACAGGCCAAACCTACGGATTTCGGCGTCCTAGGGACGCGACTGGAGCGTTTTTTCGACGCCGACGCTAAAAAAATCGATTTAAAGACTGTTAGGGACGCGGCTGAAGATGCTCTCAAACCAAACAAGGCCTGAAGTGGATCGAGGGGATTAAATCCGTGCAAATCAAAATCCTTCTCGATCCATCCTCTCGGGGTTAGGAGGGTCTTAAAATTTCTCCAAGTAATCCGCACAAATTAAAGGCAGGGATCGCACCGCAAACTCCCGTTCGCTTCTCAGTGCTGTCCTCCCCTGCTCTCTGCCTCGCCGCCATCGCCGGTTCTAGGGTTAGCGCGTCTGTTCCCCCCTTCCCTCCGTCCTCGGGATGGCCGAGAGCACGCCGGAGCCAGCGGCCGCCCTTCTCTCCAATCTCACCGTCGCGGAGGACACGCCGGCGACGCCGGCCGCGACCGCTCTCCCCTCCGCCCCCGCGACCGCGGCGGTGGGCGCGCCGCCGCTGCCGCCGCTGCAGCTCTTCAACTCGATGACGAAGAAGAAGGAGCTCTTCGTGCCGCGCGTCGAGGGCAAGGTGGGCATGTACGTCTGCGGCGTCACGCCGTACGACTTCAGCCACGTCGGCCACGCCCGCGCCTACGTCGCCTTCGACGTCCTCTACAGGTACCTCCCTGCTCCGATCCGGTGCCCGGTCGCTGCCTAGATTTGCAATCCCAGAGATCGGTTCGCTGTGAGCCTGTAGCTTGATGCGTTTAGTTGGTGGAAATTTTGCCACTACCCAGCTGAATCTGGTGCTTCGAAATGTGTCGGGACTAGAGAGTTTAGCTTCGCGCTAGAGCCAGGTGGGCGGTTGGATGTAGGATTATTCGATCTATGCTCACAAATGGTAATTGCTCCACCAACCCTAGTGAAATGCTGTGGAATTGTGGTTTATTCATCGTGCTCTGATATGGTGTGTTAAGTACCCTTCACATGGATTTCAACAGTGTTTTATGATCATATGTTCCATTAGTTTTTGGAATATGATTATGCGTTTGTTGAATTGTGCGATAGCTTGAACCCTTTGCTTCTGGTCATTTCTCTTGCCTTTTGTACCTTTCGCAGTTTTGCATAAGTTACTTGCATATATTCGACGTGCGGCAGTGCTTAACTTGTACCAGCTTAGTTTAGCTGATGCAACAAACTTGTATCCAGTTTCCTAAAATGAATTCTCGAGACATTTTGTAGAAGACTATATTGTAATTGAGCAGAATAACAATGGCATTAAGTGGTATCTACCGCTGTTTTGTGTCTAGTGTTTTGGTAAAATACTTAATATTGGTCCTTGATTCAATGTAGGTATCTTAAATTCTTGGGGTATGAAGTCGAATATGTGCGCAACTTCACTGACATTGATGATAAGGTAATAATCCATGCAGAACATTCCAGATGTGTACTTACTGGTTGAGAAAATGGAAGGTTATTTGTTTTATATAAGCTGAATGCCTCGTGTGTAAACTAATATCATGCGGGTTCAGCAATCATTTTTTTTTACAAGGACTGCACCCTTTTCTTCTAAACATATACCCCCTCTGTAAACTTTTATAGTGACCTAAAAGGTCTTTAAAAGTTTACAGAGGGATTACATATTACCGTGATCGCCATATGGCTGGCAAAGAAGTTTGTCATCACTCAGTGGGATTGGTAAAAAGTCTTAGATTACACTGAAATTTCTCTCCAATTTAAAAGGAGAATGTAAGCAAACACAATTACATCTGACTGATGTTGTTAGCTCGGTTGGATATTGGTTCTGATAAAGGGCAACCCGGTGCATGTAGCTCCCGCTTGCGCAGGGGGGGCAGGGAATGGTCTGATCACTTTGGTCTTTTATACGAAGCCTTTCCCTACATTTCTGCAAAAGGCTATTTCCAGGACTCGAACCCGTGACCACATGGTCACAAGGCAACAGTTTTACCGTGAGCAGGGCCAAGGCTCCCTTCATACTGGTTTTGATATACAAGATATTTCTAAGGGCTACTGTCTTTTTCTTCGTGCATAGGAATTTGAAAAGGAGGTCCAAATGGATGTTAGAATTCCTATGTTTTTCTTTGAAAATTTCCTCCATTTTTCGTTTGCCCATTACTTTGAACCAAAGGCATGAATAGTACCACCATAGAAAATTCTCTTATTCCTCCATTTTTCTCTCCACTTTTCCTTTGAATCAAAGGAGTTTAAGTCAATTTTCCTTGCTTCCGAACGAAGCTCGATAAATGTCTCGACTTAGACATGCACCATTTTTCGCCAGAGGTAATAGTTGCTGTCATACATGACTATCAGCTACCCGTGGGGGCATGATTCATGGGGAGTTTGGGTGGTACTTTTTTTTTCAGTGAAATTGATGACTTAGCATTTATATGTTGCTGTCATTCTATTATTCCTCTTTAGATCAACACTTCACTCTGTTCATCTTTCCAGCATGATGCAATTTTATGGACTTGTTCTGATTATTTTTTCCAGATGAACTAATTTAGTAGCATGTATTGTTGTAAGGATTCCAGAACTTACTATGGTTTTGCAGATTATTAAACGGGCAAATCAAAATGGTGAAACTGTTACTAGCTTGAGCAGTCGGTTTATCGCAGAGTTCCTCGCTGATGTGGCTGAGCTTCAGTGCCTGCCTCCTACTCACGAGCCACGTGTGACAGAGCATATTGAAAATATCATAAAGTTAATCACAGAGGTATTTTCAATATGTCCGTTACTGTTCTGAATTACCTCCAACGCCACGATGCCATGATATTTTTCCAGCTTGGTGCTTTTTAAAAAAGATGACTAGCTGCATCTATTTGTCACCATTTGGATTATATTAAGTATAAATAAACCCAGCCACAGTTTCTCATGCACCTTCTTTCACCTGCCATCATGGTCAATCATGTGTAACGTACTGTATGTGACAATTGTTCTTTAAAATTGTTCTAATGTCCCTTTTATCTCGCACTGCAAGATTTTCTTCACTTCGTAAAACTCTTCCTGTTTTGTGTATGTTTGTGAACAGATAATCAAGAATGACAAGGCATATGTTGTAGATGGTGATGTTTACTTTTCGGTGGACAATTTTCCAGAATATCTCAGTTTATCTGGCCGCATATTAGACCACAATCGTGCTGGTTCACGGGTTGCTGTCGATACAAGAAAGCGAAACCCTGCAGACTTTGCATTATGGAAGGTAAGTTCGATACATTGTTGTGCAGAGTTTTCTCTTGAACACTGCCACTTCCTTCTTATGCTTGAATTCCCGTGTCCAGGCTGCTAAGGAAGGTGAGCCTTCTTGGAAGAGCCCTTGGGGTCATGGAAGACCAGGATGGCATATTGAATGCAGTGCAATGAGTGCTCACTATTTAGGGCATGTGTTTGATATTCATGGTGGAGGGAAAGATTTGATATTTCCTCATCATGAGAATGAGCTTGCACAAAGCCGGGCGGCTTATCCAGAAAGTGAGGTCAAATGGTGGATGCATAATGGCTTTATTAACATTGATGATCAGAAAATGTCAAAATCAGTTAATAACTTCTTCACAATCAGAGATGTAAGGGGATGGATACCTGACTCCTTTTAATAGTTCTCATTTAAACCTGTAGGGTGTTTCCTGAGATATCCCACGTGCCTCTTCTTTTCAGATTATAACTCTGTATCATCCTTTGGCGCTGAGATTTTTCCTGATGCGCACACATTATAAATCAGATGCGAATCATTCTGATAAAGCACTTGAGATTGCATCTGATCGTGTGTACTACATTTTTCAGGTGATTTATTTAAACTTCAATAATGTTAGTCATTATTTGGTTTCAAATCAAAGTTTAGGCATTCGACACACTTCTGTCTGAGCAACTGAATTTTGAACCAGACCTTTCATGTTTGGTTGATATAAATTTTATGCAGACTTTATATGACTGCGATGAAGTGGTGTCTCTGCATCGTGAAGAGAATACATCTGTCCCAGTCCCAGCTGAGGAGCAAAAACTGGTTGACGACCACCATAAAACATTTTTGGAATCAATGTCAGATGATCTTCGAACTACAGATGTGCTTGATGGCTTCATGGAGCTGCTGAAGGCAATAAACGGCAATTTAAATGATTTGAAGGTATGTTGAAGCAATAATATGGTTTGAATGCTGGAGCAAATGTATGTGCAGTCCACAGTAGTTCATCAAACGCATTTTCTACTTTCAGAAGCTGCAGCAAAAACTGGAACAACAAAAGAAGAAGCAACAACAGCAAAAGAAGCAGCAGCAGAAGCAACAACGGCCACAGAAGCAGCCAGAAGATCACATTCAAGCTCTGAATGCACTGGGTGCAGAAATTAAACACAAGCTATCTATCCTCGGCCTGATGCCACCATCACCTTTGGCCGCGGTACGAACTAAAGCCACACTATCTAGACATGGTTTTCCCCCTTATGAATTGACATGATGATTGCACGATACATGAGCAAATGTTCAATCCAAAGCAGGTACTGAAGCAGCTGAAGGAGAAGGCACTGATGCGGGCAGGGCTGACCGAGAAATCACTGTGCGAGCAGATCGAGCAGAGGATCACCGCGAGGAACAACAAGCAGTTTGAGGTGTCTGACCAGATCAGGAAGGAGCTCGCGAGCAAAGGCATCGCCCTGATGGATGAGCCCACCGGCACGGTGTGGAGACCATGCGAACGGGAGTAGTCTGTAATTAATCTGCGGTTGGTTTAACAGGCGACGGTGTAGTACAACGGACGAATCATTAATCTGCCCATCTTATTGCGCTGGCGCAGATTTTTACTCGTGCATTTTGGACGTGGTATTTCTGCAGGGGTTCCAAGTTGACTGAAGAGATGAGACTTGTGTTGTGTCGGTGGTTTTGTAGGACAGGATTAAGGGCACCCCATATATCGAATTTATGTTCTGGACCTGCTCTTTTTTTTTGCGAAGGTAAAGAGTTTTATTCCATAATTATAGGGTTACAAAGTTCCTCAATGCGCGGTGGTCCACGATCTAGCCATACAACAGTCACACTATTAGAACGACTATATGAAGCTAATCGATCTGCTATTTTATTTTGCTCACGCTTAATCTTTTGTGAAATAAACTCGGAATGTACCATAAGATGTTTGATCTCAGCTACTAAATGTTCATATGCCTCATATGCCGATCGGGATAGATTGTCACCGATTAAGGACGTCAATGCTTCTGAAGAGTTCGATTGGACAATTATAGAGACATCACTACATTGAGCCGCTAGTGTCATACCCTGCATTAATGCATGCAACTCGGCCTCTAGTGCATCGTTGCAATTAAACAAGCAACGATATGCAGCAAAAATCACACTACCATCATGTCTTCCCAATATCATGCCGGCTGCCGCCGAGCCATTCATCGAAGAGAAGGCCCCATCAACAGACAATGCAACCTGATTTGTCGGCGGTGGTGACCATGGTAGCATTTTGGAAACCACTACATCACGAGTAGCCGGACCATCCTCCATTAGCGGCATCTTCCCCTTCACAATTTCCTTCGTGCTATCTCCTGGAAATATCAAGTGAACCCATATAACTTTGGAGATAATCAGCAGAAATAGAAGGAGTCGGCACGTCCTTGTCAAGCACCAAATCAGACCGTAGCGATCAAATCCTACAAATCAACATAATCATATGATCACGCTCATCTTAACGACAGTTCGCTAGAACATTCAGAAGCCAATCCTTTCCTGCAATTAAATAATTTTGAGCCTCCATACCACACGCATGTGATCCCAAAGCATGCGTGCATGATCACAAGTGATCAATGCGTGAAACGTAGTTTCCTTTTCCTTGCCACACAAGGGGCACGCATCATGTCTTGATAAATGCTTGTACTTCTTGCACTCACTAGTAGCTAGAGCACCCGTTGCAACCTTCCAGGCCAATATTCGCATTTTCAAATAGATTGCTAGATGGGTCGTACACCAGTAGGATTAGTACTTGATGCGCCACGAGCCACCAGACTGTCATGTTCAGCTGTAGCAAACCGATATGCACTTCGGAGCGAGAAACCTCCAGACTTCTTCGGGAACCATGCAAGAAAATCTTATCTATTCCCTGGCGAAGTCTTAATTTTCAGAATTTTATGAACATCCATATCCCAGAAGTGTTCTCTTAATCTCTGCACATCCCATGCTCCGTGTTCATACAGAAAGTCCGCTACCCAATTGTACCGACAATTCCTCTTTAGTGCGTCTGGTCTTAGATCATAACCCCGCGGAATCCAAGTATCTCGCCAGGTTCTAATTAATGTGCCATCCCCAACGCGTCAGATAATACCTTTCTTCAACAAATCGAGTCCATGAACAATACCTTTCCATACCGCTAAAGACCTGCTCGTTGAACTGATGGTCGTATTCGAATGGACGAAATGTTGAAGTACAATAATCTCGTGTCAATTATTGCCATCTTGTTTGTGCGTGTCTTCTGAACTTGGAAAAGCTGACCGAGCACTACTCCGTAGTAGCTGTTTACCCGGGTGCTGCCGCCAATAATCGTGTGTGATGATGATGATGACAGAGAATGTGACATATCACCTCTGTTCCGAATTCTACGACGTTTTGGATATTTCACCATGAACTACTCGTATATATATACAAACCGAAATGAATGAACGAACGAACACGGGGGTACGTAGGAATTGTGAGCGGCTTTTCCGAGGCCTGCCGCGGCGATGCCCTCTGTCGGTGACGGCGCCCAGCTAGTGCCACCATGGCATCGGCATCCTCATCCTCTCTGCGGAGGAGACACCAGCAACAGAGAGCGATCCGTGCTGCTCCAGTCCAGCATCCAGCCGCTCCACGGAGCTACGTACAGTACGTAGGAGTACGATTTTTCGTTCGCTGGCGAGGCGGGTGGGTGCGCCATCAATCATGGCTGGCTGCCCGCCTCGTCAGTCGCCAGTCGCCACCATAACTCGCGAACCTACCTCGTTGCGTGCCACTTATTACTGCCGTCCAGCGTGTATGCAATGTGCTCTGCCACCACAGGGCGGGCAGCAGGCGAAGCTCAGCTCTCCTCCAGCTTTTGCCGCGGGGTGAGCGATGACTCGGATCCCCTCCAGCACTGCCATGCCATGGCCATCGTCCGCTTACCGATGTCCGGACTGGACCGAGCAGAGAGCACTGAGCGGCGCTGATTGATCTTGACAAGCCCTGGCTGTTCCCGCCACGGGCGTGTTCCTTTCCATCCCTTTAACCATGGGCGAGCAGTAAAAATAAATAAATATTGCGTGCCGGAGGGCAAACGCGCGTCCCACCGACCCGATGGAGGGGCACCCGTCCGGCCGTCCTCCCCGGTCCCAGGGCCTCTTTGATGCACGGAATTTTCATCAAGATTTTGGAGGAGTAAGTCCTTGGAAAAATTCCCTACGTTTCATTCGTAGGATTAAATTCTTAGGAACTGTTCCTCCTGTCATTTTTATCTTGTACCACATTTCATGGAAAAATCAGCATGCACTTGAGCCTCTTGCAAAGATTTTTTGTTTTCTTCAGTGATGCAATCAAACGAAACAGATTCTTCAGGTTCTATACTTTGAGAATCACGTGGATCCTACTCCGGTTGCATCATACAGGAGAAACGCAAGAAAGAGGCAAAAAAAATTAGACCAGTAGTGGAAGAAGCCCCTACGGCTTTTTAGTGATTATGATTATAATTAAGAAGGAAACGTGAAACTACATTCGTAACTTAAAAAAATGACCACTCAAATGCCGATCGACGCGTCCGGATGTACCCGCCAGGAATGATCGAACACGCCTTATATAAACACTGCTATAACAAGACATCTCATATTAGATTTTTTAAATTCATATAAAAGCATACAAATACACAAACCTACGTGCTACGTACAAACTAGTTACTCCTAGTCTCTCCTGACGGATCTTCGTGCCCTCCGACAGATAAATGTACGACAACTGCAACTTCGTCCCCTCTGACGCCTCTGTTGTGCCCCTCTTCGACGCCTCCGACTGCTTCGCTGCGGCTTCCTCCGTCGCTAACTTCGTGTCGAGCTCATCGAAGAGGACGTCGGCCTTCGCCTGCCTCTGCCGGATGAGCCGGCGGTTGGCCTTCTCCTCGACCTCATCCTGGATGGAATCCAGGATGGCCTGCTCCTCAGCCTCATCCCAGATGAAATTCAGGATGGCCTGCTGCTCTGCCATCTCCTCGGCTTGGTCAACGATGAACTCCGCTTTCGTCTCCGCCATGTTCAAGCCTGGAGCATGGATCTCCGCCTGGTCCTCCTCCGGCTCGTCCTCCTCCATCGCCTCCTGCTGCTCCTCCTCCTCCGTCTCCAACGAGTCCAGAGGGAGACCCGCAACGATGCGGGCAGCGCGTCAAGGCTGGATCTCCGCCTAGATCTGCATCCGACGTTCTGACGTGAGCATAGCGTAGGTGGTGATCCTACGACGGACCATATTGACGTCGGAGAGCGGGGGAGAGGAGGCGGATGGGCTCGGGTGACTTCGGAGTGAGGGAGGAGCTGGATGTGCTAGGGCTGGGAGACACCGGCCAGCTTAAATAGCCGGCTATGGCCTCGAGCGGCGAGCCGGAGCGTCATCACGCGGCGTTCACACCGCGGAGACGGTCAAGGCGCCCGTCAGACCGTCGGGTTTACGGACGAGTCTGTGTGGGGCCCTGCCATCAGGTCGACATAACGGGCGTGTCCGGACGCGCCCATATGCGCCCATATTTGGGTTGGATATGAGGAGTGTCGGTCAACCCGAACGTTTAAGGTCCGTTTAAGGGGTCCGGCTGGATCGATTATTTATGATCGATCGGTAATCGGACGAACTATCAACGTTTAAAACGGGCATGAGAGGTCCGACATGCTCTAAGAGCACATCCACAAGCGGGGAAATGCAAGGCGGTGGACGCCGAAGGAGTCTTTCATAAGAAAACGAAAGAAAAGCGACATCATAATTAAGGCGTCCGTCCGCGTATGCTTGATGGATGAATCCTCGATGGTCCTTGTGTTTTTTCTATAGGAGTTCCTTGGCGAGATGGCGATCCATGTGTCGGGACTTTGTGGGTGTATCATAGCGGAGGTCTGTATTTGTGGTCGTCTGGATTCACGCTTACCAGTTTTCGCCCCGTTTCCCCGTCAATTAACGTGGGCACTTGCTCGGAAAGATCGGAAGTGCTGGATTCAAGGTACTCGACCTGGCATTCGTTCGCAGCCAGCAGCCCAGCATCTAGCACAAGGTAAAAATACCAGTATCAGCACTGAAAACTCTTCCGCCCGCCCGCCCGCGCGCTTGCCTTTTCTCTCACAAATCACGCTCGGGCTCTGATCGCCTCCGCAGCATGCCTCGTGCAGGAGATCTGTTTGCGCGTTGCAACTCAAGCAGAGGAAGCATGCATCGGAAACAATCGGCCAACACAAATAACCACAAGGGAATTGAACAGATGGATCGACTAATGTAGATGCGTACAGAAGAAAGGGCGTCTCATCTGGTAATTACAACCAAGTCGAACCAACGGAATAGAACGGAACAGAACAGCCAAGCATTAGACTTGCCTACATGCATGCACGCACACAGCTCCAACAGATCAGTCAACCCGTCCTCCGCGGCGGCAGGGGCAGCGCGGGCTCCATCCACAGGAGTCTCCGGCGGCGGTGTCCACGACGACGACGATCCTCGCGCCTAGGCGGCGGCGGCGGCGGCGACATTGGCCGGCTGGTGGAGGGAGCCGTCGGAGGTTTCCGGTGTTGGCCGGAGAAGAGGGGCACCCAGTGCCAGCGGTCTCTTGAGTCTTGACTTGTCACTGGCGCGGAAGAGAGGGAAGAAGGGGGAGGCGAGGCGAGGAGCAAGTGAAGTGTGGCGGCCACACTCACACCTCGCTAAGCTGCGCCGGGATTTAAAGGTCACATATCATCCACTTGTGTCGTGTCTTGCCTCTTTTCTTTGTACTAGTATATACTAGACCGAATAAACAGCACCCACGTTACTGAAATGCTGCTGTTTCTTTGCTCCTTCTGTCATGAGCATCGCCCATGTTACCGAATCAAGCAGCAGCAACGATATAAGTTGGTTGTTCGTTTTAAAAAAAAATTCCACCGTCTCAAATTAGCTGTATAGACAAATGATACAGATAAATCTAACATGTTTACGTATACACTAGTAGAAAAAGGCTCATTTGTTCCGGTTCGTAAGGCTTATTTGTCTCGGTTCCGGAACCGGGACTAAAGTGTCGGGACTAAAACCCAAAACCTTTAGTCCCGGTTCTCTTACAAACCGGGACAGAAGGGGCTACACGTAGCCGCTACGGGGAGCCCAGAAAGGAGGACCTTTAGTCCCGGTTGGTAACACCAACCGTGACCAACAGGCATCCACGCGTCAGCATCTGACAGTTGCTTGTTTTTTTATTTTGAAAGGAAGGGGGGTTTAGGGGGTTTTAGAGAGTTAATTTTGGGGTTTTATATTGTTATAGCTAGCTAATGGATAGAGAGAAGTGTCCTTTCTTTCTGCGTGCTTGGTCGACGCTATCTACTATAGAGAGAACTCGACACGCTAGCTAGTAAGCAAATGAAGGAACCATTAAGTACAGAAGATCGTCATGAACATATAGAGATAGAAGCGATCGACCTCTCTGTCGTATAACAAGTTTTCGTATATATATCCGATGCTACTAGCTACATATATAAAATATAAAATCTCTTACAATCTCTAACATCTAATGTCCAATTGCAGATGGTATTCTCCGGCCTTATTGATGACGTGGTCAAGAAAGAATCCCGCCAATTCTTCTTGAATTGCTCGTATGCGATCATGTGGTAGGAGTTTATCCCGCATCTCCCACATCTAATTTGAAGAAGGGGGTCAATACATATATATGGTAATAAAATAAAAGTGTGAATATTATTGCTTACGCACTTCAAACTGTTTTTTAGAGTAGCCCCGCTTAGGGGTCGTCGCGTTGTAGAGGAACTCACAAACGTAGTATCCACATAAATTAGTCCTGTCTTCCTGCCACAAGCACTTTACGAGAAATAGAGTTCAATCAAACTGATAATGAAGCATGATAAATGGTATTGATGAAACTAGAATCAATGGGAGATGCGCGAAACTAGCTAGTAGTACTTACTTTCGGGTGTGTAAATCGCAGCTCCCCCGACAGTACCGGAACAATTGTTGTGAAATCTTTCCAAACCCTGTCAGACAAAGAAAATAATTACTTGATATCAGCAAATGAACAAAGTTGCCGATATGATGCGATAATGATCGATTAAACTTACTTCTGAAAATTTTTAGTCATGTTCGCATATTGCTGAGGATCTTTTCGTTTCGAGTCTAAGACGGTTACTAGTCCCCGCTCAACCTGAATCTTTAGCAGAATAAAGTGGAAACTGCGTACACATGCATAACTCATCAATTACATTAATATAAACCTCGAGTAATATAAGTAAAAATGAATATGCAGAAGACAGTAACACTCACTTGAAGTTGTAAGGAAAGAGTATTGTCCCTTTGTTTTGATTTTTAAGCAACGATTGTAGCAAGTTGTCCTCGGTTGTTTTGGGATAATTTTTAAAATTATGCCCATGTATGATATCTAGGTTAATGAACCCAATGTCATACATTTCTGCTTTTCTGCATTCGACGATCTTCAATCTGCATAATATAGTAGTGACGATAATTATATATACATGCAATAAAAAGCTGAACTATATACATAGAGAGACTTAATTACAGAAGTAGTACTTACAGACAGTAGCAAAACACGATTGTTTTGTCGATGTCCTTCTGATTGTATAATCGGAATATCTCCTCAAATTCAATATTCAACATTTCAGTTCCAACGAAGTCGTGCTCCTCTTTAACTTTCAGTATCAAAGATTCCGCCCCAGACTTGCGGCAGTGTTGCATGTACCATTCATGGAATCTTCGCATCATCGTTGTTAGAGGAGGATGATCAGGTTTGACGAGAGGCTTCCCGTACTGGTATTTGAAATCGTCCACCTCCAACGTGTCAAACAGTACATCATCGCTCAGGTAATCACCATGTTTGGTACCGGGGACCATCCCTAGATGATTAGCGACGATATCGCTAGAAACCTTGAGCGGGGGGCACGATTGGTTCGCCTGTTCGCCGAGCTGTGAAATTTTTTCCCACTTCTTCGTTCTGCTAACTTTGCATCACTGGAAGTACTTCCCGACCGCCGCGCCTCTTGATATGTCTTTTTAACACTGCGAACATAGTTGGAATCCAGCGGAGGCGGTGGTGGTCGCTTCAGGGCATCAATAGTGCGCATTGCTTTCACCGGATCTATCTTCTCCTTCGGAGTTGGAGTTTTGTTTGCAAAATGCTCCCTCACTTCGGCCTGACTTATCTCCTTGTTTTCAGACTTGGTCCTCTCATATGGTAACTTTTCCACAGGCTTGAGAGATGGACTGTATCTGTATTCCCTCCTGCCTATGCTTGTACTGCTAGCCACCGGAGCGGCGACGGCTCCCTTTCGTCGTTGCTTACTAGGCGCCGAAGGAGCCGGAGCGGCGGCGTCTGCCTTCCGCCGTTGCCGACGAGGCTGAGGAGGAGGCGTACTCCTCCGATGTTCCGGAGTAGGCGAAGGAGGAGGCGGAGTGCCCCCACGCGTCGGACGAGACGAAGAAGGAGGAGGAGGAGGAGGAGGAGGAGCCGGAGAGCCCTGATCACTCGCCGGAGGAGGAGGAGGAGGCGGAGTGCCCTGATGATCACTCGCCGGAGGAGGAGGAGGAGGCGGAGTGCCCTGATGATCACTCGCCGGAGGAGGAGGAGGAGGCGGCGGAGTGTCCTGATTCGCCTGAGGAGAAGGAGGAGGCGGAGGCGTCCAGTTTGGAAGCTTGATATACTCTTTCTGTCATAGACATGTACTCCTCAGGGCACGAACCAGCTTATTCTCTCCTTCACCTGTACAGTGGTCAAGATCGAGCTCCTCAAAGTCCGGCATTACTTCATCCACCATCACAACAGCATAGCCATGTGGAATCGAACGACAGTGAAAAGTTCCGTTGGGTTGAGGAGGTGCAACAGAGCCGACAGCCGCCTTGAAAGTGAGGTTCCGACATTTTGTCATAAGCTCGCAATGTTGAGCCTCCGTGATAGTATCCACGGGGTAGCTAGGAGACGTGAAGTCGAGCTGAACGGACTCCGTGGAAGCGACACTGCTTCTCCGCTGAGATGGCGGGATAGTAGCTTCTGGGGTAGCTTCGTGCCGCTGAGACGGTTGGCGGGCAGCTCGCTGGCTCTCAGCTTCCTCTAGCTTTTGTAGTCTTGCATTGAGCTTCTGAATTTTGCTCAGCTTCGCTTTCCTCTTTCTCTCCCGGCTTCTGTAACCGTCTGCGTCGGGAAACCCAACCTTCCACGAAACGGATCCTGTTGTGCCTCGTGTTCGTCCAGGGTGCTCAACATTCCCCAGGGCCTTAGTCAGCTCGTCCTTCTCTCTGTCGGGAATGAACGTCCCTTCCCGCGCTGCGGTGATATACTTCTGAAGGTTGTTCACGGGTATTGCAAGTTGCTCATCCGTCCAACAACACTTCCCTGTTTTAGGGTCCAAAGTTCCCCCAACCCCGAAGAACCAAGTCCTTGAACGGTTTGGCCAGTTATATGTCTGTGGTTGGACCCCTTTAGCAAGCAGGTCATTCTCAGCTTTGTCCCACAACGGTCGGGCTTTAAGGTAGCCACCTGACCCCGTGTGATGGTGAAACTGCTTCTTTGCAGCATTGTTCTTGTTTGTCTCTGACATTTTCTTACTCTTCTCCGATGTCTTGTAGGCCACAAATGCGGGCCAGTAATCTCCTATCTTCTCATATCGGTCGATGAATGCTAGACTCTTCCCTTTGTTGACAAACTTTGATTTCAACTCATTCTTCCACCTCCTGAATAGATCTGCCATCTTCTTAAGAGCACACACCTTGATCCATGGCTCTATAACTGTCTTATTTGGATCCTCCTCTGGCGGTAGGGTGAAATTTGCCTTCAGCGCGATCCAAAGATCTTCTTTCTGTCTATCGGTGACATAATCACCATCAGGGGCGCCGTCCTTAGGCTTATTTCATTGCTTGATGCTGATCGGGATGTTGTCCCTAACAATAGCTCCGCACTGAGCAGAAAATGTGTTCTTGGTCCGCTTGGGTTCAATCGGATGGCCATCGTCCGCGAGTGCTGTGATCGTGAACTTTTCATCCTTGCGCAACCTCTTCTTCGGGCCTCATCCTGTTATCGAAGTTTGGCTCGACCCGGAGGGCTATAATAGAAGAAAGAAGAGTTAATTAATATATGTATATACCAAAAAAATCAATGCATCAATTAGCTAGAGTCAGCACAGGCTTAATTAATATATATACCTCGCCGGACTTTGCAACAGCTCCCTTCTCTGATCGGCCACCGGAGCCATCATCATGGTCTCCTTCTTCCTCCGGCATTCGGTCACCGGAGCCATCATGATCATGTCCTTCCTCCTCCATTGTTCGATCATCGGAGCCGTCATAATCCACTCCTTCTAGACCATCGGTGAAGTTGAGATACGACAAGATATCACGTGGGCCGTGGATTATGTCCCCCAACAACTGTTCTTGTTCTTCGTCTCTTGGATCCATAGTTTCTGCAAATATTACAACATGGCACTTAATATACAAACATGAATGTCCGACGTCCGGACCGTCTCTCTCATGAATGCCCAACAACTCTTCTAGGGTTTGGGGTGGCCTCGACAACGCTCTTTTAACTCATTTAACTTGGTAAATTTGGTTGGCCTCGACAACGCTTCTAGGGTTTGGGGTGGCCTCGACAACACTTCTAGGGTTTGCGGACTCCTCCCCCCTCATGGGATACCTTAATTAGTTCAATTTTTTGCCTTGACAAATCATTGAACCTTTTGACAGAAACCTCCTATAAACTCTTTCATAATTTTCTTTAGCATACATCCATGGAAAAAAACAGGAAGCTACGATATTTTTTTATATCATATGATAATTTTCTATATATATACATCCATCCATCCATCCATCCATCCATCCATCCATCCATATACACACACATATATACATGGACCAAAAATGCTATAAAAAATTATATGAACAAAAAAAAGCATACATCATCTATCATCAACATCATCAGCTATCATCAACATCATCATCTAACTATCAAAAATCATCTATCATATATATATATATATCATCAAATTAAATCATCAAAATCGGACAGGGAGGAAAGGGGGCCGGCCGGACCAAACGGGGAGGAGGGGCGTCGTCGTCGGGGCAGGGCTGTGACGTGGGGCGGCGCCGGCGTCGGGGTAGGGGCGACGCGTCGAGGAAGGGTGGCGCGTCGGGGCAGGGCGGCGCGTCGGGGCAGGGCGGCGCATCGGGGCAGGGGGCGTCAGCGCAGAGGGCGTCGATGGCGAGCTCGGGCAGCCTGGCGGCGTTGATGTGCTCGCCGTTGTCGGGGCAAGTGCTAGATGCAATTTAAAAAAATCGAAACCGTCGCTTATATACACAAAGCATTGGTCCCAGCGGGAAACAGGGACCTTTGGTCCCGGTTGGTGGCACCAACCGGGACTAAAGGGATGCATTGGTCCCGGTTGGTGCAACCAACCAGGACTACAGGGGGGCATTGGTCCCGGTTGGTGCCACCAACCCGGACCAAAAGGTGGTGCTTCTCGGGGACAAATGTTTAGTCCCACCTCGCTAGCCGAGAGGGCTCGAGAGTGGTTTATAAGCGCTGCTGCGCCAACCCTCTCAAACTCCTCTCAACTGCAGGCTTACGGGCCTAATTGCATTCTCCTCTGCCTGTGGGCCTATTGGTCCTTCTGCAGGCCTGAATCCTGGCCCAACTAGCTGTTGGGTTTCTAGTCGTATTCAGGCCGTGGTAGCCCAGTAGGCGGAATTAAAAAAAAACTGTTTTTTATTTTGTTTTTTGCTTTATTTATTGTTTTAATTTTTTCCAGTATTTTTCTTCTGTTATTTTAGTTCATTCTTTTTAACAAATAAATACTTTGATAATTCTAGTTGCATAATTTCCATTATTTTGTTTTGTTTCTTGCTTTATTTATTTCCAGTGTGTTTTATCATTATATTCCTTTTTATTAATGAACAAAAAATACTTTGATAATTTTAGTTGCATAATTTTTATATAATTATTGTTTCAAAAATACTAGAGGTTTATAAAAGCTTTTTAGCTGATTCTTTTTTGAACTCCACTCCTACGATGTTTTGAAAGAAATTAAAAAGCACTTCAAACGAACTCTGAAAAGGTTGAAAGTTGGCATGGTATCATCATTTCACCCACATAGCATGTGCTAAAAAGTTGAGTGGGTTACGACAAAAACTGGATGCACTTCGTGTACAAAATGGACAATCTATTCCGAAGCATCACGGTTTCGAACGAAAACTCATCTGTTACAAAGGGATTTTATTTTTTGAACTCATTTGAACTCCAGAATTTTTGTGTGTTCAAAATGCACCATTCAAAGCCACATCATCAATTTTCAACCCTTTCTGACTTCATTTGGTATTTTTCATACACTTACTGATTTTTTGAGCTAAATGACCCTGAAATTGAAAAGCACGTCAAATGAACTCTGAAAAGGTTGAAAGTTGGCATGGTATCATCATTTCACCCACATAGCATGTCATAAAAAGTTGAGAGGGTTACGACAAAAACTGGATGCACTTCGTGTACAAAACAGAGAATCTCTTTCGAAGTATTAGGGTTTCAGACGAAAACTCATGTGTTACAAAAGGCATTTCATTTCTTCACATGTCACTGCAATGATATAGTTGTGGAGAGAAAGTCTTCACTTCTTCTTCGCGTGTGTCCTTTGCTTATTGCGCCGTAACCATGGATAATCTTCATCGTTTAACAGGGTGCTTGGGTCAGCCTTGACTCTGAAGGGAGGAATTTCATGAAACTTTTCATAATCTTCAGACATGTCTGTCTTGCCCTCCAATCCCATGATGTCTCTTTTTCCTGAAAGAACTATGTGGCGTTTTGGCTCATCGTATGATGTATTCGCTTCCTTATCTTTTCTTTTTCTCGGTATGGTAGACATGTCCTTCACATAGAAAATCTGTGTCACATCATTGGCTAGGACGAATGGTTCGTTTGTGTACCCAAGATTATTCAGATCCACTGTTGTCATTTCGTACTGTGGGTCTTCCTGTACCCCGCCTCTTGACAGATTGACCCATTTGCACTGAAACAAAGGGACCTTGAAATCATGTCCATAGTCAAGTTCCCATATGTCCACTATGTAACCATAATATGTGTCCTTTCCCCTCTTGGTTGCTGCATCAAAGCGGACACCGCTGTTTTGGTTGGTGCTCTTTTCATCTTGGGCGATCGTGTAAAATGTATTCCCATTTATCTCATACCCTTTGTAAGTCAATACAGTCGAAGATGGTCCCCTGGACAACGAGTACAGCTCATCAGAAACAGTGTTGTCACCCATGAGACGTGTTTGCAACCAACTACCGAAAGTCCTGATGTGTTCATATGTAATCCAGTCGTCACACTCCTCCGGGTGTTTGGAGCGTAGAATATTCTTGTGTTCATCGACATACGGGGTCACCAAGGCGGAATTCTGTAGAACTGTGTAGTGTGCTTGAGACCAAGAATGCCCGTCCCTACATATTATTGAGTCCGCTCCTAGCGTGCCTTTTCTAGTCAGTCTCCCCTCATACCGCGATTAAGGGAGACCAATCTTCTTAAGGTCAGGAATGAAGTCAACACAAAACCCAATGACATCCTATGTTTGATGGC
Source organism: Hordeum marinum (assembly GCA_022496015.1). Taxonomy (NCBI): domain Eukaryota; kingdom Viridiplantae; phylum Streptophyta; class Magnoliopsida; order Poales; family Poaceae; genus Hordeum; species Hordeum marinum. The sequence continues at coordinate 466,261,899 of CM039675.1, read as the reverse complement.
CCATGGAGATGCTTGCTTCCGGCCTAGCGCGGTTACGAACATATTTCTTTAAGACTCCCATGAACCTCTCAAAGGGGAACATATTGTGTAGAAATACAGGGCCCAGAACGGCAATCTCGTCGACTAGATGAACTAGGACGTGCGTCATGATATTGTAGAAGGACGGTGGGAATACCAGCTCGAAACTAACAAGACATTGCACCAAATCACTTCTTAACCTTGGCAGGATTTCTGGATCGATCACCTTCTAAGAGATTGCATTGAGGAATGCACATAGCTTCACAATGGCTAATCGAACGTTTTCCGGTAGAAGCCCCCTCAATGCAACCGGCAGCAGTTGTGTCATAATCACGTGGCAGTCATGAGACTTTAGGTTCTGAAACTTTTTCTTCGCCATATTTATTATTCCCTTTATATTCGACGAGAAACCAGACGGGACCTTCATACCGAGCAGGCATTCAAAGAAGATTTCCTTCTCTTCTTTGGTAAGAGCGTAGCTGGCAGGACCTTCATACTGCTTTGGATGCATGCCGTCTTTTTCATGCACACGTTGTTGTTCCTCCCGTGCCTCCGGTGTATCTTTTGTCTTCCCATACACTCCCAAGAAGCCTAGCAGGTTCACGCAAAGGTTCTTCGTCACGTGCATCACGTCGATTGCAGAGCGGACCTCTAGGTCTTTCCAATAGGGTAGGTCCCAAAATATAGATTTCTTCTTCCACATGGGTGCGCGTTTGTCAGCGTCATTTCGAACAGATAGTCCGCCAGGACCCTTTCCAAATATTACTTGTAAATCATTGACCATATCAAGTATGTGATCACCAGTACGGAGGGCGGGCTTCTTCCAGTGATCTGCCTCACCTTTGAAATGCTTTCCTTTCTTTCGACATTGATGGTTGGTCGGAAGAAATCGACGATGCCCCAGGTACACATTCTTCCTGCATTTGTCCAAATATATAGTGTCGGTGTCATCTAAACAGTGTGTGCATGCGTGGTATCCCTTGTTTGTCTGTCCTGAAAGGTTACTGAGAGAAGGCCAATCGTTGATGGTTACAAACAGCAACGCATGTAGGTCAAAATCCTCCCGTTCGTTCTCATCCCACACACGTACACCTCTTCCATTCCATAGCTATAAAAGTTCATCAACTAATGGCCTTAGGTACACATCAATGTCATTGCCGGGTTGCTTAGGGCCTTGGATGAGCACTGGCATCATAATGAACTTCCGCTTCATGCACAACCAAGGAGGAATGTTATACATACATAGAGTCACAGGCCATGTGCTATGCTGGCTGCTCTGCTCCCCAAAAGGATTAATGCCATCTGCACTTAAACCAAACCATACATTCCTCGGGTCACCTGTAAAGTCGCTCCACTTTCTCTCGATCTTTCTCCACCGCGCCCCGTCAGCGGGTGCTCTCAACTTCCCGTCTTTCTTACGGTCTTTTTTGTGCCATTGCATCAACTCGGCATGCTTTTTGTTTCTGGACAGATGTTTCAACCGTGGTATTCTAGGAGCATACCACATCACCTTAGTAGGAACCCTCTTCCTGATGCGCTGGCCCTCAACATCACCAGGGTCATCTGTTGTAATCTTATACCGCAATGCACTGCATACCGGGCATGCGTTCCATTCCTCGTACTCACTGCGGTAGAGGATGCAGTCATTAGGGCATGCATGTATCTTCTGCACCTCCAATCCTAGAGGGCATAGAACCTTCTTTGCTGCGTACGTACTGTCGGGCAATTCATTATCCTTTGGAAGCTTCTTCTTCATTATTTTCAGTAGCGAACTAATTCCCTTGTCAGATACACCATTGTCTGCCTTCCATTGCAGCAATTCCAGTGTGGTACCGAGCTTTTTGTTGTCATCTTCGCAATTTGGGTACAACCCTTTTTGTGATCCTCTAACATGCGATCGAACTTCAACTTCTCCCTTTCACTTTCGCATTCTCTCTGTGCATCAACAATGACCCAGCGAAGATCATCATCGGGCACATCGTCTTGTTCCTCTTGATCTTCAGCTTCCCCCATTGCAGCATCACCGTATTCAAGGGGAGGGTAGTTGTCGTCATCCTCTTCTTGTTTGTTGTCTTCCATCATAACCACTCTTTCTCCATGCTTGGTCCAAACATTATAGTGTGGCATAAAACCCTTCTGAAGCAGGTGGAAGTGAAGGGTTTTAGAGTTGGAGAAAGACTTCGTATTCTCACAGACAGTACATGAACAAGGCATAAAATCATTCTGCTTGTTTGCCTCAGCCGCTTCGAGAAAATTATGCAGGCCCTTAATATACTCGGAGGTGCGTCGGTCACCGTACATCCATTGCCGGTTCATCTGCGTGCGTTATATAATAAAGTGTATTAAAAACCATTACAACATATCATTAATACAGAAGTGACCAAATTATTAGAAATCCATCATCACATTAAAGCCAAAGTACAATAATGACCAAAATAAATACGTACAGTTCATACATAGCTGTCATCATTGAACAACATATAAGTCTCTAGAGCATCTAATTAAAACATACACCGAAACTATGTAAAAACTTTAAATGCAACAACAAATGCAATCATAACCGCTACTAACGTACCAATTGATCCAACAGGGTAATGATACCAAGCCTCAGTATGAATGACATATTTTTTAATCTTTCTAAGCTTCAAGCGCATTGCATCCATCTTGGTCTTGTGATCGTCGATGATATCGGCAACATGCAACTCCAATCCCATCTTGTCATCTTCAGTTTTTTTCAATTTTTCTTTCAAATGATCGATTTCTTTTTCAGCTTTAGTTAACTTGTCGAGCAGAATTGCATAGTCGGTTGGAATTTCTGGTTCAACTACTTCCTATAGATAAAAACATCTACGTCAAGTTGGTGACATAGTTAATTGCCATAGACATTAGATGTGTGAAATAGTTATATAAGAGATAATATACCACATCTGAATCATAGACTCGACGAGGGCCGATGTGGGCGGATACCATAACCATGACACTATATAATAACAAACAATAATAAAAGTAAGAAAATCATATGAATAAGTATATTTTCTTTTAGAAAGAAGATAAGATCAAGAGGCTCACCACGCGCGGGCGATCGATGGCGGTTTCAGGACGGGGACGGGACAGGACGGACCGCCAAACCTAGACAAATCTTGACGAAAATGGAGTTTGGACAAGGAGCTTCGAGAGGAGAAAGTTTAAGTTTGGCTTGGTCATTTCATCAAACACCTCATATGCATAGGAGGTGAGCTAGAGCACCACAAAGCTCTTCCCTCGCCGGCAAAAAAACAGAACAGTGTGTGGAGTGCTCTGCTCTCCGACGAGGGGGTATATATAGGCATCTCATTGGTCCCGGTTCGTGGCTGGAACCGGGACTAAAGGACCACCGTTGGTACCGGTTCCAGACACGAACCGGGACCAATGGATGTGGGCCAGGAGCAAGGCACATTGGTCCCGGTTTGTGACTGAAACCGGAACGAAAGAGGTCCGACGAACCGGGACCAATGCCCCACGTGGCTCGTCCGGTCCCCTGGCCTCACGAACCGGGACCGTTGCCCCCATTGATCCCGGTTCGTTACTGAACCGGGACTAATGGGCTGGTCCGACCCGAAACAATGCCCTGTTTTCTACTAATGATATCTTTATATAGACAAATCTAAGCCATCAATTTTGAGACGAGGGTTGCATAAGCTTGTTGTGTTGAGCTTGAGCACGTCAAGCATGATGGTTTGGCCAAGTAATTGGCCACGAAGGCTGGAGCAGCGACAAGTGTTTGCAGGTCAGCACTGCCATCCGTCCACTCCAAAGGAAAGGAAAGAAAAGGAGCCATTTGTACCTGAAACGAAATGACAATACCGAAGCGAGAGGCTGTGCCTACCTAAAGCCTCGCGCTCCCTAGTGAACGGGATACAGTAATAAAATCTCGCGCGTCACGTCACGTCACGTCCTTCGTTAGGTGCTAATTGAATCGGGCTCATCATTATCGGTACGGGTACCGTGCAGCAGGAGGCGTCTGGATCTGGTGCCCAGTGCATGGGAGCGAGCCGAGATCTCGAGTGAGAAAACTTTATAAACTTTTTACACCATCAAGTGGCCATTGTTATCTCGCTGGCTAGCTAGTAAACATCACATCGGACAGGCAGGTGGCTGCGGTGGGTTCAGTGGCCGTTGTACGTTTCCAACGGTGATGGCATGTGTTTCACAAGGACGGTAGGATGGTCTCGCTGGAACTTAATTTTTCATCTACATAAAACGACGACGAGAACAACAACAACAATAAATCAGGCTGCTAAATTATGTGACAAGGGACAGAAGGTGAGGTGACCACTGGCCAGTGTAGAATCTCATTGTAAAAAGCCACCGCTTACTTATGGCATGAAGGTATGACCTTAAAGCAGAGCTAAGGAGACGAAGAATTTTTTTTATTTTTTTTCGAAACGGAGGCACAAGATTTGCCTCATCTATTAAATAAGGAGGAAATAGAGTTTAAAGTTTTACAAGACACCCCATCGGCATGACAATTACTCGCAAGAGATTACAGACCCAAGTTTTTTGGCGCCGGCCAAGACCCATAATTTTGCCTCTTCTAGAATGGAGTTCATAAGAGCCGATGGCGGAGCAAATTTTTTGCGAAAGACTTTGGCGTTCCGCTCGTTCCAAATGGTCCAGGAGATGAGCATGGTGAGGAAGGTCATTGCGTTCCGGTTTATGCTTCGGTTGTCAGCCCTTTTGTCCCACCACTCGATGACGGAATCATCAAGGTGCCAGTCGTAGGTGTTGACTTGAGGTAGGTCGAGCTTTTCGATGGTGCATCTCCAAAGCCTAAGAGTGTATTGGCACTTAAAGAAGAGGTGTGTTCCCGTTTCTTACTCTCTGTTGCACAGCTGGCAAAGGCCACAGTTTTCCCAACCGCGTTTCTCCAACCGATCAGCCGTCCAAAGACGGTCTTGTAGAGCTAACCAAGCGAAGAATTTTACCTTGGGGGGGGGGGGCAAGCCTTCCAAACCATGCGGTCCATGGGAGAGAGAGTCAAGCTCAGGACTTGAGCCTTGTACGCGGAGGAGGCCGCAAAGTAAATCCCGTCGTTAGCATGCTTCCAGATGATATCGTCTTCAGTATGCCCATCGAGGTGAAAGTCATGCAGAAGCATCCAAAGAGTAAAATTCACGCACGTGACCAACAGTGAAGGCGGTGTTGGTATTAATTTTGAGAATCCACGCACTCTCCTTGAGTGCATCCCGAACCATCCAAAGTTTTCTCCTTGAGGCCTCAAAAATTAACGGTGCAATATCCTTGGGTTTCCGCCCAAGCAGCCACAGAAAGTCCCAGAAAGGCGTCCTTGCACCGTCCCCCATGGTGATCGTAGTGGAGGCGTAGAAAAACTCAAGGTCTTCATTGGTGCAAGGGTTGCCAAAACCCACCCAAGGTTTGTGGGGCGCCTTCCATTCATGCCACGGCCACCGAAGACGTAAGGCACGTGCAAACTTGTCAGTGTTGAGAACACCAAGGCCCCCATATTCCTTTGGTCGACATTCAAAATTCCAATTCACTTTGCAGCTGGCGCCTGTTGTCTTGCTTGTGCCTGACCACAAAAACACCTGCTCTAGCTTATTGAGGTTGTTTAGCGTGCTGGCCGGCATGTTTAGAGGCGTGATCGAGAAAATTGCTTGGGAGGAGATGACTGACTTGACGAGAGCCGTGCGACCAATAATAGTGATGTTTTGGCCGTCCCACGTGACCAGCTTGTTAGCTGCCTTGTCCTCGAGATATTGGAAGTCCACCTTCCTAAGTTGCCAAATAGAGAGTGGCAAACCTAGATATTTCACCGGGAAAGAGGCTCGAGTTGCCGGCATGCTCTGTAGGATGTGCCCAAGGTTAAAATGATTGCACTTGATTGGCACGACGAAACTTTTCTGAAAGTTGGTGCATAGGCCAGTCACCTCTCCAAATCCTCGCAAAATGGACGCAAGGTTGTCGACGTCCGTCTTGATAGGAGCCAAAAAAATGGCAGCATCATCATCCGCATAGAGGGAGGTACGCACCTCGGGGTCGTGCCCACGAATCTTGTGTAGTAGGCCTTTTTTGGTTGCCAGATCCAGGATCTTATGAAGAGGGTCAATTGCGATGACGAAGAGGAGGGGGGAAATTGGGTCCCCCTGACGAAAACCGGCCCCATGGATGAAGAATTATAGGTGCAGACGGTAAAACATTAGATGTGCTCATGTTCCTTTCTTTTTAAGGAGGATATCATGGGATTTGTTAATCCGAACCAAAGGTTTTCTCTTCGGTAATGCTATATCTGGCTGGTGTTTGTTGGAAAGGAGGTGGCAAACGAGCCGTGTTTTTCTGGCAGTCTTAGTTGCGACCTGAGATTAACGTTGGTAGTTTATGCTCGTTTTTCTTAAAAATTTCTTCTACCCAGAAACTGTCATGTTGTTCAACTAAAACCGTCAATCCCCCATCCGCCCCGCGACAACTAAAACTATCATCAAAACGTTCGCAAATGACACCCTCTCCCAACGAACGTCTGCAATGTATCGTGCACATGCATGGAGGGCTCTGTTGCACTAGCCAGCCATCGGGTGGAAAAGCCAGCATTGCATGTATAGTGTGGTGGTGCATGACATAGTATGTTTCTCTGCCCAAATATTCGTGTGGGCAGCTTTCTCAACTCGAAAAGGATGAACTTTGGTGCAGGGGAAATGGAAGCAAATTAAAAGCAGAGCCCCTTTGGATCTCTAGCACAAGTGAGGATCATCAAAGGATTAGTGTCGCGCGATTCATGGGGAGCCAACCTGCCATCTTATGGCAACTCTAGGAGAGTCTTTATAATGGCCTGATCATCATAATAATCGTTACTATAAACATTTACTGTTAAAATTACACTCTGGTCAGACTGGGTGTCGCTCTCGTCGAAGAAGAGAGAGGATGGTGGACGAGAAGCAAGCGGAGGAGGAGGCCTCCCACGTCACCTAGGAGAAGGAGCATCACATTATGCAATATGAAGAATTTGCTAGAGTCGACTTCTTCTGAACCATGTCTTTCTTTTTTCAAAAACATGGAAAGCACCCCAACCTCTGTATTGGTGGATATCCACATATTATGATATATTGTTGGTTATTCAAGTAAGGCTAAGCAAAGTGAAACATTAATGTCAAACAAATCGGCGTACAAACGAAAAAAACCCGAGCCTTTCTGCACTGCAGCAGAATCTCAATCAACCTACCACAAATCTTGCGACATATGGCTTGAAAACGAAAAATACATTACTCCTAAAAAAAGCCGTAAAAAAGAGACCATCACACGAGCGCCCATGAGTTCAATCAAAGGTCGAACCCCAAAGTGAACCTTCGAGCCAACACATTCAACAAGATCACACCGTGTGGGCCTTGACAATACCTGATATAGCTGGAGAGGCAGGATCATGGGGTTCACCCGTAGTAAACGCATATTTATCGCTAAAACCGTCATCGTCGGCAATCTCTCTAACGGATGATGACTTCGCAAAATACAGGGATCTGAGGAATACCTGTTTGCCCGCTCCGTCATTTTCAACTATGGCTCCGGCTGCTCCGGGAGCAGACCGCGGAGCAGAGGGCCTCTGAACATGCCCTTTATCAACACTACTCTTCATTGAGTAGATGGCAATGATTTGATAGTCAATCCTTTGTGTTATCTTGGTGTCCCGCGTTAGGAATACAGTCAAGTATTTTTTCTTTAGAAAAGGAGGAATACGATCAATTATAGCAGAGAAATACTTTGCGACTGCAACATTTCCAATGATTTTAAACTTGATTGTCGCAGTGAGCAAATTTATAAACTCAAGATGGAACCACGCAATAATGATCAGAAATTTTATCACTGGTGATGCGGACATTTTGATAAACTGGGTCAAATTCAGCCAACATTTGAACCAGTCCTAACTCCTAACAACCTGCCATCACTCTCACGGAGATTGATTTTGTAAATATCAACCAACCAAGCAGCAGGACCATAATCAACAAACCAACTAGCGCGAAGCAACGAGGGAAAGATATGAACTCTGTGATATAGCAGCCTCGGAGAAACGCACGTACGGCGCGAGGAATCAGATATGGATGCAAATCCAAGCAACACAACAGCCAAGAATTAGACCTGCCGACGACATGGACACTCGCACAGAGCTCCAATAGATCAGTTAATCCGTCGATCAACTCGACCAGCTCTTTCTCTTGTTGCACGCGCAGACGCCATCCACAGGAGTCTCCGGCGGTGTCGATGACGACCACGACGATGACGACGATCTTCGCGCCTCGGACCCGGCGGCGCCGCTGACGAAGCAACGGAGAGAGCTTCGCTGTGTTGGCGACACCCACTTGTCATTGCTACAGAATAGAGGAAGAGGAGGGGGAGGCGAGGTGACTATGTGAGGGTCACGCCTCGACCGCTGCTGGAATTTAAAGGTCACACTCACAGAAATCGATCAGCAACACTGCTACTAGTAGCAGCGTTATTGCTATTCAGGAGTTTTCAGGGTACCTCATGGCACTTCTTCCTCTCTTTACTTTGTTTTTTGAACACAAATCATTGCACTGTTTCTGGACAGGTAGCTTAATGATCAGATTATCGGATGGAGCACGTCAGGCATGATGTTTTTGCCGAATAATTGAGGCCCAAATACCAGTGTCAAGTAGGACTATTTGTAGGTTATCATGCAGTGCCATCCATCATCCACTGAAGGGAAAGAAATAAAGGCAACAATGTTCATCGAAACAAGGGGCTCCCCAGGCTGTGCGGACCTAAAATCCTGTGCTCCGTAGTGAGCCAAATAATAAGACGCACCCCTTGTCATGTCCTTGTTAGGTGATAGTTTAATTAGGCCCATCATTACCAGAACTGTGCAGCACAAGGTGTCTGCATCTGGCGGGCAGTGAGCTCAGATCTCGAGCCAGAAAACTACTGCATTTTACACCAACAATCAAAATAGCGGACGCTATCCACCTACTCCCAAACGTCAAAAACGTTCTAATGTTATGGGACGGAGTGAGTAGTAATTACCCTATTCCCCGTTGGTCGCGGCTATCCGTCTCCAGCAGCGAGGGCATGTGTTTCACAGGGAGATGTTGGGTCAGCTGTTCCATTCCTTGTGCAGAAAAGTTAGTAAACAGCGAGAGGAGAAACTGCAGCAGCAGAGAAGATGGCGTTGGGCGGGCACAACACAACAGCGGCTGCCGAGTCATTTGGATATTGGCAGCAGAGAGACAGACAGAACGTGTGCCACAGGCGCAGAATCTCACTTTGAAGCCACTTGTTACTCCTATCTGTTCTGCGGCGACGGGGATGTGACTCCAAAGCAGGGGGTAGCATCTTCAGTTGCGCAGCAGCGTGCCAACTTGCAGCTGGATTTGAACCCATATCAACCGTGTGCAGAGCCACCCGCTCCGTTCATCAAGGAAACTATGCAACAATAACTGAGAAGGCTAATTATGAAATAGGTGCAGACAGACCACCATGCTTCCTCCGTCTGAAATTACTTGTCGTTCAAACGGATATATCTAGTAGTGCGTCTAACCAGCTCATCAGCGGACCTGCGCTGCAGAAAGTGGAGCCAGCTGCATAGGAAAGAACAGATCGAGCGATCTCGGCTGCTAATTTAACCGCGTATCTGAACCCAAGATTTTCTCTCTTGGCATGTTTAGTTCCGGATCCCCATGGATGTGCTGATGTACGTAGATAGACGGCTCTGTTGCACCAGTCAACAGAAGGAAAATCATTGCGGGCGTGGTGCATTCCAGTGTGTGTAACTTTGTCAACTCGAAAGGGATGAGCTTATTGATGCATAAAGAAATGGAACAAAAGCAAGAGCTGCTTTGGATCTATAGGACAAGTGAGGATCTTCAAAGGTGTAGCCTGATGATGCTTTGTGTTCCCCTTCGGCTGGATGGCTTCTTCTAAACCTTGTGTGACAGGTGGGTAAATTCTTACTAGGTGTACTAGTTTTTATCTAAACTTATTAGCCGTATCATATCCCATGCTTAGGGCATATTCAACACCGACCCGCAAACCTTTCATATGCGTCTGGATCACGCTGTCCGGACCGCGAAAGTCATCCGATGTGATCCTGTATCGGTTCGCGACGCGGTCCGACGTACTTTCTCCCGCAACTGGAGACAAACATAGGGACAGGGTGTGTGTGTGTGTGCTGGAGTCCGGACCGCTCTCACGTCCGCTTCTGACTGCCCTGGCTCACCCGAAACCCTCCTCTATCCCGCGCGCTTTCGGTCAGCGTCCACATTCATGCCCGGCCAGAGCGGACGCGACCGCTCATTGGGGCCGGCATTGAAGCGGCGTGCCAACCGAGAGAGAGCCGCCCGCGTTGCTTCCCGGTGCAGGTGACTGTTGTGTGTTCAAACGACACAATGACCCCTTGTCCGCCCGTCTGCCGTCCACATTGATGGCACGCGTTTGCCAAGGCGTCTCCTCGGGCGCCACCCGTCCGTCCCTCTGTCACCCACCATTGCTATATAAACCGTTGCTCGGTCATAGCCGGAGTCATTCGCCTCTGATCTCTCTCTGCACCGCTCCCATCATGGATTTCTTCTCCGCCAAGGCTCTATGGGACGGGTTGACGTCGGACCAGAAGAAGGAGATGACCTCCATTGCTACCGGCTACCTGGCTGGCAGGTAGTCGAAGGACGACGACGTCTGAATGGAGGACGCTGCCGATGCTGATCCGACGCCACCCTCCTCCTCCTCCACGACACCCTCCTTCTCCTCCACGCTACCCTTGCCAGTGCATGGACCGGGTGCGGGAGGAGCAGTTTCGGGAGGCGCACTTCATTGATGAGTGGTTCACTTATCCCGCTATCAATATTGATGATCTTGAGCTTTCTATTGGAATGAGAGTCACAACCCAAGGGTTCATTGCAGCTAAGCTTGGCATTGCGCAAAAGGCGCTATAACTGAAAGCAAAGATTAAGCATGAGAAGGAACTCATTACTAAGCATGTCGAGAAGTTGAACGCTACTCAAGTAAAAGGCTACAAGACAATGATGGCCGATCTCAAAGATGAATTCCAAAAGTGTCGTGAAGATGTTCGTGGTGCCAAAGATTGCACGAAGAAGAAATATGTGACGCTTGTCCATGTTCACAATGACATGCCGAAGAGAAAATCACTTGGCCAACCTGCTCTTGATCCAAGGCTTCTGAAGAAGTTAAAGACGGTGCCTCAGTCTTCAAGCCAGCCTGCTCCAGCACGTCAAGAGGTGCCAAAGATTATTTTTCCACCTAGCTTCTCTTGCTCCAAGGCTCCAGCTTCACCTGTTGCTGCTGCGAGCAAGAAGACAAAGACCGCTGAGTATGAAGCCAAAAAGCGGAAGTTTTCACAGACTATTGTGCCACCTCCGCAAAAGAAGAAGAATACAAGACCGGCAAAGTATTCTCGCCAGGCCTAAGTGTCTCCCGCCTCAACCACTAAAACACCTTCTGCTCATGAGGAGCCCATGTTTGTGACACCATTGAGGGGATCTTGAATGGAGTTCACATGTTGTGGGTACGGAGAAAATCCCGTCACTTCTATGACTATATATTTGGCAGGCAGGTTTATGTACCCGCCAGTGTTATTTTTCCAAGGTAGCGATGGTGCATGTAAGGTCGCGTCCGCCACTAATTGAAGTTCATCTGTAAGTCCTTTCATAGTAGTGTCAATCTGTTCTTAACTTGGGCACCAAGAATGCATTTGTCACTAATGAAACTTGCAAGCGCACCTAAAAGACTCTGACACTTATGGCTTTTGAAGTTGATCTTCAGCCGATGGCTTCAGGCGCAAGTTTAAGTTCTGCACTTCTCTGCCCGCTAATGAATAATGGCATGACATGCCTTTAATTGAAGACAATGACTATTCATCTTCAACCCCAACTGTTCATGCCATTCTCACTAATGGCTAAGAAGAGGATATCACTTCGCCTGTTGCACCAACTCGACATGCCGATTTGGCATCAACGCCATCTGCTCCGCCCAACACCAACACCGCCCTTGTTGTGCCATCTTCATCACCACGTCCTGGGGACGTACAAACATTCAATGTCTTCAAGCCTTTTTGGTCATTCGATGACAAAGGGGGAGAGACATTCAAATTGATAGTCTACAAACGGGCATATTGGACAGGGTTGTATATTTTGTTTAAGTTTGCAACTCCCGTTTTGTTCATTTGATGTTTTGGGTTGTAAAACTTAAGTCCCGATGGACATCTTTACATTTGCTACGCTTTCATACTTTGCGCTTCTCATAAACTCTATCTTATGCGCATGAAGTCATTCCGTAGACTCCCATATTTCATTGTGCATTTCATTATCTTCATAGTACATGTTATATGCACTATGATTGGATTCCAAGATATAGGGGGAGTTCTCCACAATCGAAACCTTTCTATGTGCATTGATACATCTCCAATGTATCTATAATTTATGAAGTACTCATGCCATGTTTGCAATAATTTTATATGGTTTTGGTGCATTTTTATACCATTTTCATGTACAAACGTATTAATCCAGTGCCTAGTGTCAGTTGATGTTTTCTGCATGTTTTTGGTTTTCCACAAAATCCATAGCAAACGAAGTCCGAGCACGATGAAACTTTTTGATGACTTTTTCTAGAACATAAGAGACCCACGAAGCTTCAGTGGAGTACCAGAAGACTCATAGGGGACCCACAATATAGGGGCCACGCCTTGGGGGGTAGAGCGCGCCCTCCCCCTTGTGGGTCCACTGTGGCACCTCCTAGCGCGATTCTGACACCGAAAATTCTTATATATCGGAAGCCCTCTAAAGTTAACCTAGAACTTTTACCCCGACGCCGCAAACCTCTACTCCGAAGTGATCTCATTTGGAGCCCTTTTTTGGCGCCCTGCCGGTGAGGGAAACCATCATCGGAGGCCATCTTCATCATCCCAACAGTCTCCATGACAAGGAGGGAGTAGTTCACCTCCGGGGCCGAGGGTATGTACCCATAGCTATGTATTTGATCTCTCTCTCTCTCTTGATCTTGACATGACATGATATTGATGTACCATGATCTTTGTTAATATAGTCGGTTCATATGGTGTTATTCCCTCTCTATCCTTATTGTGATGAACTAAGCCTTGCTCTTTGAAGTTTCTTATGTTGGATTGAATACTTTAGATTTGAGATCACTTGGTGTATGTCTTGCTTGTGGATACCTTGGTGATAATGGAATAATTTATCGAGATCAATTGACATATGTTTTGGTAATCAACTTTAGAATTCCCGTGAAAACATTGGGGTACTCTAGGCATAGAGGTTGATACAAGTTTCCATCCTACTTCCTTCGATAGGAACTTTGGAGTCATTCTTTATCGCACGTTGGGGATTGTTATGTGATTCAATTATGTTAGCACCGTTGAGAGATTGCACTAGTGGAAGTATGAACCATACGCTTAGTTTTGAAGCATTGCAATATTGTTTGTGCTTACATTTATCACATGTACCTTGCTGTTTTTATTATTTTAGATTAGAAAAACCTATATCTACTGTCCATACTACATGTGTATCATCATCTCTTCGCTGAACTAGTGCGCCTATACAATTTACCATTGTATCGGGTGTGTTGGAGAGACAAGAAATTGCTTGTATTTGATTGCAGGGTTTGAGACATACCATATTCATCCTACATCTCCCAGAGATTGATAAACCTCATGTCATCCATTTATTGTTGTCCTATAAAACTCTGCGCTTGGAGGATCAACAGAGTCTACAGTAATAAAGTGGTGTAGTGGACATCAACCTATTTCAGGCGCCGTTGCCGATGAGGTGAGTGCTTGAAGGTATATCTTTAGATCTTGCAATTAAATATTTTAGTTTCTTGTTTTTCACTAGTTTGGTTTATAAAATAAAACTATAAAAAATGGAAGTGAAGTTGCATCAAATGCTTTACCTTTATGATGTATTTCTTGAAAAATATGGATTCCAATAATTGTGCTCAATTGTTAAAGGAATAATTTAACAAAATATTTAATGTGAGTTCCTTGAATGATGAGCATGATTGCAATGTTATTAGTATGCCTTATTTGAATATTCATGATGCTAATGATATGCAAAGCCATAAGCTTGGATATGTTATGTTTGATGAAGATGATATTTTTATTCCACCTACCTTTGACGAGGGAATTTATTATAATGAAATCATGCCTCCTATTTATGATGATTATATTGATGAAAATGGGGAGTGTCAACTCTAGGTACTAATGATCCCACTATTTTGAAAGGTGTTGAATCTTATGTCAATAACTATGAAAGTAGATTTGGAGAGGTCACGACTTCATTTAATATTGAATCCACTACTTTGGAAGATGTTTCAATTGATTATGATAACCAAGTTGCTATCTATGATGATTATGGTGATGACATGTATGACATAAAGAGTAATAATAACCATGAAACTTGTCATCATGATTTTAATGTTCAATTTGGTTGTGTCAATCAAGTATCTCATGATATTTATTTTGTTGAGTTTTCTCCCACTATTAGTAAGGTTAAGAAATTTGCTTATGTGGAGAGTAATACATTATTTGTGCATGTAGAACATGAAAAGAATGTTTTATGTGATGTTTATATTATTAATTTTATTCATGATTCTACTGAAAATTATTATGAGAGGGGAAGATATGCTTATATATATTTCAACAACATCAAGTTTTCTCTCTTTATGTTAAAAGTATTGAAGTTATACTTGTTTTGCCTTCCTATGCTAGCTGATTCTTGCTACGGTAATTTGTTTGATTACAAAATCCCTGTGCATAGGAAGTGGGTTAGGCTTAAATGTGTTTGCTCTCCGATTCATTATGCTCACTTTATGTTCTAATTTTTTACTTTTATGTGAGCGTCATCAAAATTATCAATGCCTAGATAAAAGGCTTTAAAAAAGTTCTTGTTGGGAGATAACCCAACGCTTATCCTTTCCGTTTTTGTGTTTAGATGATAAGTTACTGTAGTAATCATGTTTTGTTTCTTTTATTTCAATAATTTGCTAAGTAAAGCCTTTAGGATAGTCTAGATAATTTTTGATTTGATTCTGAGAAAAACATAAACTTTTGTGTTCAGTATATGAATTCTCAGATTTTACTAGGGCGTGAAAATATTCTGAATTTTTTACAAAATACTTATCTACAAAGTATATACATTTTCCTAATTAAGAATTTTCTGAGTTACATAAGTATGGTTTTAGTTCAGATCATTACAGATTGTTCTGTTTTTGACATATTTTGTTTTGCATGCATAATTTGCTTGTTTCTAGCATTTCCATAGCTTATATTGTGATATATAAATTGTGAAAATAATATAATATAGTATGCATTAGGTGAGAACAATTATGGATCTTGTCTTAACAATACCTAAGTGAATGATTTATTTTATTATACTAACCCATCTCACGAAGTTTCGTTGAGTCTTGTGTGATTGGAGTTTCCAAGTTTTGGATGAGATACCGATACGAGGAGAATAAGTAGCGGCAAGACTCTAAGCTTGCCGATGCACAAGGCACTCCAAGTTAAGATTCAAGAAATACTCAAGCTTCTAAGCTTGGGGATGCCCCGGTCTTTCGTCTTCAATACTATTTGTATACCTCACATGAAGCTATATTTTTACTCGTCACATAATATGTGTTTTGCTTGGAACGAAATTTTATGTTGTTGGGTTTCACTTGCTGTTATTTGTAATCATGTTTTTCAATAAGAGTGCCAAGTATTTCTTTAGGATGTTTGATGTGTGTTGTGCAGAAACATAAACTTTTGTTGTATTGTTTGAATTTGCTCATTTACCGGAATGTGGAAATTTTCTGAAATTTTTATATAGTACTTTCATATAATTTTTTATTACTTCCTAAATTTTCAGAATTTATTGAGTTACATAAGTACAATGTTACAATTAATTGATACAAACTGTTCTGTTTAGACATATTAATGTCATAGTTTTGTTATCTGCTTATCCTATAATTTTGATGGCTTATACTGGTAGATATATATTGTGGAAATGATAGTATGCATTAGATAATGTTTGAAAATTATTATGCGACTTGTCTTTATAGTACATGATTTGGTGATTGTAACATCCCATAAATTTCCAAATTTTGGAACGTTGATACTAAGTTATTACTGAGTGAGTTGCTATGATTTTCAAGGAAAATTAAAACTTTTGAGTCCTTGTTTAAACTTTTCAAGCTTTCTTGGATAATATCTATACAATAAATAAAAATCTTGCTTTTAAGGTTTAGTCAAAATTTCAAACACGAATTTCTTTCTTCATGATTATTTTGAAATGTTTTTTAAACCACATTCAAATGGATGAGCGAGAATAAAATGACTTTCTGAATTGTGGTGTAAAATAATTCATAAATGATTTTATTTGGAGCTTCTCTTTTGAAGTGAGAACTTATTTGTAAATATTTCTAATAAATCATTTAATAAAAATCTGAGAGGAGATAATATGACTTCTTCAAAACCATTATTGGAAATATTCAATATTTGTCGTTTGTCATTTGGGTATTCATAAAACCCTAAGACATATGTTGGGGAAATTATGAAGCCCATGATGCATTTTTAAAACAAGTTTGTGCACGAACATAAGTTTATTGATCTCTGAAACTAATGTGCATAGAAACCAAATAATAAATATGTAAATCTGGACATTTTATTCCTATTACAAATAAACTTTTTAAACACAAAAAAGGATTTTTTTCGCAAAAAAACAAAAAGGGTTAATTATTTAATTATATACTAGACCTAATTGGGAGAAGCCCATGTAACTCCAACAACACAACTTTTCCACACGTACATGAGGTCTTCTTCCTCCTCACGTTCACCCCACGAGGCTGCCATGGCGTACAGTGGCTGCACCCGAACACTTCCCTTCGCTTCCTCGCCACCCACTAACCACCGAAACTGGTTCCCCTCGCCTCCATCGACCTTTCCCCTCCTCAATGCTCCTTGAAGTCGCACGTAGTGTCCATTACAAGGCAGAGGAACAACCACCATTAAGCATCACCATCTGCTCGAATTATGACCTCCCCGAGCCCTATAAAAAGCATCCCCGCAAGCCTCTCACACCCGTCGTCCGAAGTCCCCGCCTTGCAAGACCTATCTCCCTGCTCTTCTCGCTGAACATCTCCTCGAAAAATGCATCCACCGTCGTCGTCCATGCAGGATCACGGCGAGTACACAGTGACCCCGACTCTGTACTTCTCCTTTCCTTCATAAAACGATCTTGCGAATATTCTTGACACGATTTTACTTCTGTCTCCATAATCGGATCACGCTATTCGCGAATCCTAAGTCCGACAGGAGCTCTGCTCAACTACAGCGCCCTCCCAGCACCACCAGAGGTCGAGTCTAGAACCTTGTCCGATGGACCCTCGTTAATCTCCTCCATGCTATTCAGTCTTTCGATTGACGCCGGAGACCATCTTCCCCAACCCTGTCAAAAACTCCGGTTAACTCTCTCTCCCTTCTGTACATATTCTCTGTCTATCAATCACGACATGACACACGGCAGATAATTATTAAATCCTGTAATTCATTTTCAGAAAAATAACCAATCTTATAAATTCATATCTCCTAAACCGTATGTCCGAATTCGCTAAATAATATATACACTGATTCTTGAGAACATCTAGTTTATTTTGAAATTATAAAATTTCACTTTTGACAATTTCAAACTTTTGGTTCTGATTTAAATGTTAATTTGAGTAATCTTGCTATAATTTCATTCTGTAATTCGTATGAAAATGTTCCTTTTACCAAAGTTGGTCCTTAGAACCCCACCCTTTTGTTAGAGCACATCACATAAATTTTCATCCATGTCTATATACTATTTGGACCTCAACACCCCAAATTGACATTCTTTTATCATGATTCAATCCCATGATTAGTTTAATTTTTATTCTTGAGTCAATCCTCTTGAGGAGATCATTAGGAACCTCTCCGGCCATATATTATCAAGTTACAAATCTGGAGTTACAAGATTAAGAAATTATTTTTTATCTTGAAACTTATGCCATACCAATTTCATTTATCCCAATTCAAATATTCCGATCAAATCCATTGTAGAATTTGTTGTAGAACCTTGACCCACAAACCTTCAAAACAAATATATCCGCTTAGTATCAATATGATCCAACCCTAGAATATGGCTATATCATATTTTCTTCAAAGACCAAACCTGAACCTATATCAACCCCAACCATGCACTAGAATCATCATAGTGGCAATCGAATAACTTGTATTGTCAATTTGCATTTTTATTTGGATTTTGTTGTGTTTTGAAGTACTTCTATTTTATCGTTAGATAAACCGTTGGTGAAGGGGTGACGACAACAAGTAGGGAATCAACTTCAGGAGATTCGGGCAAGCTGCAACTTGATCATACTTTGTCCTACACTTTCTAAATATGCATGATCTCTTTAAAATTTACTAGTATGCATGTTTTACTAAAAAGTTTTGCAAGCAACTATGCTAGCTAAAGCCCTAGGAACTTGTAGCTATGCTTAGCCATGCTTAAAAATAAAGGGGTTGGGAATCAAACAAGTTTTAAACAACTAAACTTGCCCTCTTTGGGGGCAACGTTTGTGAAAACTTTTAAAAAACAAAACTATATATTATTGTACTTCTACCCCTGGATGGAATAGTATGACGGGAGCGTCTACAAATGATTGCGCCCATCAGGGTCTTATAGTGAATGCCACCGACTCGGGTCCTGCACACATGTTTTTGGTGGGGACCGCTGTCCAGGGGACTGAGATCTTCCAAGCACATTTTGATGTAGCTTCCAGTACAACCACATGCTAATCTGGCCTCTGGCATATGTTAGTTCTAACGTGAAACCATCACGTCGGGACCTCCATTGGAGAGGGGACTTCATTGCCTAAGTTATGCTCGTGCCCAAAAGTAGGTATAGGGGCATGTTACGGAAAGGTTTCGTCACAATCTCCTCTTCATCATGAACCCAAGTGTGCAACGATAAATGTTGGGGAACGTCGCATGGGAAACAAAATTTTTCCTACGCACACGCAAACCTATCCATGGTGATGAGCATCTACGAGAGGGAGAGTGGATCTACGTACCCTTGTAGATCGCTAAGCGGGAAGCGTTAAGAAACGCGGTTGGTGTAGTCGAACATCTTCACGATCCAAATCGCCGAGCGTCCCGCGATCTCATCACGATCCGTCCCGCGATCCCATCACGATCCGTCCCACGATCTCATCACGATCCGTCTCACGATCTTGATCATGATTTGTCCCGCGAACTCATCACGATCCGTCCCACGATCTCATCACGAACTGTCTCGCGATCTCGATCACGGTCCTTCCGATCTAGCGCCGAACGGACGACACCTCCGCGTTCAGCACACGTGCAACTTGATGACGATCTCCACCGTCTTGATCCAGCAAGAGGAGGTGGAGAGGAGAGAGAGTTCACCGGCAGCGTGACGGCGCTCCGGTGATGGTGGTGGAGTGATTCCGGCAGGGCTTCGCCTAAGCACTACAGAAAACCGATCTAGAGGAGCACCGGTGGAACGGTAGCACGTGGCCGTAAATTCTATGCAAAAACCCTCTATTCCACCAGTATATATAGGAGGGAGGGAGAGGAGGGCGTAGCCTTGGCCTCCAAGGCCTGCTGGCTCGGCCGAACCAAGTGAAGGAAGAGTCCTCCTCCACCTGAGAGTCCACCTCTCACACGAGAGGTGGAACTTGGGGAGGACTCCACCCCAATTCGGTTTGGGCCTCTCTCCCTGCACCCAGGCCACCTTGGCCGACCCCACCAGCCCACTAGGGGCTGGTGGGTCGCCACTTTGTCCCATGGGGTGGGTGGGCCCCACTGGTGGACCCCCGGGACCCATTTGTCACTCCCGGTACACTACCGAAAGTGCCCGAAATCTTTCCGGAGTCCAAACACCACCTTCCTATATATCAATCTTTACCTCCGGACCATTCCGGAGCTCCTCGTGACGTCCGGGATCTCATCCGGGACTCCGAACAACCTTCGATCACCACAATACACAACTCTACACTACCGAAACGTCACCGAACCTTAAGTGTGCAGACCCTACGGGTTCGAGAACTATGTAGACATGACCGAGACACCTCTACGGTCAATAACCAATGGCGGGACCTGGACGTCCACATTGGTTCCTACATATTATACGAAGATCTTTATCGGGCGAACCTCTATGTCAAGGATTCAGTCAATCCCGTATAACGTTCCCTTTGTTCTTCGGTATGTTACTTGCCCGAGATTCGATCGTCGGTATCTCCATACCTAGTTCAATCTCGTTACTGGCAAGTCTCTTTACTCGTTCCGTAACACAAGATCCCGCAACTAACAATTAGTCACATTGCTTGCAAGGCTCATTGTGATGTTGTATTACCGAGTGGGCCTTGAGATACCTCTCCGTCACACGAAGTAACAAATCCCAGTCTTGATCCATACCAACTCAACAGACACCATCGGAGATACCTGTAGAGCACCTTTATAGTCACCCAATTACGTTGCGACGTTTGATACACACAAGGCACTCCTCCGATATCTGTGAGTTGCATGATCTCATGGTCATAGGAACACATACTTGACATGCGGAAAATAGTAGCAATAAACTGACACGATCATATGCTACGTTTGTAGTTTGGGTCTTGTCCATCACATCATTCTCCTAATGATGTGACCCCATTATCAAATGACATCTCATGTCCATGGCTAGGAAACCTTAACCATCTTTTGATCAACGAGCTAGTCTATTAGAGGCATACTAGGGACATGGTTTTGTCTATGTATCCACACATGCATCTAAGTCTCCGATCAATACAATTATAGCATGGATAATAAACGATTATCATGAACAAGGAAATATGATAATAACTAATTTATTATTGCCTCTAGGGCATATTTCCAACAGTCTCCCACTTGCACTAGAGTCAATACTCTAGTTCACATCACCATGTGATTCGCATTGTTATGAATCTAACACCCAACGAGTTTTGGGGCTCGATCATGCTTTGCATGTGAGAGAGGTCTTATAGTCAACGGGTTTGTGATATTCAGATCCGTGTGTACTTTGCAAATCTCTAAGTCAAACCGTAAACACTGCTACCACACTCCACTTGGTACTAATTCCAAATGGCTGCTCCACTATACGTATCCAGATTGCTAGTACGAGTCATCCGGATTAGTGTTAAAGCTTGCATCGACGTAACTCCTTACGACGAACCCTTTATCACCCCCATAATCGAGAAACAATTCCTTTAGTCTTTTATTCACTAAGGATAATGTTGACCGCTGTCCAGTGATCCACTCCTGGATCACTCTTGTACCCCTTGACGGACTCATGGCAAGGCATACTATATAGAGCCTATGGCTAGAGCATAGGGGACGACGTTTGTCCTTTCTCTTTCTTCTGCCGTGGTCAAGCTTTGAGTCTCACTCAACTTCATACCCTACAAATCAGGTGAGAACTCTTTCTCTGACTGATCCATTTTGAACTCTTTCAAAATCTTTGTCAAGGTATGTACTCATTGAAAGTCTCATCAAGTCATCTTTGATCTATCTCTATAGACCTTGATGCTCAATAGGTAGTTTTATCCAGGTTTTACTTTGAAAATCACTTTCCAAATAACCGCTTATGCTTTCCAGAAATTCTACATTATTTCTGATCAACAATATGTCATCTACATATACTTATCAGAAATTCTATAGTGCTCCCACTCACTTTGTTGTAAATACAAGTTTCTCGTAAACTTCGTATAAACTCAAAAACTTTGATCAACTCATCAAAGCATATATTCCAACTCCAAGATGCTTGCTTCAGTCCATAGAAGGATCACTGAAGCTTGCTCACCTTTTAGCATCCTTAGGACTGACAAAACCTTCTGGTTGTATCACATACAACCGTTCCTCAAGTAAACCGTTAAGGAAACGATGTTTTGACATCCATCTGCCAGATTTCATAATTGAAAAATGCAGCAACTGCTAACATAATTCCAACAGACTTTAGCACCGCTACGAGTGAGAGAGTCTCATCGTAGTCAACTCCTTTGAACTTGTCACAAACATCTTTGCAACAAGTCGAGCTTTACAAATGGTGACATTTACCATCAGTGTCTGTCTTCATTTTAAAGATCCATTTGTATTCAACGACCTGCTATCCAACGAGCAAGTCTACCAAAATCTATACTTGGTTCTCATACATGGATCCTATCTTTGATTTCATGGCCTCCAACCATTTGTCGGAATCTGGGCCCATCATCGCTTCTCCATAGCTCGTAGGTTCATCGTTGTCCAACAACATGACCTCCAAGACAGGGTTGCCGTATCGCTCAGGAGCAGTACACATCCTTGTCGACCTACGAAGTTCGATAGTAACTTGATCCTGAAGCTTCATGATCATCATCATTAACTTCCTCTTCAACTAACGTAGGCTTCACAGAAACATCTTTCTGCGCTGCGCTACTCTCTGGTTGAACAAATGTTTAACAACCTCATCAAGTTCTATCTTCCTCCCACTCAATTCTTTCGAGACAAAATTTTTTTCGAGAAAGGACCCAGTTTTAGCAAAAAAAACTTTGCACTCGGATCTGAGATAGAAAGTTCACCCAACTATTCTTAGGTATTCTATGAAGATGCATTTGTCCGCCTTGGGTTCGACCTCATTAGGTGAAAACATTTTCCACACAAGTGTCGCAGCCCCAAACATTAAGAAATGACAGCTTAGGTTTCTATCAAACCATAATTCACATGGTGTCATCTCAACGGATTTAGATGGTGCCCTATTTAAAGTGAATGTAGTTATCTCTAATGCATAACCCCAAAATTATAGTAGAAAACGATAAGAGACATCATAGCACGCACTATATCCAATAGAGCATGACTATGATGTTCGGACACACCATCACACTATGGTGTTCCAGGTGGCGTTAGTTGTGAAACAAATTTCACATTGTCTTAAGTTGTATGCCAAACTCTTAACTCAGATATTCACCTCCACGATCATATCGCGGTTATTTTTATCTTCTTGTCACGATGATCTTAAACTTCACTCTGAATTTGCTTGAACCTTTCAAACGATTCAGACTTGTGTTTCATTAAGTAAATATACACTATATTTACTCAAATCATCAATGAAGGTAAGATAATAACGATATCCACTGCACGCTACAAGACTCACTGGATTGCATACATCAACATGTATCATTTCCAATGAATCACTTGCCCGCTCCATCCAACGGGGTCCTTTAGTCATCTTGCCCAAGAGGCATGGTTCGCATATCTCAACCGATTCGAAATCGAATGAGTCTAAAGATCCATCATCATGGAGTTTCTTCATGCGCTTTATACCAATATGACATTCTGCGGCAGTGCCACAAATATGTGGTACTATCATTATTAACTTTGTATCTTTTGACATCAATGTTATGAACATGTGTATTACTACAATCAAGATTTCAACAAACCATTCTCACTGGGTGCATGACCATTGAAGGTATTATTCATGCAAACCGAATAACCATTATTCTCTAATTCAAATGAATAACCGTATTGCAACAAACATGATCTAATCATGTCCATGCTCAACGCAAAACACCAAATAACATTTATTCTGGTTCGTCACTAATCCTGAAGGTAGAGAGAGCGTGCGATGTTGATCACATCAACCTTGGAAACACTTCCAACACATATCGTCACCTCACCCTTAGCTAGTTCTCCGTTTATTCTATAGCTTTTATTTCGAGTTACTAACATTTAGCAACCGAACCGGTATCCAATACCCAGGTGCTACTAGGAGTACTAGCAAGGTACACATCAATAACTCGTATATCAAATATACTTCTGTCGATGTTGCCAGCCTTCTTATCTACCAAGTATCTAGGGTTGTTCCGCTTCAGCGACCGTTCACCTCATAACAGAAGCACTTAGTCTCGGGTTTGAGTTCAACTTTGGGTTGCTTCACTTGAGCAGCAACTGACTTGCTATCCATGAAGTTTCCCTCCTTGCTCTTGCCCTTCAGTGGTTTGGTTAACCATCAACACTTGACGCTCCTTCTTGATTTCTACCTTCGCGGTGTCAAAACATCGCGAAGAGCTCAAGAATCATTATTTCTATCCCTGGCAATTTATAGTTCATCACTAAGTTCTAGTAGCTTAGTGACAGTGACTTGGAGAACTATGTCAATCACTATCTTATCTGGAAGATCAACTCCCACTTGATTCAAGCGATTGTAGCACCCAGACAATCTGAGTACATGCTCAATGATTGAGCTCTTCTCTTTCATCTTGCAGGCAAAGAATCTTGTTGGAGATCTCATATCTCGCAACACGGGCACGAGCCTGAGATCCTAATTTCAGCTCTTAGAAACATCTCATATGTTCCGTGACGTTCAAAATGTTTTGGATCCTCAATTCTAAGCCGTTACGCATGACGCACTAAACTATCAAGTAGTCATCAGAACATGCCTGTCAGATGTTCACAACATCTACAGACGACACTAGATGGGTTGGCGCACCGAGCGGTGCATTAAGGACATAAGCCTTCTGTGCAGCAATGAGGACAATCCTCAGATCACGGACCCAGTCCGCAATATTACTACCATCATCTTTCAATTCTATTTCTCTAGGAACATATAAAAATACAAGGGAGCTACATCGTGAGCTAGTAATCTACAACATAATTTGCAAAGACACTTTGACTATGTTCATGATAATGAGTTCAATTAATCATATTACTTAAGAACTCCCACTCAAATTGACATCCCTCAGATCATTCGAGTGATACATGATCCAAATTCACCAACTCAAGTCCGATCATCACGTGAGTTGAGGTGGTTGCAATGGTGAACATCATCATGTTGATCATATCTACTATATGACTCATGTTCGACCTTTCGGTCTCTTGTGTTCCGAGGCCATGTCTGTACATGCTAGGCTCGTCAAGTTTAACCTGACTGTTCTGCACGTGAAAATCTGGCTTGCACCCGTTGTATGTGAACGTAGAGTCTATCACACCCGATCATCACGTGGTGTCTCAACACGACGAACTTTCGCAACGGTGCACACTCGGGGAGAACACAATTTATCTTGAAATTAAGTGAGGGATCACCTTATAATGCTACCGTCGTCCTAAGCAAAACAAGGTGCATAAAAGGATTAACATCTCATGCAAATCATAAGTGACATGATATGACCATGATCTTGTGCTTTTGATCTCCATCATGAAAGCACCGGCATGATCTCCATCGTCACCGGCATGACACCATGATCTCCATCAACGTGTCGCCATCGGGGTTGTCACGCCCTGCATGCTTCTACTACTATTGCTACCGTAGCGATAAAGTAAAGCATTACATAGCGCTTAATGATTGACACGCAGGTCATACAATAATTAAAGACAACCCTATGGCTCCTGCAGGTTGCCGTACTCATCGACATGCAAGTCGTGATAATCTATACATCACATGATCATCTCATACATCACATATATCACATCATGTAATTGGCCATATCATATCACAACATACCCTGCAAAAACAAGTTAGACGTCCTCTAATTGTTGTTGCATGTTTTACGTGGCTACTACGGGTATCTAGCAAAAACAATTCTCACCTACGCAAAAACCACAACGGTGATACACTAGTTTCTTTTCAGCCTTCTCAAGGACCGCCTTTGTCGAATCCGATCCAACTAGAGAGAAACTGTCACCCGCAAGCCATCTAGGCAACAAGTTGCATCGAGGGAACCGGTCTCTCGTAAGCATACAAGTAATGTTGGTCTGGGCCGCTTCATGTCACAATCCCGCTGAACCAAAATACGACCAAGGGAGGAAGCAATCTAAGCATCAACGCCCACAAACCTTTTGTGTTCTACTCGAGATCTCATCGAACCATCAACCTAGCTCATGATGCCACTGTTGGGGAACGTCGCATGGGAAACAAAAAATTTCCTACGCACACGCAAACCTATCCATGGTGATGAGCATCTACGAGAGGGAGAGTGGATCTATGTACCCTTGTAGATCGCTAAGCGGGAAGCGTTAAGAAACGTGGTTGGTGTAGTCGAACATCTTCGCGATCCAAATCGCCGAGCGTCCCGCGATCTCATCACGATCCGTCCCGCGATCCCATCACGATCCGTCCCGCGATCTCATCACGATCCGTCTCACGATCTTGATCACGATCTGTCCCGCGAACTCATCACGATCCGTCCCGCGATCTCATCACGAACTGTCTCACGATCTCGATCACGGTCCTTCCGATCTAGCGCCGAACGGACGGCACCTCCGCGTTCAGCACACGTGCAGCTTGATGACGATCTCCACCGTCTTGATCCAGAAAGAGGAGGTGGAGAGGAGAGAGAGTTCACCGGAAGCGTGACGGCGCTCCGATGATGGTGGTGGAGTGATTCCGGCAGGGCTTCGCCTAAGCACTGCGGAAAACCGATCTAGAGGAGCACCGGTGGAACGGGTAGCACGTGGCCGTAAATTCTATGCAAAAACCCTCTATTCCACCAGTATATATAGGAGGGAGGGAGAGGAGGGCGCAGCCTTGGCCTCCAAGGCCTGCTGGCTCGGCTGAACCAAGTGGAGGAAGAGTCCTCCTCCACCTGAGAGTCCACCTCTCACAAGAGAGGTGGAACTTGGGGAGGACTCCACCCCAATTCGGTTTGGGCCTCTCTCCCTGCGCCCAGGCCACCTTGGCCGACCCCACCATCCCACTAGGGGCTGGTGGGTCGCCACTTTGGCCCATGGGGTGGGTGGGCCCCACTGGTGGACCCCCGGGACCCATTTGTCACTCCCGGTACACTACCGAAAGTGCCCGAAATCTTTTCGGTGTCCAAACACCACCTTCCTATATATCAATCTTTACCTCCGGACCATTCCCGAGCTCCTTGTGACTTCCGGGATCTCATCCGGGACTCCGAACAACCTTCGGTCACCACCATACATAACTCTACACTACCGAAACGTCACCGAACCTTAAGTGTGCAGACCCTGCGGGTTCGAGAACTATGTAGACATGACCGAGACACCTCTACGGTCAATAACCAATGGCGGGACATGGACGTCCACATTGGTTCCTACATATTCTAAGAAGATCTTTATCGGTTGAACCTCTATGTCAAGGATTCAGTCAATCCCGTATAACGTTCCCTTTGTTCTTCGGTATGTTACTTGCCCGAGATTCGATCGTCGGTATCTCCATACCTAGTTCAATCTCGTTACTGGCAAGTCTCTTTACTCGTTCCGTAACACAAGATCCCGCAACTAACAATTAGTCACGTTACTTGCAAGGCTCATTGTGATGTTGTATTACAGAGTGGGCCCTGAGATACCTCTCCGTCACACGGAGTAACAAATCCCAGTCTCGATCCATGCCAACTCAACAGACACCATCGGAGATACCTGTAGAGCACCTTTATAGTCACCCAGTTACGTTGCGACGTTTGATACACACAAGGCACTCCTCCTATATCTGTGAGTTGCATGATCTCATGGTCATAGGAACACATACTTGACATGCGGAAAACAGTAGCAATAAACTGACACGATCATATGCTACGTTTGTAGTTTGGGTCTTGTCCATCACATCATTCTCCTAATGATGTGACCCCGTTATCAAATGACATCTCATGTCCATGGCTAGGAAACCTTAACCATCTTTTGATCAACGAGCTAGTCTATTAGAGGCATACTAGGGACATGGTTTTGTCTATGTATCCACACATGCATCTAAGTCTCCGATCAATACAATTATAGCATGGATAATAAACGATTATCATGAACAAGGAAATATGATAATAACTAATTTATTATTGCCTCTAGGGCATATTCCCAACAATAGATGGGGTTTGTTGTGTCATGTGAGGAATGTGTACGATCTCTATAGAGGGTTAAACCTAATTGATTAGCCATGCCTCAAGTTACGAGTAATTTTCAGCAACTGGAGACTTGGAGTGAAGAAGAATCTCCCCTCTCTTTTCAATTTTTTTTATGAGTTTAGGTTGAGGATTGAGCACATGGAATGTGTTTCACTTCAACCCGATGTATGTTTTTACCTAAATCGGAGAATGAGCTTTGGTGCGTATATCCAAATGTCTCTCTCATACCTTTTATACGAAAATTATTTTGATTTCAAAGGAAGTTTTATAGAAATTTAGTTCAGGAGAAAATTGGCTTTATGCAAACCAAACCTCCACCAATACTTACCCTGCATATATATTCTGTTATACTTTTCTTTGCAACTTGTGAGTATATTCCACGTACTCATATGCACTAGTAATGTGCAGATCTCGATAGATTAAGAGACGATGGGGTTATGTTCTATACTCAACGAGGCCAGTGACATTGATGGAGCCCTAACTTAGTGACTACGTATGATTCCTTTGTAAATGTGCCAACATTGAGTTGTGACAATGGTATGTATTAATTTAATTCTGTATCTACTGTTGGAGTAAAATGATGTGTCTTTAACTCATACTCATTCTCGTTACTCTGTGTGCTAGCTATGATCTAGGGATAGCACAGTAGGCACAAAGACTTGGATTTTACCAAATCCGGGTCGTTATAAAATAGTATCAAAGCATACGTTGAATGTAGGACATGACCCTAGAAAACAGTTTAGAAATAGAAGACCTTGATGGGAACAACCATTATTTTCAGTATTACTAAAATTGCAATTCTCGTACCTTTTATTTTCTTTGTGAAGTCTCTCCTATTTTGAACTTGTAGATGGAACATTGTGACTTGAGCCAGGAAACCCACTATGAGAAAGTTTTATTTGGAACCCATCCTTTAAGGTTGGTTTATACACTAAGACTTCAAGTCCCCAAGATTGAAGCATGGCACCATCTAGAGGGGGGAAACTACTGGAATACCAACATTACCATTTATGTATATTCGGGTATGGAGAACATGATCTTCTTCAAAACACATCCAACTCTTAAGGGAGTTGTGAGTGATGTCGTACATGGCATAATAACATGTCTATGCGGATGTTATCATCAAGAGCTAGGAGGCACTTTCTTCCATGATCATGGGGTGGCAGGAGATCACCGGAGAACCTGGCAAGATCAAGGATGATAACAAGAGAAAACTCAACGACATGTTGAATTATAATTAGGATTTATAAAGGTATATCAAAGGTCTTCAAGTGCATCATTCTGAATCTTTGTAGAAGATAGAGGCCATGAAGGAAGCCAGGACCCTCCCGGAGTAGAAGGTGGGGATAATGCGAGAAGGCTTGGATGAAAACAAAGACGAAGTCCAGGACCAAGAGGCGGAAATCAGGAAACTATAGAAGGAATAGTGGGAAGAAAAGGCTCGCAATAAGTAACTCAAGCTAGAGAACATGTTTCTAAATGGAGAAGAGGCTGAAGAAGAGGATTTATCAGTCAACTCCTATGATGAGAGTGGCAATACCTCCCTCAGTAGAATCAACCTGAATACCGAATCTAGAACTTAGACCACCATGAGTGTAATAAAGAAGGAACACTTTACGAGTAGTGTACCCCGACCATGCCGAAACTACGTGGATGGCGGTACAGAAGAATGATTAAATACAATATATGTGTGGATTTTGAGTTTTATTGTTTTAACTATTGTTGTCATTTGAGTTGTGTGATGTGTGATTTATTAGGATATGTAGTCCATAGATTGTATTACTGATTCAACCTTGAGAGGTGTGAGCTACGGATGATGTATGATAAGACCATCACATGGGCGAAACCTCATGTATTAAAGATTGTCAAGGACCGAAGGAAATGAATATTTTATGATGAACCTTACTAAATGAGCCTATTATAAATGTTAGAACATTTAGGTAGGAGTTGTTTAATGATTGTGGTGTGTATACATCTTTCTTACCTCCAAAGATCTATCTCACTCTTGACCAAAACTTTGAACCCCCGCTCTCTAGTCGATAACCAGCACTTTCAATCACCCTCGAGCCTAGGTTCATCATTCGAGAAAGTAAATCCCTCAAGATCTAATCTTAGCTCATACCAACACTCTTGTAAAACCAAGGCACATACTCTGGCAGTGCGTGAATATTGATCAATCCAACAAGTAGCCTAGCTACCCCATGCCTCCTAGTATATGACATATCGACCTCTCAGCTTACCAACCAAAGAGCCAATGCTCCAACTCTCCATGAAATCATTAAGAGGCTTAAGCTTGGAGGTTGTCCCATGGAACATGATCCAAACCTCACGCATCGGTATCCCCTTAGGCTCATGGTTCGACCACTCGCGAAACTCCAGGAACACCATATTGTCTGGTACCCCACAAATACCAAACACCATGAGGTGAGCAAGATCCTCCTCCTCTGAAAATCCACCTTATACACATTTTCCTCTAACCACACTAGATTCCAATGAAAGTCTACTAACAGAATACTATTAAGCTACCAGAACACTTGTTCCTATAATAACACACCACATGTGACCCACACCAGTCATGTCATGGAGCTCTCAAGATGTGGTCCACTAGAGTTACAGCACTTGGTCTCAAAGAACATCATCCTATCACCCTAGACATTGTACGTTGTGACCGTCAACTTAGGCGAAGATAGGAGCGTACACCCATGTGTAGCATGACCCAAGTTCAAGCAACTATCACATAGAACATCACTATAGTCCATTGCAAAGTGCCTGACTTCACCACACCGGAAACAACAATATTTCTCTTTTTTACTTGCCCCTTTACCAGCATGATCCTCCTCGGTTGTGTCACTATTCATGCCTTGCACACCGTGGGAGGAGACCACACCCTCCATTGGCACCGCCCCGAGCACAACATTGGGAAGAGTCATTGTCCATGGTTTAATAGTTGGATTCGGCTGTGCGACCTAAACCGCAGGAGGCACCACCACAGGTAAGGCCTTTTGAAGCTAAGGATTTGGAAGGCTTGGAGCGCACGACAAGGAAGTCTGCATCCAAGAGGACCCCCTTTGTAATCCTAACCTACTAGGACCATGTAACACTAGACCCTGACACCCATATAGGTCGGGGCCATGGTAGAAGATGGAATACGAACAATAGAGTTGACACTAAATCCCTCGATCATCTTTGTAAACCATATGTATACATCTATACATCTATACAAAATAATAAAGAATGGTGCGTTTCTCTGTTTTTTTTGGTTTGTCCACCTACCCTAATTTTCCCAGCAAGTTGAAGTAAATTACCCACCATGCCACCCATAAGTGACAAAAACTCTTGGTTAACTACATCTCTATTTTTGTCCGTCATTAGAACTACACCTAAAGTTGAAATAAATTACCCACCAAGCACCCATAAGTGGAAAAAAACTCTCCATTAATTGTTTCTCTGAATTGTTCATCTATCATTGAAACTACCACTAAAGTTGAAGTAAATTACCCACTCCCCACTAGGAAAGTTGAAAAGGGGTGCTCCTTCGAATCATTCATACATCGTAGCTAGGGCCCTTCATTTTTTCTTCCATTGTGAGACTGTCGTTTTGTTTTCTATACATACTAATAAAGTGATTAGTGCTTCTGCCTGTTCATCGCATGTTTTAAAAAAGAGCCCCCTAGGTTTTATGCAAAATTTTACTTTTACAGACCCCCCTGCCATTTCTATCAATCAACCCACAATCCAATACTCCCTCCATTCCAGAATATAAGGTGTATTGTTTTCCATGCAAGTCAACCATTTGAATGTTTGACCAAGATTATAGAATAAACTAACAACATTTGCAATATCAAATAGATAAAATATGGAAGTACATTTTATGATGTATCAAATAATAATATTTTTGTATTGTGGATATTGATATATTTTTCTAAAAACTTGGTCAATATAACCTCGTTTAACTTTTGAAAAAACAAATACACCTTATATAAAGGAACGTAAGGAGTATTAAAAATTAGCATATCATAAATGGATTTTGATTAGAAAAATATGTAGAATCTAAATATGAAATTATTTTACCTCCTAACTATTTCAAAAGTGTTATTTAGAGTGCAACCTTGATCAATAGAGCATGATCCATCTTTCATCATACTGGTGTTGATTCGGATTGGAAATGAACACCTAAGCAAAACCAGATTGGAGATAAAAGAAACCATCTATAACCACACATGCATGCCTTGTCAAAACCTCACAGAAAAAATCATCATCTTTGTCGAGAGAGAGATAGAGAGATAGAGAGATAGATGCCTCAGGATTAACCACATTCAAACGCGTTGTGATTGTGTGAGCATTGTGGCGACTGTTTTTGAGGGTGGGAAGGAGGATTAGCAAAAAACACATATGAAAGGCATGTGCTAAATAAAGAACGTGGACTATTAGGGTCTTAAGTCATGGTTAGTGGCTTATGGGTGTGTGATATTTCTGTCTCTCGTTGTGACGCACGTTCTCTTTTGCTTATAAAAAATCAATACAACAAAGTAGGAAGTGGGATTTTACCTCCTGCGTGAGGGCTTGGACATGGGTAAACCCTCTCCTGTTTCACATTTAATCTAATCATCTGGACGGATTACCCTATCAAGGGATCTACTGAAAATAACTCTAGCAAATGTTGTAGTTTATCGTGGATTGTGCTTGTGTAGTTGTGACCTAAATTGACTGGTTTGATTTGAAGTTTCTAAAGCAATTAACAAATACCTAGTGGACGAAACAACACTAAGCCTAATCCAACAAGTAGTCACTCTTGATTTATATGATTGTATATCAAAATGAGTAAGTGGTTGGGGATGCACGGCTAAGTCTTAGAACTACAATATATTTGTTATATCTAGGTTGTCGTCTCTTCGCACCCCCAATGGCTAAATCTTGGCTCTGCCCTTGGCGGTTTTCATCTTGTAGCACCGTACCTACTCAATCGTTGTCATTCACCTCCGAGAAGGCATCATCAACGTTTAGCTTGACCCACCCTTCCGTAGGCTTAATCTAACGGTTTGGATGGATTGCTCGCACCTGTAGAGAAAAATTCGTGGTGCCTTAACCATTAGCGTGCCCTTATGGTGTGTCGCTTGTTTAGAACATGACAATTACGCTAGAGCGTTATAACCAACTGAAATTCAAAACAACCGCGATGGATCAACCAGCGGCGTGACCTTCTGGTGTGTCACTTGTTTCGAACATGCCAATTGCGCTAGAGCATCATAATCAACATAAATTCGATCATTTTTTGGGCACACGTTAAGGAGATGCAAAATCCAGTAGTTGCGGTGTTGACGACGCTTCTAGGAAAAACCCTATAGGCAGCCACTTAATGGTGGTGCGGCGCGACGTCCTCCACCTTTGGCATCTACCATACCTCGCTCATCCGCATTCCCTCCCGCTTATGAAACATGTACCATACTCCTCAAGCTTCCTATTCATCATATCTAGAGCATTCTAGCATGTTTCCATCGAACACACCTTCCTTTGAGGGGGAAGGGAACTTTACTACCATAACATGACTTCCAGTCAACATGACAACAATGTGTTGTGTTGGAGATATGCCCCAGGGGCAATCATGTATGATGATATTTCCTATCTGTATTAACAAGTACGTGACTTGTTTGTGAGACTATGCATTGTATGATGATTGTCCTAAATGGTCCCTAGTCGAAAGGGCCGTGTGGACGCGTAGCCAGTTAGACTAGCATGTGACACGGTGGACGGTCTAGTCTCATTGACCATGTAGCAATGGATGCTAGCCGGATAATATGGACTCAGAAAGATCTAGTCAGATTCGACATAGTCGGATCCGAGTTGAGATAAGGTCTGAGTGTTGGAAATATGCCCTAGAGGCAATAATAAATTGGTCATTATCATATTTCCTTGTTCATGATAATCGTTTATTATCCATGCTATAATTATATTAATCGGAAACTCAGATACATGTGTGGATACATAGACAACACCATGTCCCTAGTATGCCTCTAATAGACTAGCTCCTTGATCAAAGATGGCTATGGTTTCCTAGTCATGGACATGAGATGTCATTTGATAATGGGATCACATCATTAGGAGAATGATGTGATGGACAAGACCCAAACTACAGACGTAGCATATGATCGTGTCAGTTTATTGCTATTGTTTTTTGCATGTCAAGTATTTGTTCCTATGACCATGAGATCATGCAACTCACTCACACCGAAGATTTCGATTAATAAAGATGTGTGATTTTCCCTTTGATATATACATTGATGTACCGTGTGTGTACCAGCATGATCTTGGGATGGTACGGAAACACCGGAGATTTGACCGTTTCAGGTCGGGTCGCTACAGAAATGGTATCAGAGCACACGCTGACCGTAGGACATAACCTCTAGGATTGGAAAAGCCTTAAAAATCATTTTCTATTGTCTTTCAAATTCTTATATTCTCATCTGCTCATTTCTGACTTCTCTCTGATTTTTTCCAACCTTTCTAGATGGACACCTTCACCCTAGTTTTGTTCACGGAGTTTTGCCAGCCGGACGCGACGATGCCCTTTGGCAAAGAGCTGGTGAAGATCATCAGGGACATAAGGATCGCTTTGCCAAGCATCACCGGGACTCCTATCATGTCTTTACCACAAGACGGTCACTACAGGATCGAGGTGCACATCCCCGGAAAGACCTTTGGAAATCGTAAAGAACCCATTGACTTCAAGTTCGTGGCGCCCAGCTGGATTCTCGGGAGAGACATGGCGATTCATCGTGCCCTCAGACGTATTCAGGAGGAATACAGGGGTGGTCCCATCTCGCCAAGCCTCAACTTGGTTTGTCACAGAGATGCCAATGGAAATATCATAAACACTTCCACTAAGGACTCCACCATCTCTTATATCCAGACTTTGGAGACTCACATCAGGACTCTGGAGCTTCGGGTACGCGCAGACACGAAGACGATCAAAAGGCTGATGAACCGCGAGATTGACCTCGAAGCTGACATACGAGAAGCCAATTACGAGCATGAGCATGAAGTGAAGGACTTCTCGGAAAGGATCGAGAAGCTGAAGACTCGCATTGCAAATCTGGAGGAACAACTGGACGTGGGAGAGAATCTTCACCCAGAAGGAGACATGGCTCCCTTGATCAGCAACGATGATGACTATGAGGAGAGCGCCACCGGAGGAGGACACATCACCATGGACTTTTGAGGAGAACTTTAGCAATGCCCTCCATGTATCTTTTATTTCGTCATTAAAACGTAGGTCGATGCTTAGTTTTATTTGGAGACTTGTATCCCGATGTTTGAACCTTGAGTTGAAATAATGAATGAGTGTTTGGTGTGATATGTTTGTTGCATTGCATATAGGTAGTGAAAATTTTCTTTTAGGCCCTTGTTCTATTCTAATTCTCATCCCTCTGAAAATAGCAAGATGCCTCCGCGACGTGAACCCGACTTCACCTTCCCGCTGGAACTCATGCAACTTCTCCAGTAGCAGAATGCCCTGATGCAGCTGTTGATCTAGAACCAGACCAACAACCACAATTACCACCCTCCACCTCAGGGCGACACCCGTTTTCTCTGGCTGAATCCACCGACCTTCTCTAGCAGCATTGAGCCCATTATGGAGGATGATTGGCTCCGCAAGATGGAGAGGGAACTCATCACCGCTGGATGCACTGAGGCTGAAAAGGTGCGCTTTGCCGCCCATCAACTTGAGGGGCCAGCAGCTTCATGGTGGGAGAACTACACCACCACGTACCCCATTGCTGGTGTGACTTGGGAGCAATTCAAGCTAGCTTTCCGCACCGCTCATGTTTCAGTTGGAGCCATGAGTCTGAAGAAGCGTGAGTTTCGTAACTTGCTCCAGGGGAATCACTTAGTGGCCCAGTATGTGGATGAATTCAGCATGTTGGCCCGTTATGCACCAAGAGATGTGGCCGATGATGCGGCCAAGAAAGAGAAGTTCCTAGAAGGACTCAACGATGAGTTGAGCGTGCAGCTGATGGTGGCTACTTTCAACAACTACCAAGAGCTGGTAGACAAGGCCCTCATCTTGGAGGGGAAGCAACAGCAAATTGAAAACCGCAAGAGGAAGTATGGACAGGGGAAATCTAACTCTGGAGCTCAACAGAAGCCCCGCTACTCCCCGTACTCAGGGAATACCGGATCAGGGACCGATAAGTATGGAGGACACACTCATGCCGTGCACAACCATGGAGGCCACAACCATGGGGGAAGTGGGAATAATCGTCCCAACAATGGAAACTTTAAGAATGGCAATGGAAGTGGAAATGGCAACCAGCACCGTCCCGCCCCAGCTCAGAAGGATCTGAGCCATATCACCTGCTTCAAGTGCCAGAAGACACGACACTATGCCACTGAATGTCCCAAAAACAAGCAGGGAAATGGAAACAGCAACAACAACGGCAACTCATCAGCCAAGAAGCCAAATCCTTTTCCCCGTGCTCAGGTGAACCACATTGATGTGGAGGAAGTCTATGATCAGCCCGAGACTATGGTTGGTAAGTTTTTATTGCATTCACATCCGGTTATTGTACTTTTTGATTCCGGTGCAACTCATTCATTCATATCACGGGTAGTTGTGGAAAAGTATGGTTTGCCCACCAGAACCCTTAGTCGGCCCATTAAGGTCAGTTCCCCAGGAGGCATGATGATGGAAGGGATAGGATGCCACACATCAAACCTTAATATTGGAAACCATGTTTTCCCCACCGACCTCATTGTCTTAGAGTCCCAGGGATTGGATGTGATCCTAGGCATGGATTGGATGACCAAGTATGAAGGAAACCTTGATTGCCCCAGCAAGTCTATCTTGCTCACCACCCCAGAACACAAGAGGATTAAGTATGTATCCCGACGCACACCGAAGAGTACTCGGGTAAATTCCCTCACAGGAGTTGTCCAGGAGGAAGTACCGGTTGTACAAGATTTCCCAGATGTGTTTCCGGAGGAATTACGAGGCATGCCACCAGATAGAGAGATTGAGTTCCTGATAGAGTTATTGCCAGGAACAGCCCCAATTTCCAAGAGACCCTATCGGATGCCCGCGAATGATTTAGAAGAAACCAAGAAGGAGATTAAGGAGTTATTCGACAAAGGGTATATTCGCCCAAGTTCTTCACCTTGGGGAGCCCCAGTTCTTTTGGTGGAGAAGAAGGATAAAACCTTGAGGATGGTAGTCAATTATCGTGCATTGAACGAGGTGACTATCAAGAACAAGTACCCTTTGCCGATGATTAATGACTTGTTTGATCAACTAGTGGGAGCCAAAATGTTCTCCAAGATCGATCTTCGATCAGGGTATCACCAGTTGAAAATTCGTGAACAGGATATACCCAAAACAGCTTTCACCACAAGGTATGGCTTATATGAGTATACAATCATGTCTTTTGGTTTGACTAATGCTCCTGCCTATTTCATGAGTATGATGAACAAGGTGTTTACGGAATATCTGGACAAGTTTGTCGTGGTGTTCATTGATGATATATTGATATTCTCCAAGAGCGAGGAAGAACACAAGGAACACTTGTGTTTAGTTCTGGAGAAGCTTAGAGAGCATCAGTTATATGCCAAGTTCAGCAAATGTGAATTCTGGCTGACGGAAGTCGGATTCCTTGGACATGTTATTTCTGGAGATGGAATAGCAGTGGACCCCGCTAAGGTTGAAGCAGTCATCGAGTGGAAGTCACCCACCTCAGTTAAGGAGATCCGCAGTTTTCTTGGACTTGCCGGATATTACCGGAGGTTCATTGAGAATTTCTCAAAGATTGCCAAGCCCATGACGAAGTTATTGAAGAAAGAGTCTAAGTATATTTGGACTGAGGAATGTGAAGCCTGTTTTCGGGAGTTGAAGAAACGTTTGGTCACAGCCCCAGTGTTGATTTTGCCAAATATTCGGAAGGACTTCCAGGTCTATTGTGATGCTTCACGTCAAGGACTTGGAGGAGTACTCATGCAGGAGGGAAAAGTTGTAGCCTATGCATCCAGACAACTACGACCTCATGAGTTGAACTATGCCACCCATGATTTGGAGTTAGCAGCCATAGTGCACGCCCTCAAGACCTGGAGACATTTCCTTGTCGGAAATAGTTGTGATATTTACACTGATCATAAGAGCCTGAAGTATATCTTCACGCAGAAGGAGTTGAACCTCAGACAGAGGAGATGGATAGAGTTAATCAAGGACTATGACATGAGATTGCATGACCATCCAGGGAAGGCAAATGTTGTAGCAGATGCCTTGAGTCGAAAGGGTTATGTGACACACTCATAGCGGGAGGATTACCCCAGGAGTTAGCCGATGATCTCAGAGAGCTCCGGCTAGAGATAGTTCCAAGAGGATATGTTGCCACACTAGAGATCCAGTCCACTTTGACCGAAAGAATTCGTGAAGCCCAGAAGTCGGACAAGGAGATAGCTGAGATAAAGCATAGAATGAAGGATGGAAAAGCTAAAGGCTTTCGTGAAGATGAACAAGGAACTCTGTGGTTTGAGGACCGAATCTATGTGCCCAATGACCCAAAGCTTAGGAAGTTGATACTTCAAGAAGCCCACGATTCACCTTACTCGATACACCCAGGCAACACCAAGATGTATATAGATGTGAAGGAGAGTTACTGGTGGACAGGTATGAAGAAGGATATTGCCGAACATGTTGCGGTATGTGATGTTTGTTAGCGAGTAAAGGCGGAACATCAGAAACCAGCAGGGTTACTCCAACCTTTGTCGATACCCGAGTGGAAATGGGATAAGCTTGGTATGGATTTCATCATAGGATTACCCAGGACCCATTCCGGTTATGATTCCATCTGGGTAGTGGTCGATCGCTTGACCAAGGTGGCTCATTTCATTCCACTAAAGACCACTTATACCAGTGCTAAGTTAGCCAAGATATATATGACTAGGATCGTATGTCTGCATGGAGTTCTGAGGAGTATCGTCTCAGATAGAGGAACACAATTTACCTCAAAGTTTTGGCATCAGTTACACGAAACTTTGGGTACGAGGCTGGAGTTCAGTACAGCTTGTCATCCGCAGACCGATGGACAGACTGAGAGAGTCAACCAGATTCTGGAGGACATGTTGAGAGCTTGTGAGCTAGACTATGGGTCTAGTAGGGATGACAACTTACCTTACGCAGAGTTCTCGTATAACAACAGTTATCAGACGAGTCTGAAGATGGCCCGTTTCGAAGCTTTATATGGAAGGAGGTGCAGAACACCATTGATGTGGGATGGTGTTGGAGACCGAAAGCTTTTTGTCCCGATCTTATCCGAGATTCTAAAGAAAAGGTCAAGTTGACTCGTGACCGACTCAAAATAGCTCAATCCAGGCAGAAGAGCTATGCCGATAGCAAACACAAGGAGGTGACTTATGAAGTGGGAGACCGAGCTTACCTCCGTGTGTCCCCACTTCGAGGAATCAAGAGGTTTGGTGTTAAAGGAAAGTTAGCACCCAGATTCATAGGCCCCTACAAAATTCTTGAACGTAGAGGCGAAGTTGCATACAAACTGGAATTGCCGGAAGGATTGTCCGGAGTTCATGATGTTTTCCATGTTTCCCAGCTGAAGAAATGCCATGCTGAGATGGCTGATATTCCTTTGAGAGACACAGTGCCCCTAGAGGCCATACAACTTGACAGTGATCTGACTTACGAGGAGAAGCCCGTCAGAATCCTCGAGACTTCCAACAGAGTTACCCGCAACAAGATCATCAAGTTCTGTAAGGTTCTGTGGAGTCACCACACCGAGGAAGAAGCCACCTGGGAATGCGAAGAAGATCTTCGTCGAGACCACCCTCACCTATTTTCTAGCCAACCCGAATCTCGAGGGCGAGATTCATCTTAAGGTGGGTAGGTTTGTAACATCCCCAAATTCCATTTTGGAATGTTATGAATTATAGCTATGCATCATCATCACATTGCTTGAGTGAAATGAAATGTTGTATTTTCCTTTTGAAAATATAGCTCTTTTTGTTTTGCCACTTCAACCTATTTGCAAAACCCTAAATTTTTTCAGTTGTGAGAGGAGGAACATGACACTCCACACCAGGGGCATTTTTTGAAGTATTTGAACTATAAAACCTAGGGGTTATTTGAAAATTTATTGCAAAAGAATTAAAATCAATTTAGGCATTTTCTGAAAATAATTTTTAAAAAAGTATTTATTTTGGCCGTAGAAAAATGTTCATTAAATTTCATTTATTCCCCTGGTCAATTTAATATATATATATATATATATTCATTTTTTGGAAATGTTTTCATTGCCCTAAAGGAGTTTCCTCTTCTCTGTAAATTAATAAAAGGAAAAATTTGCGTAATAGGAAAGTCCACGGCCCACCCCCACACCCCGCCAGATCCGAATTTAATTCGGGTCGGCCACTGACGCCACAAACGCCGCTTCCCTCTCTATGTCGCGTGGGACCCACCGACCGACCGTGCCATCCCCGCGGTCATCCCCTCCATTCCGCCCCACACCTCGCCGGAGATCCCACCGCGCCGGATCTCCCTCCTCCTTCCATTTCCCGATCCCTAGAGGCCCTATATAAAGCCCCTACCTCACCGCACTCCATTCCCCCCCGAAATCCCACTCCCCTCGCCAGAACGTCGCCCCACACCTCGCCAGAGTTCGGCACCCCACCGAAGCTCTCCGAGCTCGTGGCCGTCGCCCCCGTCACCCTCACTCCCCACCATCGCCACCAATCGTCGCCGGAGGCCCGCTGCCGTCGTTTGGACATTTTGGACGTCAGCCCCGACCACCGGAGCGCCGCCCCCGAGCACCACCGAGCCACCGCCACCGTCGACATCACCGGAGGCCACCCCGACCACCGTTGTGAGCACCCCCCTCCTCAGCCTTCGGATTTGGATCCAACGATCCAGATTAGATCATATAAAACGCCGAACCGTTTTCTTCTAACATTCGACCGTCCGCTCGCTAGCTCCCGCACGCACACGGCCTCGGCCAATCACCGCATGCCACGTAGCCACTGTCCGTTAGTTAGTTTTTTCTTTTTCTGTTTTTGTTTTAGAAAACAGAATAGTTTTTGTTTTTGTTTTTGTTATATCTTTTAGAATATTTAGATTTTTTGATTGAGTCTTTTTGCAACATGT
Source organism: Hordeum marinum (assembly GCA_022496015.1). Classification (NCBI taxonomy): domain Eukaryota; kingdom Viridiplantae; phylum Streptophyta; class Magnoliopsida; order Poales; family Poaceae; genus Hordeum; species Hordeum marinum. The sequence continues at coordinate 466,220,852 of CM039675.1, read as the reverse complement.
CACAAATTTCATGTAGTTTCTGTCTGTAGTCTTAGTTTTCAAATTTGAACTTTTAAATTTGAATTTTGTTAAATTTGAGCAAATCACTAAAATTTGAATAACTTGAGTTTAAAATTTTATTTTTGAGTGATTCTTTTTGCCACTGTTTTGTATTAGTTAGTTTATCATCCAGCACTGTTTGAATTTTTTTAGGATATTTTAGATTAGGGTTAGTAAAAACAGATTCTGTTTAGTTCTTCTTAGGGTTTAATTAGTTTGTTTTTATTTTAGTTTACTTTGATTCTGTTTTAGTTTAACCTTTTATTGTAGTTTCTTTAGTTTCTGTTAATCAGCATTAGGTGATTTATTTTCTGTTAATAAAAATATTTTTGTTTTGTTTTGTGCTCTATTTTCAATAGGTAAAACTTTGTTTTCACCATAAGTAGTGCTTAGTAAAAAGTTTTTGTATGAATTCTTTTGCACAAAATATTTATGGTGAAATACTTTCTGTTTTCTTATAAAATTTTGTATTTTATTTTCTGTTATCTATTGGTTAGTGGCTGAAAACAAATTTTGTCTTGTTATGTCTTAGTAATAGTTTTGCCACCAAAAATTTGAGAGTCTTCTACTTTGTTTTGATTTATTTCTTTTGATTGTGCTATTGATTGTTGTATTATTAGTTTACTTGCTATTGTGTAAATCGTATTGTGGTTTGCTTATTGTGTGTTTTTTTTGATTCGTTAGATCATCCGGAGTGCGAAGCTTGTTACCTAGAGTCACTCGAGTACGAAGATCGTCAGCAAGGCAAGTCACTTTGATCATGTTTACCCATGTTTTTATTGCATTAGTTCTACCATCTCCCCATTTGCATGCAAAGTAGGTAATTTGGAAATTTGGTTACTTGATGTAGTATCATGTGGTAGGCACCCCTCACCCCTTTGACACTCTGGCCCCGAGAAATGTTGTTTTAATTTTGCTATGCTATTAGTAGACGGGGTTGGTTGTGTGATTCATGAGAGTTGTGAGATAATAATTACAAGACCTACATGAAGATCAAGACTGCAAGACTCCAAGTTTTCAACATACCTCTGGGTGGATGATGGTTGAACGGCGCCCTGGAGAAGCCAGTGGTTAGCCTAGGTGTTGCTGGAGAAGTGCCAGTATTCACGCGGAAAGGTCCACCTAGGCACAAAGAGATGGATGGATACTTCAAGACCCAAGGCTTACCTGCATAGCCACAAGCCATTATGGGCTCTGGCTTGGTTGGATATTGTGGTCACTCTGGACAGGCGGTGCTACAAGATGTAGAAGAACGGTAGGAAAGGATGGGCACCGACAGAGTCTCAGAGGAACCCCTTAGAAGACCATGTTTTGATCATCTGTTCCTCAAACACCTGAAGTGCGAGGAATCCAACGGAGGCGATCAAATCTTGTGGGGAACGTGTGCAAAACTCTGCAGGGTACCCAAACCTAATCGATTAGCCGTGTCCACGGTCATGGACAACTTGAGCCAAAGGAACTGAAACTATCTGGAATTCTCAACACAAAGAATTATAATGACGTGGGTATTAATGACAACTTGGGTATGAGAATTGGTTGGTGGAACCATCTCATTAATCAACCAACGTTGTAGTAATAACTTCTATTTTGCCCCTCTCTTTTTGTAGGAAAAAATTGGCTTTACACAAAACTTATAGCCCCACCTGCCATATATGCATGTAGAATAGATGATTATTTTCACCCCTCTCTTTTGTGACATAGACGGCATATTCAATATGCTGACCTACACGGCTGTAACGTATCATGTTGCAGAGTACTTTTCCGACCAGGTGTGAGGATACGCTCTACGCTCGGTGAGATGCCCTTGGAGTCAGATGGACTCAACTACCTTGAAGCTTCCGCAAGACTTTGGTTTAGTTTATCTCATGAGTTGGCCTTTAGCCACTTTATTGTAATCCTTATTGTAATCAAGGACTCGATATGAGATTTCGATTAATAAAGCTGTGTGATTTTCCCTTTGATATATACATTGATGTACCGTGTGTGTACCAGCATGATCTTGGGATGGTACGGAAACACCGGAGATTCGGCCATTTTAGGTCAGGTCGCTACAACATCACACGCTCTCTCTACCTTCGGTATTAGTGACGAACCTAAATAAATGTTATTTGGTGTTTGTGTTAAGCATGAACATGATTAGATCGTGTTTATTGCAACACGATTATTCATTTAAGTTAGAGAATAATGGTTATTCTGTTTACATGAATAATACCTTCAATGGTCATGCACCCAATGAATGGTTTGTTAAATCTTGATCGTAGTAGTACACATGTTCATAACATTAAAGATGCAAAGTTAGTAATGATAGTACCACATACTTGTGGCACTGCCGCTAAATGTCATATTGGTACAAATCGCATGAAGAAACTCCATGCTGATGGATCTTTGGACTCATTCGATTTTGAATCGATTGAGACATGCAGACCATGCCTTTTGGGCAAGATGACTAAAACCCTGTTTTCTGGCTTGATGGAACGAGCTAGTAACTTATTGGAAATAATACATGTTGATATATGCGATCCAATGAGTGTTGTAGCGTGTAGTGGATATTGTTATTTTCCTTACCTCCACTGATGATTTGAGTATATATGAGTATATTTTCTTAATGAAACACAAGTCTGAAACTTTTGAAAAGTTCAAACAAATTCAGAGTGAAGTTTAAGATCATTGTGACAAGAATATAAAAATATATACGATATGATCATGGAGGTGAATATGTGAGTTACGAGTTTGTCATACAACTTTAAACAATGTGAAAGTTTTTCACGACTCACGCCACCTGGAACACCATAGTGTGATGGTGTGTCCGAACGTCATAGTCGTGCTATATTGGATATGGTGCGTACTATGATGTCTCTTATCATTTTGCCACTATTGTTTTGGGGTTATGCATTAGAGACAACTACACTCACTTTAAATAGGGCACCATCCAAATCCGTTGAGATGACACCATACGAATTATGGTTTGATAGAAATCTAAGCTGTCATTTCTTAATGTTTGGGGCTACGACGCTTATGTGAAAAAGGTTTTCACCTAATGAGCTCGAACCCAAAGCGGACAAATGCATCTTCATGGAATACCCTAAGAACAGTTGGGTATACCTTCTATCTCAGATCCGAGTACAAAGTGTTTGTTGCTAAAACTGGGTCCTTTCTCAAGAAAGAGTTTCTCTCGAAATAATTGAGTGGGAGGAAGATAGAACTTGATGAGGTTGTTGAACCTTTGTTCAACCAGAGAGTAGTGCAGAGCAGAAAGATGTTTCTGTGGAGCCTACGTCAGTTGAAGAGGAAGTTAATGATGATGATCATGAAGCTTCAGATCAAGTTACTATCAAACCTCGTAGGTCGACAAGGACGCATATTGCTCCGAAGTGGTACGACAAGCCTGTATTGGAGGTCATGTTGTTGGGAAACGATGAACCTACGAGCTATGGAGAAGCGATGATGGGCCCAGATTCCGACAAATGGTTAGAGGCCATGAAATCCGAGAAAGGATCCATGTATGAAAACCAAGTATAGACTTTGGTACACTTGCTCGTTGGACGGCAGGTCGTTGAGTACAAATGGACCTTTAAGATGAAGGCAGACGTTGATGGTGAATGTCACCATTTATAAAGCTCGACTTGTCGCAAAGAAGTTTCCGCCAAGTTCAAGGAGTTGACTACAATGAGACTTTCTCACTCATAGCGATGCTAAAGTCTGTTGGAATTATGTTACCAGTTGCTGCGTTTTTCAATTATGAAATCAGGCAGATGGATGTCAAAAACATCATTTCCTTCCTTGAGGAAAGGTTGTATGAGATACAACCAAAAGGTTTTGTCAGTCCTAAGGATGCTAAAAGGTGTGGAAGCTCCACTGATCCTTCTATGGACTGGAGCAAGCATCTCGGAGTTGGAATGTACGCTTTGATGAGGTGATCAAAGTTTTTGAGTCTATACAAAGTTTATGAGAAACTTGTATTTACAATAAAGTGAGTGGGAGCACTATAGAATTTTTTATAAGCATATGTGGTTGACATATTATTGATCGAAAATAATGTAGAATTTCTGGAAAGCATAAAAGGTTGTTTGAAAAGAGTTTTTGAAAGGAAGACCTGGATAAAGCTACCTAATTATTGAGCATCAAGATCTATAGAGATAGATCAAGATGCTTGATGAGATTTTCAATAAGTACATACCTTGACAAGATTTTGAAAGAGTTCAAAATGGATCAGTTAAAGAAAGAGTTCTTGCCTGATTTGTACGGTGTGAAGTTGAGTGAGACTCAAAGCTCGACCACGGTAGAAGAAAGAGAAAGGACGAACGTCGTTCCCTATGTCTTAGCCATAGGCTCTATATAATATGACATGCTGCGTACTGCACCTATGTGTGCCTTGCCATGAGTCTGTCAAGGGGTACAAGAGTGATCCAGGAGTGGATCACTGGACAACGGTCAAGATTATCCTTAGTAACTAAAGGACTAAGGAAATGTTTCTCGATTATGGAGGAGAGAAAGAGTTCGTCGTAAAGGGTTACGTTGATGCAAACTTTAACACCAATCTGGATGACTCTGAGTAGCAATCCGGATACGTATAGTGGAGCATCCATTTGGAATAGCTCCAAGTGGAGTGTGGTAGCAGTGTCTACAGTATGACATAGATATTTGCCAAGTACACACGGATCTGAATGTTGTGGACCCGTTGACTAAAAGACCTCTCTCACATGCAAAGCATGATCGAGCCCCAGAACTCATTGGGTGTTAGATTCATAAATATGTGAATCACATGGTGATGTGAACTAGATTATTGATTCTAGTGCAAGTGGGAGACTGTTGGAAATATGCCCTAGAGGCAATAATAAATTGGTTATTATCATATTTCCTTGTTCATGATAATCGTTTATTATCCATGCTATAATTGTATTAATCGGAAACTGAGATACATGTCTGGATACATAGACAACACCATGTCCCTAGTATGCCTCTAATAGACTAGCTCGTTGATCAAGATGGCTATGGTTTCCTAGTCATGGACATGAGATGTCATTTGATAACGGGATCACATCATTAGGAGAATGATGTGATGGACAAGACCCAAACTACAAACGTAGCATATGATCATGTCAGTTTATTGCTACTATTTTCTGCATGTCAAGGATTTGTTCCTATGACCATGAGATCATGCAACTCACTAACACCATAGGAGTACCTTGTGTGTATCAAACGTCACAATGTAGCTGGGTGACTATAAAGGTGCTCTACAGGTATCTCCGAGGGTGTCTGTCGGGTTGGCATGGATCAAGACTGGGATTTGTTACTCCGTGTGACGGAGAGGTATCTCAGGGCCCACTCGGTAATACAACATCACAATAAGCCTTGCAAGCAATGTGACTAAGTGTTAGCCACGGGATCTTGTATTACGGAACAAGTAAAGAGACTTGCTGGTAACAAGGTTGAACTAGGTATGGAGATGCCGACGATCGAATCTTGGGCAAGTAACATACCGAAGAGCAAAGGGAACAACATACGGGATTAATTGAATCCTTGACATAGAGGTTCGACCGATAAATATCTTCGTAGAATATTTAGGAACCAATATGGGCATCCAGGTCCCGCTATTGGTTATTGACCGTAGAGGTGTCTCGGTCATGTCTACATAGTTCTCGAACCCGCAGGGTCTGCACACTTAAGGTTCGGTGACGTTTTGGTAGTATAGAGCTATGTATGGTGGTGACCGAAGGATGTTAGGAGTCCTGGATGAGATCCCGGGTGTCACGAGGAGCTCTAGAATGGTTTGGAGGTAAAGATTGATATATAGGAAGTCCTGTTTTGGTCACCCGAAAAGTTTTGGGCTCATCGGTAGTGTACCGGGAGTGTGGGAGGGTACCGGGGGACCATCGGGAGGGGTGTCTCGACCCAAGAGGCTACAGGGGCTATGGGAGGAGGTAAACCAGCCCCTGGTGGGCCGGTCAAAGCCTCCTCTAAGGTCCCATGTGGCTGGAGTGGTTTGAGAAGGAAAAAATCCAAAGATGGAGAGGTGGAAAGAGTTTCCAAGTGGAAAGTAGGAATCCTACTCCTAATAGGATTGGAGTAGAACTCCTCCACCTCCAATTTTGACCAAACCTTGAGGGTTTGAGGCTGCCTCCTCCCCTCCCTCCCTCCTATATATACTAGACGATTTAGAGGGAAAAGCTAACCCTAATAGCCATGTGCTACCTCTCCTCTAGATCGCAGTTTCTCCTCTAGATCGGTTTTCAGTGGTGCTTAGGCGAATCCCTGCTGGAATAGCTCCACCACCACCGCCGCAACACCATCGCGCTGACGGAGAACTCATCTACCTCTCCGCTCCCTCTTGCTGGATCAAGAAGGCAGAGATCGTCACCGAGTTGTACGTGTGCTGAACGCGGAGGTGCCGTCCGTTCGGCGCTAGATCGGAAGGACCGTGATCAAGATCGCGAGACGATTCGTGATTGGATCGCGGGACGGATTGTGATGATATCGCGAGACGGATCTTGATTGGATCATGAGATGGATCGTGATGGGATCGCGGAATGCTCGGCGATTTGGATCGCGAAGACGTTCGACTACATCAACATCGTTTCTTAACGCTTCCCGCTTAGCGATCTACAAGGGTATGTAGATCCGCTCTACCTCTCGTAGATGCTCATCACCATGGATAGATCTTGCATGTGCGTAGTTAATTTTTTGTTTCCCAAGCAACGTTCCCCAACACTGAGTTGGATTGACGCAGCTATGAGACGCAGCGATAGGTCATATGTGAGTCTCTAGTACAACATACGTTTTATGTCCTAAGACCTGAGCTGGCGCATGTACTCGGGATGGTGAAAGACTTGCTTTGGGCTGATCAAATGCTACTCCATGATTGGGTAGTTACAAAGGTAGGTTTTGGGCTTGTCTAGACCCATGCTGTGAGACATGGTCGAGCAAGATGAGATTTGCCCCTCCTACCAGGAGAGATATACTCTGGGGCCCTCGGTTGAACCGACCTGGATAAGCATGGCCATGCGATGAGGATTATGAGATAATCTGAATGTTGGTCGGATTCACTGGAACGAGAAAAAGGTCATGCTGCAACAAGGATGACCATGTCACCTTGTGCACCACAACATGTATCGTGTGGCAAAGGGAATAGAAGTGTGAAGTACATGTTCGCCTAACCAGCTTCATCGGACACTTGGAGTCGGCATGCCTTGCTAGAGGCCGCTACCGACTGGTCGAGCCGGATGTGATCTGACCCACAACCAAGTGAACGAGAACCTAAATGGTCACATGCTTAAGGGAAGAACACGTGGGCTTTAGGATCTGTGCGAGGCCCAAGAGTTGAGCCCGCGCCAGATGCCTATATATAGTGAAGGTGCGGCACACCCATCTGGTTGATCGCTTCGGCGCTGTCATTAGGGTTTGCATGTGTTGCAACTAACCTCAACTCGCCTCCGCCGACTGTGTGATCCGGACCTAGCAGTTCGCCGCATGGTGTTCCTCCTACACGTGCAGATACTGTTAGAGGCGGTGCACTTGCGTCGCTCTGGCGAACCTGTACGTGAGATCTGACGATTGGCTGTTCGAGGGAGATCGGAACGAGGAGGAGACGGACCACATGAACACGCTACCACAACTCTACTTCCACTGCACGGCACTACACGTCAGTGGTAACAATATGTGATCCATCTCCATAGCAAGTTCTTGGTAGTTCTGCGCGTAGGAATTTTTTTAATTTGCATGCGATGCACCTACAGTAGAACCCAATAGTGGTATCAGAGACTCTATTATTGGTTTTGGTTTCAGATCGGATGCATATGTGATATGTGGAGGCGGCGGATGAGATCTGTCGTCGTTCATGAGATTGGCTATGTGCACGTTTGATGAGATTAACTGCACATCAGGATCATTGAGGCTATGTTTTCTCTCAATCGGAATCGATGAAGTCGGGACACAACCTACCTCTATCGGTCGGTTTCCGCCATCGGGGTTAATTGTGAAACGTAAATCCGAATCGGGTTCACGATGATCGATGGGACCGCCGTGTGCGTAATGCCTTGTATTTCGTACAAGATCACACAAACTTGTAGAATGCGATTCTATGCACAACTTGGTTTTGCAAGTTTGATGTGAATAGTATGGCTCGTGTGTATGTGATGTATGTGTGTAACTTAACATGACCTGCGTGTCATGATTGTCAGCCGACAGGAGCCAAAGTGTTGTCATTATATTGTATAACGACCTGCGTGTCGACTTGTGATTCTTTGTAAATTCATTACTAGTTGTAGTAGTTGGAGGACAGAGGTCAAGCTCGAGATTTTGGCGCCCCGATGTGACGAACAAGATAGAGGTTCACCTTGGTGATCAGAGTTGGAGCCGGCCATGGATGGACACCCATGAAGGATCCATACTATTTCACATATTTATGTTTATATGTGATTGATATTGCTTCTTATTTCTATGCATGTTATAATGGTAGAAAGATCCATCATTAATATCAAGCATATTGCCATTCCGGATGTTGCACCTTCGCATGTCAAGTATGTCTGGTAGTCGGCTCATAGAATTGAGGTGCTACTAGGTGTCCTTGAACTGGAGGGTTCGTGTCGGACACAGGCATGCACTGCATCAGGTTAACTTGACAAGGCTATCAAAATGGTTTTGGGCCTTGTGGCAAAGAGGGTTGGTAGCCGGGGTATGAGATACCTACCCGACCGACAGGAGTCATACAGATATATGATTAGCAAGGAGTTGCTTACCGAATAGGCAAGTTGGCTAGCAGTGATGCTAAAGCTCACTAGTTGCTTGTGCTAGTCGGATCCTGAATCACTAAGAGTTTGCGAAGAGATGCCGACTTTAGTGGGAGTAGTTATGTTTAAGGCTTGAATTACTCTACATAAACACATTGCTTAGTGATTGCATATTTTCTGTTGTAGATCAATGGCACCACCTGCTCCACCCAACTTTGCATTGAAATCAATTCTGGAAAAGGATAAACTAAATGGAACAAACTTTACTACCCGGTATAGAAATTTGAGAATCGTTCTCAAGCATGATAAAAAGGAACATGTTCTGGAGGATTCACTTCCAGAGGAACCTGGCGAAAATGCTAATGCCACAACCAAAAATGCCTACCAGAAACTCGTTGATGAATCAAATGAGATCAGCTGCCTCATGTTGGCTTGTATGGAGCCCAATTTGCAAAAAAAATCAAAAACGTTGAGGCTTTCGATATGATTGAGAGTCTCAAGAGCATGTTCCAGATGCAGGCCAGGACCGAAAGGTTCAACGTCTGGCAATCCTTGACGGATTGTAAGCTGAAAGAGGGTGATCTACTAAGCCCGCATGTGATCAAGATGATCGGGTACGTGCAAGGTTTGGATCGGTTAGGCTTCCCACTAAGGGACGAGTTGTCCACAGATGCAATTCTGGTTTCTCTTCCACCTAGCTATGGGACGTTCGTCTCGAACTATCATATGCATGACATGGATAAGAAGCTCACTGAATTGCATGTGATGCTCAAGGTGGCGGAGCAAGATATTAAGAAAGGCACGCATCAAGTGTTGATGGTGTAGAACTTGTCTATATTCAAGAAGAGTTGGTCCAAGAAAAAGGGCAAGGCAAAGGGCACGGAGAAGGTTGTCTCCGCCGCTGAAACGAAGTCCAGACCGAACTCAAAGACCATTTGCTTTCATTGCAAGGAAGCTGGTCACTGGAAGAGGAACTGTAGCAAGTGGCTTGCTGAGCATGGCAAGAAGGCCGGAAATGCTTTTTCAGGCAAAGGTACAATTGTTGCATATGTTATAGACATTTACCTTGCTGACATACCTAGTAGCTCTTGGGTATTTGATACCGTATCAGTTGTTCATATTTGCAACTCGATGTAGGGGCTAATAAGAACTAGGCGTGTGGCACAAGGGGAGATCGACATCAGGGTCGGCAACAAAGCAAGATTTGCTGCATTGGAGGTCGGCACGATGCAGCTCCAGCTTCCTTCTGGATTTATTTTCGAATTGAATAATTTTTATTACATTCCCTCACTTGGTCAGAACATTATTTCTGCCTCATGCTTGATGAGTCATGGTTATGAATTCAATTTAAAGGACAATGGTTGTTCGTTTTATTTGAATGGAATGTTCCACGGCTATGCACCCATTGTAGATGGGCTATTTATTTTGAATCTGGAAACGGAACCGGTCTATAACATGAATGTCAAGAGGCATAAGCCTAATGAAATAAATCCGACATACTTCTGGCATTTCCGTCTTGGACACATTAGTCTGAAACGCATGAAAAAGCTCCATGATGATGGACTCCTAACTTTGTCTGACTTCAGGTCGTTCGAGACGTGCGAATCTTGCTTGCTAGGAAAGATGACTAAGTCTCCTTTTGCAAAGAATTGCGAGAGGGCGTTCGAGCTGTTGGAGCTTATACACAGTGATGTGTGTGGTCCAATGAGCACAACGGCTAGAGGTGGCTATCAGTACTTCGTGACTTTTACCGACGACTTGAGTAGATATGGATATATCTATTTGATGAGGCACAAGTCATTTTTTTTGAAAAGTTCAAGGAGTTTCAGAACGAGGTTGAAAATCAGCTCGGCAAGACGATAAAACTTCTAAGATCAGATTGTGGAGGTAAGTACATGAGCCATGAGTTTGAGATCATCTGAAAAGCCGAGGTATAGTACCTCAACTCACACCTCCAGGTACGCCGTGGAGAAACGGTGTGTCATAACGGAGAAATAAAACCTTGTTGGACATGATGCGATCAATGATGATCAAAGCTAATTTACCCTTGTCATTCTGGTGATACGCTCTAGAAACAACAACTTTCACACTTAACAAGGTACCATCAAAATCCGTAGAAAAGACACCACATGACATGTGGACTGGGAAGAGTCCTAGTTTGTCTTTTCTAAAGATTTGGGGTTGTGAAGCATTTGTCAAGTGACTCATGTCAGACAAGCTTACACCCAAGTCGGATAAATGCATATTCATGGGATATCTGAGGGAAACCTTGGGATACAGTTTCTACAACCGAGAAGAGAAGAAAGTTTTTGTTGCTCGGAACGGGGTTTTCCTAGAGAAAGAGTTTCTCAGTCGGGAGGCCAGTGGGAGAACAGTGCAACTCAAAGAAATTTGAGAGCCACTCGGGGACGACTCGGCTAGTGATGAGATCATACCGGAGTCGGTCAAGGAACCCGTAGTTGAGTCGGCACCGGAGCCACGGAGGTCGGAAATATTGCGTAGAGTGCACGACGTTTTGTTGCTAGAAAGTGATGAGCCAGTGATGCAGAAGCGATGGTGAGCCTAGATTCCGAGGCATGGCTAGAGGCCATGAGATCCGAGTTAAAGTCCATGGTTGACAATCAAGTCTGGGACTTGGTTGATCTGCCACCTAGCGTAGTTGCCATTGGTTGCAAATGGGTCTTTAAGAAGAAAACCGATGTGGATGGAAATATTCAGATCCACAAATCTCGGCTTGTTGCTAAAGGTTATGGACAAGTTCAAGGAATTAACTACGACGAGACCTACTCGTCGGTAGTGATGCTAAAGTTGGTGATGATCATACTAGCTATAGCTGCATATTTCGATTATGAGATATGGCAGATGGATGTCAAAACGGCTTTCCTTCATGGAAATTTAAAATAGGATGTATACATGATACAACCTGGAGGTTTTGTTGATCCAACTAATGCTGGTAGAATATGCAAGCTCAAGAGATGCATTTATGGATTGAAGCAAGCAACTTGGAGTTGGAACATTCGTGTTGATGAAGTCATCATTGAACTTGGTTTCATCAAGGACGAAGAGGACTATAGTTTATATAAGAATTCTAGTGGGAGCTCGGTAGTATTTTTGATCTTGTATGTGGATGACATACTGCTAATCGGAAATTATGTTTTGATGCTGAACTCAATCAAGTAATTATTGAATGGCAAGTTTTCAATGTAAGACCTTGAAGAGGAAGTGTACATTTTAGGCATAAAGATCTATAGAGATAGATCAAGGAGGTTGCTTGGCTTAAGCCAGAGCACGTACATAGATAAAGTGTTGAAGAGGTTCAACATGAGTGAGGCCAAGAAAGGGTTCTTGCCCATCTCACATGGTATAAGGCTAAGCAAGACTCATAGTCCTATGACTTCTGATGAGTGAAACCGGATGAGTAGGATTCCGTATGCTTCGGCAATAGGATCCATCATGTATGCCATGCTATGTACTCGGCCTGATGTGGCCTATGCAATAAGCTTAACAAGCAGATACAATGTTGACCCAGGTGAGAGCCACTGGACAGCAGTGAAAACTATCATGAAGTACCTGAAAGGGACTAAAGAGATGTTCCTAGTTTATGGAGGTGAGGAGGAGCTCTACGTAAAGGGTTACGCTGATGCTAGTTTCCAAACTAGCAGGGATGGTTGTCGATCGCAAACTGGATTCGTGTATGTCATGAATGGAGGAGCAGTGAGCTGGACGAGTTCCAAGCAAGATACGGTGGCCAACTCCACAACAGAGGCCGAATACATTGTGGCTTGTGAAGCTGTAAAGGAATGTGTTTGGATTTGGAAGTTCCTGGAAGATCTTGGTGTGTTCCCGGGCTGGGCAAAACCATTGGACCTTTATTGCGACAATTTAGGTGCCATCGCACTTGGCAAGGGGTCGAGGCAACACTAAAAGACCAGGCACATAGACCAAAAGTATCACGTGATACGAAAGCTCGTAAAGAATGGTGATACTAATTTATGCAAGATTCATAGATGAAAATGTTGCAGATCCATTGATTAAGTCGCATCCACAACCCAAGCATGAGGGGCACGTTAGAGCTATGGGCATTCGATGTCTATTTGATTGACTCTAGTGCAAGTGGGAGACTGTTGGACATATGCCCTAGAGGCAATCATGTATGATGATATTTCATATGTGTTTCTGAATAAAGATAGTCCTTGGACATTATCAATGATGTGTATTTACAAGTACGTCACTTGTTTGTGAGACTATGCATTGTATGATGATTGTCCTAAATGGTCCCTAGTCGAAAGGGTTGTGTGGACGCGCAACCAGTTAGACTAGCATGTTGATGGGGAACGCGACAGAAAAGAAAAATTTCCGGTATAGCGAGCACGCCCAGGACCACTATGGAGACTGCATACAAGGTTTGATCTGATCCGTACCGACTCGAAGCGCAGCGGAAGAAGAGTCGGTGGAGATCATTGGTGCAGATCCTTGAAGCTAGGATTTTACAACCTCCCAACCGCGAGGATGTACTCCCTTGTCGGACAGCCCTTCGGGAGGCGGTCGGACAGTCCCCCGGACGATGTCGCGGACAGCCCTTCGGGAGGACCCTCGAAACTCGAACGGAGACTCGGACAGCCCTACGGGAGGACACATGAACAGCCCCTCGGGAAAATATCGAAACTACGACCTCTCTACGGGGTTGCACACATACGGTGTCATCTATCCGGCAGGGCTTCGCCGTCCAGAACAAGTTCCTGCCGGAACCCAGACAGCCTTTCGGCTCTACGAAAGACTCTTTTTGTGGGATAGAGAGAGAGAGCTTGCAAAGCAAAGCATGTGTATGAGAGCACAAGGAGGAAGAGATGGCAGCCCACATATCCTCTATTTATAGGAAAACCAAGGGGTAGGGCTGGGATTTGAAAATACCAAACTACCCCCACTTTATGTCACACATAAAAAATCATAAGAAGGAAAAGGGGTGCCATGTGGAGATCCATGGAGGAGCTCCACCCTTGGCCGGCCAACCATTGGGGGGGCCCCCATGAGGAGCTATCTTGCTCCCCAATCCCTTCTAGAAGCCTTTTTGGAAATATCCAAAAAGGTGCTTTTCCATAAATATCCAAAAAGCACTTTCACTATTCACGACGACATTTTTCAGCGTCCGATCGAACTGAAAATATTTATGTGGGCTCAGAACAATTCTAGTACCCCACTAAAATAATTTTTAATGTGATCCGGAACAATTCCGGAATAGTGATTTTCATCTGCGAAAAGCATCTGAAGCGGTTCCTGCAGCTCCGGAACATTTCCGGTTTTTCTTCCGGAAAATTCCCAGAAGTTTCCAGAATGATTCTGGCACCCTCCAAGAATTATCAGGCATGTGCCGAAACCAAACTGACTTAATGGTATCCCCTGAAACTACTTTTTAGTTTTACCGAAACTATTCCGGTGTTCTGTCTGCGGAACTTTTCCGCTGTCCGAAACTTTTCCGGTGTCCGAAACTTTTCGGTGATTTTCTCTCAGACTCCCTGTCTAGTATTCAACAGATAGATGACCCTTAAGTGTGTGACCCTATAGGTTCGGTGAAGCATAGACATGACCCGGAACCCCTTCCGATCAATGATCAACATCGGAGCCGTGGACACCCATATTGACCCCTATACCCACACGAATGAATATTCGAGTGAACCTCCAGTTGCCGTGAGCTATTCCTGTTGCTTCGCGATATGTTACAATTACCCAAGGTTAGACATGTAGGCATCCTCGTGGATCAACAACTTGTCCACTATGCCAGTTACCTCGTTTCCGGTATTGTTCTCTTTTCTCATTCCCGTGTTCCAGCATCCCCGTGATCAAATCACAAAGTGTCTGGCCAGACGATGATGGATACCGTAACACCGAGAGGGCCCAGAGATATCTCTCCATCATCGGAGGAGAAAATCCCAATCTTGAGCTATCAAGTTACTTGACATACTTTTCCATGAACCCGTAAGCCGCCGTAATAGCCACCCATTTACGGATGACGTTTAACAAACCCCAAAGTTCATGAAGCAAGCATGAAGAAACTCGATACTCTCATGGTCTAAGGAATTATGCAAACGTTAACCATCTCTGTGTTATTAACCATTAACTTGTGACAAATGTATCTCATAGCATAACATCAATTCGGATCGATTCAACATGAGTGTTCTACCAACATCGCATCCTCAAAATTGCTGGCATAGCCATGCCCATGATCAGAAAAACAGGATCATCATGCAATACTTGAGCCAGTCTTAGAGGCTAGACTAGGAACTCAATTTACCGTTTATTATACCACACGTGCACATGAGTTTCCCTCCAAGCCTCGTGGTTATTGTAGACTCGAGAATCATTGCAGTTATAGCATGGAACATAACTTTCATTACAAACTTTGGAGATACAAAATAACTGTTATTACTGCCTCTAGGGCATATCTCCTACAGACTCCCACTTGCACTAGAGTCATAATCCAGTTACATGGCTTCCCTAACACCAATGGCTATCCGGTGTTGCTCATGCTTTGCTCGTGGTAGAGGCTTTGTCATCGGGTCTGACACATTCAGATCCGTGTGAACTTTGCGTACTTTCACTAAACCTTCTTCGACATGATGTCGAATGAGTTTATATTTGCGTTGAATATGCATTGTCTTATGGTGCGAACATGGCTCCCTTTCCTGAGCCACGATGCCACTATTATCACAATAGATCTCCACCGGGTCCAGAGCACTTGGAACCACACCAAGGTCTTTAAGAAATTGCTTGATACCGACAGCTTGCTTGGAGGCTTCAGAAGCAGCGACATATTCCGCCTCCGTCATAGAATCCTCCACAGTCTTTTGTTTGGAACTTTTCCAATCAACTGCACCGCCGTTCAATATGAAAACATAGCCAGATTGAGATTTGAAGTCATCTGGGTCAGTCATGAAGCCTGCATGAGTGTAACAACATACAATGAGCTCTTCATCACCTCCATACACAAGGAGTAAATCCTTGGTCCTTCTGAGGTTCTTAAGAATACCCTTGACTGCGGCCCAGTGTTCCAATCCTGGATCACCTTGGTATCGACTGCTAACACTTAGCGCATAGGAAACATCCGATCTTGTACATAGCACGACATACATAATAGAACCAACTGCCGAAGCATATGGAATATCATTCATTTGTACTCGCTCATCGAGGGTCCGAGGACTCTGATTCTTGCAAAGCATTGTGCCAGGTGACATGGGGAGTAGGCCTTTCTTGGAGTTCTCCATGTTGAACCTTTTCAACACCTTGTCAATGTACGTGCTTTGGCTAAGCGCTATTAGGCGTCTTTATCTATCTCTATAGATCCTGATGCCCAATACATATGCCGCTTCACCTAAGTCTTTCATTGAAAAACTCATTTTCAATGAGTCTTTTATTTCGCTAAGAAAATTCACATCATTTCCAATCAACAATATGTCATCCACATACAAGATTAGAAATGCTTTTGCGCTCCCACTAAACTTCTTGTAAACACAAGATTCTTCATCGTTCCTGATGAAGCCAAACTCTTTGACCACTTCATCAAAACGAATGTTCCAGCTCCTTGATGCTTGCTGCAGACCATAAATGGCTTTCTGAAGCTTACATACTTTTCCAGCATTCTTAGGATCAACAAAACCTTTTGGTTGTATCATGTATACATCCTGTTTAAGGTTTCCATTTAGGAAAGCCATTTTGACATCCATCTGCCATATTTCATAATCGAAATAAGCAGCAATTGCTAGTAATATCCGAACAGACCTAAGCATAGCTATGGGTGAGAAAGTCTCGTCGTAGTCCACTCCTGGAACTTGCGTGAACCCTTTCGCGACAAGTCTAGCTTTGTGGATAGTAATGTTACCATCTGCGTCCGTCTTTCGTTTGAAAATCCATTTACAACCAATGGGTTTTACGCCATCTGGAAGTTCTTCCAAGTTCCAAACTTGGTTTTTGTACATGGATTCCATTTCAGACCTTATGGCTTTGTGCCATTCCCTTGAGCTAGGCCCCGCCATCGCTTCCTTGTAGTGCGTAGGTTCATCATCTTCAAGAATGAAGATTTCGTTATTAAAAAACTCAGGTGGCTGGATAGCCCTACCTGATCTGCGCGGTTCAGTTACAACATTGTCTGAAGTTTCCGCATCACATGCGACAACTTCCGGCTCGGTTGTAGGGATAATTTGCGGAATTACTTCCGGTTCCTTAGCCATATCAACGGTTGCCAAAGATTCACTAATCTCATTAAGTTGTACCGTCCTCCCACTCACTTCTTTAGCGAGAAAATCTTTCACAAGAAAGACTCCATGTTTTGCAACAAACACTTTGCTCTCGGAGATGTGATAGAAAGAATACCCAACCGTCTCCTTTGGATAACCTACAAAGTAACATTTGTCTGATCTGGGATCAAGTTTGCTTGGCTGTAAATGCTTTATGTATGCCTCACAACCCCAAATTTTGAGAAACGAAAGGTCGGGTTTCTTCCCGTGCCATATCTCATATGGCGTCGTCTCAACAGACTTAGACGGTGCTCTGTTAAGTGTGTGAGTGGCAGTGAGTAGTGTGTGACCCCAAAAAGATATCGGTAGATCTGAAAAGGACATCATAGACCTTACCATGTCCAACAGGGTTCGGTTACGTCTTTCTGATACTCCATTTCTCTGTGGAGATCCGGCAGGCGTAAGCTGTGAAACGATTCCACGATCACTTAGATGTTGGCCAAACTCGTGACTAAGATATTCGCCTCCGCAATCAGACTGCGAAGACTTAATCTTTTTGTTACGATGATTTTCTACCTCATTCTGAAATTCTTTGAACTTTTCAAAGGTTTCCGACTTATGCTTCATCAAGTAGATATATCCATACCTACTTAAATCATCAGTAAAAGTTACGAAGTAGAAATACCCACCCCGTGCGATTGTTCTCATTGGACCACATACATCACTATGTATTATTTCCAATAAATTCACTCGCCCATTCGGGATGACCCGTGAACGGCGTCTTGGTCATTTTTCCCATCAAGCAAGCTTCACATGTGTCAAATGATTCAAAATCAAGGGACGGTAAAACTCCATCTTTATGGAGTCTTTGCATGCGTTTCTTTCCGATGTGGCCAAGTCGACAGTGCCACATGAAAGTGGTGGTGGTATCAGCCTTCCTAAGGCGTTTAGCATTCACGTTAAAGACATCATTTTCACATTCAAGATTCAGTATGAAAAGGCCCCCAACAATGGGTGCAAATCCACAAAACATATCCTTACATAAAGTGAACAACCATTGTTCTCAGACTTGTAGGAGTACCCATCGTGTACTAAACATGATCCAGAGATAATGTTTCTACACAACAACGGAACAAAATAACATTTACTAAGTTCCAAAATAAATCCTGAAGGGAGACGTAGAGGCATAATGCCGACGGCTTGAGCGGCGATCCCAGCGCCGTTCCCGACACGCATCACGACTTCATTCTTTGCCAGCTTGCGCACCTTCTGAAGCCCCTGTATCGAGTTGCAAATGTGAGCAACCGATCCGGTATCAAATACCCAAGACTTAGAATTTTCGCTAGCAAGCAAAACGTTAATGACATTAACTTGAATAACAATTTTACCTTTTCCGGTTTTCCCGGACTTCTTATCTTCTAGATACTTCTTGTAGTTTCTCTTCCAGTGACCTGTGCCCTTGCAGTACAAGCACTCAGTTTCATTCTTGGCTCCACCCTTAGATTTGCGTTGGAAACCGGTCTTACCGGCGCCCTTGCCCTTCTTTGGCTTGCCTTTCTTTTTGAAACTGGCAGTTTTATTCACAAGCAACACTTGCTTGCGATTTTTCTGCAGTCCTCCTTCAGCAGTTTTCCGCATGGCAAGCACCTCATTTGCTGTTTTGTCCATCCCATTCATGTTGTAGTTCATGATGAAACCGCCATAAGATGGGGGGAGTGAACCTAGCAACAAGTCCATAACATGCTCTTCTGGAAGTGGGAATTCCAGGATTTTAAGCCTTTCAGCGTAGCCAATCATATTGACTACGTGCTCGCCAACTGAACTGCCCTCAACCATCTTGGTCTTCGCCATCATTTTCATGATGTCAAAACGTTCAGACCGTGCATTAAACTTGTAAAGAGCATCCAGATCCTTGATCATATCAAAGGAGTTATGGAATTCAAAACGTTTTTGAAGCTTTGAACTCATGCAAGACAGCATGAGGCACTGCACTAAGTTGTAATCATCATCCTTAGTGGCCCAGACATTTTGTATGTCTGCCGCGGCTATTGCCGCGGGTTTAGGAGGAAGAGGTCCGTCAAGCACATACACTTTCTTAGCACCCCGAAGGACAATCCTCAGGGTACGGACCCAGTCCGCATAGTTGTTTCCATTCGCAGCTAACTTCTCTTTCTCTAACATAGGGCCTAAGTTGAACGCGGTATTGCGAGCCATTTGATCTACAACGGAAAACACAAGTTTACTTAGACTTTGTTCATAATGATTTTGGCACTAGTGAATAAACAATTTTATTCTAAAGTGTGCTCCCACTCAAATCAATATCACTCAAAATTGATTGTAAGTGATTCAAGACCCGTGTCTTGATTGTTTGCAATTGGTGTAACACCACTGATGACAAAAATCTTAACCGGTAGGCCAACTTGCCAATCACATCTCTATGTGACTCTTGTTCATCTTTCGATGCGTGTGTTCCGAGCTCATGACGGTCATGCCTGAACGTCAAGACAATCAAGTGATCTTGCTGCGAGGTCTCAACTCACCCGCCTCACACTTCTCTAATCGTTCGTACCTGTGTGACACGGCGCACCCCGAAAAGATAGGTGCCATGACGGTGCTATACTTGGGAGAACACTAACTACTTGATATTTTTGTGAGAGATCACCCTAATAAAAAGCAACTATCGCGCAATCAAGAAGGGTGCAACATAAGGGATAAACATCTCAGGCAATTCATAATTAGCATGATATGGTATAGCCCCTTCTAACGGAGAAGTCAAGTATTTCTTCGTCTTCGGCATTCGCGTTGGTGTTCACCTTTGCGAAGATTGCCACCACCTTGTCGATGCACCAGATAATATTGCTATCTCTATAGCTAATAAAATAAGTGCATTACATAAGGTTGACACGCAGGTCATTAAACTGCAATCATATGGCTCCAGCCATCATGCCGAATCATGACACGCATGTCATGTTAATTACATCATATAGCCATCTCATACATAATCAAATTGAATATGAGCATTGCTATACCACATCACATGCAAACCATCCTGCAAAACCAAGTTAGACGCCTCTAATCGGTTTATACAAAATTTTATTTTACGTGGCTTCTAAGGTTTTGACTCAAACCACAGCTACCAACGTTTATCATCAAGTATGATAGTTCAAGTTGCTAGATTAACTTTCCAGGGTGTATGAAACACGAGATAATAAAATCTCGAGCCCCATACTAAACTTCGTCATACGTGTGACCCCCGTGCAGATCATATCTGCATTGTCCTTTCGTCTGCGAAACATCCATCTTTCTTTAACTATGGTGGAACCCAAAGAACTGTTAGCACTTCGTTGATCCGTCAATCAGCATACTCAGGAGCAGCATGAAAGGATCGCGGATTGCCAGAACTTTGTAAGATTCCACCATTCCGTCAAGATCAGGACTACGCAAATTCATGGGAAGCAACAGGAACATTGGGTAACATATTTCATCTGCTACCCGCACAAATAATTTTCAGCAATAGATCTCATCTACTACAAAATTATACTATGCAATACCCATACATCTCATGTATTCTAGATCATAACATGCATCTACTCATAGCCTGGCTCTTGATGCCACTGATGGGGAACGCGACAGAAAAAAAAATTCCGGTATAGCGAGCATGCCCAGGACCATTATGGAGACTGTATACAAGGTTTGATCTGATCCGTACCGACTCAAAGCACAGCGGAAGAAGAGTCGATGGAGATCATTGGTGCAGATCCCCGTAGCTAGGATTTTACAACCTCCCAACCGCGAGGATGTACTCCCTCGTCGGACAGCCCTTCGGGAGGCGGTCGGATAGTCCCCCGGACGATGTCGCGGACAGCCCTTCGGGAGAACCCTCGAAACTCGAACGGAGACTCGGACAGCCCTACGGGAGGACACATGAACAGCCCCTCGGGCAAAAGATCGAAAGTACGACCTCTCTACGGGGTTGCACACATACGGTGTCATCTATCCGGCAGGGCTTCGCCGTCCAGAACAAGTTTCCGCCGGAACCCAGACAGCCTTTCGGCTCTACGAAAGACTCTTTTCGTGGGAGGGTGAGAGAGAGCTTGCAAAGCAAAGCATGTGTATGAGAGCACAAGGATGAAGAGATGGCAGCCCACATCTCCTCTATTTATAGGAAAACCAAGGGGTGGGGTTGGGACTTGAAAATACCAAACTACCCCCACTTTATGTCACACATAAAAAATCATAAGAAGGAAAAGGGGTGCCATGTGGAGCTCCATGGAGGAGCTCCACCCTTGGCCGGACAACCCTTGGGGGGGCATGAGGAGCTACCTTGCTCCCCAATCCCTTCTAGAAGCCGTTTTGGAAATATCCAAAAAGGTGATTTTCCATAAATATCCAAAAAGCACTTCCACTATTCACGACGACATTTTTTAGCGTCCGATCGAACTGAAAATATTTATGTGGGCTTAGAAAAATTCTAGTACCCCACTAAAATAATTTTTAATGCAGCTCCGGAACATTTCCGGTTTTTCTTCCGGAAAATTCCTAGAAGTTTCCAGAATGATTCTGGCACCCTCCAAGAATTATCAGGCATGTGCCGAAACCAATTTGACTTAATGGTATCCCCCGAAACTACTTTTTAGTTTTACCAAAACTGTTCCGGTGTTCTGTCTGCGGAACTTTTCCGCTGTCCGAAACTTTTCCGGTGTCCGAAACTTTACGGTGATTTTCTCTCAGACTCCCTATCTAGTATTCAACAGATAGATGACCCTTAAGTGTGTGACCCTATAGGTTCGGTGAAGCATAGACATGACCCGGAACCCCTTCCGATCAATGATCAACATCGGAGCCGTGGACACCCATATTGACCCCTATACCCACACGAATGAATATTCGAGTGAACCTCCAGTTGCCGTGAGTTATTCCTGTTGCTTCGCGATATGTTACAATTACCCAAGGTGAGACATGTAGGCATCCTTGTGGATCAACAACTTGTCCACTATGCCAGTTACCTCGTTGCCGATATTGTTCTCTTTTCTCGTTCCCGTGTTCCGGCATCCCCGTGATCAAATCACAAAGTGTCTGGCCAGACGATGATGGATACCATAACACCGAGAGGGCCCAGATATCTCTCCATCGTCGTAGGAGCAAATCCCAATCTTGAGCTATCAAGTTACTTGACATACTTTTCCATGAACCCGTAAGCCGCCGTAATAGCCACCCATTTACGGATGACGTTTAACAAACCCCAAAGTTCATGAAGCAAGCATGAAGAAACTCGATACTCTCATGGTCTAAGGAATTATGCAAACGTTAACCATCTCTGTGTTATTAACCATTAACTTGTGATGAATGTATCTCATAGAATAACATCAATTCGGATCGATTCAACACGTGTGTTCTACCAACATCGCGTCCTCAAAATTGCCGGCATAGCCATCCCATGATCAGGAAAACAGGATCATCATGCAATACTTGAGCCAGTCTTAGAGGCTAGACTAGGAATTCAATTTACCGTTTATTATACCACACGTGCACATGAGTTTCCCTCCAAGCCTCGTGGTTATTGTAGACTCGAGAATCATTGCAGTTATAGCATGGAACATAAACTTTCATTACAAACTTTGGAGATACAAAATAACTGTTATTACTGCCTCTAGGGCATATCTCCTACAGGACACAGTGGATGGTCCGGTCTCACGGACCATGTAGCATTGGATGCTAGCCGGATAATATGGACTTAGAAAGATATAGTCGGATTTGACAGAGTCGGATCCGTGTTTAGATAAGGTCTGAGTTGGATAGACCCAACTATGAGACGCAGCGACAGGTCATCTGTGAGTCTCTAGTACAACATACGTTTTATGTCCTAAGACCTGAGCTAGCGCATGTACTCGGGATGGTGACAGACTTGCTTTGGACCGACCAAACGTTACTCCGTGACTAGGTAGTTACAATGGTAGGTTTCGGGATTGTCCAGGCCCATGTTGCGAGACATGGTCGAGCAAGATGGGATTTGCCCCACCTACCAGGAGAGATATACTCTGGGACCCTCAGGTGATTTGACCTAGATAAGCATGGCCATGCGATGAGGATTATGAGATAATCCGAATGTTGGTCTGATTCACCAAAACGAGAAAGAGGTTGTGCTGCAACAAGGATGACCATGTCGCCCTGTGCACCACAACATATATCGTGTGGCAAAGGGAACAAAAGTGTGAAGTACATGTTCACCTAACCAGCTTCATCGGACACTTGGAGTCGGCACACCTTGCTAGAGGCCGCTACCGACTGGTCGAGCCGGATGTGATCTGACCTGCAACCAAGTGAACGAGAACCTAAAGGGTCACATGCTTAAGGGAAGGAACACGTAGGCTTTAGGATCCGTGCGAGGCCCAAGAGTTGAGCCCGCGCCGGATGCCTATATATAGTGGAGGTGCGACACACCCATCTGGTCGATCGCTTCGGCGCTGTCATTAGGGTTTGTATGTGTTGCAACTAGCCTCCACTCGTTGCCGACAATTGTGTGATCCAAACCTAGCAGTTCGCCGCATGGTGTTCCTCTTGCACGCGCGGATACCATTAGAGGCGGTGCACTTGCACCGCTCCGACGAACCTGTATGTGGGATCCGACGATCAGCTCTTCGAGGGAGATCGGAACGAGGAGGATACGGACCACACGAACGCGCTGCCACAAGTCTACTTCTGCTGCACGGCACGACACGTCTAGTGGTAACGATTTGTGGTCCATCTTCGTAGCAAGTTCTTGGTTGTTCTACGCGTAGGAAAATTTTAATTTGCATGCGATGCACCTACGGTAGAACCCAACATGTTCCCTTGCTCATGACGCATAATGACACACACATGTGTTCGTGGGAGTGCGAGACATTAGGCGCTATAAACAGAGATGCCCCCCTTGAGTCTGGGACCCATGCAATGCAAGGACGTCATCGAGATGTCAAGGCGAGGGTTCGATCATACGATTTCTTCAACGTCAATGGGCAAGAAGTACTGTCGGAGAAGATCCCCATCCACCCTGTCCAGTGAGGAGCTCCACCATGCTTGCATGCTAACCACCCTACCACCCCCCTCCACCATTACCACCACCAAATTTTGTTGTTGTTGTTATTGTTGTTGTTGTTTCTAGTCAATATACACTAAAACGGTCGCTTTACCTAAAAAAATCTAAATATATGAAGCCAGCTATAGGACGCTTATAGCGAGTCCTCCTGTATGAGGCCCGTTAGTGTCGTACAATGAGCATGTGACGCAAGGTGTTGTGAATCGGCAGCCAGCCTACTCTCGCGATATGCGGTTCTGTTGAACAGTTTTCTTTAGTTTGATTTTTTTTCTTTCGTCGATTTTTCAGTTTTTTTTCAAAAAATTCTCTGTTTAAAAAAACTCAAAACATCAATTATATAAGACCCTGTTAAAAAATAAATATTATATTCAAAAAGTTAATTTGAAATAATATTCAGTATATGTTTTAAAATTTCAATCCGTATTTAAAAAAGTTCATGGTATATACAAAAATGTTCCCCGAATATTATGACAAATATTTATCGTATAATAAGAAAATATTCATTACATTAAGATAGTGTTCAATGTCACTTAAAACATATTCAACATATATTACAGAAATGTTCGCCATATACTAAAAAAATTTCAGTTTGTCTTTGAAACTATTTTTCCCCTAAATTAAAAATGTTAAATTTGTATTTGAAAAATGTTCGCCATATATTGCAAAACGTTTTCTATTACAAAAATATACAAAAAGAAAAGCGAAAAACAAGAAAAAAACTAAACATGGAAGAGAAAATCTAGAAACAGAAAAGAAATGTTGGAGTCAAAAACCTAAACTAAAAACCATAGAAAAACCATGTAGAGGGAAGGAAACATCAACAACCCAGAGACGAATCCGGTACTGGTCCGGCCAACATCGTCCCAGCGCGAGCATATCCTCGTGTAGCACCGCACGGAAGCTCATACTTGTTGCAGGAGCTATATCTGCGAGCTTCTATGCAGCGCTGCAGGCGCTGGTTAACGACCCAGCGCCTGCAGCGTTGCTGGCATGGCCCGGCCCACTCGTGCTGCCCAGTTTTTTTTGTTGATCCAGTAAAATAAAACGCCCACATTTTCTATTTGTTTCGAAAATAAAAATATGAAATCAAAAAAGGTTTACGGATTTGAAGAAAAAGGTTCATCCATTTGAGAAAAAGATCATATATTTAAAAAAGGTTCATCAATTTTGAAAAAAAATCATCAATTTGAAAAAAAGTTCATTGAAATTGGGATGAAATTTAGATACAATTTGGAAATTTATTAAATTCTGAAAAAGTTTATATAAATTCAAAAAAGCAAGTATTTCTGGAAAAACTTCACTGAACTGAAAAAAGTTCATAAACCATTGATAAAAATTCAACAATTTATAAAAGATGTTCATCAAATTTTATTTTATTTTATAGATATTCAAAAAAGATCATAGAATTTGAATATTTTCGAAAATGTTCATAGATTTTATGAGAAAAGTTCATCAAACTTTAAAAATATTAGTTGAAGTCTAAAAAAAATCATCGATATTCAAAAAAGTTCAGAGAATTTTCCAAAAAGAAACATCAACCGGCACCTAAATGGGCCGGCCCAGTTACGAATGTCTCAGGCGCCAGTTAACAAAAATGCAAGTTAACTGGCGCGTGTAGCGACAAATAGGAAATGCCCCTATATCTTGCTTATACGAGAAACATGATCCGCTCGCCAAAAGTTTTTCTCCTTCATGTAGGTATTCGGTCGACCCGCTACTTTGTTTTCGTTCCATGGCGACTCGCTCGGGTTTCTATCGAATACACTCGTTAGCTGTAGTAATCTTTTTGATTCTCTATGGGGTATTTCATTTTTCATTTTGTTTTTCCTTTGTTTTTTATGCTTTTTGTTGTTTCTTTCTCATTTGACAATGTTCACGCTTTCTGCATTGATTTTCTTTAGTTTTGTTCACACACGAACACGTCATCATGTATCCTTGACGTCGGGGATGATGCATCGTAGCTTATGTTGAAGGAGACCCGTCCGGAAACGCGGTATGCAGGCAATCTGACGGGCGTTTTTGTAGACCAGAAATCCCACACGTTTGGGAGGGACCCTGTGTAGGCGCGCGGTACCTATGGGCTGCCCTAGGTCGATCTGATCGCCCCCACGGCGTCGTGGATCTCCCGTCCTACAACTAGAAGAACGAGAAATAAGAAGAACAAGGAAGAAGGTAAAAGTAAGGATAAAAGATGATAGATTGATTTGTTTAATTGTGTGTTGTATAATTGGTCGTCACCTCTCATCTATTTATGAGGCGGTTGGACTTCCAGTATAAGAAAAGGACTGCAAATCCCGTTCAAATCTTTTCAAAATCAACCGAACTCGGATTTAGGTACATCGGTTAGGTTTTAGGGTCTCACGGCCTGCAAACGACCTCAGATGAAAATTTAATCGTTTCGACGAGTTGAACAACATCCGTGTTGAATGTTTTTCGATTTGAGGCAGTACGATCTTGCGCAAAACAAGCAATCAGTGACGCTACCTATCAGACATACGTCTAATTGGGCGCCACTTCTTGCCTCGTGGTAGGGTCGTACTTCGATGTCTCTAACTTTTACATACGATTTCAGATTGAGGCGACTTTATATCAAAATCGATCGTTTGGACGAGACAAAGACAATTCGTTTATGAGATTTTCTCACATGAGTCCATTTTGGGAGCATAATTGGCCGAACAATACTCTGAATACAAAATCTTAGTACTTTTAGCATAGTTTCGGCTCTTTAAATGAGATCGAATGATGATTCCCCAAACATCAAAGTTTCTCATGTTGACAATGCTAAATTTCTCATGTTGAGTACTTTTCCATCTGAGGTTATCTTAATTAATTTTCCTTCAATGCCAAAATCTAGTGTCAACAGGTTTTTATTTACACTGGCAAAGTGTCTCGTGCGATGCAACGAAACAAAATCATAATCACCAATGCTAATGACCATATTTTACTGGTAAACATCGAGATACACTATCACTTCATTTTCGTGAAATCATGAACAATTTTTGAACATCATGTGAACATTTCTCAAATTTGCAAACATTTTCTACAATCATTAGCAGTTTTTGAATTCATGAACATCTTATGCTATTTGCAAACATTAAAAAAAAGTGTGAACACTTTTTAAAACATTTTTATTGAGTTGGCAAACATTTCTAGAATCTACAAACAATTCTTTTGGTGGAACGATTTACAAAATTTCTTAACATTTTTGAAATGCATGATATTTTTGAATCAAGGAATACTTTATGAATCAGTAAACTATTTCTTAATTTTTGACAGTTTTTGAATTTTTAGGATATTTTCAATTCATGAATATTTCTTGAATTGGTGAGAGTTTGTTCAATTTGATTAACAGTTTTTAATACACTAACTTTAAAAAAAATACTAAAGTTTTTTGATTTTCCGAACATTGGTTTTAAAAATTTCAACAAAAATTCCAATATGCGAGCATTTTAAAAAATTGCACAGATTTTATGAATTTACGAACATTTATAAATTATTAAATTTTTATTTTAAAATTATCTTTTAGTTTTTTGGAATTCTCAAATTATTTAAAGTATAAAAAACAATGATGGAAAAGAAAAAATAAAAAATATACAAGAAAATTTGAAAAAACAGTTTGCCTGTACATGGGCTTGGCCAAACAGGCGATCTGTGAAATCTTCTAGCACGCAGGGGCGGTATAGGAGGTTCTTACATGGGCGGGTCCATGCTGAGATTTCTGTGTGTGGAACATTTTTTAACATTTATAATGGGTATTATTTTACAACTTTATGAGTAATTTCAGTGAGATACGGGCATAAGTACTTTTTTGAAATAGCAAAATGATCTCATATGATTTATAAAAGTGATTCCAAAGATAATTGAAATATATAAAATAAAACGTAGTTCAAATATATCCAATATTGATCTTGTTCTAAAGTCTTGTCAACATGATTTCAAATATATAAAATATTTTTAAAAATGGACATTTGTTCCAAATATATCAATCCTTCAAAATAGAGATAAGTCCATATTACAACCTCGAACTACCACCAAAATCTAAAACACAATCCTTAAACATTCTAATTTACAACCCTCAACTTTCAAAACCGGACAAAAATACAATCATGCAGTGAAGATGTCTAATCGATCCAGTTCTAGTTGTTTAGCAGGAATGGATTTATCAGATTTCTTAGTTGTGACATTTCATTACAATGGAGTTTTCACCAGTGATAGGTCGAAGGTTCGCTATGATTTTGGTAGAGATGAAATTAGTCATGTTGGGCTACGAACATTGAGCTTATCCATGTTGCTTGTTAATTTGAAAGTTCATTACAATATCGCTCAAGGAGGAGGGGTTATGATGTTGCATTGGCTAAGCCCTGGAAAGGAATTGAGCAATGGATTGCTTGCTTGCTTTGGTTGATGATAGTATTGTGCATAGAATGGCGAAGTCTGTCAAAGATGGTGGTGTAGAGCCAGCTGACATATATGTTGAAGATTTTATTACCAATGAGCATGAAGTCTCTAAAAGTGATGATGAAGTGCCAGCTGCTAGTGAGGAGAAAGCAAAGGAAACTGATGGATTTGAGGGCAGTGGAGAGAGTGGGCCTGACAGTGACTTCGTCTCATGACCATGTAGCTAATGCTAACATGTGATATTGTGTTTTTTGTAGGCTCCAAAACAAAGCAACGCAGCCAATAGCAAAAGAAACGATTTTCTGACATGAATGCACTGAAAGCTAAGAGAAGGGCACCTAACAACACACCTAACACTACACGCGGCAGCACTAGCAACGTGCATGGAGTGGTGGTGGGTTCTCAATCTAGGGCCAGTTATTTTGGTGGCTTAAAAAATAAACCGCCTTCTCCCTAACTTTTTTTAAGCTGCCTCCCTCATTCATTAGTTTTTCTGAAGTGTTTATGGGATTACTAATTTAAAAGTCTCAACAAATTCTGGAAGCGGCTTATTTTTTAAGCTAAGAAGAGGCAGCTTATTTTTTAAGCCATCCAAAAAAACTGACCCCTAGTTCAAATGTGAATGTCAATGTGAATTTTCTTCCGGTAATGGTGCAGCTCGAGGAAACAATGCTTTAGGAACAGGGGGCAAGAAGAAGTACGCTAGATTTTTAGGATTTCAGGATAATGTGTGAGCTCCATGTGTGAGCCTTTTATTTTGTATTGTGCTAGGATGATGTGTGAGACCTAAGCTATGTGCAGACCTATGGTATATGTAGAACGTTTAAATGTGTGAGATTTAAGTTCTTGAATTATGTGTCATTTTCACATATTTCCTTCTTTCCAACATATGAAGTGCACATGATAGTCTATTTTTTTTGAAAAAATGGAAGTGCCCATATTGTTTTTGAAAACATGTTCTGCCAAGTAGAATTTTATCTGAGCGAAACTTCAAATTCAGAGCTAGTTTTGGCCAAATTTTGGCAAAAAAATATCCCAGAAAAATTAATAAAATTCTCAAAAATCCACACTGCCATTAAATTCAATCTAGGAAAGTCTCAATGATTTTGCCAAGTTGGAAAAATTAGCGGAAATTTAAATTCAGATCCATTTTGGTTTAAATTTTGGCAAAAAAGAAGTTTCCAGAAAAAATTCTCAAAAATCCACACAACCCTTAGGGCGTGTTCGGAACTCCTCCCAACTCTCCAAACTCCTCGAATCCAGTTTCTCAGCGCAGCTTCTTGCTCCACCTAGCGAATTAATTCCGTTCGGTAACATCGCTAAGCTTCTCCTTCGCTACCATGGCTGGCCTGCCTTAGCACCGTAATGGGCCGTCTGGAGCCAGCCTAGTTCGGGCAGCTCTTTGTATGAGAGAGTGAATCGCTCCTCCTAGCGATAGGTTTTTCTGTTTCGAGGGTGAGTAGAACGAATCGTTTTCTTTGGCGGTGGCAACTCCCTGTAAATATGGTGAACTTTTAACGTTTTGGTTTGGTGGAGCTGGGCTTTCCTAGCTTCTCATTTTTGCACTACGGGCTGCCTTAGCTTCTTAGATTTAGCTTCTTGGTCTTAAAACGTTCGGAGCGATTCCAGATGTGGAGTTAGTGAAGTTGGAAGCTGGAGGAGATCAGAACAGGCCCTTAGATTCAATCTATGAAAGTTTCAAGAAGTTTCGCCTACTCGAGAAAAAAAAATGAAAGCACATGCAGATTCAAGAGATGGTGACAAGGCATATGACATGGTGCTGACTAGGCTGTTGACTGGTCAAAACCAATGAAAAATCATTGTGGGGTTGTTTTTGTCCGCTTTTGAAAGTTAAGAGTTGTAAATTAAACGGTTTCGTAGTTTAAAGTTGTGTTTTAGACTTTGGTGGTAGTTCAAGGTTGCAATATGGACTTATCTTTTCAAAATATAAAGACGAAATAAAATGCATGCCACTTTTTGGAGAAAGAGAATCATGCATATCTGGGTCTCTACATTTTAACTCTTTCTTTCCTCACAAAGCTGCATGTCATGCATGTTTTTAGTACAATGTAGTGATATTCAGCTAGTATAAGAGGTGTGAGCAATTATACTCTGACAGAGCACAATCTTGATGAAATGCATGGATGATTGTTTTCAAACCATTACCAACGGAACTTCCCGGTAAACTACTTATTTGAAGGGAAAAGCCATGATGGCACTGTGCGTCCGCAACATCATGTGCTTTTTTTTAACACGGTAATATCATGTGTGTTTTTTTCTAACACAATACAAACGCAAACGCTGATATATACGCGCATATACTTATCCATATGAACGTACACATGTACACGTATCTTCATGAGTACCTTTGTGAGTGACGGGATTATTACCCCTGGTAGGCCAAAGCAACGGGGTTCTCTCCCCCGCTTCAAGAAAAATCACATCGCTGGCTGTCTCACGGCCGGCTGGTACATGACCGACAGTCTCGTTGCCGGCTGGCTCGCGACCGGCTCTTCGAAAAGCCGGCCCGGCCCTGGCCGGCTGGACCACAACCGGCTGCCCCCGGGCCGGCTCCCCCGTTGAACTTTGGACGAGCAGGCTTCCGTCCCATCCCACTGCGCGCAGGTACGACGACAAGACAAGACCCCCACGACGGGTCCCAACATGGCCACAGTAACCACTGACACTCGGGCGCGTATGGCTACAGTCCAGCCGGTCGTACCGCTGACCTTGGCTGACCGCGATCGGGCGAGGCATAAGTGTCGGCACGCCTCCGCCCACTCCATTACCTGTCCCCGCATGGATACAGTGCCGTCGGCCGTACCGGAGACCTCGGCCGGCTGGCGCAAGACGATGACGCTCGGACAGCCCGTGCCATAGCAGGTGGGTGCAGGCCAATCGCGGAGCCGGCTGGCAGGCCCCATCGGGCGACGGGACCGCGCAGCCGATGGACCCCGCCGGTGACGAGACGGCTCAAGAGGCGGGGCCTGTTGGAAATATGCCCTAGAGGCAATAAATAAAGTATTTATTATTATATTTCCTTGTTCGTGATAATTGTTTATTATCCATGCTATAATTGTATTGATTGGAAACGCATTGCATGTGTGGATATATAGACAACACTTTGTCCCTAGTGTGCCTCTAGTAAACTAGCTCGTTGATCAACGATGGTCAAGGTTTCCTAGCCATTGACATGAGATGTCATTTGATAACAGGATCACATCATTAGGAGAATGATGGGGTGGACCAAGACCCAAACTATAAACGTAGCATATGATCGTGTCAGTTTATTGCTACAGTTTTCTGCATGTCAAGTATATGTTCCTATGACCATGAGATCATGCAACTCACTGACACTGGAGGAGTGCCTTGTGTGTATCAAACGTCGCAACGTAACTAAGTGACTATAAAGGTGCTCTACAGGTATCTCCGAGGGTGTCTGCTGGGTTGGCATGGATCAACAATGGGATTTGTTACTCCGTGTGACGGAGAGGTATCTCAGGGCTCACTTGGTAATACAACATCACAATAAGCCTTGCAAGCAATGTGACTAAGTGTTAGCCACAGGATCTTGTATTACGAAATGAGTAAAGAGACTTGCCGGTAACGAGGTTGAACTAGGTATGGAGATACCGACGATCGAACCTCAGGCAAGTAACATACCGAAGAACAAAGGGAGCATCATACGGGATTAACTGAATCCTTGACATAGAGGTTCGATCGATAAAGATCTTCATAGAATATGTAGAAATCAATATGGGCATCCAGGTCCCGCTATTGGTTATTGACTGTAGAGGTGTCTCGGTCATGTCTACATAGTTCTCGAACCCGCAGGGTCTGCACACTTAAGGTCTGGTAACGTTTCGGTAGTATAGAGTTATGTATGGTGGTGACCTAAGGTTGTTCGGAGTCCTGGATGAGATCCCGGACGTCACCAGGAGCTCGGAATGGTCCGGAGGTAAAGATTCATATATAGGAAAGTGGTGTTTGAACTCCGGAAAAGTTTTGGGCATTTCCGGCAGTGTACCGGGAGTGACGAATGGGTTCCGGGGACCACCAAGTGGGGCCCACATACCCCAAGGGGCCACATGGGCCTTAGAGGTGGCACACCAACCCCTGGTCGGCTGGGCAGCCAGCCCATAAGGCCCTATGCGCAAGGGAAGAGGAGGAATAGTAGGGGCCAACTAGGGAAAGGAGTCCTACTAGGAGTCCACGGGAGGTGGACTCCTCCCCTCTTGCTTCGGCTGAAGCCCTCCTTGTAGGAGGGGCAAGGCTGCCTCCTCTCCCCTCCCTTCTATATACACTAGAGGATTTTGAGGGCAGCCCTAACCCTAATTGCCACGTGCTGCCCTCTTCTTCCTCTAGATCGTTTTCTCCTCTAGATCGGTTTTCAGAAGTGCTTAGGCGAAGCCCTGCTGGAATTACTCCACCACCATCGCCGCAACACCGTCGCACTGCCGGAGAACTTGTCTACCTCTACGCTCCCTCATGTTGGATCAATAAGGCAGAGATCTTCACCGAGCTGCACGTGTGCTGAACACGGAGGTGCCGTCCGTTCGGTACTTGATCGGGATTTCATGGGACGGCTTGCGATTTGGATCGCGGAGACGTACCACTACATCAACTGCATTCTTTAATGCTTCCGCTTAGCGATCTACAAGGGTACATAGATCCAA
This sequence comes from Hordeum marinum, assembly GCA_022496015.1. Lineage (NCBI taxonomy): Eukaryota > Viridiplantae > Streptophyta > Magnoliopsida > Poales > Poaceae > Hordeum > Hordeum marinum. The sequence continues at coordinate 466,187,710 of CM039675.1, read as the reverse complement.
TCTCTCCTCTCATAGAAGCTCATGTCCTAGATTGATCTTGGTGAAGCGTATGAATTTTTTTGTTTCCCATGCAACGTTCCCCAACAGTGGCATCATGAGCTAGGTCTATGCGTAGATGAGATCTTGAGTAGAACACAAAGAGTTTGTGGGCATTGATATTCCGATTGCTTCCTTCCTTAGTCTTTTCTTGGTCCATTGGCATTCTGGGATGAAGCGGCTCGGACCGACTTTACTCGTACGCTTCGTCGCATAAAGATGGCTGGCGGGTGTTTGTCTCTCCCACTTTAGTTGGATCGGATTTGATTAAGGCGGTCCTTGTAGAAGTTTGAAAAGCAATCTTCATATCACCATTGTGGATTTGTGTAGGTAAGAATCGTTGTTGCTAGATACCCATAGCAGGCACGTAAAACTTGCAACAACAATTAGAGGACGTCTAACTTGTTTTTGCAGGGTATGTTGTGATGTGATATGGCCAATTGCATGATGTGATATATGTGATGTATGAGATGATCATGTTTTTTATAGAATATCATGACTTGCATGTCGATGAGTACGGCAACTGTCAGGAGCCATAGGGTTGTCTTTGATTATTGTATGACCTGCGTGTCAATCTTTAAGCGCTATGTAATGTTTTACTTTATCGCTAAGCGGTAGCAATAGTAGTAGAAGCATGGTGGGCACGACAACCCCGATGGCGACACAATGATGGAGATCATGATGATGGAGATCATGATGATGGAGATCATGGTGTTATGCCGGTGATGATGGAGATCATGCCGATGCTTTGGAAATGGAGATCAAAAGCACAAGTTCATGGCCATATCATGTCACTTATGATTTGCATGTGATGTTAATCTTTATATGCACCTTGTTTTACATAGAATGACGATAACATTATAAGTTGATCCCCCACTTAAATTTCAAGATGAATTGTGTTCTCCCTGAGTGTGCACCATTGCGAAAGTTCGTCGTGTTGAGACACCACGTGATGATCGGGTGTGATAGACTCTACGTTCGCATACAACGGGTGTAAGCCAGTGTTGCACATGCAGAACACTCGGGTTAAACTTGACAAGCCTAGCATGTACAGACATGGCCTCGGAACACAAGAGACCGAAAGGTCGAGCATGAGTCATATAGTAGATATGATCAACATGATGATGTTCACCATTGAAACCACCTTAACTCACGTGATGATCGGACTTGAGTTGGTGAATATGGATCATGTGTCACTCACATGACCTGAGGGATGTCAATTTGAGTGGGAGCTTTAGTAATTTTATTAACTAAACTCATTATATTGAACAATAGTCTTAGTAACCTTTGCATATTTATGTTGTAGATCAATGGTTCGCGCAATAGCACCCCTGAATTTTAATGCGTTCCTAAAGAAAGCTAAGTTGAAAGATGATGGAAGTAACTTTGTGGACTGGACCCGTAATATGAGGATTATCCTCACGGCTTCCCAGAAGGCATATGTCCTTGATGCACCGCTTGGTAACCAACCCGTAGACTTGTCATCTGAAGACATTAAGAACGCTTGGGAGGCACGTTCTAGAGATTACTCAATAGTTCAATGTGCAATATTGTATGGCTTAGAACCGGGACTTTAAAGACGTTTTGAACGTCATGGAGCATATGAGATGTTCCAGGAGTTGGAGTTTATCTTTAAGAAGAATGCCTGGATCGAGAGGTATGAGACCTCCGATAAGTTCTACACTTGTAAAATGGAGGAGAACGGGTCTATCAGTGAACATATACTCAAAATGTCTGGGTATTCGACTTGTCTGGCGGAGTTAGGGATGCCCCTTCCGCCAGAGGCGATCACTGACAGAGTTCTTCAATCATTGCCACCAAGCTACAAGAGCTTCGTGCTGAACTAGAACATGCACGGGATGAACAAGTCAGTCACTGAACTATTTGCGATACTAAAAGTCGTTGAGTCTGAAATCCAGAAAGAACATCAAGTGTTGATGGTCAATAAAAGCACTAGTTTCAAGAAGAATGACAAGGGCAAGAAGGGTAACTCCAAGAAGGGTGGAAAAGCAGTTGCTCCTCCCTTGAAGAAACCTAGGGCTGGACCCAAGCCAGAAACTGAGTGCTTTCATTGCAAGGGAACTGGTCACTGGAAGCGGAACTGCCCCAAGTATCTGGCTGACAAGAAGGCGGCCAACAACAAACAAGGTATATATGATATACATGTTATTGATGTGTACCTTACTAGCTCTCGTTGTATTGCCTGGGTATTTGATACCGATTCGGTTGCTCACATTTGCAACTCAAAATAGGAACTACGGAATAGATGAAGGATGGCGAAGGACGAAGTGACGATGCGCGTGGGAAATGGTTCCAAGGTTGGTGTGATCGCCGTCGGTACACTTCTCTTCGATTACCATCGGGATTAGTGATGAACCTGAATAATTGTTATTTAGTGCCTGCGTTAAGCATGAACATTATATCTGGATCTTGTTTATTACGAGACAGTTACTCATTTAAATCAGAGAATAATGGTTGTTCTATTTATATGAGTAATACCTTTTATGGTCATGCACCCAATGTGAGGGGGTTTATTCATATTGAATCTTGATAGTGATGATACACATGTTCATAACATTGATGCCAAAAGATATATAGTTGATAGTGATAGTACCACTTTCTTGTGGCACTGCCGTTTAGGTCATATTGGTGTAGAATGCATGAATACGCTCCATGCTGATGGACTTTTAGAGTCACTTGATTTTGAATCACTTGACACATGTGAACCATGCCTCATGGGCAAGATGACTAAGACACCGTTCTCTGGAACAATGGAACGGGCGAGTGATTTGTTGGAAATCATACATACTGATGTGTGCGGTCCAATGAACATTGAGGCGCGCGGTGGATATCGTTATTTTCTCACATTCACTGATGAATTAAGTAGATATGGGTATATTTACTTAATTAAACACAAGTCTGAAACATTTGAAAAGTTCAAGCAATTTCAGAGTGAAGTTGAGAATCATCGTAACAAGAAGATTAAATTCCTGCGATCTGATCGAGGAGGAGAATATCTGAGTTATGAGTTTGGCAGTCACTTAAGATAGTGTGGAATTGTTTCACAATTGACACCACCTGGAACACCACAGCGTAATGGTGTGTCTGAACGTCGTAATCGAACCTTATTAGATATGGTACGTTCTATGATGTCTCTTGCTGATTTGCCACTATCGTTTTGGGGTTATGCATTAGAGACAGTTGCATTCACTTTAAATAGGGCACCATCAAAATCCGTTGAGACGACGCCATATGAACTATGGTTTGGCAAGAAGCCAAAGTTATTGTTTCTTAAAGTTTGGGGATGTGATGCTTATGTCAAAAAGCTTCAGCCTAAAAAGCTGGAACCCTAAGCGGAGAAATGCGTCTTCATAGGATACCTAATAGAGACAGTTGGGTATGCCTTGTATCTCAGATCCGAAGGCAAAGTGTTTGTCGCTAAAAATGGAAAATTTCTTGAGAAAGAGTTTCTCTCGAAAGAATTGAGTGGGAGGAAAATAGAACTTCATGTGGTTATTGAACCTTTACTTCAACCAGAGAGTAGCGCAGTGCAGAAAGATGTCTCTGTGGAGCCAACGACGGTTGAAGAGGAAGTTAATGATGATAATCATGAAACTTAGGATCAAGTTACTATTGAACCTTGTAGGTCGACAAGGGCGCGTACTGCTCCTGAGTGGTACGACAACCCTGTCTTGTAGGTCATGTTGTTAGACAACATTAACCACCGAGCTATGGAGGAGCGATGATGGGCCCGGATTCTGATAAATGGTTAGAGGCCATGAAATCCGAGATGGGATCCATGTATGAAAACAAAGTATGATTTTGGAAGTATTACCTGAAGGGCGAAAGGCCATTCAGAATAAATGGAACTTTAAGAAGAAGACATGCGCGGATGGTAATATCACTGTCTATAAAGCTCAACTTGTGGCAAAGGGTTTTTCACAAGTTCAAGGAGTTGACTACGATGAGACCTTCTCACCCGTAGTGATGCTTAAGTCCGTCAGAATCATGTTAGCATTTGCTGCATATTTCGACTATGAAATTTGGCAGATGGATGTCAAAACAACGTTCCTTAACGGTTTCCTTGAGGAAGAGTTGTATATGATGCAACCGGAAGGTTTTGTTGATCCAGAGAATGCTGGCAAAGTTTGCAAACTCTAGCGATCCATTTATGGATTGGTGCAAGCATCTCAGAGCTGGAATAAGCGCTTTGATAAGGTGATCAAAGCATTTGGGTTTATACAAGTTTACGGAGAAGCTTGTATTTACAAGAAAGTGAGTGGGAGCTTTGTAGCGTTTCTAATATTATATGTGGATGACATATTGCTGATTGGAAACAATATAGAAATGCTAGAAAGCATGAAGGAATATTTGAACAAGAGTTTTTCAATGAAGGACCTAGGAGAAGCTGCTTTCATATTAGGCATTAAGATCTATAGATATAGATCGAGACGCTTGATAGCACTTTCACAAAGCACATACCTTGATAAAGTTTTGAAGAATTTCAAAATGGATCGGTCCAAGAAGGGGTTCTTGCCTGTGTTACAAGGTGTGAAGTTGAGTAAGACTCAATGCCCAGTGACTGTGGAAGATAGAGAGAAGATGAGTGTCATCCCCTATGCTTCAGCCATAGGCTCTATCATGTATGCAATGCTATGCACAAGACCCGATGTCAGCCTTGCCATAAGTATGGCCGGAATGTTTCAAAGTGATCCTGGAATGGAGCACTGGACGGTGGTCAAGAATATCCTTAAGTACCTGAAAAGGACTAAGGAAATGTTTCTCGTTTATGGAGGTGATCAAGAGCTCGTCATAAAGGGTTACATCGATGCAAGCTTTGACACTGATCCGGATGACTATAAGTCGCAAACCGGATATGTATTTATTCTCAACAGGGGAGCGGTAAGCTGGTACAGTTCCAACCAAAGCGTGGTAGCCGATTCTACATGTGAAGCGGAGTACATCGCAGCCTCGGAGGCAGCGAATGAAGGTGTCTGGATGAAGCAGTTCATGACAGATCTTGGAGTAGTGCCCAACGCGCTGAATCCAATGACTCTGTTCTGTGACAACACTGGTGCCATTGCTTTGGCCAAGGAACCAAGGTTTCACAAGAGAACCAGACACATAAAGTGATGCTTCAATTCCATCCGCGATTACATCGAGGAGAAGGACATAAATATTTGCAAAGTGCACATGGATCTGAATATTGCAGATCCGTTGACTAAACCTCTTCCAAGGGCTAAACATGATCAACAACAGAACTGCATGGGTGTTCGATTCATTACAATGTAAATCACATAGTGATGTGAACTAGATTATTGACTCTAGTGCAAGTGGGAGACTACTAGAAATATGCCCTAGAGGCAATAAATAAAGTGTTTATTATTATATTTCCTTGTTCGTGATAATTGTTTATTATCCATGCTATAATTGTATTGATTGGAAACACATTGCATGTTGGATATATAAACAAAACTTTGTCCCTAGTGGGCCTCTAGTAAACTAGCTCGTTGATCAAAGATGGTTAAGGTTTCCTAGCCATTGACATGAGATGTCATTTGATAACGAGATCACATCATTAGGAGAATGGTGGGGTGGACAAGACCCAAACTATAAACGTAGCATATGATCATGTCAGTTTATTGCTATAGTTTTCTGCATGTCAAGTATATGTTCCTATGACCATGAGATCATGCAAATCACTGACACCAGAGGAGTGCCTTATGTGTATCAAACTTCGCAACGTAACTGGGTGACTATAAAGCTGCTCTACAGGTATCTCCGAGGGTGTCTGCTGGGTTGGCATGGATCAACACTGGGATTTGTTACTCCGTGTGACGGAGAGGTATCTCAGAGCCCACTCGGTAATACAACATCACAATAGCCTTGCAAGCAATGTGACTAAGTGTTAGCCACGGGATCTTGTATTACGAATCGAGTAAAGAGACTTGCCGGTAACGAGGTTGAACTAGGTATGGAGATACGGACGATCGAACCTCGGGCAAGTAACATACCGAAGAACAAAGGGAACATCATACGGGATTAAATGAATACTTGACATAGAGGTTCGACCGATAAAGATCTTCATAGAATATGTAGGAATCAATATGGGCATCCAGGTCCCACTATTGGTTATTGACCGTAGAGGTGTCTCGGTCATGTCTACATAGTTCTCGAACCCGCAGGGTCTGCACACTTAAGGTTCGGTGACGTTTCGATAGTATAGAGTTATGTATGGTGGTGACCGAAGGTTGTTAGGAGTCCTGAATGAGATCCCGGACGTCACGAGGAGCTCCGGAATGGTCCGTAGGTAAAGATTGATATATAGGAAAGTGGTGTTTGAACTCTGGAAAAGTTTCGGGCATTTTCGGCAGTGTACCAAGAGTGACGAATGGGTTCCGAGGACCACCAAGTGGGGCCCACGTACCCCAAGGGGCGACATGGGCCTTAGAGGTGGTGCACCATCCCTTGGTGGGCTAGGCAGCCAGCCCATAAGGCCCTGTGCACAAGGGAAGAGAAGGAAGAGTAGGGGCCAAGTAGGGAAAGGAGTCCTACTTGGAGTCCACCTGCCTTGTGGGAGGTGGACTCCTCCCCTCTTGCTTCGGCCGAAGCCCTCCTTGTAGGAGGGGCGAGGCTGCCTCCTCTCCCCTCCCTCTTATATATACTAGAGGATTTTGAGGGCAGCCCTAAACCTAATTGCCACGTGCTTCCCTCTTCTTCCTCTAGATTGTTTTCTCCTCTAGATCGGTTTTCAGCAGTGCTTAGGCAAAGCCCTGCTGGAATTACTCCACCACCATCACCGCAATGCCGTTGCGTTGCCGGAGAACTTGTCGACCTCTATGCTCCCTCTTGCTGGATCAAGAAGGCGGAGATCTTCACTGAGCTGCACGTGTGCTGAACGCGGAGGTGTCGTACGTTCGGTACTTGATCGGGAGTTCGTGGGACAGCTTGTGATTTGGATCGCGGAGACGTACCACTACATCAACCGCATTCTTTAACGCTTCCGCTTAGAGATCTACAAGGGTACGTAGATCCAATCTCTCCTCTCATAGATACTCATCTCCTAGATTGATCGTGGTGAAGCGTAGGAATTTTTTTGTTTCCCATGCAAAATTACCCAACCGGTCCCACTGGCCAGCCTGAGAGGCTGCCAGCCGGGTCCCCCCCCCCGTGCAGTACCTTAAGAATATTGTAGGCCGGGGTTTGGCCTATAAAACCCCCCGAGGCACCCATGCATAGGGGACATCCATACGCACACACACAGAGAGGAACACCTCGCTCCACAACCCACCATCTTAGCAAGGGAAGGGGAGCTGGCTGCTCCTCCTTCCACATCTAGATACAGGTCAAGGAGCACCATTGTAACCTCTCCTCGCCGATCAACTAGATCATGCAGGACTAGTGGTATTACCTCCCACGGAGGGCCCTAAACCTAGGTACATCGTGTGTCAGTCACCGCTTGTGCCTAATCCCGCTCCCGGAGCCCGTCGGCATCCTCCGGCCCCAACCACCTTCGATAAGCCTACCCATGTCATATGTTGTGAGAAAACGACGACAGTTGGTGCCCACCGTGGGGACGTACGCGGCGCCGGCCGGAGTCATGCTCCGAGCGGGGACCCTTCGCCACTTCCCACAGCCGCCGCACATCCAGGCGAAATCGCATGCTCGTGGGGCTTCCTCCCGTAGGCCCTGCGGGTAGCTTCGTCAACCTCACGCTTGGCATCGACGCGCTCACCGAGAGCTTTAGCAAGCTAAGTCTTGCTGAAGTACCGGTCATCGATGAATACCCCGGCCAGGTGCTCGACTGCACCGACCCTCCCACGTCCATGGAAACACTCGCTGCAACCCAGTCCAGCGGCTCCCACGCCCACGTGGGAGTGCCGGCCATCACCTCCACCACCTCTTCCGGCTAGGCGCGGGCCGAGGCCGACGCCGCCGCGGCCCGCACCGGCACCTCCGACCCGCTCGGCGCGGCCCTCCGAGGCCTGAGCACCCCCATCGCTCTGACGGCGAACCCCGATGTTGCCACAGCCTAGCTGGAGGCAGCTCACCACCTGCTGTTCGAGGACGACAGCGCCCTCGTAGCTGTGCGGCGGCGCATGGAGGCCACTCAGAGGGAGTACGCCTCTGCCTATGGTCTCACCCTGGCTGACACTAAGCCCAGCCAGCATGGGGCCATGCGCGACCGCGACCGCGTGGTCACAAAAATCCTCGACGACAACATGCCCGTCTACGACACCCCCGCGGCCAACCAACGGGCCACTAAGGTGGCCTACGAGGATCTGGCTACCTTGGAGGGTGAAGAGCGTGCCGCCCGCGAGCATCACATCAAAGACCTCATTGACATCGCCGACGCGCAGCAACACCTGAAGGCCCCCATCCCGAGGGCGAGGGCGTCGGGACCGCTGGCCGTCAGCCGGCTCAGCACTCCTGCTCCCCTCACGCCTCCGACCGCCAGGTCGAGGCGAGCAACCCCCGGCGCTCCCAGCTGGCAGGGAAGGAGCAGCTGGCTGTGAATAGCCAGAACAACAATAACCCGGCTCACAGCAACCGCCGCAACGAGGTGCTGACTGGCCTAAGCTGACGCAGCCACGGGCATACACCGCCTCCGTGGCACGAGCCGGCACGGTCGGTCCTGCCGGCCATCTGCCCCAAACTCTTGGCCCGGCTCGGACCGCGGGTCCCCCACAGCGAAAACGACGCCCGTCTCCGCATCGACCGACTCGCGTAGTCGACCCTCCTTGAGGAGGAGGGCTCGATTGGTCCGACGTGTTTCGGCCCTCGGATCCACAACGAGCCGTTCCCGAACGGCTTCACGCTCCCGCGGGACACCCCGAAGTACAACGGGGCCGCCAAGCCCGAAGACTGGCTGATCGACTACACCACCGCAGTCGGCATCGCTAGGGGAACATACGTGTAGCCGTTCGCTACGCCCCCCTCATGCTGATCGGTTCGGCCCGCACCTGGCTCAACAGCCTGGCAGCCGACATCATTAACACCTGGACGGACTTCGAGGAAGCATTCGTTCGCAACTTCACCGGCACCTACAAGCGGCCTGGCCGCCCCCGTGAACTAGCCATGTCCATTCAAGGGCCGGACGAGTCCCTCCGCGACTACCTCACCCGATGGACCGAGCTCCGCAACTCCTGTGAAGGGGTGCACGAGGTGCAGGCCATACAGTACTTCATCGAAGGCCATCGCGACGGCACTCCCCTCAAGCACAAGCTCCTGTGCTCTGAGCCGGCTACGCTGGCCGACCTCATGACCAACTCAGACAAGTACGCCACGGCTGACTCCGCCATTCGGGTCAAGACGACCCCGCTTGCCAAGGCAACGCCGACACCGGCAATGTCACGACCGGCTGCCGACAACCAGCAACCGCAGAACAACAAGCGCAAGAATGACTAGCCCGACTCCTGCTATGGGAGCCGGCATGTCGCTACCATCGAGGAGCAGGAGCCGTCTACCCAGCCTTCCAGTCAGCATCAGTACATTGGCAAGGCTGCCTGGCAGCCCAAGCTCACGTTCGAGCAGATGCTCGACCGCCCTTGCAAGAACCACTCGGGGGCCAAGCCCTCTACGCATACGGTTCGGCAATGGAACTTCTCACAGCGACTGGCCCAGGGGGACGGCCTTCCGGCTCCTCTCGTGCCGCGTGCCCGCGCTCCGGCTCCGGCCCAGAACGACGGTCACCTGTACGACCAATTCCCGAACCAGGGCGGTTGCTATGTCTTCTTCACTAGTGAAGAGATGGGCAAACACGCTCAGCGCCAGCTCCATTGTGAGGTGAATGCCACCATGCCGGCAACTCCCCAACTCACCTGGAGCCGAGCCGACCACCCGACTGTGATGCCGAGTCCTGGCAGCTGCGCCCTGGTCCTTGACCCCACCATCGCCTCTGACAAACGCACCTGCCGCTTCACGCAGGTGTTGATTGATGGTGGCAGCAACATCAACATCCTCTACCTCGACACGATGCGCAAGCTGGGGCTGAAAATAGAAGATCTGCAGGCAAGCCGGACGGTCTTCCACGGAATCGTGTCGGGGAAGTCTTGCTCCCCTGTTGACAAGATCAAGCTCGATGTCCTCTTCGGCGGACCCGACCACTTCCGCCGCGAGCCGGTATGGTTCGAGGTAGTGGACCTCGCCAATCCCTACCACGCGCTGCTAGGCCGACCAGCTCTCATCAAGTTCATGGCGGTTCCCCACTATGCCTACCTCAAGCTCAAGATGCCGGGTCCCAAGGGGATCATCACCATCGCGGGTGACTACAAGATGTCGATCGAGTGTGCTCGAGACGGCAGTCGGCAGCCGGCTGGCTGAGGCCCTGGAGATAGCCAAGGAGAAGCGGCAGCTTGACTGGCTCGTGGCCCTTGCTGCCAGCCAGCCGGCCGTGTCGGCTCCTCCCTCGCAGTCGGTCAGTGAGGCCTCCTTCCGGCCGTCCAAGGACACCAGGCAGGTCTTGCTCGAGCCGGTCAATCCCGCGCAGTGCGTCACCATCGGCTCCCGCCTCGACAGCAAATAGGAAGGCAAGCTCGTCGACTTCCTCCGTGAGAATCGGGAAATCTTTGCGTGGTCCCCCAAGGACATGCCGAGTGTTCTAAGGAAGTTCGCCAAGCACAAGCTTCACGTCCGGCCGGACGATAAACCGGTCAAGCAACCCCTATGCCGTTTCTCCGAGGAGAAGCGGCGCACTAGGAGAAAAGATCGCCTGGCTGCTCGCAGCTGGCTTCATCATGGAAGGTTTCCACACAGACTGGCTGGCCAACCCAGTCCTGGTGCTAAAGAAGAACAAGACCTGGTGCATGTGCATCGACTACACCAGCCTAAACAAGGCAAGCCCCAAGGACCCATTCGCCCTGCCGCGGATCGATCAAGTCATCAACTCCACGATCGGCTGTGATTTGTTGTCCTTCTTGGATGCCTACTCCGGCTACCACCAGATCAAGCTAGACCCGAAGGACTGGCTCAAGACCTCCTTCATCGTGCCCTTCGGGGCCTACTTCTACATCACCATGTCCTTCGGCCTGAAGAATGCAGGTGCTACCTTCTAGCGATGCATGCAGAAGTGCCTCCTGCCTTAGATAGGCAGGAACGTCCACGTCTACATCGACGACATCATCGTAAAGACCAAGAAGCACTTCAGCCTCCTCGACGATCTCTGGGAGACATTCGCGAACCTATGCGAATACAAGATCAAGATCAACCCGGAGAAGCGTGTCTTCGGCATCCCAGCTGGCCACCTCTTGGGTTTCTTCGTGTCCGCTCATGGCATCGAAGTCAACCCGGAGAAGATCAGCGCGATCGAGTGCATGCCCAAGCTGACCCGGCTCCGCAACGTCCAGAAGTTCACCGGCTGCCTCGCCTCTCTCAGTCGGTTCGTCAGACGGCTGGGGAAAAAGCCTTGCCCCTCTATGGGCTCCTTCGCAAGACGGCTCTGGTCGAGCCGGGCCACATGAAGAAGTCGGGCATGTTCGACTAGCCCGACGAGCCGGACGAGGCCTTCTGCGGCCTCAAGCGGGCCTCACCAACGCGCCCATCCTGGCTGCGCCGGTTTATTAGGAGCCCTTGCTCGCCTACATCACGGCGACCACACGCGTCATCAGTGTCGTCCTGGTGGTCGAGCGTCCCGAGGAGGGCAAGTCCCTGCCGGTCCAACGCCCCGTCTACTACCTCAGCGAGGTCCTCTCTGCCTTCAAGCAGAACTACCCCAAATACCAGAAGATGTGCTACGGCGTCTAGTTCGCCACCAAGAAGGTTAAGCAATACTTCGAGGAGCACACCATTACTGTGGTGAGCACGGCCCCGCTCGGCGAGATCATGAGCGGCCGGGACTTCACCAGCCAGATCGCCAAGTGGGTCGTCACCCTCGCCGATCACGAAATCCGATACGAGCCACGTACCGCCGTCAAGTCACAGGCGATGGCCGACTTCCTCGTCGACTGGGCAAAGGCCGAGTTCGTACCGCCTCCTCCAGACTTCACGCATTGGCGCATGCATTTCGATGGCTCGAAGATGAGCACTGGCCTGGGTGTCGGCATAGTCCTCCCCTCTCCAAAAGGTGACCAACTCAAGTATGCACTCCAGATTCATTTCGCCGCCTCCAACAACGTGGCCGAGTACGAGGCGCTCGTCCACGGCCTCTGGCTCGCCAAGGAAATTGGCATCAGGCGCATCCTGTGCTTTGGCGACTCCGACCTCGTAGTGCAGTAGGTCTCTGGCGAATGGGACGCCAGGGACGCCAACATGGCCAGCTATCACTTCCTCGTCCAGTAGCTCACTGGCTCCTTTGAGGGCTGTGAGTTCCACCATATCCTGCGGGTGGACAACGAGGCGACCGATACGCTGGCAAAGATCGGCTCCACGCGGCAGGCCATCCCAGCTGGCGTCTCCCTCGAACGGCTGCTCAAGCCATCGATCAAGCCCTCCCCCGAATAGGATTCCACCTTCGTGCCGGCTGACGATGCCGGATCGTCAGCAAATCCGGTTGTCCCGCCGGCATCTTTGTCGCCGGCTCCATCAACTCCGGCCGCCTTGTCGGCACCGGCTCCACCGGCCCAGCCGGCTGCATCCGAAGCAGCAGGCTCCCACGCCACGACGGTCATGATGACGATCGACACCCCTCCCGCCGTCTCCATCCCGAGGGCTGGCGAGCCGGTCTCGGGGGCCAAACACCCAGGCCCGGGGACTCCCGAGCCGGTCCCCGTCTCGGCTACCTCATGGGCCAAGCCCATCCTGTCTTTCCTCCTATGCAGCGAGCTCCCTCCTGACGAGGCCATGGCGAGGCGAATCCAGCGCCGAGCCCAGGCATACAACATCATCAACCGTGAGCTCGTTCATCGCAGCACCACCGGCGTATTTCAACGATGCGTCTAGCCGGAAAAGGGTCAAGAGATCCTCCTCGATATCCATCAAGGCGAGTGCGGGTACCATGCCGCCTCTAGGACCCTGGTGGCCAAGGCCTTCCGCCACGGTTTCTACTGGCCGACCACCTTGGAGGGGGCCAAGAAGCTAGTTGACGAGTGCGAGGGCTGCCAGCACTTCAGCACACGGAGCCACCTACCGGCTACGGCCCTCCAGACCACCCCCTCTCATGGCCCTTTGCCATCTAGGGGATGGACATGATGGGTCCCTTCAAGACCGCATGGGGCGGCATGACGCATCTACTAGTGGTCGTCGACAAGTTCACCAAGTGGATCGAGGCCAAGCCAATCAAGAAACTAGACGTCCCCACGGTCGTCCAGTTCATCGAAGACATCACGGTCCGCTACGGCGTCCCCCACAGCATCATGACCGACAATGGCACTAACTTCGCTAAGGGCGCACTGGCACGTTTCTACACCAAGCAAGGCATCCGGCTTGACTTGGCATCCGTCACGCATCCACAGTCAAACAGCCAGGTCGAGAGGGCAAACGGCCTGATCCTAGCTGGCATCAAGCCCCGGCTCGTAACGCCGCTGGTCAGGTCAGCCGGCTGCTGGATCGACGAGTTGCTGGCTGTCTTTTGGAGCCTCAGGACCACACCCAACCGATGGACCGACTACACCCCCTTCTTTCTCGTGTACGGGTCCAAGGCGATCATCCCCACCGATGTCGAGTTCGACTCGCCTCGGGTCGCCTTGTACACGGAGAAGGACGCGAGGGAGGCAAGAGAAGACGACGTCGACCTACTCGAAGAATCACGCAAACTGGCCTTGAGCCAGACGGCCATCTACCAGCAGAAGCTCCGGCACTACCATAGCAAGCGGATCCGACTGCTCTCCTTCCACGAAGGAGACCTAGTGCTTAGGCGGATCCAGCGAACAGCATGCCAGCACAAGCTGTCCTCCCCATGGGAGGGCCCGTCCATCGTTAGCAAGGCGCTGCACAACAACGTGTACTACCTGATAGACGCCCAGAAGCCGCAAAAGCGCAAGAGAGACGCCTCCGGGGAGGAGACGGAGCGTCCGTGGAACGCAGCGCTCCTCCGCCCGTTTTACTGCTGAGTACCAGTGTATGTATGTATCCTTCCCTTTTGGGTTTATGAATGCAATGGGTGCCCCAAGCCAGCTCTTCGGACACGCCCCTTTTCGCTTCATTTCAAGATTCTTCGACTCAATTCATCACCTCCTAGATCTGGCTCCCGGTCCCGGGGGCTCGCCGGCTGGTCCTAGGCCCCCTCCCCCGAAACCGACCAAGTTATGTGAGCTAAACAAGCCCTCCCACCCCTCCCAGCTACAGACCGGCTCCCGGCTGTCCGGCTGACAGGGCCTCGGGGCGGCGAAACTTAGCGCACACGAAAAATCCATCTCAAGGGGGTCGCCGACTAGGTCTAGCCGGACCATTTTCTCGCCTCTGCCACTCACCTTACCCAAAAGACTCTCACGGTTCCCAAGCTCAGAACCGGATCCCACGAGGCGGACGCCCCGACCCAGCTATAGGCTGACTCCTGGTTGACGGGCTGGCGGGGCCGAAACCAAAGGGGGAAAGGGGACGAGCAGATGGAACCAAGGGGGCAAAAAAGGGGTAAGGACGAGACGAAACACATGATAACGACACATTCAACATTCAAAGTGCAAACTGATAAAAACTTGAAAAGGCCATCGGCCATAGGTTCATTACATACACCCCTAGTGGGTGGAATTGTGTCTAACATGCAGCAAAACTAAAAAACAAGTAAAACGCCCGGGGGCTCAGGCTGCCGGCGCTTCACCAGCCGGCGCGTCGCCAGCCGGCTCGACGTGCATCCCAGAAGATGTTGTGGCCTTCGGATTAGCCTCCGTGGTTCCCGCTGTCTTACCGCCGCTATCGGTAGAGTCGGTGCTTTCATCGGTGACCTCCTCGTCCTTCGGATCTTGGGGGTTGCCGAAGGAATCCTCGAAGACCGGCTCGCCATCCTCACCGAGGGCCGGAAGGAGCTCGTCCGGATCGACAGACAAGGCAGACTCGTTGGCCCGACGGACAAGGGCGGTCTCGCGTGCCGCCCGCTCCTCCTCTGGCTCGTCACGCATGGTGGCTAGCCAATCTAGGTCGACACCATGGTAGCACGACATGACAAACCGGAGCGCCATCTAGGCGCCGGCTCGAGTTGCAGACGCCTTCCACACCTCGAGCCGGGCCATGACGTTCTCCAGCCATAACGCCACACGGCTCTCCGGAGCCCCACGACCCGGCCGCAGGGCGGTGATCACCTCCTCGCCGGCCATTTTCAGCCGCTCCACGCCACGCCCAAGATGGATCAGCCGGTTCTCCATGGCTAGCCCAAACTCCACCATCTACCAACCGACATTCTCCTCGATCTCGCGCCCGTGCTCCCGGAGATACTCCCGGTGTTCCGCCACGACGCGCTCAGCACGGCGCTGGGTTTCCAGGAAGCATTCTGGAAAAGAGAGGGGAGGGTCAGAAAAAAGCAACCCGAAGGCAAGAAGAACGCAACCGTCCGAAAAAGAAAACTCGGACTTATGCTGAAAGGAGTCGTCCAGCTCAAGGGCGAAGTGCAGCGACAAGTCCCGCTCCGACACTAGCGCCGCCTCCGCCTCGGCTAGGGAAGCCTTGCGCTCCTCGAGCATCCTCTCAAGGTGGGTCACCTTGCTTTGAAGGGAGGCATCAGCTGCTTCCTTGGCTACCTTCTCCTTGGCCGCCACCTCTCGCGCCACGTCGGCTTTCAAGCGGTCTTGGGCCACCTGCCCATCCACCAGCAGGGCGCCCAGCCGGTCCCTTTCCAAAGTAATCGCTTGAACGCTCTACGTCAGCCAGTCTTGCTCGGAGACCGCCCCGGCCTTATCCTCCCAGAGGATGCTCAACTCCCCTGCAAAACAAAACAAACAACGGTTAATAAAAATATACAAGACCTGGCCTGGCTGTCAGGCAGCCGCCCCGACTCCCGGGGGCTACACGCCCCCACTGGGTCAAGCATACCTTGGACCCTCTTCAACTCCTCCTCCAATCGGTAGACGCCGTGCTTCCCGTGGTTGTGGATGGCGACCGCTTCGTCGAAGAGTTCCTTCCGACGGGCGTTCCCAGCCCTCCCTAGGACACCAGGGTTAAGGGAATACGAGCAAAATGAGATCCGGCCTGGCTGCCCCACAGCCGGTCAGCTGGCCCGCATCTCGGGGGCTACACCCAGTGGGTGCACTCACGCGCCCCCCATTAGAGGACAGAACCAAAAGCCAGCAAAAGAAGATCCGGCCCGATTGCCCCACACCCGGTCAGCCGACCCTCATCTCGGGGGCTACACCTAGTGGGTGCGCTTGCGTGCCCCCACTGAAAGAAATTCGATGAAGACAGAGCGTACCTCGGCGCGCTGCAGGGCACTGTCGGCCGCCTCGGCACCGTGCCAAGACGCCGCCCAGCTCCCCGAGAGCTGGGACCGAGCCACCGGCCGGCAGAGGCAGGACAGCTGGGACGCGTGCCAGTGTCTCTTAGTCTCGGATGACGTTTAGGATGGACCGCCGGGACCGGCTCTCCTCGCTGTCCTTTCCGGTGTTCGTCGCTGCATCGGCTGCTAGAGGACGGTTGAGAACGATGAGGGCGCGGGAGCCGGATCCCGGCTGTCCGACGTTCGGCGCCACCACCGTCTGTTCCTCCTGCCGGCTCAGCACGTTGGTCATGATGGCCGGCACTTCCTTCCCCATGGCCTACACCTCCGGCGCCACCTCCGGCCGGGCGGGGCCTCCGGCACGATAGCCCGGGACGGCTCGGCAACGGGCGGCGCCACCACCGTTTCCACCGGCCGTGTCTCCTCGCGGGCCAGCTCCAGGGCTACCGCCCTCGGTTGGGGCGTCTCCTCCACGGACAGAGCCTTGGCCACCTCCATAGCCGGCCTTCGCGGCTCGCTCGACGGGGGTCTCAGCGTACGAGCCGACTCTGCCGCCGAGTTCGACGCTGGCTCGGGGTTCGCCGACCTCCTCCGTCTCCCGCCGCTCGAAGCCCCAGAGCGAGAGGGTCCGCCCGGGGCTACTGACTTCGAGGCTCGCAGTTCCGCGAGCCTCCTCTTCTCCTCATGCAGCGTGGCTGCGTGCTCCTATGCCAGCCGGCTCGCTGCCTCCACCGGGCTAGCTGCCGACTCCCCCTTGTGGAGCTCGATGGGGTCCTTGGAGCAGGCCAACGCTCAGATATCTGATGATGCGCGACTCTCCAAAAAGAACCTACACTACAAAAAAGAAAGTCACCCTGTGACAACGGGCAAAGCCCGCTTGGCGCGCGCCAGCGGTTTCGACGCGACTACCTTTACCCGCTTTCGAGCCGGCGGCTGGGCCACCGGTTCCTCTTGAGACGGCCTCTTTCCCCGGCTAGAGGTCCCGACAGCTGGGGCACGTGCCGGCTGCTCCTCGTCCCGCCCGCGCGGGCCCTTTTGAACTGAGGGAGGAGGCGAGTTCAGGATCCGGATGTCGTCATCATCATCATCGTCATCGTCGGTCCAATCTTTGATTGAGGGACTAGAGGGGAACTCACTAGCCGTTCTGGACCCGCCGGCTCCTAGGTCGCCCGCTGCCTCGACCTCCCCCAAGGAGCCGACCTCTTCTTCGGGTTCTCCTCCCAGATCGTAGTCCTCGGAGTCGGACTGGGTGCGCTCCACATTGAAGATCTAGGGGTGCGGACCATCCGGCGTGTTCTGTCGAACAAATAGCTGCGATCAGCACGACAAGTAAGATCGACAACCGACCGATAAGACTCAGAGAAAAAAGAAAGGTCACCTCGATAGGACGTACCAGGGATGCCGGGTTGTGCCTGTCATACGCCTCCTTGCCGAAGGACCAGGTCCCTGTCGCCAGCCGGAAGGTGGTGATGGCGTTCACCTGCTTCACCACTCGAGCCAGCGTCAGCTCGATGGTCGATAGACGACAGGGGTCCCGGCGGCCGGACATGTCGCAGATCCGGTGCGGCCTCAGCTGGAGAGGCAGCACCCGGCGCGCGATGAAGGCGGCCACCAGGTCGGAAGCGACCAACCCTTTCCTGCTCCTCATCTCCACGTACCGGCCGAGCTCTTCAAGCCCGGCTCCACGCAGTGCGGTCCCCGACCAGTTCACTCCGGAGGACGGGGCATTGACGAACGTCGGCAACCGGATGTAGTCCCGCTGCGGGTCAGCGTTCTTCACGTAGAAGAACGTCCGGTGCCAACCCTTGATGGAGTCGATGAGGCTAAAGTGCGGGAAGCGCGAGCTGCGGCAGCACACCGCCGCGCCCCCGCAGGCGTATGGCTCCTCGGCGTTCTTCAACGCCTTAAGGAAAAACAACTTCTTGAAGAGCTCCACGTAGGGGAGCATCCCTAGGTAACCCTCACACAAGGTCACGAAGCCCGTAATATAGAGGATGGCATTGGGGCCAAGGTGGTGCGGCTAGAGATCGAATGTGTCGAGCAGAAGACAGAAGAAAAGGCTAACCGACAGCCCGAACCCACAAGAGAAATGGCAGGCGAAGACGATGTGCTCCCCTGCTTGCGGCTCGGGCACCACTTCGTCGCCCGACGCGCTCCTCCGACGGCAGCATATGAGCGCGGTGGAGCTCTGCGATGGTGGCCTCCGTAACGATGGAGCCAACCCAGCTCCTCGAGCGGCCCTCGGCCATCGCGACGACGGGACGGTGCGAGAAGGCGAGCGGGCCAAGCAGCGGGCGAAACGGGCTGCGGCGCGAGGAAGAACGGAGAAGGCAAGAAAGGAGAAGACGACGAGGGCAATGGGAGTGCGGTAGCCTCCGCCTCCCTTCCTTCCCCTTTAAATAAGGGGACGACGCCCGGGGGAGGCGGGGATTAATTGCGCCCACTTCCCCCGGGATTTCCGCACGAACGTGGGCACGTCGGGCCGCAACCGCCGCGCCTGGGCGCAGAAAATCCCGGTATGGGGCCCGAGGCCTACTCGGCTACGCCCGCGGCCTAGCGGGCTAGGCCCAGGGCGACGTCACGTCTGCCCACCAGCGCAGGCCTCGCGGCATCATTATGCTCCGCGTGGCTCCGAGGGCCGCTCGAGGAGCTGGGCTGGCTCCGTCCACTCCATTACCTGTCCCCGCGTGGCTACAGTGCCGCCGGCCATACCGAAGACCTCGGACGGCTGGCGCAAGACGACGTCGCTCGGGCGGCCCGTGCTGTAGCAGGTGGGCACGGGCCAATCGCGGAGCCGGCTGGCGGGCCCCATCGGGCGACGGGACCGCGCAGCCGGTGGACCCCACCGGTGACGAGACGGCTCAAGAGGCGGGTCCCATTGGCCAGCTGGAGAGGCTGCCAGCCGGGTCCCCCGCGCAGTATCTTAAGAATATTGTAGGCCAGGGGGTTGGCCTGTAACCCCCCCCCCAAGCCCCCATGCATAGGGGACATCCATACGCGCACGCGCGCACACACACAAAGGAACACCTCGCTAGGGGTATTAGTCACCACTTGTGCCTGGGTACATCGTGTGTCAGTCACCACTTGTGCCTAATCCCGCTTTCGGAGCCCATTGGCGTCCTCCGGCCCCAACCACCTTCGATAAGCCTACCCATGACATCTGTCGTGAGAAAACGACGAAAGTAAGAGTAAGCCGTATGGGAACGTCTCCTTTCATTGAACGTGCATCGTCGGAAATCCTGAAATTAATTCAAAATAATACGAGCATCAAGACTTAAACCCGATATGCCGAGAATATCACTGTCCCGCTACAGGTTGGTTGGCGGCAACATCATGTGCTAGCAAGGTAATTTGGACCATGCTTTAGCTCAACTGGTGCTGCATGTATTCTCAGTTGCATGAGAGATGGACATACTTTACAATTTTCTCTCTCTAATTGAGATGGGAGGGAGCCCATCTGGAGAACCAACAAGGTATTTTGGCTTTCCAACACAAGTTACATGCTGCCTCTACTGAACTGAACACAACAAACTTACTGGTCACAACAGGGACGAGATCTCCCTGCCTGCTCGTAGGGGAGCTACTAATATCATCGAATCCTGGATAGTGGATACAGACCGGAGAGAAGAATCAGGCACTGCCCTAGCCACCAGCAAGCTGCTGATCGTGCCTGATCGTCTGCTAAATTGCACCTCTACTCCACGGGCCAGGTCACGGCAATGGGGCTCCTCACCGTGCGCCGCCTCCCCTGACCCCCGCTCCGCTGCTTCCACACCAGGTACCCCTCCGCGCTGTCCTTCCCCGCCGCCGACGACGACGCGTCCACCCACACCTGGAAGCTCTTCTTCTCGCCGAACTCTGCGAACGCCAGCGTCGTGGGCACGACCGTGACCTTGACCCCTGCCGGCGCGGCCACCCGGGCCGTGTACGTCGAGTTGGGCGCGCCCACGTTCGTGACCGTCCTCCGGAGCACTGCTGACGTCCCGCCGGCCCCGTCCTTGAACGCCACCGCGATCGACGGGTAGTTGAGCGTGAACCTCGGGTTCTGGTGCAGCAGTTCGCTGCAGTTGACGGCGCTATGCGTGATCTTGAACACCTCCCTCTGCGTGTACCCCAGCGTGCACAGGTGCGTCACGTAGTCGGCCGGCTCGATGTCGTACACGAGGCCCGGGTCGACGGCCAGGGCCGGGTTCACGTGCCCGGCGCCCATGGCGAACGCGTCGGCACGCTCGCCGCCGTTGCCGTCGGTGATCGGCTTGCCCTGCCGGTCCGTCACGTCGGCCGTCGTCATGATCGCGGAACGAACCATCGCCGGGCTCCACGACGGGTGCACCGACCTGACCAGCGCCGCGATGCCGCTCACATGCGGGCACGCCATCGACGTCCCCGACAGCACCGTGAAGTTGGACCGCCGCAGGTCGCCGTCCAGCCCCGACGGGCCGACGCTGCCAGGCCACGCAGCGATGATGTTCACCCCGGGCGCGATTACGTCCGGCTTCAGCACCGACGGGCTCGTCACGCTCGGCCCGCGTGCCGAGAACAGCGCCACAGCCGGCGCGCGCGCTCGCCCGATCCGCGTGCCGCCGAACGCGATCCTCGCCACCGGCCGCGGCGTCGAGCTGATGTAGTTCTTGAGCTCGATGGCCTCCTGGTAGCCTACGAGCGTCGCGGGGAGGACGTGCACGTCGATGGAGTCCTCCTGCCGGTTGATCTCGGAGTTCGCGAGCACCATGGCCGCGCCGCCCGCTTCTTTCACCGCCTGACCTTTGTCGGCCCGGCCGGTTATACCGCGGTCGCAGACCACCATCTTTCCGGCGACGTCGGCCGCGGATAGGGATCCCTTCATGCAGTACATAGCTTCTCGGGACCCACCGGCGGCGTACACAAGCTCGAGCGCCTTCCCTCCCTTTTTCAAATCGACTTTTCCCGGGTACATGGACTCGCCGAACAGGACCTGGCCGTTGCCCAGCCGGACGTAGGCCGGGAAACGGCGGTCCAGTGTAGCGGCGCCGACGGTGAGCATCCAGGGCGCTTCGTTGGCCACGGAGCTCGGCTCCGGCCCGTTGTTACCGGCCGCGCTCACGACGGAGACGCCGCGCACCGTGGCACGGAAGCTGCCGATGGCGATGCTGTCCTCGAATAGAGGGATGGGGAAGCCACCAAGGGAGAGGGACAGCACGTCAACGCCGTCGCGCACTGCATCGTCCATCCCGGCGAGGATGTCGGAGCTGAAGCAGCCGTTGAACCAGCAGACCTTGTACGCAGCGACGTGCGCGCCGGGAGCAACGCCGCGCGCTTCCCCGGACCCTGCTCCGAGGACGCTGGCGCCGGCCACGGCGGCTCCCGCGGCCGTCGACGCCGTGTGAGTTCCGTGCCCGTGCGCGTCCCGCGGCGAAGCGTACTCCCGAGTCCGCGCCGCGGCATCCGACGGGTCCGTCGGGTAGTTGGCGCGGTGGCCCTTGGAGTAGAACCGCGCGCCGACGAGCTTCCGGTTACAGTTGGTCGCGTTGAACCGCTCCCCGGTCTCGCACACGCCCCGCCACCGGTCCGGCACCGGCGGCATCCCGCGGTCATCGAAGCTCGGGCTCTCCGGCCACACGCCCGTGTCGAGCACTCCGACGACCACGCCGCGGCCGTACCGCGCGCGTGCCCATGCCCCGGTCGGGCACACGTTGAGGCCGAGGAACCGGTACGAGTACGTGGTGTGCAGCTCGACACGGCGGTCCTCCCGAACAGACACAACGCCCGGCAGAGTCCGCAGCGCCGCCGCCTCGCCGGCCGTGAGCCGCGCCGCAAAGCCGTCGAACACGGTGTGGTAAGAGTACAGCAGCCGCTTGTCATCTTGCTCCTCGGAAGAAGGCACGGATTTGAGGAGGAAGGCGAGGTGCCAGTCGTGCTCGGAGGAGTTTGCCTCGCCGCCGCCGGTAGATCCGCGTGGGTGCAGCTGCACAATGTAGGTCTGCAGAGCCTCCTCCTTAACCGCGGCGGCGCCATGAAGAAACACCAACGAGGAGGAGAGGAAGAGGAACACCACCACGTGGGAGGCGAACAGGTGGTAGAAACCCATAGCTCGTCTCTTGATGGCTACCAATCTAAGCTTTGGTTTGCAACGGTGGTTCGGAGGTGGGAGATGAAGAAGTGGGAATCACCGGAATGCACGGTGCTATTTGAAGCGGCAGCGCCGGGGAGCGGCGGGCGGGAGAGGCACGGCGAGAATTTGAGACGGGGAGGGAGGCCTCGTGAGGATCGCGCTCACCACCGGCCGTGACACGAGACGCGTACCGGAGGGAGTAATGGCAGCAGGGTCGTCCGGCCGCTCGTCGTCCGAGCTCTGGCGGACGCAGAGTTCCTTAATGACGCGGGCACGGGTAGAGACAGAGGAGGAAGACGGAGGGAGGAGCGTATGTACCTGCGCGTGGTGCAGGAGTAATTGTTCAGCGCGCGGGGTGGGGCGGGTGTCGTGCTACACGACGACGGCGGGCGTGCAGGACCTGAATCCTCCATTGCTCGTCCTCGCCCGTGCCAAGCCAAGCCCGCTCGCCGCCTCGTGCGTGCCATTTAAGATGCCTGCTGCCTCCTTGCGCGCCGCCCCGAGACCGTCTTTCATTCTTTGCACGCGTATATGGTGAGTGCGATGCTTGGCCGGGGCGCTCCCTCCCGCGAGAGAAGCTTTACACCAGCGCATTTATCATTGTGCTGTGGTTTTGGAAAGATTAGAACTTTAGGAGAATTAACTCCTTCAGATGTGGAACCGCAGAGTTGAGGCTGAGCTATATGATTTCGGTTTTGCTAAAACACATATAGATATGAGATAAATATTGCACATCTAAATCTTATATCATTGATCTTACATAGAGATTCGTGTGGACATTTTTTTATACTTGATTTAATCATTTAGATGTGCAATAACTATGTCACATCTAGAATCATAGACACGTCCATATGATTTATATATTGATGTAGAATTGCATTTGTTGAATTTCCCAATGAAAGGTGGCTCCTTCAAGGGGACAACAACACTGCATATTACCATATATAGAGTTGCTAATGGGAAAAGGAGGAAGTCAGGAAGAAAATCATTTACTCCCTAGACAATGAGGGTGTGGTGGTGGAATCTCCATTGCAAGGGTGCTCGCGAGTGCACACGTCAAGAAGCAAGAGAGTGTCATCTTAGAGTTTGGAATAGAGATAGATTAGGAAGTCTGTTTAATTCTTGTCTATCTCTTCTTCTGTACCTGGGTGTACAACTCTTTCTCCTTTCCTCTCTCGTGTACTCCCGACGCATCCTAGTGATCGTTCTCCTAACTTGTACGGCACGACATATTCTCAATATATAGAAATCACGCGGCCCGAGAGGATTATACGCTTCCTGCTATCTTACATGGTAATCATAGTCTCTTCCTTTCGCATCTAGTTTCACGAGAGAGATCAAACCTAGTGTATATTGAGGGAACAAATCGAGAGAACCTAGACAGAAAATCATGACACGTACCGCTGCCTCCACCCTCGCCAGCACCATGGGTGCGCTAGTCACCCAATCATCTTCCACCTTTGCGTCATCTTCATCCAGCAGCAGCAACGTCTATCTCGCCCCCCCGCCCGCAAAAAAACTCACGAGGACTAATTTCCTCCAGTGGAAGGCAATCGTGCTCCCTCGGATCAGAGGAGCGCTAATGAAGCACTTCCTGGATGTCGCAAGCCCGGTGCCGCCGGCCACCCTCACCGTTGTAAGCAATGGGAAGGAGGAGCAGGTTGTGAACTATGCCCATGCGATCTGGTACGCCCAACAACAATAGGTACAAGGATATCCGATGGCTTTCGCTTTCCCGTGAAGTCCTTGCATATGTGGTGACCCGACAAATGTCGACTGAAGTATGGAGGACGATTCATGCCACCTTTGCTGCTGAAACACATGCGCAAGAGGTGAATAACATGATTGCTCTCGCCGATCTTCAGAAGGGGAATTCTACCATGACGGAATATCTCGCAAAGATCAAAGCACCGCGGGATGAGATCGCCACCACCAGTGCGCCTTTGTCAGATCGGGAGCTAACCTCCCATGTCCCGAAGGAACTGGACCTCGAGTATAACTCGATGGTGTCAGCACTCGCAGCTCGTGTCGAGCCCATAACCACACCAGAGCTCTACAACCATCTTCTCAGCTTCGAGGCGCGAGTCAATCTTCTTCAAGGTATGAATATGCACCAATCTTCTGTTAACTCTGTCTCTCGTGGGGCAGAAACGGTGGTCAAGGTCGTGGTACCAAGGACGTGGTCGCGGCAACGGCAACATTGGGTGTGGGCACTCCTCCAACACCGGCTCACGCTTGGGACATAAAAATGGCAACTACAACAACTCCAACCATGGCTTATGTGGCTCCTCCAACCGACGCCCCCGGTGCCAACTTTGCAAAAAATCCGGCCATGAGGTGATGGATTGTTGGCACATGTATGATGAGAACTATGTTCCAGATGAGCGTCATTGCTGCTGCCATGTGAGAACAAGGAGGAGGCACCGTGTGGTATGCTGATTCGGGTGCAAGAGATCATATCACAAGTGACCTTGAGAAGCTCGCTGTTCGGGAGAAGTACTATGGCAATGATCAAGTTCACACCGCTGCACACAGAGGAGGTATGGACATACATCACATTGGTCATGCCTTAATTAATTCTCCCACTTCTAAACGTGATCTTCTACTTAAAGGTGTCCTTCATGTTCCACAAGCAAATAAAAATCTTGCCTCCATGTCTCGTTTGACTGCCGATAATGATGTCTTTGTTGAAACTCACCCAAAGTATTTTCTCATAAAGGATCGGACAACGAGGGAACGCCTCCATCACGGTAGATGCATTCGAGGAATTTACCCCATCACATCCAGAGCTTTTAGTCGAAAGCGTCGTCAAGTCTACTCCATCGTCAAACCTTCTCTGGCAAGATGGCATCAAAGTTCAGGACATCCTTCATCTGCTATAGTTGAGCAAGTAGTGAAAAAGATAGTCTTCCACTATCAAGTAGTCAAAATAATGAGTCTGTGTGTGATGCTTGTCAATGTGCCAAGAGTCACCAACTTCCTTATCCTAGTTCACATAGTGTGTCATATGCTACTTTGGAACTTATTTTTAGTGATGTATGGGTTCATGCTAAAGATTCTTTTGGAAGAAAGAAGTATTATGTTAGTTTCATTGATGACTACAGTAAATTCACTTGGATATACTTGCTCAAATTCAAATCTGAACTGTTCTCTATTTTCCAAGAATTTAAAAACTTTTTGAACGTTGATTCAATAAGAAAATTATTGCAATCCACATTGATTGGGGAGGGGAGTATGAAAATTTAAACTCCTTCTTTCGTGATGTTGGGATTGAACATCATGTCTCCTGTCCTCATGCACATCAACAAAATGGTTCGGCGGAACATAAGCATCGTCATATTGTTGAAGTACGATTATCTCTTCTTGCTCATGCTTCCATGCCTCTCAAATACTGGGATGAAGCATTCATTGTTTCCACATATCTCATCAATCACTTACCTAGTAAAGTGATTGGAAACATGACTCCTTTGGAAAAATCATTTCATCAAAAACCAGACTACAATTCCCTTAGAATCTTTGGGTGTGCATGCTATCCAAACCTTTGTCCCTACAATCGTCATAATCTTGATTTTCGATGTACAAAATGTGTTTTCATTGGCTATAGTAATCTTCATAAGGGTTATAAATGTCTAGAGATTGCTACTAGGCGCATCTATATTTGTAGGGATGTTGTTTTTGATGAAAATATTTGTTCCTTTTGCCAACTTACATCCTAATGCCGGTGCTCTTCTATGTGCTGAAATTTCTATTCTTTCCGAACCTTTGTCCTCTTCTGATCATGGGGAAGAATTAAAGGAACATGACCAAGTGAGTAGTTCAGAAAAAATGTTGCAGAAAAGGTTGATTCTAATGAAAACCAGGATGAAAATACCTGTGATTTCATGTGTGCAGAAACAACCAACACAGGCGCTGGATCCCAGGAGGATTTTCCTGCACGCGTCGGTTCCAGAAGCTCCCCATCCGAGGAAGATCATGGAGCCAGATGCGCAGGAGTGTCAGATTCCTCGCCAAGTGGCGTGCCTCACGTGGATGAGGCGGTTGTGGCCGACCGCTCCCCCAGCAGCAGCCCCACTAGCACGAGCGCCTCTGGTCTTACGCTCTCCATGTGGGAGTGGGTTGCATCTGCGCCCGACCACTCCGCCAACGTCAGGCCCGGCAATAGTGCGCCACTCGAATCACCAGTTTCCATGTAGCAATCATGGGCTAGGCCGATAGAGATTTTTTCACCAATGTATGATGCTTCCGGTCTAGAGCGTGACGATGCATCAGTCGAGGGGGATTCTCCAGGATCTTCTGTGGAAAAACCACATATCACCTAAATACAATATTCTATTGCACATGTGCCCTCTCCTCGCCACACCAGGTCAAAATCGGGAATTATTAAACCAAAAGAATATGAGGATCACACAATCATGTATGATAGTCGTAAACCTGCTTTTCTTACAAGTACTGGTGAACCTGATAATCTCCATGATGCACTTGCACATAAGGATTGGAAGAAGGCTATGGATAGTGAATATCAAGCACTTATGAAAAATAAGACAGGACATCTAGTTCCTCCCGAACAAGGCAAAAATATGATTGATTGCAAGTGGGTCTATAAAATTAAAAGAAAATCAAATGGCAGCATAGATAGATACAAGGCTAGATTGGTTGCAAAGGGTTCACCCAAAGATTTGGCATTGATTATGAGGACACATTTAGTCTGGTTGTTAAATCAGCTACTATTAGACCTGTACTATGAATTGCTATTTCCAGAGGGTGGAGCCTTAGACAGATAGATGTTCAGAACGCGCTTCTTCATGGTGTTCTTTGAGGAAGAAGTGTTCATGCGGCAACCACGAGGGTATGAGATCAAAAGCACACTTCTTTATATTTGCAAGCTAGATAAAGCTTTATATGGGCTGAAGCAAGCCCCAAGAGCATGGTATTCCAGGTTAAGTACTCAATTGCAAAAACTTGGGTTTGTTCCTTCAAAGATAGATATCTCATTATTCATTTACAACAAGGGGAGTATTACTATGTTTGTTCTTTTTTATGTTGATGACATAATTGTTGCTATTCCAATTTAAATGCCACCATGTGTCTACTTCGAGATCCTAACACTGAATTTTCTCTAAAGGATTTTGGGTGATCTTAATTATTTTCTTGGTATAGAAGTAAATCAGATAAGGGATGGTATACTTCTAACCCAGGAAAAATATACCTTGGACATTCTCAGGAAAGTGGGATTGGAACATTGCAGGGTTGTAAGTACACCACTCTCAACTTCGAAAAGCTTACGGATGAGGTGCTTTACAGTATTTGACTCTAACTCGTCCAGATATTTCTTATTCTGTTAGCAAAGTATGTCAGTTCTTACATGCTCTTACTACAGTTCACTGGACCAAAATAAAAAGAATTTTGAGATATCTGAAATTTACAATGGGACTTGGGACCAAGATCATCAAGTCTCCATCTATGCTTGCCAGTGCCTATTCTGATGCAGATTGGGCAGGGTGTGCTGATGATAGAAGATCTACAGGTGGTTTTGCTGTATTTCTGGGTTCAAATTTGGTATCATGGAGTGCAAGGAAACAAGCTACTGTCTCGAGATCCAGTACTGAAGCAGAGTACAAAGCCTTAGCTAATGCTACTGCTGAGATTAAGTGGATCCAGACTCTGATTTGTGAGTTGAGAATTGAGGTTTCTCCAGCTGCAAGGTTGTGACAATATTGGTGCAATCTACCTTTTAACAAATCTTGTATTCCATGCACGTACAAAACATATAGAAGTTGATTTCCACTTTGTCAGAGAGAGCGTAGCTCGAAAGCTACTTGATATCAAGTTCATTCCAACAGGAGATCAACTTGCTAATGGCTTCACTAAACCTCTTACTATGAGGCGACTGGATGAATTCAAGTACAATCTAAACCTAGGAAAATTCATAGGTTTGGATTGAGGGAGGACGTTAGAGTTTGGAATAGAGATAGATTAGGAAGTCCAATTAATTCTTGTCTATCTCTTCTTCTGTACCTGCGGGTACAACTCTTTCTCCTTCGATCTCTCGTGTACTCCAGGGATGCATCCTAGCGATCATTCTACTAACTCGTAAGCCACGACATATTCTCAATATATAGAAACCACGCGGCCCGAGAGGGTTATACGCTTCCTGCAATCTTACATGTCATTCTCAAGTTAGATTTCAAAAAAGCGCATGATAAAGTTATTTGGAACTTCTTATTTGCTCGTCATAGAGCTCATGGGTTTAATGGGAAATGGTGTTTATGGGTTAAACATAACTTTGCAATGATATTGTTTCTATCAAAATTAATGACTAGATCAGTCCTTACTTCCAAAGTGTGAAGGGGGTCTGTCAAGGGGATCCTCTGTCTCCTTTCTTAATCAATATGGTTGCGGAGTGTTTACCAAAATGATTTTGAAATCTCATAATAATAATATGTTTCTTGGTATGGCCCGAATTTGATTAACAAAGGTGTTGTCGTGTTGCAATATGTGGACGATACAACTATATGTCTGCCCCACGATCGGGATAAAGCTATCAATCTCAAACTCCTACTATATAATTTTGAAATGATGTCAGGCCTCAAAATCAAGTATTTGAAAAGTGAGATTTTTGGGGTAGGTACTAATAACAGTGTGGCTGACTTCTGTGCTGAAATTTTTGGATGTGATGTTGCTACATTACCTATGAAATATCTTGAGGTTCATGTTACTTTCTCTACTCTGAAAACAATTGGCTTGGAATTTCTTGTCGGGAAAATAATTAAGAGTGTTCATGCCTAGAAAGGGGCTACTTTATCCGGGGGAGAGTTATTCTGGTCAATTCCAGATTATCTGGGATCCCCACCTTTATTATGTCTATGTTTTATAATTGTTGACGAAATCGTCAGCCGGTTGGCTAAGGAGTAGGGGATTAATCGGTCAATCAATCAATTAATCGATCGACATATCAGTTTACTGACCCCTCACTGACCCTACGAGTAGGTATTAATTGACAAGTTAATCGGCCAGTCAATCAATTAATTGTCTGATTTATTAGTTATCGACGGTAACCCTACGAGTAGGTATTAGTCAGCAAGTTAACTAGTTAATCAGTTAAATTCTTAAGTAAGTTTAATTATCAAACAAGACTACTGTGAGCAAGTTGGATAAACCTAAACATAGTTTATTTTGGCAAGATAGTAGGCTTAAGAAAAGAATTCATATGGTCAAATGGAATGTGATCTGTCAATTAAAAAGTAAAGGGGGGATGTGAGTTCTAGACCCGAGAAAGCAAAATATCAGCCTCCTCACCAAGTGCTGGAAGTTAGATACCTAGGAGGGGTTGTGGCAGCAAATTATTCAAGCTAAGTATCTCCATAATCAAACTGTTGCCATAGTCAAAACTCGCTTTTCTAACTACCCCTCTTGGAAATCTATTTTGAAAGTTAAGCATATATGTGTATGCAAGGAAGAAACCCGATCCTAAACAATGGGGACTTGATTAGACTTTGGCATGGTCCTTGGTTGGACTCTGGTGTTTTGAGAACCACTTATCCTTTACTGTTTGACAGCTGTAACAATTAACAATGCTCTTTACCTAATTTTGTTGCCAAAGGATGTGTGCTCAGTTAGGAGGCGCCTTACTCCCGAGCTTAGTGAACACTGAAATAGGATTGTTTGCAAAGTTAAATCCTTAGCTTTGAACGACTATCATGATAAAGTCATTTGGAACTTGAACAAATCTGGCAAGTTCTCGACAAAGTCCATTCATAAAGGGTTGGAAAAACCTTTGGTTGGTGCTAACAATGACAGGATCCAGAAAGCTCCTATTTTCTCTTAAAATCAAGATTCATACATGGAACCTTTTTTGTAATGCTATCTTAACTAGGGATAATTTGAAATAGGAAATTGGACTGGAAATCATATATTTTCCTTTTGTAATTTCCACGAAGATGTCCAACATTCATTCTTTGGTTGTGGGATTGCCAAATCAGTTTGGGGGACTATTGAGAGGGTGATTGGTGTTGATAGCTGCCCCAGAAATCTATGATAGAGTTTTGCTTGGCTTTATGCATTCTTGTTGTTGTATGCTGGGGTATCTGGACCCTTAGAAAGAAAGTCATCTTTGACAATCATGCGGTTTGTTCTCCCGTGGAGATCGTCTTCTGTTCGTTTATGTTATATTGGGTAGGTCTTCTCAAACGTGTTGATAAGGACGTGTTCTAGGGAGGCGTCCGGGTGCTGATGAATGAAACAACAATGCTCTCTTGATAGTCGAAGCCTACGATGGCAGCGCTGGGCATGAGAGCAGTCGGGTGAAGTGTGATGATCGTTGATGGAGCTTGTCCCTTGGTGTCCTTTTGTGGTGGTGATTCGATTCCCTTGTTGAATCCTGTTGTCTCACTACGTCAGATAGCTGTTGTGAGGTTTCCTAGCTTGTGGTCTTGAGTAAACTTGGTTGTTCCCTTTTATCTTGGTTAAGCAATGTTATATACGTAATTTGTGTTGCCAGGTTTTCGCCCCGTAAAGAATGCTTTGAGTCAAGCATTCATAACGGGTTTCGGGTTTCCTGGCAATGCACCAACTGGCTTCCCTTTCTTTCCCTTCTCTTTTTCATGCTTGTATGGGTCGTGAACTTTGTATTATCGTTAAGAAATCCTCTATTCTTAAATAGCTATCACCCACTACCTAATTTTCCTCTCCATGCAATAATACCACATCACCAAGCCATGCATGAAGTCATAAGTTACTTTTTTCATTAATCTCTTCATGCAAATCATACCACCTCATGCATGCCTTTTCTCCCAGGGAATTAAGTCATGTAAGACACTTCTATATATTTTTGCATTAATTTTAGTCTTATATCACTTAATCATACATTATTTTAACAAGGTTCCCGCAGCAACGCGCGGGGCATCATCTAGTTGATGGAAAGGGGATGCTCGGTCGGAGAAAAGAAAATTATTGTGATGTGGTGTATGGTGCAAACCGCAAGTCTTTCTAACGAAAACGATATGTGTGAGTGAAACATCGGCACGGTTAAGTGCGTCATGATGCGTGCCATGGAAGGCCCACATGAGTTTTATAGACATGTATTTTACTCCAACATTTTCGTATATGTTATTATGTCATCTGAAATGAGTCATGTGAAATCTATTTGAAGCGAGGTTGGTTTGTCCATGTTCTCTTTCACATGTTCCGTAATATACTTCCTCCGTTCCTAAATATAAGTCTTTTTAAAGGATTTCAGTAAAGACTACATACGGAACAAAATGAGTAAATCTAAACTCTATAATATGTCTATATACATTCGTATGTAGTCCGCTAGTGAAACATCTAAAAATACTTATATTTAGGAACAGAGAGAGTATAAGAGAAGTCTCTTTACGTGATGAGTTCAGTAGTATGTGATGATCCTATAGTGGGTAGTTGTTTGGTGTGAGAGGGTTTGTATCTCGGGTAATTAAGAGTATCTTCAATAGTTGTCCTATTTTTAGCCACGAAAACAGGTGTTCTAATGAAATTTGGGCATGAAAACAACTTTTTTTAGCACGAGCAAGCGCCGTCTTCAACAAGTGCTTTAAAATAGAGCACCTAAAACATCATAAATCTAACTACTCTCAAAATTTGAATTTAACACTGAAGAAATTAACAAGTAGTACTCACGTTCGGTAGTGTGCACTAGTCTGAAAAAACTATAACACGAACGAATTTTACTTGCGTGGAGTAGTCCTGAACCTGCCACTGCGGTAACACCAAGCAGAGGAGCAGCCGCGAACGAATTCTTCAAAGTACTCTGAAGAAAACTACTGCATGAAGGCATGTACTCCCTCCATTCGGAAGTACTTGTCGCTAAAACGAATATATCTAATTTTGGACGGGGTAGTGTCAGACCAATACGCGAACGAATTCTTCCTAGGAGCAGAGTAGCACGGCTAGCACCAAACAAGTACATGGCTGAATTTATCAAAGGCAGGCGCACATGTACAACCATGCACTCAATTTAAAAAGCAGATTTCACTCATCTTGAAAAGTGATTTCAGTCAATTTAAAATAACAATTCACTCATTTAAAAGATGAAAATTCACTCACTTCAAATGACAGATTTCATGCTTTAAATTTTTGATTTTGTTGCATTAAAAAAGTTCATTCGTTTCAAAAACATATTTCATCCACTCATTTCATATAAGAGATTTCACTCTTTTTAAAAAAACTAGATTTCACAAATGTTTAAAAATGATTTCACTCATTTAAAAAATATATATGAATTCACACATTTTCAAATGACATATTACAAGTCCTATTTCAGATCTTCACATCGTTGAGACACAAATGTTGAAAAATATATTTGAAATCAGCTTCACAAAC
This sequence comes from Hordeum marinum, assembly GCA_022496015.1. Classification (NCBI taxonomy): domain Eukaryota; kingdom Viridiplantae; phylum Streptophyta; class Magnoliopsida; order Poales; family Poaceae; genus Hordeum; species Hordeum marinum. Next base: position 466,154,933 of record CM039675.1, on the reverse strand, counting down.
ACATAATCATTTCACAAATCATGGTAAAGTGACACAGATCAGCTTCACAAACACACAATCATTTCACAAATCGTGGTAAAGTGACACAAATCAGCTTCACAAACACACTGAAATTGGCTCCATATGATTGAAAGGATCAGCTTGATATATTTTTATTTGAAATAACCAATTTCACACATTTGAACGATTAATTTCGCATAGTTTGAAATGTATCCAACATTGGTATTGTTCGAAAGATTTCGTAGCGGGGAATTCAAATATACAAAAAAAATGTAAACATGTTTTTTGTTCAAAAGGTATGGCCCATCTAAATTTTCACAAATGTAACCAAATGCATGGACTTTGTGTGAGGATAAATCACATGAGCATGCTACGCTCCCTCTCTCTCTCAAATCACTTTACAAGTAAAGATTGATGTCAATCACCGTGGCTATAGTTTAGTGGAGAGAGTTCCACGTTGTGGCCGTCGAGACCTGGGCTCCAATCCCAGGAGTGCAGCCACAATTCGCTTTTGATCTTTCAAAAATAATAATAATCTCTTCCTCTGATTTTCTTGTTCTTTGCCTGTCAGACACGTACTATATTTATCGTTACACGTCCTTTTTTAAAGTTGTAATGTCTTATGCAGTATCTTTTTTAAATATAACTAGATTCCTATTTGAATTTCCCCACAATGATTTGATATTTATAACATACAACTCATAACTTATTGGTCTACCCGGAGATCAAAATAAATCACAAAATGAATTTGGGCCTTATAAGCAGATTCTAAATCATGTACATTTATGCAGATCATCATAGTGTAAAGTGATCTGAACTGTGTTTTGCCCAAGCTTGTGGACCGACTCCATTATGTTTTCCACGAACAAGTTAAGTTTATTGGACCGAATTTCCCGTAACAATTGCGCTCACCATGAAAATTAGTGGGCCGATCCACTCATTACCATGGAAATTTTGCATGGACCCTGCAACAGCTTTCACTCCTCTTGAAAAATGATTTCAGTCAATTTAAAATAACAATTCACTCATTTAAAAGATACAAATTTACTCATTTCAAATGACAGATTTCATGCATCAAAATTTTGATTTTGTCGCCTAAAAAAATTCACTCATTTTGAAAACATATTACACCCATTTTGGAAAACTGATTCCATTAATTTTAAAAAACTGATTTCACTCATTTCATATAAGAGATTTCACGAATGTTTAAAATCTGATTTCACTCATTTGAAATGTCTGATTTCACTCATTTAGAAAATATGAATTCACTCATTTTCAAATGACATATTACAAGTCCTATTTCACATCTTCACATCACTGAGACACAAATGTTGAAAAATATATTTGAAATCAGCTTAACACACTTCACAAATCCTGGTAAAGTGACACAAATCAGCTTCACAAACACACTGAAATCGACATCACATGATTGAAAAGACCAGTCTGATATATTTTTATTTGAAATAACCAATTTCACACATTACAACGATTAATTACACGTATCAAACATTGGTATTGTTTGAAAGATTTCGTCCTGAGAAATTCAAATATACAAAAAAAACGTACACATATTTTTTGTTCAAAATATATGACCCAGCGCAGCACAATCACCCAAGGAGATTGCCCCGCGCCAGCCCCCTGCGCGAAGGGTGTACAGAGCAAGCTGTCGGCGACGGCGGCTATGCTTTGCCCGGCGGCGCACTTCGTCGGCGGTGGGGGGAGGGGATCGAGGAGGAGTCGGGCTGGCGGCGGCCGATGCTTTTTTTACTTGGGATAAGAAAGAAGAGACCACGAAAGATTTGTAAAAGTGGTCATGCGACTATACAGATTTTTGTTTGTTATGTGCTAATTCTTAGAGATTATTTTGTCATGCGCTATACTCAGATAGTATTCATCATTCCCACAAAACAAAAGATGTATTTATCATTAGAGGTAATATCATCGATGGTGTCTAAACTTGCCGGTGATGTTCAGTTTGGTGCCTCAACTTGAGAAATACATCTAATGCGTGCTAAAACTTGGCATTTTTGTTTAAATATAGTGTCAATCAAGTTTGTCTACATTTGGGCTGTTGACTGGGCTTGACAGGGTGGTGTGGGACCCACTATCAGCCACAGCCACAGCCACAGGAGAGGTGTGTGCCCACGTCGCCGCTGGCTTTATTACATAAAACCCTTGGATTAATTTATTTGTCTTGGGAAAACCCCTGTTTCGGCAGGACAGGGTAGCTCGCACAGTTTTTGTCGATATGACCTCCCGTTTCATTGCATCTGGTGGATGAGTACATGCTTGTTCATCTACCTGGAGCGCTCCTCCTCCTCTGTTTCTTCTTTCTGATCATGGGAAGGCGCCGCCCCGGTGGGTCTAGGCGACCGCATTGATCGTGGCCGGCGAGGATGGCAGAGGCCCGCCGACGTGCCCCAGGCGATGCCGCCCCTCCTTACAGTGAGAGCCACCTCCTCTTTGTTGACCCTCCTTTCCCCTGTTTGCGGTAGGGTTGAGGTTGATTTTGCGGGTGTGAACTAGTTGCAACTTGTATGTTTCTGGTGTGCGTTGATGTTTGTTTGATGATTGAGGCGAAAACCCTATGCGCAATGACCCACAGGGCTGTTGAAACTAGGGTTTAGATGAGAGGGTTTGGCCGGGTTTTAAAGGGTCATTTTTTGGCTAATTCTGGTGAGAAAAAAAATCCAGAAGTGAGGGCATGTGAACATTACATAACATTTGTTTGTGTTAGATGGATTACATTATCTTAAAAAGACAACCCTTTTGCTAAAATATCGGACAATGCATAATCTAAAAAATTTGACAGTTGCTTATCTGAAAAATTTGACACTTGCTTATCTGAATAAATCGATAGTAGCTTAACTGAGCATTTGGACAATAGTTGAGCTGAATTTTGGAACAAATCTGGGTTACAGCTGAACTAAATTGAATGAGGGTAGTAGGAGAGCAACATTGTTTGCCAGTATCCTAAAAAGATTGCTGCAATTTTTGAACTGCACTTAAACTGTATTTAGTTAGATTGAAGTATTTGTACTCCTAAAGCTATCTAACTAAAAGCAACAACTGAATTTTAATTTCAGATGCTTTTGATGGTCTTTCCTTAGTTGAGATACATCACAAATGTTTCTTTTGTGGATCGGATAGCAACAAGACATACATGGATTATGAAGTTGCATGGTTTGACAGTGACAATGATACATGGTGTTTGTTATGGATTGACGACTTTTTGCAGCAGCTAGGTTATGACAGAGATAGTGTGAAGCTTGATGTTTACTGGTGTCATCTTTGAAAGACATTTGCTGATGGGCTAAGACATTTGACATGTGATGCCGATATCCTTGCAATGATAGCAGCAACCATAGAGCACAAGAACTTGTTACTGATTGTAGACCATGGAGAGACACTTGAGAGTGGTCTTAGAGATGATATTGTAGTGAATGGGGTTCCTGAACTTCCAAAGGTCATAACTCCAGGAAAAGAAAGAAAGGGAAAAGAGCAATATAGTTGTCCTGAGGGGAGAATAGGGTCAGAAGGTTATTTGGGGAAGGCTCCTCCTTAGGTTGTGCCGATGAACTATTGGAGGAAGAAGATGGAGTAAATGCAGCTGATCTAGAGACAGATGAGAATTCTAAGACAGTGACTATGACAAAGAAGATAGGGATGATGATATGTATGTAAAAATTGTTGACAAAGAAGTGGATGATCATAGGGAGAAGAACACATCATGTGACTATGTAGCAGAGTTAGCAAAAGATGCTCTAGATGATTCCCACTTAGACTTGTCCAATGTACAGAGGGAGAAGTTGAAGTACCACTTCAAGGGATTTAATCCAGAAACTGATTTGAATAACCCTATCTTCAAACTTCAACATGTTTTTGGTAATGTGCAAGAGCTGAGACATGCTATTACATCTTATAGCATCAGAAACAGAGTACCTGAAGACGATGACTCGAAACAGTAGTTTGATGATCCACCCATACTTCCAGTAAGTTAAATGTGTCCACTACTGTAATATTGTGACATACGTGTTGGAAATATGCCCTAGAGGCAATAATAAATTAGTTATTATCATATTTCCTTGTTCATGATAATCGTTTATTATCCATGCTAGAATTGTATTGATTGGAAACTCAGATACATGTGTGGATACATAGACAACACCATGTCCCTAGTATGCCTCTAATAGACTAGCTGGTTGATCAAAGATGGTTAAGGTTTCCTAGCCATGGACATGAGATTTGATTTGATAACGGGATCACATCATTAGGAGAATGATGTGATGGACAAGACCCAAACTATAAACATAGCATATGATCGTGTCAGTTTATTGCTACAGTTTTCTGCATGTCAAGTATCTGTTCCTATGACCATGAGATCATGCAACTCACTGACACCGGAGGAGTACCTTGTGTGTATCAAACGTCGAAATGTAACCGGGTGACTATAAAGGTGCTCTACAGGTATCTCCGAGGGTGTCTGTTGGGTTGGCATGGATCAAGACTGAGATTTGTTACTTCGTGTGACGGAGAGGTATCTTAGGGCCCAATCGGTAATACAACATCACAACAAGCCTTGCAAGCAATGTGACTAAAGTGTTAGCCACGGGATCTTGTATTACGTAATGAGTAAAGAGATTTGCCGGTAATGAGATTGAACTAGGTATGGAGATGCCGACGATCGAATCCCGGGAAAGTAATATACCGAAGAACAAAGGGAACAACATACGGGATTAACTGAATCCTTGACATAGAGGTTCAACCGATAAAGATCTTCATAGAATATGTAGTAACCAATAGGGGCATCTAGGTCCCGCTATTGGTTATTGACCATAGAGGTGTCTCGGTCATGTCTACATAGTTCTCGAACCCGCAGGGTCTGCACACTTAAGGTTCGGTGACGTTTCGGTAGTATAGAGTTATGTATGGTGGTGACCGAAGGTTATTCGGAGTCTCGGATGAGATCCCAGACATCACGAGGATCTCCGAAATGGTTCGGATGTAAAGATTTATATATAGCAAGTCCTGTTTTGGTCACCGAGAAAGTTTCAGGCTCATCGGTAGTGTACCGGGAGCGCCAGGAGGGTACCGAGGGACCATCAGGAGAGGTGTCTCGACCCAAGAGGCTACATGGGCTGTGGGAGGAGCTAAAGCAGACCCTGGTGGGGTGGCAGAAGCCTCCTCTAAGGGCCCATGTGGCTGGAGTGGTTTGACTGGGAAAAAACTCAAGGTGGAAAGAGTTTTCAAGTGGGAAGGAGGAGTCCTAATCCTACTAGGATTGGAGGAGGACTCCTCCTCTCCTCCTTGCGCCAAGGCCAAGGGATGGCTCCTTCTGCTCCAAGACTCCTCCCTACCTCCTCCTATATATACTAGAGGTTTTGAGGGTTTTGAGACATAGAAATCAGCCACGTGCTACCCTCTGCTCTAGATCGTAGTTTCTCCTCTAGATCGTTTCAGCGGTGCTTAGGCAAAGCCTTGCTGGAATTGTTCCACCACCATTGCCGCCACGCCGTCGCGCTGCCGGAGAACTCATCTACCTCTCCGCTCCCTTTTGCTGGATCAAGAAGGTGGAGATCGTCATCGAGTTGTACGTGTGCTGAACGCGGAGGTGCCGTCCGTTCGACGCTAGATCGCAAGAACCGTGATCAAGATCACGAGACAATTCATGATTGGATCGCGGGACGGATCGTAATGGGATCGCGGGACGGTCGTTATTGGATCGCGAGATCGATCGTGATGGGATCACGAGACGCTCGACGATTTGGATCGCAAAGACATTCGACTACATCAACCGCGTTTCTTAACGCTTCCTGCTTAGCGATCTACAAGGGTATGTAGATCCACTCTCCCTCTCATAGATGCTCATCACCATGGATATATCTTGCGTGTGCATAGGAAATCTTTCTTTCCCATGCAACGTTCCCCAATAGTGGCATCATGAGCTAGGTCTATGTGTAGATGAGATCTTGAGTAGAACACAAAGGAGTTTGTGGGCGTTGATGCTTAGATTGCTTCCTCCCTTGGTCATGTTTTGGTTCAGCGGTATTGTGGGATGAAGCGGCCCGGACCAACTTTAGTCGTACGCTTACGAGATACCGGTTCCATCGACTAACGTGTAACTTTGTTGCACAAAGATGGCTGGTGGGTGTCTGTTTATCCTACTTTAGTTGGATCGGATTCGACAAAGGTGGACCATCGGGAGGGATGTCTCGACCCAAGAGGCTACATTGGCTGTGGGAGGAGCTAAACCAGCCCCTGGTGGGCTGTCCGAAGCCTCCCCTAAGGGCCCATGCGGCTAGAGTGGTTTGAGAGGGAAAAAACTCAAGGTGGAAAGAGTTTCGAAGTGGGAAGGAGGAGTCCTAATCCTACTAGGATTGGAGGAGGACTCCTCCTCTCCTCCTTGCGCCAAGGCCAAGGGCTGGCCCCTTGTGCGCCAAGACTCCTCCCTCCCTCCTCCTATATATACTAGAGTTTTTGAGGGTTTTGAGACATAGAAATCAGCCACGTGCTACCCTCTTCTCTAGATAGTAGTTTTTCCTCTAGATCGTTTCAGCGGTGCTTAGGCAAAGCCCTGCTGGAATTGTTCCACTACCATCGCCGCCACGCCGTCGCGCTGCCGGAGAACTCATCTACCTCTTCGCTCCCTCTTGCTGGATAAAGAAGGCGGAGATCGTCATCGAGCTATACATGTGCTGAACGCGGAGGTGTCGTCCGTTCGGCGTTAGATCGGAAGAACCATGATCAAGATCATGAGACGATTCGTGATTGGATCGCGGGACGAACCGTGATGGTATCGCGGGACGGATCATGATTGGATCGTGAGATGGATCGTGATGGGATCGTGGGAGGCTCGGCGATTTGCATCGCGAAGACGTTCGACTACATCAACCGTGTTTCTTAGCGCTTCCCGCTTAGCGATCTACAAGGGTATGTAGATCCACTCTCCCTATCATAGATGCTCATCACCATGGATAGATCTTGCGTGTGCGTATGAAATTTTTTGTTTCCCATGCAACGTTCCCCAACAATAGGTTTATCAATTCTGCAATTGCTAACTGATATATTTATAGAACATCATGCCACAACCGTTCATCCATCTATGGATCCAACTCAAACATCAGGATCAATGGTTTACCTCATGCAGCAAATGGTAAACTTCATATCCTGCTATGTTTATATTCCAGTCGTGTTAATGTTTTACTCTAATCTCAAAGATTGTTTGCAATATACATGAGAAGTTGTCTTATCAACCAGTCATGGACCATGTCCCTCTTCTTGAATCTTCATTTTTTGCACAAGCAAAATCTAGCATTCCTCCACCAAGAGTGACAACTGCTATGGCAAGTGGAAGAGTCAAAAGGAGAGGTGTTACTAAATATATTCGAGAGAATGTGCCTCAATCTAGCTACCAATCAAGTGATAATGCAAGAGGCAGGAAGAGGCAGGCTAGAGGAGGAGGGAGGGGAAGTGATGTAGGAGGAGGGAGAGGAAATGCTACAGGAGGAGGGAGAGGAAATGCTACAGGAGGTGGGAGGGGTAGTGCTACAAGAGGTGGGAGAGGAAATGGTACAAGAGGTGTAATTTTTGTACACTATAAGTCAGTTTTCATGAAATTGTTGTCAATTCATTTTCTCAATTGACATGCTTGCAGGAAGTGTAAGGACAAGAGGAGGAGCTAGAAGAGGAAATGGTGGAAGAGGAACTCTAGATGGCAATGGAGAATATACTGGAAGATGGGCTGGATTTTGGAACTTGATGTTTGGACCTGATTCAGATAGGTCACATGTGGCAGCATAGGAAGAGCCAATAACACAAAATGCACTAGGGGGGATGAGTGGGATGATGACTTCTTCCACATGTAGAGATGCAAGCTGATGCATAAGTTCATGCCTGAACTTTATGAAATGAAACTTAGTTCATCAATGAACTTTGCCTGTTTGTTTAGAGGCCTCTTTTGATGTAATGCACTTTAGTATGTTTTGTGAATTTGCTATCAAATTAAGTAACTGATGTTGTCAAAGTTCTTTCTTGCCACTGGAATGATTGTTAGTGTTGCAAAAAAAATTCCAAGTTCCCGATGTTGTCAAATTTCAGTCTATGAACAGTAACTAAAACTGGAATTTCTGATATTGCCAAATTTCTGATAATGCATTTGTTGTGCTAATTCAGCATTTCAACATTAGGTTCTTTCAACATATTACCTGGTACAACTTCAGTCATTGCAGTACAGGAAATATAATAAAAAAATATGTAGCATTCAAAAGCTTCATTGTCTTGCCATTTTCATTCGATGAACGCACAAAGTAGCTACCACAACACACCTAGTTCCCTAAAAGAAGAGGTTGAGCAGTGCTTAGCCATGCATCAATACCTACCAGCCATTGCAAACATTATTGCAACTAAACCAAAGTACAAAACTAGAGCAAACATAATCATCCTATCTCTTGATTGCAACTGATCTTTGTGCATTCTTCCAATCATTCCTTTCTCCATTCCGTGCTTCTCCTTGATAACTTCTATCTCACCATCTTTCTCCTTCAAACTCTACTCCAGGCCCTCTTTCTTGCAAGCAAGATCAGCAATAACGATCCTCTCCCTTCCCTGCCATGGTTCGTCGATCCATTTGACATAACCACAAGTTCTCTCATCATGTTGATCAACACAATACACAATAATAAGTGATATCTTTTACTCACATGATGCACAAATCAGACAATCTATAGTTCCTACATACCTTAATCTGGCATGTAAAATATCTACGCCCCGTGTCAACTCCCTCACTGCATACATGCCGAGCCGGCATAGCCTTGTGCACACACAAATCTCCCTTAGGATATACCCCTTTGAAGTTGTGATCTACCTCGTGCCGCGACATGCAATCACCACATCCGGCATGTCATGGTCCTATGTTCTAATCGCGCATTCATCTAAAATACTAATCTTGAATGAACAACAAAAACAGCGACGAGAGCTGGATTCAATACCTGATTTTTGCCCCAATAGACGACAGATGTAATCTTCGTCCATGGCTCCTCGTCCTCCTCCATCTTTGCCCTGCCGTTGAACATTCGCGGAATGCCAGCTCCTCCCATCTAAAAAGTGAGACACGTGTGGGTGAGTGTGTAAGATAAAGATCGAGGGATTAGATAGGGGGAAAGAGGAGGGTGCAACATCAACTCATCTAAGTTCTAGGAGCTCGCTACCGTCGTGAGTTCCAGGGGCTCGCCGCGCAGCCGTTCGTGAGCTCCAGGGGCTCGTTGCACCGCTGTAAAGAATGGGGTACGAGGGTTAGGGATTTGCCAGACCGGATTTGGGATCAAATCGTTATGTGCCTTGTCCCGCCGAGCCAGGGCTTTTTCAAGAGAAATAAATTAATCCAGGGGGTTTATACAAAAAAGCCAGCGGCGACATAGGCACACGCCTCTCCTATGGCTGACAGTGGGTCCCATGCCACCCTGTCAAGCCCAGTCAACAGCCCAGCCATAGACAAACTTGATTGACACTGTATTTGAACCAAAATACCAAGTTTTAGCACGCATTAGATGTATTTTTCAAGTTAAGTCACTAAATTGAACATCACCGACAAGTTTAGACACCACCAGTGATATTGCCTCTTATCATTACGTACAACTTATAATTAGCTCTTATGCTAACATTAGAACAATTTGTGAGCACATGAAACACTTTAATGGATGCTAAAGTAAGACAACAAAGCTTAATAATAGGATTATAGGAATCGGGGAGAAACAATACTACAACACATCAGAAAGAAGAGAGAAAAGGAATTATGAACCCGTCCGGCTCAGCTGGTCTTGGACTCAGAGTAGCGGTCAAACTCGGTATATATCCGACTCAGAGCATAACTCGATCGAGTTCCATCAACGAACGATCCAAGGCGTAGTCTAGCTTGAGCGTTCCCGCCGAAAAAGGGAACGAGCAATTAGCTCTCGGGTCACATCCGTATCCGAGTGAGAGCGGAATTCGACGGAGTTCCCACAGGAAGCGTATTGCCAATCAATCAGTCAATCACGAGACGTCGTGCATGGAGCAGCCATCGACGAAACGGAGGCATCAGACAAGAGATCCGGCGTTGCCGAAGGAGCTGGTGGTGGAGATCTTTGCTCGTCTGCCGGCCTAGTGGGCGCGCCGCCTCCGATGCCTGTCATGCTCGTGGTGTGCCACGCTCTCATCGTCCTCCTTCGCCAACCTCCTGTTCACAAGCGAGCGAACCAACGGGAAGGCCCGCCCAAGCTCCTGTTCACAACTGCGCAGTACCGCTTTCACGTGTGGCGGCACGGCGCAGGTTCCGTCGCGGCGGAGCGGCTGACTGCCGGCGTCCTACCTCTCCCACGACTAGAGCCGGACTACGCCGTCGAGGTGCTCACAGTCAAGCCATGCCACGGCCTCGTCCTGCTCCGCCGCAAGTACTTCCGTGGCCACTACGTGTGCAACCCGTGTACCGGCCAGCTCTCGCTTCTCCCGGACAGCGACATACCATCCAAGATCATGTTTGGGCGGCAGCGGCGCCACAACAAGAACAGCCTAGTGGCCTACGGCCTGGGTTACAGCTCGAAAGCGAAGCAACATAAAGTCGTGCGTCTCATCTCCTTGCATGACGAAGGAACGGCAAGCTGCGAGGTCTTGCCGCTCGACGACGTGTCCGTGCATTGGAGGTCGGCCGCTCACCAGCCGGCCGCCTCGTGCAATACCAATACTCATCATGCCTCCATTGCGCGGCCAGTGGCAGCCGTGTTCTTCGATGGACATCTGCACTTTCTCCAGCCGTGTTCTTCGAGGTCGTCATTACCACTTTCGACGTCTCCGACGAGTCCTTCAGTTCGTTGTCGGCACCGCCAGGACTAGACAATGTTCCATTTGGGCTGGTCGTGTTGGATGGATGCCTCTGCGCTCACTATAATGGGTTTCTCTGAATGGCGGCGACGACCCATTCTATATCTCGTGGCTCGTGAGAGCAAGTGGGCAGTGGGAGAAGCTCTGCTGCATCCGGCGACAAGCTTGGCGTGCCCTGCTGCCGCCGCCGTCAAAATGGGTCTATCCGCTCGAAATATACCACGACGACGACGGCAGCCACAAAAAGAAGATCATGTTGGCCACAGGTGTCTCGACTGTTTTTCTGGTGGACCTCGACGGCAAGGCGGCAGTGCCCCCGGAGATTGTGTTCTCGCCGGCGATGTTGGGCCGCGACGTCGACGATGCAATCATGGAAAGCGAGAGCCACCATACTGTGGGTCTGTTGGACGAGAGCTTGGTGTCGGTAGGCTGCACGTCCTACGAGGAGATAATCTTCTCGTCGCCATGGAGAAAGGCTTGGTCGGATGTGCTCAAGTGGCTGCCGGCCCGTTCTGTTGCCTCACTGAGCCATGTGTGTAAAGACTGGCATGCACTGGTCAAGAGCGACAGATTCATGCAACTGCACGCACTACTCCACGAAGCAAACCAGAAATTGGAAGTGATGCTCCTGGAGCCTTACCTTGGCATCTTCTTTCCTCTAGAGCCAATGGATAAGCACCAACAACCACCTTCTAATCGCAGAGTGGTATGTTCCACCAAACCTGTGCACGGTCTAGTCATCGGCAGCTGCATCGACGGAAGGGACATTTCATGGGATTTCGTCTGCAATCCAAGTGTTGGTTACTACAAGCCCATATCTCAAGAGTACGACGACGAAGATGAGTCCTTCTTTCCTGGAAGGATCGGGTTGGGGTACGATGCAAGGACGAAGAGGCACGTGCCAGTGCTCCTCGCCTACCGAGAGAGAAACTTTGCAACTCGAAGCTACCAGCTCGAATGCTTTGTCCAGCTCATTGATACCTCGTGTCTCTGGACTCTGATCAGCACACACCCGAGGCGGGTCGCCGACATGCAGCCAGCATACGCTCGAGGTAAACTCCACTGGATGGTGGATCCTGATATTTGCACAGAGCCTTCAAGAGGACGATGCGAAGTGTTGGCGTTGGACGTTAGCACCAAAGAATTCTAGGTGTTGCAGGGACCTCGATGCAACTATGAGCGTGTTACATCCATTGTTGGGCTCCTAGGCAACATTTGTGTTGTCTGCTCCGACAACAAAGCCAATGCTATTGATATATGGACCTTGGAGGAAGGAGTAGATTGGTTCTTGGGTCATCGGATCGAGCTCGGCGACGAGTGCTTGTCGGACGAGGCTACACCATTGGCTCTTGATCCCCAAGGTGACTGGATATTTCTCAACACAGGCAAGGAGTTGGGATATTACTACCCAAGGACAAGGACACTCACCATCATTTGTCCCATTGGGCAACGCTTGTACGGCATGGAGGTTATTCCAGTACTATCCAAAGAAAGTTTGATCCGTCCGTTTAGAACATAGACCCTGGTGTATATTGCTCTTTGTTTCTTAGTTATTTCTTACCCACTCGGGCGTGTATGTAAGATCAGTGTGTATTTCCATAAACTGAAGCCACAAATTTTTGCTCTTTATGCTTTTCGATAGACTTTTTTTATGTACTTCTCTGCGGCTTTAGTGCATTTTGATTTATTTTTGTGCGTTCCTGCCGTAATGCTTAACATTAGTAAGTGTACTTTCCAACGATGATTTTATGGGTCATATATATCGCCTGAAATTGTATTGTTTTTGGTTCCAGTCTATTTTTCCCGACTCTAAATGTGTCCAGCCAAACAATCACTATTTTCTGACGTGATGCACTCGGCTAGCATGAGAGAATCTCCAACGTCTGCCATATTTTAGGGCAGCAAAAAGCTATCAAAGTAAATTTTAGGATAAAAAAGTGTACTGTTTGGACACGTAAAACTGCCGTTTCCAACAACTGCCCCATTTTATGGCAACCCCGGTCCAACCACATTACACTTTCCAACTGCCCTATTTGGGGTGTGCACACCCTAATTGTATCTTCTAAATTATCTCTTCAGAAATCTCTGTGAACTATTTTTAAATAAACGGTTTTGTTAGAACTCATCTAGATAGGATATAATTTGATCTAATACAATTTTTACAACCATTGTATGGCATGGAGGTTATTCTAGTACTATCCAAAGAAAATTTGATCCGTCCGTATAGAAAATAGACCTTACTGTATACTGCTATTTGTTTCTTAGTTATTTCTTACCCACTGGGCCGTGCATGTAAGATCAGTGTGTATTTCCATACACTGAGTGACGAAATTTTACTCCTTGTACTTTTTGATAGACTTTTTTTATGTACCTCTCTGCGGCTTTATTGTATTTTGATTTATTTTTATGCGTTCCGGGCGTAATGCTTAACATTACTAAGGTTACTTTTCAGCGATAATTTTATGGGTCATCTATATCGCCTAACTTTTTTTTTTTGGTTTTAGTCTATTTTTCCTGATTCCAGATATGTGTCCAGCCAAGCAATCACTATTTTCTGACGTGGTGCACTTGGTCAGCATGAGAGAATCTCCAACGTCTGCCCTATTTTAGGGCAGCAAAAAGCGACCAAAGTAAATTTTAGGGTAAAAAAAGTGTATTGTTTGGGCGCGTAAAACTGCTGTTTCCAACAACTGCCCTATTTTATGGCAGCATCGGTCCAACCACATTACACTTTCCAACTGTCCTATTTGGGAGAGTGCACCCCCTGATTGTATCTTACAAATTATCTCCTCATAAATCTCTGAGAACTTTGTTTAAATAAAGGAAAACTCTTGGAGTCAGCCGGTGGATTGCACGTCAGCATCCGCCGTCTCGTACCTGTGACGCGTGTCGCTGCTTGTTGCTCGGTTTACGTCAGTGTGTTTCTGTAGTAATATCTCTGTTGCAAAAAGTGCCGTAACAATACGTCTATTGCAAAAAATAAAAATTGCAACGAGATCTCAGTTAAACTTTTTTTGCAACAAGACCTATGTTGTAGAAAAGAATTGCAACAAGACCTCTGTTGCAGAATTTTTTGCAACTTAATCTATGTTGCAAACTTTTCTACAACATTAACCGTGTTGCCGATTTTTTTTTGCAACACAGTCTGTGTTGCAATACTAGCAAGTGCCGCTCGGCCTTTTAATTCGTCAAATCCGACGGCTCGCGAGGCGACAGATCTTTTAAAAAGATCCGCCGGCCGACGCATAGGAGTGCCCTTAAAGAAAATCATAGATTAGCTAAAAAAAGAGTGAATATATGGGCCTTCCCTCAAGCATGCCACATCGTCACTTTTTTACGGTGCTAGAGTGACGGGGTAATACCCCATGGTATGACCCAGCCTGGCGACTCACAGGAGACCCGGCCGAAGATATGATATTCTTATTAAAGACCCGGCAAGCGGGCCCAAGACCCGGCGGGTGAGCCGGCACCAGGCGGCTCACAAGAGAAGGCCCACAGGAGAAGGCCCACAAGAGAGAAGGATTCCCTTAAAGGAAATAAGACCCGGAGTAGGATTCATAAAGAGACTAGTCCTAATCCTACTCCTAGTAGTACTCTATTTGTAAACCTACCCTCTCCACTTATATAAGGAGGGGTAGAGCACCCCTAGAGGGACAAGTTCTCAAGAGACACAAGTCCACAAGTTTAGACAACACAAGAGATTAGAGATAGACAGATTAGAGGCTCTCGTGATTAGAGGTAGCGATTAGCACCCTTGTAACCAAGAGATCTTCATCATCATCAATACCAGACAAGCAGGACGTAGGCTTTTACCTCCATCGGAGGGGCTGAACCTGGGTAAACCTCCGTGTCTTCTCGATTCCGATCAACCCCTTCAAGCTGCCACGTAGTTGCGTCTCGCCCGAACCTAAGTCCGTTGACACGGACATCTGCCGTGACAAATCCACGACAGTTGGCGCCCACCGTGGGGGCTTCGCATGATGGTTTTGTTCTTGAAGGGACTCACTCCATGGATAGAAAAGCTCATGATTGTTTGGATGAAGAAGATCCAACTCAGAAGGACTTGCATGGTCGACGAGCAATCAAAACTGCATTAGATGAGATGAATAAGGGTTTCACGTTTGGTGCTACGGTGCAACTCGCCGACCATGGACCAATAGCCATACTGCGATTTGCTCGATCGTTTTTCAAGTTGCCAGGATCAACAACTGTACTGCAAGTATACGTTTCAAGGAGACCTCATGTATTGTATCCGTGGACTGGATTGCAAAAAAGAGAGGAAGAAGAAGCAGGTCCGTGTACAGAGACCTCTCTACCAACGTGAAGATCAAGTAAAAAAAAAGGAAAAGGGGCCATGACCCCGACCCGGAGATAGCGACACACCCGGACTCGGCGTCCGCCTTTCACACCGCCAGATCGCCACCACCGTTACCATTCCCGCACAGCTGCTGCACGGCGAGCACGTCGACTATGCTCCAATCGAGCCGCCCTTGTTGCCTTGCCTCTCTTTGGGCATCCACGCTGACCGACGCGCGCCTTGTTTCCGCTGGCGCAGGCCTGCGCACACCTCTCCTGTTGCGTCTACAGCACCCGCCAACCCATGCCACGCCCGCTTGGCCTCGCCGCAAGCCGGGTCTCCGCTGCGTTTGCTGTGTCACGGCGATTCCTCCTCCGCTGCGTCTACAACTCGCCGGCTGCAACCACCGGCCACTGCCGCCTCAACTCCACTGCGGTCTTGCTCCACCTCTTCCTTGCACGCGGCTAGCTCCTCCAGCACGCCTCGCTCCTCCAGCGCGCCTCGCCTCGCCTGATTCACCGCAACTTGAGGTGCCGCGCGCCTCCGCCGCCACAAGCCAGCTCCTTTTACTCGCCTCCGCCATCAGTGTGGGCCCTGTCCCATCTTAGCGCGTTGAGCCTCCACGCGCCATTGTGCCGGGCGGCTCCGCCTCCACCCGCCGCTGACGGCTCTGTTCCCACCACTTTCCGCCGACGTGGTCGCGCACGTGAGCTCATTGCCGTAGTACACCCGGATAGCACAAGCCGGCTTGCATTAGCCGCCGGTTCTCGTTGCGCTGTGCTAGCCGGCTTGCATTAGCCGCCGGTTCTTGCTGCGTTGTGCTAGCCGCGGCCGCGCCATAGCCCGCCTCCATTTTACTCCGCCACCCCGGGCCGTCGCTGTAGAGCCACCCAGGCTGAGCCGCCGCCGTTGCCGCACCTCGAGCCGCCTTGTCTCGAGCCGGCTCCACCCGCACATAAGCCACCGCCGCCCCGGGATCTGCGCATCAGGCACCACCTGTATCACCGCCGGCCCATATCCGCGCCTTCGCCGCCGTGACCGCGAGCCGCCCCTCCACTATGGCCCGCTCACCCTGGCCGCCTCTCCCTGCCGAGATCTGCCACCGAGGCTCTCGCCGCCTTGCGCCGGTACCGCCGTTGTCGTAGCCTCACCCTGGCCCCGCGTCGGTTGTCTCCCCCCTCCCTTGCATTGGTGGTCAGGGGAGGGAGTAGTGGGAGTGAGTAAAAAAAATCACCCGGAAGGGTCCGTTTCGAGCCACTCTGCTCTGACCCTGGTGCGATTGCGTTTCAAGTCGCCCCGCTAGACTTCTTTTGACGAAAATGCCATCACAACCGAAACGCCCCGGTCCAGCGCCGTCTCTGAGCCGTCATGGCCGAGTTGCCACCTCCATTGCTGTTTCGAGAGTGGTTCAACCGCTGTTGAAATTACGAGATGACTCATCTCATCGTCGAGATGAAAGAGGTGTTATCCACCCAGTTTATTTTATCTATACCTTTTTGATTCTGTCGAAGAACAATTACTTCGTCTTTGTAATTTTTTTTTGACATAGGGGCACTATACCGCGGTGATGGAGGCGTGCCAAAGGTGGTGGTGCGTGTCACGTTATTCAGGGGACTCCCTCGCCATTGCACCGTTTTACAATGCCACGACCGTCTCTTGCCACTGCGCCGGCTTACAATGCCGCGACCGTCTCTCGTGACCGCACCGGCTTACAACGCCGAGGCCGACTCTCGCCACCCGCGCCGGCTTACAAATGCCATGGCCGTCTCTCATCATCCGCGCTGGCTTTTAATGCCGTGGCATATTTCACAAACAGGGTCGGCTTACAATGCCACGATTGGTTTCTACGTCTACATCAACATATCGGCGCGGTGCTCATTGATACGAGCCGCCCGACGGACAGGCGCACAAGTCGCCACCACTACAGTTTGGTTCACTTCAATAACCAGCCGGAACGAACCCTCGACCGGATTATTGAAACAAATCATGCGGGGTCATCTATAAGCCGCCACGGCCAACCTCAACTTTCAATGGAGATTCTCAAGCCGCCTCTTCGAGTCAACTTAAGACTCGGGGGCTACGGACATGGCGAGACACATTTGGTCGTTTTCAACAAAACCCCCGGGTCTTTGCAAGAGAAAAACCCAATCGTGGGGGCTACTACATTATTGGTGGATGATTAAAAGATTGCCCGAGAGGATGGACCGCCGTGATGCACCATTCAAACATGGGTGCCCGGATCAATGGGTCATCATAAAGACATTTGGAGCTTCTGTCGTTTCTTCATACAAGATGGCGGCTTACAAGATTGATGCTGCTCCGCTATGTGACCCGCCTGCCTTACCGGTTAATCTCGCCTAGAGACCCTGAGCCAGTTCAAAGAAATTGACGGCCAATCTCGCTTAGAGACCCTGAACCGGCTAAGATTGAGGTGACCTGCTGAACTCTTACCAGTCAATCTCGCTTAGAGACCCTGAGCCGGTTCAAGAAATTGACGGCCAATCTCGCTTAGAGACCCTAAGCCGGTTCAAGAAATTGATGGCCAATCTCGCTTAGAGACCCTGAGCCGATTCAAGAAATTGACGGCCAATCTCGCTTAGAGACCCTGAGCTGGTTAAGGAAATTGACGGCCAATCTCGCTTAGAGACCCTGAGCCGGTTCAAGAAATTGACGGCCAATCTCGCCTAGAGACCCTGAACTGGTATGAATTCAAGCATCGACTCATAGTTTGGTTACATTAAGCGCTGTTGTTGATGGAGGCTTCTTACCTTTGGTATAGCTTACAGTACCCTAAGACAACAGCGTGTACACCAAATTCCAGTTGCTTATCAACTGCGGCCATCGAAGGGGGCTTCTTACCGACGGGTATCGCTTATCTCACCCTAATGGCCGGCTTTATGCCACTTACGGTTACTTATTAACCGCGGTTGTTGAAGCGGGCTTCTTACTGACGGGTTCGCTTATCTCACCCTAACAACCGGCGTTTACGCCAAAACTCAGTTGCTTATCAACTATAGCTGTTCAAAGAGGCTTCTTGCCTTCGGGTATAGCTTACATCTCCTTTCAAAATAGCCGGCTTTATGCCGTCTCAGGCTAATCATTAGCCGCGGTTGTCGATGGAGGTTTCTTGCCTCAAGGTATAGCTTACATCGCCCATCGACAACCGGTGTTCGCATACAAAGGTGCAAAATTTGCTGTTAAAAGGAGGCTTCTTACCTTCGGGTATAGCTTACATAACCCTTCATACAGCCGGCTTTATGCCATTCCGGTTGACATGTCAGCAGTGGATTATTCAAGGGAGCTTCCCACCTCCAGATAACACGCCGGCTTATCAAGCCAGATCAGAGCAAGATTATGAGAAAGGGGCAATGTTATGAAAGGTATGAACATCTCCGGGTTGAGCTTCTTCAAGCCGCCCTCACAACAATGCAGAATATATTTTGTCCTTTTTGCAGGTATTATCTCTTAAAGATGAGATGCCATTAAGTGTTTGGCAAGAGCAAATGGATCTTTTAATAGCCAACATGGCTGGATCTTCATGGTTTATCATAACCAGTAATAAATGATTGAGATTTTTTCAAACCAGCTCGGAGAAATTATTATCTTTCAAGAGCCGCCCTATCAGATATAAAGTTGTGTCATCTAATTGGCCGGTTCTTGGATTTCTTTAATTGTGCTTTGTAGTAATCTACAACACTCATGGATTTCTCAAAACTTATATTTGTCGGGTTGCACCGCAACCACGAGCAGGAATTTAATGTCAAAGACAAAGGAATTATTCCAGGATATTTATTCCCGGTTATATTACGACCACGGTCAAAGATTCATTCAACAAATTATGGTGAGACGTATTATTTTCACATAGTCCCGAGTCGCCGCAGGTAGACGACCCGGCACTTGGGGGCTACATTATTCAAGTCCAAGTTTATATGAATTATGCAAGTCCCATGTCGCTGCAAGCATGCACCACGTCACTTGGGGGCTAATGCAAGCCGGTTTTCAAATCATTACATTGTTAGCAAGACCCTATTATCTCAAGGAGATGAGCCGGCCTTTATATATTTTTATAAGTCCCAGCCCAGTAAATTCTTACTGACCCGGCACTTGGGGACTACACCACTCAGATCAAACTTTCTAAAAAATCCCAAGTCGCCGCAGGCGTGCGACCCGGCACTTGGGGGCTACAGTATTCAGCCGTTTAAACAGATTATGAGGTTCAAATTGAAGACCCGGCACATCACATTCTGATGAGCCGCCCCTTGGGGGTTACACCCGCTCAAGCTTTCTGATGAGCCGTCCCTTGAGGGCTACACCCGCCGAAGCGTTTTAAGATATAAAGCAATTATAAGTCCCAGGTTGCTGCAGGCAGGACAACCCGACACTTGGGGGCTACACAGTACAAAATGTTATTTGCAAAGCACCAAGTTATCATGGATAATCTCGGAGCTTGGGGGCTACAGGTAATATGGACATATCAAAAACTTTGAGGGGAATTTTCAAGATGTTAAAAATTGAGTTTAGTTGTTTGACCCGGAGTCACCAATAATAATGAGCCGGCATCATCAATGATTATGACCCGACGGAGATAACCCGCCAAGAGTATTGGAAGCCGACTCAATGGCATATGGGTTTTCTATTCTCAATATTTTTCAAAAGGATATTGACAAGCAAGATGATTACCAAGATGACTCATCCATATATAGAAAAGACCCGAATTTCTGAGGAGCCATTTTTTAACCGGCCAAAGGAGCAAGCCGGACACTTAACATATTTGTTACTCTTGTTTCAGAAGCTTACCATGAATAAATTCAAGCTAACCTGGGGGCTAATGATGGGGATATACCCCATGGTATGACCCGGTCTGGCGACTCACAGGAGACCCGACCAAAGAAATGATATTCTTATTAAAGACCCGGCAACCGGGCCCAAGACCCGGCGGGTGAGCCGGCACCAGGCGGCTCACAAGAGAAGGCCCATAGGAGAAGGCCCACGAGAGAGAAGGATTCCCTTAAAGGAAATAAGACCCGAAGTAGGATTCATAAAGAGACTAGTCCTAATCCTACTCCTAGTGGGATTCTATTTGTAAACCTACCCTCTCCACTTATATAAGGAGGGGTAGAGCACCCCTAGAGGGACAAGTTCTCAAGAGACACAAGTCCACAAGTTTAGACAACACAAGAGATTAGAGATAGACAGATTAGAGGCTCTCGTGATTAGAGGTAGCGATTAGCACTCTTGTAACCGAGAGATCTTCATCATCATCAATACCAGACAAGCAGGACGTAGGCTTTTACCTCCATCGGAGGCGCTGAACCTGGGTAAACCTCCGTGTCTTCTCGATTCCGATCAACCCCTTCAAGCCTCCATGTAGTTGCGTCTCGCCCCGCACCTAAGTGCGTTGACCCTGACATCTGCCGTGACAAATCCACCACATAGAGCGAGGGACAGAAAAGAAATAATCGAGCTGGGTATACCGTGGATCGAGATGGATTGGGCATGACCTAGCCTCCTCTCCCCTCAAAATTTTCTCTTCCTCCTTGCCGCCGCCCCCTCGCCTCCCAACACCGCGACGACGCTGGACTGTTGCACTACAACCCAACTGCCAAGGAACAACCTCCACGCTCGTCTTTTCCTCCTCTTCATCGTCGTCCACACCGCCACATCTCTCCCTGTCAGAACCTGAACCGAGACAGTACTGAGACAGGAAGTATACACTTTCAGTCAACCAACGACCCAGATGGCAAGATGGCATTTCAAGGCTTTCAACGGCTCAGATGGATCCTCGCCATTTTAGGTAAGTCAGCTAGACTAGGCATAAAGGAGAGGTACTGGTGTCGTGAGAGGGCATTCCATTACTTTTCCCCAAATTAGTCTAGTAGCATAGAACCCTAGATATTTTCTTGTGTAAGACAAAGCTGCTGGCTCACAAAAGACTACCAGATGTCTCAGATTTCCTCATAATTTCCGTTGTTTCTTCGAGATAATCCATAGATCTAGTAAATCCTGTAATTCATCACAAAGGTATCAGAGCTATAGTTGATTCTCGGCGATTGAGGTGAATCAAACAGAGGAGAGCAGGTGGTTCGGATCTCTCGTAAAATCCCTTCGATCCCTCCATGTTCGCTGCGGCGGAGTGTTCTGGTGGAGGCGCTAAGGAGGCGGCAAACATCCGGGCGCAGATCATCGAGTGTGAGACGATTCCTAGGAGACACCCTCCTAGCGGTAAAATTCCGAATTCTGAAGAGATCCGTGCTTTAGAAATAAGTGAGTTACTTTCAGTTGACAGTAAATAGCCTACAGTAGATCCATCACAACAGCAGAAATGGTAGACCAGAGCAAGGGTACACATCATGATGGATCGGGTTGAGAAAGAAGTAGATCTTCAAGACGAGTTAGCCGATCCAAAGGAATTGAACCAAGAAGTGAGTCAACTGCGAGCATAAATGGTAACTATGCCTTGGGTGAAAACTAAGCTAGCAGAAATGAATGTTGAAAGTCAGCAAACATTGCGGCTCATCTTGTAGAATATGACAATCAATAACTAGAAGACAGAAGTGGTTACTCCCATTCTCACATCGCAAATTTCGATGAGTAAATCAGGGTTTTAGTATGCACAAGTTTCAGCTCCAGTGATCAACATCTCAGAGAGAACAACAACATGTCCATCTCAGATGAATATGAACTTGGAAAATGAATTTGTAGCTCACAAGTCAATTCCAGTTCCTAACATACAAGGTCAAACAACAGCATTGCCAAGTGGAAGTCTATTTACAGAAAGTACCAAGGTGAATGCAGAGAAACATAAGGGAGTTTAGGAACAACAACAATTTAGGTTGACTGCTGGCAATACTACTATGGCAGTCCAAGCTCATACATTGGGATTTTCAGGAAACATTGGATACTTTGCTCCAATCACTGCTCCCTTGTATACACCTTCTTCTACATATAACCCCATCATAGGCCAGTACATTAATATGTGCACTAATGGTCCTTCTCAACCCCTTGTGTATCAGACTGCAGGACATTTATATGATGTGCAAAGAAATCAGTTTGCAACACAATTGGGAGGTCCTTCTTGTTTTGCTGAAGCGGTCCTAAAAGTCCCGAGGCTTGAAATTCCATTATTTAATGGAGAAGATCCCATTGGTTGGTTGATTGCATGTGAAAAGTTCCTTGGTATATCCGGAACCCCTTATCATCAATGGGTAAATCTAGCTATGTGACACTTACAAGGCAGGGCATCTAATTGGCTGAAAAACATCTGTGTTCCATGGCAAATGATAACTTGGCAACAGTTATGTCAAATGATAGCTGACAGGTTTTATGAAGCAAGTGTACACGAAGTTGTAGAATTACTGAAAACATACAATGCAACAACACACTACTGTGATTCACTAAATCGACAGTTTTGAACATTGTGTGGTACTGGTTGAAAGGGATCATCCCTGTTTATATGAGAATTTTGTGTTAAGTTGTTTTATTGGAAGACTGAAGGCTGATATTAAACATGAAGTTTGTAGACAGAAACTAACTGGGATTATAGAAGCATATTGGTATGCAAAGGTTTATGAGAAAGCTGATGCAGCTAGAAAAGCAACTGTTCAAACAGGGTATAGACCTAGAACTTACCCAAGCCAATACAAAGACAACAACTCTCAGTTACAAGTGGAGATTGCTCCTCAAGACAAGTACACTATATAATTTCCAAACGATGCGGGCTTGTTAGTACTATAGAGAACCTTGGACAAGACAACATAAGTGTAAAATTGGCAAGACATTGCACATTTTGCAGGAAGTGGATGAAGATGAGGATACCGATAGTACAGAAGAGAACAATGCTCCTGAACAAATGTATCACATAGCTCCTAACACTCCAGATAAAGAGAAAATACCCGAGATAAATGTAGCAAAACATTCACGAGCAATGCACATATCAGTTAATGCTACGGAGGGCACACGAGGGCCAAACACATTTTCCTTGATTGTGGAAATTGCAGGAAAGCAAGAAACAACCCTGTTTGGCAGTGCCTCTTCAGATACTTTTATGAGCATAGAATTTGCAGTGAAAACAAATTGCTTTCAACAGCCTATACAACCCAGAAAGGTCACTGTTGCAGGAGGAGGCAAGTTGCTGTCACTAGCTCAAGTGCCAGAGATGGATTTTAAAGTCCAACGCCACACCTTCTCTAGCAATTTCTAATTACTAGATCTAGTTTCCTATGATATAATTTTGGGTGCTTATTAGACATACAAATACAGTCCAATGTGCTTAGATCTAGTAGAAAGATTGTTGGTGTTAACAAAGCATGGACAGCTTGCGTGTAACACTATTTGACCATACCTCTAGTTGTTACAGAATGCATGGACAAATGCATCATATCAGATGCCAGAATGGAAAAGTTGTTACAGAAAGGAGTGACAGGATATATATTACACATAAATGAAGTGGAAACAGAAAATAGCAAGGCTACTCCTCCTCTAGTTGCATTTCAACCACTTCTACAGTAATATGCTGATGTATATAAAGAGTCTCAACAACTTCCCCCAAAGAGAGATTGGGATCACAAGATTATCTTACAGGAAGCTACAAAACCCCCAAATTTGAGACCATACAGAGTACCCCATTATCAGAAAACAACTATGGAGGAGATCATCAAATAGCTCATCAAAAAGGGGAAATACTGGAGAGTTTCAGTCCTTTCTCTTCTCCAGCTATTATTGTTAGGAAAAAAGATGGAGGTTGGAGATTGTGTTTGGATTACAAAGAATTGAATGCAGTCACTATAAAGAACAAATTACCTATACCTATAATTGAAGATTTGTTGGATGAGCTACATGGTGCCAAAATCTTTTTGAAACTGGATCTCAGATCGGGCTATCATCAAATCAGAATGGCCACTGAAGATATCCCTGAAACAACTTTCAAAACTCTCATGGGCCATTATGAATATATAGTAGTTCCTTTTGGATTGTCTGGTGGTCTAGGAACTTTTCAGAATCTCATGAATAAATTAGCTGTAGAAATTAATGGTCTAGATAAGGTAGTTTTTTTGTTGGTTTTCTTTGATGGTATCTTAGTGTTCAGCAAATCCATGGAAGATCACACTCAACACCTGGTGAAAACATTAACAACTTTGAGAAACAATGAACTCTTTGTGAAAATTTCTAAATGTACATTTGCTACAAATCAAGGTGCTTATCTGGATCACATCATTTCTTCAGAGGGAATATCCACTGATCCTGGTAAATTACAAGCAGTAATGGACTGGCTAGATCCTGATAATGTGACCAAGCTGAGAGGATTCTTAGGTTTAACTGGATATTACACGAGGTTTGTGAAGCATTATGGTGGAATATGTAGACCTCTACATGATATGCTGAAGAAAGATGCTTTTCAGCGGGGCCATCCACAAACTCAAGAATTTCATATGCTGAAGAAGACAATGACCAGCTATCATTTATTAGCCCTCCCAAAATTTTCCCTTCCCTTCACAATTGAAGTTGATGCATGTGCAAAAGGAATTAGAGCAGTTCTCATGCAACAAGGCAGACCACTGGTTTTTCTCAGCAAAAGTTTAGGTCTCAAGTTTGTTGCCCAATCCATATATGAAAAAGAAGCAATGTCAATTTTAGAAGCACTTAAGAAGTGGAGACATTACATATGAGGAAATTCTCTAATCATCAAGACAGATCAACACTCATTAAAATACATGACAACTCAAAGACTTACAGAGGGTATTCAACATAAGTTGTTACTGAAGGTGTTGGAATATGATTATACCATAGAGTATAAGAAGGGCAAGGAAAATGTGGTAGCTGATGCACTGACACTTAAGGAGAACTTACAGACCATGCATTGCAATTTGGTTACTGTAGTAGTACCGCAGTGGACTGAAAATGTGAAGAATAGTTACTAAGGAGACTCAGACAGTGATGGGATCCTTAAAAAAGTGCCTGCTAATACTGACAAGGATCCAAAATTCTCTACTTATAATGGACTTATCAAGTATGAAAATAGGATTTATGTGGGAGCACAGACTGTTTTGACACGGTAGTTGTTACAAACATTTCATTCGTCTGCACTAGGAGGTCACTCTGGTATAAGAGCAACTTATCACAGAATAAAAAAAGTGTTTTACTGGCCCAGTATGAAAAAGGACATAGAAACTTTTGTCAGGAATGTCAAGTGTGCCAACTAAATAAGGTAGAGCACATTTATACTCCAGGATTGCTGCAACCACTTCCTGTTCCTGACATGGCATGGGATCATATCACTATGGATTTTATCATTGCTCTACCAACTTCTCAAGGAAAACAATACATTCTAGTAGTGGTGGATAGTTTCACGAAATATGCTCATTTCATACCATTGACTCATCCATATACAATACAAATAGTGTTTGAAGCACTAATGCACAATGTCATTAAACTCCATGGTCTGCATGTTTGCATTATTTCGGACAGAGACAACATTTTCACTAGTGATCTATACCAAGAATTTTTCAAAGCATTTGGAGTCAAACTCAGATTCAAGGGACAAACGGAGCGAGTAAACCAATGTCTAGAAGCTTAGTTAAGAGGCATGGTTTTTCGGGAACCTAACAAATGGATGAAGTGGTTAGCTTTAACAGAGCTCTGGTATAATACATCATATCATTCTTCTCTCAAGTGCACTCCATTTCAAGCACTCTATGGATTCAAACCACCTCAGATTGGCAAAATTCCCCGGGACCAACCACTTTCTCCTGAAGCAAGTTTAACAATATCTGAAAGAGAAAACATGCTGCAGCAGTTGAAAACCAACTTGGAACATGCACAAAGTAGGGTCTAGGATTTCGCAGACAGGAAAAGAACAAAGAGAGAATTTACATTAGGGGATATGGTATATCTGAAAATATAGCCTTACAGACATAATTATTTTGGCCTAAGTGGATCATTGAAACTGCGATCAAAGTTCTACGAACCTTACAAAGTGATCGACAAAATAGGATAAGTTTTATACAAATTACAACTTCTGGAAGGTGCTAACATACATCCGGTCTTTCACATCAGCTAGCTAAAGAAGCACATAGGACACCAAGTTTTTCCTCTCCCACATGTACCACTAGTTACTCCACACGGATATGTCAAGACTATTCCAGTAGAAGTGCCCAACAAGAGAGTGATACAACACAATAATACTCCAGTGGGACAATGTTTGGTTCAATGGGAAAGCTTAGCACTTGATGATGCAACTTGGGAGGACGCAGCCTTCTTGAACAAAAACATTTCCAGGGCACAAGCTTTTTCGCCTTGAGGACAAGGCGCTAGTCATGGCGGCAACATTGTGAGGAACTAAACCAAGACAGTATTGAAACAGAAACTATCCACATTCAGTCAACCAACGATCCATATGGCAAGATGGCATTTCAAGGCTTTCAACGGCTCAGATGGATCCTCGCTATTTCACTTAAGTCAGCTGGACTAGGTATAAAGCAGAGGCAGTGGGGTCGTGAGAGGGCATTCCATTACTTTTCCCCAAATTATTCTAGTAGCTTAGAACCCTATATTTTTTCTTTTGTAAGATAGAGCCGCCGGCTCATGAAAGACTACCAGATGTATCAAATTTCCCCATAATTTCTGATGTTTCTTCGAGATAATCCGTAGATCGAATGAATCATGTAATTCTGGGTCTCACACTCCCACTCACCCATGTCGTCCTCGCTGCATAAGAGGACTAGCCTAGTAGCACTATTGGTCAAATTGCATTTGGAGGTAGGGAGGGTGAGCAGCCACGCCCGGAGGAAGTCATCCCCTACCTAATCCTTAGGGTGTAGTTTCGGGATCGAGCTCCTTCGCTGCAATCGATTCTTTTCGTCAACCGCGCCCCATGCTAGCAGGTGGGTGGAGCCTTGCCGGCGTTGACGGGAGGAGGCGAGCAACTATTGCAGCAGGTGGCAATGCTGACGAACGCATCAGATGTGAGCCGCTTCAGCAGGAATCAATGATGGCATAAGGACAACCGCTTCTTCTGTTGCGGCGCTGCACGACAACAACCCGACAGGTACCTCCTATTTGCATGAAGAACTGAGTCACCATTGTGCTAGCAAACTACAAATCCGTATTTAATTGGATCGGTTCGATGGCTATCACTAATCGTTGGCGTCAGCATTGACATCAGTTGGATCAGTTCTTGCGTGCAATGCAGAATAAGATTTTGCCTTCCGGCTTGGGAAGCATCTATTTCTAGGACCGGTGTCGTGTTACCAAACATGAACTTGAGTTGTTTTCAATTAATCACAGACCTGAGAGGTTTTAGACTTTCAGTTAACTGAAGTGAAGTTAAATTGATTGACTATTTGTAGAGGTACTCGCTTTGATTAGGGTAAATCGTAACAACAGTTTAGCAATTGTCCTATTTTTTACACACATAATGCACTTCTAAAATAAGTGTAACTATATTCCGGTAATCTACATTGTTTCCATTCCTTTATTTTTTAACCATTGTCTTGTGGAAGCAACTTGACATTATTATGTCGTGCATCTTTATGGATTTTGTTAGGATGCCTTCGAACATTTTTTCTTATTGCTCATTGTCTTTTTATGGCTGTGTTCTGTCTGTTAGGGCTGAACTGATGAAGAAAGCAAATGGGACATGCAGTTTTCTCACTTGAGGTCAATTAGTCCCCTTGTCTTACTTAGGACGATGGTGATGAGGACGCTGAGGAGAGTGAAGACATGACCATCAAACCTAACGATATGTTGACTATTTGTGCATATAACGAGGATTCTTTTAATTCTCTTCAGGCAGTCAAGTTAGTATCTCTTGCTCCACATTTTCCATTTAGGAGAAGGCATGATCTAGCTAGCAGGCAGAAAGACCAACACCACGAGAGACACAAGTAGATGTGGGGTGTTGTCGAAGGATCACAATACCAAGACTCTGCAAGCAACCTAATGCACCGCACCGGCTTGCTTATTGAGCCCCACGACAAAACAGAGGATCAAGCATAACCAACGAGGGCCAAACTAAACATGAACCTTTATTGGGAGATCCTCCACAGGCAGTCAAAACGATTAGAGGGTTGGGGAGGCATAATTGCTTCGTTATTGAGCAAAGGTGAACCAAGACCACACCAAGAGCCCGAAGATCGTTGCAGCACAATGGCAACCATGGAAGCGTTTGAGAAAGCACGGAGGTCACCCAAAGGGAAGCCGAAGAGAAATACATGAAGATTAACACAACCAGCACAACCATCACAAAGGGGCCTCAACTTCCATCTTCATCTGACCAAGCAAGGAGAGCCTTGAACATTGGTCGTCTGGTCGCCACCCAACAACACCCACAAGGAGAGAGGTGTCGTACGAGAACAAAGTGGTCCGAAGAGGAGCATACCTCGCTAACCCGGCTTCGGAAGGAAGAATGGGAACCATACCAAGGGATGGTCGAGCTCACGAGGGGGAAACAAATGGCCGAGCCCCCAATGAATACCGTTGAACACCCACCATCGACTCCAAGGTAGTCACACCACATCCACCGCTACCACTATTGGTCCCTTCGGCTAGTCCATGCTCAAAAAATGATGCCCACAAGAGGGGAACGACACAATGCATCGCCATCATCTGATCTGAGAGAGAACATGTAACGCCCATGATGCGATCCTATCCTTATTTTGGCCCGAGGGCCTCGACAGGTATAGAAGAGCATCTCGTCATTTCGCAAGGATGGATATCATTAAAAGTACATGTAAAGAAGAGATGAGTATATGGAATTGGTTACACTCGCCACAAGCTACATCAAGATCACATCAATACAACATCATATTCAAACATCATACATAAGAGCAGGGTCCAACTACGGATGAAATCAAATGATAAAATGACATCCCTCCTTGCTATCCCAGGCTGTCGGCCTAGAACCCA
This sequence comes from Hordeum marinum, assembly GCA_022496015.1. Classification (NCBI taxonomy): domain Eukaryota; kingdom Viridiplantae; phylum Streptophyta; class Magnoliopsida; order Poales; family Poaceae; genus Hordeum; species Hordeum marinum. The sequence goes on along the minus strand of CM039675.1, from coordinate 466,125,880 downwards.
TCCTATGATCGGTGAAGAAGAAGAAGAAGAGGAACTCCAAATCAAACAAACATCACGCTCACGACAAAACATCGCATTACCTGTACCTGCAACTATTGTTGTAGTAATATGTGAGCCACATGGACTTGGCAATCTCATTTCCAAGGGTATCAAGACTAGCAAAGCTTAATGGGTGAGGTATGGTTAAGTGGTGAGGTTGCGGCAAGCACTAAGAATTTATTTGAGTGGCTAACTTACGAGTACATGAATAAGGGGGGATGATTGGCGTATAACAGACATGAGCTACTAATGATCACTAAGTGATCCTGAACACTTACTTACGATCAATCATAACCCTACAGTGTTCTCTCTCAGATAAGAAATTCACGAGAATAGACAATCACGGTTACGCACATGCTTGGTGTATTTTTTTGAGTTTACTTCAAATTTTCTATAACCGGGTGTTAAACAAATTTTGAAGTTGCCACATAACCGCGTGCATGGTTCTCGAAAAGATTTAACCCTGCAGGGGTGGTCCAACTCATTCATCACAAACTAACCACAAGCTGCGTTGGAATTCCTCAACCGCGGGATAACCCGTAGTATTTGTGGAATCCCGATGGAAAATCTCAACCTCAAGATAGCCCGAAGTGTCCTCGAAATCTTGCGCACAAGACGTTCGAGATAGGTAAAACAAATCCAGCAAGGCCGCCCGACGTGTCGACCAATATCTCGTTCTCAGGATACGACCGGATTGTCTAAACTTCTGATAGGCCAATCACAGATTTGCCCCTGGCGGCCACCGGTGGTTGATAGGTTGGACCAACACTCATGAGGAGTAATGGCCCGGATTGTTGATTAAAGATCCACAGGTGCCGGCGAGTCCCTGTGCAATTTATTAGTATTAGGAAAATGTTAAAACCAATGTTGGGCCTTGCCAGACGAGTTTAAACTAATATCAAGGTGGTCCCCATAACAACCTCGAGCATGTTAGGACTGCTCAATATGGAACATAACACCGGTACACAAGTAACTAGGGCACCAAAACTGGAACAAAACACCAAGCAAAAGGCCAAGCCTTCCACCTTTTACCAAGTATATATGTGCATTAAATTAAATAGTAATAATATTGTGATATAACAAAAATATCCATGTTTTCACATGGAAGCAACTACACCTGCAACTAACAACGCTGTAAGAAGGCAGTGTTGGAAATATGCCCTAGAGGCAATTATAAATAGTTATTATTATATTTCCTTGTTCATGATAATCGTTTATTATCCATGCTATAATTGTATTGATTGGAAACACATTGCATGTGTGGATACATAGACAACATTGTGTCCCTAGTATGCCTCTAGTAGACAAGCTTGTTGATCAAAGATGGTCAAGGTTTCCTATCCATAGGCATAAGATGTCATTTGACAACGGGATCACATCATTGGGAGAATGATGTGATGGACAAGACCCAAACTATAAACATAGCATATGATCCTGTCAGTTTATTGCTATAGTTTTTTTGCATGTCAAGTATCTGTTCCTATGACCATGAGATCATGCAACTCATTGACACCGAAGGAATACCTTGTGTGTATAAAACATCGCAATGTAACTGGGTGACTATAAAGATGCTCTATAGGTATCTCCGAGGGTTTCTGTTGAGTGGGCATGGATCAAGACTAGGATTTGTTACTCGGTGTGATGGATCAAGAGTGGGCAAGCAATGTGACTAAAGTGTTAGCCACGGAATCTTATATTAGGAACGAGTAAAGAGACTTGCCGATAACGAGATTGAACTAGTTATAGAGATACTGACAATCAAATCTCAGGAAAGTAACATACCGAAGAACAAAGGGAACAACATACGGGATTAACTGAATCCTTGAGATAGAGGTTCAACCGATAAAGATCTTCGTAGAATATGTAGGAACCAATATGGGAATCTAGGTCCCGCTGTTGGTTATTAACCGTAGAGGTGTCTCGGTCATGTCTACATAGTTCTCGAACCCATAGGGTCTGCACACTTAACGTTCAGTGACGTTTCAGTATGGTTCCGGACTTAAATATTGATATATAGGAAGTCCTGTTTTGGTCACCGGAAAACTTTCGGGTACTTCAGTAGTTTACCGAGAGTGCCGGGAGGGTACCGAGGGACCATCGGGAGCGGCCTCTCACCCCAAACGGCCTCATGGGCTGTCGGAGGAGTCAAACCAGCCCCCGGTGGGCTGTCTAGACCCCCCACTAAGGCCCATGTGGCTAGGGGTGGGAAAACCCAAGATGTGGAAAGGGTTTCCAAGTGTGGAGGAATCTTACGCCTAGTAGGACTAGAGTAGGACTCCTCCACCTCCCCACTTTGGCCGAAGCCTAGGGGCAACCCTAGGGCGCCGTCCTCCCTCCCCTTCATCCTATATACTAGAGGGGAGAGAGGGCAGCCGCACAAGAAAACCCTAAGCCACGGTGAAGCCCTCTCTCGTCGATAGATCATTTCCCCTAGTTTTCGGCAGTGCTTAGGCGAAGCCCTCCCGGAATAGTTCCACCACTGCCGCCGCCATGCCGTCGCACTATTAGAGAACTCATCTCTCTCTCTGCTCCCTCTTGTTGGATCAAGAAGGCAGAGATCGTCATCGAGTTGTACGTGTGCTAAACGCAGAGGTGCCGTTCGTTTGGCGCTAGATCGGGACGGATCGTGATTGGATCGTGGGACGCTCGGCGATTTGGATCACGAAGACATTCGACTACATCAACCACATTTCTTAACGCTTCTCACTTAGCAATCTACAAGGGTATGTAGATCCACTCTCCTTCTCGTAGATGCTCATCACCATGGATAGATTTTGCGTGTGCGTAGAATTTTTTTTGTTTCCCTTGCATTGTTCCCCAACAATGGTATCAGAGGTAGTCTATGTGTAGATGAGATCACGAGTAGAACACAAAGGAGTTTGTGGGCATTGAAGCTCAGATTACTTCCTCCTTTGGTCGTTTTTTGATTCAGCGGTGTTGTGGGATGAAGCGTCCCGGACCAACCATACTCATATGCTTACGAGAGACCTGTTCAATCGAATGACATGTGACTTTGTTGCATGAAGTTGGCTGGCAGGTGTCTGTCTCTCGTACTCAAGTAGAATCGGATTCGACAAAGGCGAGGGAGTCCTCGGATAGACGACCTATTGCTTATGGGATGAACTATATGGGCCGCAAGGTGAGCATCGGATGATCAGGGTCACCATCGCCATAATGGAGGCCTCGGGGAGCCGTGACGTATCCACCAAGTCGTCGACCATGGATAGGCATGTGTATCTCTTCGGCATCTAATCGACCATGTGTAAACCCTAGGTACCCTTGGGGTCTATATAAGCCGGAGGGTTTTAGGTTGTAGAGACAAAACAACTCATCTAGGGTTAGCTATTCGATCTCGAGGTAGATCAACTCCGTAACCCCCCATACCATCAATACAACCAAGCAGGATGTAGGGTATTACCTCCATAGGAGGGCCTGAACCTGGGTAAATTTGTGTCCCCTTCGTCTCCTGTTACCATCGGTTCTAGTCTCATTGTTCGGGACCCCTACCCAAGATCCGCCGGTTTTGACACCGACATATGTGATTTCATTGAGAGTTCCTCTGTGAGCGCTTAAGGAATCGATGGCTCACCTCGTCACGAGCAACGAGATCTACATCCGGGAGATTCTCACCCTCGATCAGAATCTCGCAGGTGGCGACATCTTGTCACATGCCAACCCGATCGGTTCCCCATGGCCAGATAGGGAGCTTTTCCCCCGACCATAGGATTAAATTCAGAACATTAGAGTTCATCACTGATTCGCAGGGATTACTTGTTCTGATGGAACCCTCGACCCTTGAGGAGAAGCCTACAAGTCCGGACGCCTTGACGCCGAAGACATCAGGCACCACGGCTAAACGGAACACAAATCCGCTTTGGCGCGGCTTCGGAACCATCATGCCGATCATTGAATCCACTCGCCTCAACGACACGCGCCCCACCATCGCCTCGTTCTTAAATGAGTTGTTTGATCGGATCGAGGCCATGCGGGTGTCGGATTACTAGGTTCTAGTCTATGACCGGCTCGGGATCAGGCCCGATGACATGGAGATTCATGTCCCTCCGGTCACCCACCTTGTTCCTACCATCGTGTGCCTAGCGGAGGATTTGTCCCGACAGCCGGAACTAAAAATAGTCTACACCCCCGTCTCTGATCACCGAGACTTCATCGGAGAATCGGAGGCCGAAAACCACCCTAGATCCGGATCATCATCGGTCCAGGATCTATCGCACGATTCAGAAACTTTAATTCCGAACACTCAATGTGACGTGGGATCAAAATTTTCCCCACCCACCACCCAAAACGATCATCCCGGTATCGCACCAAAGCCCGCATCCTTGGATTTTCGGGACATGAAGCACCTATAGGGGGCATCAGTCCATCACTTTTGGGAAAGACTCCTACTCGCTAGAAGCCAAGAAAAAGGTCTTAGTGACCAAGAGATAATGGCAATTTTCACTCGCAATTGCCATGATGAAGGGATTCTTAACTCCCTGGCCCGCAGACACATTCGTAATTTTTTGGAGTTATCTGACTTGGTGCAAAAATACTATGCCATGGAAAGTGCTTGGCAATCTGAGCGGTTGTTTTCGGAACCAACTTTCCCCAAGCGCCCTAGTGGAGATCGGAAAAAGAGGGTACCTCCAAAGTGGCCAGCGAGATATGAACCTACCGATTAAAGAAATACCTCTAGGGGTCGGCACTGTCCTTGACAAACTACTGGATAAACCTTGCCCTATACATTCCGTGTTGTTAAACACAAGCCCGACTCACAGCCTTAGAGCTTGCTGGGTCATCAGGCAAGTGGCAAAAAGTGGTGAGGCCATCCTCGAAACACCTCCGACGAATGGGCCTGATGGTCTATGGAACGTTCCCCTCAAGGAACAGGAGAAAAGGGGCCCTTAGAGAGCTCGAACAGGTCTACCATGTGGCAGCAACTAGTGCATGGGCAGACATACCGATTACCTTCAAAGATACTGAGTAGCCGGCCATTCTTTCCGGTCACTCGCCGTCCGCACTAGTCTCGAACCCCATCATCGATGGATACAGACTACATAAGGTGCTAATGGACGACGGTAGTGGTTTAAACCTAATATATGAAGGCACCTTGAAAAAAATGCAGTTCGATTGATCTCGCGTCAAACATAGCAATACAACTTACCGAGGAATCATTCCAGGGAAAGAGGCGTGCTGTTCCGGACGTATTGTCCTGGACGTAGTGTTCGGCACACCCGAAAACAACCAATCCGAAGAACTTCTCTTCCACATCGTTCCCTTCCCAAGTGGCTGTCACACCCTATTGGGACGTGACGCCTTCGCAAAGTTCCAGGCCATACCCCATTACGGGTACATGAAACTTAAAATGCCAGGGCCAAATGGAGTAATCATGGTCTCTAGTGATCCGAACATAGCCCTTCGGACCAAAAACAAAACGGCAGCCCTCTCCCTCGAGGCATTAGCTGAAACTTTTGCTGCCGAAGAACTCACCACGCTATGGTCAACAGTCAACAAGGATGACGTGATCCTTTGCAAAAGGCCCAAGTCCACGTCCTTCAAATCCATAAAGGAAATCGTCAAGTTTCAAGTACATCCGATGGACCCCAATAAGACAACGTCCATCGGAGCCCAGCTCGATCCCCATGTGGTGAGGCACTACGGAATTTTTCTTCGAGAAAATTGGGACATTTTTGCCTGGCATCCTTCCGATATGCCCGGAATCCCAAGACGGCTTGCCGAACACAGTCTTAACATTATCGTAGGCTTTAAGCCTGTTAAACAGACTCAGCGTCGCTTCTCCAAACCCAAATGGCAAGCTATGGGTGAAGAATTGGCTAAACTGCTAGAGGTCAGTGTCATTTGGGAGATCAAGCACCCCAAATGGTTGGCAAACCTAGTGATGGTACCAAAGAAGGACAAGTCCTGGAGGCTGTGTGTCGATTTCAAGGACCTCAACAAAGCCTGCCCTAAGGACCCTTTCCCCTTACCACGCATAGACCAGATCATCGACACCACAGCCGTACATGATTCGTTGTGTTTCCTCGATGCTTACTCTGGATACCATCAGATTAAAATGAAGGAATCCGATCAAGCGACAACCGCATTCATCACTCCATACGGGCCATTCTGCTTCAAGACGATGCCTTTCGGGCTAAAAACGGCTGGGTCCACATACCAACGCATGATCCAGACATGTGTCGTGACACAGGTCGGTAAGAGAGTCGAGGCGTACGTGGATGACGTGGTAATGAAAACCAAACACATTAGCTAGTTGATCGATGACTTATGGCAAACCTTTGCCAGTCTGCGCATATAACATATGACTCAATCCGGAAAAATGTGTATTCAGAGTTGCTTCTGGTAATTTGCTTGGATTCATTGTCTCCCATAGAAGAATAGAGGTGAATCTAGCTAAGATCCGCACCTTATCAGAACTTGCAATTCCTATAGATCTAAAGTGTAAAACCCGTTACGCCTGGCAGGATCTAGACTGGCTGCACAGACCAACACTAGGCTCTCATGTGCACTTTGTCCTCACTCGTGCGCACCCAGGACCAACTTCCCGGTCGGTCACCCATCCTAGAATCTCTCCAAGCCAAGCACGCTTAACTTTGGAGTTCTTTTCGAGTGGGCTCCCGGAAAAGAAGAAATTCCTTGTTGATATGAGTAGTCTATCATTCCCTATTAAGCCAGTCTCTCACATACACCCCACTCAAAGGAACTGACGTCCTCGTCGGCCCATCAGGAACGTTCCCTTTTGGCACACGTATGCGCGTCCAGTCCGACACATGTGCCATTTTGTGCCATGACGGACCACACGCGCCATGCACCACATGCCCGTGCACCTGACCCATGCATGCCCATGTAACCGCAAGGGTCGGCTCTGATACCAATTGTAACACCCTGTTACACCTAGCGCGATCTAGACTGGCCTCACAGACCAACACTAGTCTTTCCTACGCACTTTGTCCTTACTCGTGCACCCGGGACCAACTTCCCGGTTGGTCACCCATCCTAGAATCGCTCCAAGCCAAGCAAGCTTAACTTTGGAGTTCTTTTCAAGTGGGCTCCAGGAAAAGAAGGAACTGCTTGTTGATATGAATAGTCTATCATTCCTATTAAGCCAGGATCTCACATGAAGCATGTCCAGAGATTAGCCGGGTGCGTAGAGGCATTAAGCCGCTTTATCTCCCGCCTCGGAGAGAAAGCTTTGCCGCGGTATAAACTGCTGAAACGGACCAACAAATTCAAGTGGACCGACGAAGCAGCGGCTGCGTTGGAAGAAACCAAAACACTATTGGCAACCAATTCCATACTCACAGCATTAGGCGCTGGTGAGCCCATGTTGTTATACATATCGGATGCTAATAAAGTTGTCGGCGTGGTGCTCGTTGTTGAACGAGACGAGGAGGGACACAAATTCCGGACTTAGAAACCGGTCTACCAAAAGATAGCCAACAAATTCCAGACTCAGAATTCTGGACTCAAATTTTGGAACCAAAACACGAGGGTTGACGTGTCAGAAGTGCTAATGCAGTGCAAGCCAGTTAACCGCACTACCAAAAGATAGCCTACATAGTGTTTATGGCATCAAGGAAACTCCGACACAACTTCCAAGACTATGCGGTAACAGTGGCCTTCGAAGTCCCCCTAAATGATATAATCAACAATAGGAACGCCACCGGCCGCATAGCCAAGTGGGCCACTGAGCTCCTTCCCTTTGAAATAACCTATAAGCCACGCCATGCCATAAAATCTCATGTATTGCTAGACTTCCTAGCTGAATGGACAGAGGCCGAGCTCCCCAAGGAGTATAGTGCATACACCCATTGGACAATGTAGTTTGATGGGTCCAAAACATTGGCCGGACTGGGGACTGGTGTTATCCTCACATCCCCCACATGCGACAACGTGCAATACGTGTTGCAAACCATGTATGCCGACTCCAACAATGCAGTCTAATACGAAGCTCTCCTTCATGGTCTTCGGATGGCAGTATCAATGGGCATACGACGGCTAGAGGTACGGGGAGACTCCAACTTGGCCATCTCCCAAATTACTGGCGAATTTGATGCCAAAAATCCGACAATGGCACCATACAGAAATGCCGTCCTAAAGATATCTGCTCGGTTCGAGGGGTTGGAGTTTCACCACATCACTCGCGACAATAACCAAGCCACTGACATACTAGCCCGTATGAGAGCCAAGCGCGACCATGTCCCGAGAAACACCTTTCTCGAACGGATCTTTAAACCATCCGTAATGCGGCAGGATGAGGACAAGGGCGCCAGTACGGATACGGCGGACGAGGTTGTTCCCCCTGAAAATGAACGAGACAATCACATCATCGGAGGCTCCTTAATGAGTGAAACGCCTTCGGCTCATGAGGTAATGGTAGTAATCACGCCATGGATAGAACCCTTCGTCGCCTACCTTCTTCGTAAGGAACACGACGATCAGACAGAGGCACTGACGGGGTTTATACCCCCAGGTAGGCCAAAGCGACGGGGTGCTCCCCTCTTCGCTTCGAAGAAAAACCAAGTGACCAGCTGGTCAAGGCTGGTTGGAGGACGCGCAAGGCGAGCCGGCCCCGGCTGGTGCCTTGCCCAGCTGGTCAAGCAGCCGAGCGGGCCCTCGGCCAGCTAGTCAAGTAGCCGGCTGCCCACGAGCCGGCCCCCTCCATTGACTTTGGGATGGACACGCCCTGTCCCGTCCCTCTGTCCACAGGTACGATGACGCGACGCGACTGGCAGGACGGGCGACCCTATGGCTACAATGGTCGCTTACGCACCGCCCCGCATGGATACAGTTCAACTATCCGGACCGCTGACCCCGGTGAGAGCGACCGGGCGGGGGAATAGTGCCGGCATGCCTTCGCCACTCGATGGCCTGTCCCGGCATGGCTACAGTGCCGCCGGCCATTCCGGAGACCTCGGTCGGCTGGCGCTAAACGACGCCTCTCCGGGCGGCCCGTGCCGGGGCAGGTGGGCGAGGGCCAATCATGGTGCCTGCCAGCGGGCCCCAACGGGGATGGAACCGCTCGGTCGGTGGGCCCCGCCCACGATGAGACTGCGTGAGCAGGAGGACCCTCTCGCCAGGCAGAGAGGCTGCCAGCCGGGTCCCTCCACCTTAGTACTTGAATCATATTGTAAGAGCCAGGGGGTTGGCCTATAAAACCCCTGAGCCCCCCATGCAACGGGGATGGACGATCGACCAGATCCATGAGCAGAAGAACACACATCCACAGAGCTCTCTTACCCCCTTCTGAGAGCGGAGGAAGACGAGCCAGCTGCTCCTTCTTCCTCCTCTAGACACAGCTCCAACAGCAACCTTGTATACTTGATCATTCATCCAATGAAACCTAGCAGGACTAGGGGGGTTACCTCCCTCGGAGGGCGCCGAACTTGGGTACATCGCATGTCATCACCTCTTGCGCCCCATCTCGCACCCAGAGCCCATCGGTGTCCTTTGGCCCCAACACCTTCGATAATCCACCCCATGGCATCTATCGTGAGAAAACGACGAGAGTTGGCGCCCACCGTGGGGCCATACCCGGCGCCGTTCAGATTCATGCTCCGGGCGGGACCCCTAGCCATTCCCTGCCGTCGGTGCTCGGCCCGACGAAACTATGGGGAGCTCATGGGGCTTGCCTTTGCGCGCCCTGCGGGCAGCTCCGCCGGCCTGGCGGCCGACATCGACACGCTCACCAAGCGCTTCGGCTAGCTCAGCCTGGCCGAGGCTCCGGTCACGGATGAGTACCCTGTGGGGGTGCTTGTTTGTGCCACTCCGCCCACAGTAGTGGGCATGCTCGCTGCGGTTCGTCCCGGGGGGACCCACAATCGTACAGGGGTGATGGCCATCACCTCCTCCACCGCATCAGGATGGGCGCGGGTTGCGGCTACCGCTGCTGCCACCCGCGTCGGTACGACCGACCCGCTCGATGCGGCCCTCCGGCGCTTAAGCACCCCGATCGCCCCGACGGCAAACCTCGACACCGCCGCGGCCGACCTCGAGGTTGCTCGCCGCATCCTGTTCGAGGATGCCACCGCCCTCGCGGCCACGCGGCGCCGCATGGAGGCGGCGCAGCGGGAGTACGCCTCCGCTTACAGTCACACCTAGACTGGCGCCGAGCCCAGCTGGCGTGGGACCGTGCGCGACCGTGATCGCGTGGTCGCCGAAATCCTCGGCGGCAAGATGCCCGTCTACGACACCCTCGTGGCCAACCTACGGGCCCTCAAGGTGGCCTACGAGGAGTTGGTGACCTTGGAGGGCTAAGAGCGTGACGATCACGAGCTCCACATCAAGGAGCTCATCGATGCTGCTGATGCGCAGCAGCATCAACCCGCGCTAGGCGGCGCCTCCACTGAAGGCCCCCGGCCCGAGCGCGTGGGCACGGGAACTGCTGGCCGCCCGGCAGCCCAGTACTCCTGTTCCCCTTGCGTCTCCGGCTGCCGGGTCGAGGCAAACAACCCCTGGCCCTCTGAGGCGTCGGGGAGTGAACAGCAGGCTGTTAGCAGCCAGAGCACCAACGAGCCACTTTGCAGCGGCCGCCACCATGAAGCGCCGGCATCCGGCTACCGGCGCAGCCGGACGCACATACCGCCTCCACGACGTGGGTCTTGGCAATCAACGCCGCCCACCATCCATCCCGAGCTTTCGGCCCGGCTTGGACCGCGTGTCTCCCGCAGCAGGGACGACGCTCGCAACCGCATCGACTAGCTCGCACAATCCGCTCTCCTCGAGGAGGAGGGCTCGATTGGCCCGGCCGGCTTCGGCCCCCGGATTTGCATTGAGCTGTTCCCAAAGGGCTTCACGCTCCCTAGGGACACCCCGACATACAACGGGGCCGCCAAACCCGAGGATTGGCTGATCGACTACACCACCGCGGTGGGCATCGCCAGGGGGAACAAGCACGTAGCCGTCCGCTACGCCCCCCTCATGCTCATCGGCTCGGCCCGCACCTGGCTCGACAGCCTGGCGGGCGGGAGCATCAACACCTGGACAGACTTCGAGGAGGCCTTTGTCCGCAACTTCACCGGCGCCTACAAGCGGCCCGGCCGGCCCCGTGAACTCGCCATGTGCGTTCAGGGGCCGGACGAATCCCTCCGCGACTACCTCACTCGATGGACCGAGCTCCACAACTCCTGCGAAGGAGTGCACGAGGTGCAAACCGTGCAGTACTTCATCGAGGGCTGCCGCGATTGCACCCCTCTCGAGCACAAGCTCCTGTGCTTCGAGCCGGCCACGTTGGCCGAGCTCATGACCAAGGCGGACAAATACGCCACGGCCGACTCGGCCATCCGGGTCAAGACGGCCCCGCCGGCCAAGGCGACGACAATGCCGGCCACGACCTGGCCGGCTGCCGACATCCGGCAGTCACAAAACAACAAGCGCAAGAATGACCAGCCGGATCCCCGCTACGGGAGCCGGCAGGTCAATACTGTCGAGGATCAAGAACCGGCTGCCCAGCCTTCCGGTCAGCGCCAGCGCACTGGCAAGGCTGCCTGGCAGCCGAAGCTCACCTTCGAGCAAATGCTCGATCTTCCATGCAAGAACCATTCGGGGGCCAAGCCCTCCACGCACACGCTCCGGTAGTGCAGCTTCTCACAGCGATTGGCCCCGGGGGGACGACCTTCTGGCTGCTCCCGCGTCGCCAGCCCGTGTGCCGGCCCCGGCCCCCGCTGCCGTCTCGGCGCCGGCAACGACCCCAAACAACGGTCGTCTAATCGACCAATATCCAAACCAGGACAGTTGCTACATCATCTTCACCAGCGAAGAGATGGGCAAGCAAGCAGAGCGCCGGTTCTACCGCGAGGTGAACGCCACCATGCCGGCAACTCCCCAGTTCATGCACTGGTCAGAGAAGCCGGTCACGTGGAGCCAGGCCAACCATCCTGTGGTGATGCTGAATCCTCGCAGCTACGCCTTGGTCCTCGACCCCACCATCAGCACCAAGGAGTAGGCCTGCCGCTTCACGTGGGTGCTGATAGATGGCAGCAGTAGCATAAACATCCTCTACCTTGATACGATGTGCAAGCTGGGGCTGAAGACAGAAGACCTACAGGCGAGCCGGACGGTTTTCCATGGCATCGCGCCGGGGAAGTCTTGCTCCCCTGTCGCTAAGATCACGCTCAACGTCCTCTTCGGCGGACCCGGCCACTTCCGTCGTGAGCCGGTGTTGTTTGAGGTCGTGGACCTCACGAGCCCCTACCTTGCGCTTCTGGGCCGGTCGGCCCTTGTCAGTTCAAGATGCCCCTACCACATTACTCCTACCTCAAGCTCAAGATGCCGGGCCCTAAGGGAATCATCACCCGCAAGGGCGATTAAAAGATGTCACTCGAGTGCGCTCGAGACGACAGCCGGCTGGCCGAGGCCTTGGAAATCGCTGAGGAGAAACTGCAATTCGACCGGCTCGTGGCCCTTGCTGCCAGCCGACCGGCCGTGTTGGCCCCTCCCTCGCAATCCACCGGCGAGGCCTCCTTCCAGCCGTCCAAGGACACCAAACAAATCCCGCTCGACCCAGCCAACCCGGCTCAGTGCGTCACGATCGGCTCCTCCCTCGAGAACAAATAGGAAGGCAAGCTCGTCGACTTCCTCCGTGAGAATCGGGACATCTTTGCGTGGTCCCCCAAGGACATGCCGGGTGTTCCAAGGAAATTCGCCGAGCACAAACTACACGTCCAGCCGGACGACAAGCCGTTCAAGCAACCCCTACGCCACTTCTCCGAGGAGAAGCTGTTGGAAATATGCCCTAGAGGCAATAACAAACTAGTTATTATCATATTTCCTTGTTCATGATAATCGTTTATTATCCATGCTATAATTGTGTTGATCGGAAACTCAGATACATGTGTGGATACATAGACAACACCATGTCCCTAGTATGCCTCTAGTAGACTAGCTCATTGATCAAAAGATGGTGAAGGTTTCCTAGCCATGGACATGAGATGTCATTTGATAACGGGATCACATCATTAGGAGAATGATGTGATGGACAAGACCCAAACTACAGACGTAGCATATGATCGTGTCTGTTTATTGCTACTATTATCTGCATGTCAAGTATATGTTCCTATGACCATGAGATCATGCAACTCATAGACATCGGAGGAGTGCCTTGTGTGTATCAAACGTCGCAACATAATTGGGTGGCTATAAAGGTGCTCTAGAGGTATCTCTGAGGGTGTCTGTTGAGTTGGCATGGATCAAGACTAGGATTTGTTACTCCGTGTGACGGAGAGGTATCTCAGGGCCCACTCGGTAATACAACATCACAATAAGCCTTGCAAGCAATGTGACTAAGTGTTAGTCACGGGATCTTCTATTACGAAACGAGTAAAGAGACTTGCCGGTAACGAGGTTGAACTAGGTATGGAGATATCGACGATCGAATCTCGGGCAAGTAACATAGCGAAGAACAAAGGGAACATCATAAGGGATTAACTGAATCCTTGACACAGAGGTTCGACCGATAAAGATCTTCGTAGAATATGTAGGAACCAATACGGCCATAAAGGTCCTGCTATTGGTTATTGACCGTAGAGGTGTCTCGGTCATGTCTACATAGTTCTCGAACCCGTAGGGTCTGCACACTTAAGGTTCGGTGACGTTTCGGTAGTATAGAGTTATGTATGGTGGTGACCGAAGGTTGTTCGGAGTCCCGGATGAGATCCGGACGTCACAAGGAGCTCCGGAATGGTCCATAGGTAAAGATTCATATATAGGAAGTCCTATTTTGGTCGCCGGAAAAGTTTCGGGCTCATCGGTAGTGTACCGGGAGTGCCGGTAATGTACCGGGAGATCATCGGGAGGAGTATTTCGACCCAAGAGGCTACATGGGCTGTGGGAGATTAAATACCAGCCCTTAGTGGTCTAGTGGAAATCCCACACAAGGCCCATGAGGATGGGAAGAAAAGCCCAAAGAGAAAAAGGTGGAAAAAGGCATAAAATAGGGTGAATCCTAGTCCTACTAGGATTGGAGGTGGATTCCACCTCTCCCACTTGATTTGGTCGACCCAATTGCTGCTCCTTTGAGGGCCAAGCCTCCTCCTCTCTTCCTCTTATATATACTAGAGGCTTTAGGGTTTTTTGCACCAGATTTTAGCCACGTGCTACCCGTTCCTCCAGTTCATAGTTTCTCCTCTAGATCGGATTTCTGCAGTGCTTAGGCGAAGCCCTGCCGGAATAGCTCCACCACCATCCCCGGAGCGCCGTCACGCTGCCGTAGAACTCTTCTACCTCTCCGCTCCCTCCTGCTGGATCAAGAAGGCGGAGATCGTCATCAAGCTGTACGTGTGCTGAACGCGGAGGTGTCGTCCGTTCGGTGCTAGATCGGAAGAACCGTTATCAAGATCGTGAGACGGATCGTGATGAGATCACGGGACGGATCATGATGAGTTCACGGGACAGATTGTGATCAAGATCGTGAGACGGATCATGATGAGATCGCGGGATGGATCGTGATGAGATTGCGGGAGGCTCGGCGATTTGGATCGTGAAGACGTTCGACTACACCAACCGCGTTTCTTGACGCTTCCCGCTTAGCGATCTACAAGGGTATGTAGGTCCACTCTCCCTCTCGTAGATGCTCATCACCATGGATAGATCTTGCGTGTGTGTAGGATTTTTTTTGTTTCCCATGCACCATTCCCCAACAGAGGTGGCGCACTATAGGAGAAGAGATCGCGCGGCTGCTCGCAGCCGGATTCATCATGGAAGTGTTCCACCCGGACTAGCTGGCCAACCCAGTCCTGGTGCTGAAGAAGAACAAGACCTGGCACATGTGTATCGACTACACCAGCCTGAACAAGGCATGTCCCAAGGACCCATTCGCCCTGCCGCGGATCGATCAAGTTATTGACTCCACGGCCGGCTGTGACTTGCTGTCTTTCCTGGACGCCTACTCCGGCTACCATCAGATCAAACCTTCCCCAGATTCGTAGTTGATCCTCGTACCGGGATGGGATGCCGGCCCATCATCGGCCCCGGCTGCCTCTCCGGTGGCTTCGCCACCGGCTCTCAAACCGTTGGCCGCCCAGCCGTCCCCGGTCGAGCCGACGGCATCCGAGGCGGCAAGCCCCGGCGGCACGTCCGTGATGATGATCGACGACCCACCAGCCTCGGGGGCTCTCGAGCCGGTCCCGGGGGCTGGCGACCTGGCCCTGGGGGTTGGGCAGCCAGGCACGGGGGCTCCTGAGCCAGCCGCCATAACGGCCCCCTCATGGGCCCAATCCATCTTGTCATTTCTTCTACGAGGCGAGCTGCCTCCGGACGAGGCTCTGGCTCGGCAAATCCAACACTGGGCCCCGGCCTACAGCATCATCAACAACAAGCTCGTCCACCGTAACACCACCGGCGTCTTCCAACGATGCATCGAGCCGGAAAAGGGCCTGGAGATCCTCCTCGACATCCGCCAGGGCGAGTGCGGGCATCACGCCGCCTCCCGGGCCCTGGTGGCCAAGGCTTTCCGCCATGGCTCCTACTGGCCCATGGCCCTCGAGGTGGCCAAGAGGTTGGTCGACGAATGCAAATGCTGCCAGCGCTTCAGCGCGCAAAGCCATCTACCGGCGACGTCCCTCCAAACCATCCCCCTCTCATGTCCCTTTGCCGTTTGGGGGCTGGACATGGTGGGTCCGTTCAAAATCGCTCGAGGCGGCATGACGCACTTGCTGGTAGCGGTGGACAAATTAACCAAGTGGATCGAGGCACGACCAATCAAGAAGCTGGACAGCCCCACGGACGTCCGATTCATCGACGACATCACGGTGCGCTATGGCGTTCCTCACAACAACATCACCGACAACGGCACCAATTTTGCCAAAGCAGCGCTTGTGTGTTACTGCTCCAAACAAGGGATCCAGTTCGACCTGGCTTCCGTCGCTCATCCACAATCAACGGCCAGGTCGAGAGGGAGAACGGCCTCCTCTTGTCCGGCATCAAGCCCCGGCTCGTGACGCCGCTGGTAAGGTTGGCCGGCTGTTGGATTGATGAGCTGCCGACCGTCCTGTGGAGTCTCAAGACCACCCCGAACCGGTCGACCGGCTACACCCCATTCTTCCTTGTGTATGGGTCCGAGGCGATCATCCCCACCGACATCGAGTTCGATTCGCCTTGGGTCGCCCAATACATGGAGAAGGACGTTAGGAGGCAAGAGAAGACGACATTGATCTACTCAAGGAGGCTCGCGAACTGGCCTTGAGCCGGACGGCGATCTACCAGCAGAAGCTCCGACACTACCATAGCAAACGGATCCGACCGCTCTCGTTCCGCGAGGGGACCTGGTCCTGAGGCGGGTCCAACGAACCACCGGTCAGCACAAGCTATCTTCCCCACGGGAGGGCCCGTTCGTCATCATCAAGGCGCTACACAACAACGCGTACTATCTGATAGACGCCTAGAAGCCGCAAAAGCGCAAGAGAGACGCCTCCGGCGAAGAGACGGAGCGCCCTGGAACTGGGCGCTCCTACGCCCGTTTTACTGCTGAGGAAAATCAATGTATGTATGTATCCCCGTCCTTTTGGGCTTATGAATGCAATGGGCGTCCCAAGCCGGCTCTTGGGGCGTGCCCCGTTTCGTTTCTCTCAAAGTGTTCCACACTCCCCGACTCCCCGGTTTGGCTCACGGGCCTGGGCGCTAGCCGGCTGGACCTGGAAATGCCTCTCTGCAAAAGGCTAAGTAGTGTGAGCCGGCCATGCTTCCCCACCCTTACCAGCTACAGGCCGTCTCCCGGCTGTCCGGCTGACGGGGCCTCGGGGCAGCAAGGTTTGGCTCACACCAAAGGTCAAAACGGGAGGGGACCCCTTCTAGGCTCGGCCGGGCCTTCTACCGCTCTACTTACCCCGAAAAAAAAACCGCGATTCCTAAAGTTTCGAAATTGCTCCCTTGAGGCGGATGCCCCGACCCAGCTACAGACCGGCTCCCGGCTGTCGGGCTGGTGGAGCCAAGGCCAAAGGGGAAAAGGAATAGAAATGCAAAGAATCGAGGCGGGCAAAAAGGGGTAAGAACGAGGCGGCACAATTCACAAGGCAGAACATAAAAACTCACGACATAAACATTAAGGATAAAGTGGCCCACGGCCGGCATTCGGTTCATTACATAGACACCCCTAGTGGGTGGATTCAAGTCATTATGTGTAGGAAAAGGAAAGGGTAACTAAGAAGAGGCCCGGGGCTCAAGCTGCCGGCGCGTCGCCAGCCGACGTGCCCTTAGCCGGCGCGTCACAAGGCGGCTCAGTCCCCACCCCAGAGGTGGTCGCAACCTTCGAGTCGGCTCCCTTGTCCTTTGAGGCGGGCTCCTTGGTCTCAGCCTTCTCGCCGCTCGAGTCGTTGCTCTCTTCGGCGACTTCGGCGTCATCCGGGCCCTGAGGGATGCCGAAGGAGTCCTCTGGCAGCGGCTCACCGTCCTTGCCAAGGGGTGGAAGGAACTCATCCGCGTTGACGTACGACACGAGTTTGTTCGCCCACTGGACCAAGGCTGGCTCGCGGGCCTCCCGCTCCATAGCCGGCACGTCCCGCATGGTCGCTAGCCGGGCGAGGTCCACTCCCTCGTACCAAGACGTGACGAACCGAAGCACCATCTGTGCTCCGGCTCGGGAAGCTGAGGCCTTCCAAGCCTCGAGCCAGGGGACGGCATGCTCGAGCCAAAGGGCCACGCGGTCCGTCGGAGCTCTCCCACGGTCCGGCCACAGCGCGACGATGACCTCCTTGCCGACGGTCTTGAGCCGCTCCATGGTTCACTCGAGGTCGGTCATCCGCATCTCGATGGCGATCCCGACCCCGTCCATGTCCCACGGGGCATGCTCTTCGATGGAGCGGCCGCACTCCCAGAGGTATTCCCGGTGTTCCTCAAGGGCGTGCGAGGCGTGGCGATGAGTCACTGGGAAACGACTTGGGAGGAAGAAGAGAAGAAAGAAATTAAAAACAAGATGAAGCACAAGAGGCGGCAAGAAAATGGGCAACTGATGGAAAGAGGCAAGAGGTCGACGCGTACCTTCGATCGCGTCGTCTACATCGATGGCAAAGTGAAGTGCCTACTTGCGCTCTTGCTTCTGGACCGCCTCCGAGGTGGCAAGGGAACCTCTGACCTTCTCGAGTGCCTTATCGAGGTGGGTCACCTTGCCTTGGAGGGCGGCCGTTCTCTGGGCGGCCTCGGCCGCCTCCTTGACGTCCACTTCCAGGGCCGCCTCGGCCTTGAGCCAGCCCTGGGCCGCCTCCCCGTCGACCAGCAGTGTGGCCAGTCGGTCCGCCTCATGCCCGGCCGCCTGGACATCCCGCGTCAGCCGGTCCCGATCGGCCACGAGTCCGGTCTTCTCCTCCCGAAGGGTGGCCAGCTTGCCTGCATAACATGACCAACGTCAGCAAATGACGACAGCAACCGACTCCCGAGGGCTACACGCCCCCTCCCACAAAAGTGTAACTTACCTTGCACGCGCGCCAGCTCCTCCTCCAGGCGGCAGAAGCCGTACTTGTCGTGGTCATGGATGGCAACTGCCTCTGGAAAGAGCTTTTGCCGCAGGGAGGTTCCCTCCTGTTGCAAAGGAGACGAAGGTCAAAGTATGCTCAAAAGAGATCCGGCCCGGCTGCCCATCAGCCGGTCAGCCGGCCCGCATCTCGGGGGCTACACCCAGTGGGTGAGCTTGTGCGCCCCCGCTGAAAACTCATAGACAAGGAGTCGACTCACCTCAGCGTGCTGAAGGGCGGCGTCCACCGCCTCCGCGAACCGGGCCAGGTCCTACCGGCACTGGTCTAGGACACTCCCCAGTTCTGCAAGGGTGGGAACCGGGCTGCCTGCTGGGGGAGCCGGCAGGGCCGGCTCACTCGCCAGCGCGTCCCAGTCCTGGCAGACCTCCTGCATCGATCGCAGGACCCTCCGGGCCCGGCCAGCGCTGCCGCCCAGACTCGCCGCTGCTCCGGCCGCTGGGGGCGGGTTGATGACGGCAAGGAACCGAGAGTCGCCTCTTGCCGGCACCCCGCCTGGTGCCGTCGCCGCCTCCTCTCCCCGCCGCTCCGGCGCGTCAGTCGCGCCGGAGGGCATCTCCACCTCCATGGCTGCCACCTCCGGCGGCACCATTGGCGCCGCCTCCGTGGCCGCCGGCTCCCCCGGCACCTCGTCTCGGGCGGGTTCGGAGGCTCGCCGGGCCGCATTCGGCACCCCAGGCCGAGCCGCCTTGTGGGCCTGCCCCACTGCCGCCTCGAGAACCTGCTCCTACACTAGCGAAGACGGTGGTAGCTCCGTGGCCGCTCCTTGCGGCTCGCTCGATGGGGGCCTCGGCACTCGGGCGGACTCCGCCGCCGAATCGGAGGCCCGGGGAGGCTCGATGGACCCCCTTCGCTGCCGGTCGCTCGAGGTCGCGTAGTGCGCGACCCCTCCCCATGTGCCGGACCGGGAGGCTCGCAGCTCCGCGAGCCTCCTCTTCTCCTCCCACTGGGTGGTCTTGTGGTCGCGGGCCAGCCGGCCGGCGGGCTCCGTCTGCTCCCCGGCTGCCTCCTCCTCTTGGAACTCGAGCGGGTCGCTGCAACACCCAAGACCTTCTCATCTGCCGGCTCGCAAAACAAAGACAAAGAAGCTCACGCAACAAGCAAAAACTTACATGATAATAAGGGGCAGGGCCCGCTTGGCTCAGGGCGGCGGCTTCTGTGCAGCCATCTTGACCCGCTTTGGGCCGGGAGGCGAGGCCTCTACCCCCCTGAGCCGGCCTCTTCCCCTGGCCGGCCGGTTCGGCGGCCGGGCCTCGAGCCGGCCGCACCTTGTCTTGGCATGCTGCGGGAGGATATCCGTCAAGGATCATCAGATCATCATTATCATCGCCGTCATCATCCGTCAAGTCGTGGATGGAGGGGGCATGAGGGAACTCACCCGCTACGCTGGGTCCTCCGGCTGTGCCGGACTCTCCGGCTCCGCCTGGAGCGCCGCCTCGCGGCTCCGCCGGCTCGGCAGCCTCGCCCGAGGAATCCACCCCTTCCTCCGCGGGACCTCCCGTCTGGAAGTCTTCGTAGTCAGAGTCCTCACGCTCCACCTTGAAGATTTGTGGGTGCGGGCCATCCGGCGTGTCCTGTCGCACCAACAGTGCGGTCAGCACGCCAACATGAGTTCTCCAGCCGGCTGCTGGCTGGGGAATAACATACAAAAGAAGAAAAACCGCATCGACAAGAAGACTCACCAGGGGGGCCGGTTGGCGCGGTCATATGGATCCATGCCGAAGGACCACGAGGTGGGCTTCAGCTTGAACCTCGTGAGGGCGTTCACCCGCTTCGCCACCTGAGCCGGCGCCAGCTTCATGGTGGACTGCCGGCAGGGATCGTGCCGGCCGGACATGTCACAGATCCAGTGTGGCCTCATCTGGAGAGGCGACACCCGGCGCGAGATGAAGGCCGCCACTAGGTCGGCGACGACTAGCCCCTCGGAGCTTTTCAGCTGCGTGAGCTGGGCCAGCTCGTCCAAGGCCATGCCGCGCAGGGCTGACGCCAGCCAGTTCTGCTGGGACGATTGCTGGTCCTCGAAGGGCGGCAGCCGGATCTAGTTCGTCCTCGGGTTGACGTTCTTCACGTAGAAGAATGTTCGATGCCATCCCTTGACGCAATCAATCAAGGTGAGAGGGGGAAAGCGATCGACGCGGCGGCAGCACACCATTGTGCCCCTGCAAGCGTCGCTCTTCAGAGGCTTGAGATAGAAGAGAGCGTTGAAGAGGTCGAGAAAAGGAAGAACGCCGAGGTACCCCTCGCACAGCGCCACGAAGGCCGAGAGGTACAGGATGGAGTTTGGGCCGAGGTTGTGAGGCTGAAGGTCAAAGGTGTCGAGAAGAAGGCGAAAGAAGATACTCACCGGAAGCGCGAAGCCCCGGGAGAAATGCTAGAGGAACACAACGCGTTCCCCTAGCTGCGGCGCCGGCACAACCTCGCCGCCCGGCGCACGGGCGGCACCCGCTTGGGCGGCGGCAACATCCGCGCCTTGCGCAGCTCGGCGATGTCGGCCTCGGTGACGAACGAGCCTCCCCAGATTCCGCTGCGTGCATCGGCCATCGTGGCGGCGGCGTGGCGTGCAGGCGTGGGCGCGGGTTCGGGCGCGATGGTGTGCGGAGCAGCAAGAACGGTGGCAAAGGAGGGCAGCGAGGAAAGCAAGAGAGGCGCGGGTACCTCCACCTCCTGCCCTCCCTCTTCTTTTATAGGGGAGGCCACAACCGGGGACGTGGGATCGTTTGTGCCCACGTTCCCTGGAAACCTCGCGCGAGTGGAGGTCCCGCGGTCGTAATGGCCACCTCGGGGCGCAGAAGATCCAGCCCTAGCCCCGAGACCTATCGGGCTACGCCTGGGCCCTAGCGAACTAGGCCCAGGCGACGTCCCGTCTCCCCTCGTGCGCGGGGCCCATCGCGTCGTTACGCTCCGCGTGGTGATTCGCATGCCGGTGCACGTCCCGAAGCGGCGCGCCAGAACCCGAGGCGTCGGGTTCGACGACTGATCCGGCTGCACCTCCGCCTTGGAGCCAGAAGCGGGCGGAGCTAAAGGGAAGCCGCCGTCTCCCCACTATCTGCCGGATGTGGTCTCCCGCCGGCTTCGGGGGCTACTGGCGAGGTTTATACCCCCAGGTAGGCCAAAGCGACCGGGTGCTCCCCTCTCCGCTTTGTAGAAAAACCAAGTGACCGGCTGGTCAAGGCCGGCTGGACCACGTGCAAGGCGAGCCGGCCCCGGGTGGCGCCTCGCCTGGCTGGTCAAGCAACCGGGCGGGACCTCGGCCGGCTGGTCAAGTAGAGGGCTGCCCACGAGCCGGCCCCTCCATTGACTTTGGGACGGACACGTCCTGTCCCGTCCCTGTGTCCACAGGTACGACGACGCAACACCACTGGCGGGACGGGTGACCCTGTGGCTACAATGGTCGCTTATGCACCGCCCCTCATGCCTACAGTTCAACCGTTCGGACCACTGACCCCGGTGAACATTAGCCATGCCGGGACAGGCCATCGAGTCGCTAAACGATGCCTCCCCAGGTGGCCCGTGCCGGGGCAGGTGGGCGAGGGCCAATCGCGGTGCCTGCCGGTGAGCCCCAACAGGGATGGAACCGCTCAGTCGGCGGGCCTCGCCCATGACGAGACGACGCGAGTAGGGGAGCCTCTGGCCAGGCGGAGAGGCTGCCAGCCGGGTCCCTCCGTGTTAGTACTTGAATCATATTGTAAGAGCCGTGGGGTTGGCCTATAAAACCCCCCGAGCCCCCCATGCAACGGGGATGGATGATCGACCCGATTCACGAGCAGAAGAACACACATCCACAAAGCTCTCTTACCCCCTTCTGAGAGCGGAGGAAGACGAGTCAGCTGCTCCTTCTTCCTCCTCTAGACACAGCTCTAGGAGCAACCTTGTATACTTGATCATTCATCCAACGAAACCAAGCAGGACTAGGGGTGTTACCTCCCTCGGAGGGCCCTGAACCTGGGTACATCATCTGTCATCACCTCTTGTCCCCAATCTCGCACCCGGAGCCCATCAACATCCTTAGGCCCCAACACCTTAGATAAGCCACCCCATGGCATCTGTCGTGAGAAAACGACGATAGGCACAGTGTATAGTTCGACGATCCAAGGCCTACAGAGTACATAAGGGCAAGTTAAACAAGAAAAGCACAATCGGAATATTACAGCGGTGTATATCCGAGGAAGAAGTGTAGGGGAACGTTGGATGGGAAACAAAACAAATTCCTACACACACGCAAGATCTATCGATGGTGATGAGCATATATGAGAGGGAGAGTGGATCTACATACCCTTGTAGATTGCTAAGAGGGAAGCGTTAAGAAACGCGGTTGATGTAGTTGAACATCCTCGCGATCCAAATCGCCGAGCATCCGGTGATCTAATCACGATCTAGCTCGCGATCCAATCACTAGTCGTCCCGCAATCCCATCAAGATCCGTCCCGTGATCCAATCACGAATCATCTCACGATCTTGATCATGGTCCTTTCGATCTAGCGCCGAACGGATGGCACCTCCGTGTTCAGCACATGTACAGCTCGATGACGATCTCCGCCTTCTTGATCCAGCAAGTGGGAGCGGAGAGGTAGACGAGTTCTCCGGTAGCACAACGGCGTTGCGGTGATGGTGGTGGAGCTATTCCAGCAGGACTTCACCTAAGCACCGCTGAAACTGATCTAGAGAGAAACTATGATCTAGAGGAGAGGTAGCACGTCGCTGTTTTTCTGTGACTCAACACCCTCAAACCTCTACTATATATAGGAGGAGGGAGATAGGATGCTTGGCGACCAAGGGGCCAGCCCCTATCCTTGGCGCAAGGATGGGAGGAGGAGTCCTCCTCCAATCCTAGTAGGAATAGGACTCCTCCTTCCCACTTGGAAACTCTTTCCACCTTGAGTTTTTTCCCTCTGAAACCACTCCAAACACATGGGCCCTTAAGGGAGGCTTTGACAAGCCCACCAGGGGCTGGTTTAACTCCTCCCACAGCCCATGTGGCCTCTTGGGTCGAGACACCCCTCCCGATGGTCCCCCGGTACCCTCCCGACACTCTCGATACACTACCGATGAGCCCAAAACTTTTTCGGTGACCAAAACAGGACTTCCTACATATCAATCCTTACCTCCGGACCATTTCGAAGTTCCTCGTGATGTCCGGGATCTCATCCGGGACTCCGAACAGCCTTTGGTCACCACCATACATAACTCTATACTATCGAAAGGTCACCGAATCTTAAGTGTGCAAACCCTGCGGGTTCGAGAAATTTGTAGACATGACCGAGACACCTCTACAGTCAATAACCAATAGCGGGACCTGGATGGCCATATTAGTTCCTACGTATTCTACGAAGATCTTTATCGGTTGAACCTCTATGTCAAGGATTCAGTTAATCCCATATGTTGTTCCCTTTGTTCTTCAGTATGTTACTTTCCCAAGATTTGATCTTCGGCATCCTCATACCTAGTTCAATCGCGTTACCGGCAAGTCTCTTTACTCGTTACGTAATACAAGATCCCGTGGCTAACACTTTAGTCACATTGCTTGCAAGTCTTGTTGTGACGTTGTATTACCGAGTGGTCCCTGAGATACCTCTCCGTCACACGGAGTAACAAATCCTAGTCTTGATCCATGCCAACCCAACATACACCCTCGGAGATATCTGTAGACCACCTTTATAGTCACCCAGTTACATTGCGACGTTTGATACACACAAGGTACTCCTCTGGTGTCAGTGAGTTGCATGATCTCATGGTCATAGGAACAGATACTTGACATGGAGTAAACTATAGCAATAAACTGACACAATCATATGCTACATTTATAGTTTGGGTCTTGTCCATCACATCATTCCCCTAATGATGTGATCCTGTTATCAAATGACATCTCATGTCCATGGCTAGGAAACCTTAACCATCTTTGATCAATGAGCTAGTCCATTAGAGGCATAATAGGGATATGGTGTTGTCTATGTATCCACACATGTATCTGAGTTTCCTATCAATACAATTCTACCATGGATAATAAACGATTATCATGAACAAGGAAATATGATAATAACTAATTTATTATTGCCTCTAGGGCATATTTCCAACAGTCTCCCACTTGCACTAGAGTCAGTAATATAGTTCACATCACCATGTGATTCTCTTTGTTATGAATCTAACACCCAATGAGTTCTACGGCTCGATCATGCTTTGCATGTGAGAGAGGTCTTTTAGTCAATGGGTCTGCGATATTCAGATTCCTATGTACTTGGCAAATCTCTATGTCATATTGTAAATACTGCTCCACTATACATATCCGGATTGCTACTAAGAGTCATCCGGATTGGTGTTAAAGCTTGCATCAACGTAAGTCTTTATGATGAACTCTTTATCACCTCCATAATCGAGAAACATCTCCTTAGTCTTCTAGTTACTAAGGATAAATTTTGACCGCTGTCCAGTGATCTACTCCTGGATCACGTTTGTACCCCTTGACGGACTCATGGCAAGGCACACACAAGTGCGGTACACAACATGGCATACTATAGAGAGCCTATGGATAAGGCACAGGGGAACGACCTTTCTCCTTTCTCTTTCTTTGTAGCGACCCGACCTGAAAGGTCGAATCTCCGGTGTTTCCGTACCATCCCAAGATCATGCTGGTACACACACGGTACATCAATGTATATATCAAGGGAAATCACACAGCATTATATTAATCGAAATCTCATATCAAGTCCTTTATTACAATAAAAATTACAATAAAGTGGCTGAAAGCCAACTCATGAGAATATCTAAATCTTGCGGAAGCGTCGAAGGTAGATGAGTCCATCTGACTCCAAGGGCATCTCACTGAGCATAGAACGTGTCCTCACTCCTGGTCGGAAAAGTACTCTGCAACATGATACGTTGCAGCCGTGTAGGTCAGCATATGGAATATGCCGGCAAAGTCACAAGAGAGGGGTGAAAAGATAATCATCTAGTCTATATGCTTATATGGCAGGTGGGGTGGTATGTTTTTGCGTAAAGCCAATTTTTTTCCTACATCAAGAGAGGGCTAAGCAAAAATATTACTAAGTTGGTTGATTAATGAGATGGTTCCACCAACCAATTCTCATACCCAATTGTTAACTACCCACATCATCATATTACTTGTGTTGAGAGTTCCGAATGTTTCAGTTCCTTTGGCTCAAGTCGTCCATGACCGTGGACACGGCTAATCGATTAGGTTTGAGTACTTTGCAGAGTTTTGCACACGTTCCCCACAAGATTTGGTCGCCTCCGTTTAATTTCTCGCACTTCAGGGTGTTTGAGAAACGGATGACCAAAACATGGTCTTCCAAAGGGTTTCCCTGCGACTCTGACGGTGCCCATCCTTTCCTACCGTTCTTCTGCATCTCGTAGCACCGCCTGTCCAGGGTCACCACGATATCCAACCAAGCCAGAGCCCATAATGACTTGTGACTGTGCAGGTAAGCCTTGGGTCTTGAAGCACCCATCCATCTCTTTGTGCCTGGGTGGATCTTTCCGCGTGAATACTGGCCATCTCCAGCATCACCTAGGGAATTCCACTGGTTTCTCCAGGGTGCCGTTCAACCATCATCCACCCAAAGGTATGTTGAAAACTCGGAGTCTTGAAATCTTGATCATTATGTAGGTCTTGAAATTATTAACTCTCTCAACTCTCATGAATCACACAACCAACCCCGTCTACTAATAGCATAGCAAAAAGTAAAACAACGTTTCCCGGGGCCAATGTGTCAAAGAGTTTGAGGGGGTACCTACCACATGATACTACTACAATGTAACCAAGTTTCCAACTAACCTATCTTGCATGCAATTGGGGAAAATGGTAGAACTAATGCATATAAAACATGGGTAATCATGATCAACGTGACTTGCCTGATTGATGATCTTCGTACTCGTGGGACTCTAAGTAACAAGCTTCGCACTCTGGATAATCTAACGAAACAAACAAACACTCAATCAAGAAATAGTAAACAGTCAAGACAAAACAATGCACAAATCACAAGTAAGGAAAAACACACAAAGTTTTGTTTACTAGGAGGTGATTGATAAAACACTACTAACATAATAAAACTATTTTGAAATAACCAAAACAATTGTTGACAGCAAGGAAACAATAAAATATTTTTATTAATGAACAGAAGAAAATCAATTTAAGTTTGTTGAGAAAACTTTTGTAAAGTTTGTAAATTTTTTGATAAACACTATATGAAACAACTATAGTTTTATTAACAAAAGAGCAAAACAAAACTTATTATTTATTAACAAAACATGTTCTTAACAGGGAAGAATTTACAAATAAACTTGTTTTAGAAAACAAAATTAAATTATATAAAACTTTGTTTGAAAGCAAAACTATTACTAACTAGTTGTTTTAATAAAAAATAAACCTATTTGAAAAGAAATTGTGATTCCTATATTAACAAAGAAATAACTGAACAATTTATATTTTTTATTAACAATAAGTAAAACACTAAATGTTTAAATCAACAGAACCTACTAAACAAATTAAAACTAAATCTAAGTTAAACTAACTAAAACTAAGTAAATAAAACTATACTATAATACTAGGCAGATTCTATTTATAGCTAGAACACTAATCAAAATCATCCTAAAATTTTTCAAACTAAGCATAAAGGTAGTCCTAACTAATACCAAACAGTAGCAAAAAGATTCATGCCAAAATCTATTTTCAAACTCTAGTTATTCAGATTTGAATATTTTGAGCAAATTTGATTCAATTCAAATTTTATAGTTCAAAATTGAAATTTAAAAGTTCAGTGTGAAACTACATGAAAAATTTGAGCTACTGCAAGAAGGGTCAACTCAAAACATTAAATAGATTAAAATTTATAAGAAAAACAAAATTTGAAATCACTCTGTTAACAAAAACAAAAACAAAAAAGAAAACTGAAAACTATCGGACGGCCAGGGGCTACGTGGCAGCCTGTGAGTGGCTAAGGGGGGTGTCCGAGCGGGGTTACGGGAGGTCGACCGAACTAATGGGGATACCGGTTCGGGTTTTAAACTATTCTAATCCTATGCGTTGGTTATAGATCCGACGGTCCAGGGAGCTTACAGAGGAAGGGGTCGCCGGCGAGTGGATCTCCGGCGGGTTCCGAGGTGGCGAGGTCGTCGACGAGGGGCTCCGGAGGTCGAGGGAAGCTGCGGAGTGGTCCGGGTGGTGGCGGTTGAGGTCCGGCGTTGATTGGTGGCAACCGTGGGGCGAGGGGGAGAGTGGAGCGACGGGCACGAGCGATGGGAGTTCCGGTGGTCGAAGCAACTCCGGTGAGGAATTTGGCAGCGCCTCGGCGAGGGAGAGAGGGGCTCGGGCGGGGGGGGGGAAATGGATGCAGAGAGTGGCCGGCTTATATAGGGGCGCTGGGGAGTGCGGGGGAAGAGAGGGGAGAGAGATCCGGGGGAGTAACTGCCGGCGACGAGGTCGGGCGAGAGGAAGGAGGTGACCGCGCGGGCAAAACGGTCGGTCGAGGTGGGGCCCAGTGTCAGAGAGAGAGAGGGCGTTAACTGCGCGTCGGTCGGCCGACCGGTAACGGTCTCGGCTTTTAAAGCCGTTGGGCCGGCCCGTTTAATACAGGAAACCGTTACCGTTTCTGTTTAATGCTTTTCCAGAGCGTTTCAAAAGCCTTTAAAGCATTCAAATATTCTCTAAATATAGGAGTATTATATATCAAAATTAACAGAATAAAAAATTCTATTTAATGAACATTTTTATTCTGTCATTTGAACACTTTGAAAAAATAATATTTTTAGAAATTGCCTATTTGTTTTTAAAACCTTTTTGCAAATATTTTCAAAACAACTCCTGGTTACTCCCCTCCTATTTTGAACATTTTACCAAGATTTCCAATAGGTGAAAGCAACTTAGGGAAAGTAGAAAGGGCTTTCAGAATTTTAGAACAAACATTTCAACAATACAAGTATTCAAGCAATGATGATGATGGATGCATAGCTATATTTCATAACATTCCAAAATGAAATTTCGGGATGTTACATTCTTCTGCCGTGGTCGAGCTTTGAGTCTCACTCAACTTCACACCTTACAAATGAGGCAAGAACTCTTTCTTTGACTGGTCCATTTTGAACTCTTTGAAAATCTTGTCTAGGTATGTACTCATTGAAAGTCTCATCAAGCATCTTGATATATCTCTATAGATCTTGATGCCTAACAGTTAGGTAGCTTTATCCAAGTCTTCCTTTGAAAAACTCTTTTCAAACAACCGTTTACGCTTTCCAGAAATTCTACATAATTTCTGATCAACAATATGTCAACCACATATACATATAAGAATTCTATAGTGCTCCCACTCACTTTCTTTTGACATCTATCTGCCAGATTTCATAACTGAAAAATGCAGCAAGTGCTAACATAATTCCAACAGACTTTAGCATCGCTACGAGTAAGAAAGTCTCATCGTAGTCAGCTCCTTGAACTTGTCAGAAACTTCTTAGTGACAAGTCGAGCTTTATAAATGGTAACATTTACCATCAGCGTCTGTCTTCATCTTGAAGGTCCATTTGTACTCAACGACCTGCCATCCACGGGCAAATCTACCAAAGTCTATACTTGGTTTTCATACAAGGATCCTTTCTCGGATTTCATGGCTCTAACCATTTGTCAGAATCCGGGCCCATCATCGCTTCTCCATAGCTCATAGGTTCATCGTTTGTCCAACAACATGACCTCTGAGACAGGGTTGCCATACCACTCAGGAAGAGTATGCGCCCTTTTTGACGTACGAGGTTCGATAGTAACTTGATCTGAAGTTTCATGATCATCATCATTAACTTCCTCTTCAAATAACACAGGTTCCACAGAAACATCTTTCTGCGATGCGCTACTCTCTGGTTGAAACAAAGGTTCAACAACCTCATCAAGTTCTATCTCCCTCCCACTCAATTCTTTCGAGAGAAACTCTTTCTCAAGAAAGGACCCGTTTTAGCACTCGGATCTGAGATAGAAGGTATACCCAACTATTCTTAGGGTATTCTATGAAGATGCATTTGTCCGCTTTGGGTACGAGCTCATTAGGTGAAAACCTTTTTCACATAAGGGTCGCAGCCCCAAACAATAAGAAATGACAGCTTAGGTTTTTGCCAAATCAAAATTCATACGGTGTCATCTCAACGGACTTAGATGGTGCCTTTTTAAAGTGAATGTTGTTGTCTCTAATGCATAACCCCAAAATGATAGTGGCAAATCGATAAGAGACATCATAGTTTGCACCATATCTAACAGAGCACGACTACGACGTTCGGACACACCATCACACTATGGTGTTCCAGGTGGCGAGAGTTGTGAAACACCTTTCACATTGTCTAAAGTTCTATGCCAAACTCGTAACTCAGATATTCACCTCCACGATCATATCGTAGAAATTTTTATCTTCTTATCACGATGATCTTAAACTTCACTCTGAATTTGTTCGAACTTTTCAAACGCTTCAGACTTGTGTTTCATTAAGTAAATATACTCATATATACTCAAATCACCAGTGAAGGTAAGAAAAATAACGATATCCACTCCATGCTACAACACTCATTGGATCGCATACATCAACATGTATTATTTCCAATAGGTTACTAGCCTGCTCCATCATACTGAAAACAGGGTTTTTAGTCATCTTGCCCAAGAGGCATGGTCGTTATGTCTCAACCGATTCGAAACCGAATGAGTCCAAAGATCCATCAACATGGAGTTTCTTCATGTGATTTATACCAATATGACATTTAGCGGCAGTGCCATAGGTATGTGGTACTATCATTATTAACTTTGCATCTTCTAGCGTCAATGTTATAAACATGTGTATTACTACGGTCAAGATTCAACAAACCATTCTCATTGGGTGCATGACCATTGAAGGTATTATTCATGTAAACAGATTAATCATTATTCTCTCACTTAAATGAATAACTGTATTGCAATAAACATGATCTAATCATGTTCATGCTTAACGCAAACACCAAATAGCATTTATTTAGGTTTGTCACTAATCCCGAAGGTAGAGAGAGCGTGCGATGTTGCTCACATCAACCTTGGAAACATTTCCAATACACATCGTCACCTCACACTTAGCTAGTCTCTGTTTATTCCGTAGCTTTTATTTCGAGTTACTAACATTTAGCAACCGAACCGGTATCCAATACCCAGGTGCTACTAGGACTACTAGCAAGGTACACATCAATAACATGTATATCAAATATACTTCTGTCGACGTTGCCAGCCTTCTTATCTACCAAGTATCTAGGGTTGTTCCGCTTCAGTGACCGCTCTCCTCATAATAGAAGCACTTAGTCTCAGTTTTTGGGTTCAAATTTGGGTTGCTTGACTGGAGCGGCAACTGACTTGCAATCCATGAAGCTTCCCTCCTTACCCTTTCCCCTTTAAAAACTAGTGGTCTTACTAACCATCAACACTTGATGCTCCTTCTTGAT
The DNA here is from genome assembly GCA_022496015.1 of Hordeum marinum. NCBI lineage: Eukaryota > Viridiplantae > Streptophyta > Magnoliopsida > Poales > Poaceae > Hordeum > Hordeum marinum. The sequence continues at coordinate 466,094,924 of CM039675.1, read as the reverse complement.
ATCTACCTTTGCGGTGTCAAACATCACGAATAGTTCAGGGAACATCATTTCTATCCCTGACATAATTATAGTTCATCACGAAGTTCTAGTAGCTTAGTGACAGTGACTTGGAGAACTATATCAATCACTGTCTTATTTGGAAGATCAAATCCCACTCGATTCAAGCGATTGTAGCACCAAGACAATCTGAGCACATGCTCAATGATTGAGCTATTCTCTTTCATCTTGCAGGCAAAGAATCTTGTTGGAGATCTCATATCTCACAACACGGGCACGAGCCTGAGTTCCCAATTTCAGCTCTTAGAACATCTCATATGTTCCGTGACGTTCAAGATGTTTTCGATTCTCAATTCTAAGCCGTCATGCATGAAGCACTAAACTATCAAGTAGTCATCGGAACGTGTCTGTCAGTTGTTCATAACATCTACAAACGACACTAGAGGGGGTGGCGCACCGAGTGGTGCATTAAGGACATAAGCCTTCTGTGTAGCAATGAAGACAATCCTCAGATCACGAACCCAGTACGCAATATTTCTACCATCATCTTTCAACTCTATTTCTTTAGGAACATATAAAATTCAAGGGAGCTACAACATCAGCTAGTAAACTACAACATGATTTGCAAACACACTACTAACTATGTTCATGATATTGAGTTCAATTAATCATATTGCTTAAGGACTCCCACTCAAATAGACATCCCTCCGGTCATTCGAGTGAGAGATGATCCAAAAATTCACCAACTCACGTCCGATCATCACGTGAGTTGAGGTGGTTTCAATGGTTAACATCATCATGTTGATCATATATGCGATATGACTCATGTTCGACCTTTCGGTCTCTTGTGTTCCGAGGCCATGTATGTACATGCTAGGCTTGTCAAGTTTAACCTGAGTGTTCCGCATGTGCAACGTAGATTCTATCACACCCGATCATCATGTGGTGTCTCGACACGACAAACTTTCGCAACGGTGCACACACGGGGAGAACACAATTTATCTTGAAATTTAAGTGAGGGATCACCTTATAATGCTACCATCGTCCTAAGCAAAACAAGGTGCATAAAAGGATTAACATCACATGCAAATCATAAGTGACATGATATGGCCATGAACTTGTGCTTTTGATCTCCATCTATAAAGCATCGGCATGATCTGCATCGTCACCGGCATTACACCATGATCTCCATTAACATGTCGCCATCGGGGTTGTCGCACCCACCATGCTTCTACTACTATTGCTACCATTTAGCAATAAAGTAAAGCATTACATAGCGCTTAATGATTGACACGCAGGTCATACAATAAAGCCAGCCCTATGACTTGTTGGGGAACGTCGCATGGGAAACAAAAAATTTCCTACGCACACGCAGATCTATCCATGGTGATGAGCATCTACGAGAGGGACAGTGGATCTACGTACCGTTGTAGATCGCTAAGCGGGAAGCGTTAAGATACGCGGTTGGTGTAGTCGAACATCTTCGCGATCCAAATCGCCGAGCGTCCCGCGATCTCATCACGGTCCGTCCAGCGATCCAATCACGTTCCGTCCCGTGAACTCATCATGATCCGTCCCGCTATCTCATCACGATCCGTCTCACGATCTTGATCACGATCTGTCCCGCGAACTCATCATGATCCGCTCCGCAATCACATGTCTCATGGTAGGACTAGGATGAGACTTTCGCACTGAATCCACCTCCAATCCTAGTAGGACTAGGATTCACCCTATTTTTTGCCTTTTTCCACCTTTTTCTCTTTGGGCTTTTCTTCCCAGCCTCATGGGCCTTGTGTGGGATTTCTACCAGCCCACTAAGGGCTGGTATTTACTCTCCCACAGCCCATGTAGCCTCTTGGGTCAAAATACCCCTCCCGAAGGTCTCCCGATACACTCCCGGCACTCCCGGTACACTACCGATGAGCCCGGAACTTTTCCGGCGACCAAAACAAGACTTCCTATATATGAATCTTTACCTACGAACCATTCCGGAGCTCCTCGTAACGTCTAGGATCTCATCCGGGACTCCGAACAAACTTCGGTCACCACCATACATAACTCTATACTATCGAAACTTCACCAAACCTTAAGTGTGCAGACCCTGCGGGTTCGAGAACTATGTAGACATGACAGAGACACCTCTACGGTCAATAACCAATGGCGGGACCTGGATGTCCACATTGGTTCCTACATATTCTACGAAGATCTTTATCGGTCGAACCTCTATGTCAAGGATTCATTTAATCCCGTATGATGTTCCCTTTGTTCTTCGGTATGTTACTTGCCCGAGATTCGATCGTCGGTATCTCCATACCTAGTTCAACCTCGTTACCTGCAAGTCTCTTTACTCGTTCCGTAATACAAGATCCCGCAACTAACAATTAGTCACATTGCTTGCAAGGCTCATTGTGATGTTGTATTACCGAGTGGGCTCCGAGATACCTCTCCATCACACGGAGTAACAAATCCCAGTCTCGATCCATGCCAACTCAACAGACACCATCAGAGATACATGTAGAGCACCTTTATAGTCACCTAGTTACGTTGGGACGTTTGATACACACAAGGCACTCCTCCGATATCCGTGAGTTGCATGATCTCATGGTCATAGGAACATATACTTGACATGTAGAAAACAGTAGCAATAAACTGACACGATCATATGCTATGTTTGTAGTTTGGGTCTTGTCCATCCCATCATTCTCCTAATGATGTGATCCCGTTATCAAATGCCATCTCATGTCAATGGCTAGGAAACCTTAACCATCTTTGATCAACGAGGTAGTCTATTAGAGGCATACTAGGGACATGTTTTGTCTATGTATCCACACATGCATCTAAGTCTCCGATCAATACAATTATAGCATGGATAATAAACGATTATCATGAACAAGGAAATATGATAATAACTAATTTATTATTGCCTCTAGGGCATATTTCCAACAGTCTCCCACTTGCACTAGAGTCAATAATCTAGTTCACATCACCATGTGATTTGCATTGTTATGAATCTAACACCCAACGAGTTCTGGGGCTCGATCATGCTTTGCATGTGAGAGAGGTCTCATAGTCAACGGGTCTGCGACATTCAGATCCGTGTGTACTTTGCTAATTTCTATGTCAAACTATAAACACTGTTACCACACTCCACTTGGTACTATTCAAAATGGCTGCTCCACTATACATATCTAGATGGCTACTAAGAGTCATCCGGATTGGTGTTAAAGCTTGCATCGACGTGACTCTTTACGAAGAACTCTTTATCACCTCCATAATCGAGAAACATCTCCTTAGTCTTTTAGTTACTAAGGATAATCTTGACCGTTGTCCAGTGCTCCATTCCAGGATCACTTTGAAACCTTCTGGCCATACTTATGGCAAGGCTGACATCGGGTCTTGTGCACAACATTGCATACATGATAGAGCCTATGGCTGAAGCACAGGGGATGACACTCATCTTTTCTCTATCTTATGCAGTCACTGGGCATTGAGTCTTACTCAACTTTATACCTTACAAATCAGGCAAGAACTCTTTCTCTGACTGATCCATTTTGAACTCTTTCAAAATCTTGTCAAGGTATGTACTCATTGAAAGTCTCATCAATTATCTTGATCTATCTCTATAGATCTTGATGCTCAACAATTAGGTAGCTTTATCCAGGTATTCCTTTGAAAAACTCTTTTCAAACAACCCTTTATGCTTTCCAGAAATTCTATATCATTTCCGATCAAAAATATGTCAACCACCTATGCTTATCAGAAACTCTAAAGTGCTCCCACTCACTTTATTGTAAATACAAGTTTCTCGTAAACTTTGTATAGACTCAAAAACTTTAATCACCTCATCAAAGTGTATATTCCAACTCCGAGATGCTTGCTTCAGTTCATAGAAGGATCACTGAAGCTGGCACACCTTTTAGCATCCTTAGGACTGACAAAACCTTCTGGTTGTATCACATACAACCTTTCCTCAAGAAAGGAAACGATGTTTTGGCATCCATCTGCCAGATTTCATAATTGAAAAATGCAGCAACTGCTAACATAATTCTAACAAACTTTAGCATCGCTACGAGTGAGAAAGTCTCATCGCAGTCAACTCCTTGAACTTGCTGGAAACTTTCTTTGCGACAAGTCGAGCTTTATAAATGGTGACATTCACCATCAGCGTCTGTCTTCATTTTAAAGATCCATTTGTACTCAACAACCTGCCATCCAACGAGCAAGTCTACCAAAGTCTATACTTGGTTTTGATATATGGATCCTTTCCCGGATTTCATGGCCTCTAACCATTTGTTGGAATCCGGGCCCATCATCGCTTCTCCACAACTCGTAGGTTCATTGTTGTCCAACAACATGACCTCGAAGACAGGGTTGTCGTACCGCTCAGGAGCAGTACATGTCCTTGTCGACCTACGAGGTTCGATAGTAACTTTGATCCGAAGCTTCATGATCATCATCATTGACTTCCTCTTCAACTAACGTAGGCTTCACAGAAACAACTTTCTACGCTACGCTACTCTCTGGTTGAAACAAAGGTTCAACAACCTCATCAAGTTCTATCTTCCTCCCACTCAATTCTTTCGAGAGAAACCTTTTCTCAGGAAAGGACCCATTTCAGCAACAAACACTTTATGCTTGGATCTGAGATAGAAGGTTCATCCAACTATTCTTAGGGTATTCTACGAAGATGCATTCGTCCGCTTTGGGTTCGACCTCATTAGGTGAAAACATTTTCCACACAAGTGTCGCAGCCCCAAACATTAAGAAATGACAGCTTAGGTTTCTATCAAACCATAATTCACACGGTGTCATCTCACCGGATTTAGATGGTGCCCTATTTAAAGTGAATGTAGTTGTGTCTAATGCATAACCCCAAAATTATAGTAGGAAAACGATAAGAGACATCATAGCACACACCATATCCAATAGAGCATGACTATGATGTTCGGACACACCACCACACTATGGTGTTCCAGGTGGCGTTAGTTGTGAAATAAATTTCACATTGTCTTAAGTTGTATGCCAAACTCGTAACTCAGATATTCACCTCCATGATCATATCGCAGTCATTTTTATCTTCTTGTCACGATGATCTTAAACTTCACTCTAAATTTGCTTGAACCTTTCAAACGATTCAGACTTGTGTTTCATTAAGTAAATATACACTATATCTACTTAAATCATAAGTGAAGGTAAGAAAATAATGATATCCACTTCACGCTACAAGACTCACTGGATTGCATACATCAACATGTATCATTTTCAATGAATCACTTGCCCGCTCCATCCAACGGGGTTTTTTAGTTATCTTGCCCAAGGGGCATGGTTCGCAAATCTCAACCGATTCAAAATCGAATGAGTCCAAAGATCCATCAGCATGGAGTTTCTTCATGCGCTTTATACCAATATGATATTTAGTGGCTGTGCCACAAGTATGTGGTACTATCATTATTAACTTTGTATATTTTGACATCAATGTTATGAACATGTGTATTACTACTATCAAGATTTCAACAAACCATTCTCACTGGGTGCATGACCATTGAAGGTATTATTCATGTAAACAGAATAACCATTATTCTCTAACTTAAATGAATAACCGTATTGCAATAAACATGATCTAATCATCTTCATGCTCAACGCAAAACACCAAATAACATTTATTTAGGTTCGTCACTAATGCTGAAGGTAGAGAGAGCGTGCGATGCTGATCACATCAACCTTGGAAACATTTCCAACACATATCGTCACCTCACCCTTAGCTAGTTCTCTGTTTATTCCGTAGCTTTTATTTCGAGTTACTAACATTTAGCAACCGAACCGGTATCCAATACCCAGGTGCTACTAGGAGTACTAGCAAGGTACACATCAATAACTCGTATATCAAATATACTTCTGTCGATGTTGCCAGCCTTCTTATCTACCAAGTATCTAGGGTTGTTCCGCTTCAGCGACCGCTCACCTCATAACAGAAGCACTTATTCTCGGGTTTGAGTTCAATTTTGGGTTGCTTCACTAGAGCAGCAACTGACTTGCTATCTATGAAGTTTCCCTCCTTGCTCTTGCCCTTCTCGAAACCAGTGGTTTGACTAACCATCAACACTTGACGCTCCTTCTTGATTTCTACCTTCGCGGTGTTAAACATCGCGAACAGCTCAGGGATCAATATTTCTATCCCTGGCATTTTATAGTTCATCACCAAGTTCTAGTAGCTTTAGTGACCGTGACTCGGAGAACTATATCAATCAGTATCTTATCTGGAAGATCAACTCCCACTTGATTCAAGCGATTGTAGCACCCAGACAATCTGAGCACATGCTCAATGATTGAGCTATTCTCTTTCATCTTGCAGGCAAAGAATCTTGTTTGGAGATCTCATATCTCGCCACACGGGCACGAGCCTGAGATCCTAATTTCAGCTCTTAGAAACATCTCATATGTTTCGTGACGTTCAAAACGTTTTGGAGCCTCAGTTCTAAGCCGTAATGCATGACGCACTAAACTATCAAGTAGCCATCAGAACGTGCCTGTCAGATGTTCACAACATCTACAGACGATGCTAGAGGGGTTGGCGCACCGAGCGGTGCATTAAGGATATAAGCCTTCTGTGCAGCAATGAGGACAATCCTCAGATCACGGAGCCAGTCCGCAATATTGCTACCATCATCTTTCAACTGTATTTCTCTAGGAACATATAAAAATCCAAGGGAGCTACAGCGTGAGCTAGTAATCTACAACATAATTTTGCAAAGACACCACTCACTATGCTCATGATAATGAGTTCAGTTAATCAAATTACATAAGAACTCCCACTGAAATTGACATCCCTCCGGTCATCCGAGTGATACATGATCCAAATTCACCAACTCAAGTCTGATCATCACGTGAGTTGAGGTGGCTGCAATGGTGAACATCATCATGTTGATCATATATACTATATGACTCATGTTCGACCTTTCGGTCTCTTGTGTTCCAAGGCCATGTCTGTACATGCTAGGCTCGTCAAGTTTAACCCGAGTGTTCTGCGCGTGCAACACTGGCTTGCACCCGTTGTATGTGAACGTAGAGTCTATCACACCCGATCATCACGTGGTGTCTCTACACGACGAACTTTCGCAACGGTGCACACTCGGGGAGAACACAATTTATCTTGAAATTAAGTGAGGGATCACCTTATAATGCTGCCGCCGTCCTAAGCAAAACAAGGTGCATAAAAGGATTAACATCACATGCAAATCATAAGTGACATGATATGGCCATGAACTTGTGCTTTTGATCTCCATCATGAAAGCACCGGCATGATCTCCATCGTCACCGACATGACACCATGATCTCCATCAACGTGTTGCCATCGGAGTTTTCACGCCCAACATGCTTCTACTACTATTGCTACCGTAGCTATAAAGTAAAGCATTACATAGCGCTTAATGATTGACATGCAGGTCATACTATAATTAAAGACAACCCTATGGCTCTTGCCGGTTGCCGTACTCATCGACATTCAAGTCGTGAAAATCTATACATCACATGATCATCTCATACATCACGTATATCACATCATGTAATTGGCCATATCATATCACAACATACCCTGCAAAAACAAGTTAGACGTCCTCTAATTGTTGTTGCATGTTTTACGTGGCTGCTATGGGTTTCTAGCAAGAACGATTCTCACCTACACATAAACCACAATGGTGATACATAATTTTCTTTTCAACCTTCTCAAGGACCACCTTTGTCGAATCCGATCCAACTAAAGTGAGAGAAACTGGCACCCGCAAGCCATCTATGCAACAAGTTGCGGTCGAGGGAACCGGTCTCTCGTAAGCGTACGAGTAATGTTGGTCCGGGCCTCTTCATCTCACAATACCGCTGAACCAAAATCCGACTAAGGGAGGAAAAAATCTAAGCATCAACGCCGACAAACCTTTTGTGTTCTACTCGAGATCTCATCTACACATAGACCTAGCTCATGATGCCACTGTAGGGGAACGTCGCATGGGAAACAAAAAATTTCCTATGCACACGCAGATCTATCCATGGTGATGAGCATCTACGAGAGGGAGAGTGGATCTACATACCCTTGTAGATCGCTAAGCGGGAAGCGTTAAGAAATGCGGTTGGTGTAGTCGAACATCTTCGCGATCCAAATCGCCGAGCGTCCCGCGATCTCATCACGATCCGTCCCGCGATCCATTCACGATCCGTCCCGTGAACTCATCACGATCCGTCCCGCGATCTCATCACGATCCGTCTCACGATCTATCCCGCAAACTCATCACGATCCGCTCCGCGATCACATCACGAACCGTCTCGCGATCTCGATCACGGTCCTTCCGATCTAGCGCCGAACGGATGGCACCTCCGCGTTCAGCACACGTACAGCTTGATGACTATCTCCGCCGTCTTGATCCAGCAAGAGAGAGCGGAGAGGTAGAAGAGTACTCCGGCAACGTGACGGCACTCCGGCGATGGTGGTGGAACTATTCCGACAGGGCTTCGCCTAAGCACTGCAGAAAACCGATCTAGAGGAGAAACTATGCACTAGAGATTAGGGTTTGCACGTGGCTGAAATCTGGTGCCAAAAAAACCCTAAAACCTCTAGTATATATAAGAGGAAGAGAGGAGGAGGCTTGGCCCTCAAAGGACCAGCAATTGGGTCGGCCAAATCAAGTGGGAGAGGTGGAATCCACTTCCAATCCTAGTAGGACTAGGATTCACCCTTTTCCACCTTTTTCTCTTTGGGCTTTTCTTCCCAGCCTCATGGGCCTTGTGTGGGATTTCCACCAGCCCACTAAGAGCTGGTATTTACTCTCCCACAGACCATGTAGCTTCTTGGGTCGAAATACCCCTCCCGAAGGTCTCCCGATACACTACCGGCACTCCCGGTACACTATCGATAAGCCCAGAACTTTTCCGACGACCAAAACAGGACTTCCTATATATGATTCTTTACCTCCAGACCATTCCGGAGATCCTCGTGACGTCTAGGATCTCATCCGGGACTCCTAACAAACTTGGGTCACCACCATACATAACTCTATACTACCGAAACGTCACCAAACCTTAAGTGTGCAGACCCTGCGGGTTCGAGAACTATGTAGACATGACCGAGACACCTCTACGGTCAATAACCAATGGCAGGACCTGGATGTCCACATTGGTTCCTACATATTCTACGAAGATCTTTATCGGCCGAACCTCTATGTCAAGGATTCAGTTAATCCCGTATGATGTTCCCTTTGTTCTTCGGTATGTTACTTGCTCGAGATTCGATCGTCGGTATCTCCATACCTAGTTCAACCTTGTTACCTGCAAGTCTCTTTACTCGTTCCGTAATACAAGATCCCGCAACTAACAATTAGTCACATTGCTTGCAAGGCTCATTGTGATGTTGTATTACCGAGTGGGCCCCGAGATACCTCTCCGTCACACGGAGTAACAAATCCCAGTCTCGATCCATGCCAACTCAACAGACACCATCGGAGATACCTTTAGAGCACCTTTATAATCACCCAGTTACGTTGCGATGTTTGATACACACAAGGCACTCCTCCGATATCCGTGAGTTGCATGATCTCATGGTCATAGGAACATATACTTGACATGTAGAAAACAGTAGCAATAAACTGACACGATCATATGCTATGTTTGTAGTTTGGGTCTTGTCCATCCCATCATTCTCCTAATGATGTGATCCCGTTATCAAATGACATCTCATGTCAATGGCTAGGAAACCTTAACCATCTTTGATCAACAAGCTAGTCTATTAGAGGCATACTAGGGACATGTTTTGTCTATGTATCCACACATGTATCTAAGTCTCCGATCAATACAATTATAGCATGGATAATAAACGATTATCATGAACAAGGAAATATGATAATAACTAATTTATTATTTCCTCTAGGGCATATTTCCAACATGACTCCTGCCGGTTGTCGTACTCATCGACATGCCAGTCATGATATTCTATACAAAACATGATCATCTCATACATCACATATATCTCACCATGTAATTGGCCACATAACATCACAACATACCCTACAAAAACAAGTTAGAAGTCCTCTAATTGTTGGTGCATGTTTTACGTGGCTGCGATGGGTATCTAGCAAGAACAATTCTCACCTACACAAAAACAACAACGATGATACATAAGTGGCTTTTCAACCTTCTCAAGGACCGCCATTGCCGAATCCGATCCAACTAAAGTAGGAGAAACAAACACCCGCCAGCCATCTTTGTGCAACAAAGTTACATGTGAGTCGATGGAACCAGTCTCTCATAAGCGTACAAGTAAGGTTGGTCTGGGCCGCTTCATCCCACAGTACGGCTGGACCAAAACACGACCAAGGGAGGAAGCAATCGATGCATCAACGCCCACAAACTCCTTTGTCTTCTACTCGAGATCTCATCTACACATAGACCTAGCTCATGATCCCACTATAGGGAAACGTTGCATGGGAAACAAAAAAATTCCTACGGACACGCAAGATCTATCCATGGTGATGAGCATCTACGAGAGGGAGAGCGGATCTACATACTCTTGTAGATCGCTAAGCGGGAAGTGTTAAGAAACGCGGTTGATGTAGTCGAACGTCTTCGCGATCCAAATCACCGAGCATCCCACAATCCAATCACGATCTAGTCCGTGATCCAATAACGTACCATCCCATGATCCCATCACGATCCGTCCCGCGATCCAATCACGGATCGTCTCGCGATCTTGATCATGGTCCTTCCGATCTAGCGCCGAACAGACGACACCTCCGCGTTCAGCACACGTACAGCTCGATGAGGATCTCCACCTTCTTGATCCAGCAAGAGGGAGCAGAGAGGTAGATGAGTTCTCCGGCAGCGTGACGGCGTTGCAGCGATGGTGGTGGAGCTATTCCAGCACGGCTTCACCTAAGCACCGCTGAAACCGATCTAGAGGAGAAAATATGATCTAGAGGATAGGTAGCACGTGGCTGTTTTTCTGTGTCTCAAAACCCTCAAAACCTCTAGTATATATAGGAGGGGGGACAGAGGAGGCTTGGTGCCCAAGGGGCTAGCCCTTGTCCTTGGCGCAAGGAGGATAGGAGGAGTCCTCCTCCAATCCTAGTAGGATTAGGACTCCACCTTCCCACTTGGAAACTCTTTCCACCTTGAGTTTTTCCACTCTCAAACCACTCCAGCTGCATGGGCCCTTAAGGGAGGCTTCATCCAGCCTACCAGGGGCTGGTTTACCTCCTCCCACAGCCCATGTGGCCTCTTGGGTCGAGACACCCCTCCCGGCACTCCCGGCACACTACCGATGAGCCTAAAACTTTTCTGGTGACCAAAATAGGACTTCATATATATCAATCTTTACCTCCGGACCATTCCGGGGCTGCTCATAACGTCCATGATCTCATCTGGGTCTCCGAACAACCTTCGGTCACCACCATACATAACTCTATACTACTAAAACGTCACCGAACCTTAAGTGTGCACACTCTGCGCGTTCGAGAACTATGTAGACATGACCGAGACACCTCTACGGTGAATAAATGTTAGTGCATCTAGTGCCCCTTAGTGATTTTGATGTATTGAAGACATATAGGTTAAGGAACTAATACACAGGCTCTATAAGTTGAGGAGGAGTTTGATATATTCGGAGATTATCGAGCCCTAAAAATGTATGTCTTCAACTGAAGACTTTCGTGAAGACTTTGCTGAAGACTTTGGTATTCCCTAAAGACTTCGAAAATGAAGAACTTGGTGTGACCTTGAAGATATGAACGAGGACTATGAAGCGTGAAGACTTTTGTTTTCGTAGTTTCATTTCCTTTCTTTGAGTCATAGGAAACACCATACTGTTAAAGGGGGCCGATGTAATACTAAGGAAAATTTCGAACTGATGCTCAACTCCAAAAGCCTCAACCAATCCAATCCTTCGAGTGAAGCCTTTGGAAATCTCTTGCAGCTCAGTCATGTTCTTCAATGACAGAGACGAAGTTCTTTTGGTCTCTGAGGAAATCGATCTGACTGAGGAGTTAGGATTTCGCCAGTGCGAATTGCCTACAAGTGAGGAACATGATAAGCCTGAGGACTTTCATAGTTCGAAATTCTGACCATTGTTTTGCTTAGTTAGATCTGTCCCCAATCATAAAATCCACATGACGGTCATATCATTCGGGGTATTTATGTCTTATCATGTCAGGTTGCACCCTGGCTATAAATAGCCACCCCCACAACCACTAGATGGTTGGCTTCTCCAAGAGAGAACTGACACTTGTCATTTGAGAGCAACCCATCCTCCGAGGACTTTGAGATAAAATCATCAATGAGGAAAAACCCACAACCAAACCACCAAACCCAAAGTGATTGAGCATCGCTGAAGAAATTCCTGTGTGGAACCGACGCTTGTAACCTTTGAGGATTGTCCATCCTCCAGACGGTTAGGCATCATGGTCTAGTGCATCCTGCAGTCAATTGGGGATCACGAAGTGACCTTGGTCTAGAGCATCCAGCATTAAATTGTGGATCGCCGGGTGACCAGTTTGTGAGGGTTTTGGAAGTCTACCCTGAAGACTTACCACGAGTGTTGGGCGAGGACTGTGTGACCTTAGCTCAAGGAGAATACGAAAAGACTGTGTGTCCTCTGGTTTAAATACCAGGCCACTCCAAACCAGACGTACAACTGTCACAGCAGTTGGAACTGGGTCATCAAACCATTGTCTTCGTCGAGCTACCTGGTTCTATTTCCTCAACCTCTCTATTCCTCGTATACTTGTTGATGAAATTGATAGTTACTATTTGAACAATTTGACTGAAGACTTTCCAATTTCCTCACTTCAAATTCTTCAAGTTACCTTGTTCCTCACCTGCTTATCCTGTATCATGCTACTTGTAATCTGTGCATGTTTCATTTCATCATGATGACTATGTTGTCGCTATGTTCCTCATGCACTTCAGTACTTATTCTGCTGCTAGTTATTCATCACATTTCAAATTCCTCAAGTGATGAATTTGTAAAAATCGCCTATTCACCCCCTCTAGTCGATATAATGCACTTTCAATTGGTATCAGAGCAAGGTACTCCCTTGTTTTGTGTGATTTTTGTTTAACCACCTGGAGTTCTACTTATGTCGACTGCAGGTATGATCAAGGTTTCCGCGGGATGTCCTACCTTCGATGGGACGGACTACCCCTACTAGAAGAACAAGATGTGCATGCACCTTGAAGCTATTGACAACGATCTCTGGTACATTGTGGAAAATGGTGTGCCCTCTATTACTCCCACTGTTACTACTGCTGATGTGAAGAGATTCAAGCAACTCGACTCTCAAGCGAAGAATATCATATGTGGCCATCTGAGCAAAGGTCAGTATGGCAGAGTAAGTGATTTGGAGACTACTAAGCTTATTTGGGATAGGCTATCCAAAGTCAACGAAGGTGTTTTCACACAAGGTGAATCTCGTGTTGATGTTCTTCGCAATCTCTTCAATCGCTTCAAGAGACTTCACAATGAAAATGTTAAGCAAACTTTTGATTGTCTCACTGATATATCCAATGAGCATCAAGCACTGTGTGCCACTGATATCACCAACCATGAAGTGGTGAAGAAACTCCTAAGATCTCTCGATTCCTGATTCAATACTCTGGCCTTGATGATTTGAGAACATGGAGACTACAAAGCATTTGATCCTGCTGATATTCTTGTGAGACTCAATACTCAAGAATTCCAACAAGCTGAGAGAGAGACCTCTACGGGCCAAGCTATGGAAGATGTCGTGCTCTGAAGGCAAAACCAATTTCCTCATCTAAAGACGAAGATTCTGACAGCAGCCTTGGTGATCTTGAACAACAAGTCAGGAGCTAGAAATGATTGTGAGGAAATTCCAGAAGTTCTCAAGGAGAGGTTGATTTGGAAAGTCATCAAAGAGTGGTTTGAGGAAATCAGATTCCTTAGATGACTGCAAGCAAAGAACCTGTCACCGTTGCAAGAAACCTGGTCACTTCATCTCTGACTGTCCTCTCTGGGGAAAAGATTTAAAGAAGAAGAAGAAGAAATACAAGGATGATAGTTCTGATGTCTCGAAGAAAAAGAATAAATCTTCAAAGTCCTCATCTGCAAAGTCCTCATCTTCAAAGTCCTCAAATCACAAGAAGAATGGTTCCAGAAAGTCTCAAGCATTCATTGGCAAGGAGATGGATTCTGAGGAAGAATCTGAATAATACGAAGAAGAGGAAGAATCTGACGTGGAATCAGAATCTAGTGTTGCAAGTCTTGCTCTAGCCACTACTTTCATCAGCAAGTCCATCTTCAACGATGAAGAAAATGACTACTCCAATGACTCTGATGTCAGCAATGATGATTATGCTCCCACCTATTGCTTCATGGAAAAAGGCTCAAAGGTACACAAACATCATTCCTCATCCGAATCAAGTGAAGGTGAATCTGATGAATATGTGAAACCTAGCTATGCTAAACTTGTTAAACTTGCCGCTAAGCAACAAAGTGCACTTGAAAAGCTATAGAAAATGCTAGAAAAAAACGATGATCTGTTGAAAAATGAAGTGTATCGGACTCAAACTCCGTCTGATGATCTCAAAAGTCTTCAGACAAAGTATGATAACCTTCAGAGTCATCATAATGACCTCTTAGCCGATCATGAGAAGCTTTCTTATGAATTTCTTCAAAGAAAGTGAGATCTTGAGAAACTAAGGGTGTCACATGAGGATCTCCAAAGGGAAAACGATTCCTTACTGGCTCAATAGATCAGTACCGCTCAGGAAGAAATTGTTCCACCTCGTTTGAAATGCATCGAACGTGAAACTTCTAATTCTTCACCAGAATGCTCGAATGCTTCTATTGCTGCAATTTCTTCAACTATTCATGTGGTCTCAAATTCCTCATCTGAGAATACCACAAGTATCACCGATGACAATGCAGGGTTGAAGGAATTGTATTTGACAGGCATGTACAAAAGTCTCAAAGGGCATCAAAACCTTTGCGATGTCCTCAAAACGCAGATTCTGAACAGGAACCCTAGGAAAGAGGGTATTGCCTTTGTGAGGAAACTCAACGCTAATGGATCTTACTGGACACCTGAGTAGTACCCCAAAACCTCATGGGTTGCTGCAAAAGGACCTCCTGTAGATCCATCCACTTTATCTGGCTTTACTTGTGAAACTTCATATTCCTCTGATGAGTCACCTGACTCCAACTACAAATTCTTCAAAATCATAAAGGTGAAGTATTTGCTAGATTTGTTGGAACTAACTGCAGGAATGACTCACCTATGAAGAAAATCTGGGTTCCCAAGAGCTACATACAAAATCTTCAAGTGAATGTCCTCATGCCACCACTCATGAAGAACAGGAATCCCAGATCAAATTCCTCATATGGACCAAAGTCTTCACTTGGACCAAATTCCTCAAATGGTCAAAAATATCATTCTTGTACTAATGCATCTATTTCGCAGGAAAATCTAAGAGTTGTAAATATGTGCATTATTCTTCAAATCATTATGTTCATAAGTCCTTGAAGAATTTCTCTGCTTATTCATGTGAGTACACTAACCCTCGTCCTATGAAGCGAAGCGCACTAGCTGCAATGCCTCCCTTCTCATATGGTGCTCGCAGAATGATGAACTCTTTGCCACCCCTCCAGATGTGGGTGGTGAAGAAATTTAACTAATCTCTTATGCAGGGTCTGGTCTCCAGATGAACTTGAACATCCGATGAATTTGCTAGAGACCTGAAGAAATGCTTGAAAGGACGCAAGCTAATCATGTAGAAATGAATTCTTCATTTCACACGGCCTCACACTACTTGCTTACTATATTGTGTGATGACAGTCTGTATGATGAAATTGATGTCATATTCTTCACTCTGAAGCATATGAGTTCGTAAGTCGTACTAATTCATCTGCAGGATGATACTCCAAAAGCAACTGAGTGGGTCCTCGATAGTGGATGCACAAACCACAAGACTGGTGACAAGAATCTACTGATGAATTTTCCACTTGCTCCATCTCATCTGAAGCATATCACCTATGCAGACAAAGGAAAAAGCAAGGTATTGGGACTTGGTAAGGTTGCAATCTCAAAGGACCGAACCATGGATAAGGTGATGTTAGTCGAATCCCTCGGGTTCAACCTTATGTCTGTCTCAATGCTTTGTGATCTTGACATGGTTGTTGTATTTGGAAAATATCGTTGTGTTGTCATCATGGAATCTGACAATTCCAAAGTCTCCGAAGGCTTTAGGAGAGGAGACTTGTATATTGTTGATTTCTCTACAGGTCCTCAGCCTGCCACATGCCTACTTGCAAAGTCCTCAGAAGGCTGGTTGTGGCATCGACGACTTGGACATGCTGGTATGAGGAACTTGCACACGCTCGTGAAGAAAAAGCACGTCATTGGCTTGAAGGTGTCAAATTCCTCAAGGACCACCTTTGTGGTGCATGTGAGTCTGGGAAGATGACCAGATCCAAGCATCCCTCGAAGACAATCATGACCACGACTCGACACTTTGAATTGCTTCACATGGATCTCTTTGGCCCCACTCATTACTCCACACTAACAAATTCTTCAAGTTTGTATGGATTTGTCATTGTTGATGATTACTCTCGTTACACATGGGTGCCTGTTATTCTATACAATCTGAAGTGCAGGATGTCTTCAGACGATTTGCTTCAAGGGCCGCCATGAACTTCGGCGTCAAGATCCAGCATATCGGGAGTGATGATGGGACTGAGTTCAAGAACACTAATCTTGATGAATATCTTGATGAACTTGGTATTACTCATGAGTTGTCTGCCCCTTATACTCCTTAGCAGAACAACATCGTGGAGTGCAAGAACCTGACTCTTGTTGAGATGGCTCGCACCATGCTTGATGACTACAAGACTCCTCGTCGCTTCTGGCCTGAGGCAATTGATACTGCATGCCACATCATCAGCATGGTATATCTTCACAAATTCTTCAAGAAGACTTCATATGAACTTATGACTGACAAGAAACCAAATGTAAGTTATCGCAATATCTTTGACACAAAATGCTGGATTAGAGATCCTCATCATAGTTCTAAATTTGCGCCAAAAGCACATCAAGGTTTCATGCTTGGTTACGGAAACGACTGGCACACCTACAAAGTCTTCAACACCTACCATCACAAGGTTGTTGAAACTGTAGATGTGCGGTTCGATGATACTGATGGCTCGCAAAGAGAGCACCTACCTTTTGTGTTAGATGAACAGTCTCCTGAGGAATCCATTAAGACGAAGGCTACTGAAGACGTCATACCCACTGAGGAAGTCATTCCAATGAATGAAGACATTCATGCTGATACACCTGAAGAAAATGGTGCTGATGAAAATCCTCAGTCACGTCAACCTGCTCATCCAAGAGTTGCAAATGAAGTGTAGATTGACAAAATCATCGATGACATCAATACATCAGGTCCCCTCGCTCGCTCAAAAGCTTCACATTTGACTAAATTTTGTGGGGACTTTGCCTTTGTCTCTATCATAGATCCCACCAAAGTTGATGAAGCATTCAAGGAGCCTGAGTGGATTCAAGCTATGCAAAAGGAATTGCATCAATTCAAGCTCAACAACGTGTGGGAACTTGTCAAGCGGCCAGATCCTCGCAAGCATAACATCATAGGTACCAAGTGGATCTACGGCAACAAGCAAGATGAAAATGGCCTTGTGGTGAGGAATAAGGCTCGTCTTGTAGCTCAAGGCTACACACAGGTTGAAGGAATTGACTTTGATGAAACTTTTGCACCTGTTGCTAGACTTGAAGCTATTCGCATTTTGCTAGCTTATGCTAACCATAATGATGTCATCTTATATCAAATGGATGTGAAAAGTGCATTCCTCAATGGTAAGCTTGAGGAAGAAGTATATGTTGCTCAACCCCCAGCTTTTGAAGATCCTAAGCATCCTAACAAAGTCTTCAGACTCAACAAGACCCTCTATGGCCTCAAGCAGGCCCCTCGAGCATGGTACGACACTCTGAAGGAATTCCTCATGAAGAAAGGCTTCAAACCCGGTTCACTCGACCCAACTCTCTTCACAAAATCCTATGACAATGAACTGTTCATATGCCAAATATACGTAGACGATATTATCTTTGGTTGTACTGACAAACGTTATAGTGATAAATTTGCCTATATGATGAGTGAAGAATATCAAATGTCTATGATGGGGGAGTTGAACTTCTTCTTAGGTCTTCAAATTCGTCAGCAAGACAATGGCATCTTCATATCTCAAGAGAAATACCTCAAGGATGTTCTGAGGAAATTTGACATGCAAGATTGCAAAGGCGTCAAAACTCCAATGCCTCCAAAAGGCCACCTCTGCAGTGACGAAAATGGTAAAGATTCCGATCAGAAGGTATATCGCTCCATGATTGGCTCATTATTGTATCTATGTGCATCTAGGCCTGATATTATGCTGAGTGTTTGCATGTGTGCCCGATTCCAAGCAACACCGAAGGAATCACACGATAAGGCTGTGAAACATATTCTTCGATACTTAGCTCACACACCAACACTTGGATTATGGTATCCCAAGGGCTCAAATCTTCACCTCGTCGGATACTGTGATGCTGACTATGCTGGAGATTGTGTGGATCGCAAGTCAACCTCAGGCACATGTCATTTCCTCGGATGATCCTTAGTCTGTTGGTCCTCGAAGGAGCAGAACTGCGTGTCACTATCTACAGCTGAAGCTGAGTACATTGCTCCTGGTTCATGTTATGCTCAGTTTCTATGGATGAAGCAAACCCTCAAGGACTACGACATCAAGGTTAAGAATGTGCCTCTCTACAGTAACAATGAGAGTGCCATCAAGATTGCTTACAACCCAGTTCAGCACTCCAAGACCAAGCACATCCAGATTCGTCATCACTTTCTTCGAGATCATGTACTCAAGGGCGCCGTCTCCATCGTCCACATTCCCACTGAAGAACAACTAGCCGATATCTTCACAAAGCCCTTGGATGAGAAGAGATTTTGCAAGTTGCGGTGTGAGCTAAATATCTTAGAATCTTCGAATGTTCTTTGAAAAAGTACACACATCCTAACACTTATGCAAAATTGATGACTTAGATGTGCAACACACGAAGTAACATTTTTCTTCAAATCAATGAAGAATAACTCTCTAAGTGTGAAGAAATTTACGAACAATTTGATTCCCAGAACCCTACGACAATTGTACGCGGTGTCTGAAGTCATCATGCTTATACGGTGGGTCACGCCATCACCAAAGTTGAAATTCCTCAAAATTGAGTTTTTCATCATTTTGCAAATTCTTCAAATTTTCAAATTCCTCAAGTTTGCAAATTCCTCAATTTTTCAAATGCCTCAACTTTTCATATTCTTCAAACTTTGAAACTCATGTTCTTCATTGACTATGTACATATATATTTGAGTTTTCAATGTCCTCAACAGCATTCACTTATTGCTAATTATTCAAGTTGATTTTCATCTAAGTGAATGTGATCGGACCCTTTCCCCCTCTATGCTAAACTCAACCCAGTATGTTCACAAATTCTTCATATGCGTTCTACTTTGAAACTCGTTCAAAGTCTTCACTGTATCCTTGACAGCTGAAGAATTTGCAAACGGGAAACTTAAAATTTTCACAATCAAAATTTTCAGCGTTTCCCGTTCAAACGGTTCTGATTCCCACGACTAGATAACCCACGATCCCCCACTATCGCCACTACTCAGAACGTGGGTGACACATGTCACGTGAAGAGCAAGGGTCAGGGGCAATCTTGTCGAAATTCTTCGGACAGATCTGTTTTCATCTTCGCTATAAATAGCCCCTCCCCTTTCACTGTGCTTGATTACTCACTTCCTCTCTCTCCCGAGCTCCAACCCAGCGCCGCCGCTGAAATCATCGCCGCCTGCGTGGAAGAGCTTCACTGCCTCGACCTCGCTGTTGTCGTACTCGCATCGGCCGTGGAAGTCTTCACCCCGCCGTTGCTGTAGCTGTCTCCCTCTGCCAAGCTAGGGCGTGGGAGATCTGGACTGACGAACTTCCCAATCTCATCTCATAGTTCGTCGTGTTCTTCACCAGGGTAAATAAAATTTATTTTTACTGCCCTTGTTTGATCTTCAAGCTTTCTTCAAATTCCTCAAAAGGTGTTTATTCTTCATGAATCTCATTCTAAAGCACCTTACATCTTCGTACACTTGATGATTTTCCCTAAGTTATGATTTTCTTCAAGATTCCTCAATTGTGTGAATCCTCAAAATTTGCACAACTCTGGAACCTAAGACAAAGAACACTTAGTGAGATTCCTCAAGACACCAATGGTCAAATTCTTCACTCTTGAATTTATTGAAAAACTTCTGAGAACGCATATGACCTCTTCAAATTCCTCACACCTATACTCTATTCACCGGTACAAACATGTCCGCTGATGAATCACTACGTTCTCATCAGCTTAACTCATTTGCAACGTTTCTTGAGGAAAAATTGTGCACTTCTTCAGAGTCCTCAAGAGTTCAATATCCTCAGCTGAAGAAAATGGATGATGGGAAGAAACCACAGAAAGGTTGAAAGAAGCCTAATGTGCACACCTGAGATCCCAAATGACTTGTATGAGGAATATTGCATGCCTCATGAAGAAACTCATGGCAAAGAGACAACCAAGCAGAGAAAGATTCGTCTGCAGAAAATTGAGAGGAGATGAGCAAGGGAATGGAAGGAATATCGTTAGGTAACTCCTAAATACATGATGAAATTCGTTGTGAAACCTCCTTGCAGCAGGCCTCCCTTGGCTCAAAATCAAATTGCTGATCCCACAAATCTCAAGACTGGTGAAGACTTTCCTCATATATGGGAGAAACAGCAAGCCAAGCTGGCAAAGAAAGCCAAAGAGGACTTGTTGAAGTCCTACCAAGTCCTCACACAAGCAAAGCAGCGGTAACTGTACCCTCAGGATCTGAGGATAATGGTGAAGATGATGACGAAGCTGATGATGAAGAACTTGAAAAAATCATCAGAGAGAGACAGCAAAAGGATGCATTAGCCAAAGGCGGCTCTGTTCCACTTCTACTGGATCCCAAGATGATTCTCAATTTCATTGATATATGGCATGAGGATCCAAATACCCCACTTTCTTCACTGAACCTGCCTCTTGGTGTGGAACATGTCCTCACCCACTTCATTTCTAAGGAAAAATGGAAAAGAGAACAAGATCAGAGAGCTAAGAGGAACATGGCTAGGAAAGAAAAGTTCTTGAGGGACAACATGATGAATTTGACCCCAAATCAACTCGTCACTGTCCAGTTTGAGATTTGCTCCCTCTCCGAGGAACAAGAAAGGTATGATGCTGAATGTAAGGGCGCCAAAGTGAGAATCATAAGGGCTACTCAAGCTGCTGTGAAGGACCAAAACAGAAGGGTTGCAGCTCGATCGCAACCACAACTTCCCCAGGTTGATGAAACTGCTCAGCCTGCTGATGAAAATGCCCCTGCACCTGAAGAAACTGACAGGCTAGCTAAAGCTTTTGCTGCGCCTGAAGAAACTGAACCCACCAGGACAACTGCATCAGTCATGCCTGAAGAAGTTGCGGCTGCTGAGGAAAAGTCTCGAAAGAGAAAAGCATCAGCTTCAGATTCCTCAGCTACAAAGAAGTTGAAGACTTTGCAAAGTTCTTCAACTGGACCCATTGATGCTACTCCAATCTCCTCTACACCTGCCTATGAAATTATTACATTTGGGGTTGATTATGTCATCCCAGATGAAAAAGATGAAGATCATTCTGCTCCTCCTTTGACAAAGCAGATTGTTGAAGAAATTGAAGTTGAAGAAAATGCTTCAACTCCACTGGTATCATCACCCTAGCCTCAGTTGACTACTAAAGAGGCCGAAGTTGAAGAAATTGATGAGGATGTAGACATTGGCAATACAACTCCTGTCATCAATGATGAATATTGGGAATCAGCTCACCCAAATTCACCAATGACTACTCCTCTGTCACAGGCTCAATGACGATGAAGCTCATCGACTATTTGATGAACCTGCTCTTCCACATCAACTGATGCAAGTGCTGATGAAGCCATTGGCTCCTGGAAAGCCTCAACGGAAAACCTTCCTTGTGAAAGATTTGCTATATGTGCCCAGGACAGTCTACCACATACTCACCAATACTCTATGTCCTAAGAAGGGCCACAATTCTGAAGAATAAGAAGTGGAGGGAGTCATGAAGAATATGCTATTCAACATCATTCATGGGATCCCATCAACTTCCACGATTTCTTCATGACGACATTGGTCAATGCTGCTCTAGCTCCATTTGAACAGAAGCCTTATGCACCTTGGATCATGAAGTTCATCACTGCAAAGTCTTCAGTTCCCTTCAAGGCAGACTTCCAGAATCACTTCGGCTTCATGCCCCCGATTGAAGTCCTCAAGAGCACAATTGCCTCGGTTGAAGGAAAAGGCAAGGCAGTCATTGATGAAGGCACTCATCCATTGGATGGAAAGTTTCGCAAAGCTACTTCCTTCTCCACCAATGATGACACTACAACTCACGACTCAAAAGCAAAGGCCTCAGCTCAAAAACCTCAAGAGTCTGCCCCACGTGTGATGACGATCGTGAGCTTCTAATAAGTCTTCATCAGAAAGTCGATCGCAATCACAAGTGGATGAAGCGTCAACTTGGTTACATTGTAAAAAACATGGCAGTGACGCAGAACTCTATGAACAGGAATCACTATTATGCACATGAAACCCTCAAGCGCACTTGGGCTATATTGTCTCACCTCACGACTCCTGAAGAACTGGAGGAGCTGGACCTTGAGGAACATCTTGACTAGGCTCGTCAACCACAGAAGAAATTCAAGAAGTTTCAAGTTCCTTTGATGGTCACAAGTTCATGTTCTTCATCACGTGAAAGAGATGATGATGAAGACACTGACGACACTCCGGCAGGCCCTGCATCGACAAACGACCCCGACAACGCTGGCGCTCCTTCTTCACCAACAAGATGAAATTCTTCAAGGGGTGTTAGTCCTCACTTTTTTGTCCCTTTTGGTCTTCGATGACAAAGGGGCAGAAAATTTGAGTTAGTCTTCAAGCGGGTCTCTATTTATATGGGCTATTTTTGTTTAAGTTACAACTCTCGCTCTTATGAAGCTTTTGCTGGTTGAGTTGTAAACTTAAGTCCGATGGTGGTCTAACTCTTTTGACCTATTTCCTCGCATGCTTATTTCCTCAAGCACCTTAATGCACACATGCTGAATTTCGTCAGACATCATTTTCATCATGCATTTCAAATTCTTCATATCATATGATTAAATGCGTGTATGAATTACAAGATATAGGGGGAGTTCTCTATGTTTTAACCTTCCATGTGCATTTGCAGTCCAAAGAAAATTCCTCAAGTATGCACATCTTTAGGGGGAGTTCTTCTATATCTTGCAATCAAATTCCTCAAACTTAGTAATTACACTTCATATTATTATCCCCGTTGAGAACTTAACCTATTTGTCATAAATCACCAAAAAGGGGGAGATTTTAGTGCATCTAGTGCCCCTTAGTGATTTTGGTGTATTGAAGACTTATAGGTTAAGGAACTAATATGTTTCTGAGTGTACACATGCTCTATAAGTCGATGAAGAATTTGATATATTCGCAGATTATCGACCCCTAAAAATGTATGTCTTCAATTGAAGACTTTGGTGAAGACTTTGCTAAAGACTTTGGTATTCCCTAAAGACTTCGAAAATGAAGAAGTTGGTGTGACATTGAATATATGAAAGAGGACAATGAAGCATGAAGACTTTTGTTTTCGTAGTTTCATTTCCTTTCTTTGAGTCATAGGAAACATCGTACTGTTTAAGGGGGCCGATGTAATACTAAGGAAAATTTCCAACTGATGCTCAACTCCAAAAGCCTCAACCTATCCAATCCTTCGAGTGAAGCCTTTGGAAATCTGTTGCAGCTCAGTCAAGTTCTTCAGTGACAGAGACGAAGTTCTTCTGGTCTCTAAGGAAATTGATCTGACTGAGGAGTTAGGATTTCGCTAGTGCAAATTGCCTACAAGTGAGGAACATGATAAGCCTGAGGACTTTCATTGTTCAAAATTCTGACTGTTGTTGTGCTTAGCGCCAGCTGTCCCCAATCATAACGTCCACATAACGGTCATATCATTTTTGGTATTTATGTCTTATCATGTCAGGTTGCACCCTGGCTATAAATAGCCACCCCCCACAACCACTAGATGGTTGGCTGCTCCAAAAGAGAACTGAGACTTGTCATTTGAGAGAAACCCATCCTCCGAGGACTTTGAGACAAATCATCAGTGAGGAAAAACCCACAACCAAAGCACCAAACCCAAAGTAGCATCACTGAAGAAATTCCTGTGTGGAACCGACGCTTGTTACCTTTGAGGATTGTGCATCATCCATACGGTTAGGCATCATGGTCTAGTGCATCCTGCAGTCAATTGGGGATCACGAAGTGAACTTGGTCTAGAGCATCCAGCAGTAAATTGTGGATCGCCGGGTGACCAGTTTGTGAGGGTTTTGGAAGTCTACCCTGAAGATTTACCACGAGTGTTGGGCGAGGACTATGTGACCTTAGCTCAAGGAGAATACGGTAAGAATTTGACTGAAGACTTTCACAATTTCCTCACTTCAAATTCTTCAAGTTACCTTGTTCCTCACCTGCTTATCCTGTATCACGCTACTTGTAATCCGTGCATGTTTCATTTCATCATGATGAAAATGCTGTCGCTATGTTCCTCATGCACTTAAGTACTTATTCTGCTACTAGTTATTCATCACATTTCAAATGTCTCAAGTTCAAATTCCTCAAGTGATGAATTTGTAAAAATCGCCTATTCAACCCGCCCCCCTCTAGTCGATATAACACACTTTCAATAACCAATAGCGGGACCTGGATGCCCATATTGGTTCCTACATATTCTACGAAGATCTTTATCGGTTGAACCTCTATGTCAAGGATTCAGTTAATCTCGTATGCTGTTCCCTTTGTTCTTCGGTATGTTACTTGCCCGAGATTCGATTGTCGGCATCTCCATACCTAGTTCAATCTTGTTACCGACCAGTCTATTTACTCGTTACGTAATACAAGATCCCGTGGCGAACACTTATGTCATATTGCTTGCAAGGCTTGTTGTGATGTTGCATTACCGAGTGGGCCCTGAGATACCTCTCCATCACACAGAGTAACAAATCCCAGTCTTGATCCATGCCAACCCAACAGACACCCTCGAAGATACCTGTAGAGCACCTTTATAGTCACCCAGTTACGTTGCGACGTTTGATACACACAAGGTACTCCTCCGGTGTCAGTGAGTTGCATGATCTCATGGTTAGAGGAACAGATACTTGACATGCAGAAAACTGTAGCAATAAACTAACACGATCATATGTTATGATTATAGTTTGGGTCTTGTCCATCACATCATTCCCCTAATGATGTGATCCCGTTATCAAATGACATCTCATGTCCATGGCTAGGAAACCTTAACCATCTTTGATCAACAATCTAGTCCATCAAAGGCATACTAGGGACATGGTGTTGTCTATGTATCCACAGATGTATCTGAGTTTCCGATCAATACAATTCTAGCACGGATAATAAACGATTATCATAAACAAGGAAATATGATAATAACTAATTTATTATTGCCTCTAGGGCATCTTCCCAACAAGAAGGACGGGAGCTCCTTGCCGAAGTTCACGCAGGCATGGGCGGCCATCATGCCGAGGCAACAACCTTAGTTAGCAAGGGCTTCCGAGCTGGTTTCTTCTGGCCCACAGCTCGGCGGACACCCAGTCGCTTGTCGAACATTGCATGGGGTGTGAAATCTTCCCAAAGGAAAGTCACATGCCCCCAACAGCTCTTCGGACTATTTCGATCACTTGGCCTTTCGCGGTCAATCTATCATCCGCAGACCAATGGACAAGTTAAACAAGCAAACAACCTCATTATGAGCGGCATTATGCCACGTTTGGTCCGATCCCTTCATGAGTCCGACTCTCATTGGGTGGAGGAACTCGACTACGTTTTATGGGGCCTGCGCACTACCCCGAATAGATCAACGGGTTACATACCGTTCTTCATGGTCTATGGGGCAAAGGCAGTCCTCCCTTGCGACAATATTCATGACGCACTAAGAGTGCGCATGTACGAGGAAAAGGAGCCCGAGTTGGATCGGCAGGACGACCTAGAAGCCCTAGAGGGAGAGCGCGACATAGCTCGGGCTCGCTGAACTTTTTACCAGCAGCAAGCATGACGTTACCAGAGCAGGGAGCTCAAGGAAAAAGCATACAACGTAGGCGAACTCGTCCTACAGCTTCCGGAGAAGCAAAAACATAAACTCAATCCCAAATGGAAGGGGCCCTTCATCATCTACGAAGTACTCGTAGGAGGAGCCTATCGTCTTCGGAGCTCGTCGGACAATCGCCTTGAACCAAACCCATGGAACGCTGCTCGTCATCGGCGCTTCTACGGATAAACCGGTGTCATCAAATTCTCCATTATTTTACTTTTTCCTTTTTCTTTTCTTCCTTTTTCTTTCCCTCCCACTTTGCTGTGTGATAGGATTGATTTTCTTTTTTTCCTATGTTTGGTTAAATCGAGCTTGTACTAGGGTTATCGGCATACACCATAAAGTGTTAAATCCGAACACAATAACTGGGGGCTCCTTCTCGAAGCCAAATTTTTTATATTATAAGTATTTACTCACACTTATCATGTACACACATTTTCTTTGTCATGCTCAAGCCATCATATGCATAAATTCGAACTAAGACTTTGCCAAGATTGGTTGCCTCACTCCTGTGGTTACCCTCTACATTCCCGATTGTTTGGCTAGAGGGGTAAAGGGACCACCTCTGCGATTGTTACGAACGGGTCATCCGGATACGTACCTCACACGGGTGAAGCCAAAAGCTAGCTATCTTACATAGACAATTGGTCGGCTGTGACAGAAACACCTAATACGGCTATGGTCGTCGTCACTATTGCCTTGGTCTTTTTCTTCCTAAACTACCCTTAGCCGCATACTAAAAGTATGCGGCCTTCTATCTAAAATTTCCGTAGAGTCCGGATGAAAGGTATCTATAGAGGTGCTATTTTCCCTGGAAGATGTTTCTTACGCTAAGCAGTAATATAACATATCTCTGTGTGTGTTTCTGTCTGTTCGCACCACATGACCGGATTGCCTGGTTCCCCAAACACAAGTCGCTCTTTTGGAGTGATGAATCATGAGGAACACTCCTGAGATCTTCGCATGGGAGGGAGAAGCCGATGGCCGATTAAGTCAAAGTTTACAACACAGATTGTTCATACAATAATGTACATCATTAAACATTCGGCTGCTGATTGAGACCACCGATTATAGTGTCCGGGGAGCAGTCCTCTTGTGAAAGACGGGTGACAGACATCACTTGATCATACACCAGGTGTAGTGGTACTTCTTGTCCATCCGATCCCACGGGACCAACCCGCGCCATACGCTCGGGATCAAGTCCGGAGTAACAGGTCTAGATCATTGCCCACGCCTCCTGTGCTCCCTCCCGGCAAGCCGAAGTCTTCCACAACTCGAACCTACTCCGAGCTCCTTCAAATCGATTGAGGAGTTCGGATAGACCTTCGGGAGGCTGTTCGGCCGGCCATAGTGCATGCACCATGCTCTTCATTGCTTTCCGCGCACGTCCATGGAGAGCGGCCAGCTCTTTTAGCAGGTTTCCCTGATATGATCATATCTCCTCTTCTGGACGCTCAGATAGGAGGCATGTACATGAGGTGATTTCATACTTTTACTTCCTTCATAAGAAAAACTTATTGATGATAGAATCACACTTACCGAATATGCCTTTCTGAAGTTTGTGGTTTTCTTCTTGTTCCTGAGCCAATTGAATTTTCACATTCTTAATTTCTTCGGCCTACTTTTGTACAACAAGACAACCAGCCTCGTGGTGGGACTCGGCGTACCGTTGAAAGTCTCGTGCTTCCTCCAGCTGGCTTTGCATATGTGCTATTGATTCAACTGCTACATGGCATCGTTGCATCAAATATGGTGATATATTAAGCTTAGTAAAGGTATACTCACCATGGGCCTCCCGGGTGAAGCTCTTCACTTGCTCCAGTTTGGCCTTCCTAGACTTCACTTCTGTGCGGCTATCTTCCAGCTCCTTGGCTAGTCGCTTGGTCTGTTGCTTTGAAGCCTACATTAGCAGTAAAACAACACGGAGAACTTCCATTATTTCAAACCAATTTAAGTCTCGGGGGATATTGGGTTTACATGAATGTTCGGACTCTATACAAACCAATCACTTACCTACATGCTGGCCGATATCAACTTCATAGTTTCACCGAACCCGGCTCGGGCAGCACCAATGTGCGCATCCGTCGAGTGACGGGTGTCGAACTCTTATTTGGAGAATATTGGGTGCCGCATAGCCCCCCATCGTCACCGATGATTCATGGCACTTCCCACTTCCGAGGTACTGGATTGGCCAGGGGGGCTCCTGTACCTGGACCGGCATGAGCCGCAGCTCTGGATTTTGGGGTTTACCGGACACCCTGATGACCCCTTCGACGGGAAAAGACTGGGCATTTCGCCTAAGTATTTCAATGAAATAAGTTGCCATAAGGCTCTATTGATTATGGTAATCCGCGGATAATCGAACAATGTACCTTAGGGTTGAGCAGGCTAGCTGATTCGTCCTCGCGGCCGGCTCTTTGATAGGATCCCTGTTGACTTTCGATTCGGCCACGGTCTCGGTTGCTGGCGCGTGACGCATAGATCGACGACACTTGGGAGTCAGAGCCGGCGCTTACGGGGTGCTGTTGGTAGCTTGCCTCTTGTGGGACGAGCTCTTCTTCTTCTTGTCCGTGGCAGGGATGGAGAACGACCCAGGGTAATCGACTATGATAGCCACCAGGGATTGGTCGAGGCTAACCTGATAATAGAATCCGTGTTCAAAATCAAGTAGAAGATCCAGGTCCTCATGGAAACCCGGATCATTATCGTGTGCGTAGTTTTCGGGTTGAGGAGTCGGACAATTGACTGTCTCGATGAAGCTCCTCCATTCCTATTCCCGCAAGACTTCGGTCAAATGAAGTACGGAATGAAAACTCAGAACTATGTTCGTAGAGGGAAAAGGGCTTACCCATTCGATGGGATTGTGGGTCGAGTATCCTTCCTTGGTCACCCGCCAAATAAAGTCCTCTTGCTCCCCTTTATACAGGTCGACAAGGGCAGCGGCCAATGCCGCCTAGTTGGCAGGTCCTTCAAGAACGCGTGGTGTCGCTTGTCCCGTTATAGCGCCACAAGGGGTGCACCCTCTGTTGGAGGGGTTGCACGCATCGGGAGATGACATGGGCCATGACATCGATCATGGTCAGTTGATGGTGGACAAGCATCCGCACCTGAGCCGCTGGGCGTTGCACTTCGACTCTTTCCTCCTGGGATGGAGTCCTCGACTGCTAGTTGTATCTTTTCTTCAAGGGGGCGTCCGAGTATTCGGGTAGTGGCGAGGATATGTACCTAGGGTAGGGTCCTAGGCAAGGCCTACATACCCTACCTAAGGACACTACATGGGAGGACTTGAAGATCAAGCATGAACTTCCGAGTAGATCCCTGGAGACGTCCAAGACCACTCGACAGCAAACCACTCGGAGCTCCTCCTCTCACTCGGCAGTCGCGTGCCACTCGGCAGACCTTGCTTCACTCGACGCCAGAAGACCAGAAGCCATCATCAAGAGCCCAACGGGCAGACGCTGGTTTAATGGTCATTAGTAGCTTTTATTGTGTATGTTACCAGTAACGGCAGACTTTAAACCTCACGACCAGGCCCTTAGATGCGGGATAATTATGAGGGGCAATGAACTCTATATAAGCCTCCCCTCCCCTCCTGCACAAGGGTTTGCAACCATTGTAATCTCACTATTCCACATGACATAAGATCTCGAGCACTGAGACGTAGGGCTGTTACCTCCACGAGAGGGGCTTGAACTCATACATACGTGTGTACACCCTCGCTGTAGCTAGGACTCTGCCCTCTCCCTTCGTACTCCTACCTTCTACTGTCAGGCTCGTTCCCACGACAGTTGGCGCCCACCTTGGGGCAGGCGTCTAAGCGACTTCTGATGAGGTTACAATTTTCATTCTTCAACATGTCTTCCGGCGGTGTTTTCGCTCTGGACCACGAGATCCGTTTTGGAACACTCACCTTCATCGCCGACGATTCAGCATGGCTCTAGGAGGCGCCTCTCGATGTTGAGGCGCTCTCGGTCCGCGGGGCCGCGCACTTCCGCGCGAGTTCTGGCGGCGTGTTGTTGCGTTAGCCGTCGACCCCTTACGCGTCGGCTCCTCTTGCTGTTCGCAGTCGCAAGCAGTCCGGCCGCTCACGACTTCAGCGTTCGGTTGAACACGCGGCAGCACATCAAACTTCTCCGCAGATTGAAGCACTCGAGGCTACCGAGTCCCTTCACGGCATGTTCGAGTCGAATTCCGATCTGTCCGACGTGCCCTTTGAGTGCGAAAGCTGGAATCCCACAGCGGAGGTCTTGATGGCGGGATCTCATCAGAGTTCACCACCTGGCTTCGGCCGTGGCAAGCGCGAGGCTGGTGGTCTGTCGAATGGGCAGCCGCATCGCGACGAGGAGGTCCTTCACACTCCCATCGTCGGAGCGACCGCCGAGGCCCAAGCTTTGGAGGCCGCGCTCATTCGTCTAGAGGAACTCCAGGCAGAGATCGACGAGTGTGCCCGCCACGCCCCAGTCGACACCAGCGAAAGTTATTTCCGACTGGAAATCATGACGATGTTGAGGTATAGCGAACTCCTGTGCTAAACATTGTTGCAGCTGCTAGGATAGCAGACTCAATTGAGCCTTTCCGGTCAGAGGCTGGAAGAGGGTTATTGCAGATCAGAGCGTTGTTGGATGCAGCGCAGTGTTTGAACTCAGCAGTTTCTCAATCCCGCCAGAGGATTCACAGCAATTCACCAAAGACAGAGACCGTTTAGTCGGCACACAGCCCTGGATCGCCCTTGTGTCGTCGAGGCGTCGGTTTCCGTGAAGGGCAAGACAGAGATCAGATTCACCGTGATGACCACCGTCGAGTGCCCACCCCTCCGCGGAGTAGTCTGTATGCGCCCCGGCGCCAGGACGACAGGCGCTCCTTCGATGATGAGAGGGATGCGGACTTTGATGCCCGCGCCTACCTCATTCAGAAGCGGATCGACAAGAGCAGAGCCTACATAGAAGGACATGACAGAGATGTTCCGAGTGGAAGCTCAGCTGTGGTGTCAGGTCCCGAGTGTTTCAGCAGAGCTATACGTTCTGCAGAGATCCCCCCAATTTCAGAATGGTGGCAGGAATCAGAAAGTTTTCTGGTGAGACAAAACCAAAGACTTAGTTAGATGACTACCGAGTGGCTGTGCAGATTGGCGGCGGAAATGACAATGTCGCAACGAAGCACCTGCCCCTGATGCTAGATGGTTCGGCTCGAGCTTGGCTGAATCGTTTGGCACCATCCAATACACATTGCTGGGAGGATCTTACCCGAGTGTTTGTCCGAACCTTTGAGGGCACCTGCAAGCATCCAGCGGGTCTGGTCGACTTGCAGCACTGCGGCCAGAAGCCCAATGAAACCCCGAGGGATTATATTAAGCGATGGTCGACTCTGCATCACATTGTGAAGAATGTGTCGGAACACCAGGGCGTTTGCGCTTTCAAGGCCCGTGTGAGATACAGGGAACTGTACCTGAAGTTTGGACGGACGGGTGATATCTCACTCGGCAAAATGATGGAAATCGCCACTCAGTACACCAATGGCGAGGAAAAGACCGCCTTCGTAGCGGCAAAGGAAAAGTAGTCGCCAATGAAGGCAATGGCGGCGGCAGCAACAATCGGAAGCAGAAGCGGAAGGCTCAAGACCCAACTTCGGTAGAGGCTGTAGCACTGGCGACTCATCCGAAGAACAAGGGCAAAGCCAAAGCTCAGTATGTCCCCAAAAAAAGGAAGGGTCAGTCCGGAACTGACATCATGGATCAGCCGTATGTAATTCACACAAGGAAAGATGCTGAAGGTAACCTGATTTTGCCCAAGCACACCACTCGACACTGTCAGACCCTTATCCAGCAATTCAAGGGGGACCAGTCGAGTGAGAAATCTCCTGAGAAGGGGGGTGAAGATGAGGAAAAAGAAACGTTCCCAGATGTCACTACAACGCTGGTGATCTTTGCTGATGTTGAGAGTAACAGTCGTCTGAGAGTACCAGACACCCCTACCTACCTCAGATGGTCCCAATATGCTATCACATTCGACCAGACAGACCATCCTGCTCGTGTGGCCACTCCCGGTTGTCAGGCTCTGGTAGTTGATCCGGTGGTGCAGGGGACTCGACGTAGAAAGGTCCTCATGGACGGCAGTAGCGGCTTGAACATTCCGTATGCGGATACTCTGAAAGGGATGGGCATTCCGATGTCCCGTCTGAGCGAGTGCAGCATGTAGTTTCATGGGGTCATACCAGGAAAGAAGGCCAAGTCACTCGGCCAGATAGCCTTGGATGTGACATTCAGAGATGACAAAAAAATTTGAAAAGAAAAGTTGACGTTTGAAGTCATGGATTTCAAGAGTGCTTACCACGCCATCTTGGGTCGACCCGCTTATGCACGTTTCATGGCCCGACCATGTTACGTGTATCTCAAGTTGAAAATGCCAGGCCCTAAGTGCGTGATCACAGTCACTGGCAATCGACAGCGGGCTGAAGAGTGCCTCCAGCAAGGCTCCAAGATCGCCGATCAGCAGATGGCCATGGTCGAGCTGGAGGAGTACAAGAAAACCGCTGACCCTGCTGATTTTCTCCGTGCAAAGAAGTCGGCTTCCGAGTCGGCGTTTCAGTCGGCAGGGGAAGTGAAGAAGGTGCACATCCACCCACTACTACAAAATAGGCTGTTAGTGGCGCACCAGTTTTTGCTATTAATGATGCACTATAGGTGCGCCACTATTAACACGCCACTGGTAACAAATAGTAATGGCGCACCCAGATAATAGTGGCGCACCACATTGTGCGCCATTACAATGTCCAACAGTGCGCCAATACTATGCCTCCTAGGGGGGCATATTTGCCTCCACCTATGCCCCCAGGTGCGCCATTACTATGCCCCATAATGCGCCACTCGTATTTGGCCCTGATGCGCCACTAATGCTCAATATGGTGCGCCACTACTATGAATATTAGGAATTATTATTTTTTGCTTTTCTGGTATTTGCACAGGTTACAAAATACGTTACAACACAGAATATAAACATCACACAATAGAATTCATCATATTAGTCTCCAAATTCGAAATAGCGAACAAAGTTCAAACATTAGCCAAGTTTAGGTCTCGAGACATTAGCAAAGTTCATCATATTAGCCGAGTTTGTCGTCACATTACAAAGTCAATATCGATCATCTAAACTCCCATCTCACGATGAGCACATAATAACACATTATACCTAGAACCTAGTCCTCTCTCGTAGGACCTACTCTACCCTCTCTTACGTACAATACGGAGATCATCCTGTCTCCAGTCTTGGCCTACACACAATGTTGCTTCCAAGTAGCTCTCTACGATTGAGCATACATTTTTTCCAATCTTTGATTGTCATGACTCCATCGGTTTTATAAATCCGGTATGGACAGGAGTGATGCGTAGGCTGAACTGGTCGTGGTGGCCCTAAGCTCGTAACAACAACGTGGCCTCTCGGAAACATCAGATGAGGCACACAATCCTCCGGAATTTTCTGTTGAAAAACATAGTAATAACTTTGTAGTTAGCAATGTAGTTTAGTTTTAAAAGAATTTATGCAAAGGATGCACAGATGTCGTAATAGTAGAATTAAAATCTTACCATGCAATCTCCATGGATGTTACCGTAGTTCACCGCGTGCACTAGTGGCACGTATTGACCATAATGTGCAGAAGTTTGATAATAGCTATTGTAATTCTTAAGATGACTAAGAAATGTGGTAAGATGATCTTTCCAGTCATAAGTTAATTCTGCTTCATCATTGTAGTAGTAGGTTCTGTCTACCATCTTCCGTACATTTTTTGAAGAATGAAAATAAGCTATAAATGCAAATAAGTTGTCAACTATTGTTAAATAAACAATATAATATACTTAATAAATATGGTTGAGAAACTCACATAATGGTAGAACTCGAGGCATCTCCATATCGACCCAGATGTCGATATTACCTTCTATTTCATCTTCTGAACGAATATCAAAGGTGATAAGCATATTAGGCTCGTATGCATAAGCCTTGCATAGTGCTTGCCAATTTTTGCATTCAAAATAGAAATAGAGGTCTGCATGGAACAATTTTACCGCAAACGTAAAACCATGCTCGGTCCTCAAGTAAACTATCTTTACCTCCATTTCTTTTTTAGTATTGAAACCAATCTTATCCAAGACAGCAATTCTTGCATGGCAGGGGATACGCTAGTAGAACAGTAAAAAATTAAAATTAATTATAAGTTGAAGCACAACAGGCAGAATTCATGCTTAATCACGAAAAAAGACTTGTCATTGTGACTTACTGTATCCACTTCGAAGTTCTCATCCAGCATGATGCTGAAGCGCCTACCATCAACTAGGAAAGTCTTGTCACAAAGGCCGTGTTCGTCTTCACAGTATTCGCACATACTGAATTCACTTTTGTCGTCAGACATTTCCTATGTTCATAGTTGAAACATTTAAAACCGATCGAAGGAAACTAAAAGAAAACTGATCAACACACAGATCACTATTAAATTACTCAATATGCAACAGGTTGACTTTAGGTCTGTCGAATAGTATCACTAATACATCACTAATACAATTAGAACCATAGCGAACGACGGGTATCGGCGCGGACGGTGGACACCCAAAGAGAAGGAACCATCACAGGATCATAGCTCGGGTGAGATCCCTAAGGAACCTGCCAGGTATTGGAGAACCTGGCGTCCAACGCAGCCATATAGCGTCGGACGTGCTCGTCCTCCTCCCTAACACGGCGACGTATCACCTCCGCGGGGGCCGGCTCCCTCTGCACCGACAGTGGCCCACGCGACCACCACCAAACAACCTCCGGGTCGACGACGGGCTGCGTCCTCACCAAGTTGCGCACCCCGGAAGGTAGGACCTCGTTGTACCAGCCTGGCGGAGCCCAGTCCTGAACATGGCCCCTATAATCAAGCAGGCCTCCTCCGCCGACTCACGACGAGGATGCGGGCCAGACATCGTCGACGTCGAGAACAAATGCTTAATTATGAAAACAAAATTAATAAACTTCTAAACTTAAATATATGTACTACAAAAACTAAATTAGATCATTATTATTCATCACGGGTTGACTATCGGTCTGTCGGGATTCTCCTTCCTCTCTCAAAAATGGTGGACATTGCCTCATTGTTTTTTCGACCGTCGATGATGGTCGCGACTCGTTCTCCTAGTGCGTAACAAAGGTCTAGCACAAGGAGAAAAACAAAAAGCGACCCCCACGACAACAGTCGGCATTTTTTGACTGTCATGTATGGAGCCCCGACAGACTTATAGTCAACTCAAAATGTCGTTTAATTCTCTTTCTAGCAAATCTGGGTCACTCGATATTTCCTACATATTCTCTTTCTACCACAAGTATGCACTCCAGTATGTATGTGATCTTCAGACGACACCACTCTGCACTGCAGTATTCCCACCACACTAGCAAGGGAATAATGCTCATCAACAAATAAAAAGAGTTCATGCCTTGTTGGTCATCACATCTATGTTATGAATGATGATGATTATCGTGCCAGAGTTTCTGCTCATTTCCTGCATACTTGTTCTTCATCAGATCTATGTTATGTTATGCAGCAGCAGCTACGGAGCAAGTTAGATACATGGCTGAGTTGAGTTGAGTTACAGGGATATGATATGTATGTACACGCAAATCACATGGGTGAGCAACCTAATTACTAGATTAACAAAGGGGGCTGCACCTATCAACAACCCCAACTAGTAAGTAAGCAGTGAGCTAAACAACAACTCTGCTCTGGTCTGGTGTCACTTGAGCAGCACCACCTCCACATGTACCTCTATCTCAAATATATACAGGGCAACACAGACAGACAGACAGCGTACTGGTTATATCTCAAATATATACAGGGCAACACAGGTCTGGTCTGAAATGTGTTCCTGTACAGGGTATTGTTCATGCTTATATCATGTGTATGTGTTCGTCCGTCGGCAGGATATTGGGGACGTTCTGGTTATAGAACTGCCACCAGCCTACAAATGTGTTCCAGGACGTTCTGGTTACAGGGGAGGCTGCTTATATCATGTGTATGTGTTCAACAGGACAGTGTGTATGCCTACAAATGCTCTTCCACCCGATTGATGCAACATACAACAAAGATCAAACCCTAAATCAGGAATTGGGGGGAATGGGCAACTCACCTCACGTACCTAAATCGGGCTGAAGGCTGGCCGCTGGGCAGGGCTGCTGGCTTGCTGCCGGCCGAGTGCCGGAGTCGGCGGAGAGCGGACTGGGCGGCGGGCGGCGGCTTGCAGGGGCGCCGAGCGCCGGGCGGGCGGGCCGGGACGGAGAGGCAGGCTGCGACGGGCGACGGCGGCCGGCAAGCCAGCGGGATCGAGAGCCGGGCGGCCGAGGTCGAGGACGAGCAGGGGAGCTCCCAGTGTCGATGGCGGTGAGGGCGGGGGTGGGAGGCGACGGCGGAGCGGGGGTGGGAGGGCACCGGTTGTGAAAGAAGGGGAAGGCAGGAGGCGGGAGGGGAGGGAGGGAAGGTCGTAGTGGGCGGAGGGTTAGCAATGGCGCACATTTTAGGGGTGCGCCATGAAAACCGTGATAGCAATGGCGCACCTTCTCCTGGTGCGCCATTACTAACTTTTTTTTATTGGTATATCAATGGCACACCTTTTGGGGTGCGCCATAAAAATTTAAGATTTGAGATAAAATTGTTAACTACTTTAAGATTTGAGATACAGTTGCATGTAATAATTTAACTAGTTTTGAAAAAAAATTGAATTTTTTTTTGTTAGTAGTGGCGCACTGTGGGTGTGGTGCGCCATTACTAGTTAAACCTAGTAATGGCACACTTTCACCTGGTGCGCCACTTCTAAGTCTGAGGACTGGTGTGGCGCCAGGACACAACTAGTAATGGCGCACCACACACCAGGTGCGCCATTAGTAATATGGCCATTGATGGCACACCAGTATCTAGTGCGCCACTGTTATATAGCAGTGGCGCACCACATACATAGTGCGCCACTAATGTCTATATTAGCTATAGCCCTTTTCCTAGTAGAGACCCGATCGATCCAGATGTTGCCCCGACGAATATCTCAACAACGCTCGACAGTAAATAGGAAGCCGAGATCATCCAGTTCCTCTGTGAGAACTGGGATATCTTTGCATGGAAGCCTGCCGACATGCAGGGGATTCCCAGGGAGCTGGCTAAGCACCGTCTGCGAGTGGATCCGAAAGCCAAGCCCGCCAGGGAGCATTTGCGTTGATCCGCGGCTGAGAAGCGCAAGGCAATCGGAGAAGAACTGGCCCGACTCTTGCAAGCCAAGTTCATTCGGGAGATTTACCACTACGAGTGGCTCTCGAATATTGTGATGGTGCCAAAGAAAGATAAGTCGTTGCGCATGTGCATTGACTTCAAACATCTCAATAAGGTGTGCCCAAAAGACCATTTTCCGCTCCCCCACATATATCAAATTGTTGACTCGACAGCGGGGTGTGAGCGTTTATCGTTTTTGGCTGCTTATTCCGGGTACCATCAGATCCGTCTGTATGGCCCAGACGAAATAAAGACAGCCTTCATCATCCCATTCGGGTGCTTTTGCTACATCACCATGCCGTTTGGTCTTAAGAATGCCAGCGCTACTTTTATGCGCATGATTCAGAAGTGATTACTTGACCAGATCCTTCGGAATGTCGAGGCGTACATGGATGATATAGTGGTCAATTCCCGCAAAGGTTCTGACCTGCTGGCTGACTTGGCCGAGACATTCGCCAATCTGAGGCGATTCGACATAAAGCTGAATCCGACCAAATGTACCTTCGGTGTCCCTCGCGGAAAGTTGCTCGGTTTTCTCGTTTCAGCGCCATTACCCGTATGAAGACTCCCGTGCGAGTGCACGACATCTAGAAGCTCATAGGTTGCTTGGCAGCATTGAGTCGGTTCATTTCTTGTCTTGGTGAGAAGGCTCTGCCCTTATATCAGTTGATGAAGAAGTCCGACATGTTCGACTGGACTCCCGAAGCCGAAGCAGTGTTTGTTGAGCTCAAAGCCCTGCTCTCCACCCAGCCGGTGCTTGCTGCTCCTGCCAGCAAAGAGCCCTTGCTCCTGTACATCGCGGCCACAAATCAGGTCGTCAGTACACTGCTGACTGTCGAGCAAGAAGAGGAGGGTAAAGCCTATAAATTTCAGCAGCCAGTTTATTATGTCTCGGAAGTATTGTCCCCCTCAAAGAAAAGATATCCACACTACCAGAAGATGGTGTGTGGTATTTACCTACCAGCGAAGAAGGTGACGCACTATTTCCAGGACCACTCGATTTCAGTCATCAGCGATGCTCCTTTGTCTGAGATTTTCAATAATCGCGACGCATCAGGTCGAGTGTCTAAATGGCCAATTGAGCTTGGACATTTTGACATCAGATTTGAGGCCAAGAAAGCAATCAAGTCCCAAGCATTGGCAGATTTCATAGCCGAGTGGATTGAGCAGCAACAGCCTATCCAAGTTCACTCGGCGCACTGGACAATGTTATTTGATGGATCCAAGATGTTGAATGGATCCGGGATGGTGTAGTCTTGATATCTCCCAGGGGTGACAAGCTCAGCTACGTCGTGCAGATTCACTTTGATTCCTCCAATAATGAGGCAGAGTAGGAAGCACTTTTATATGGGTTGCGCATGGCTATCTCACTCGGCGTCAAGCGCCTGATGGTTTATGGCGACTCAGATTTGGTGGTGAATCAAGTGATGAAAGAGTGGGATGTCAGAAACCTCTCTATGACTGGATACTGCAATGCAGTCTAAAAGCTGGAGAAGAAATCAAGCGGCCGATGAGCTGTCCAAGATTGGTTCCACTCGACGGCCTGTCCCTAGTGGTGTGTTCTTGGAGCATTTGCACACTCCTTAGGTTCAAGAAGATCCCTTCACCGAAGAGCCCCCACAAGCTTTGAGTTCCACTAACTCGACTGAAGTCAACGTTCCTGCTGTGATTGACCTGGTCATGG
The DNA here is from genome assembly GCA_022496015.1 of Hordeum marinum. Lineage (NCBI taxonomy): Eukaryota > Viridiplantae > Streptophyta > Magnoliopsida > Poales > Poaceae > Hordeum > Hordeum marinum. The sequence goes on along the minus strand of CM039675.1, from coordinate 466,055,666 downwards.
AGATTCTGGTTATCATTCCCGACTGGACTGTGCCATATGTTTCCTATATCCTCAGACAAGAGCTCCCCGAAGATGAAGCAGAGGCTCGGCAGATTGTGCGCAGGTCCAAGGCTTTCACTATGATGGGAGATCAACTGTTCAGAAAGAGCAAACCGAGCGATTGTCGCTAAGGCGTACCGAGCTGGTTTTTACTGGCCGCGAGCTAATGAGATGGCTAAAGACATCGTTGATCATTGCGAGGGTTGCCAATTCTATACGAACCTCTCACACAAGCCGACATCTGCCCTGAAGACCATTCCTCTCGCCTGGCCATTTGCGGTCTGGGACTCGACATGGTTGGTCCTTTTCGACCCGGAAAAGGGGGATTCACTCACTTGTTGGTTGCAGTCGACAAATTCACCAAGTGCATTGAAGCCAAGCCCATCAAGAAGCTGAATACCCGTACGGCAATCTCATTCATGAGGAGATCATTATTCGATACGGCTTTCCACATATCATCATCACGGACAACGGCACTAATTTTGACTCGGAAGAATTCAGAAGATTATGTAACTCCCAAGGCACCCGAGTAGATTATGCTTCTGTTGCACATCCTCAAACCAATGGGCAAGTCGGGCGCGCTAATGGTCTCATTCTGCAAGGTCTGAAGCCTCGTCTCATGCGCGATTTGGATCATGCTGCCGGTGCCTAGGTAACCGAGCTGCCATTTGTTTTGTGGGGATTGAGGACAACGCCTAATCGATCAACTGCACGAACTCCTTTCTTCCTTGTCTATGGTGCTGAAGCCATATTGCCGAGTGACTTGGCCCACAATTCTCCTCGAGTGGAGCTATACTCTGAAGCTGAAGCTGAACAGGCCAGAAAAGATGGGGTAGATCTTCTGGAGGAAGAACGAGAGATGGCTCTGATCTGGACTACTGCCTAGTAGCAAGACCTGAGACGCTTCCATGCGAGGAATGTGAAGAGTCGAGCTTTCCATGAAGGATACTTGGTGCTCCGAGTGAACCAACAACGACCTCACAAGCTTGCTCCTGCATGGGAAGGTCCTTTTGTCATCACCAAGGTGCTAAAAAATGGAGCCTATCACCTATACAATCTCGTGAAGCGGATAGATGAGCCACGAGCCTGGAATGCAGATTTGCTCCGGCGTTTTTATACTTGACACAAGAGTTTTCTGATGTTATAAGAATACTTAATCAATGCCATCCACATTTCTGCAATTTACATTGTCGACTCCGATCATATAGTTACGTTCTTGGGAATACTCCGAGTGATGAGCGATCCTCACATTCGGGGGCTTAGTCATGAACATGCTTCGCCTAAGTTAAAAACCCTGTCGGGTGGATAGTAGTCCATTCACTCGACAACTTAGCTGTGAATCGACATTTGCTTAAGTTCAAAAATACTCCAAGTGATGAGCAATCCTCACACTCGGGGGCTTAGGTGCGAACCCGCTTCGCCTAAGTTAAAAAATTCCGCCGGGTGGATAATAATCCATTCACTCGACAACTTAGCTGCGAATCGACATTCGCCTAAGTTAAAAAACACTCCGAGTGATGAGCAATCCTCACACTCGGGGGGCTTAGCGGCGAAACACGTTTCGCCTAAGTTCAAAAACACTCCGAGTGATGAGCAATCCTCACACTCGGAGACTTAGTTGTGAAACACGTTTCGGCTAAGTTAAAAAAACTCCGCCGGGTGGATAGTAATCCATTCACTCGACAAGTTAACTACGAATCAACATTCGCCCAAGTTCAAAAACACTCCGAGTGATGATCAATCCTCACACTCGGAGGGCTTAGCGGCGAAACACGTTTGGCCAAAGTTAAAAAACACTCCGAGTGATGAAGAATCCTCACACTCGGGGACTTAGCTGCGAAAAACGTTTCGCCTAAGTTAAAAAACTTCGTCGAGTGGATAGTAATCCATTCACTCAACAACTTATTTGCGAATCGACATTCGCCTAAGTTCAAAATACTCCGAGTGTTGAGCAATCCACACACTCAGGGGCTTAGCTGCAAACACGCTTTGCCTAAGTTAAAAACAAACTCAGTCAACTAGACAATTGAAAGCCAAATACGAGAAAAATCCAAAGGAGAAACCATGGATAAATGTTTCGTACGAAAGCAAATGTGCTCAGACCTAAGGCCTGAATGAAGTTTTAAAGGATACAAATCCACTCGGCATACCGAGGCAAATTTAACTTTTTCTTCCGAAGACCAAGTTTTTCCAACGGGAGATGGGCTGGCCGACTCGACGAAGGTGTCCAAGTCGATGCCGTCGCCAATTCTGGTAGCTGCCTCGATGAAGGTTTCCATGAAGTCCTCGAACTGGAGTTTCTTTGTGTTCACCACCTGGAGTTCCTTCAGCTTCTCCTCCCTCACGTCCCTGCAATGGACCTTCACGAGTGATAATGCCACGTCGGCCCCACAGCGAGTAGCAGATTTTTTCCAAGCTTGCACTCGACTGGGAAGCTCGTTCAGACGAGCCATTACGGAGTTGAGGTCCAGCTGAAGAGTGTCCTCGGGCCATAGCTCCTTGTCGATTCTTTCCATGGCAGATTTCAGTCGGGTGATGTAGGCCTGGACACCTTGGAGCCGGAAGTTGAGCTGTAGCATGTTCATCGCCACCGCATCAGCAATTGGCGACTTGGTAGGGTCAAGATTAGGCTTGATCTCCTCTATTTCGTTTTCAAAATCCTGGCAGAAGTCTGTTGAAGAAGGGAGAGATAGGAAGAGAATCGGTGAATTGTGACCTTCAAATTTTTTACAAATGTCAGTCGACAAGAAACACTCACCATCGAGCAGAAGATACATCTTCCTTGAGAATTCGCTCAGATGCCTCTCCAGGCCATTACCCCTCTTGGTTAGTTCCTCGGCCTTCTTGATAAGCCCCACACGCTCCTGCTTCAGCTTGGTGTTCTCGTCCTCCAGCTTCTTGGCGGCCGCCAGCTTCCGGTCCGCAACTTCAGTTTTGTCCTTGGCCACCTGTTGAGCATCAGCAACCGCCTTGTCTTTCTCCTCCATCCCTTTCTTCATGGAATCTAAAGAAACAACATTGTTGAGTCGCGCTTGGAGTCGACGGTTTTCAGTGCGTACGTCTGTTCGAGTGAGAGTACTCGGTTCACAACATGATGAGTGAAGAAGAAAATGTGGAAAGTCAGCAGCAATTACCTCCCAAAGCCTTCACCTCAGCACACGCTCGCTCCAAGGCATTGTTGGACACCACTAGATCCACCTGCAGCCGGTTCCTTTCGTCCTCCACGTCCTTGTACTCCGCCCCAAGTTCACAAGCCCTCTGGAATCAACACAAGACAAGAATTCAATCGGCGAGTGACGCTTGAGACAGTTGGCTGAGTATGTTAGAAGCACTCAAGCGGAAAGTCCACTCGACATGTCGAGTGGCTCTAGCGCTCCGCGCGTCATAAATAAATCCGGAACTGTCTCTGTTAAAGACCCCTGTCCATGCAAGCACTCGATAGTGGTCTCGGGGACGACACCCAATGGGTGCGCTAAGAGCACCCTCACTGAGACGGTTAACTCTCGATCCGTCGAGTAACCCATCAGAGAAAAAACATTCAACTCGACATGTCGAGCAACTTTAGTACCACGCGTACGACAAGGTTTCAAACCTACCGTTTATCGTCTGCGATGAACAGTCTCTATAGAAGACCCCTGCCAGTGCAAGCATCTGACAGTGGTCTCGGGGACTACACCCAGTGGGTGCACTAAGAGTGCCCCCACTGGCTATTAAAGCATTCGACAAGGTCAGCCCTGTCCATGCACGTGACCCGTCGAGTGACGCGCCTACCTACTCCGTGAAGTTCAATCGATCCTTATGTAGCGTCAGTTTCTCAATAATATCCATGAAACCTGCAAGGGAGCTCCGGAGTGGTGTGGTTTGAAGTGAAATGTATCCTGTATACAATAAACTCCAAGACCCTCGCCGGTGCAAGCACCCGACGGTGGTCTCGGGGACTACGCCTAGTGGGTGTGCTAAGAGCGCCCCCACTGGATCTGCCGATTCTCGATCAGTCGAGCGGCAGAACCTTCCATCATTCTAAGAAGTGCAGTCTATCCTTATGCAGCGTCATATCATGGTTTCTCAATAATATCCATGAAACCCGCAAGGTAACTGCGGAGTGGTGGGTACGACAAACTCTAAGACCCCTGCCGATACAAGCACTCGACAATGGTCTCGGGGACTACACGCAGTGGGTGCGCTAAGAGCGCCCCCACTAAGACGGTGAACTCTCAATCCGTCGAGTAACCCGTCAGAGAAAAAAATATTCACACTCGACATGTCGAGCGACCTAGTACCACGCGTACTAGGTACCCCAATCCCACTCGACTACGATTCGACCTATTCGCGTGGAGAAAATCCAAGTATTCTACGGCAATCACCCAGTGGGTGTACAGCAGCCAAGAGAAGACAGGAATTCAATCGACAATGGACTTACAACAGAACTTACTTGGATGTTGGTGCGGCGGGCTGCGCTGATGTCAAAAGCCAGTTTGCTGGCCTCGAACGCCTCCTTGGTCCTCAGCATGAGCTGCTCTGCCTAGATCATGGCTTCTTTCGCAGCTCCGGTCTGATCCTCCGGAGTGCAGTGCAGAGAGAAGGCCGTCATAGGTGGGGTTGGCATGGTCGCTGGGGAAGCTGATGCAGCCTGAGGAGGCCCAGTTGGAGTCGACGTCACAACAGTTGAGATGGCTAAGGGAGCATGCGACAGAGGCGTTGCAGGCTCAACCCTAGGTTGCGCCGAGCCACGTCTCCCCTGAGAAGACTCTGCGGCTGGACGCTGAGGTGCTTGCGCCGATGACGCCCTTCAGGTGTGCAGTGGATCCTTGTCGTCCTCCACTTGAATGACCTCTGGAACGACAACCGACAGTATCAACATCTGCATGTGCCCAGTCCCATTCGGACAATCCAACAACTTTCTTACCTCTATGAGAAGTGGTGGCGTCAACGGTGTCAACATTCATAGCGTCTCCGCCACCTCGAGGAGGCAAGGTTGCAGATGTAGCAGCTCTAAAGGATTGGACAACTTTCGCTCAGATATAACTCAAGACTACAGTCGATAGAAAAATTTGGAAATGAACACCTACGTGGAGACGACAGGTATGGCCACCCTCATGCAGGGCAGAGCTTTGCGAGGCTTGGAGATGGCTTGCTTGAGCTGCTTGGCCAATCTTTCACTCGACTCGACTGTTGAGGGGCGGCTCCATTTCATGTTCTTCTCTCTTGGGCCCGGAGCCTTGTCCTCCGCAGCTACCGGATCCTGGCGGGCTTTGGTGCGGCCTTCACGACGGGGAGGTGACTCGACTTCTTCCTCATCGCCAGAGTCGTCGTAGTCGTCCTCGGTGTTTGAGAGGCCATCGGCGTCCACACTGCCTCCTTCCCTCACCACGCCATCCTCCACATGGTTCCCGTAGGGAACGGGCGAGTGCATGTTCGTCCACTCCTACATGATTCAAACAAGAGAGTCAGCCTACAAGTCAATACGTCACTCGACAGTATAAATACATCGGTCGACACCACATTACTCACAAGGTTCCTCGGTGGGGTTTCGGCGGAGTAAGGCCGGATCCTCTTGGCACCCGTGGGATTGTCGCAAGCCCCAGTGATGCTCCGAAGCCACTGCTCAACAGTCTCCTATGGAACCTCCTCTGGATGCGTCCTGGTGGAGTCACCCGGGCCTACATAATGCCACATGGTGTGGTCTATGGCCTGGAGCGGCTGAATGCGTCAACCGAGGAACGTCTCAAGTAGGTCCATGCTTGTCACTCCACCTCGGATCAGTTGCACCACCGCCTCGACAAAGATGCCCACTTGGACATGCTCCTCATCGGTCACCTTCAGGGACTTGGGGGCAGCAGGGCGGTTAGGTGTAAAGGGGGGAAGACCAGTCGACATGTTGGGTGGCGCTACATCTTTGTAGTAGAACCAGGTCGACGCCAGCCTCTGACGGACTCGGGAAAAGTAATGGCAGGAAAGGAACTACGCTGCCTTTTCTGGACCCCTAAGCCTCCACACATCTGGAGCACATGAGTCTTCCCATCAGTAGGGACGGCTTTCTTCACAGTCTGGGATCGGACTGTGAAGAGATGCTTAAACAACCCCCATTGGGGAGTACACCCCAGGAAGCACTCGCACAAAGTGACGAATGCTGACAACTATGCCATGGTGTTTGGCAGAAAGTGGTGCAGCTGCGCACCAAAGAAATTCAGAAATCCCCTAAAGACTGGGTGGGGTGGCATGGAGAAACCTCTTTCCACATGGGAGAGGATAAGAATCCTCTCGCCATCGCGCGGCTCCGGCTCGCGCTCCTCCCCCGACAGCCTCCAGGCACCGTCCGCCACAAGCCCGTCGGAGACAAGGCCGTCGATGTCGGCGCGAGTGACAATAGAGGGGACAAAATCCCCCTGCATCCACCCCGCCGGAGCGGTGAACCGAGCGGTCGAGGGCTTCTTGCCCTTGAGCATCGATGTCCCCTTTTTGCCCGCTCCAGCTTCTCCATCGCATTCTTCGTCATCAGAGCAGCGGCTCTGGTCGAGGGATAACGGAGTGCGGCGTTGGGGGCAGAGGAGGCGGAAGAAGAGAGGAAGAACTGGCGGAAAGTACTGTGCAAACCACGGCGCCGGAGGCTTTATATGCTGTCGAGTGTCTCACTGACCGGTGGCCCCATGAGATAAGCGCACTCGCCAACCGCTGACGGCGCCCGGTCCATGGCAAGAATCGAGGCATCGTGCTCCCACTTGCCCTGATCGTGGCATCATCATCGCACGCGCGCTTCCCAGATTTTCGTATCCCGGAGAATCTAGGCCTGTTAGACTGACTCGTCGCCTCCCAATATACTGTCAATTCACTCGGAGCAAAATAGACCCTGAACATCCACTCGGACTCTTTTAAGGCTGAATGGATCAGGGCGAGCAGAGAAGAATTCAATCGGCGTAAATTTCATCGAAGCCCCGAATATCACTCGGAAGATTTTGCGTATCGATCCTGAATGGACGTCGGTGCTCAGAATTCAATGGACGTAAATTTCATCGAAGCCCCGAATATCATTCGGAAGATTTTGCATGTCGATCCTGAATGGACGCCGGCGCTCGGAGTTCAGTCGATGCAAGTTTCATGGAAACCCCAAATATCATTCGTAGGATTTGACGCATTAACTCAAGGTTGACGTTGATACCTCCTTCCACCACTCGAACCCCGACCCATTTGGGGGCTAATGACGAGGATATGTACCTAGGGTAGGGTCCTAGGCAAGGCCTACATACCCTACCTAAGGACACTACATGGGAGGACTTGAAGATCAAGCATGAACTTCCGAGTAGATCCCTGGAGTCGTCCAAGACCACTCGACAGCAAACCACTCGGAGCTCCTCCTCTCACTCGATAGTCACGTGCCACTCGGCAGACCTCGCTTCACTCGACGCCAGAAGACCAGAAGCCATCATCAATAGCCCAACGGGTAGACGCTGGTTCAATGGTAGACGCTAGTTCAATGCTCACACGGAGCTTTAATTGTGTACGTTACCAGTAACGACAGACTTTAAACCCCACGACCAGGCCCTTAGATGCGGGATAATTATGAGGGGCAGCAAAATCTATATAAGCCGCCCCTCCCCTCCTGCACAAGGGTTCGCAACCATGGTAATCTCACTATTCCACATGACATAAGCTCCCGAGCACTGAGACGTAGGGCTGTTAACTCCATGAGAGGGGCCTGAACTCATACATACGTGTGTACACCCTCGCCGTAGCTAGGACTCTGCCATCTCCCTTCGTACCCCTACCTTCTACTGTCAAGCTCGTTCCCACGATAGGTAGACCTATACGAGCTGGCTCGAACAGGGGGACGTCTTCAATATAAACCATTTCGAAGTCCACTGTTCGGATTCCTTCAGAGTGCCCACTGGATACCCCATCCCCGCTATACGGTACACTTCGGCTCCGCTGACCTACAAAATTGTCTTGCCCCGAGTTTGGGGACGAGACAAAAATATTTTTCTCCACAATTCAAAATGCGCCTCGAAGCCTAAGAACATCTCGCAGAGGGCAAGCCTGAGATGTGCAACATGGACCCCAGGGTAAGGTGGTGAAGCTGAATCCCATAGAATTTCAGCAATCCCTTAGAAACGAGGGGATGGGAAACCCGAGGCCCCGTAGGCGAAAGGCTGAATTGCGAAGGGGTCAGATTGTAAAAATCACTGACCACTCGCCTCCCACGACGCGCGGAAATCAAGGAACATGGGCGGTTATTATAATGGACCTACGCTCCCAATCCTTGGGATCTTGCCAAAGATTGGTCGGTTGCCGAACAAGGAGGAGTGAGGGACTCGCGTCGCAAGCCAAAGCTTGATACGAGGAGATTGATCGGATATGTATCGGCGTTGAAGGCTAGTCCGGGGGCTACTGAGGAAGTCCTAGATTAGGGGGCCCTCGGATAGACGACCTATGGCTTATGGACGGAACTGTGTGGGCCGCAAGGTGAGCATTGGATGATCGGGGTCACCGTTGCCAGGATGCGGGCCTCGGGGAGCCGTGACGTATCCTCCAAGTCGTATACCGTGGATAGGCATGTTTATCTCTTCGGCATGTAACCGACCATGTGTAAACCCTAGGTACCCTCGGCGTCTATATAAACCGGAGGGTTTTAGGTTGTAGAGACAGAACAACTCATCTAGGGTTAGCTATTCGATCTCGAGGTAGATCAACTCTGTAACCCCCCATACCATCAATACAAGCAAGCAAGACGTAGGGTATTACCTCCATAGGAGGGCCCGAACCTGGATAAATCTGTGTCCCCTTCGTCTCCTGTTGCCGTCGACTCTAGTCTTAGAGTTCGGGACCCCCTACCCGAGATCCGTCGGTTTTGACACAGACAAAAGGCGATCCTTAAGAAGTTTGGATAGCAATTTGTGTATCACCGTTGTGGTTTTTGCGTAGGTGAGAATTGATCTTGCTAGATACCCGTAGCAGCCACATAAAACATGCAGCAACAATTAGAGGACGTCTAACTTGTTTTTGTAGGGTATGTTGTGATATGATATGGCCAATTACATGATGAGATATATGAGATGTATGAGATGATCATGTTTTGTATAGAATATCACGACTTGCATGTCGATGAGTACGACAACCAGCAGGAGCCATAGGGTTGTCTTTAATTATTTTAGCCATTTTTGCATTACTTTATCGCTATAAGTTAGCAATAGTCATAGAAGCAACAATTGCCGCGACAACCTCATGGAGACACGTTGATGGAGATCAAGATGATGGAGATCAAGATGATGGAGATCATGGTGTTGTGCCCGTGACGATGGAGATCATGCCGGTGCTTTGGAGATGAAGATCAAAAGCACAAGTTCATGGCCATATCATGTCACTTATGATCTACATGTGATGTTAATCCTTTTGTACACCTTGTTTTTATTAGGACGATGGTCGCATTATAAGGTGAACCCTCACTTAAATTTCAAGATAAATTGTGCTCTCCGAGTGTGCACTGTTGCAAAAGTTCATCGTGTCGAGACACCACATGATGATCGGGTGTGATAGACTCTACGTTCACATACAACGGGTGCAAGACAGTGTTGCATGTGCAGAACACTCGGGTTAAACTTGACGAGCCTAGTATGTACAGACATGGCGTCGCAACACAAGAGACCGAAAGGTCAAACATGGGTTATATAGTAGATATAATCAACATGATGATGTTCACCATTGAAACCACCTCAACTCACGTGATGATCGGACTAGAGTTGGTGAATTTGGATCATGTATTACTCAGATGACCGGAGGGATGTTAATTTGAGTGGGAGTTTTTAAGTAATTTGATTAACTAAACTCATTATATTGAAGAATAGTCTTAGTAACCTTTGCATATTTATGTTGTAGATCAATGGCTCGTGCAGTAGTTCCCCTGAATTTTAATGCATTCATAGAGAATGCCAAGTTGAAAGATGGTGGAAGTAACTTTGTTGACTGGGTCCGTAATCTGAGGATTATCATCATAGCTTCCCAGAAGGTTTATGTCCTTGATGCACCGCTTGGTGACCTACCCGCTCCCGTGTCATTCGAATACGATAAGAACGCTTGGGAGGCACGTTCTGGGGATTAATCAATAGTTCAATGTGCAATGTTGTATGGCTTAGAACCGGGGCTTCAAAGACGTTTTGAACTTCATGGATCAAATGAGATGTTCCAGGAATTGAAGTTTATCTTTGACAAGAATGACCGAATCGAGAGGTATGAAACCTCTGATAAGTTATACAGTTCCAAGACGGAGGACAACGGGTCTGTCAGTGAACATATACTCAGAATGTATGGGCATTCGAACTGTCTAGCTAAGTTAGGGATGCCCCTTCCGCCAGAGGCGATCACTAACAGAGTTCTTCAATCATTGCCATCTAGCTACAAGACCTTCGTTTTGAACTATAACATGCACAGGATGACCAAGTCAATCGCCGAGCTTTTTGCAATGCTGAAAGTCGCTGAGTCTGAAATCCAGAAAGAGCATCAAGTGTTGATGGTCAATAAAACTACTAGTTTCAATAAGAATGACAAGGGCAAAAAGGGTAGCTCCAAGAAGAGTGGCAAAACAGTTTCCCATCCCGTGAAGAAACCAAGACTGGACCCAAGCCAGAATATGAGTGCTTTCATTGGAAGGAAACTGGTCACTGGAAGCAGAACTGCCCCAAGTATCTGGCCGACTAGAAGGCGGCCAACACCAAACAAGGTGTATATGATATACACGTTATTGATGTGTACCTTACCAGCTCTCGTTGTAGTGCCAGGGAATTTGATACCGGTTCGGTTGCTCACATTTCCAACTCAAAGCAGGACCTACGGAATAGACGAAGGCTGGCTAAGGACGAAGTGACGATGTGCGTGGGAAATGGTTCCAAGGTTGATGTGATCGCCGTTGACATGCTCGCTCTTCGACTACCATCGGGATTAGTGATGAACCTGAATAATTGTTATTTAGTTCCTACGTCAAGCATGAACAATATATCTGGATCTTGTTTATTGCGAGATGGTTACTCATTTAAATCTGAGAATAATGGTTGTTCTATTTATATGATTATTATCTTTTATGGTCATGCACCCAATGTGAGGGGTTTATTCTTATTGAATCTCGATGGTGATGATACACATGTTCATAACATTGATGCCAAAAGATGTAGAGTTAATAATGATAGTACCACTTTCTTGTGGCACTGCCGTTTAAGTCATATTGTGGTAAAACACATGAAGAAACTCCATGCTGATGGATTTTTGGAGTCACATGATTTTGAATCACTTGACACATGTGAACCATGCCTCATGGGAAAGATGACTAAAACCCCGTTCTCTGGAACATTCGAACGGGCAAGTGACTTGTCGGAAATCATACATACTAATGTGTGCGCTCCAATGAGCATTGAGACACGTGGTGGATATCATTATTTTCTCACCTTTACTGATGACTTAAGTAGATATGGGTATATTTACTTGATGAAGCACAAGTCTGAAATGTTTGAAAAGTTCCGGGTACTTCAGTAGTGTACCGGGAGTGCCGGGAGGGTACTGGAGGATCATCGGGGGGGGGGGGGGGGCTCTCGCCCCAAAGGGCCTCATGGGCTGTGGGAGGAGGAAAACCAGCCCCTGGTGGGCTGGCCGATCCCCTCACTAAGGTCCATGCGGCTAGGATGGGGAAACCCAAGAGGTGGAAAGGGTTTGCAAGTGGGGGAGTAATCCTACTCCTAGTAGGATCAAGAAGGCAAAGATCGTCATCGAGTTGTACGTGTGTCGAAAGCGGAGGTGACGTTCATTCGGCGCTAGATCGGGATGGATTGTGATTAGATCGCGGGACGCTCAATGATTTGGATCGCTAAACGTTTGACTACATCAACTGCGTTTCTTAACGCTTCCCGCTTAGTGATCTACATGGGTATGTAGATCCACTATCCCTCTCTTAGAAGCTCATCATCATGGATAGATCTTGCATGTGCATAGGAATTTTTTTCTTTCCTATGCAATGTTCGCCAACAGGCTAGGCAAGCGGTAACATGGCCAAACAAAGGTTTGTTGGGATGTGGATGGGTTAGAGGCTTATCATGGCAATGTTGGGAGGCTTGACATACAAGTGGTAGGTAACGAGACATAACGATAGAAGCGAGAGAACTAGCATAACAATGATAGTAGTGGTATCTATGGAAATGGTCATCTTGCCTAAGATCCCGGTTGGAAGAAGAACGAGTCCACGAAGAAGACTAGACAACATAGTCGAACGAATGCTTACACTCCGAGTGCTTTCGAAACTCTAACAAGAAAAAGCAATCCGGAAACAACAATCAACACTTGATAAACACCACCACATATGCATGACATAATGCCCAAACAACTATGATGTGTGTCCATATAATGATGCATGACATGGCAAAGCACAACAATCAAATTCTACACATTAAGTGAAGCTCAATATGCAACGAGTTGCATATTGACGAAACTCCATATTTGGATTACATAGTTCACTCCCGTTTAGGTACACGACAATATTAAATGTTGTTAAATATGACAAGAGTTAAAGCATAATGAAACTACACTATCTAGGCATCTTAAATGAGGTCGGAAACAACTTATAGTATTTTCGAAGCGACCATATGCAAATTATGTGTTTGGTCTAGATCTGTCCTAAACACATTTTATATTTATTAAACGGAAAAATAAAGTGTACCACGTGATTCTAAATGTTATTCTAGTCGATTTACATATATCGATCATACGAAATGGAGGACCGGTCTAAAACATACAACATGCACAAGATTAACATGACATGAATGCAAAATGCATGAAAACCAGAACCACGAGCATTTCAAAACATGGATGCAACATGATAATATGATACTACATGCAATTCTAGGCAATATTTATGTATGACATGTCCAAAAAAAAACTACAGTTTAACAAATACAACCAACACAATTTATAGCTATAACCTTCCCAAAACAGTGACATGGCATATTGCAACCCACAAACCAACAAGCTACAGCCACCTAAAATGCACAACAAAGACATGGTTATGTAGCCCACATGATGCACAACAATCCATCTAACTATAGCAATATGAATGGAAGCAAGGAACAATGGTAATTGAGCTCACGAGATGGCATGTTGAATCGGTATTTAAGGACTTACTGAAAAACAGTTTTTATCACGAAGGCATATTTGTACCAATAAAACTGTATGCTACATGGCATATTATGGCCTGAAAATTTATAGCATGGTAGAGGACAATATGAACTACAAATAACTCCATTGCACCAAACCAAAGGGGATGTACATCAATAGCAAAACATGTGGCAAGACAGCAACAACATATTATAGATTCCAGACTTAGAATTATTTCGGCATATCAAAACAACAACATTTTTATAGCATGTTGGCAACAAGAAAAAATTCCTAAACATGATTATCATGGCAAATAAAACGTCCAGGGGATACTGCACATGCCAAAGGGCATATCTCATATTCAAAATAATTCATATGATGCATGGATTTAACCACACAAAAATAACAAAAGGGCATCACAGAAAAAATAACATGCACACAAAAGGCAAAACTAAATGCACAAATAACTTTAATGAATTTTTCTATCCCAAAATCATATATAATATATATAGGTTCATGTAGGAAAATATGTAACAATAAATTATGCAAGTTTATGACATAAACCTAGTAGCAAGTTATTTCTGCAAATTAAATGCAAACAACAAGTTAAACATTTTAGCATGCAAGAAAAAGCGATACAATTAATCTACACATTTTACATATATGATTTGCTTAGTTTCGATGCATGGTTAAATAATTATGTGCAATGCAAAACCATAACACTTATGCAAATTACAAGAAAACAATATGTTAAACATTATTATCAATTACGAAATCTTGACATTGGGAATTTACATGAAATTCTACACGTTTTTCATATACAAAACATTTTGATATGACGCGCGGTTATTTATCTAATAAGATTTAAATAAACATGTTTTTTTCCTGAAAATACGAATATCCCTAGGTAATTAGAGAAATTTGCACAAGGAAAAAAATACTGCATGGGCCGAATCTGTCTAACGGGCTAAGCAATAGATCAAGCGGCAAGTAGCTATACAACGCGCAGGCGCGTGATAGGGTCCAGTGGCAGCTCACCTTGTGGGTTGAGCCCTATCGGTGGAGCGGCTTGGCACTAGCGGAGCTGGGCTGTAGCTGGGACAGCCCACGAGGTCAGCTGAGCGAGGTCGTGTGTCGTGCTGCTCGCTCGAACTGGCGAGTAGGGGTGGCGGCCTGAGTCTTCCCGACGGCGAGCGACGTCCGGTGATGGGACGGGCTCGGGAAGGCACGGGGGTGTGGATCTGGGCCCAGGCGGCCAGATCCGGCTGGAGGCAGGGCCGGCGGTGAGTAAGGAGCTCGTGATGAGCTCCCTCGAGCTCGAATGGTGGACGACAAAACAGGCTGAGCGGGCGGATTGGGCGGAGCCCTAGCATGGCGAAGCAGGGCGGCGGGCAAGTCGCCAGCGGCGGGGCTAGGACTGGGAGCACAAGCGGCGAAAGTGGGCACAATGAGGAGTGGGAGGTCCATGGCGGCGGGACATGGGCTGCCTCAGGGCCCTGATGGGCTCGGGCGGGCCATGCGCGGGCCTGGCGGACCGCGGCGATAGAGGCTGCTGGGGCGGGTGAGGTGGCACATCCCTTTTAGCTGCGGGGGCTCTTGCGGTGGCCCTGGGTGGAGCTGGTGGCGACAAGTGGCGGCAGGTGAGCGGTCGGACACGGATTCGAAGGGGATGATGACAGCTTTGTTGCACGGAATTCGAGGTGCAAGGAGGGAGGGTTGTCTGATTTGACATGGGAGGGTTCTTTTATAGGCAAGAGGTTAGGGTTAGCGGTTTTAGCTCGTTTTCGGATCGCATGATGCCGATCGAACGACTCTTATCGGAAGGGGCTAGATGGCCTTGGTTGGTCTGTGTAGAGGGGGTTGGATCAAGAAAAGAGGAAGGTCTGAGGCCCATCACAGATGTTTATAAACCGAAAACGTCTCCTAAATAAACCGATGATTGTGCCACTATAGTCGACCGTTTGGGTATCAAAAGGACTCTGATTGTGATAAAATTTGGCACGCGGTCTACCGACCATCAAACAAAACCACACACCAAGTTTCGGCCCAATCCGAGAATATTTTCCACGCGCTTTAAAAAACAATATTTTCTCGATGCCACGGGCGCGTGCGTCTATAGCTGGCCTCGGAACGGTCAACGAGAAAAACGGAGAGAATGGGGAACTATAAAAGGATGCAAGTTTTTGAAAAAACGATGCAACGGAGTGCCGATGAAATGCAGATGATGTGAATGATGCTTGGATGAATGCGACAAACAAACGAATCACACAATGACAACGAATAAAAGGGGAATTTTCTGGAGCGTCGGTCTCAGGCTGTTACAACTCTTCTCCACTAACAATAAATCTCGACCCGAGATCTTAAAATTAAAAGGGGAAGAGAAAGAGAAGAGGTAAACTTAGTTGCTTCGTTGACAAATGATAAACCAATGAATCTTGAAGGTTTCAAACAGATGCAGATTGTCATGAGGAACAAGCAAGAATTCAACACAAATCTGGGCAACACTTCGGTAGAAAAGAGATGCAAAACTTCACAAGATGTAAGAACTTAACAAAAGGGCACAAAACTCCGGTTAGATGGATAAGCAAAGAAATAACATGATCATTGATAAAACGAGATGATGGTCGAACAGAGCAACATCACAATTCCTCCGGAACAAAGAATAGAAGCTAGATCTTTGGAGAGAAGAGAACGGAGAAGAAAATAACAACTACTACCACCATTGAATTTGAAAAGCATGGTTGAACGGATTTGTAGAAAAACCAACAATGAAAGAATTATCTTGTTGTGGGCTTATGGAAAACATCTCAAAATTATGAGGTGACTGTTCGCACACGAACACGTCACCGTGTACCCTCGATGCCGGGGGTGATGCACCGCAGCTCACGTCGAAGGAGACCCATCTGGAAGCGCGGTACGCAAGCAATACAGCAGGCGCTTTTGTGGACCCGAAATCCCACACGCCCGGGAGGGACCCCGTCAGGGCGCGCGGCGGCTATGGGCTTCCCTAGGTCGACCTGATCGCCCCTAGGGCCTCTTGGATCGCTGCCCTACAAGAGAAGAATGAACAAAGAACGAGGAAGAAGATAAAAGGGTAGGATCTAGATGAACACGAAAAAATAGTAGATGTGTTTGTATAATTGTGTGTTGTTGTTCAATCGGCTGTCACCCTTTAGGTATATAAGAGGCTGCTGGACTTTCTGAGCAAGGAAAAGGCTTGGATTCACATCCAAAACCCTAGTAAAATTCGGATGGTTTTTGTCCGAACTTTCCAAATTAACCGAAATCGGATTTAGGAAAGTCTGGTATAATAGTTCGGTTTTTAGGTGTCACAGGCCACAAACGACCTTGGATGAAGATGAGCCCAAAAGAAATTTTGACCGTTTCGATGAGGCGAACAAGTTTTGTCTTGAACGTTTTTCGATTCGAGGCCATCTTGAGGACCGTAACGCTCGCGCAAAACAACTGATTGGTGACGCTACCCATCAAACACCTGTCTGGTGGGGCGCGCCATATTTTGCCTCCTGTCAGGGCTGCATTCCGATGGCTCTAACTTTTGCGTATAAACTCGTATTGGGACTAGTTTTATATCAAAATCAACCATTTCTACGAGACGCACAACTATTTTCCATCCGAGGCTATCTTAATTGAGTTTCATGCCATTATTTAATCTGGTGTCAACATGAGCATCTGTGAACTTGTCATAACTATTGTGTAAGAGCTCCGTCTTGGACCAACTTCATATGAAATTTGATCTTCTTTAAAAGGGTATTCCAATGATGACTTACAACCATGATTTTGACTTCATCCTAATATAACTTCAAGCTACTCTTTATGATCGTACCACTTTTGAGTGTCAACACATGCCCCCTGTTTTTTGGCAAAGCAAGCGTGCCGAAAAATAACTTATACAATGTTGGTTCTAAGGACGATGTCAACACTCCATTAGCCATTTTGCATGTGCTTAGGGCGATAAGTATATATCAACCATTACTTGTTTGAATCCTTGATGCAAACTTGGGTGAAACCCTCTCAATTTCATTAACAATCGGGTGATAAAGTTCCATAGATATGGATCTCAAAGCCATTCCCTGAACCATTTTCTTCACCCTTCTCCTAGGTTCTTGCAGGTAATCAACAATGAGTTTTCTCGAACCCTTGATTTCACCTGCATGAAAATTCCATTAGTGGCCGAAGCGGTGAGCTTCAGTTCGGCCATACCTATGTTGACGAGACTAAGCATCGGCTATTGATAAATATGCAATATACTATGATCAACATGGTAGTCGGATGCTTGCAGTGAAACTTTCTCCAATTGTCATGTTTATATATATAAAAATTGAAAGTAACGGAAGGAGAATATTACATCTAGACACGCCTCAAGATAAATTATAAGTGTTTCGTCAAAACATTGATAACTTTTCGATGCTCATTGCACTACTAATATCAAATCACCGAAACCCTCAATATGTATAGAACCTATAGCAAGTAAAAGATTTAATCCGAATAACATTGCATATTCGGCTTTGACTAATTGTGCAAAAAATATTCTAAGCGTCATGAGGCTTCAAAAATAGTACTATAAGGAGATATATAAAACAACACCAACACCTTGGCCATTGCTACGAATTGAACAATCAAAATATAATCTCCATAGTACTAGACAAACAAGGCTAATATCAATATTATGCATGTTATTAATCCGATGTTCAATAATAAAATCAGCTAAGATTTGGCCTCTTATAGATTTCAAAGATGCATAAGCCAAATCACATCCAAACAAAGTATAAGCCCACTAACCAATTCCGCAACTATGAATTGGTCTATGCAACATATATTTAATGACATTGGTTCGACGACTTATCATACCAACATGTAATAAGTAATGATTCCATGCAACCATGATATAGGAAAACATATAAATTTCCATGAGCATGAAGCTTGTCTCGCCCTCCAATCGAACTAAGAATGATGTTAGAATACTACATTGGCCATGCATTGACATACTCTTAGGACGATAGATAAATATTGGCCATTACCATAAGGTCCGTGTAAACTTTATCCAACAAAGCACGTATAGCCGAAATAAACAAATGAAATGGAAAATCAAGAATTTTGGCCCTTTGGATCAGCAACAGACTTGTCACTAATAAAATGTATAGTGATTTGGTAATACCCTTTCATGATGTACAAAATTATATTGCGGCCCTGGATCAAAATAATCCCATGGAGGGTAACCAATCATACCTGAGGATGTGTTCCATGGCATAGGAATCAATGGCATGTTTGATGAATATGGATGATGTGCTAACTGAAGATTTTGACGGGGTGATGGAAACCTTCGGCTGAATTGTTTACTGATTTCATTCTTCTCCGTCTTCACTTGTATTGTACTTGTTGCAATAGAATCTTGCACGTCGTTTTTGTTTTGATTGCCACCCTTGGGAACCCATGCGATGTTCTTCTTTCTCAATTCTTGTGCACTAAGTTTTTGCAACTTCTTCTTTTGCGAATATGATAAGCTGAGTGAGCACCCCGGCTGTTATTTTGTTTTAAGCAATGGCAATTCTTGTTTTACCTTATGCACCCTCAACTTCTTTTCTTCGTATTTGGCACTTTGATTTTTAACAATTGAGTGCTTCACTTCTTTGCCTTTCGTAGCCAATGTCAACACCTTCATTGGCTCTTTTTCATTTGAGATCAAATCTAAAATAGCACTCTTACGACTATCTTTCTTGACCCGGTATACTTTCTTGACCACCTCTTTCTTCGTCCATAGGGTCTGGACCGATTCCTTATGATTGAAACGGTCTTTAAAGTATGATTGTTCAAATGTTGATCTTCTCGGAGTTGCATAATATGGGGAGATGATCTAAAATAATATGGATAATGTGCCCTTGTATCATACCAGTCCCATGATGGATATGGATCTACATGAGCACAGGGAGGCATCCACGACATTAGCATTGGCGGCCCAAAATATGGATATGAATATTCTGCATCATTTTACCAATACCGATCATCGGGTTTGCGCTTAGGGGGTGGTCTTCATGTTCTTGAATTACTTGGCCAATAAGCAATGTTCTCCTCACTTATTTTCTGATATTTTTCCAATAGTTGAGCGAAAGTGACTTTCGGCTTTTTACCTTTGTGCTTACTTTGGCCTTTGTTTTCTTTGGTTGTGCTTGCACCGATCTTTGGATTTGCTTGCTGCCCCATAGTCCTTGGCGTCTTCATTGTAGCTTCAATAGAATTCTTGCCCTCAAGATTATGTGAATTATGATCTTCACCAATTTCTCTTCTTGAAAGCTTGATCCCTACACCTGCAGTTTTTACCTTCTCTTTGAATGGATTGGCTTGAAGAAACCGATGCATAAACTTTTTGCCATCAAGACCAATTGGAATGGACTGGTCATCTCTTGGTGTTTCAACAAATTTCAATCAGCCTTTTTCAATGGGTGATTTAAATATTTGACGAAACTTGTTGCAATCCTCAAAATTATGCTTGAACGAATCATGCAACCTACAATACATTCATCCATGGACGACATTGTGATCAAGAATTCTAATATAATTATTTCTCAACAACAAATCAAAGATTTGATCACACAAGTTAGAACTGAAGGTATAATTTTCATTGTAAGCAAATGAATAGTTCAGATTTTGCATCCCCCCATTTGGCCATGCATCGTGTTTTGCGCTCTATTTCCAATGTCCTTAAATAAGAAAATGTACTAGCATCGGTTTTCTCAAAATATTTTAACCTTGGCTTTAAATTTCTGAAATAAAAATATTTAGAACACACATGTCTTAACTGAGAACAAGTGTAAGCCAAGTAATAAATAAGCAAAGCTACCCAATTAGATATGAACTTTAGATAAAGCAATTGGGAAAGCCTTGGCTGCAACAATAAGTCACTATTGGTTTTTATAAATGGCGCAATGGGTTGACCGATATGCTCAATAACAATTTTATTGCTAACAAGTAAATTACTCTACTTCATTGATCTTTCAAAATTACTTATGAGTATTTTTCTAATATATGCATCAACAATAAAGTTGTGACCAAATCTGAAAACAGGTAAATTACTTGCTAGACATACCTCTTCAAATATGTTGGGAGAGCATGATGGTGGTGTGACTTGAATAATATCTTGCTCTGCCTTCGGATAGCTCTCCAACGCCTTGTCATCATCTTTTTCTTGATTTCTTGCATCATTAGTTTGAAGATCTTTGTTCACCAAACTTTGTTCAGCTACTTGTTCTTGTTCTTGTAGCTCGTCAATTTCTATGGCACGAAACTCATAGGGCAGAAAGTAGGTTCCATTAACTTCAGAAAAATCAAGTATGGCTGTTTTGCTATACTTTCCATGACCTTTCTCAACAATGCTTGCCTCTTTACATTTGATGGATTCAGAATGTATACTACTTGATTCGGCTTTTCCAACCGAGGAACTTTCATGTTTTGAATTATCCTTCTTTTCATTGAGACTACCAATTGGCAGTGCTTCTTTTACTTGAGCCAATTCTTTTTATGTTTTTTCATGGCGGCGAGCGGCAAAATTGGCTTTAAGATTTTTCTGAATTTCAGCCCACTCCGGATATGATTGCCCCCCAGTGCTATTAGACTCTTTCGGCAATGACACGTGGGTATTGCCGAAACTTTGCAATTGTGTAGGGGGTGTATAATATGATGTAGGACTAGGTGAAGGCATATGCATTGTTGTAGAACCATATTTTTGCTCGCCAATTCTATCAATTGGCAAAGATTCATCTTCTTGAAAAACTCTAGCTCTTATTGCGTTATAATCAGGAACTAGCCCCTTATCATGTTCTTCAAGGCAAAGAGCACTAATCTTGTTATTTCGGGCTATATCCCTTTTTAATGCAGCCATTTCCCATTCTGTAAGGGATTGCTCCACAATACTCTTAGACTCTTTCGACAATGAGGTGTTGCTGAAATTATGCAATTGCGTAGAGGATGCATTATATGCTACAATATTAGATGATGGCATGTGCACTCCTGCAAAATTTTCACTTATTTGGCTATGACCAGGAAGGTGCGAAGCCGAATTATGAGCATCTACAGTTGTATATGGTGCCAAATATTACTAACATGGTGTGTATCATATGACAGCTGAGAGTAACTGGCCGTAGCTAGCACTAGCATGGCCAATTCTCCCATCCATCGGCATGGTGAACTAGTATATTTCAAATTAGTTGCCGATGGATAAAAGGGTGAAACACTTTCTTGCTTGGCATTGGAAATTCTAACATGAGGTGTTTCAAATTTATTAACCGAACTCACCATGATGTTTGTCGACATAAAAATTCGAGGGGTTGCCGATGCATGACAGTTGGGATACATACGGTGCATGTTACTAGTATCATAAGAAGTTGAAGCATGTAAATTACTTTGAATGGGCCATTGCACGTAGTTAGATGCATGATTGAAAAAACTAGGGCTGGAAAATAGAGTATACTCATTGAACGATCTAGTAACACCATATGAATTATGTGCATCTACTTTAGGGGACTGGGTATTCATATTACCTTTGTAGATTGCAAACCCTTGATGACGATCTCTTTGTAGCAATAACGGGCCAGAGACCGTTCAAAGCTTCGTCCCCAGTGGAGTCGCCAAAAATTGTGTTCACACATGAACACGTCATCGTGTACCCTCGACGCCGGGGGTGATGCACCGCAGCTCACGTTGAAGGAGGCCCGTCCGGAAGCGCGGTACGCAAGCAATACAACAGGCGCTTTTGAGGACCTGAAACCCCACACGCCCAGGAGGGACCCCGTCAGGGCGCGTGGTGGCTATGAGCTGCCCTAGGTCAACCTGATCATCCCTAGGGCCTCGTAGATTGCTGCCCTCCAAGAGAACAACGAACGAAGAACGAGGAAGAAGATACGAGGGTAGGAGATAGATGAACACGGAAAAGTAGTAGATGTGTTTGTCCGATTGTGTGTTGTTGTTCAATCGGCCATCACCCCTTAGGTATATAAGAGGCTGCAGGACTTTCCGTGCTAGGAAAAGGCTTGGATTCACATCCAAAACCCTAGTCAAATTGGATGGTTTTTGTCTGAACTTTCCAAAATTAATCGAACTCGGATTTAGGAAAGTCTGGGACAACAGTTCGGTTTTTAGGTGTCACAGGCCACAAACGACCTTGGATGAAGATGAGCCCAAATGTAATTGTGACCGTTTCGATAAGGCGAACAACTTTTGTCTTAAACAGTTTTCGATTTGAGGCCATATTGAGGGCCGAATGGCTTGCGCAAAACAACTGATTGGTGGTGCTACCCAACAGACACGTGTCTGGTGGGGCGCGCCATATTTTGCCTCCTGTCAGGCCTGCATTCCAATGGCTCTAACTTTTGCATATAAACTAAGGTTGGGAAGTGTTTTATATCAAAATCGACCGCTTCGACGAGACGCACAACTTTCATGTTGAAACGTTTTCCATCCGAGGCTATCTTAATTCTGTTTCATGCCATTATTTAATCTGGTGTCAACATGAGCATCTCTAAACTTGTCGTAACTATTGCGTAAGAGCTCCGTCTTGGACCATCTTCATATGAATTTTGATCTTCTTAAAAGGGTCATCCAATGGTGACTTACAACCATAATTTTGACTTCATCCTAATATAACTTCAAGCTACTCTTTATGATCGTGCCACTTTTGAGCGTCAACACATGCCTCCCTGTTTTTCGGCAAAGCAAGCGTGCCGAAAAATAACTTGTACCATGTTGGTTCTAAGGACGATGTCAACACTCCGTCGGCCATTTTGCATGTGTTTAGGGCGATAAGTATATATCGGCCATTACTTGTTTGAATCCTTGATGCAAACTTGGGTGAAACCCTTTCAATTTCATTAACAATTTTGTGATAAAGTTCCATAAGTATGTATCTCAAAGCTATTCTCCAAACCATTTTCTTCACCCTTCTGCTAGGTTCTTGAAGGTAATCAACAATGAGTTTTCTCAAATCCTTAATTTCGCCTGCATGAAAATTCTATTAGTGGCCGAAGCGGTGGGCTTCAGTTCGGGCTTACCTATGTTGACGAGACTAAGCATCGGCTATTTATGAATATGCAATACACTATGATCGACACGGTAGCCGGATGCTTGCAGTACAAACTTTCTTCAATTGTCATGTTTAGATATATGAAAATTTGAAAGTAACGCAAGGAGAATATGACATCTAGACATGCATCAAGATAAATTATAAGTGATTCATCAAAACATTGATAACTTTTTGATACTCATTGCACTACTAATGATGAATCACCAAAACCCTCAATATGTATAGAACCTATACCAAGTAAAAGATTTAATCCGAATAACATTGCATATTCGGCTTTGACTAATTGTGCAAAAAATATTCTAAACGGCATGAGGCTTCAAAAATAGTACTATTAGGAGATATATAAAATAACACCAACACCTTGGCCATTGCTACGAATTGAACCATCAAAATATAATCTCCATAGTACTAGAGAGACAAGGCTAATATCAATATTATGCATGTTATTAATCCGATGTTCAATAATAAAATCAGCTAAGATTTGGCCTCTTATAGATTTCAAAGATGCATAAGCCAAATCACATCCAAACAAAGTATAAGCCCACTAATCAATTCCACAACTATGAATTGGTCTATGTAACATATATTCAATGACATTGGTTCGACGACTTGTCATACAAACATGTAATAAGTAATGTATCAATTCCATGCAAGCATGATATAGGCAAACATATAAATTTCCATGAGCATGAACCTTGTCTCGCCCTCCAATCGAACTAAGAACGATGTTAGAATACTACACTAGCCATGCATTGACATACTCTTAGGACGATAGATAAATATTGGCAATTACCATAAGGTCCATGTAAAGTTTATCCAACAAAGCACGTATAGCTGAAATAAACAAATGAAACGGAAAATCAAGAATTTCGGCCCTTTGGATCCGCAACAGACTTGTCACTAATCAAATGTATAGTGAATTGGTAATACCCTTTCATGATGTACAAAATTATATTGCAACCCTGGATCAAAATAATCCCATGGAGGGTAACCAATCATACCTGAGGATGAGTTCCATTGGCATAGGAATCAATGGCATGTTTGATGAATATGGATGATGTGCTAACTGAAGATTTTGACGGGGTGATGGAACCCTTCGGCTGAATTGTTTACTGATTTCATTCTTCTCCTTCTTCACTTGTATTGTACTTGTTGCAATAGCATATTGCACGTCGTTTTTGTTTTGATTGCCACCCTTGGGAACCCATGCGATGTTCTTCTTTCTCAATTCTTGTGCACTAAGTTTTTCCAACTTCTTCTTTTGCCAATATGATAAGCCGAGTGAGCACCTCGGCTGTTATTTTGTTTTAAGCAATTCTTGCTTTACCTTATGCACCCTCAACTTCTTTTCTTCGGATTTGGCACTTTGATTTTTAACAATTGAGTGCTTCACTTCTTTGCCTTTCGTAGCCAATGTCAACACCTTCATTGGCTCTTTTTCATTTGAGATCAAATCTGAAATAGCACTCTTACGACCATCTTTCTTGACCCGGTATACTTTCTTGACCACCTCTTTCTTCGTCCATAGGGTCCGGACCGATTCCTTATGATTGAAACGGTCTTTAAAATATGATTGTTCAAATGTTGGTCTTCTCGAAGCTGCATAATATTGGTGAGATGATCTAAAATAATATGGATAATGTGCCCTTGTATCATACCAGTCCCATGATGGATATGGATCTACATGAGCACAGGGAGGCATCCACGATTAGCATTGGCGGCCCAAAATATGGATATGAATATTCTACATCATTTTGCCAATACTGATCATCGGGTTTGCGCTTAGGGGGTGGTCTTGATGTTCTTGAATTACTTGGCCAATAAGCAATGTTCTCCTCACTTATTTTTTGATATTTTTCCAATAGTTGAGCGAAAGTGACTTTCGGCTTTTTACCTTTGTGCTTACTTCGGCCTTTGTTTTCTTTGGTTGTGCTTGCACCGATCTTTGGATTTGCTTGCTGCCCCCTAGTCCTTGGCGTCTTCATTGTAGCTTCGACAGGATTGTTGCCCTCAAGATTATGTGAATTATGATCTTCAACAATTTCTCTTCTTGAAAGCTTGATCCCGTCACCTACAGTTTTTACCTTCTCTTTGAATGGATCGGCTTGAAGGAGCCGATGCATAAACTTTTTGCCATCAATACCAATTGGAATGGACTGGTCATCTCTTCGTGTTTCAACAAATTTCAATTGTCCTTTTTCAGTGGCTGATTTAACTATTGGACAAAACATGTTGCAATCCTAAAAATTATGCTTGAACGAATCATGCAACCTACAATACATTCATCCATGGATAGATGGGTCGACACTATGATCAAGAATTCTAATATAATTATTTCTCAACAGCAAATCAAATATTTGATCACACATGTTAGAATTGAAGGTATAATTTTCATTCTCTAGCCGATCTTGTTGTGAGAACGACTTTGGAAGTAAGCCAACGAATAGTTCACATTTTGCATCTCCACGTCTCGGCAATTATGTCAGAACGCTTCTATGATCTCCTGATCGCTGCATCCCACTGTCCTATTTTTGGTAAGGAGGAATCTGGCCCAGTAATGGTGGACTATTTCCTCCGTATGTTGTATGACGTACAACAGATCCCATATGTCAGGCTTCCTCGGATTGGTTGGAGAGTATTCGACCTGGGTGGTGGGTGGTAATTTTTTTATCCCGATAGGTCGTGAATCCAGAGACACAACAACCGTGTCTTGTACCGTCGCGATATTCGACGCCCAGGGTTCGGGGTCCGGATTGCCAACCGGATTCTTCCATTCTGACTCAAGGTCAGATGTGTAAACTTCCTCGGGGTCAGGTCCGAACTCCGAACCAAGAGAGAAATCTCCGTGGTCGGATACTGGAACATGGACTATTCTCAACTCTAGAGGTTGTAGGGCGAGCCATCGATCAAAATCTCAATGGTGGCGACCAGATGGGTGATAGGTGGGATGTGAATTTCCCTGTCATCGAGTTTAATCCCGATATGATGATAGATTGAGGGTTGGTCATTGGTTGTTCCCATGTCCCGGATCTATCCCACTAGCTCGTTCAAAGATGAGACGAACATGGGGTCCATGCTCCCGGAGTACGTGGGATTGATCTATACTGCTACTATTCTCGGGGTCTTAAGGGATACGCTCGGGCGCTTCTCGACTGGTAAGGATCCGGATGTGTTGACTAGATAAGGCTTTAGGGCAAGACCCATGGTGTAGGGCGCTTCTACATCAGGGGTCCTCCATTGTTGAAATTGTGGCACATAGGTTAATGAGCTCTTAGAGAGGAGCCAACAACTTGGTCAGCGCAAGATCTCCCCGAGAGTCAGCAGTGAACTCTAGGTTCCAAACCTAACCTCCTGATCGGGCGCGAAGCTTCCGACCCGACCAAGGCTGCCGGCCTGATTTGCATGTAACACGATGTTGCCGAATGCAAAGATCTGTCCAGGGATGAAAACAGCCTAGTTACAGATCTTGCTGCTGGTGATTAGGCGGCCAATTGTTCCTCCTCGTGATGTCACGGTGGAACTCTCAGTGAAAGCACTAATGTCGGTGTCAAAACTGGCGGATCTCGGGTAGGGATCCCGAACTATGGATCTTGGATCGATGGGTAATACGAGACAAGGGAGACGATGTTTACCCAGGTTCGGTCCCTCCTAATAGAGATAGAACCCTATGTTCTGCTTTTTTGTATTGATGATGAAGTGTCGAATACATAGTTGATCTAAATCGAGACCCTATGTTGTGGTCTAAACCCTAGGAGTAATAACTTAATTTGCCCTAAAGACTAAAACCTTCTGGTTTATATAGATACCAGGGGTGCCTAGGGACATAATGTCGGTTACATCAAGGAGGAAAGATGTCTAATCCCTCATCGTGTTCTTGGAGTACACGTCACGACTCATGTGGTTTCCCTCGTGGATACAACATCAAAGTGGCCCATGTCTGGCCCATAGAAATAGCCCGACAGCCTAGGGACCCCTTAATCCCGAACTCCCTCACCTGCCTCCTCGAGCCGCTGCATCCGCCTAGACCACCGTTGGCACCACTCTTCGTGCCTAAGCTGTCTCAAGCTCGTAGCCGACACTGGGCGTGGAATCAGCCGCTGTGCGAGCCTCCGTTGTATATGGTGTCCCGCGTTGCCCCATCCGAGTCGAGAGGGAGAGAGATAGCAGCCCCCCTCCACCGTCGGCACCGCACATGTTTTGCCCAGAGACGCCCTCAGTTGGTGATGGAGGAGGGGGTTTTGCTTCAAAAAACGTAGTGTTTATTGTTGGACTTTGATGTTATTCAATGGGTTGATGAGGACATGCGACATGTTGTGCGAGAAGGATTTTCAAAAAACAAAGAAAAGGTTGAGGGAGAAACAGTAAGCATCTATATTTCGTTGTTGAGATACTTTGACATTTTTGACTGCTTCTCATGAAAAGATTCACTAATTAGCCATCTTAAATACTTGTTTTCATGTTGCTGTTATAAAGTCTTACTCAAAAGCTTATGCATTTTCCTTATAAATTTGATGGCAATGTCATTAGGTTATCACATAGGACATCTGCAATCTGGTCTCGATATTGATAGAATTTAAGCTAGATTGAGGTTGGTGGGTATGTAACCTAACATCACGGTGGTACATTGCCTGTGTAGCTTACTAGCTTGTGATCCTCCAAATGTGCAGAAATGGTTGGCTGAGGTCCAGGCTAATTCTATTGAATGAGTCCTCGCATTACTTTTGAACCCTCTCACATTAATCACTGTAGTAGTTATTATGGCATCATCACACTCAACAACATGAGCAAAATTTTGCATTATATTTCTCAATTTTTTTCTCACCAGCTGAACAAGAACGAATAAATAGTAGTCACTTCAGTTTCTTATTTTCTGAAACTTGTCTTTATTTAGTAAATATCGGTAACAGTTATGCTTTTTCTAATTATGAATAATCAGGGCAAGGCAAGTCCAGTGCTTTTTGTGTAGATGGCTGCGATTATATGTGATACAAGTTGCACATTACATTTTTGTTCAAATGACTCGAAGAAAATAGTCCACTACATTTTTTATACATTCCCTTGACTTGTCATTCCGAAATAATTTATCATCCCTGCATTTTATTCTATTTTGTCAAGACGAAAGCTAAAGGGAGAAATCTCTGCTTATATTTCAATTTAACCCCTTTCAACAGGTTGTTTTATTAAGCGAGTGCATACATACAAAATACCGGCAACCAATGACAGGGATGTGGTGGTTTCGTTGATGTGACACAAGCATGTTTGATTCATGAGGGTACAGAGTTTGAATTCACTTGTGTATTTTTGAATTCACAATATCATGTACTGTTCTTAGGGCAGTGGATTTATAATATGTGATGTTTTAGATAGATGCGATGAACTAGGAAGAGATGTTCAACCCTAATTTTAGTTTGGGATTTCGGAACTACGCGTAGACATATCTTTCAATTCAAGATCTCTTTATAATTTTCAAACAGGACCTCTAATGAAATGTTGTATGGAACTTTACATGTCTACTCATGTATTCTTAAAACTTTGATTTGGAGGTGCTCTCCTTAAAACATGTTTTTGCTCTGCCCCCTTTTACTAGCAATTTGGTCCTGATTCATGCAAGCCTTATCTACGTAGATCTTCTTGTTCTTGAATCTTTTCTAATATACATGGTGTTCATTTGGTTCCTTTTACTTCTACATGTTCAAATACTATGGCCAAAAAAATATTTTTGAAAATCCATAGTTTTTGCTAGTCTTGGAGAATGTACTAAGTTCATTGCAAACTTTAAGTTCAGAGAAGATGGTATTTGTTTCCTGCAGACACTATTGCCAATGCACAAGGTATTATTTATGCACATATTAGTTTCTAGGATACATAAGATAGTAGCTTATGTTATGAAGATCACTACAAGATTATTTTCCATCCTCCAGGATGTAGCCAGTATACATAATTGTACCTATTATTTTAGATCTGGAGTCTTACTAGAAAATTTAATTTTCCAACTTACCTCCCCTGTTTTTTAGAACACGGATTGTGGAGCCATTCTCTTCTTATGAATTCTATTTTTTATCACTAATTTAACCATATGTTTGCTACATACGTGTGTGGTTTATCTAAGAACTGTTGTGCTACCTCTGTTCATATGCCGCTATCAATTCATGTAACTTAGTTTTATTACGAGATACAATACCCATCTCATCTACTAATATATAGTAGTATGTATAAAGTTTCTTAATCAAGCCAGCCTAATGGTCGACAGCATACTTCATTGCGGGAGTTTAAATGTAATGGCGGGGCGTTAGTTTGCGATTAATGTGCAGCATGAGCCATTTTTAGTAAAATATCACAATTCTTACATGGTCATGTTGTTCATGAATACACGGTGTATTAGTGGTACGAAATTGACTACACTGTGATGCAGTAGAGCAGAATCTGGCGGGCCCAATTCTTTGATCAAAAGGGGTGGCATAGGAAAAATTGCTATGGATTACGTGGATTAATTGTTGAAGTGCTTTGATCAAATAAGGTAGACTTCATAGTGTGACTTTGTGCTTGACTTCCAAGTCCAATAAACAATTATTAACATGCCCTTAAGGTTCCATTGACTTTAGTTTGAAGAAAATTTATAATTTATAGGCAGGTATTTGAGTTGCCAAAAAATGTTTGTTGTTCCACCATTAAACTTACCATCGAGCTTTAAGTTTTATTGTAATGGTAGGAAACTACAATTTACATCTTCTTAAGGTAATTATCGCTTTTATATTGACTCATTAAGGACAAACTCAAGTTGATGGCTTGTGAAGGCCATCTTGTTGATTTGAACAAAGTGCCCTGCATCACTTAAAATCCCTGCCTGGAATAGCTCACCGTTCTAATTCTAGGTCGCCTATACAGTCATGCAAACTGGAACATGCCAAGGATTGCTCAGGGTTCCTACCCCTTTCTATTTTACCAATTGCACAGCCAAACTTTGTCATCTTTGAAGTATGTGGTGTTCCCTTATGTGGACTTTTTGTTGTGCAAACAATGTTGCACATGCTTGTAAGTGTACAAACAAATTCTTGTGGAATATAAAGTTTTGCTTGCTCTTTTTTGAACCGTTTTTGACTGAAGTATAATCAGTGCGCCTAGACAACTTAGCACCACAAAGGAACGCTCTCATGAGGCCCGCAATAGAGGGCAGCTAGATGACCATTTTTTTAATGCAAACAATGGATTAATCTAAAGACCAAAGGAAAATGGGCTCACAGCGAAGACGAGAGGCATTAATGAAAGAACATTTGCTCCCTTGGTGGTTTTGGTAATTAATAACAACATATATGTCATTGAACTAATGTTTCCACTAAGCATATTTCAAGAAAGGTTCAATGAGGGCATGGGAAAAGGACTGTGGAGAGACCCCTCGATGAAAGGAAATGGATTGGCAAAGCTTCAAGCAAAGAAGACTCTCATTTTACTTCGTGAGAAATAACTTTCTGCCATAGGAAAGCCTATAATATTAAAAGGGGGTAAGATATTGTTGGTGCACAATATGCTCATACATGCACAAGTTAGAGTCACCAAGACATCCACAAAATCCTCCACAAAAGCCTGACCAAAAACAAAAATCCAAAATTGGTGCAACCAATTCTTCCCACTCAATGCAACCAATTCCCATACTCATACAGAGCCCAGCCAAACCCTAAGTTTTCAGTGCAACCAATTCTGAATCGATGGAACCAAGTTCAGGTAGCAAACCTACTGATGCCTGTTGCGCAAAATCGGAATTTCTGAGTTTTTTTGCTTCGGTGTCACCGAGTCTTGCCATTCTGATTGTTGCCCACCTTTTTGTTGGAAATATGCCCTAGAGGCAATAATAAATTAGTTATTATCATATTTCCTTGTTCATGATAATCGTTTATTATCCATGCTATAATTGTATTGATCGGAGACTTAGATGCATGTGTGGATACATAGACAAAACCATGTCCCTAGTATGCCTCTAATAGACTAGCTCATTGATCAAAAGATGGTTAAGGTTTCCTAGCCATGGACATGAGATGTCATTTGATAACGGGGTCACATCATTAGGAGAATGATGTGATGGACAAGACCCAAACTGCAAACGTAGCATATGATCGTGTCAGTTTATTGCTACTGTTTTCCGCATGTCAAGTATGTGTTCCTATGACCATGAGATCATGCAACTCACAGATATCGGAGGAGTGCCTTGTGTGTATCAAACGTCGCAACATAACTGGGTGACTATAAAGGTGCTCTACAGGTATCTCCGATGGTGTCTGTTGAGTTGGCATGCATCGAGACTGGGATTTGTTACTCCATGTGACGGAGAGGTATCTCGGGGCCCACTCGGTAATGCAACATCACAATAAGCCTTGCAAGCAATATGACTAATTGTTAGTTCGGGATCTTGCATTACGGAACGAGTAAAGGGACTTGCCGATAAAGAGGTTGAAATAGGTATGGAGATACCCACGATCAAATCTCGGGCAAGTAACATACCGAAGAACAAAGGGAACGTTATACGGGATTAACTGAATCCTTGACATAGAGGTTCGACCGATAAAGATCTTCATAGAATATGTAGGAACCAATGTGGACGTCCAGGTCCCGCCATTGGTTATTTACCTTAGAGGTGTCTCGGTCATGTCTACATAGTTCTCGAACCCGCAGGGTCTGCACACTTAAGGTTCGGTGACGTTTCGGTAGTGTAGAGTTATGTATGGTGGTGACCGAAGTTTGTTCGGAGTCCCGGATGAGATCCCGGACATCACGAGGAGCTCCGGAATGGTCCGGAGGTAAAGATTCATATATAGGAAGTCCCAGTTTGGTTTCCGGAAAAGTTTCGGGCTCATCGGTAGTGTATCGGGAGTACCGGTAGTGTATCGGGAGTGCCGATAGTGTACCGGGAGGCCTCCGGGAGGGGTATTTCGACCCCAAGAGGTCCATGGGCTGTGGGAGAATAATAACCAGCCCTTAGTGGGCTGGGAAAACAGCCACAAAGGCCCATGGCGCAGGAGAGAAAGTCCTAAAGCAAAAAATGGAAAAATCAGCCAATAGGAGGCAATCCTACTCCAACTAGGATTGGAGGTGAAGTAGGATTGCTTCCCACCTCCTATTTCGGCCGACCCAAAGGCCTTGGCTGCCTCTCCTCTCCTCTCCTCCTATGTATACTAGTGGATTGGGTGGTTTTTGGACAGAATTTCCGGCCACGTGCTACCCGTTACACCGGTGCATAGTTTCTCCTCTAGACCGGTTTTCTGCAGCGCTTAGGCGAAGCCCTGCAGAAATTTCTCCACCACCATCACCGGAGCACCGTCACGCTGCCGGTGAACTCTCTATCCTCTCCACCTCCTCTTGCTGGATCAAGACGGTGGAGATCGTCATCAAGCTGCACGTGTGTTGAACGCGGAGGTGCCGTCCGTTCGGCGCTAGGTCGGAAGGACCGTGATCGAGATTGCGAGACGATTCGTGATGAGATCGCGGAACGGATCGTGATGAGTTTGCGGGATAGATCATGATCAAGATAGTGAGATGGATCGTGATGAGATCGCGGGACGGATCGTGATGAGTTCACGGGACGGATCGTGATTGGATCGCGGGACGGATCGTGATGAGATCGCGGGACGCTCGGCGATTTGGATCGCGAAGATGTTCGACTACACCAACCGTGTTTCTTAATGCTTCCCGCTTAGTGATCTACAAGGGTATGTAGATCCACTCTCCCTCTCATAGATGCTCATCACCATGGATAGGTTTGCGTGTGCGTAGAATTTTTTTTGTTTCCCATGCGACGTTCCCCAATAGTGGCATCATGAGCTAGGTTGATGGTTCGATGAGATCTCGAGTAGAACACAAAAGGTTTGTGGGTGTTGATGCTTAGATTGATTCCTCCCTTGGTCGGATTTTGGTTCAGCGGGATTGTGAGATGAAGCGGCCCGGACCAACATTACTCGTACGCTTACGAGAGACCGGTTCCCTCGACGCAACTTGTTGCTTAGATGGCTTGCGGGTGACAGTTTCTCTCACTTTAGTTGGATCGGATCCGACAAAGGCGGTCCTTGAGAAGGTTGAAAAGCAATCTATGTATCACCGTTGTGGTTTATGCGTAGGTGAGAATCGTTCTTGCTAGATACCCGTAGCAGCCACGTAAAACATGCAACAACAATTAGAGGACGTCTAACTTGTTTTTGCAGGGTATGTTGTGATGTGATATGGCCAATTACATGATGAGATATATGTGATGTATGAGATGATCATGTGATGTATAGAATTTCACGACTTGCATGTAATTGAGTACGACAACCGGCAGGAGCCATAGGGTTGTCTTTAAATATTGTATGACCTGCGTGTCAATCATTAAGCGCTATGTAATGCTTTACTTTATCGCTAAGCGGTAGCAATAGAAGTAGAAGTAGGGCTGGCGCCACAACCCCAATGGCAACACATTGATGGAGATCAAGATGATGGAGATCATGGTGTTGTGCCGGTGACGATGGAGATAATACCGGTGTTTCGAAGATGGAGATCTTAAACACAAGTTCATGGCCATATCATGTCACTTATGAATTGCATGAGATGTTAATCCTTTTATGCACCTTGTTTTGCTTAGTACGGCGGTAGCATTATAAGGTGATCCCTCACTTGAATTTCAAGATGAACTGTGTTCTCCCCGAGTGTGCACCGTTGCGAAAGTTTGTCGTGTTGAGACACCACGTGATGATCGGGTGTGATAGACTCTACGTTCACATACAACGGGTGCAAGCCAGATTTGCACGCGCAGAACACTCGGGTTAAACTTGACGAGCCTAGCATGTATAGACATGGCCTCGGAACACAAGAGACTGAAAGGTCGAGCATGAGTCATATAGTGGATATGATCAACATAATGATGTTCACCATTGAAGCCACCTTAACTCACGTGATGATCGGACTTGAGTTGGTGAATTTGGATCATGTATCACTCGAATGACCCGAGGGATGTCAATTTGAGTGGGAGTTCTTAAGTAATATGATTAATTGAACTCATTATCATGAACATAGTCAAAGTGTCTTTGCAAATTATGTTGTAGATTACTAGCTCGCGCTGTAGCTCCCTTGTATTTTTTCTATGTTCCTAGAGAAATAGAATTGAAAGATGTTGGTAGCAAAATTGCGGACTGGGTCCGTGATCTAAGGATTGTCCTCATTGCTGCAGAAAAGGCTTATGTCCTTAATGCACCACTCGGTGCG
Organism: Hordeum marinum; assembly: GCA_022496015.1. Taxonomy (NCBI): domain Eukaryota; kingdom Viridiplantae; phylum Streptophyta; class Magnoliopsida; order Poales; family Poaceae; genus Hordeum; species Hordeum marinum. The sequence continues at coordinate 466,021,192 of CM039675.1, read as the reverse complement.
CCACCCCATCTAATGTCGTCTGTAGATGTTGTGAACATCTGACAGGCACGTTTCGGTGACTACTTGATAGTTTAGTGCGTCATGCATTACGGCTTAGAATTGAGGCTCCGAAACGTTTTGAACGTCACGGAACATATGAGATGTTCTAAGAGCTGAGATTGTGATCTTAGGCTCGTGCTCGAGTTGCGAGATATAGGATCTCCCACGAGATTCTTTGCCTGCAAGATGAAAGAGAATAGCTCAATCGTTGAGCATGTGCTCAGACTGTCTGGGTATTACAATCGCTTGAATCGAGTGGGAGTTGATCTTCCAGATAAGATAGTGATTGATGTAGTTCTCCAAGTCACTGTCACTGAGCTACTAGAACTTGGTGATGAACTATAATACACCAGGGATAGAAGTATTGATCCCTGAGCTGTTCGCGATGTTTGACACCGCGAAGGTAGAAATCAAGAAGGAGCGTCAAGTGTTGATTGTTAATCAAACCACTAGTTTCGAAAAGGGCAAGAGCAAGGAGGGAAACTTCATGGATAGCAAGTCAGTTGCTGCTCAAGTGAAGCAACCCACAGTTGAACTCAAACCCGAGACTAAGTGCTTCTATTATGAGGTGAGAGGTCGCTGAAGCGGAACAACCCTAGATACTTGGTAGATAAGAAGGCTGGCAACATCGACAGAAGTATATTTGATATACGAGTTATTGATGTGTACCTTGCTAGTACTCCTAGTAGCACCTGGGTATTGGATACCGGTTCGGTTGCTAAATGTTAGTAACTCGAAATAAAAGCTACGGAATAAACGGAGAACTAGCTAAGGGTGAGGTGACGATGTGTGTTGGAAATGTTTCCAAGGTTTATGTGATCAACATCGCATGCTCTCTCTACCTTCAGGATTAGTGACGAACCTAAATAAATGTTATTTGGTGTTTTGCGTTGAGCATGAACATGATTAGATCATGTTTGTTGCAATACGGTTATTCATTTAAGTCAGAGAATAATAGTTATTCTGTTTACATGAATAAAACCTTCAATGGTCATGCACCCAGTGAGAATGGTTTGTTGAAATCTTGATCGTAGTAATACACATGTTCATAACATTGATGTCAAAAGATACAAAGTTAAATAATGATAGTACCACATACTTGTGGCACTGCCGCAAAATGTCATATTGGTATAAAGTGCATGAAGAAACTCCATGGTGATGGATATTTGGACTCATTCGATTTCGAATCGGTTGAGGCATGCGAACCATGCCTCTTGGGCAAGATGACTAAAGGACCCCGTTGGATGGAGCGGGCAAGTGATTCATTGGAAATGATACATGTTGATGTATGCAATCTAGTGAGTCTTGTAGCGTGCAGTGGATATCGTTATTTTCTTACCTTCACTGATGATTTGAGTAGATATAGTGTATATTTACTTAATGAAACACAAGTCTGAATCGTTTGAAAGGTTCAAGCAAATTCAGAGTGAAGTTTAAAGATCATCGTGACAAGAAGATAAAAATGACTGCGATATGATCATGGAGGTGAATATCTGAGTCACGAGTTTGGCATACAACTTAAGACAATGTGAAAGTTGTTTGACAACTAAACGCCACCTGGAACACCATAGTGTGATGGTGTGTCCGAACATCATAGTTATGCTCTATTGGACATGGTGTGTGCTATGATGTCTCTTGTCGTTTTACTACTATAATTTTGGGGTTATGCTTTAGAGACAACTACATTCACTTTAAAAAGGGCACCATCTAAATCTGTTGAGATGACACCACGTGAATTATGGTTTGATAGAAACCTAAGCTGTCATTTCTTAATGTTCGGGGCTGCGATGCTTGTGTGGAAAATGTTTTCACCTAATGAGGTCGAACCCAAGGCGGACAAATTGCATCTTCATAGAATACCCTAAGATCAGTTGGGTGAACCTTCAATCTCAGATCCTAGTGCAAAATGTTTGTTTCTTAAATGGATCCTTTCTCAAGGAAATGTTTCTCTCGAAAGAATTGAGTGGGAGGAAGATAGAACTTGATGAGGTTGTTAAACCTTTGTTCAACCAGAGAGTAGCGCAGCGCAGAAAGATGTTTCTGTGAAGCCTACGTTAGTTGAAGAGGAAGTTAATGATGATGATCATGAAGCTTCAGGATCAAGTTACTATCGAACTTCGTAGGTCGACAAGGATGTGTACTGCTCCTAAGTGGTACGACAACTCTATCTTGGAGATCATGTTGTTGGACAACGATGAACCTACGAGCTATGGAGAAGCGATGATAGGCCCGGATTCCGACAAATGGTTAGAGGCTATGAAATCCGAGATAGGATCCATGTATGAAAACCAAGTGTAGACTTTGGTAGACTTGCTCGTTGGACGGCAGGTCATTGAGTACAAATGGATCTTTAAAATGAAGACAGACACTGATGGTGAATGTCACTATTTGTAAAGCTCGACTTGTTGCTAAGATGTTTGTGACAAGTTCAAGGAGTTGACTACGATGAGACTTTCTCACTCGTAGTGGTGCTAAAGTCTGTTGGAATTATGTTAGCAGTTGCTGTGTTTTCAATTATGAAATCTGGCAGATGGATGTCAAAACATCGTTTCCTTAACGGTTTACTTGAGGAAAGGTTGTATGTGATATAACCAGAAGGTTTTGTCAGGCCTAAGGATGCTAAAAGGTGTGCAAGCTTCGGTGATCCTTCCATGGACTGAAGCAAGCATCTCGGAGTTGGAATATACGCTTTGATGAGGTGATCAAAGTTTTGATGTTTATACAAAGTTTACGAGAAACTTGTATTTGCAATAAAGTGAGTGGGAGCACTATAGAATTTCTGATAAGTATATGTGGATGACATATTGTTGATCAGAAATAATGTAGAGTTTCTGGAAAGCATAAAACGGTCATTTGGAAAGTGATTTTCAAAGGAAGACCTAGATGAAGCTACCTAATTGTTGCGCATCAAAATCTATGGAGATAGATCAAGATGCTCGATGAGACTTTCAATGAGTGAATACCTTGACAAGATTTTGAAAGAGTTCAGAATGGATCAGTCAGAGAAAGAGTTCTCGCCTGATTAGTAAGGTGTGAAAGTTGAGTGAGACTCAAAGCTCGATAACGGCAGAAGAAAGAGAAAGGACGAACGTCGTCCCCTATGCCTTTGCCATAGGCTCTATATTATGCCATGCTGTGTACCGCACCTGTGTGTGTGCCTTGCCATGAGTCCATCAGGGGGTACAAGAGTGAACCAGGAGTGGATCACTGGACAGCGGTCAAGATTATCCTCAATAACTAAGAGACTGAGGAGATGTTTCTCGATTATGGAGGTGATAAAGAGTTCGTCGTAAGGAGTTACGTCGATACAAGCTTTAACACTAATCCGGATGACTCGTAGTAGCAATCTGGATACGTATAGTGGAGCAGCCATTTGGAATAGTACCAAGCAGAGTGTGGTAGCAGTGTTTACGGTTTGACATAGAGATTTGCAAAGTACACACGGATCTAAATATCGCAGACCCGTTGACTATAAGATCTCTCTCACATGCAAAGCATGATCGAGCCCCAGAACTCATTGGGTGTTAGATTCATAACAATGCGAATCACATGGTGATGTGAACTAGATTATTGACTCTAGTGCAAGTGGGAGACTGTTGGAAATATGCCCTAGAGGCAATAATAAATTAGTTATTATCATATTTCCTTGTTCATGATAATCGTTTATTATCCATGCTATAATTGTATTGATCGGAGACTTAGATGCATGTGTGGATACATAGACAAAACCATGTCCCTAGTATGCCTCTAATAGACTAGCTCATTGATCAAAAGATGGTTAAGGTTTCCTAGCCATGGACATGAGATGTCATTTGATAACGGGGTCACATCATTAGGAGAATGATGTGATGGACAAGACCCAAACTGCAAACGTAGCATATGATCGTGTCAGTTTATTGCTACTGTTTTCCGCATGTCAAGTATGTGTTCCTATGACCATGAGATCATGCAACTCACAGATATCGGAGGAGTGCCTTGTGTGTATCAAACGTCGCAACATAACTGGGTGACTATAAAGGTGCTCTACAGGTATCTCCGATGGTGTCTGTTGAAATGGCATGCATCGAGACTGGGATTTGTTACTCCATGTGACGGAGAGGTATCTCGGGGCCCACTCGGTAATGCAACATCACAATAAGCCTTGCAAGAAATATGACTAATTATTAGTTGCGGGATCTTGTATTACGGAACGAGTAAAGAGACTTGCCGATAATGAGGTTGAAATAGGTATGGAGATACCGACGATCAAATCTCGGGCAAGTAACATACCGAAGAATAAAGGGAACGTTATACGGGATTAACTGAATCCTTGACATAGAGGTTCGACCGATAAAGATCTTCGTAGAATATGTAGGAACCAATGTGGACGTCCAGGTCCTGCCATTGGTTATTTACCGTAGAGGTGTCTCGGTCATGTCTACATAGTTCTCGAACCCGCAGGGTCTGCACACTTAAGGTTCGGTGACGTTTTGGTAGTGTAGAGTTATGTATGGTGGTGACCGAAGTTTGTTCGGAGTCCCGGATGAGATCCCGGATATCACGAGGATCTCCGGAATGGTACGGAGGTAAAGATTCATATATAGGAAGTCCCAGTTTGGTTTCCGGAAAAGTTTCGGGCTCATCGGTAGTGTACCGGGAGTACCGGTAGTGTATCGGGAGTGCCGATAGTGTACCGGGAGGCCTCCGGGAGGGGATTTCGACCCCAAGAGGTCCATGGGCTGTGGGAGAATAATAACCAGCCCTTAGTGGGCTGGGAAAACAGCCACAAAGGCCCATGGCGTAGGAGAGAAAGTCCTAAAGCAAAAAGTGGAAAAATCAGCCAATAGGAGGCAATCCTACTCCAACTAGGATTGGAGTAGAAGTAGGATTGCTTCCCACCTCCTATTTCGGCCGACCCAAAGGCCTTGGCTGCCTCTCCTCTCCTCTCCTCCTATGTATAATAGTGGATTGGGTGGTTTTTGGACAGAATTTCCGGCCACGTGCTACCCGTTACACCGGTGCATAGTTTCTCCTCTAGATCGGTTTTCTGCACCGCTTAGGCAAAGCCCTGCAGAAATTTCTCCACCACCATCACCGGAGCACCGTCACGCTGCCGGTGAACTCTCTCTCCTCTCCACCTCCTCTTGCTGGATCAAGATGTGGAGATCGTCATCAAGCTGCACGTGTGCTGAACGCGGAGGTGCCCTCCGTTCGGCGCTAGATCGGAAGGACCGTGATCGAGATTGCGAGACGGTTCGTGATGAGATCGCGGAACGGATCGTGATGAGTTCGCGAGATAGATCGTGATCAAGATCGTGAGACGGATCGTGATGAGATCGCGGGACGGATCGTGATTGGATCGCAGGACGGATCGTGATGAGATCGCGGGACGCTCGGCGATTTGGATCGCGAAGATGTTCGACTACACCAACCGTGTTTCTTAACGCTTCCCGCTTAGCGATCTACAAGGGTATGTAGATCCAGTCTCCCTCTCGTAGATGCTCATCACCATGGATAGGGTTGCATGTGCGTAGAAATTTTTTTGTTTCCCATGCGACGTTCCCCAACACTTTTCGGTACAGCCGAGAAGTCCATATCGGTCTCACCAAGATCAAAAGTTGCTACCTTTGAAGCAACTTGGTACCAAAAACATTACGTGTAACGATTTGATTTTTTAGATGCGTATGTATACCCCCTCCACCACCACTCACTCGCAAGAGAAGCACTCAGAATAGATCCCCACTCATACCAACTGATTTTTCGAGAGAGAGCCACCTACTCATGTGTTGACATCATGTCATTCCATTCCAACCATATGAATCTGGATCTCTAGCATCCCTATTGGGGATATAACCCCATGGTAAGACCCGCCTAGGTGGGGCCGAGTCATACCCGGCAGCTCATAATCAAGACCGATGAAATGGGTCGAAAGGACATAGGCCTGGCCGTATGGCGGCTTACCAAGATGGGCCATGGTGAAGGCCCAGACGGGAGAAGACATGAAGACCCAGGCGGTTAAGCCGCTCGGAGACGGCTTGCCTAGGAAGGCAGGGCGGCATAGAGATAGAATTAGATATGTTGTAAGAGTCGGTATGTGACTTTTGTAACCCGTGGTCTTGACCTCCTATATAAAGGCGACACACGGGGCGACTTAGACAGAAACCAACTAATCGACAACTAGGTCAAGCAAATCCGCTCCCTTGTAATCGATAATCCAATCAATACAACACAAGCATGATGTAGGCTTTTACCTCTTATTGAGGGGACAAACCTGGGTAAACTCGTGTCCTTCATCCCAACCAACCCCTTTGAGTCCATCACCTTAGTGATGGCCTCGAACCTAAATCCTCGAACATCTGCCATCACAAAACCACGACAATTGGCGCCCACCGTGGGGCTAGAGCTCGGTGGTGTTGAGCTCGCAAAGGGCTCTCTCCCAGGGATTGAGGGGTATGTAGTTGGCAGGATGAACAAGAGTCGTCGTGCCCGGCAAAGATTTAGTATCTGTAGCAAAGTTTTAGTAGCAAAGTAGTATGATAGTAATAGTAATAGGGGCAACAGTAGCAGTGGTGATTTGTGTAGCAAGTGTGACAGCAATAACGGTAAAGTAACTAAGCAAGGACCAGTATAGGAAAAGCTCGTAGGCATTGGATCGGTCATGGATTATTATGTTAGATGGCATTCATCATGTAATAGTTATAACATAGGGTGATATGTAACTAGCTCTAGTTCATCAATGTAATGTAGGCATGTATTCCGTATATAGTCATACGTGCATATGGAAAAGAACTTGCATGACATCTTTCGTCCATCCCTCCCGTGGCAGCGGGATCCTAATGGAAACTAAGGTATATTAAGGTCTCCTTTTAATAGAGAATCGGAACAAAGCATTAGCACATGGTGAATACATGGAATCCTCATACTATGGTCATCACCGGGAGTGGTTCCGGCTATTGTCACTTTGGGGTTGCCGGGTCATAACACATAGTAGGTGACTACAACTTGCAAGATAGGATCAAGAACACACATATATTGATGAAAAAATAATAGGTTGAGATCTGAAATCATGGCACTTGGTCCCTAGTGACAAGCATTAAGCATAGCAAAGTAGTAGCAACATCAATCTTATAACATAGTGGATACTAGGGATCAAACCCTATCAAAACTAACTCGATTACATGATAGATCTCATCCAACCCATCACCGTCCAGCAAGCCTACGATGAGATTACTCCCGAACGATAGAGAACATCATGAAATTGGCGATGAAGGATGGTTGACGATGACGATGGCTTCGATTTCCACTCTTCGGAGCCTAGAACGGACTCCAGATCTGCCCTCCCGAGGAAGAACAGGTGGTGGCGGCGGATCCGTATCGTAAAACGCGATGATTTCTTCTCCTTGATTTTTTTCTGAGCGAAAGAGCTTATATGGAGCTGGAGATGAGGTCGGAGGAGCCACGTGGGCCCCATGAGCCTGCCAGGCGTAGCCTAGGGTGGCGCCTCCTGGGCTCGTGGCCCACTGGAAGCTGCTCTTCGGTTGATTCTTTCTCTGGTATTTTTTATATATTCCATAAAAATCCTCGTAAGTTTCCAGGTCATTCCAAGAACTTTTATTTCTTTGCAAAAACAACACCATGGTAGTTCTGCTGAAAACAGCGTCAGTCCGGGTTAGTTTCATTCGAATCATGCAAATTAGAGTCCAAAACAAGGGCAAAAGAGTTTGGAAAAGTAGATACCTTGGAGACGTATCAACTCCCCCAAGCTTAAAGCCTTGCTTGTCCTCAAGCAATTCAGTTGATAAACTGAAAGAGACAAAAGAAAAACTTTTACAAACTCTGTTTGATCTTGTTGTTGTAATTATGTCTAACTCATATTCAGATTTTCAACAAGATCATAAACTAACCATATAAGCAATGACATTCAGGTCTCATGGTGTACTCATATCAATGGCATAATTAACTAGCGACTAATAATAATAAGTTTCAAACGTCAACACTACAATCAAAACAATCATGACACAATATGAATAGATGGTATCTCGCTAGCCCTCTCTGAGATCGCAAAACATAAATGCAGAGCACCTTCAAAGACCAAGGGCCGACTAGAAATTGTAATTCATGGCAAAGAAGATCCAGTCATAGTCATACTCAATATCAATTAATAGCAAAGCATACAAATGACGGAGGTGCTCTCTAGCTGGTGCTTTTAATAAGAAGAGGATGACTCAACAAAAATGTAAATAGATAGGCCCTTCGCAGAGGGAAGCATTGATTCGCAGAGGTGCCAGAGCACATGCTTTTTAAAACACAGATAAATAATTTTTGGGGTGGCATGCTTTCATTGTCAACGCGATGACCAAGAGTTTTCACCATCTTCCGTGCTACACGTATTATAGGCGGCTCCCAAATAGAATAGTAAAGTTTTGACTGCCCCACCACTGATCAATCACACTCCACGGCTAGCCGAATCATCGGGTACCGTCCATACCAACAACAATCCAGGGGGAGTTTTGTTTGCAATTATATTTTTATTTGATTTGAGTCATGGAACTGGGCATTCCGATTACCGGCCCCTTTCTCGTGAGTGATAGTGAATAAACACATATCGAGGATAACACGCCTAGCATAAAAGATACTGACCGCCCCTTGTCACAACATGAGCGGTTCAGGCATACAAAAACAGATTAGTATTTGAAGGTTTAGAGAATGGCACATGCAAATTTACTTGGAACGGCAGGTAGATACCGCATATTGGTAGGTATGGTGGACTCATATGGAACAACTTTGGGTTTAGGAAGTGGATGCACAAGTAGTATTCCCTCTTAGTACAAGTGAAGGCTAGCAAAAGACTGGGAAGCGACCAACTAGAGAGCGACAACAGTCACTAACATGCATTGAGATTAACCAACATTGAGTGCAAGCATGAGTAGGATATAAATCACCATGAACATGAATATCGTGGAGGCTATGTTGATTTTATTTTAACTACATGCGTGAACATGTGCCAAGTCAAGCCACTTGAATCATTCAAAGGAGGATACCATCCTATCATGCTACATCAGAATCATTTTAAAATTCATGTTGGCACCCAAGAAAAACCATTATAAGCTCCTAGCTAATTAACCATGACATAAGAAACTATGATCTCTAAGTTGTCATTGCAAACATGTTTCTCTCATAACAATGCTGACTGAGGAACGATGAGCTAGTCATATTTACAAAAGCAAAATAGGTCGAGTTCATACCAGCTTTTCCAGGCTCAGTCACTTCATCATATATCGTCAATATTGCCTTTCACTTGCACGACCGAATGATGTGAATAATAATAAGAGTGTTCATGCATTGGACTAAGCTGGAATCTGCAAGCAAACTCAGAGGAGAAGACAAGGTAATATGGCTCTGTGACGGATAAACAATAATGCATATGAGAGCCACTAATCATTTTAATCATGGTCTTCTACCTCGACCCAAAGAAAAAGAAAACTATTTACACGGGAAAGCTCCCAACAAGCAAAAGAAGAACGGGAAAATCTTTTTCGGTTTTCTTTTTAGTGACTACTAAGCATGCAAGAATGTAAAGTTACAACTAATTTTTTTGTTTTTCTCATTTTAATTTTTTTTGGATTTTCTCAAGTTAACCAAACACACAAGAAGAATGCGAAAGAAGAAAATAAGCTAGCATGGATGATATAATGAAAAAGTGTGAACACCGACTATCAAACTGAATGTGTGAACATGAATATAAAGTCGGTGAGAAACACGTACTCCCCCAAGCTTAGGCTTTTGGCCTAAGTTTGTCTACTCCCAAGGAGGAAAGTAACCAGCTCCTGGGTACTCCGGAGTGTACTGAGGGTGCCACTGCTGGGTGAGCTCCTCCGACTCCCACTGATAAACTGGCGTCTGGTACTCGACTGGTGGCCCGGGCACGGGAGCCTGAGGTGGCGCCATGCCCTACTGTGCGTAGATGTCCTACGGCATAATAATGTACCTGCCTAGATGAAGGTTGAACAAAGAAGGAGTAGGAAGGGTAATGACCTCACGAATACCCTGGCTAAATACCAAGTTATAAATTAGCCTCCCATTATCATTTTTATCAAGAAAGTCATGGCGAACCATGCTATCATAATCTAAATATCTCTCTGGAAGAAGCATCTCTCCCTCCTCATGCAGCTTAGCAGGTATACCAAAATGATTAGCTAGACGAGTAGCATAGATACCTCCATACACCGTGCCCTTGGAACGGTTCGTCTTCAACCGTTGGGCAAAAATAGCGCCCAAACTATAAGTTCTATCATTATGTAAAGCTGAGCGTAGGATTGCGAGATCTGGGGAACTAAGACCCCCGGCCTTTCCATGGCCAATCAAACATTTTAATACAAATAAAGAGAAATAATGAAGCACAGGAAAATGCACGCTGGCAATTCTGGCACCAGACACCCCTCTTTACTCTCCTATGGCAATAGCATCAATGAAAGCCTCCAAGTCCCGTGGCCGAGGTTCATGAATATCCCCATCATAAGGTAACTTGCAAACATCGCAAAAATCCTGGAGTGACATGCGCTGGGGGATATAATATAACTTGAACTCAACCATAGGAGGACTCTTCGTCGGATAGAAATAAAAGCTTTGCACGAAAGTATTAGTGAGGAGGAGGTATTGTGGACACTTATCTTCGACAAATGTGGTAAGGCCTGCATTCTCCACCAAGTAATAAAAATCCTTATGAAGACCGGCAGCGTGGAAGAACATATCGCTTGGCCACTCGCATGCTCGAACTTCTGCAACTCGGGGGACCGGATACTTGGGTTTCTTCTTCTCATTTTCATCTTCCTTGGGGTTATTGCTCGAAGAACCCCTTAGAAACCTCCTCATAATCCCCTTTCTTCCTCTGAAAAATTCTGAAATTTTTAGTGACTCAAAATAAAAGTGAACAAAACTGAGCAAAACTCATAGCAACTACTGCTACAAGTGCCTAGAGGCTATATCTTGCATCAAAACTACTTGGGACCAAATAAAATTAACATGCAAAGCTCAAGAATAGGGTCACAAAGGAAGCAACAATATGCAATGAATAAAGCACTAGAACAAAAACTAATTGGACCAATGGAGGACTCACATACAAAGGAACAATTCCCCAAAACAGTTTGGTGAATGGGGCTTTGTGCAAGGAGATCGAATAATGCAGCAAAATGAGCAAGAACACGGGTTTGAGCTGTGGGATGATATTTTCTGGAGGTAGAAGAAGGAGATGGGTGCTAGAATAAGTGGAGGGGGGCACGTGGGCCCCACGAGCCTGCCAGGTGCGGCTAGGGGGGTGGCCGCGCCTCCTGGGCTCGTGGCCCACTGGTGCATCCCCCTGACTAGTTATCTATCTTAGAAATTCTTAAATATTCCAGAAAAAATCATACTTGAATTTCAGTGCATTTGAAGAACTTTTATTTTCAGGTCATTTTTTATTGGACAGATAATGCAGAAAACAGGAAAATAATGCTATTTTTATTATTTTTCTACTAAGTAACTGAAGTAAAAGTTGGGAACAGAAGATTCTGACTTCTGGATTCATCCATCTCATGGTCATCAAAAGAAATCCATCAATGAGGTAGATCAAGTCTCATTGACAAACTTTTTCCGAATCACATGAAACTGGAGAATTTTTGAAAAATCACTAGGGTACCTCAATGGGGATATGCATATCCCCAACAATAAGTATATAATATCTCATCTTGATAGTAGGTACAGGAAATTCAAAGCTTCCAATAATAATGGATGAAGATTTTTCAATAGAATTTATGCAATGAACCCGATATTGTTTCTTCGGAAAGTGCACCGTGTGCTCACTACCATTGACATGGAAAGTGACATTGCCTTTTTTGCAATCAATAACAGCCCTTGCAGTGTTTAAAAACGGTCTTCCAAGGATGACTGCCATGGCATCATCCTCAGGAATATCAAGAATAACAAAGTCCGTTAAGATAGTAACGTTCGCAACCACAATAGGCACATCCTCGCAAATGTCGATGGGTAAAGCAGTTGATTTATCAGCCATTTGCAAAGAAATTTCAGTAGGTTTCAACTTATCCAATTCAAGTCTACAATATAAAGAGAGAGACATAACACTAACTACGGCTCCAAGATCACATAAAGCAGTTCTAACATAATTTCCTTTAATGGAGCAAGGTATAGTGGGTACTCTAGGATCACCTAGTTTCTTAGGAGTCCCACCCTTAAAATGTAATTAACAAGCATGGTGGAAATCTCAACGTCAGGTATCTTCCTTTTATTAGTCACAATATCTTTCATGTATTTAGCATAAGGAGACATTTTAAGCATACCAGTCAAACGCATTTGCAAAAAGATAGGTCTAATCATTTCAACAAAGCGCTCAAAATCCTCATCATCCTTTTTCTTGGATGGCTTAGGAGGAAAGGGCATGGGTTTTTGAACCCAAGGTTCTCTTTCTTTACCGTGCTTCCTAGCAATAAAATCACTCTTATCATATCTTTTCTTCCTAGGTCGTGGGTCATCAGGTTCAATAGAAGGTTCAATCTCCACATCATTATCATTACTAGGTTGAGCATCAATATGAACATCATTATCAACATTATCACTAGGCTCATGTTCATCACCAGATTGTGTCTCAGCATCAGAAATAGATATATCATTTGGATTCTCAGGTGTAAGAGCAACAGGTTTACTACATGCAAGTTCCTATCATCTTTCTTTTTCTTCCTATTACCAGGATGACTAGGTGTATCAGTATTAATTCCTTGAGAATCATGCTCAATTCTCTTAGGATGGCCCTTAGGATACAAAGGTTCCTGAGTCAACCTACCACCTCTAGTAACAACTTTAACAGAATTATCATTCAATTCATTAAGCAAGTCATTCTGAGCCTTAAGTACTTGCTCTACTTGAGTAGTGACCATAGAAGCATGTTTACCAATAAGCTTAAGATCATTAACATTTCTATCCACACAAGAACTTATATGATTAATCATACAAGCATTTTGTTCCAGTTGTCTGCTAACATAATCATTAAAACCTTGTTGTTTGGCAACAAAGTTGTCAAATTCATCTAAGCATAAGCTAGCAGGTTTATCATAAGGGATATCACTCTCATTGAATCTACGAAGAGAATTTACCACTACTACTTGTGTCGGGTTATCAAGACCATGTATCTCTTCAATAGGTGGTAGATTCTTAACATCTTCAGATTTAATATCTTTCTCAATAATAGATTTCTTTGCTTCTTGCATATCTTCAGGACTGAGGAATAGAATACCTCTTTTCTTCAGAGTTGGCTTTGGAGGTGGTTCGGGAATAGTCCAAGCATTATCATTGCTCAAGTTATTATTCAATAGAATTTCAGCTTGTTCCACGGTTCGTTCCCTGAAAACACAGCCAACACAACTATCTAGGTGGTCCCTAGAAGCATTGGTTAGTCCATTATAAAAGATATCAAGTATTTCGGTTTTTCTTAAGAGGGTGATCAGGCAAAGCATTTAGTAACTAGACAAGCCTCCCCCAAGCTTGTGGGAGACTCTCTTCTTCAATTTGCACAAAGTTATATATATCCTACAAGGCAGCTTGTTTCTTATGGGTAGGAAAATATTTCTCAAAGAAATAGTATATCATTTCCTGGGGCCTACGCACACAACAAGGAGCAAGAGAAGTAAACTAAGTTTTAGCATCACCCTTTAGTGAAAAAGGAAACAACTTAAGCATATAGTAATAGCGAATTTTTTCCTCATTAGTGAATAGGGTGGCAATATCATTCAGTTTAGTAAGATGTGCTACAACAGTTTCAGATTCAGAACCATGAAAAGGGTCAGATTCAACCAAAGTGATTAACTCAGGATCGACAGAGAACTCATAATCCTTATCAGTAACAAATATAGGGGAAGTAGCAAACTTAGGAACATATTTCATTCTAGCATTCAGAGATTTTTATTTCCACTTGCGTAATAAATTCTCAAGATCATAGCTATCCTTACAAGCAAGAAAGTCTTCAGCTACCTCTCCTTCCATGACATAACCCTTACGTATATTAGGCAATTCATATCTAGGAGGGCTAGGTCTAACAGGTGTAACAACAGGTTCCATTTCAATAATTTCATCAGTTTCAGAAGTATCATTTGATTCAGTAGTAACTCTAGCAATTTGTGCATCAAGAAATTCACCAAGTGGCATATCATTACCAAGTAGAGTATCATCATAATTATCATGTATAGCAGAAGTAGCATCATCAAGCACAGGCGACATATCAGAATTAATAGCAGGTGGCGGTGTCGCAAATTTACTCATAACAGAAGGTGAATCAAGTGCAGAGCTAGATGGCAGTTCCTTACCTGTCCTCGTAGTTGAGGGCAGAAATTTAGTTTTTGGATCTCGCAAATTCTTCATAGTGATCAACAAATGTAAATCCCAAGTGACTCAGAGAATAGAGATATGCTCCCCGGCAACAGCGCCAGAAAAAGGTCTTGATAACCCACCAGTATAGGGGATCACAATAGTTTTCGAGGGTAGAGTATTCAACCCAAATTTATTGATTCGACACAAGGGGAGCCAAAGGATATCCTCGACTATGAGCAGTTGAGTTGTCAATTCAACCACACATGAAAGATTTAGTATCTGTAGCAAACTTTTAGTAGCAAAGTAGTATGATAGTAACAGTAATACGGGTAACAGTAGCAGTGGTGATTTGTGTAGCAAGTGTAACAGCAATAGCGGTAAAGTAACTAAGCAAGGACCAGTATAGGAAAAGCTCGTAGGCATTGAATCGGTGATGGGTGATTATGTTGGATGGCATTCATCATGTAACAGTTATAACATAGGGTGATATGTAACTAGCTCCAGTTCGTCAATGTAATGTAGGCATGTATTCCGTATATAGTCAAACGTGCTTATGGAAAAGAACTTGCATGACATCTTTCGTCCATCCCTCCCGTGGCAGCGGGGTCCTAATGGAAACTAAGGGATATTAAGGTCTCCTTTTAATAGAGAACCGGAACAAAGCATTAGCACATGGTGAATACATGTAATCCTCATACTATGGGCATCTCCGGAAGTGGTTCCGGCTATTGTCACTCCGGGGTTGCTGGGTCATAACACATAGTAGGTGACTACAACTTGCAAGATAGGATCAAGAACACACATATATTGATGAAAACATAATAGGTTCAGATCTGAAATCATGGCACTCGGGCCCTAGTGACAAGCATTAAGCATAGCAAAGTAGTAGCAACATCAATCTTAGAACATAGTGGATACTAGGGATCAAACCCTTTGAAAACTAACTCGAATACATGATAGATATCATCCAACCCATCACCGTCCAGCAAGCCTATGATGAGATTACTCACGAACGATGGAGAGCATCATGAAATTGGCGATGGAGGATGGTTGATGATGACGATGGCTTCGATTTCCACTCTCCGGAGCCCAGAACGGACTCTAGATCTGCCCTCCCGAGGAAGAACAGGTGGTGGCGGCGGCTCCGTATCATAAAGCGCGATGATTTCTTCTCCTTGATTTTTTTTCTAAGCGACAGAGATTATATGGAGCTGGAGATGAGGTCAGAGGAGCCACGTGGGCCCCACGAGCCTGCCAGGCGCGGCCTAGGGGGGCGCCTCCTAGGCTCGTGGCCCACTGGCAGCTCCTCTTCCGTTGATTCTTTCTCCGGTATTTTTTATATATTCCATAAAAAATCCTCATATGTTTCCAGGTCATTCCAGGAACTTTTATTTCTGCACAAAAACAACACCATGGTAGTTATGCTGAAAATAGCGTCCGTCCGGGTTAGTTTCATTCAAATCATGCAAATTAGAGTCCAAAACAAGGGCAAAAGAGATTTGAAAAGTAGATACGTTGGAGACGTATCACGGTGGAATCCACATCTTCATCAGCAAGATAGGCAGATCCACACCCGGGCCGGACGTCTGCACCGACATCGTGGAGCCGGCTCGGTGCATGCAACCCACGCGACACGTGCAAACCGCCCGTGCTAACCCAGGCAGGAAACATGTGTTCGTCGGATTCACTCACGACATGGATTTTGAGGGTTACATGTCACAGGAAACTCTCGTCTGCTCGGAGGATGAGTCTTCGAGCGGAGAGACTGAATCGATCTACCAGCTTCACGATGGCAGGCTCAGGGGTTATGACGAGTTTTACCCCGAGTCGGAGTACCATGAGCCGGACGATCATGGGCCGCCCAGTCAGGCGGTCATCTTCATATCAGGCTCAATGTCGGGCCCGAGCAGTACAACCGCCGGGGCAGCAGGGTCGAGGCTGACCTGCCGTCGGCTTAGGTTCTTCTGGATCAGATGAATAAGCTTACAACCCAGATGGCATCTAAAGTCACGGCTGAGAATCAAGCAGCCCGGAACACAGAGATTGCAAGACTAAAGGACCAGATGACAGAAGACCAACAGGGGATCAGTGCGCTAAAGGCTTAGATGGACGCGGAGGCGGGGCGCCTTAAGGTGGATGCTTTGCACCTTGAGCTAGAGCAGCAATCTGCAGCGGCGGTTCAGCGGATGAGGCATAAGTCCCGCTTACCAGAACAGTATGAGGCCAGAAACCTTTTTAACACGCCGGGAACAGGACGGACAGCGGATGCACCTGGAAGTCGGTCGGCGGCTCGGCAGTAGCTTAACCCGCCCCGACGGAACTAGATGTCACCAATGGCTTTCCCAACACCGGCGGGTCATTATTCAAACTTGGCGGAGAACATGGTGGCGGCAGCACCCAACTTGGAACGATCCCTATCCCTGATGAGGCGCCTTTCGCAGAAGAGGTGCGGAACGCTATTGGATACCTACAGATGGCGATGGCCCAGCAGGAGAACTACACCTACAGTCGGAGTCACATGCATTCAACCCCCATCCCCAGCCGCAGCTTCAGCCAACGTTATGATTCGTCGATAGTTTCTAGCAGTGATCGGCACCGGGACCCGCCATGAGACGATCAGGCGGTTCTGGATGCTTAGTTGTTGGTGGACCGGGTGAGAGCACAGCAATATGCGCGGCTGTGGCAGCGGCGGCGGCTCGTCAAGAACCTGCACCTTCCGTCTCGGTAGGAGCAGGAGTAACCACCAGGGCCGTGGGAGTGCCGTGTTTAGTGCCGGCTTTGCGGAATGAGCGTCTACCAAAAGATTTCAAGGGCCCTCGCAAGGTCCCAAATTACACTGCTGACCTACCACCGGAGGCTTGGATTGAAATCTACGAGTTGGCGATGGAGAAGTTAGACGTCAACGACGCAGTATGTGCCAAGTATTTTATCATGGTGCTGGAACGGCCGGCTCGCACGTGGTTGAAGGGCTTGCCACCCAACACCATTAATTCCTGGGCCGAGTTAAAGTCAATGTTCATCAAAAATTTCCAAGGAACATGCAAGCAGCCCATGACGATTGTGGATTTGGATCATTGTGTGCAACAGGAGGATGGGTCGGCTCATCATTGGGTCTAGCGTGTCTCAACTATCATCCACTCGTCTGAACAGATTACGGAGGCTCAAGCAGTTTTAATTCTGGAGAAGAATTGCCACTTTACACCTCTGAAGCAGAAACTTGGCCGGCTCAAGCGCTCGTGTCAAGACATGGGGGAGCTCATGGCGGCTCTCACGAAGTACGCCGACTCTGACAATACGAAGGATCCAAGCTCTGATGAGGAGAAGCCTAGTCAAGGCAAGAAGAATAACAATGGCAAGGGCGTAGCAGGCAATGTAAACCATGGCAAGAGGAAGAATCCAGAAGGTGGGTCAGAATTGGTGGCAAACACCAGCGTTGGGAACAATCGTGCTAAGGGCAATGGGAACTTCAGACAACCCTTTAATAAGGGTAAAACTCCTTTCAACTTGGAAGAGATGCTTAATAAGCCTTGTCCGGAGCATAGTCGTCCCGATTGGGTCACGGGTCTTACGTGAAGGAATTGCCACATTATGCGACAGTTTTGGGATTACAGCTTGCGGCAGCATCACAGCAATGGTGGCGGCCCGCCAGGCGGGTCAGGAGCTGGCCTTGGTCCCGGCGGCTCAGGATCCGGCTATCAGGTCCAAGGCAATCAAGGAGGGCATCATCAGCAATCTGGTGGCAATAATCAGCAATAGAGTAACTAGTCCGGGTATTAGAGTAATTCGAAGCAGCTCGGCTCGGGTTAGTATCATGTTTTTACAACCAGCCTTGACAGGCGAGATCAGAAGCTGCATAAGCGGGAGGTTAATACGGTCACACCGGCTCTCCCGTGATACTTGAAATGGTCTGAGTACGATATAACTTGGACTAGAGAGGATCAGCCGCGTCTTGATGACCCGGGGCGGTTGGCTCTGGTGGTTGGCCCTCAAGTGGGAGGATACGTGTTCACTAAGGTACTTATGGATGGTGGCAGCATCATCAATATCATGTACTATGACACTTTCCGCCGAATGAAGTTGCTTGATAAAGATCTTAGGCCTTCCTCGATAGTCTTTCATGGTCTGATGCCTGGCAAGTCGGCCTACCTAGTGGGTAAGATCTCTTTGGAAGTTTCCTTTGGCGACGAATACAACTACAGGGTGGAATCCATGTGGTTTGAGGTGGTAAAAATCAAAAGTCCATATCATGCTCTATTTGGACGACCGGCTTATGCCAAGTTCATGGCCAGGCCCTCTATGTCTACTTATAGCTCAAGATGCCCGGGTTAAACGGGACGATTACTGTGCATGGTGATAGGAAGATGGCTATTGAGTGTAAGGAAGGAGACGTAACTTATGCAGAGTCAAGTTGCGCTGAAGCAGAGCTCAAGTTCTATAAGGAAAATGTTGACGCAAAGGACATGACTCCGCTCAAGAAGCCCACCACAGAATCTGAGCCGCCCCTCAAGTTTTTGGCAGATGATACCAAGTTGGTGGATTTCACTCCGGGCGACTCATCTCAACAGTTCACTATTGGGGCCAATATGGATCCCAAATAGGAAAGTGCGCTCATCGAATTCATCCACGAGAATCGGGACATCTTTGCATGGAAGCCTTCTGACATGCCGGGTGTACCGAGAGAGTTCGTTGAGCACCACCTTAATGGGGATCCTAAGTTTAAACCAGTCAAACAGTTCCTACGACGGTTCAATGAAGAGAGGCGCAAAGTCATTGGGGAAGAGGTGGCCCAGTTTCTAGCGGCGGGTTTCATTGTTGAAGTGTTTCACCCAGAATGGCTTGCTAATCTAGTGCTAGTACTTAAGAAGAACGACACGTGGCGTATGTGTGTGGATTATACTGATCTTAACAAGGCCTGTCCAATTGACCCGTTTGTTCTCCCCCGTATCGACCAGATTATTGATGCAACGGCGGGTTGTGAGAGTTTATGCTTCCTGGATGCTTATTCCGGTTATCATCAGATCAAGATGGCAGTCAAGGACCAAGAGAAGACAGCTTTCATCACACCTTTTGGTGCTTTCTGCTATGTGTCGATACCTTTTGTGCTCAAGAGTGCCCAGGCGACTTACCAGCGTTGTGTACAGAACTGTCTTCACAGTCAAATTGGACGCAATGTTCATGCATATGTGGATGATATTGTGATCAAGTCAAGAAAGAAGGAGACACTGCTTGACGACCTAAAGGAAACTTTTGACAACTTACGGGTCTACAAGATGATGGTTAACCCGACTAAGTGTGTTTTTGGCGTTCCTGCGGGCAAGCTTTTGGGATTTCTAGTCTCTGAGCGTGGTGAGGCTAATCCAGATAAAATCAAAGCTATTACTTCCCTGTCTGAGCCGACATGCATCAATGATGTTCAGCGCCTGGCGGGACGGATCACTGCGTTAAGCCGGTTCATAAGCCGCCTTGGTGAGAAGGCCATCCCTTTGTACCAGATGATCAAGAAGACAGACAACTTTGTCTAGAGTACGGCGGCTGGTGAGGTGTTTGAGGCACTCAAGAAACAGCTCACTGACCACCGGTATTAGCGGCTCCGGCTGAGGACAAACCATTGCTCTTATACGTGGCAGCTAATAACAGGGCAGTCAGCGCCACAATCGTCGTTGAGCGTAAGGAGGCAGGGAAGGAATATCCGATTCAGAGGCCGGTTTACTACATCAGTGAAGTCCTGACAGAATCCAAGCAGAGGTATCCACATTGGCAGAAGCTGGTATACGGGGTATTCATGGCCAATCGTAAGATGAAGCATTGCTTCCTGGGGCACCAGATCACACTAGTTAGCTCTGCCCCATTGGGAAACATAATTCAAAACAGAGAAGCCACCGGCAGGATTGCTAAGTGATCATTGGAGCTTGGACCTCTTAATCTGAAATACATACCTCACACGGCGGTCAAGTCTCAAGCCTTGGTGGATTTTATAAATGACTGGATGGAGTGTCAGGCGCCTGAGGAAAAGCCGGATAACACATACTGGACAATCCACTTTGATGGATCTAGGCAACTAGAAGGATCAGGGCCAGGGGTTGTCTTAACTTCCGCTAAAGGTGACAAGTTCTGTTATGTGCTAAGGTTAATGTTTCCTTGTACTAACAATGGAGTTGAGTATGAAGCTTTGCTTTATGGCCACTGGGTGGGTAAGGAGATGAACCCGAGCCAGGTTAGATGTCTTGACGACTTGGACCTCGTAGCCCAACAAGTTTCAGGCACTTCGGATTCCAAGGACCCACGAATGGCGGCTTATCGTCAGGCGGTGGATGTCATTGCTGGTCATTTCAAGGGTTATCAAGTGGATCATGTTGATCATCGCAGGAACGAGGCAGCTGATGCAGTGTCAAGGTTGGGCTCTCAGCGTAAGCCGGTACCACCTAACGTTTTCTTAGACGTACTACATCACCCGTTAGTTAAGTTACCTTTAGAGGAAGACTTGGCTATACTTGACCCGGAGGGGCAGCTGGTGGCAGCTCTACATGCTATTCCTCACTGGACCGTGCCTTACCTGGCGTACTTGACTCGCGATGAGTTACCTGAGGATGAAAACTTGGCAAGGCAGATCATCTGGCGGTCTAAGTCTATGACAATCATCAATGGTGAGTTACATAAGTGCAGCGTCACTGGCGTCTTTCAACATTGTGTCTTACCTGAAGAAGGGAAGGAAATCTCGAATGAATTCATGCGGGCGATTGTGGTCATCACGCCGTCTCAAAATCTCTGGTGGCCAAGGCTTTTCGACATGGTTTCTTCTGGCTAACGGCTCATAAGGATGCAGAGGGCTTGGTTCGCAAGTGCGATGGGTGTCAGAAGTTCGGCCGGCGTGCTCATGTCCCGCCTCAGGAGTTGTGCATGATTCCAATTACTTGGCCGTTTGCAGTCTGGGGGCTTGATATGGTCGGGCCTTTCAAGAGATCCATGGACAAGAGGACCCACCTCTTGGTGGCAGTGGAAAAATTTACCAACTGGGTAGAAGCTGAGCCGGTCAGCAAGTGTGACGTGGCTACGACAGTTTAGTTTGTTAAAAAGCTGATCTATCGCTTTGGTTACCCTGATAGTATCATCATAGATAATGGTATGAACTTATCCAAGGAGGCTATGCAAGCGTTATGTGAAATTGACCACATCCTACTTGACGTTTCTGCGGTTGCTCATCCACAATCGAATGGCCAGACGGAACGTGCTAACCAGGAAATCTTGAGAGGTATCAAACCTTGGCTTATGGTTCCTTTGCAGCGAACGCCAGATTGTTGGGTAGAGGAGTTTCCATCCGTCTTATAGAGCATCAAAACTGCTCCCAACAGATCAACAGGCTATACGCCTTTTTTCATGGTTTATGGCGCATAAGCCATGTTACCAAGTGATATCCATCATGACTCTCCACCGGTGGTGGCTTACGTTGAGGCGGATAATGAAGCAACACGTCAAGATGCGTTGGATGCCTTGGAGGAAGAGCGTGATCTGGTGGCGGTTCGATCGGCGATTTATCAGCAAGACCTGTGTCGCTATCACAGCCGCAGAGTTAAGACCCGGACGTTTCAAGAAGGCGACTTAGTGTTGCGATTGATTCAAGATCGAACAGATGCACACAAGTTATCCCCTCCATGGGAAGGACCTTTCGTGGTCAGCAGAAATCTCAACAATGGGTCATATTACCTCATTGACATCCGAGACAAATCAAGCACTTCTGGGCAGGAGACCCGCTGGCCGTGGAACATAGCTCATCTATGGCCTTACTATACTTGAGTCGTCAAGACTTGACATTGTACACCATCATTGTACATATCATATATATATATATATATATATATATATATGAATAAAGTTGGCATCCCTGCAAGCCCGGGCCTTTGCCGTTCCGCATATCTCAATTTGCGCAACAAGGTCATCTACGGGGCTTCCAACCCACTGGGTTTAGCTTATCAGACCCTATTGATCGGCTTTTAAGCCAAAGTCAGGCGGGTTATATACCCAAAAAGTTGAATCCGTCAACAGATCATCTAGGGGGCTTCCAACCCATAAGGTTTTGCTTATCAGACCCTATTGATCACCTCTTAAGCCAAAGTAAGGCAGGTATATACCCAAGAAGTTGACTCCTTCAACAAGGTCATCTAGGGGGCTTCCAACCCACCGGGTTTAGCCTATTAGACCCTATTGATTGGCTCTTAAGCAAAGGTAAGGCAGGTTATATACCCAAAAAGTTGACTCCATCAAAAAGGTCATTTGGGGGCTTCCAACCCACCGGGTTTAGATTACATACCCTCTTGATCGACTCTTAAGCCACTGCAAGCTCGAGTTAATCCTGCCTGTAAGCTGATGCTGCTCCGCTATGTGACCCATCGAACTCTTACCAGTTAATCTCGCCTGTAGACCCTGAGCCGGTTCAAAGGGGTTGATGGCCAATCTCGATAGAGACCCTATACTGGTTAAGGTTAAATTGGCAACTCTTGTCACGTGAGGGTCGGCTTACGGAAAGCGAGGATAAACTCTCTCATCTACTGCCGACTCTCCGCTATGTGGCCCGTTTCTTACTCTTAGACAGTTAATCTTTTAAAGACCCTGCACTGTTTAAGGTTAAAACGATAGATTTATGTCACGTGAGAGGCAGTTTATGGGCTACCAGGGTACTCATGCCCTGTTGTGTCCCTTTCCGGGACGTTACGCTCCTATGAGTTAATCTCGTTTAGAGACCCTGAGCCGTTTAAAGAGATTGACGGCCAATCTCGATAGAGACCCTGTACTGATAAGGAGTTCTAGTAGCGTGTTGACCCAGAAGAACCGGCTGATGAGTTATTGAAAAAAGCAAGTCGGGAAAGATATAACATCTCCGGGTTGTGCTATTCTAAGCCACCCTCACAACAGTGCGGAAAAGATTCTGCTCTTCCAGGTTGTTTTCTTAAAAGAGCCGCCATGAGATCTGGTATGAATTGAAGCACAAGGCATACATAATATATTAAGCCGTGCAATTCCCTATGTGCACGATGGCACAGTTCAGGCAAGACAAGGTTTTTCATAAGACCTATTACAACGCTCTCCATAGAGCTCAAAAGGCAAGACTTAAAGTTTTTTACACCGCTCAAAGTTTTGGCGGGTCAAAAAAGATGGGTTATACCATGGCAAGATAAAGTTGATCAGCTGGACGACGGGTCATCCTACGGCGGGTATTCGACCTCCTCGATCTGAAGATTGTCCACGTCCCAGTTGCAGTTGGTTAAAGCTTCAAAGTTGGCTAATAACCCACAAGTATAGGGGATCGCAACAGTTTTCGAGTGTCGAGTATTCAACCCAAATTTATTGATTCGACTCAAGGGGAGCCAAAGAATATCCTCAAGTATTAGCAGTTGAGTTGCCAATTCAACCACACCTGAAAGATTTAGTATCTGCAGCAAAGTTTTAGTAGCAAAGTAGTATGATAGTAACAGTAATAGGGGTAAGACTAGCAGTGGTGATTTGAGTAGCAAGTGTGACAGCAATAGAGGTAAAGTAACTAAGCAAGGAACAGTATAGGAAAAGCTCGTAGGCATTGGATCGGTGATGGATGATTATGTTGGATGGAATTCATCATGTAACAATTATAACATAGGGTGATATGTAACTAGCTCCAGTTCGTCAATGTAATGTAGGCATGTATTCCGTATATAGTCATACGTGCTTATGGAAAAGAACTTGGATGACATCTTTTGTCCATCTCTCCCGTGGCAGCAGGGTGCTATTGGAAACTAAGAGATATTAAGGTCTCCTTTTAATAGAGAACCGGAACAAAGCATTAGCACATGGTGAATACATGGAATCCTCATACTATGGTCATCTCCGGGAGTGGATCTGGCAATTGTCACTACGGGGTTGCCGGGTCATAAGACATAGTAGGTGACTACAACTTGCAAGATAGGATCAAGCACACACATATATTGATGAAAACATAATAGGTTCAGATCTGCAATCATGGCACTCGGTCCCTAGTGACAAGCATTCAGCATCGCAAAGTAGTAGCAACATCAATCTTAGAACATAGTGGATACTAGGGATCAAACCCCATCAAAACTAACTCGATTACATGATAGATCTCATCCAACCCATTGCCATCCAGCAAGCCTACGATGAGATTACTCACGAACGACAGAGAGCATCATGAAATTGGCGATGGCGGATGGTTGATGATGACGATGGCTTCGATTTCCACTCTCCGAAGCCCAGAACGGACTCCAGATCTGCCCTCCCGAGGAAGAACAGGTGGTGGCGGCGGCTCCGTATCGTAAAATGCGATAATTTCTTCTCTTTGATTTTTTTCTGGGCAAGAGAGATTATATGGAGCTGGAGATGAGGTCGGAGGAGCCACGTGGGCCACACGAGCCTACCAGGCGCAGCCTAGGGGGGCGCGCCTCCTGGGCTCGTGGCCCACTGGCAGCTCCTCTTCGGTTGAGTCTTTCTCTGGTATTTTTTATATATTCCATAAAAAATCCTCATAAGTTTCCAGGTCATTCTGAGATGTTTTATTTCTGCATGAAAAAAACACCATGGTAGTTCTGCTAAAAACAACGTCAGTCCGGGTTAGTTTCATTCAAATCATGCAAATTAGAGTCCAAAACAAGGGTAAAAGAATTTGGAAAAGTAGATACGTTGGAGACGTATCAAATCCCCCAAGCTTAAATCTTTGCTTGTCCTCAAGCAATTCAGTTGATAAACTGAAAGAGACAAAATAAAAACTTTTACAAACTCTGTTTGATCTTGTTGTTGTAATTATGTCTAACTGATATTCAGATTTTCAGCAAGATCATAAACTAACCACATAAGCAACGACATTTAGGTATCAT
Organism: Hordeum marinum; assembly: GCA_022496015.1. Lineage (NCBI taxonomy): Eukaryota > Viridiplantae > Streptophyta > Magnoliopsida > Poales > Poaceae > Hordeum > Hordeum marinum. Next base: position 465,995,966 of record CM039675.1, on the reverse strand, counting down.
GGTGTACTCATATCAATGGCATAATTAACTCGCGAGTAATAATAATAAGTTTGAAACGTCAACACTTCAATCAATACAATTATGATACAATATGAATAGATGGTATGTCGCTAGCCCTTTCTAAGGTCACAAAACATAAATGCAGAACACCTTCAAAGACCAAGGGCCAACTAGAAATTGTAATTCATGGCAAAGAAGATCCAGTCATAGTCATACTCAATATCAATTAATAGCAAAGCATACAAATGACAGAAGTGCTCTCTAGCTGGTGCTTTTAATAAGAAGAGGATGACTCAAGAGAAACGTAAATAGATAGGCCCTTCGCAGAGGGAAGCATTGATTCACAGAGGTGCCAGAGCTCAAGCTTTTTTTAAAACAAAGATAAATAATTGTTGGGGTGGCATGCTTTCATTGTCAATGCGATGACCAAGAGTTTTTAGCATCTTCCATGCTACACGTATTATAGGTGGTTCCCAAACAGAATAGTAAAATTTTGACTCCCCCACCACTGATGAATCACACTCCACGACTAGCCGAATCCTCGTGTGCTGTCCAGACCAACAACAATCCAGGGGGAGTTTTGTTTGCAACTATATTTTAATTTTATTTGAGCATGGAACTGGGCATTCCGATTACCTGCCCCTTTCTCGTGAGTGATAGTGAATAAACACATATCGAGGATAACACGCCTAGCATGGAAGATACTGACCGCCCCTTGTCACAACGTGAGCGGTTCGGGCATACAAAACAGATTAGTATTTGAAGGTTTAGAGAATGGCACATGCAAATTTACTTGGAACGGCAGGTAGATACCGCATATAGGTAGGTATGGTGGACTCATATGGAACAATTTTGGGTTTAGGAAGTGGATGCACAAGCAGTATTCCCGCTTAGTACAAGTGAAGGCTAGCAAAAGACTGGGAAGCGACCAACTAGAGAGCGACAACAGTCATTAACATGCATTGAGATTAACCAACATTGAGTGCAAGCATGAGTAGGATATAAATCACCATGAACATGAATATCGTGGAGGCTATGTTGATTTTGTTTCAACTACATGCGTGAACATGTGCCAAGCAAGCCACTTGAATCATTCAAAGGAGGATACCATCCTATCGTACTACATCACAGCAACAACAACAACAACAACAACAAAGCCTTTAGTCCCAAACAAGTTGGGGTAGGCTAGAGGTGAAACCCATAAGATCTCGCGACCAACTCATGGTTCTGGCACATGGATACCAAGCTTCCACGCACCCCTGTCCATGGCTAGTTCTTTGGTGATGCTCCAGTCCTTCAGGTCTCTCTTACGGACTCTTCCCATGTCAAGTTCGGTCTACCCCGGCCTCTTTTGACATTATCAGCATGCTTGAGCCATCCACTGTGCACTGGGGCTTCTGGAGGCCTGCGCTGAATATGCCCAAACCATCTCAGACGATGTTGGACAAGCTTCTCTTCAATTGGCGCTACCCCAACTTTATCTCGTATATCATCATTCCGGATGCGGTCCTTCCTTGTGTGGCCACACATCCATCTCAACATGCGCATCTCTGCCACACCTAACTGTTGCACATGTCGCCTTTGAGTCGGCCAACACTCAGCGCCATACAACATTGCGGGTCGAACTGCCGTCCTATAGAACTTGCCTTTTAGCTTTTGTGGCAGCCTCTTGTCACAAAGAATGCCAGAAGCTTGGCGCCACTTCATCCATCCGGCTTTAATTCGATGGTTCACATCTTCATCGATATCCCCATCCATCTGCAAGATTGATCCCAAATATCGAAATGTGTCCTTCTGAGGCACCACTTGCCCATCAAGGCTAACATCCTTCCCCTCGTCGTTCCTAGTAGTATTGAAAGCGCACCTCCTGTACTCAGTTTTAGTCCTACTAAGTCTAAAACCTTTCGATTCCAAGGTTTGCCTCCATAACTCCAACTTCCTGTTGACCCCCGTCCGGCTCTCATCGACTAGCACCGCATCGTCCGCAAAGAGCATACACCATGGGATATTTCCTTGTATATCCCTTGTGACCTCATCCATCACCAAGGCAAAATGATAAGGGCTCAAAGCTGACCCTTGATGCAGTCCTATCTTAATGGGGAAGTCGTTAGTGTCGCCATCACTTGTTCGAACACTTGTCACAACATTATCATACATGTCCTTGATGAGGGTAATGTACTTTATTGGGACTTTGTGTTTCTCCAAGGCCCACCACATAACATTCTGCGGAATCTTATCATAGGCCTTCTCCAAGTCAATGAACACCATATGCAGGTCCTTCTTTTGCTCCCTATATCTCTCCATAAGTTGTCGTACCAAGAAAATGGCTTCCATGGTCGATCTCCCAGGCATGAAACCAAACTGATTTTTGGTCACGCTTGTCATTCTTCTTACACGGTGCTCAATGACTCTCTCCCATAGCTTCATTGTATGGCTCATCAGCTTAATTCCACGGTAATTAGTACAACTCTGAACATTCCCCTTGTTCTTGAAGATTGGTACTAATATACTCCGTCTCCATTCTTCTGGCATCTTGTTTGCCCAAAAAATGAGGTTGAAAAGTTTGGTTAGCCATACTATCGCTATGTCCTCGAGGCCTCTCCACACCTCAATGGGGATACAATCGGGGCCCATCGCCTTGCCTCCTTTCATCCTCTTTAAAGCCTCAGTGACCTCCGACTCCTGGATTCGCCTCACAAAACGCCTTGTAGTATCATCAAAGGAGTCATCCAGGTCAATGGTAGAGCTCTCACTCTCCCCATTGAACAACTTGTCAAAGTACTCCTGCCATCTATGCTTAATCTCCTCGTTCTTCACCAGGAGTTGATCTGCTTCGTCCTTGATGCACTTCATTTGGTCAACATCCCTCGTCTTCCTCTCTCGGCTCTTGGCCATCTTATAGATGTCCATTTTGCCATCCTTCGTGTCTAACCTTTGGTAGAGGTCCTCATACGCCCGACCCCTTGCTTCACTCACAGCTCGCTTTGCGGCCTTCTTTGCCATCTGGTACTTCTCTATGTTGTCTGCCCTCCTATCCAGATATAGGCGTCTGAAACAATCTTTCTTCTCCTTGATTGCCTTCTGGACAACATCATTCCACCACCAGGTATCTTTAGCTTCTCTTCTACTTCCCCTGGACACTCCAAACTCCTTTGAGGCCACCTTACGAATGCAAGTCGCCATCTTCATCCACATGTTGTCTGCATCACCTCCTTCCTCCCAAGGGCCCTCCTTAATGACCCTCTCCTTGAACACCTGAGCTACCTCCCCCTTGAGCTTCCACTACTTCGTTCTAGCAACTTTGGCACGCTTGTCCCGCTGGACACGAATCCGAAAGCGGAGGTCAGCAACCACAAGCTTATGATAGGGGACAACACTATCTCCAGGTATAACCTTACAGTCTAGGCATGCACGCCTGTCTTCTCTTCTCAAGAGGATGAAATCAATCTGGCTAGAGTGCTGCCCACTATTGTAAGTCACTAGATGTGATTCTCTCTTCTTAAAGAAGGTGTTAGCTACGATCATGTCGGAGGCTAACGCAAAGCTTAAGACATCTTCTCCTTCTTGATTCCTGATGCCATAGCCAAAAGCCCCATGCACCCCTTCAAAACATGTGTTAGATGTGCCCACGTGGCCATTGAGGTCTCCTCCTATGAAGAGCCTCTCGCCGATCGGTACACTCCTAACCAAGTCCTCCAGGCCTTCCCAGAACTCCCTCTTGGTGTTCTCATTGTGGCCTACTTGTGGGGCATATGCGCTGACAACGTTGAGGACTAAGTCCCCAACTACCAGCTTGACCAGGATAATCCGGTCCCCACGTCTCTTGACGTCTACCACTCCATCCTTGAGGCTCTTGCTGATCAAGATGCCTACTCCATTTTTGTTTGCAACCGTCCCCGTGTACCACAACTTGAAGCTGGTACCCTCCACCTCCTTCGCCTTCTGTCCCCTCCATTTGTTATCTTGGACGCAAAGGATACCAATGCCTCTCCTCACCGCTGTATCAACTACCTCCCGAAGCTTACCTGTCAGAGACCCTACATTCCAGCTACCTAATCGAATCCTCCTAGGCTCGGCTAGCTTCCTTACCCTTCGCACTCGTTGAGTCAAATGCGAAGACCCTCGCTCATTTTCCACTACACCCGGGCACCGATGTAGCGCGCCACTAAGGATGTGACGACCCGATCCTCGCTCACTTGCGACCGTATCCAGATCACGATATGGCGCGCCACCTAGGGGGTGACGGCCCGGCCCTTGCCCATTATCGTACTACATCACAATCATTTCAAAATTCATGTTGGCATCCAAGACAAACCATTATAAGCTCCTAGCTAATTAAGCATGGCATAAGAAACTATGATCTCTAAGTTGTCATTGCAAACATGTTTCTATCATAACAATGCTGAGTTAGGAACGATGAGCTAGTCATATTTACAAAAACAAATTAAAATAGGTCGAATTAGTACCAGCTTTTCCAGGCTCAGTCACTTCATCATATATCTTCATTATTGCCTTTCACTTGCACGACCGAATGATGTGAATAATAATAAGAGTGTTCGTGCATTGGACTAAGATGGAATCTGCAAGCAAACTCAGAGGAGAAGACAAGGTAATATGGCTCTTTGACAGATGAACAATAATGCATATGAGAGCCACTAATCATTTTAATCATGGTCTTCTACCTCGACCCACAGAAAAAGAAAACTATTTACACGGGAAAGCTCCCAACAAGCAAAAGAAGAACGGGAAAATCTTTTTGGGTTTTCTTTTTAGTGACTACTAAGCATGCAACAATGTAAAGTTACAACTAAATTTTTTTGATTTTCTCATTTTTAAATTTTTTTGGATTTTCTCAACTTAACCAAACACACAAGAAGAATGCGAGAGAAGAAAATAAGCTAGCATGGATGATATAATGAAAAAGTGTGAACACCGACTATCAAAGTGAATCTGTGAACATGAATATAATGTCGGTGGGAAACACGTACTCCCCCAAGCTTAGGCTTTTGGCCTAAGTTGGTCTACTCCCAAGGAGGAAAGTAACCAGCTCCTGGGTACTCCGGAGTGTACTGAGGGTGCCACTGCTGGGTGAGCTCCTCCGGCTCCCACTGATAAACTGGCGTCTGGTACTCGACTGGTGGCTCGGGCAAGGGCGCCGGAGGTGGCGCCATGCCCCAGTGTGCGTAGATGTCCGAGGGCATAATAATGTACCTGCCTAGATGAAGGTTGAACAAAGAAGGAGCAGGCAGGGTAATGACATCACGAGTACCCTGGCTAAATACCAAGTTATAAATTAGCCTCCCATTATCATTTCTATCAAGAAAGTTATGGCGAACCATGCTAGCATAGTCTAAATATCTCTCTTTGGAAGAAGCATCTCTCCCTCCTCATGCAGCCTAGAAGGTATCCCAAAATGATTAGCTAGACGAGTAGCATAGATACCTCCATACACCGTGCCCTTGGAACGGTTCGTGTTCAACCATTGGACTACAACAGTGCCCAAACTATAAGTTCTATCATTATGTAAAGCTGAGCGTAGGACTGCGAGATCTGGGGAACTAAGACCCCCGGCCTTTCCACAGCCAATCAAACATTTTCCTACAAATAAAGAGAAATAACGAAGCACAGGAAATTGCAAGCTGGCAATTCTGGCACCAGACACCCCTCTCTCCTCTCCTACGACAATAGTATCAATGAAAGCCTCCAAGTACCGTGGGCGAGGTTCATGAATATCCCCAACATATGGTAACTTGCAAACATTGCAAAAATCGTGAAGTGACATGCGCTGGGGGATATCATATAACTTGAACTCAACCATAGGAGGACTCTTCCTCGGATAGAAATTAAAGCTTTGCACAAAAGTATTACTGAGGAGGAGGTATTATGGACACTTATCTTCGACAAATGCGGTAAGGCCTGCATTCTCCACCAAGTAATAAAAATCCTTATGAAGACCGGCAGTGTGCAACAACATATCGCTTGGCCACTCGCATGCTCGAACTTCTACAACTCGGGGGACCAGATACTTGGGTTTCTTCCTCTCATTTTCATCTTCCTTGGGGTTATGGCTCGAAGAACCCCTTAGAAACCTCCTCATAATCCCCTTTCTTCCTCTGAACAATTCCCCAAAACAGTTTGGTGAAAGGGGCTTTGTACAAGGAGATCGAAAAATGCAGCAAAATGAGCAAGAACATGGGTTTGAGCTGTGGGATGATTTTTTCTGGAGGTAGAAGAAGGAGGTGGGTGCTGGAATAAGTGGAGTGGGGCCACGTGGGCCCCACGAGCCTGCCAGGCGCAGCCGAGGGGCTGGCCGCGCCTCCTGGGCTCGTGGCCCACTGGTGCATCCCCCTGACTAGTTATCTATCTCAGAAATTCTTAAATATTCCGGAAAAAATCATACATGAATTTCAGGGCATTTGAAGAACTTTTATTTTCAGGTCATTTTTATTGGATGGACAATGCAGAAAACAGGAAAATAATGCTATTTTTATTATTTTTCTACTAAGTAACAGAAAGTAAAAGTTGGGAACAGAAGATTGTGACTCCTAGATTCATCCATCTCATGGTCATCAAAAGAAATCCATCAATGAGGTTGATCAAGTCTCCTTGACAAACTTTTTCCGAATCACATGAAACCGGAGAATTTTCGAAAAATCACTAAGTTACCTCAATGGGAATATGCATATCCCCAACAATTGTATATCATATCTCATCTTGACAGTGGGTATAGGAAATTCAAAGCTTCCGATAATAATGGATGAAGATTTTTCAATAGAATTTATGCAGTGAACCCGATATTGTTTCTTCGGAAAGTGCACCGTGTGTTCATTACCATTGACATGGAAAGTGACATTGCCTTTGTTGCAATCAATAACAGCCCCCGCAGTGTTTAAAAAGGGTCTTCCAAGGATGATTGCCATGGCATCATCCTTGGGAATATCAAGAATAGCAAAATCCGTTAAGATAGTAACGTTCGCAACCACGACAAGCACATCCTTGCAAATGCTGATAGGTAAAGCAATTGATTTGTCGGCCATTTGCAAAGTAATTCAATAGGTGTCAACTTATCCAATTCAAGTCTACGATATCAAGAGAGAGGCATAACACTAACACCGACTCCAAGATCACATAAAGAAGTTCTAACATAATTTCCTTTAATGGAGCAAGGTATAGTGGGTACTCCGGGATCACCTAGTTTCTTAGGAGTCCCACCCTTAAAAGTGTAATTAGCAAGCATGGTGGAAATCTCAATATCAGGTATCTTTCTTTTATTTGTCACAATATCTTTCATGTATTTAGCATAAGGAGACATTTTAAGCATATCAGTCATACGCATTTGCAAAAAGATAGGTCTAATCATTTCAACAAAGCACTCAAAATCCTCATCATCCTTTTTCTTGGATGTCTTAGGAGGAAAGGGCACGGGTTTCTGAACCCAAGGTTCTCTTTCTTTACCGTGCTTCCTAGCAATAAAATCACTCTTATCATATCTTTTGTTCCTAGGTTGTGGGTTATCAGGTTCAATAGTAGGTTCAATCTCCACATCATTATCATTACTAGGTTGAGCATCAATATGAACATCATTATCAATATTATCACTAGGCTCATGTTCATCACTAGATTGTGTCTCATCATCAAAAATATATATATCATTTGGATTCTTAGGTGTAACACCAACAGGTTTACTAGCATGCAAGTTCCTATCATCTTTCTTTTTCTTCCTATAACCAGGATGACTAGGTGCATCAGTATTAATTCCTTGAGAATCTAGCTGAATTCTCTTAGGGTGGCCCTCAGGATACAAAGGTTCCTAAGTCATTCTACCACATCTAGTAACAACTTTAACAGAATCATCATTCAATTCATTAAGCAAGTCATTTTGAGCCTTAAGTACTTGCTCTACTTGAGTAGTGACCATAGAAGCATGTTTACCAATAAGCTTAAGATCATTAACATTTCTATCCACACAAGCACTTATATGATCAATCATACTAGCATTTTGTTCCAGTTGTCTGTTAACATGATCATTAAAACTTTGTTGTTTGGCAACAAAATTATCAAATTCATCTAAGCATAAGCTAGCAGGTTTATCATAAGGGATATCACCCTCATTGAATCTACGAAGAGAATTTACCTCTACTACCTGTGTCAGGTTATCAAGACCATGTATCTCTTCAATAGGTGGTAGATTCTTAACATCTTCAGATTTAATACCTTTCTCTCGCATAGATTTCTTTGCTTCTTGCATATCTTCAGGACTGAGGAATAGAATACCTCTTTTCTTCGGACTTGGCTCCGGAGGTGGTTCCGGAATATTCCAAGCATTATCATTGCTCAAGATATTATTCAATAGAATTTCAGCTTGTTCCACAGTTCGTTCCCTGGAAACACAGCCAGCACAACTATCTAGGTGGTCCCTAGAAGCATTGGTTAGTCCATTATAAAAGATATCAAGTATTTTGTTTTTCTTAAGAGGGTGATCAGGCAAAGCATTAAGTAACTGGACAAGCCTCCCCAAGCTTGTGGGAGACTCTCTTCTTCAATTGGCACAAAGTTATAAATATCCTGCAAGGCAGGTTGTTTCTTATGGGCAGGAAAATATTTCTCAGAGATGTAGTATATCATATCCTGGGGACTATGCACACAACCAGGAGCAAGAGAAGTAAACCAAGTTTTAGCATCACCCATTAGTGAGAAAGGAAACAACTTAAGGATATAGTAATAGCAAATTTTTTCCTCATTAGTGAATAGGGTGGCAACATCATTCAGTTTAGTAAGATGTGCTACAATAGTTTCAGATTCATAACCATGAAAAGGATCAGATTTAACCAAAGTGATTAACTTAGGATCGACAGAGAACTCATAATCCTTATCAGTAACAAAGATAGGTGAAGTAGCAAACTTAGGATCATATCTCATTCTAGCGTTCAGAGATTTTTCTTTCCACTTGCGTAATAAATTCTCAAGATCATAGCTATCCTTACAAGCAACAAAGCCTTCAGCTAACTCTCCTTCCATAACATAACCCTTAGGTATATTAGGAAATTCATATCTAGGAGGGCTAGGTGTAACTGATGTAACAGCAGGTTCCATTTCAATAATTTCATCAGTTTCAGAAGTATCATATGATTCAGTAGTAACTCTAGCAATTTGTGCATCAAGAAATTCACCAAGTGGTATATCATTACCAAACAAAGCATCATCATAATTATCATGTATAGCAGAAGTAGCATCATCAAGCACAGGCGACATATCAAAATTAATAGCAGGTGGCGGTGTCGCAAATTTACTCATAACAGAAGGTGAATCAAGTGCAGAGCTAGATGGCAGTTCCTTACCTATCCTCGTAGTTGAGGGCAGAACTTTAGGTTTTGGATCTCAAAAATTCTTCATAGTGATCAACAGATGTAAATCCCAAGTGACTCAGAGAATAGAGCTATGCTCCCCGGCAACGGCGCCAGAAAAAGGTCTTGATAACCCACAAGTATAGGGGATCGAACCAGTTTTCGAGTGTAGAGTATTCAACCCAAATTTATTGATTCGACACAAGGGGAGCCAAAGAATATCCTCGAGTATTAGCAGTTAAGTTGTCAATTCAACCACACCTGAAAGATTTAGTATCTACAGGAAAGTTTTAGTAGCAAAGTAGTATGATAGTAACAGTAATAGGGGTAATAGTAGCAGTGGTGATTTGTGTAGCAAGTGTGACAACAATAGCGGCAAAGTAACTAAGCAAGGAAAAGCTCGTAGGCATTGGATCGGTGATGGATGATTATGTCGGATGGCATTCATCATGTAACAATTATAACATAGGGTGATATGTAACTAGCTCCAGTTCGTCAATGTAATGTAGGCATGTATTCCGTATATAGTCATACGTGCTTATGGAAAAGAACTTGCATGACATCTTTTGTCCATCCCTCCAGTGGCAGCGGGGTCCTATTGGAAACTAAGAGATATTAAGGTCTCCTTTTAATAGAGAATCGGAACAAAGCATTAGCACATGGTGAATAAATGGAATCCTCATACTATGGTCATCTCCGGGAGTGGTTCCGGCTATTGTCACTCCGGGGTTGCCGAGTCATAACACATAGTAGGTGACTAGAACTTGCAAGATAGGATCAAGCACACACATATATTGATGAAAACATAATAGGTTCAGATCTGAAATCATGGCACTTGGGTCCTAGTGACAAGCATTAAGCATAGCAAAGTAGTAGCAACATCAATCTTAGAACATAGTGGATACTAGGGACCAAACCCCATCAAAACTAACTCGATTACATGATAGATTTGATCCAACACATCACCGTCCAGCAAGCCTACGATGAGATTAATCACGAACGATGGAGAGCATCATGAAATTGGCGATGGAGGATGGTTGATGATGACGATGGCTTCGGTTTCCACTCTCCGGAGCCCAGAACGGACTCCAGATCTGCCCTCCAGAGGAAGAACAGGTGGTGGCGGCAGCTCCGTATCGTAAAACGCGATGATTTCTTCTCTTTGATTTTTTTCTGGGCGAGAGAGATTATATGGAGCTGGATACGAGGTCGGAGGAGCCAGGTGGGCCCCACGAGCCTTCCAGGCACGACCTAGGGGGGCGCCTCCTGGGATCGTGGCCCACTAGCAGCTCCTCTCCGGTTGATTCTTTCTCCGGTATTTTTTATATATTCCATAAAAAATCCTCGTAAGTTTCCAGGTCATTCCGAGAACTTTTATTTCTGCACAAAAACAACACCATGGTAGTTCTGCTGAAAACAGCGTCAGTCCGGGTTAGTTTCATTCAAATCATGCAAATTAGAGTCCCAAACAAGGGCAAAAGAGTTTGGAAAAGTAGATACGGGTGAGACGTACCATTGGCCTCTTCAAAGAGCGGAGATGGGTCAATGTCAGGGGCAAAGAGATGCTTACAGCGTGTAGGAGTTAAATCCTTGGCCTCGAAGGATGGGCCACGCACTCACTTGATCTCAGTGTTCTAAGTTGCCTAATATGTTGACAAATTCAGTTCTTCCACCAACACTAATGCAAGGACCGTGGAGGCCTTCATACAATGAGCATAGTCGGCTTCTATGAATTCTGAGCCATCGTCCTTCTTTGACGGAAAGTCGTCCAGCATCTCTTCAGGAGTTAGCTCCGGGGCAAAGGCCAAAGCTCGACTTATTGCTGCAATGGCCCCTTCCAGGCGGCTGATCTTTTGAGTTCTTCGATTTGCTTTGGCAGAGTTGACAGCACTTCTATGACTCCTTCCATGAACTTGGGGATTCTTTGTTTGTTCAGCATAGCTCTAATAGTGCAAAGAGTCCCGCAGTACAATTGTTCTGACAAGGTGTAGACAGCTTTCAGCTGCAACAGGCTGTCAGTACCAAGTTGACGGCTTCTTTAACCTGCATAAGACGGATTTTATGTTATCAGCCGCCTGTGCAGTTTTTGAAGCAAGCATATTGCCTAAGTCTTTAGTACTTACCAAAGATAGCGGCAGTCATCTTTGAGATATGGCGCTTTGGGGAGTGTAGCTCGTCCGATAAAACCATGAGCCGTTGGTCAGCATCTTCTGCATGTTTGGCCAAGGTAGTTTGCTCCGTCTCAGCAGCTTTCTTGAAGGCGGTGAAATTAGATTTAACTTTTACAAGTTCTTCGGCGGCAAGCCGGCACTTCTCCTCTACTTCAATTCAGGTAGCCTGTTGGGAGGCTAGATTGCTCTTTAAGCCGGTCAGTTCAGACTTGGCATTGATCAAAGCTTCCTATGACATACATAAAGGACATGAGGGGTAAGTCGCCAAGATAACATATTATCAGATAGTTAAGTTAAGAAAAAATAATGCAAGTCTCAAGCAGATTGCAAGCAATATACTAGACACTTGGGGGCTAATGTCTTCTTGTTCTCCAAGACTAAAAGTAAGTTCCGGCTCACCTTCATCAAGTTAAGCCGACACTTCGCGGCTACAGCGATATTTTCTAAGTCTACAATGAAGTTCCGGCTCATATTCGCCAAAGATAAGCCAGCACTTGGGGGCTACATATGGATCTTCGTTCAATCTACAGGGAAGTTCCGACCCATTATTTCTATACTAACCCGAACTTGGGGGCTACCATTGATCAACTACTTAACACTGAGTACCGGGTCAATATTTACATATGAAGCCGATACTTGGGGGCTATAGGCTAAGTGTTTCTACTTATGACATGGATTGGAAGACGCGGTTTACCATTACCAAATATTAAGCCGACTCTTTGGGGCTACATAAGGGTATAAGGAAAGGAAGGAGTACCTCATATTTTTTCTTCATCATATTAGCAAGTTTGAGCTCCATATTCCAGCTTGTGGAGAGGCGGTTCAGATAACCGGCATGTTGTTCGGCGGTGGTCAATTTCTCCAGCACGGGGAGCTCAATGTTCAGTCGGTCAGAAGCTTCAGTTTTCTCAGTGTGCTTTGTCAGCACATGAGGTTGAGGAGTTTGAAAGCCGGTACCAGTAACGATGACGTCCAGAAGGATTGGATCATCAACAGCCATTGAAGGGCTTGGCGGCTTACAGTTGGTCCTTGGAGGACTTTCAGTTGCCGCCTCATGGGCCGCCGACTCAACAGAACAGCAAGCATCTTCAGGCGCATCCTTTGAGGTTGCAAAGGGATCAACATGTGTTGCAGGAGAGTCCGGCTTGGCAGGCTCTGGTTCTTGGGCAGTGGGGGCAGAGGTATACCCGCCGGTCTTCCTTCATTTCGCTTGAGCCCTGGAAAGCACAAAAGGTTATTGTATAAACTTCAAGGATGACAAAGGATATGATGCAAGCATGAAAGCAAGTACTTTGGGTTGATCTTCAGAGGCGGTAGCTTAGTTGCTATAGAGTCGCCTGATGAAGGGGGCGATTCCTGGAAGCTGTAAAAGCAGAATAAAGATAGAGTAAAATTGTAAGGCAAGGTTGACAAAACTAAACCAAGTTAAAAAAATACCTTAGCCGACCACTTCCGCTGAACCGGAGAGTTGGACAACCCAGCCATAAGATCTTGTGAGCCGGCGCTCCGGTTTTGGCGTCGGGAGAGGTGTTGTTGCTTTTTCAAAAGAAAGTTGGGGTCTAAATATGCAAGAGGATGAGAAAATGGGACTTTTCGGACGACTCGCCATGTCTTCTTTGGTGGAAGATGTTCTGAGTCAGATGAAACATAGGTTACCTCAGGAACGTTGGCGTGGCTTGTCTCCATTTCGTCCTTTGACTTATTACCGTTAGTAAGGTGCATAGTAAGATGGTCAAGGGAGTCAAATTTTACCTCTGAGTCGTCAACCTTAGGTTGCTCTTGAGGTACAGTTTTATTCTTTAGGCCGCCAGCCTTTTCCTTAGACTTCTTCGAAGGGGGGATATATTTGTTCTTCCAGAAGCCGAAGTTAGCCTGAAAGCACAAGCCGCCGAAGGAGGTTAAAGGTTGCAACATACATGGAAAGTTAAATGTGGAGGAAAGGAGGTTTGAAAGCCGCCCTTACATTTGGGGCCAGATTTGCAGCGCAGAACGGTGGTAACCCAACAGTGCGGCAAGAATTTTGGGACTCGTGGATAAGTCCCTTGATGGCAGCGATGATGTTCTCCTCTATCAAAGCGGTCTGATTAAAGCAGAGGGGGTCATCGACGTCACCCGTGTATTCACACATGAGATGGTCTCGCCGGCTCAGAGGCATGACCTTCCAGGAGATCCAGCAGCGGGTCAGATCAATCCCTGTCAGACCATTCGCCATGAGGGCTCTAATTTTGGCGAAAGCCGGAGCATACTTTGCCCGTTCGGAGGCTGACGTCCGATCAAGGAATTCAGTTGTGGTGCGGAGCCGGGTCGGACGATAACCCGACAATGGACGTTCTCGCTCTGGAGAAGTCTCTTTGCAATAAAACCAGGTTCTGTTCCAGTGCTTGGGGTGACTTGACATTTGAACAGCCGGAAAGGTCATATCCCGTCTTCTTTAAATGGAGACTCCGCCGAGCTCCAAACTTGGGCCAACCACCACTTATGTCTGGCAGTTTACATAAAAGAATTCACGGAAGAGGTCAACTGACGGCTCTTCTTGTAAGTATGCTTCACAGAGGATTTGGAAGTTGCACATATTTGAGACGGAGTTGGGGGCAATATCCCGAGTATGCAACTTGAAGAAATGGAGGACGTCTCGGAAAAATTTAGAACTGGGCGGGCTGAAACCACACGCAAGTTGGTCCGTAAATATGACTACTTCACCCTCTTGAGGGATGGGTTTCTTCTCACTGCCCGGAACCCGCCAATGGATGACATTTTTGGCTGGCAAGGTCCCTGCGTAAACAAAGTCTTGCAGGAATTCCTTAGAGACCACAGAGCCAACCCAATTACAGGAAGAAGATGCACAAGGCATAATGGTGTCTTAAAACTGTGAAAAGTAACATTACGTGGCGAGTTAGCAAGCGAGAGACAACTAAGGGTGGCTAATGAATCTAAGCACTATGAGCTAAGCCGTCGGGGCAGTTTATGGTGAGAGCCGGAAAACTAATGGCAGGTTAAGTTGGCAGAGCAACGAAGCAAAATACTACTAAGTGTGGAAAACAGGTTTCACATGCTATCTTTATAAGTGTGGATCTACAAACAGAGGAAAAACAGATTTATTCTGAACCTAATGACGAACTATGGAGGAACTGGCAACGTTCGAGGGTAGTAAAAGGAAGAAACTACGGATCTGTACTAGGCTATTGATGATTTCACACGATTTACCGCAACGGGAAGATGACCATTACAAGATCTACTGGGCTGTGTATTGTTTGGCATTACGAAGAACTTGCACTCTAACGGGGCCAAAGAACTCCATGGATTTTGTCGCACTAAGCTACGGATCTAGGAGATGGAAAAGGTCTTACCAGAGGTGACACGGCGGACGCGGGCAAATCTCTGGTCCGTTCAGGTTGATGCAGCGGTCTAGGGCGACGAAGGCGATGGAGCTTCACCGGAGCGAAGGAGCTCAGAGGTGATGGCATCGAGAGGAAGAAGAAGAAGCATAGGCGGCGGAGGAAATGAAAATGACCCTTTGCGGTCCTATTTAAGAGGCTGGAAGGTTGAAACGGGCGCCGGAATCGAGGCGGCAGAACCTGACCGACCGAGACGGACGCCTCAATTTTCGGGCTAATAGTTTAATGAAAAGATCCGTTGTGAATGTCATGGAATCTTTTTTGCATATCCGGTGTGACGTCACGGCGCGTTACATATTTTCTTTCAGGTGATGGAGTGTGAGACTCGCCGCCAGATAGTTTGAAGATTGACGTGAGCAGGCTCAAATCAACCTGGGGCCTAATGTTGGGGATATAACCCCATGGTAAGACCCGCCCAGGTGGGGCCAAGTCATACCCGTTGGCTCATAATCAAGAGCGATGAGATGGGGCGAAAGGACATAGGCCAGGCCGTATGGTGGCTTACCAAGATGGGCCAAGGTGAAGCCCTAGGCGGGAGAAGGCATGAAGACCCGGGCGGTTAAGCCGCCCGGAGACGGCATGCCCAGGAAGGCAAGGCGACATAGAGATAGAATCAGATATGTTGTAAGAGTCGATATGAGACTTGTGTAACCCGTGGTCTTGACCTCCTATACAAAGGCGAGACCTAGGGTGACTTAAACAGAAACCAACTAATTGAGAACTAGGTCAAGCGAATCCACTCCCTTGTAATCGATACTCCAATCAATACAACACAAGCAGAACGTAGGCTTTTACCTCTTCTTGAGGGGCCGAACCTGGGTAAACTCGTGTCCTTCATCCCAACCAACCCCTTCGAGTCCATCACCTTAGCGATGGCCTCGAACCTAAGTCCTCGGACATCTGCCGTGACAAAACCACGAGAATCCCCAAGTTTCTTTCCACCAAAGCCAAATATGTGAGAGATTGATTGTGTGCTGAGGAGTCTATCATCTTGAAGCACAAGAGCAAGGAGTTCATCGACATTATCGATCCTATTACCTTTTGGAGGGTGGTGCCTCCTAGATTGGTTAGGTGTCACTTGGGATCCTGCTACTTCGTGTTCTGGAGTGAACCAAGACATTTGTAAGGGCAAGGAGATCGCCTACTTCGTGAAGATCAACCCCGAGTTAGGCTAGTCCTCTGTGGACGTAGGTTTCCATGGTATAGTCAAGGTTGCTTCTTCGTGGAACCCTTCGTGGACTCTCGAGACCGTTAGCCTTCATGGGTTGAAGAATCCATGAACGTGGGCGTACGGTAGCACCACCTATCGGAACCGCGGGAAAAATCATCGTGTCACCAAATTGTGTTGATCTTCCTAGCCTTCCTTTATTATTCATGTTGGTCTTTACTTTCTGCTGCTATACTCGTATACATGCATGTGTAGGGTGTGCTTGACTTGCTACAGTTGCTAAAATCTTCCAACACTTAAAATTCGGAAAAAGTAGTTTTTTAATTGGTCAAGTAGTCTAATCACCCCCCCCCCTCTAGACCTACTTTTGATCCTACAAGTGGTATCAGAGCTTTGGTCTCCATTGCATTCATTTCACAACCTAGGAGAGTATGGCGTCTCGTTAGGGAAATTATCACCATAGAGGTCCATACTTTGATGGCACTAATTTTTCTAGTTGGAAGCATAAAACGAAGATGCATATTCTTGCTCATAACCCCTCTGTTTGGGTTGTTGTTCGTGTTGGTTTTCAAGGTGAATTCTTTGCGGATGGAAGGGAACCGGATCTTGAAGTGATCGCGAAAGAATTGAAG
Organism: Hordeum marinum; assembly: GCA_022496015.1. Classification (NCBI taxonomy): domain Eukaryota; kingdom Viridiplantae; phylum Streptophyta; class Magnoliopsida; order Poales; family Poaceae; genus Hordeum; species Hordeum marinum. The sequence continues at coordinate 465,979,256 of CM039675.1, read as the reverse complement.
ATGTTGCAATACAATGCTCAAGCATGTGACATTCTCTTCAACTGCCTATGCCCCGAAGAATTCAACAAAATCAGCCGTCTTGAGAATGCAAAAGAGATTTGTGATTCTTTGGTTGAAATTAATGAAGGTACCAAATCCGTGAGAGAGTCCAAGTTGGATGTTCTTCAAAGTCAGCTTCACAAGTTCAAGATGAAGGATGGTAAAGGGGTCGCTAAGATGTACTCTAGGCTAGCTCTCATCACCAATGAGATTGCGGGCTTAGGAAGCGAAGAAATGACCGACAAATTCATCATCAAGAAGATACTTTGGGATTTGGATGATAGATGTGAAACCGTATGCACATTGATCCAAATGATGCCCAGCTACAAAGATCTCAAGCCAACGGAAGTGATTGGAAGGATTGTTGCTCATGAGATGACACTCAAGGACAAGGACGAGCTTCACAACAAGTCTAGCGGTGCTTACAAAGCCACAAGTGATGCTCTCGCAACTTCAAGCGACAACTTAGTCACAAATTAAGAGATAAGCCCAGACACTACTCCAATGAGTGCACATCTCCTTACAAAAGTAAAGAAGAGTCACCAAGAAGACGAAGCTCAAGAGATGAGTCATCTCGAAGAGAGAGAAGGAGTAGGGATGATCGTTATGAACACAGACCCTCAAGGAGAAGTAGGGACTCGAAGAAGAAGGACAAGTACACCAAGAGCTACTCAAGAAGAAGACATCAAGCTCATGTTTGTGAAAGGTTTTCTGGCTCCGAATCCGACAACCACTCCGAGAGAAGCTAACACTCCAACTCTAACTATAGTCAAGATGAAAGTGTTGCCAGACTTGCACTACTCACAAATGACTCCTATGACATATTTGATTCACCAAATGAAGCCTGTGGATGTTGCTTCATGGCTAAATACCCCAAGGTATCACACCCCGAGTATGTTGATTTCAATAGTGATGAGGATGACTTACTAGGAGATGATGACTTGTTATGTGACAAATCTAGTAATGTTAGTCAAGATGAACTTGCTAGTAATGTCTCTAGTTAAGATAGGTCGTATGATGATGATAATACGGAAATAGAATGACTAACTCAATAACTAAACACTCTTAAGTTAGCTCACGAGTCTACTCTACGAGATCATAGAGAGCTTGAAAGGACACATGAGAAGCTCCGGTTCGAGAAGCTCAACTTAGAGCAAGAGCATGAGTTCCTTAAAGCGATCAATGATGATCTTCGAAAGAAGACTTCCTATTATATAGCCAAATGACTTCTCTTGTCTACATTCATTCGACAAGTTAAGGCTAAGCAAACTAGTAACAAAGGCAAAAAAATGTTCTTCAACTAGTAGCAATAAAAATGATAAATCTAATGATATTGCTTCTAGTAGTTATATTGATGCCACTAACACTTCTCTTAGCCAAGTTACACTTGAGCAAGAAAATGAACTTTTGAATGGGATTATAGGGAAACATATCTACAAGAGTCTTGCCGGGTGCAATCAATTTGAGGAAATTGTTCGCAAGCATTGAGGATATCGGAAGAATCAAGGTGTTGGGTACTTCAATGCAAATGGAGTTGAATGGGAAGAAGGTCAATACCCCAATCCCAAGTTTGTTCCTCAAAAGGAGAAGTATCAAAATACTCTCCCCAAGGGAACAAATGCTCAAGATGACCTTCCACCAGAAGACCACAAGCTCAAGGGCAAGAACAAGCTTCAAGAGGTCATTGACTCATATTAAGATGAATCCCAAGCTTTGGTGAAGTGGGTTCCCAAGGCTACTACAAGCTCAACTTCTACAAGTGCTACCTCAACACCAAGGATCCCCATCAACTTGATGTGGGTCCCCAAGAAGAAGAACTAGAGAAGTTCTTGAGGGGTGATTCCACCAATGAAATCCACTCATATTCATTATTGGTAAGAACTAGTTGCAATCAACATCAACATTATGCAATAGTTAAAGGAGTCACACATTCCCTCAAAGGTAAGCAAGGGGCAAGGTAATCACCAAATCAATGGACATCATCATATATGGTTTGCACTCCATGTCCATAGATATCCTGTTATTTGTCTATTGTGTGTTGGGACTAACCCATGTAGGTGAGAAGAGTAAGGAGACAACAAGGATGCTCCCAACTCATGGTGATCTTCATCAACTTTGAGCATCCACCACTACTTCACCTACATGAAGTCTTAATCGACAAAATCCAAGGTTAGTTTATCCCTCTTATGGGGGGATGTCGCATCAAGGGGGAGCTTTACTCTAAGACTTGAGTCAAAGCATCTCATAGTATGTGAAAACATTAAATGCTTTATGTAAAAGTGGTAACGCCACCTGTGCTTGAACGATGAGTATGACATGATCAAGTATTCTTACTTGGTCCCTAAGTCAATATACTCAAATATAGATGACTTCGTCATCGCGAAAGTGCTTAATAGATGCTAGCGTATTTGTGCATGTTTGCCATGACTTCATTTGACATCTCATTGTGTGATCATGTTGGTCTGCATTTCTTTACTCATTCAAGGACATCCAATTTTCACTATTTGGCTTTTAATTTGTCTTTTGCCAATTGGATGTACAAGAATGCCTAGGACCACTCTCTAACTATCTATGCTTTCTCACCTCATATTCTTTTCATGATTCATCACAAAATTTGAACAAGTACTTTTCGATATATCTGTGTGAGGAGCACTCGGAGTTCTGTATCGACAAAGGACTAACCATTAAAACCTCCCAAGTGCATCTCGATGGAACCAACCATAATTCTCGGTCTCACCGAATGCCTAGGGTTGATTTGGTTTTCATTCTTGATACAACCAATTCCATCTTCTCGGTTACATCGAGTTTCCCTGTTAGCTTACAGTTAAGGAACTCGGTGACACCGAAAAGTTAGAATCGGTGTCACCGACAACCATGGGTATATAAAGAGGTGGACCCGACTTTGAAAATTTTCTTCAATCATCCCCCCTCCAAAATTGACAGCGCTGTTAAAACGCGACCACTGGTCGTTGCCCATGCGTCCCCGTGCGTCTCCGCGGTTGGGAGTCCTCGCCGCTAACAAAATCTTCATCCTCGTTGCCGCCGTAGCGGATCCGTCACCAAGCTAGAGTATGGATCCGACCCTCTTTGCGCTCCACGTACGATTCTTGTGCATTAAAGTTGCTTTTATCGATAATCCACTGATTGCAATCCTCCCTATCCACTTCAAAAATCATTAGATTAGCAAATGGAGAACTTTTAGGCTTAGTTGTCTGCAAGACCGAATCTCGGTGACACCGAGTCAGAAAATTGATTCTACCGATTTTCTTTTTGTGCTAGCGAGGACAGTCTCGGTGAAACCGAGCGGCAATTTTTGGTTTGACCGAAGTTGGCAATCTCGGGACAGCAGGCGCTAAGCATAGCAACGGTCGGAATTTCAAACTATGAAAGTCCTCACACATATCATGTGCCTCACTTGTAGGCAATTCGCACTGGCGAAATCCTAACTCCTCAGTTAGACCAATTTCATCAGAGACCATAAGAACATCATCTCTGTCGCTGGAGAACTTGACTGAACTGCAAGAGATTTCCAAAGGCTTCACTCGAAGGATTGGATAGGTTTAGGATTTTGGAGTTGAGCATCATTTGGAAATTTTTCTTAGTATTACCTCGGCCCCCTTTAATAGTATGGTGTTTCCTATGAATCGAAGAAAGGAAATGAAACTACGAAGAAAAAGTCTTCAGACTTCATAGTCCTCGTTCATATCGTCAAGGTCGCACCAACTTCTTCATTTTCAAAGTCTTCAGGGAATACCAAAGTCTTCAGCAAAGTCTTCAGTTGAAGACATACATTTTTGGGGGTCGATAATCTCTGAATATATCAAACTCCTCATCGACTTATAGAGCATGTGTACACTCACAAACACATTAGTTCCTTAACCTATAAGTCTTCAGTACACCAAAATCACTAAGGGGCACTAGATGCACTAACAATCCCCCCCTTTTTGGTGATTGATGACAAATAGGTTAAGTTTTCAACAGGGATAATAATATGAAGTGTTATTACTGAGTTTGAGGAATTTGATTGCAAGATATATAAGAACTCCCCCTGAAGATGTGCATATTTGAGGAATTTGCTTTGGACTGCAAATGCACATGGCAGGTTAAAAACATGGAGAACTCCCCCTATATATTTTAATTCATACACGCATTAAAAATATGATATGAAGAATTTGAAATGCATGATGAAAATGGTGTCTGATGAAATTCAGCATGCATGCATTAAGATACTTGAGGAAATGAGCATGCGTACATTAGTTCAAAGGAGTCACACGACCATCGAACCTAAGTTTACAACTCAACCAAAAAGCTTCAGAAGAGTGAGAGTTGTAACTTAAACAAAAATAGCCCATATAAAGAGACCCGCTTGAAGACTAACTCAAATTTTCTCCTCTTTTTTCATCGAAGACAAAAAGGGATGAAAAAGTGAGGACTACCGCCCCTTGAAGAATTTCATCGTGTTGGTGAGGAAGGAGCGCCAACGTTGTCGGGGTCATTTGTCGATGCAGGGCCCGCCGCAGTGTTGTCAATGTCCTCATTTAATCCGTCTCATGCAATGAAGAATATGAACTTGTGACCATCATAGGAACTTGAACCTTCTTGAATTTCATCTGTGGTTGACGAGCCCAGTCAAGATTTTCCTCAAGATCCAGATCCTTCGGTTCTACAGGAGTCTTGAGGTGAGACAATATATCCCAAGTGCGGTTGAGGATTTCATGCACATAGTAGTGATTCTTCTTCACAGAGTTCTGCGTCACAGTCATGTTTTGCACAATGGAACCAAGCTGACGCTTTACCCACTTGTGATTGCGATTGACCTTCTGATGAAGACTTATGAGAAGCTCTCGATCAGTCATCACATGAGGGGCGGACTCTTGAGGTTTTTTTGCTGAGGCTTTTGCTTCAGAATCTTGAGTTGCAGTGTCATCATTGGTTGAGAAGGATGCAGCTTTGCGAAACTGACCATCCAATGGACGAGTGCCTTCATCAATGACACCCTTGCCTTTTCCTTCAACTGAGGCAATTGTGCTCCTGAGGACTTCAATCGGGGGCAAGAAGCCGAAATGATTCTAAAACTCCGTCTTGAAGGGAACTGAACACTTTGATCTAATGAATTTCATGATCCAAGGTGCATAAGGCTTCAGTTCAAATGGGGCTAGACCAGCATTCGCCAATGTCCTCATGAAGAAATCATGGAAGTTGATGGGAAACCCATGAATGATGTTGAACAGCATATTCTTCATGACTCGCTCCCCTTCTTCTTCTTTCAGAGTTGTGGCCCTTCTGAGGACATAGAGTATTGGTGAGAATGTGGTAGACTGTGCTGGGCACATAGAGCAAATCCTTCACAAGGAAGGTTGTCTGTTGAGGCTTTCCACGAGTCAAAGGCTTCATCAGCACTTGCATCAGTTGATTTGGAAGAGCAGGTTCATCAAACAGACGATGAGCTTTGTCTAAAGGAATTGGCACTGGAACAGACCGAAGTAATTCAGATGCTTGAGCAGTGAGATGAGTTGATCCGGTCATCCAATCCAAGACCCCGGAGTTGATGTCAGAAGCTTCGCCTCTGATGTGTAGAGTGACATAGAATTGAAGAATGAGTTCATCATTCCAATCGCAGATGTCCACGCAGAAGGGAAGAATTCCTACATCGTGAAGAATTTGGAGCATCGGGGTGAATGATGGAATTGCTTCCTTATCGTATGAGGAATTTGATGGTGCTCGAAGACTTTCTTCTTGTCGAACAGAACTGATGCATAGTAATTCATCTGAGTGGCAGTCCAGAATCTGCTTCGACCGGCCCTTGCTGAGTCATATGGATTTGGACCAGTGAAGAACATGTGCTCATTGAAGAAATTGCTTTTGAGGAATTTGGGGCGCGTTGAGCCTTTGAATGGCATCCTGGGCTTCGGCTGAAGGTTTGGATTGAAACGGCCTTTCATATCCTTCGGCATGGGAGGAATTTCTTCACACTGAGGAATTTGTGGAGCTATTTCCTCAGTCACAGTTGGAGCAGCAAAGTCATCAGCTGATGCAGCTAGAATTTCTTCAGTGGCGGGAGTGGCCAAATCATCAGATTTTTCATGAATTTCTTCAGTCTGGGCTGGGGACTGAGGAATCTATGACAGAGGGGTGGTCATTGAGGAATTTGGGTGAGCAGCTTCCCAATATTCATCATTTATGACAGGTGTGGTGTCTCCAATGTCCACGTCCTCATAAATTTCTTCAACTCCAGCCTCTTCAGCAGTGAACTAAGGCTGGGCCGATGATACCTTTTGAGTCGAAGCATTTGATTCAACATCAATTTCTTCATCAAACTGCTCTATCGAAGCAGCAGAATGATCTTCTTCATCTTCATCATCTGGGATGACATAGTCAATGCCAAATGGAATTATCTCATAGGCTGGTGCTGAGGAAAGAGGAGTAGCATCTATGGGTTCAGTTGAAGAACTTGGCAAAGTCTTCAACTTCTTCATGGCTAAGGAATCTGAGGTTTAAGCTTTTCTCTTCAGAGCCTTCTTCTCAGCAGCCTTAGTCTTCTTCACTTCTGATGCAGCAGGAAGGTTGATTGTCTTCACCTTTGATGATTTTGCTGTTTCGGCAGAAGGTGAAGGTGGTACATAAATTTCTTCAGGAACGACTGATGCAGTCATCCATATGGGTTCAGTGTCTTCAGCGGTCTGACTTTCTTCAGCAGTGCTGGCAGTTTCTTCAGTGGGCTGAGCAGTTTCATATGTCTGAGGAATTTGTGGTTGGGGGTGAGAAGCAACCCTTGAGTTGTGATCAGTGATGACCTTGTCAGCAATGTTGACGAAGCGAACCTTGGTGCCTTACCAATCAGCATAGTATGAATTGAATTCCTCACTGAGGCCTTTGATTTCACACCGCACCTTCACAAGTTCCTCGGGAGATGGATTCAGAACATTGTTCTTCATTTGCAACTCTTGGGTGAGCAGGTTGACGAGGTTGAGGATTTTCATCGACACCATTTTCTTCAGGTGTATCAGCATGAATGTCTTCATTCATTGGAATGACTTCCTCAGTGGGTATGACATCTTCAGTAGCCTTCAGCTTAATGGATTCCTCAGGACATTGTTCATCTAGCACAGAAGGCAGGTGCTCTCTTTGTGAACCATCAGTTTCATCGAACCGCACATCTACATTTTCAACAACCTTGTGGTGGTAGGAGTTGAAGACTCTGTAGGTGTGCGAGTCCTTTCCGTAACCAAGCATAAAACCTTCATGTGCTTTCGGTGCAAATTTAGAACTATGGTGAGGATCTCCAATCCAGTATTTTGCACGGAAGACTTTGAGATAACTTACGTTGGGTTTCTTGCCATTCATAAGTTCATACGAAGTCTTCTTGAAGAATTTGTGAAGATATTCCTTTTTGATGATGTGGCATGCATTATCAATTGCCTCAGGCCAGAAGCGACGAGGAGTCTTGTATTCATCAAGCATGGTGCGAGCCATCTCAATAAGAGTCATGTTCTTGCGCTCCAAGACGCCGTTCTGCTGAGGAGTATAAGGGGCAGATAACTCATGAGTAATACCAAGTTCATCAAGATATTCATCAAGATTGGTGTTCTTGAACTCAGTCCCATTATCACTCCTGATATGCTTGATCTTGATGCCGAAGTTAGTGGAGGCCCTTGAAGCAAATCGTCTGAAGACATCCTGCATGTCAGACTTGTATAGAATAATATGCACCCAAGTGTAACGAGAGTAATCATCAACAATGACAAAGCCATAGAAACTTGAAGAATTTGGTAGTGTGGAGTAATGAGTGGGGCCAAAGAGATCCATGTAAAGCAATTCAAAGGGTCGAGTCGTGGTCATGATTGTCTTTGAGGGATGCTTGGATCTGGTCATCTTCCCAGACTCACATGCACCACAAAGGTGGTCCTTGAGGAATTTGACACCTTCAATGCCAATGACGTGTTTTTTCTTCACGAGCGTGTGCAAGTTCCTCATACCAGCATGTCCAAGTCGTCGATGCCACATCCAGCCTTCTGAGGACTTTGCAAGTAGGCATGTGGCAGGCTGAGGACCTGTAGAGAAATCAACAATATACAAGTCTCCTCTCCTAAAGCCTTCGAAGACTTTGGAATGTCAGATTCCATGATGACAACACAACGATATTTTCCAAATACGACAACCATATCAAGATCACAAAGAATTGAGACAGACATAAGGTTGAACCCAAGGGATTCGACAAGCATCACCTTATCCATGGTTCGGTCCTTTGAGATTGCAACCTTACCTAGACCCAATACCTTGCTTTTTCCTTTGTCAGCGTAGGTGATATGCTTCAGATGTGATGGAGTATGTGGCAAATTCATCAGTAGATTCTTGTCACCAGTCATGTGGTTTGTGCATCCACTATCGTGGACCCACTCAGTAGCTTTGGGAGGTTCATCCTGTAGATGAATTAGTACAACTTACGAACTCATATGCTTTAGATTGAAGAATATGACATCAATTTCATCAGACATAATTTCATCACACAAGATAGTAAGCAAGTAGTTGGAGGATGTGAGAAATGAGGAATTCTGTTCTGCATGGTTAGCTTGCGTCCTTTCAAGCATTTCCTCAGGTCTCCAGCAAATTCATCAGATGTTCAAGTTCATCTAGAGACCTGAACCTGCATAAGAAATTAGTTCAATTTCTTCACCACCCACATCTGAAAGGGTGGCAAAGAGTTCATCATTCTGCGAGCACCATATGAAAAGGGAGGCATCAAAGCAAGTGCGCTTCGTTTCATACGACGAGGGTTAGAGTACTCATATGAATAAGTAGAGAAATTCTTCGAGGACTTATGAACATAATGATTTGAAGAATAATGCACATATTCAAAACTATTAGATTTTCCCTGCGAAACTGGTGCATTAGCATACGAATGATATTTTTGACCATTTGAGGATTTTGGTCCAAGTGAAGACTTTGGTCCATATGAGGAATTTGATCTGGGGTTCCTGTTCTTCATGACTGGTCTCGTGAGGACATTCACTTGAAGATTTTGTAGGTAGCTCTTGCGAACCCGGATTTTCTTCATAGGAGAACCATTCCTGCAGTTAGTTCCAACAAATGTAGTAAAAACTTCACCGTTCTGATTTTTGAAGAATTTGTAGTTGGAGTCAAGTGACTCATCAGAGGAATATGAAGTTTCACAAGTAAAGCCAGATGAAGTGGATGGATCTACAGGAGGTCCTTTTGCAGCAACCCATGGGGTTTTGGGGTACTGCTCAGGTGTCCAGTAAGATCCATCAGCGTTGAGTTTCCTCACAAAGGCAATACCCTCTTTCCTAGGGTTCCTGTTCAGAATATGCTTTTTGAGGACATCGCAAAGGGTTTGATGCCCTTTGAGACTTTTTAACATGCATGTCACATATAATTCCTTCAACCCTGCATTGTCGTTAGTGATACTTGTGGTATCCTCAGATGAGAAATTTGGGACCACTGGAATAGTTGAAGAATTTGCAGCAATAGAAGCATTTGAACATTCAGGTGAAGATTTATGTAGTTTCACATTCGATGCATTTCAAACAAGGTGTAACAAATTCTTCCTGAGCGGTACTGATCTGTTGAACCAGTAATTAATCGTTTTCCCTTTGAAGATCCTCATGTGACACCCTTAGTTTCTCAAGATCTTGCTTTCTTTGAAGAAATTCATAAGAAAGCTTCTCATGATCGGCTAAGAGAGCATTATGATGACTCTGAAGGTTATCATACTTTGTCTGAAGACTTTTAGGTCGTCATACAGAGTTTGAGTCCGATCCACATCATTGTTCAACAGATCATCGCTTTTGTCTAGCATTTTCTAAAGCTTTTCAAGTGCACTTTGTTGCTTAGTGGCAAGTTTAACAAATTTAGTATAGCTAGGTATCACATATTCATCAGATTCACCTTCAATTGATTCAGATGAGGAATGATGTTTGTGTACCTTTGAGCCTTTTTCCATGAAGCAATAGGTGGGAGCATAATCATCATTGCTGACGTCAGGGTCATTGGAGTAGTCATTTTCTTCATCGTTGAAGATGGACTTGCTGACGAAAGCAGTGGCGAGAGCAAGGCTTGCAACACCAGATTTTGATTCCACCTCAGATTCTTCCTCTTCTTCATATTCTTCATATTCTTCTTCAGAATCCATTTCCTTGCCAATGAACGCTCGAGCCTCTCTAGAACCATTCTTCTTGTGCTTTGAGGACTTTGAAGATGCGTACTTTGCAGATTTCTTATTTTTCTTCAAGTCATCAGAACTGTCATCCTTGTATTTATTTCTTCTTCTTTGAATCTTTTTCCCAGAGAGGACAGTCAGAGATGAAGTGACCAGGTTTCTTGCAATGGTGACAGGTTCTTTTCTTGTAGTCATCTCAGAAATCTGATTTCCTCAAACCACTCTTTGATGACTTTCCAAATCCACCTCTCCTTGAGAACTTCTGGAATTTCCTCATGAGCATTGCTAGCTCCTCACTTAGTTCTTCAGGATCACCAAGGCTACTGTCAGAATCCTCGTCTTCAGATGAGGAAATTGCTTTTGCCTTCAGAGCACGAGATCTTCCATAGCTTGGCCCGTAGAGGTCTCTCTTCTCATCTTGTTGGAATTCATGAGTATTGAGTCTCTCAAGAATATCAGCAGGATCAAGTGACTTGTAGTCTCCACGTTCTTGAATCATCAAGGCCAGAGTATCGAATGAGTAATCAAGAGATCTTAGCAGTTTCTTCACCACTTCATGGTCAGTGATATCAGTGGCACCAAGTCCTTGAAGCTCACTGGAGATATCAGTGAGACGATCAAAACTTTGCCGAACATTTTTGCTATCGAGTCTCTTGAAGCGGTGGAAGAGATTGCGAAGAACGTCAACCCGAGAGTCACGTTGAGTGGAAACACCTTCATTGACTTTGGACAGCCTATCCCAGATAAGCTTAGGAGTCTCCAAATCACTCACTCTGCCATACTGAACTTTGCTCAGATGGCCACATATGATATTCTTCACTCGAGAGTCGAGTTCCTTGAATCTCTTCACATCAGCAGTGTTGATTGTGGGAGTAGCAGAGGGAACACCATTTTCAACAACATACCAGAGATCGTTATCCATAGCCTCAAGATGCATTCACATCTTGTTCTTCTAGTAAGGATAGTCCGTCCCATTGAAGGTAGGACATCCTGCGAAAACCTTGATCATACCTGCAAGCGACATAACTAGAACTCGAGGTGGTTAAACCAAAATCACACAGAACAAGGGAGTACCTTACTCTGATACCAATTGAAAGTGCATTATATCGACTAGAGGGGGTGAATAGGCGATTTTTACAAATTCATCACTTAAGGAATTTCAACTTGAGGAATTTGAAATATGATGAATAACTAGCAGCGGAATACGTACTAGAGTGCATTAGGAACATAGCTACATCATAGTCATCATGATGAAATGAAACATGCACATATTACAAGTAGCGTGATACAGGATAAGCAGGTGAGGAACAAGGTAACTTGAAGAATTTGATGTGAGGAAATTTTGAAAATCTTCAATCAAATTCTTCAAAAAGTAACTATCAATTTCATCAACAAGTATACGAGGAATAGAGTGGTTGAGGAAATAGAACCAGGTAGCTCGATGAAGATAATGGTTTGATGACCCAGTTCCAACTGTTGTCACAGTCGTATGTATGGTTTGGAGCGGCCTGGTATTTAAACCAGAGGACACACAGTCCTTACCATATTCTCCTTGAGCTAAGGTCACACAGTCCTCGCCCAACACTCGTGGTAAGTCTTCAGGGTAGACTTCCAAAACCCTCACAAACTGGTCACCCGACGATCCACAATTGACTGCTGGATGCTCTAGACCAAGGTCACTCCATGATCCCCAATTGACTGCAGGATGCACTAGACCATGACGCCTAACCATCTAGAGGATACAGAGTCATCCAAGGTAACAAGCGTTGGTTCCTCACAGGAATTTCTTCAGTGATGCTCAATCACTTTGGGTTTGGTGGTTTGGTTGTGGGGTTTTCCTCACTGATGATTTTCTCTCAAAGTCCTCGGAGGATGGGTTGCTCTCAAATGACAAGTGTCAGTTCTCTCTCGGAGCAGCCAACCAACTAGTGGTCGTGGGGGGTGGCTATTTATAGCCACGGTGCAACTTGACATCATAAGACATAAATGCCCCCAATGATATGACCGTTATGTGGATATTATGATTGGGGACAGCTCGTGCTAAGCACAGCAATGGTCGGAATTTCGAACTATGAAAGTCCTCAGACATATCATGTTCCTCACTTGTAGGCAATTCGCTCTGGAGAAATCCTAACTCCTCAGTCAGACCAATTTCATTAGAGACCAGAAGAACATCGTCTCTATCACTGAAGAACTTGATTGAACTGCAAGAGATTTCCAAAGGCTTCACTCGGAGGATTACATAGGTTGAGGATTTTGGAATTGAGCATCAATTGGAAATTTTCCTGAGTATTACCTCGGCCCCCTTTAACAGTACGGTGTTTCTTATGAATCAAATAAAGGAAATGAAACTACGAAAACAAGTCTTCACGCTTCATAGTCCTCGGTCATATATTCAAGGTCACACCAACTTCTTCATTTTCAAAGTCTTCAGGGAATACCAAAGTCTTCAGCAAAGTCTTCACCAAAGTCTTCAGTTGAAGACATACATTTTTAGGGGTCGATAATCTCTGAATATATGAAACTCCTCATCGACTTATAGAGCCTGTGTACACTCACAAACACATTAGTTCCTTAACCTATAAGTCTTCAATACACCAAAATCGCTAAGGGGCACTAGATGCACTAACATTGCCCAAGGCTACTACTAGGACTAGGAAGAAGATGAACTCAAATGAGGAAGATTCTGATTTCGTGCCAGAGGAAGTTCTTGCCAAGAAGCGAGAGAAAGCTGTCAGAAAGGCTGCCAATGAAGCCACCTCTGCCAAGAGGGTAGTCAACAAGATATATGCCAGTATTGAGGCTATTAGAGCACCTGAGAGTTCTAGGGCTACTATGACCATTGAGCCCCCAAAGAGGCCAGTGCCCAAGAAGGCTGAGAAGAAGAAGAGGGTGAGGAAAACCATTGTTCATGTCAGTGGTAGACTATCTACCATGAGAGGGACACCCACTCCTAAAAACAGTGAGACTGAGGAGGAAGAGCCGGCTGCAAAGGCTCCTCCCAAGAAGAAGTAGAAGAAGCTTTTGGCTGATGCGATGCCAAAGCAAGCTCCATCCAAGAGCAAGCCAGGTGCTCCTAAGAAGCCTTCTGCACCCAATCCCAAGAGGACATCCAAACAGATTCCTATTGCTGAGAAGAACAAGGGATCTACCTCTAGATATGCTAATGAGGATGACATGTCTACTTTGATGAAGCTTAGACCACACCTTCCAGAGCACAATGCCAGTCACTTGGTTGATGAGGACATGGAGAAGAAGAAGGATGCAAGGATGCAGGTCTGAGAGAGTGGAGAGCTATTGATCCTTACTCTCAAAGAAGGAAAACAGCTGTGGACTACATTTCTATACCAAGGAACTACAAGATTTCTATGAGACAGTGTTGCTTCACAAGAGACCTGCTATGAGCGACATGTGATATATTGACTGGAAGTATATCAAGGATAACAAAGACTATTTCCCAAGTGTGCAAGATAACTTCCACTGCATTGGTTTGGATGAGTTTGTTGGCAAAGAATTCACTACATGGAACGATTAGATGATCATGCAATTCTACTCCACTACTCATTTCTAGGGACATGGTAGGATTGTGTGGATGACTGAAGGAGCAAGATATGAGTCTACTGTTGATGAATGGGCTGCCATATTAGGAGTCCCAAAGGTGCAGGATGGTGAATTTTATGTGCACTCAAAGTCCAAGGAAAGCCACAATGCCATGAAGGACATGTACACTTCTATCCCTGCTAATTATGTGCATTCACATAAGCTAGGATCGATCTACTACCTCCAGGCAGGTCTTCGTACTATCAACACCATACTGAGGCACACTTTGATGCCTAAGTCAGGAGATGAGAAGATGATCCGAGGCTACTCCATCAACCTACTGCTTCTTATAGACCAGAGCACAAGATTCAGAGTGATGGATCTGATTGTAGAGACTGTGAAGAGGGTTGCTGCTGATCATAAGCACTCATGCTGCTATGCACCCTACATTCAGATGCTCATCAACTCCAAGCTGGAGAAGCACATATTTTCTCTTGACAGGCCACACTTTCCCCTACAGCCAGAAATTGAGGACAACATTGTGGTGATGGATCCAGATCATCCCACATGAGTTGCAGCACAGGTAGAGGCATAGACAGCTAGAGCCACTAGTGCTAAAGTCCCCAGATCTAGGAACAAGCAAATGGATCTCTTGATCTCTACCGTTCAGGGCATGCTGAAGGATATCAAAGGCATCCTGGAGAATCAGAACAGTATTGTGACGATCTTTGAGACTAGGATCAAGACCCTCAATGACAGGGTAGATGGGCTGACCAAGACCGTGAATGAGCTCAAGAAGGAAGTAGATGAAGCTCCTATCCGTCGCACCTCTTTAGAGTATGATTCTGATGATGAGGAGGATTGTGCACCTATCAGGATGACTGCCCAGGTCAGGACTCAGGCCAGGACACCTACAGTGCCAGCTCCGGAGATGATACCTTCATCATCTGCACCAGCTACAGTCACTTCTGCTCCATCAGCTACATCAGCTCCAGTTCCTCCAGTTGCTACACCGACACCGTCCATGACATCAGCAGAGGTATTCATCGACGCGGTTCTCTCGACTCCTTCATCATCTACTGGAGGAGATCATCCCTAGAAGAACATTTAGCTGTATCTCTTTGAACTTTTTGGTAACTTATTGCCAAAGGAGGAGAAGTTATATATAGATCTCTAGGATTTGAGAGAGAGAGAGAGCGTCTGGTTTTTATCGCTTTTCAAAAACAACTGATCTTTTGTGTTGGATGTGTTAAACTTTGTTTGTGTTTGATCATACACTTAATGTGTGTTGCTACCATTTTCCTATCCTTTTGATGTTTATGAGATGATCATTCACTTTGCTTGATTGTGTTGTGCTATGTTATTCACTCTTATTATTTTCGCACACCACCGAGTTGTATGTGACATGGAAGAAGTGCCCCATGTACCTAATGGATTGTGCATTAGCATTCAAACGCAAATTCAAAATAATGCACAAATTTAGAGGGTGCTCTTGCTAATCACATACTTATCAAAGCGATAATTATACTCATTGATTATATCATATGTTAAAGCTTTGATCTATATGTTGTCATAAATTACCAAAAGGGCGAGATTGAAAGCACATTTGCTCCCTTGGTGGTTTTGGTAATTAATAACAACATATATGCCATTGAACTAATGTATCCACTAAGCATATTTCAGGAAAGGTTCAATGATGGCATGGGAAAATGATTGTGGTGAGACCACTAGATGCAAGGAAATGGATTGGCAAAGCTTCAAGCAAAGAAGACTCTCATTTTACTTTGTGAGAAATCACTTTGAGTCATAGGAAAGCCAACACTATTAAAAGGGGCTAAGGTACTGTTGGTGAACAATATGCTCATACGTGCACAACTTATAGCCACCAAGACATCCAAAAAATCCTCCACAAAAGTCTGTCCAAAACAGAATATCCAAAATCGGTGCAACCAATTCTTCCCACTCGGTGCAACCGATTCCCATACTCAGACAGAGCCCAGCCAAACCCTAGCTTTTCGGTGCAACCGATTCTGAATCGGCGGAACCAAGTTCAGGTGGCAAACCTACTGATGCCTGTTGCACAAAATCGGAATTTCCGAGTTTTTGCTTTGGTGTCACCTAGTCTTGCCATTCTGACCGTTGCCCCCTTTTCGGTACAACCGAGAAGTCCATATCGGTCTCACTAAGATTCAAAAGTTGCTACCTTTGAAGCAACTCGGTACCATCGAGATTAACACATCAGTGTCACCGAGTTGGACTTATTAGGTGTAATGTTTGGATTTTTAGATATGCCTATGTATACCCCTCCACCACCACTCACTCGCAAGAGAAGCACTCAGAACAGATCCCCACTGATACCAACTGATTTTCTGAGAGAGAGCCACCTACTCAGGTGTTGAGATCATGCCATTCCATTCCAACCATATGAATATTGATCTCTCGCCTCCCCAAGTTGCTTTCCACCCAATCAATCTCTTTAACCAAAGCCAAATCTATGAGAGAGTGATTGTGTGTTGAGGAGTCTATCATCTTGAAGCACAAGAGCAAGGAGTTCACCGACATTATCGAGCCTATTACCTTTTGGAGGCTGGTGCCATCTAGATTGGTTAGGTGTCGCTTGGGAGCCTCCTACTTTGTATTGTGGAGTGAACCAAGAAGTTTGTAAGTGGAAAGGAGATCGCCTTCTTCGTGAAGATCTACCCCAAGTTAAGCTAGTCCTCCGTAGACGTAGGCCGTCATGGTATGGTCAAGGTTGTTTCTTCGTGGAACCCTCCATGGGTAGAGCCCTCCGTGGACTCTCGCGACCATTACTGTCCATGGGTTGAAGACTCCATGAACATGGACGTACGATAGCACCACCTATCGGAAGCACGGAAAAAATCATCGTGTCACCAAATTGCGTTTGATCTTCCTACCCTTCCTTTACTATTCATGCTTGTCTTTACTTTCCGCTGCTATACTCGTAGACATGCATGTGTAGGGTGTGCTTGACTTGCTACTATTGCTATAACCTGCCAACACTTAAAATTGGGAAAAATAGATTTTAATTGGTCAAGTAGTCTAATCACCTCCCCCCCTCTAGACCTACTTTCGATCCTACAATTAAACAAGAGAAGCACAACGCGGGTACACATGCACTTCTTTGTTCATGATTTTTTCCTACCTGTTTCTTCCAATGCCCTGCTCCTAAGGCATTTATTCTTTGTTTGTGTAGATTTGTTCCTCTATGTTTATAAGATCTTTGAAGAAAATCTAAGAAGGCTGGAAGGGTTCAATGTAAGTCATGAGATTCCATTTTTCTATAATTTAGTTCAAGTCAATGATAACAAATCAAGTAGTTGAGTGCAGAGATACTCGAGTTGTTATGTCTCATAAGTTGAATGATCCATTGACGTTGATTGTAAATTAACTAATGAATGCTTATTGGCCTGCGCTTTGGTTTTCAGTTTTCAAACTGTCTCCTTCTCCCTTTTGTTTCTAATAAATTGAGTGGTTAGCTTTCATCAATTCGAATCTTCTTGCATTTTTTCCATGGATGCAGAATTACCATGTTGTTGAGAATCAAAACCAAGAACAACTTATTTTGAATTTGTGCGTGCAAGGTATCCTATTATCTACTTTGAGGCAACATCAAGTTGGCTGCACATAGTTCCCTGGGGTAATGTTAACTCCAGTGAAACATGTTATGTTAAAGAGAAGTATGGAAATACACATGTCTTCATTACTGAGAATTGTAGGCCGCTGAAGTTTGTACTGTTGCAAGCCGATAAGATTTTTGCCCTTCAATAAATTATCAGTGATAATTAACCACTTATATATTGGACACATGGGAGGTTGGAAAATGTTATGCTAGGTGACAAGTTGATGCATTGCCACAACGATTACATGCCTAGCCTCCTAGATGCTCTAAGATGATTTCATTTTTCTATGCATATGCCAGAACTGAACCACCAACACTATATGCAGCATTTCTTTGCCAAATTTACTTGCTGGTGATTACATAAAGAAATGGTGAGACATTTAATATGCTCGTGAGCTAATGTTCATGTACATAACGCAGTGGCCGAACCATGTGCAGAACCAGGCTGGGAACGCACAAGCCCGCCTCCGGTGGCGCCACCAGGTGGCGCCCTAGTATCTAGTCCCAAAAATACGGCAACCGCACAGTTATACTTGTTCACATATCCATTTTTTCGAGGGACAAAAAGTCATATATTTGAAGGGAATGGCGAACTAAAGCGGATAAACTATTGTTAGAACTTCAGTACACAAGCATAATCAACATATATAGTTCATCGCCGCATATATCCAACTAAGCTTCAAATCCACCTAGAATTTCAACTGAAATCGACATATCAAGTTCAAATGAAAACCACAATCAAACTGTATCCACACAGACAAAACGGTAGGACAAAGTACGTGAAACATAGCCTCTCAACTCTCATCGCCTTCTTCCCTTTGTTATCTTTTGCATACTTCCTTCCATCAACCAGCTTACTTGAACCGGCAACAGAGTGGAGAGATTGCCTTCTCTCATCATCTTGGTCTTTGCAATTTATGAGTATTGATTTCCCACCTGAGCTCTTACCGGGTAGAACATATAGCCCTTAGTGTATATCGCTAGTTATTTCTTAATTAGTTCTTACCCAATAGGGCCGTTCATGTATGATCAATGTGTTCTTCTAAGAAAATGAAACCATGAACACTTACCCTGTTTGCTTTTTGATAGATATTTTCCTAAAAAATCATTTTAAGCTGCCAAAAAATACAGAATTTACAAATGAGAATTTGTTTTTGTTGCAAAAAATGCTTCCACTAACTGGGCTATGGCCTCCCTTGAGGTGGTGTGCAGGGCCCATCTGGCGGGGGTTTGTGACGTCTGTTAGTATGTAGGGCATGCTACTCAGTCTACCACCTCCACTATGGATCAAGGACATTATTTGGACCATTATTGATGGACCGACGTTACAATCATGTAGCAATTTCACGAATTTCTTCTCGAGGGGGCTGAATCCTCTATGGTCACTCAGAAATTTTACCAGGTCAAACTTCTTTATGAGTTCGTGGTTGTGTTCATTGAAATATTCGGTCACCACCCACCGTGCTCCATCTGTGTTTAGCTTACACCGGACAGGGCATTCCGTCTTGACAATGATACCTCTCTTTCGTTCCGGCACGACAGGCACAACGTCTTTATCCTTCTTGTTCCTTCGTGCCATGTAGCACCTTATCTCGCCTCTATTGTACTCATTAGTTTTTTTAATTTTCCTATGGTATTCGGTGTTCACCGCAAGCCCATGGAACATTGCATATCTTTGGTAGAATTCCTTGGCATCCTCAAACGAATCAAATCTCTGCCCAACATATGGTGGTTGAGGTATCATGATTTCTGACTGCCCAGCTTCTTCATCCCGTTGTGCTTCCTCATCAGTTTCATCATTCACTTCAGTATCGGCTGTTGTTTCATCTGCTTGAGTGTTGCTTGTGTTGTTGTGCAAAGGTGTGCTTGTCGTCATTGCTGGAACGATCGCCAGTTCCGAAACTGATTCTGCATTGTTTGTGGCAGGAATGTTGACTTGCTGGTGGAACGCTCCTTCCATGTGCTCAGAGGTTCCCGCAGTAGATGTCCCCGTGCCGCTGTTGATTGTAGTTAAAGGTCCTGCAATAAAAAAATAGGTACATGTGTAAGCATTGCTTGAATGACAGGTTTATCGTAATGGAATATAGAAACTACATCTGAGTTGGCATGACATCATTCATACAGCAAGCCATGGCATCTCCATCTGGCCATGCATGGCAACTGCAGTTTTTCAGCCATGGCAGCTACAGTCCAACAAACATGGCAGCTATTGTTGCCAACACATCGCAACCAACATATTTTAGCATCGAAACTTGCATTCTAGGTACGAGCCCACTAGGAAAATGGAGACAATCATGAATGTTGCACACATGCATACAGTAATTGACAAATCCTGAAGACAATAGATGACTATATGCACGTGTCCACTTGGTAGCATTTTTGTTGCTTTCCGCCACAACCGTGACAAATCCACTTTCCCCCATGCTTTTCCACAAAAGAAAATGCATTGTAGTTTTGCTAGTACACATATTTTTACCTTGTTGTGCCACATGTGCTAACTGAAGCTGGTCTGTCATTCCAATTATTTGTGCTCTATCTGCAATAGCGATGGCCTGCAATGATGAAGCTTGCCACAATACATTTGGCGATGTGGTTCCACCGTAACAATTTGCGATCATTAGCAGTTGGTAAATGCATGGCAACAGTAGTTTGTACAACATGGCACATGTAGTGGTTCAAACAAGGCAAAAAGATTTTGCTCACATTTGTCGTCCACAGTTGTTTAGGCATTGCAATCATAGTTGCTTAAACATGGCAACTGCAGTTGTCCAGACATGCAAACTGTAGTTGCCCAAACATGGCAATTACTGTTGACCAGACACGGCAACTGCGTTTTGTCAAGACACCACATAAACACCCATGTCACCTATGTTCCTTCTCCTGATTCACTGTCCACAAAATCACTTCATACGACTCACCTGTGTACGACGTTGATGGCAGGTACCTGGTTGCCGCCTGAAAGGACGTGGATGTCGCCTAGAGGGGGGTGAATAGGCGCTTAAAAATAATTATGGTTTAGGCTTGAACAAATGCGGAATAAAACTATCGTTCAATTAGTCAAGCACAAAACCTAAAACAACTAGGCTCACCTATGTGCACCAACAACTTATGCTAAACAAGATATACAACTAAGTGATAGTAAGATATATAACAAGAAACAATATGGCTATCACAAAGTAAAGTACATAAGTACAGGGGCTCGGGTAAGAGATAGCCGAGGCATGCGGAGACGATGATGTATCCCAAAGTTCACACCCTTGCGGATGCTAATCTCCGTTCGGAGCGGTGTGGAGGCACAATGCTCCCTAAGAAGCCACTAGGGCCACCGTAATCTCCTCACGCCCTCGCATAATGCAAGATTTCGTGATTACACTAAGGGAACCTTAAGGGTGGTCACCGAACCCGTACAAACAAGGTTGGGGCAATCTCCACAACCTTATTGGAGCCTCCCAACGACACCACGAAGCTTCACCACAATGGATTGTGGCTCCGAGGTGACCTCAAATGCTCGGGGCAATCTCCACAACCTAATTGGAGACCCCGAAGCTTGCCCGGAGCTTTGCACCACAATGATTGAGCTTCAAGGCACCACCAACCCTCTAGGGTGCCAAAGCACCCAAGAGGAACAAGCTCTAGGGTGCTCAAACACCCAAGAGTAATAGTTTCTCAACTTCTCACTTCCATGTATCATCGTGGAGAACTCAAACCTATGCACCAAACGCAATGGCAAGGGCACATGGAGTGCCCAAGTCCTTCTCTCCCAACTCCAACCAAAGCAACTAATTCTAGGGAGGAAATGAGAGGAAGAAGAAGAAGAACACGAAGAACTCTAAGATCTAGATCCAAGGGGTTCCCCTCACTTAGAGGAGAAAGTGATTGGTGGAAATGTGGATCTAGATCTCCTCTCTCTTTTCCCTCAAAAAGGAGCAAGAATAATTGGAGGGATTGAGAGATAGCAAGCTCAAAGAAGATCAACAATGGGGGGCAAACACGAGCTCAAAGGATAAAGTGCATTGGGGAAGAAGACCCCCTTTTATAGGTGAGGAAAAATCCAACTGTTATCCTCACAGCCCGCACAGAGCGGTACTACCGCTCCAAGGAGCGGTACTACTGCTAGGGCGGTAGTACCCCTTTGAAAAACAACACCGAGGAGGCAAAAGGCCAGTAGAACCGCCGGAGCGGTACTACCGCTTGTCCTCACGGTACTACCACTATGGATAGCGGTACTACTGCTTGCGAGCGGTACTAAAAAATTACATCCATGCCTACCACGGCTGTACTTAACACGAGATTTTGGTCCGGAGGGGTAGTACTGCTCTTGGAGCCACGGTAGTACCGTTCGGAGTGGTAGTAAAAAATTACATCCGCTCTAGCCGCGGTAGTACCGCTGTAGCCTTTTAGGAGCACCAAAACTGCCACAACTTTTGCAAATGGACTCCGAATTCAATGAAAAAAAGTTTGTTGGAAAGCTAACAACATGGCCTAACACAATATTGATTGAAATATCAATAAGAAGCAAATGAGAAAAGTCCCATAAGAAAATGGTGAGAACCCTTCCTCGAATAAGACCGGTAAAACTTCCAACACCCAAAATGCAATAGGCGAAGCATATGAAATCCTTTTTTGATGAACTAGAGCTAGTAACGAAGATAACCACAAGATCAAGAACCCACATAGAGAAAATCCAACCAAGAACCAGAAATATGATGATGCCAAGAATGCAATGGTTTGAGCTCTCAACGAACGATACGATCAAGCTACTCACTTGAGAGCCCCCCTTGATAGTACGGCAATCGATCCTATAACCCAGTCACTCAACTACCATCATGAGACCGGTAAAATAGAAAACCCTATCAAGGTCAAACCTTAGGCTTGCGCATAGTCTACTTGAGCTAGATGATGACGATCTTGACTTCCTCAAGATGGACCACCTTTCTTGATTGTGTTGGCTTGATGAAGACTAGATGATTGCTCCCCCATACTCCACTATGGGTGAGCCACTCTTCGGCACATCTTCACAAGTACATTGTCACCACAATGAACGGTGAGCCTCAAGCATGATCTCTCTATGATGCTTCACTTGATCTTGCACATCACAACCTTGATGACGGTCTCCACTTGATGTCATCTTCCATGGGATGTATGGGATTAGCCTCTTGATGCAAGCCCATGGAAATATACCTAACCCCACAAAGAACTCTCACGTAGACCATGGGTTAGTACACAAAGCGTAATGGACAATGCTTACCACACCATGGGATCACTTGATCCCTCTCGGTACATCTTGTACGCTTTGTGTGTTGATCAACTTGATTCACTTTTTGACTTAGTCTTCATCAACCTTGTATCTTAGCTCCTCTCTTCATAAAGATGATGTATTGAAGGTAAACATGAATGCTTACACAATCTTCCTATTCAATACATGCTTGCAATAAGCTCAATTCCCACATGAACAATCTTTGGATAAAGCTTGAATACCACCTTGGTCTCCATATAAACTCCTTGAAACCAATAGATGGACTCCAAGAAGTACCTACGAACAAATCCTTAGAATATAACTCAAGGCAACGATTAGTCCATAGGGGTGTCATCAATTACCCAAAACCACACTGGAGAAATGTTCTCTTACAATCTCCCCCATTTTGGTAATTGATGACAACCACTTTCAAGAGAGTTTATATAAGAAAATAAGCACAACCAAGCACACACAAATGCAATGCATGGATGTGAGATGCAAATGCTTAAACAACAAAAGAAAAACTCTCAAAGCATTCCAAAGTAAACTCTCTAAACTTCTCCCCCATTGGCATCGATTGCCAAAATGGACAAAAAGTTTAGAAGGCCAATATAATAGGTGTTCCTCCAACACGTTTGTATATCTCAAAATACGTGTGCAAAGAAATACACTTATCTAATGATAAGTAGTTGGAGGAAGACAAACTATATTGAGAACCCAAAGATTGCACAAAGGATCGTATGGCACAAAGACATACACCGGAGTGAAGCAAGCAATCAAAAGATACTAATTGGAACAATCAATCACATGGACCAATGAGCCACATGAATAAAATATATTATGATATGGGCAAAATAGTGTTTATAAAGAAACAAGAGGAGCTCCCCATGATTTGTGCACAAATAATAATTTTTGTATTTGAATACAAGTGCACAAAATAGGATCATGACTCCCCCATAATCAATATACACACACCACAAGTGCAAGCAAGTAGATAAGACAAGGAGCATAGTACTTGCACTACACATATGGTTGAGCAACATGTAAGAGAGGCAATCTTAAGAATAGGCTCAACCAAAATGATGTGTGTGAGTCATGGAAAAGCACTTGAGAAGACTAGTATAAGGATGAGCATAAAGCATCAACATAGTCTTGATGAAGTGAGACATAAAGTGCAAACCATATCCTTCCCACACACAAACCACTAGCAAAAGGGTTCACAAGCTTACTAATAGGAAAATTAAAAACCAAAGCGTGTGACAAACCCTAGTGAAGATAGGAAAATGATAGCCTTGTCAAGAGGAGGGATACCAATAGAAATGGCACAACCCTCACGAAGACAAGCATGAGGAAAAAAATCTTCACCACCAAAGAGTGCATCGAGATGCTAGGATATAAGATCCACACTCAAGACAGATTCTTTCACGAAACCACCAAGTAGATAAAAAGGAAATGCAACGGTGGACGTGAAAGAGAAGAGGATATCAAATAGAGATATAACTTCTTTCTTGTGTATAATAGTCTAGGTAGAGGGCAATCACGATGATATATCCACAAAGAATAATGTACACACGAAATAGTTACAAGAAGGAACAAACAAGATATCCATAGGGAAGTCATAACTATACCAATAAGATATTTGCTTGAAAGCATAGCACATAGCCTAATATTTTCTTATTGTACATAAATGACCTCCCAAAAAAGAACACCAAAGACATCACAACTACAAATATGACATCATCGTTGAGATGCTTTGAGAAGGGAAACAAGTATCACAAGAATGAATCAAGAAGTTCATGCCATGATGCAACCTATAAAAGGTTGAATGCGAGAAATGTATGCATGAAGTAGATACTTGTTACCAAGATAGCATTGGATTGATGTAGTAGACAATGGTTCTTCGATCATCCTAGCATGGCTCCAATAAGCACATGGTGTCAACACCTTCCTTGTACGTGAGCCGACTATCCAATGTATCTCCAATTGTTCCTAGAACAACACCACAAACAAAGTGGTACCCAAACTTATAGGGACCAAAAATTTAGTGGACCAACAATATGTAGGACAACCTCCACATAAATATGTGCACATAGATATGAAATTGAATTTCATGCAAACTTTATCCAATTTATGTCATAGTGAAGTTTCCCCTATATATTGGGTCAAGGAAAGAGAACATGCGACGGAAAGTACATGTAGTAAATATGCATGCTCAAAGCTTTCAAGAATCAACTCAACACACAGTTGATAACATACCGAAAGAAAAGGTATCAAGTGAAAATAAGATACCAAACGAAAAATTATCACTTGACGGATACCAACTAAAAGATACATCAAGGAATGAGATATCCATTGACAAATGCGAAATCGAAGAAAACAAGATACCAATTGAAGGAAAACAAGAGGTATCAAGTTCCCAAAAGAGAGCTAGGTTCCAAACAAACCAAACCCTCCGCAAATTTTCATGATGGCACAAAGCACCATAGAGAGAAGGCTTGCCTCCCACCAACACACACTTGATGAAGATCAAAAGGTTTTATGATGAACTCATAAAGAGACTGTTCTACAGAAAATAGGATAGCTCCCCCAAGAGATGTGCATTATATAGAATTTTCATTTGAATACAAAATGCACACGATGGGATCATCACTTTCCCTATATCTATAGAAACACTAGGCACGCTCAGAAAGATCCACAAGAGGCAAGGAAGACAAACGATAAACACAATACAATGCAAAGATGATTAGCAAATTCTACCACATAAAAGGATACCAATTGTCAAAGGACAAGAAGTAATTCGAAATATTTCCTATTGGTAGATTGCAAAGATATCCAACATCATATTCACATGTAAATCATAAGCAAATGACACTTGTAGAGCTAACATGCCACCTAGGAACAAGATAAATTGTAATATCAAATCTAAGTGGCAATATCTCAAATGTACACATTCTTTGGGCTTTTAATATGCACATAGCATATTACTCCCCCATAATGTGGTAACCCAACATTAGTAAAAAGTGGCAAATGAAACCCAGCAAGAGATAATTTATGGACCATTTATAATTTGAATTTCTCACGAGAAGACATACCAAATAGAAGCTAGATAATCTTGTAATATCAATACTAAGTGGTATTCCTCATGAACACACATTTTTAGGGCCGTGGAGTGCATAAAGCACATCACTCCCCAAAATGGGATAATCCATTAATCTCTCACAAAGAGCCAACTAAGATACAAACATGATGCAAAAAGGCTCTACACAAGACTCACACATACATGATGTGCAACCCATCATACATACTTGATTTCTCAAGATAAACAAATAGAAAGCACAACATATACAAACACATGCAAGGTACAAAACCAAAACATGCAAAGGGGCAAGTAACTAACAATGTATTCAATTTAAGTACAAGTTACCACAAGGAGGAACATTGGTATATGATAGACACTTGATGATCCACATGACTTGGCTTGAGACAATATGAATGATGAAGAACCCTCAATTCTTCACAATGTAGCCACATCACCAATGCCCTCCAAGAATACCTATTGATAAAGTTTGAGCTTGTTGTCCCCCAACCAAGTTGGGTCCTAAGAGGTTAGTCACAATAGGCTTGGCTACCCAAATGGTTCTTTTCTTGACACCACTTTGAGTACCAACAAACTTGGCAAACACATTGCCAACCTTATCTTTCCCAAGAGAATAGATATCATCAATAATGATTGGGTTGGATAAGTTACCATTAGTGCATGAAGAAGCAAAGTGACCCTTCTCACGACATAAGTAGCAACATTTACCCTTTACTTTCTTCTCAATTGATTTCTCAACTTGAGGAGCGTTGACTTTGTCTTCTTGAGAAGTGGCCTTTCTTCAACTTGACGTTGAGCATGAGATTGAACTTGTGACCACTTCCCTTGTTGCTTGTCACTATGGGGCTTCTTCTTCAATGGGCAAGATCTAACATCATGCCCTTCTATTTTGCACTTGAAGCAAACAATCTTGGCCGAGTTCTCGACTTGTTCTTGGCCCTTCTTGTTGTTTCTCTTGGACTTCTTCTTCTTATTGGAGTTGAATCCTAGTCCACCTTTGTCATTTGGGGATTTTTTTCCCACACAAGATATTGTTGAGTGTGGACTTCCCTTCATGACACTTTTCCAAGTCTTTCTTCAAAGAAGTGACTTGGGACTTGAGATCTTTGATTTCCTCTACATGGTTAGTATCAATACAAGTACTAGAGGAAGTATATGCTTCATCATTAGAGAAACAAGGCAAGGAAAGTAATTCATCACAAGATGTACCGACATTATGAGTAGATGAACTACGAGGACTAGCACATGGCAATAAAGCATTTCTACTAGATGTAGTGCTAATTTCCACATGAGGATCACTTGATGTTACCTTAGTAGTACTAGCCTCATGATCTATCTTTAGCACATTATGAGATACTAGAAGATCGCCATGATAGCTAGAAAGCTTTTCATGACTCTCTTCCAATTTCCCATAGTTACTAGATAGCAACTTAAGTTCAGCCCTTAGCTCGACATTCTCCTTTAATATGGATGCTTCACAAGAAATAGAGTTAGTAGCACAAGCATCATCATTAAGAACAAGAGGAGAAGGCAACTTGGCAAGCTCTTTAGCATATGAAACTTCAAGTTGAGCATGAGACTTGGTGAGTTCAATGAGCGAACTCTTAATGACCCTTGAGCCATTTTCGAGGTGCTCAAAGTCCTCAAGGAGTTTAGCATGTGCAACTTCAAGCTTATCATTTTTAGTTCTAAAATCATTAGCCACCTCGAGAGATATTTCATGGGATTCCTTTAATCTAGATAATTCTAGAGCAAAGGTCTCCTCAAGAGATTCCTTGGTGGTTTGTTCATTTTCAAGAGCTTGAGATAGCTCTGCGATCTCATTAGCGTAATCACATTCATGACCTTCCATTTTCTCAATGGTGGCCTCATGCTCCTCGAGATGAGCTTCCAACTCCTCAGTATATTTCTTGCCCTCAATGGCAATAGACATGATTTCCATGAAGTTGGAACAAGCAATATTAGCACTCTCTTCATCATTATCATCAACATCATCATCGTGAGATATATTGTGATTCAATGTAGGAGATACCTTTGAAGCCTTAGCCATAAGGCAAAAGTGAGAAACAACAGATGATGATGTAGGATCCCTTGAAGCACCATTCAAGACCACATCTTGTTCCATGGAGTGTTGGGTGTCCTCTACATTGTTAGCACAACAACTCGAGGACCTAGATACATTTTTATCATGGCAACAAGATATAGCAAGCATATCATCATGAAATTTAGTCAAGCTATTTGTACATGATATGCAAGGACTATCAACACAAGCATGTGAAACATTTAAAGTGCTCGAGGTGTTAAAGTCCAAAGATGAAGCATTGCAATAAGATAGTGAAGAAGAATTATCAACAATAAGCCCACTATCATCATTAAAATGATCATCCCTACTCGCCATATAATTACCTTGTGACAATCCACATGTAGGTGAAGTAGAAGAAGTTGAGAAGACAACACGACCAGAGGTTGAGGGAGAACAATCATCCCTACAAATCTTGGACACACCATATTTATCTTGAAGCTTTGTGACGGGAGGATGACACCGGGGTAACCTCAAACGCTCCCTTACTCCAGCTCTCTAACACAATCAAAGGACGCCCCCCCCCCACGGCGCGGTCCGGCTACGCCCTGCCGGTAGCGGCCCTCCGGCCAGAACCCGCCGGCTACGCCCCATCGGCTACGACGTGCCGGCCGGCTGGGGCCATTGTCGCCTGCCCCCCCCCAGCCGGCCGCGCATTGGATACCGTCACCAGGACGTGCGTGGCGACAGTGGACCCCATCCCATCGGGGGTCAGCGCCCGTATGGCCACAGTGAGGGCGTCAGGGCCTCTGGCCCTGGCGAATAGTGACCGGGCCTCCAACAGTGCCGGCACGCCCCAACCACTCCATTACATGCCCCGGCATGGCTACAGGGCGACCGGCCGCACCACTGACCTTGGTCGGTTGCTGCAAGACGACGCTGCAAAGGGCGGCCCGTGCCGTGACGTGACCGGCGTCGGGACCCACCGCGCGGGCCCCGCCGGCTCCCGATGTGACCCTTCAGCCGGCGGGGCCTACCAGCGACAAGACCCCACAGCCGGCGGCCCCACAGCCGGCCAGAGAAGCTGCCGGCTGGGGGCCCCCATGACCTTCTATTTGTATTGTAATCCAGGGAGTTGGCCTATAAAACCCCTCGGACCACCCCCATGCAAGGGGGTCGACCGATCTCTAGCTCATTTCCACATACACACGTAGAGAGGAGAAGAGCGAGCCAGCTCCTTCTTCCTCCTCGATCCATACAGCTTAAGGAGCACCGTTGTAACCTCACCCTCGTCTCAACTAGACTGAGCAGGACTAGGGGTATTACCTCCCACGGAGGACCCTAAACCTGGGTACATCGCGTGTCTGTCACCACTTGTGCCTAGCCCCGTTCCCGGAGCCCGCCGACGTCCTTTGGCCCCTCTCGATAAGCCTACCCATGGCATCTGCCACGACGAAACAACGACTGTTGGCGCCCATCGTGGGGCCGTCCGCGGCGCCGGCCAGAGTCACGCTCCGGGCGGGACCCTTCACCACCTCCCTCGGCGACCTCGCGTCTGGGCGGAACCGCGTGCTCGTGGGGCTTGCTTTGGCAGGTCCTGCGGGCGGCACAGCGGACATCCCCGACGTGCGCCTCGGCCGTGACCTCGCGCTCGACGTCGCCGCGCTCGTTGGGCAGCTCAGCAAGCTGAGCCTCGCCGAAGAGCCGTCGGCCGGCGAGTACCCTAGTTGGGTGCTCAACTGCACCGACCCTCCCTCGTCCATAGGCGCGCTTGCCACGGGCGAGGCCATCGGCTGCCGCACCCGCGTGGGAGTGATGGTCACTGTCTCCTCCACCACTTCAGGCCGTGTGCGGGCGGCCGAGGCCGGCACGGCCGCCGCCCGCGCCGGCACCTCCGATCCTCTCGCCGCCACCCTCCGAGGTCTAGGCACCCCTATCGCAACAACAGCGGACCTGGCCACCGCCAGAGCCGAACTGTTCGAGGACGCCAGCACCCTCGTTGTCGAGCGGCGTCGGATGGAAGCCGCACAGAGGGAATACAACTCCACATACGGTCTCACCCCCGCTGGCCCTGAGCCCAGCCAGCATGGGGCCGTGCAGGAACGCGGCCGTGTGGTCGCGGAAATCCTCGGCGGATGCCTCACCATCTACGATACCCCTGCGGCCAACCTATGCGCCGTCAAGGTTGCCTACGAGGATTTGGCAACCTTGAAGGGCGAGGAGCGGGCCGCACGCGAGCAGAACATCAAGGACCTCATCGACACCGCCAACACGCAACAGGTCGGCCTCACCCCTGGTGAGGCCGTCTCCGAGTTTCCCCATCCCGAGGGCGAGGACGCTAGGGCTACTGACCGCCGCCCGGCTCAGCACTCTAGCGCCCCGCGTCCCTCCGGCCGAAACACCCGAGGGAGCAACGTTCAGCGCCCCCCGTCACGCGGAAATGAGCAGCCGGCAGTGAACAGTCGGCCCAGCAACAACCCGGCCGGCAGCAACCGGCGCGACGAGGCACCGACAGGCGGTAGCCGGCGCACCCATGAGCATACTCCACCTCCGTGGCAAGAACCGCCGCGGTCAGTCCCACCGGCCGTCCGTCCTAAGCTTGTGGCCCGGCTCGGGCCGCGTGTCCCCCACAGCGACAACGATGCCCGGCTTCGTCTTGACCGGTTGGCGCAGTCGGCCCTCCTCCAGGAGGAGGGCTCGATTGGCCCGGCCTGCTTTGGCCTGCGGATCCGCAATGAGCCCTTCCCGCCTGGCTTCATCCTTCCTCGCGACACCCCGAAGTACACCGGGGCTGCCAAGCCGGAAGACTGGCTGATCAACTACACCATCGCCGTCGGCATCGCTAGGGGGAACAAGCGCGTAGCCATCCGATACGTCCCCCTCATGCTGATCGGCTCGGCCTGCACCTGGCTAAATAGCCTGCCCGCTAGTACCATCAACACCTGGACGGACTTTGAGGAGGCCTTCGTCCACAACTTCACCGGCACCTAAAAACGGCCTGGCCGGCCCCGCGAGCTGGCCATGTGCGTCTAGGGGCTGGAAGAACCCCTCCATGACTACCTCATGCACTGGACCGAGCTCCGCAACTCCTGCGAAGGAGTGCACGAGGTACAGGCCATCCAGTACTTCATCGAAGGCTGCTGCGATGGCACCCCCTCAAGCACAAGCTCTTGTGCTTCAAGCCAACCTACCTGGCGGACCTGATGTCCAAAGCGGACAAATATGCCACAGTCGATTCCTCAATGAGGATGAAGGCTAAGGCACCAGCCAAGCCGGCTATGCCCCCCGCCGCGCTGCGGGCGGCGGCCGACAACCGGCAGTAGCAGAACGGCAAGCGCAAGAACAACCAGCCCAACTCCCGCTTCGGGAGCCAGCAGGTTGCCTCCATCGAGGAGGAGGAGCAGGCTGGCCAGGCCTCTGGTCAGCGCCAGCGCACCGGCAAGGCCGCCTGGCAGCCCAAGCTGACTTTCGAGCAAATGCTTGACCTCCCCTGCAAGAACCACTCCGGTGCCAAGCCGCCCACGCACACACTCCGGCAGTGCAACTTCTCACAGCGATTGGCCCGGGGGGATGGCCTCCCGGCTCCACCCGCACCGCCGGCTCGCGCTCCAACGCTAGCTCCGGCTTCAGCTCCAACTCCTGGTCCGGTCCAGGCGGGCCTGGCCCCTGCTCGAAACGATGGCCGGTTGCTCGACCAGTACCCCGAGCATGACCGTTGCTACGTCGTCTTCACCAGCGAGGAGACGGACAAGCACATCCAGCGCCGGCTCCACCGCGAGGTGAACGCCACCGTGCCCGTGACTTCCCAATTCATGCATTGGTCCGAGAAGCCGGTCACCTAGAGCCAGGCGGACCACCCGGCCGTGATGCCAAACCCCGGCAGCTACGCCCTCGTCCCCGATCCCACCATCGCCTCTGAGAGACGCTCGTGCCACTTCTCCCGGGTGCTGATCGATGGTGGCAGCAGCATCAACATCCTCTAACTTGACACCCTGCTCAAGCTGGGACTCAAGGTGGAAGATCTGAAAGCAAGTCGGACCGTCGTCCACGGCATCGTGTCGGGGAAGTCCTGCACCCCTGTCGGCAAGATCAAGATCGACGTCCTCTTCGGCGAAGCCAGCCACTTCTGCCGCGAGACGATCTCGTTCGACGGAGTGGACCTCGATAGTCCCTACCATGCACTGCTGGGCCGGCCAGCTCTTGCCAAATTCATGGCAATCCCCCACTACGCCTACCTCAAGCTCAAGATGTCGGGCCCCAAGGGCATCATCACCATCACCGGCATGTACAAGATGTCAATTGCGTGCGCACGAGACGGCAGCCGGTTGGCCGAGGCCCTGGAGATAGCAGAGGAGAAGCGGCAGCTCGACCGGCCGGTGGCCCTTGCCTCTGCCCAGCCGGCCGTGCCGGCTCCTCCGTCCCAGTCGGGCGGCGAAGCCGCGAAGCCTCGTTCCAGCCGTCCAAGGACACCAAGCAAGTGCCGCTCGATCCGGCCAACCCCACCCAGTGCGTGACCATCGGCTCCTGCCTCGACAGCAAATAGGAAAGCGAGCTTGTCGACTTCCTCCGTGAGAATCGGGACATCTTTGCATGGTCCCCAAGGACATGTCGGGTGTTCCGAGGAAGTTCGTCGAGCACAAGCTGCACGTACGGCCGGATGCGAAGCCGGTCAAGCAACCCCTGCGCCATTTCTCCGAGGAGAAGCGGCGTACTATAGGAGAAGAGATCGCTTGGCTTCTCGCAGCCGGCTTCATCATGGAAGTGTTCCACCCGGACTGGTTAGCCAACCCAGTCCTAGTGCTGAAGAAAAACAAGACCTGGCGCATGTGTATCGACTACACGAGCCTGAACAAGGCGTGCCCCAAGGACCTGTTCGCCCTGCCGTGGATCGATCAAGTCATCGACTCCAAGGCTGCGATCTGTTGTCCTTTCTGGACGCCTACTCCGGCTACCACCAGATAAAGCTAGACCCGGCTGACCGGCTCAAGACCTCCTTCATCACCCCCTTTGGGTCCTACTGCTACATCACCATGTCCTTCGGCCTGAAGAATGCAGGCGCTACCTTCCAGCGCTGCATGCAGAATGGCATCCTGCCTCAGATAGGCAGGAACTCCACGTCTACGTGGACGACATCATCGTCAAATCCAAGAAGCATTTCAGCATCCTCGACGACCTCCTGGAGACATTCACCAACTTGCGCAAATACAAGATCAAGCTCAACCCGGAGAAGTGTGTCTTCGGCGTCCCAGCCGGCCAACTACTGGGTTTCTACGTGTCCGCCCGCGGCATCGAAGCTAACCCCAAGAAGATCCAGGCAATCGAGCGCATGCCCAAGCCGGTCCGGCTCCACGATGTCCAAAAGTTCACCGGCTGCCTTGCCTCCCTCAGCCGGTTCATCAGCCGGCTCGGTGAGTAGGCCTTGCCCCTCTACGGTCTCCTACGCAAGTCGGCCCTGGTCGAGCCGGGCCGGGACCCCTCGAAAAATCCAGCCTTGTTCGACTGGTCCGACGAGGCGGACGCGGCGTTTCGCGGCCTCAAGCGGGCTCTCACCAGCGCGCCCATCTTGGCCGCGCCAGCCGACAAGGAAGGCAACCATGCGCGTCGTCAGCGTCATCCTGGTGATGAAGCGGACGGAGGAAGGCAAGGCGCTGCCGATGTAGCGCCCCGTCTACTACCTCAGTGAAGTCCTCTCCACCTCCAAACAAAACTACCCCCACTACCAGAAGATGTGCTACGGCATATACTTCGCCGCCCAGAAGATCAAGCAGTACTTCCAAGAGCACGTCATCACCGTCGTGAGCACATCGCCGCGGGGCGAAATCATGGCCGGCCGGGACGCCATCGGCCGGATCACCAAATGGGCCATCTCCCTGGCTGACTACGAGATACGGTATGAGCCCCGCACCACCATCAAATCCCAAGCAATGGCCGACTTCCTCGTCGGCTGGGCCGAAACACAGTTCGTGCCGCCTCCGCGTGACTCCACGCACTAGCGCATGCACTTCGACGGCTCAAAGATGCGAACCGGCCAGGGAGACGGCATCGTCTTGTCGTCTCCCAGAGGATACCAGCTCCGCTACGCCCTCCAGATCCACTTCGCCGCCTCCAACAATGTGGCCGAATACGAGGCCCTCGTCCACGGCCTCCAACTCGCCAAGGAGATCGGCATCCAGCGCATCATCTGCTTTGGCGACTCCGATCTCGTGGTGCAACAGGTCTCTGGCGAATGGGACGCCAGGGACGCCAACATGGCCAGTTATCGTTTCCTCGCCCAACAGCTCATCGGCTCCTTCGAGGTCTGCGAGTTCCACCATGTCCCCCGTGCGGACAACGAGGCGGCCCACACATTGGCCAAGATCGGTTCCACCCCGCAGGCCATCCCAGCCGGCGTCTCCCACGAGCGGCTGCTGAAACCTTCGTTCAAGCCTTCTCCCGAATCGGAGTCCATCTTCGTCCCGTTGAATGCGGCTAGCTCCTCTGCGGAGCTGGCAACCCAACCAGCCCCGTCGGCTGCGGCAGCTCTGCCGGCTCCATCACCGTCGGCCGCAGAGCCAGAGCCATCCACCACGGCAATTGAGCCGGCCACGTCTGCACATGCCGGCTCCATGCCTGTCGCTGTCATGATGACGGTCGATGCTCTTGCCGCTTCCCCACTCCTGGGGGCTGACGAGCTGGCCCTGGGGACTGAACTGGCCCTTGTCTCGGCTCCCTCATGGGCCCAACCCATCCTGGCATTCCTCCAGCACGGCGAGCTCCCTTCCAACGAGGCCACTACAAGGCAAATTCAGCGCCGGGCCCCGGCCAACAACATCATCAACCACGAGTCGGTTCATCGCAGCACCACCGGCGTCTTCCAACGGTGCGTCGAGCCGGAGAAAGGGAAAGAAATCCTCCTCGACATCCACCTGGGCGAGTGCGGGCATCATGCCGCCTCCAGGTCCCTGGTGGCCGAAGCGTTCCATCACGGTTTTTACTGGCCGACTGCTCTAGACGCGGCCAAGAAACTGGTCGACAAGTGTGAGGGCTGCCAGCGCTTCAGCACGCAGAGACATCTCCCGGCTACCGCCCTCCAGACCATCCCCCTTTCGTGGCCTTTCACCGTCTGGGGGATGGACATGGTGGGACCCTTCAAGACCGTGCAAGGCAGCATGACACACCTGCTGGTAGCCGTTGACAAATTCACCAGGTGGATTGAGGCCCGGCCGATCAAGAAACTGGACGGCCCCATGGACGTCCGGTTCATCAAAGACATCACAGTACGCTACGGCGTCCCCCACAGCATCATCACCGACAACGGCACGAACTTCGCCAAGGGTGCTCTAGCACGTTTCTGCTCGAGGCGGGGCAACCGGCTCGACCTGGCGTCCGTCGCCCACCCGTAGTCAAACGGCCAGGTTGAGAGGGCAAACGGCCTGCTCCTCTCCGGCATCAAGCCCCGGCTCGTGACGCTGATACGTCTCCAACGTATCTACTTTTCCAAACTCTTTTGCCCTTGTTTTGGACTCTAATTTGCATGATTTGAATGAAACTAACCCGGACTGACGCTGTTTTGAGCAAAACTGCCATGGTGTTGTTTTTGTGCAGAAATAAAAGTTCTCGGAATGACCTGGAAATTTACGAGGATTTTTTATGAAATATATAAAAAATACCAGAGAAGGAATCAACTGAAGATACGCTGCCAGTGGGCCATGAGCCCTACAGGCGCCCCCCCTAGGGCACGCCTGGCAGGCTCGTGAGGCCCACGTGGCTCCTCCGACCTCATCTCCAACTCCATATAACCTCTCTCGCCCAGGAAAAAATCAGAGAGAAGAGTTCATCACGTTTCACGATACGGTGCCACCGCCACCGCCTGTTCTTCCTCAGGAGGGCAGATCTAGAGTTTGTTCTGGGCTCCGGAGAGGGGAAATCGATGTCGTCGTCATCATCAACCATCCTCCATCGCCAATTCCATGATGCCCTCCATCATTCGTGAGTAATATCATCGTAGGCTTGCTAGACTGTGATGGGTTGGATGAGATCTATGATGTAATCAAGTTAGTTTTGATGGGGTTTGATCCCTAGTATCCACTATGTTCTAAGATTGATGTTGCTACTACTTTGCTATGCTTAATGCTTGTCACTAGGGCCCAAGTGCCATGATTTCAGATCTGAACCTATTATGTTTTCATCAATATATGTGCGTTCTTGATCCTATCTTGCAAGTTGTAGTCACCTACTATGGGTTATGACCCGGCAACCGCGGAGTGACAACAGCCGGAACCACTCCCGGAGATGACCATAGTACGAGGATTCCATCTATTCACCATGTGCTAATGCTTTGTTCCGGTTCTCTATTAAAAGGAGACCTTAATATCCCTTAGTTTCCATTAGGACCCCGCTGCCATGGGAGGGGTGGAAAAAAGATGTCATGCAAGTTCTTTTCCATAAGCATGTATGACTATATACGGAATACATGCCTACATTAGATTGACGAACTGGAGCTAGTTACATATCACCCTATGTTATAACCGTTACATGATGAATGCCATCCGACATAATTATCCATCACCGATCCAATGCCTACGAGCTTTTCCTATACTGGTCCTTGCTTAGTTACTTTACCGTTACTATTGTCACACTTGCTATACTAATCACTACTGCGACTGTTACCATTGTTACCGTTACTATCATACTGCTTTGCTACTAAAACTTTGCTGCAGATACTAAATCTTTCAGTTGTGGTTGAATTGACAACCCAACTGCTAATACTCGAGAGTATTCTTTGGCTCCCCTTGTGTCGAATCAATAAATTTGGGTTGAATACTCTACCCTCGAAAACTGTTGCGATCCCCTATATTTGTGGGTTATCAAGACCTTTTTCTGGCGCTGTTGCCGGGGAGCATAGCTCTATTCTTTGAGTCACTTGGGATTTATATCTGTTGATCACTATGAAGAATTTGCGAGATCCAAAAACTAAAGTTCTTCCCTCAACTACGAGGACAGGTAAGGAACTACCATCTAGCTCTGCACTTGATTCACCTTCTGTTATGAGTAAATTTGCGACACTGCCACCTGCTATTAATTCTGATGTCACCTGTGCTTGATGATGCTACTTCTGCTATACATGATAATTATGATGATGCTTTGCTTGATAACGATATGCCACTTGGTGAATTTCTTGATGCACAAATTGCTAGGGTTACTATTGAATCAAATGATACTTCTGAAACTGATGAAATTATTGAAATGGAACCTGCTATTACACCTGTTAGACTAATCCCTCCTAGATATGAATTGCCTAACATACCTAAGGGTTATGTTATGGAAGGAGAGGTAGGTGAAGACTTTCTTACTTGTAAGGATAGCTATGATCTTGAGAATTTATTACGCAACTGGAAAGAAAAATCTCTGAATGCTAGAATGAAATATGATCCTAAGTTTTCTACTTCACCTATCTTTGTTACTAATAAGGATTATGAGTTCTTTGTCGATCCGGAGTTAATCACTTTGGTTGAATCTGATCCTTTTCATGGTTATGAATCTGAAACTGTTGTAGCACATCTTACTAAACAGAATGATATAGCCACCCTATTAACTAATGAGGAAAAAATTCGCTATTACTATATCCTTACGTTGTTTCCTTTCTCACTAAAGGGTGATGCTAAAACTTGGTTTACTTCTCTTGCTCCTGGTTTTGTGCGTAGTCCCCAAGATATGATATACTACTTCTCTGAGAAATATTTTCCTGCCCATAAGAAACAAGCTGCCTTGCAGGATAAATATAAATTTGTGCAAATTGAAGAAGAGAGTCTCCCACAAGCTTGGGGGAGGCTTGTCCAGTTACTTAATACTTTGTCTGATCACCCTCTTAAGAAAAATGAAATACTTGATATCTTTTATAATGGACTAACCGATGCTTCTAGGGACCACCTAGATAGTTGTGCCAGTTGTCTTTTCAGGGAACGAACTGTGGAACAAGCTGAAATTCTATTGAATAATATCTTGAGCAATGATAATGCTTGGACTATTCCCAAACCACCTCCAAAGCCAACTCCGAAGAAAAGAGGTATTCTATTCCTCAGTCCTGAAGATATGCAAGAAGCAAAGAAATCTATGCAAGAGAAAGGTATTAAATCTGAAGATGTTAAGAATCTACCATTTATTGAAGAGATACATGGTCTTGATAACCCGACACAGGTAGTAGAGGTAAATTCTCTTTGTAGATTCAATGAGAGTGATATCCCTTATGATAAACCTGCTAGCTTATGCTTAGA
The DNA here is from genome assembly GCA_022496015.1 of Hordeum marinum. NCBI lineage: Eukaryota > Viridiplantae > Streptophyta > Magnoliopsida > Poales > Poaceae > Hordeum > Hordeum marinum. The sequence continues at coordinate 465,941,254 of CM039675.1, read as the reverse complement.
TGAATTTGATAACTTTGTTTCCAAACAAAAAAGTTTTAATGATTATGTTAGCAGACAACTGAAAAAAATGCTCGTATGATTAATCATATAAGTGCTTGTGTGGATAGAAATGTTAATGATCTTAAGCTTATTGGTAAACATGCTTCTTTGGTCACTACTCAAGTAGAGCAAGTACTTAAGGCTCAAAATGACTTGCTTAATGAATTGAATGATAATTCTGTTAAAGTTGTTACTAGAGGTGGTAGAATGACTCAGGAATCTTTGTATCTGGAGGGCCATCCTAAGAGAATTGAGCAAGATTCTCAAGGAATTAATACTGATGCACCTAGTCATCCTGGTAATAGGAAGAAAAAGAAAGATGATAGGAACTTGCATGCTAGTAAACCTGTTTCTGTTACACCTGACAATCAAAATGATATATCTATTTCTGATGCTGAGACACAATCTGGTGATGAACATGAGCCTAGTGATGTTAATAATAATGTTCATGTTGATGCTCAACCTAGTAATGATAATGATGTGGAGATTGAACCTGCTGTTGATCCTGATAACCCACAACCTAGGAACAAAAGATATGATAAGAGTGATTTTATTGCTAGGAAGCATGGTAAAGAAAGAGAACCATGGGTTCAGAAACCCATGCCCTTTCCTCCCAAACCATCCAAGAAAAAGGATGATGAGGATTTTGAGCGCTTTGTTGGAATGATTAGACCTATCTTTTTGCAAATGCGTTTGACTGATATGTTAAAAATGTCTCCTTATGCTAAATACATGAAAGATATTGTGACAAATAAAAGAAAGATACCTGATGTTGAGATTTCCACCATGCTTGCTAGTTACACTTTTAAGGGTGGTACTCCTAAGAAACTAGGTGATCCCGGAGTACCCACTATACCTTGCTCCATCAAAGGAAATTATGTTAGAACTCCTTTATGTGATCTTGGAGCCGGTGTTGCGAACGTTACTATCTTAACGGACTTTGTTATTCTTGATATTCCCGAGGATGATGCCATGGCAGTCATCCTTGGAAGACCGTTTTTAAACACTGCAGGGGTTGTTATTGATTGCAACAAAGGCAATGTCACTTTCCATGTCAATGGTAATGAGCACACGGTGCACTTTCCGAAGAAACAATATCGGCTTCATTGCATAAATTCTATTGAAAAATCTTCATCCATTATTATTGGAAGCTTTGAATTTCCTATACCTACTGTCAAGATGAGATATGATATACTTATTTTTGGGGATATGCATATCCCCGTTGAGGTAACCTAGTGATTTTTCGAAAATTCTCCGGTTTCATGTGATTCGAAAAAAGTTTGAAAAGGAGACTTAATCAACCCATTGATGGATTTCTTTTGATGACCATGAGATGGATGAATCTAGAAGTCACAACCTTCTGTTCCCAACTTTTACTTTCTGTTATTTAGTAGAAAATAATAAATATAACATTATTTTCATGTTTTCTGCATTACCCGTCCAATAAAAAATAACCTGAAAATAAAAGTTCTCCAAATGCCCTGAAATTCAAGTATGATTTTTTCTGGAGTATTTAAGAATTTCGGAGATAGATAACTAGTCAGGGGGATGCACCAGTGGGCCACGAGCCTAGGAGGCGCGCCCACCCCCTGGGCACGCCTGGCAGGCTCGTGGGTCCCACGTGGCCCCCCTCCACTTATTCCAGCACCCATCTCGTTCATCTACCTCTAGAAAAAATCATCCCACAGCTCAAACCCGTGTTCTTGCTCATTTTGTTGAATTTTTCGATCTCCTTGTGCAAAGCCCCATCTACCAAACTGTTTTGGGGAATTGTTCCTTGGTACGTGACTCCTCCATTGGTCCAATTAGTTTTTGTTCTGGTGCTTTATTTATTGCATATTATTGCTTCCTTGGTGACCCTGTTCTTGAGCTTTGCATGTTAAACTTAGTTGGTCCCAAGTAGTTTTGATGCGTGATATGGCCTCTAGGCACTTGTAGGAGTAGTTGCTATTAGTTTTGTTAAGTTTTGTTCATTTTTATTTTGAGTCATTAAAAATTTCAGAATTTTTAAGAGGAAGAAAGGGAATTATGAGGAGGTTTATAAGGGGTTCTTCGAGCCATAACCCCAAGGAAGATGAAAATGAGAAGAAGAAACCCAAGTATCTGGTTCCCCGAGTTGTAGAAGTTCGAGCATGCGAGTGGCCAGGCGATATGTTCTTGCACGCTGCCGGTCTTCATGAGGATTTTTATTACTTGGTGGAGAACGCAGGCCTTACCGCATTTGTCGAAGATAAGTGTCCACAATACCTCCTCCTCACTAATACTTTCATGCAAAGCTTTAATTTCTATCCGAGGAACAGTCCCCCTATGGTGGAGTTCAAGTTATATGATATCCCCCAGCGCATGTCACTTTAGGATTTTTGCAATGTTTGCAAGTTACCTTTGTTGGAAATATGCCCTAGAGGCAATAATAAAATGGTTATTATTGTATTTCCTAGTTCATGATAATTGTCTATTGTTCATGCTATAATTGTGTTAACCGGAAACCGTAATACATGTGTGAATACATAGACCACAACGTGTCCCTAGTGAGCCTCTAGTTGGCTAGCTCGTTGATCAATAGATGGTCTCGGTTTCATGACCATGGACATTGGATGTCGTTGATAACGGGATCACATAATTAGGAGAATGATGTGATGGACAAGACCCAATCCTAAGCATAGCACAAGATCGTGTAGTTCGTTTGCTAAAGCTTTTCAATGTCAAGTGTCATTTCCTTAGACCATGAGATTGTGTAACTCCCGGATACCGTAGGAATACTTTGGGTGTGCCAAACGTCACAACGTAACTGGGTGGCTATAAAGGTACGCTACGGGTATCTCCGAAAGTGTCTGTTGGGTTGACACGAATCGAGACTGGGATTTGTCACTCCGTGTGACGGAGAGGTATCTCTAGGCCCACTCGGTAAGACATCATCATTATGAGCTCAATGTGACTAAGGAGTTAGTCACGGGATGATGTATTATGGAACGAGTAAAGAGACTTGCCGGTAACGAGATTGAACAAGGTATGGGGATACCGACGATCGAATCTCGTGCAAGTACCATACCGATAGACAAAGGGAATTGTATACGGGATTGATTGAATCCCTGACATCGTGGTTCATCCGATGAGATCATCGTGGAGTACGTGGGAGCCAACATGGGTATCCAGATCCCGCTGTTGGTTATTGGCCGGAGAGGTGTCTCGGTCATGTCTACGTGTCTCCCGAACCCGTAGGGTCTACACACTTAAGGTTCGATGACGCTAGGGTTATAGGGAAATAGTGTACGTGGTTACCGAAGGTTGTTCGGAGTCCCGGATGAGATCCCGGACGTCACGAGGAGTCCCGGAATGGTCCGGAGACGAAGATTGATATATAGGAAGTGAGGATTTGGTTATCGGAAGTGTTCCGGGTGTCACCGGTAGTGTACCGGGACCACCGGAAGGGTTCCGGGGGTCCACCAAGTGGGCCCACCTGCCCCGGAAGGTTCCATGGGCTAAGAGTGGGAGGGAGCCAGCCCCTAGGTGGGCTGGTGCGCCTCCCACCCCAGCCCAAGGCGTGGCAAAGGTGGAGGGGGGCAAACCCTAGGCTTAGATGGGCCTTAAGGCCCACCCTAGGGCGCCCCACCTCTCCCTTGCCCTAGCCGCCGGCCAGATGGCATCTGGTGGCTGCCGCCACCCCTAGGGTGGAACCCTAGGGCGCAGCCACCCTTCCTCCCTCTCCCCTATATATAGTGGAGGTATTTGGGGCTGCACAATACACGGTTCTCCCTCTCTCTCTGGTGCAGCCCTACCTCCTCCTCTCCTCGTTCTCCGTAGTGCTCAGCGAAGCTCTGCCGGAGTACCACGCAGCTCCACCGCCACCACGCCGTCGTGCTGCCGGAGCTCTCCCTCAACCTCTCCTCCCTCCTTGCTGGATCAAGGCGTAGGAGACGTCACCGGGCTGCACGTGTGTTGAACGCGGAGGTGCCGTCCGTTCGGCACTTGATCGGATCTACCGCGATCTGAATCGCTGCGAGTACGACTCCATCAACCGCGTTCTTGTAACGCTTCCGCTTAGCGATCTTCAAAGGTATGAAGATGCAATCTCTCCCCTCTCATTGCTGGTTTCTCCATAGATAGATCTTGGTGACACGTAGGAAAATTTTTGATTTACTACTACGTCTACCATCAGTGGCATCATGAGCTAGGTCTATGCGTAGAATCTATGCACGAGTAGAACACAAAGCAGTTGTGTGCGTCGATTTTGTTAATATGCTTGCCGTTACTAGTCTTATCTTGATTCGACGGTATTGTGGGATGAAGCGGCCCGGACCAACCTTACACGTACGCTTACGTGAGACCGGTTCCATCGCCTGACATGCACCAGTTGCATAAGGTGGCTAGCGGGTGTCTGTCTCTCCCACCTTAGTCGGATTGGATTCGATGAAAAGGGTCCTTATGAAGGGTAAATAGCAATTGGCATATCACGTTGTGGTTTTGGCGTAGGTAAGAAACGTTCTTGCTAGAAACCTATAGCAACCACGTAAAAACTTGCAACTACAAATTAGAGGACGTCTAACTTGTTTTTGCAGCATATGCCTTGTGATGTGATATGGCCAGAAGGATGTGATGTGATGCATTGTGATGTATGAGATTCGTCACGTTCTTGTAATAGGGTTCACGACTTGCATGTCGATGACTATGACAACCGGCAGGAGCCATAGGAGTTGTCTTATTTATTGTATGACCTGCGAGTCAATCACAAACGCCATGTAATTACTTTACTTTATTGCTAAGCGTTAGCCATAGCAGTAGAAGTAATAGTTGGCGAGACAACCTCATGAAGACACAATGATGGAGATCATGATGATGGAGATCATGGTGTCGTGCCGGTGACAATGATGATCATGGTGCCCCGAAGATGGAGATCATAGGAGCAAGATGATATTGGCCATATCATTTCACTATATTGATTGCATGTGATGTTTATCATGTTTACATCTTATTTGCTTAAAACGACGGTAGTAAATGAGATGATCTCTCAATAAAATTTCAAGAGAAGTGTTCACCCTAACTGTGCACCGTTGCTAAGGATCGTTGTTCCGAAGCACCACGTGATGATTGGGTGTGATAGGTTCTAACGTTCGCATACAACGGGTGTAAGCCAGATTTACACACGCGAAACACTTAGGTTGACTTGACGAGCCTAGCATGTACAGACATGGCCTCGAAACACGGAAGACCGAAAGGTCGAACATGAGTCGTATAGAAGATACGATCAACATGGAGATGTTCACCATGGATGACTAGTCCGTCTCACGTGATGATCGGACACGGGCTAGTTGACATGGATCATGTGTCACTTAGATGACTAGAGAGTTGTCTATCTGAGTAGGAGTTCATTGAATAATTTGATTATGTGAACTCGATTATCATGAACTTAGTCTAAAATTGCCTTTAATATCTATATTGTAGATCCAATGGCCAACGCAAATGTCAACCTCAATTTCAACGCGTTCCTAGAGAAAACCAAGCTGAAAGATGATGGAAGCAACTATACGGACTGGGTCCGTGGCTTGAGGATCATCCTCATAGCTTCCAAGAAACTGTATGTCCTTGATGCACCGCTAGGTGACCCACCCCTTCTCCCAGCAGAACAAGACGTTGCGAACGCTTGGCATTCTCGCTGCGATGACTACTCCCTTGTTCAGTGCGGCATGCTTTACAGTTTAGAACCGGGGCTCCAAAAGCGTGTTGAGCAACACGGAGCATATGAGATGTTCCAAGAGCTAAAACTGGTCTTTCAAGCTCATGCCCGGGTCGAGAGATATGAAGTCTCCGACAAGTTCTTTAGTTGTAAGATGGAGGAGAACAGTTCTGTCAGTGAGCACATCCTCAAGATGTCTGGGCTTCACAACCGCTTGACTCAGATGGGAGTTAACATCCCGGATGACTCGGTCATTGACAGAATCCTCCAGTCGCTTCCACCTAGCTACAGGAGCTTTGTGATGAACTACAACATGCAAGGGATGGAGAAGTCCATTCCTGAGTTGTACTCGATGCTGAAATCAGCGGAGGTCGAGATCAGAAAGGAGCATCAAGTGTTGATGGTAAATAAGACCACTAGTTTCAAGAAAGGCAAGGGTAAGAAGAACTTCAAGAAGGACGGCAAAGCTGTTGCCGCGCCCGGTAAGCAAGTTGCCGGGAAGAAGAAGAAAAATGGACCCAAGCCTGAGACTGAGTGCTTTTATTGCAAGGGTACCGGTCACTGGAAGCGGAATTGCCCCAAGTACTTAGCGGATAAGAAGGACGGCAACATTAAAGGTATATGTGATATACTTGTTATTGATGTGTACCTAACCAGCGCTCGTAGTAGCTCCTGGGTATTTGATACCGGTGCAGTTGCTCACATTTGTAACTCCAAGCAGGAGCTGCGGAATAAGCGAAGGTTGGCAAAGGACGAGGTGACGATGCGCGTCGGGAATGGTTCCAAGGTCGATGTGATCGCCGTCGGCACGCTACCTCTACATCTACCTTCGGGATTAGTTTTAAACCTTAATAATTGTTATTTAGTACCAGCTTTGAGCATGAACATTGTATCTGGATCTCGCTTGATACGAGATGGCTACTCTTTTAAATCCGAGAATAATGGTTGTTCTATTTATATGAGAGAAATGTTCTATGCTCATGCCCCGCTGGTCAATGGTTTATTTTTGATGAATCTCGAACATGATGTTACACATGTCCATAGTGTGAGTACCAAAAAGTGTAAAGTTGATAACGATAGTCCCACTTACATGTGGCACTGCCGTCTTGGCCATATTGGTGTCAAACGCATAAAGAACCTCCATGCTGATGGACTTTTGGAGTCACTTGATTTCGAATCATTTGACACATGCGAACCATGCCTCATGGGCAAGATGACCAAAACTCCGTTCTCCGGAACAATGGAGCGAGCAACTGACTTGTTGGAGACAATACATACCGATGTATGCGGTCCAATGAGTGTCGAGGCTCGCGGTGGCTACCGTTATGTTCTCACCCTCACTGATGACTTGAGCAGATATGGGTATGTCTACTTAATGAAACACAAGTCTGAAACCTTTGAAAGGTTCAAGGAATTTCAGAGTGAGGTCGAGAATCAACGTGACAGGAAAATAAAATGCCTACGATCTGATCGTGGCGGAGAATATTTAAGTCACGAGTTTGACACGCACCTTAGGAAATGTGGAATTGTTTCACAGCTCACGCCGCCAGGCACACCTCAGCGAAATGGTGTGTCTGAACGTCGTAATCGCACTCTATTGGATATGGTGCGATCTATGATGTCTCTTACCGACTTACCGCTATCATTTTGGGGATATGCATTAGAGACTGCCGCGTTCACTTTAGATAGGGCACCGTCTAAATCCGTTGAGACGACACCGTATGAATTATGGTTTGGAAAGAAACCTAAGCTGTCGTTTCTAAAAGTTTGGGGTTGCGATGCTTATGTGAAGAAACTTCAACCTGAGAAGCTCGAACCCAAAGCGGAAAAGTGCGTCTTCATAGGATATCCCAAAGAGACTATTGGGTATACCTTCTACCTACGATCCGAAGGCAAAGTCTTGGTTGCCAAGAATGGATCCTTTCTCGAGAAAGAGTTTCTCTCGAAAGAAGTAAGTGGGAGGAAAATGGAACTTGATGAGGTAATTGTACCTTCACTCGAACCGGAGAGTAGCGCAGCACAGGAAGTTGTTTCTGTGGAGCCTACACCGGCTAGAGAGGAAGTTAATGATGATGATCATGAAACATCAGATCAAGTTGCTACTCGAAGGTCCACTAGGACACGTTCCGCACCAGAGTGGTACGGTAGTCCTGTCCTAGAGATCATGTTGTTGGACAACGGTGAACCTTCGAACTATGAAGAAGCGATGGCGGGCCCGAATTCCGACAAATGGCTTGAGGCCATGAAATCCGAGATAGGATCCATGTATGAGAACAAAGTATGGACTTTGGTGGACTTGCCTGATGATAAGCGAGCCATTGAAAATAAATGGATCTTTAAGAAGAAGACTGACGCAGACGGTAATGTGACCGCCTATAAAGCTCGGCTTGTCGCTAAGGGTTATCGACAAGTTCAAGGAGTTGACTACGATGAGACATTCTCACCCGTAGCGATGCTAAAGTCTGTCCGAATCATGTTAGCAGTTGCCACATTTTATGATTATGAGATCTGGCAAATGGACGTCAAAACGGCATTCCTTAATGGCTTCCTCAAGGAAGAACTGTATATGATGCAGCCGGAAGGTTTTGTCGATCCTAAAGATGCTAACAAGGTATGCAAGCTCCAGCGCTCCATCTATGGGCTGGTGCAAGCATCTCGGAGTTGGAACATTCGCTTTAATGAGGTGATTAAAGCGTTTGGGTTTGTACAGGTTTATGGAGAACCCTGTATTTACAAGAAAGTGAGTGGGAGCTCTATAGCATTTCTTATACTGTATGTGGATGACATGCTGATAATGGGAAATAATATAGAACTCTTGGAAAGTATCAAGGCCTACTTGAATAAGTGTTTTTCAATGAAGGACCTTGGAGAAGCTGCTTACATATTAGGTATTAAGATCTATAGAGATAGATCAAAACGCCTCATTGGTCTTTCACAAAGCACATACCTTGAAAAGATATTGAAGAAGTTCAATATGGATCAGTCCAAGAAGGGGTTCTTGCCCGTGTTGCAAGGTGTGAGATTGAGTACGACTCAATGCCCGACCACGGCAAAGGATAGAGAAGAGATGAGTGCCATCCCCTATGCTTCAGCCATAGGCTCTATCATGTATGCCATGCTGTGTACCAGACCTGATGTGAACCTTGCCATAAGTTTGGTAGGGAGGTACCAAAGTGATCCCGGAGCGGAACACTGGACAGCGGTCAAGAATATCCTGAAGTACCTGAAAAGGACAAAGGACATGTTTCTCGTTTATGGAGGTGCCGAAGAGCTCGTCGTAAAGGGTTACGTCGATGCTAGCTTCGACACAGATCCGGACGACTCCAAGTCGCAAACCGGATACGTGTATATTTTGAATGGAGGGGCAGTGAGCTGGAGCAGCAGCAAGCAAAGCGTCGTGGCAGCATCTACATGTGAAGCAGAGTACATAGCTGCTTCGGAAGCAGTAAAGGAGGGAGTCTGGATGAAGGAGTTCATCACCGACCTAGGAGTGATTCCGAATGCGTCGGGCCTGATGACTCTACTCTGTGATAACACTGGAGCTATTGCCCTTGCGAAGGAGCCCAGGTTTCACAAGAAGACAAGACACATCAAGCGCCGCTTCAACTCCATCCGTGATTACATTCAGGAGGGAGACATAGATATTTGTAAAGTGCATACGGATCTGAATGTCGCAGATCCATTGACTAAACCTCTCTCACGAGCAAAACATGATCAACACCAGAATGCTATGGGTGTTCGATTCATCACAATGTAACTAGATTATTGACTCTAGTGCAAGTGGGAGACTGTTGGAAATATGCCCTAGAGGCAATAATAAAATGGTTATTATTGTATTTCCTAGTTCATGATAATTGTCTATTGTTCATGCTATAATTGTGTTAACCGGAAACCGTAATACATGTGTGAATACATAGACCACAACGTGTCCCTAGTGAGCCTCTAGTTGGCTAGCTCGTTGATCAATAGATGGTCTCGGTTTCATGACCATGGACATTGGATGTCGTTGATAACGGGATCACATCATTAGGAGAATGATGTGATGGACAAGACCCAATCCTAAGCATAGCACAAGATCGTGTAGTTCGTTTGCTAAAGCTTTTCAATGTCAAGTGTCATTTCCTTAGACCATGAGATTGTGTAACTCCCGGATACCGTAGGAATACTTTGGGTGTGCCAAACGTCACAACGTAACTGGGTGGCTATAAAGGTACGCTACGGGTATCTCCGAAAGTGTCTGTTGGGTTGACACGAATCGAGACTGGGATTTGTCACTCCGTGTGACGGAGAGGTATCTCTGGGCCCACTCGGTAAGACATCATCATTATGAGCTCAATGTGACTAAGGAGTTAGTCACGGGATGATGTATTATGGAACGAGTAAAGAGACTTGCCGGTAACGAGATTGAACAAGGTATGGGGATACCGACGATCGAATCTCGGGCAAGTACCATACCGATAGACAAAGGGAATTGTATACGGGATTGATTGAATCCCTGACATCGTGGTTCATCCGATGAGATCATCGTGGAGTACGTGGGAGCCAACATGGGTATCCAGATCCCGCTGTTGGTTATTGGCCGGAGAGGTGTCTCGGTCATGTCTACGTGTCTCCCGAACCCATACGGTCTACACACTTAAGGTTCGATGAAGTTAGGGTTATAGGGAAATAGTGTACGTGGTTACCGAAGGTTGTTCGGAGTCCCGGATGAGATCCCGGACGTCGCGAGGAGTCCCGGAATGGTCCGGAGACGAAGATTGATATATAGGAAGTGAGGATTTGGTTACCGGAAGTGTTCCGGGTGTCACCGGTAGTGTACCGGGACCACCGGAAGGGTTCCGGGGGTCCACCAAGTGGGCCCACCTGCCCCGGAAGGTTCCGTCGGCTAAGAGTGGGAGGGAGCCAGCCCCTAGGTGGGCTGGTGCGCCTCCCACCCCAGCCCAAGGCGTGGCAAAGGTGGAGGGGGGCAAACCCTAGGCTTAGATGGGCCTTAAGGCCCACCCTAGGGCGCCCCACCTCTCCCTTGCCCTAGCCGCCGGCCAGATGGCATCTGGTGGCTGCCGCCACCCCTAGGGTGGAACCCTAGGGCGCAGCCACCCTTCCTCCCTCTCCCCTATATATAGTGGAGGTATTTGGGGCTGCACAATACACGGTTCTCCCTCTCTCTCTGGTGCAGCCCTACCTCCTCCTCTCCTCGTTCTCCGTAGTGCTCAGCGAAGCTCTGCCGGAGTACCACGCAGCTCCACCGCCACCACGCCGTCGTGCTGCCGGAGCTCTCCCTCAACATCTCCTCCCTCCTTGCTGGATCAAGGCGTAGGAGACGTCACCGGGCTGCACGTGTGTTGAACGCGGAGGTGCCGTCCGTTCGGCACTTGATCGGATCTACCGCGATCTGAATCGCTGCGAGTACGACTCCATCAACCGCGTTCTTGTAACGCTTCCGCTTAGCGATCTTCAAAGGTATGAAGATGCAATCTCTCCCCTCTCGTTGCTGGTTTCTCCATAGATAGATCTTGGTGACACGTAGGAAAATTTTTGATTTACTACTACGTCTACCATCAACCTTATGTTGGGGATATTCATGAACCTCGCCCACAGGACTTGGAGGCTTTCATTGATACTATTGTCGTCGGAGAGGAGAGAGGGGTGTCTGGCGCCAGAATTGCCAGTGTGTATTTTCCTGTGCTTCGTTATTTCTCTTTATTTGTAGGAAAATGTTTGATTGGCCGTGGAAAGGATGGGGTTCTTAGTTCCCCAGATCTTGCAGTCCTACGCTCAGCTTTACATAATGATAGAACTTATAGTTTGGGCGCTATTGTTGCCCAACGGTAGAACACGAACCGTTCCAAGGGCGCGGTGTATGGAGGTATCTATGCTAGTCGTCTAGCTAAACATTTTGAGATAACTGCCAGGCTGCATGACGAGGAAGAGATGCTTCTTCCTGAGAGATATTTAGATTATGATAGCATGGTTTGTCATGACTTTCTTGATAAAGATGATAATAACAGGCTAATTTATAACTTGGTATTTAGCCAGGGTACTCGTGAGGTCATTACCTTGCCTGCTCCTTCTTTGTTCGACCTTCATCTAGGCAGGTACATTATTATGCCCTCGGACATCCACGCACACTGGGGCATGGCACCACCACAGGCGCCTGTGCCCAAACCACCAGTTAAATACCAGACGCCAGTTTATCAGTGGGAGCCGGAGGAGCTCACCCAGGAGTGGCACCCTCAGTACACTCCGAAGTACCCCGGAGCTAGTTACTTTCCTCCTTGGGAGTAGACCAACTTAGGCCAAAATCCTAAGCTTGGGGGAGTACGTGTGTCTCTGACTTTATATTCATGTTCACACTTTCACTTTGATAGTCGGTGTTCACGCTTTTCCATTGTATTATCCATGCTAGTTTATTTTCTTTTTCTCGCGTTCTTCTTGTGTGTTTGATTAACTTGAGAAAATCCAAAAAAATAAAAATGAGAAAAACAAAAAAAATTAGTTGTAACTTTACATTCTTGCATGCTTAGTAGTAACTAAAAAGAAAAATCCAAAAAGATTTCCTGTTCTTCTTTTGCTTGTTGGGAGCTTTCCCGTGTAAATAGTTTTGTTTTTCTTTGTGTCGAGGTAGAAGACCATGATTAAAATGATTAGTGGCACTCATATGCATTATTGTTTATCCGTGAAAGAGCCATATTACTTTGTCTTCTCCTCTGAGTTTGCTTGCAGATTCCAGCTTAGTCCAATGCACGAACACTCTTATTATTATTCACATCATTCGGTCGTGCAAGTGAAAGGCAATAATGACGATATATGATGAAGTGACTGATCCTGGAAAAGCTGGTATGAACTCGACCTATTTTGTTTTTGTAAATATGACTAGCTCATCGTTCCTAATTCAGCATTGTTATGAGAGAAACATGTTTGCAATGACAACTTAGAGATCATAGTTTCTTATGCCATGCTTAATTAGCTAGGAGCTTATAATGGTTTATCTTGGATGCCAACATAAATTTTAAAATGATTGTGATGTAGTATGATAGGATGGTATCCTCCTTCGAATGATTCAAGTGGCTTGACTTGGCACATGTTCACGCATGTAGTTGAAAGAAAATCAACATAGCCTCCACGTTATTCATGTTCATGGTGATTTATATCCTACTCATGCTTGCACTCAATGTTGGTTAATCTCAATGCATGTTGATGACTGTTGTCGCTCTCTAGTTGGTCGCTTTCCAGTCTCTTTCTAGTTTCACTTGTACTAAGCGGTAATACTGCTTGTGCATCCACTTCCATAAACCCAAAGTTGTTCCATATGAGTCCACCATACCTACCTATATGCGATATCTACCTGCCATTCCAAGTAAATTTGCATGTGCCATTCTCTAAACCTTCAAATAATAATTTGTTTTGTATGCCCGAACCGCTCATGTGGTGACAAGGGGCAGTCAGTATCTTCCATGCTAGGCGTGTTATCCTCGATACGTGTTTATTCACTATCACTCACGAGAAAGGGGTCGGTAATCGGAATGCCCAGTTCCTTGCTCAAATCAAATAAAAATATAATTGTAAACAAAACTCCCCCTGGATTGTTGTTGGTATGGACGGCACCCGAGGATTCGGCTAGTCGTGGAGTGTGATTGATCGGTGGTGGGGGAGTCAAAACTTTACTATTCTGTTTGGGAACCGCCTATAATATGTGTATCATGGAAGACGATGAAAACTCTTGGTCATCGCGTTGACAATGAAAGCATGTCACCCCAAATTATTTATCTCTGTTTTAAAAAGCTTGAGCTCTGGCACCTCTGCAAATCAATGCTTCCCTCTGCGAAGGGCCTATCTATTTACATTTCGGTTTAGTCATCCTCTTCTTATTAAAAAGCACTAGCTAGAGAGCACCTCTGTCATTTGTATGCTTTGCTATTAATTGATATTGAGTATGACTATGACTGGATCTTCTTTGCCATGAATTACAATTTCTAGTCAGACCTTGGTCTTTGAAGGTGCTCTGCATTTATGTTTTGCGGTCTCAGAAAGGGCTAGCGAGATACCATCTATTCATATTGGATCATGATTGTTTTGATTGAAGTGTTGACGTTTGAAACATATTATTATTACTTGCTAGCTAATTATGCCATTGATATGAGTATACCATGAGACCTAAATGTCATTGCTTATGTGGTTAGCTTATGATCTTGCTGAAAATCTGAATATGAGTTAGACATAATTACAACAACAAGATCAAACAGAGTTCTTAAAAGTTTTTCTTTTGTCTCTTTTAGTTTATCAACTGAATTGCTTGAGGACAAGCAAGGCTTTAAGCTTGGGGGAGCTGATACGTCTCCAACGTATCTACTTTTCCAAACTCTTTTGCCCTTGTTTTGGACTCTAATTTCCATGATTTGAATGAAACTAACCCGGACTGATGATGTTTTTAGCAGAACTGCCATGGTGTTGTTTTTGTGCAGAAATAAAAGTTCTTGGAATGTCCTGGAAATTTATGGGGATTTTTTATGGAATATATAAAAAATACCAGAGAAGGAATCAATTGATGATACGCTGCCAGTGGGCCACGAGCCCTGCAGGCGCCCCCCCTAGGGGCGCGCCTGGCAGGCTCGTGAGGCCCATGTGGCTCCTCTGACCTCATCTCCAACTCCATATAACCTCTCTCGCCAAGGAAAAAAATCAGAGAGAAGAGTTCATCGTGTTTCACGATACGGAGCCGCCACCACCGCTTGTTCTTCCTCGGGAAGGCAGATCTGGAGTCCGTTCTGGGCTCCGGAGAGGGGAAATCAACGCCGTCGTCATCATCAACCATCCTCCATCGCCAATTCCATGATGCCCTCCATCGTTCGTGAGTAATATCATCGTAGGCTTGCTAGACTGTGATGGGTTGGATGAGATCTATGATGTAATCAAGTTAGTTTTGATGGGGTTTGATCCCTAGTATCCACTATGTTCTAAGATTGATGTTGCTACTACTTTGCTATGCTTAATGCTTGTCACTAGGGCCTGAGTGCCACGATTTCAGATCTGAACCTATTATGTTTTCATCAGTATATGTGCGTTCTTGATCCTATCTTGCAAGTTGTAGTCACCTACTATGTGTTATGACCCGGCAACCCTGGAGTGACAATAGCAAGAACCACTGCCGGAGATGACCATAGTATGAGGATTCCATGTATTCACCATGTGCTAATGCTTTGTTCCGGTTCTGTATTAAAAGGAGGCCATAATATCCCTTAGTTTCCATTAGGACCCCGCTGCCACGGGAGGGATGGACAAAAGATGTTATGCAAGTTCTTTTCCATCAGCACGTATGACTATATACGGAATACATGCCTACATTACATTGACGAACTGGAGCTAGTTACATACCACCCAATGTTATAACCATTACATGATGAATGTCATCCGACATAGTTATCCATCACCGATCCAATGCCTACGAGCTTTCCCTATACTGGTCCTTGCTTAGTTACTTTACCGTTACTGCTGTCACACTTGCTATACTAATCACTACTGCTACTGTTACCATTGTTACCATTACTATCATACTGCTTTGCTACTAAAACTTTGCTGCAGATACTAAATCTTTCAGGTGTGGTTGAATTGACAACTCAACTACTAATACTCGAGAGTATTCTTTGGCTCCCCTTATGTCGAATCAATATATTTGGGTTGAATACTCTACCCTCGAAAACTGTTGCGATACCCTATACTTGTGGGTTATCAGACGCCACTGGTCCGGTCGGCCGACTGCTGGGTTGAGGAGCTGCCAGCTGTCCTTTGGAGCCTCCGGACCACGCCCAACCGGTCGACCGGCTACACTCCGTTCTTTCTCGTTTACGTGTCCGAGGCGATCATCCCCACCGAGATCGAGTTTGATTCGCCTCAGGTTGCCCTGTACACCGAGAAGGACGCAAGGGAGACCAGGGAAGACGGCGTCAACCTCCTCGAGGAGGCCCGCGAGCTGGCTTTGAGCCGAACGGCCATCTACCAGCAGAAGCTTCGGCACTACCACAGCAAGCGGATCCGGCCACTCTCCTTCCGCGAAGGGGACTTGGTGCTCAGGCGGATCCAGCGAACTGCCGGCCAGCACAAGCTATCCTCCCCATGGGAGGGCCCGTTCATCGTCAGCTGGGCGCTGCACAACAACGCGTACTATCTAATAGACGCCTAGAAGCTGCAGAAGCGCAAGAGAGACGCCTCCGGTGAGGAGACGGAGCGCCCGTGGAACGCAACGCTCCTCCGTCCATTTTATTGCTAAAACTCATGTATGTATCCTCCCCTTTCAGGCTGATGAACGCAATGGGGGCCCCAAACCGGCGCTTGGGGCACGCCCCTTTTCGATTCTCTCCAATGTTTTCCTGTTATTTAAGGCACCTCAACCGGGTCCGGCTCCCGGGCCCGGGGGCTCGCTCGGCTCCCCCCCCCCCCGAGGCGGACAAATAGTGTGATCAAGCAACCCGTCGACTCCCCTCCCTAACTAGCTACAGACCGGCCCCGGGCTGTCCGGCTAAAGGGACCATGGGGTACGAAGGAACTTCTCACACAAAGGTCTGCCAACGCGCGGTAGCCGGACCGGCCTAGCCGAGCTATGTTACTCCCAGTAGTCGGCCTCTGCCGGCTCAACCTAGCCCTGCCGGTTGACTCTAAGAGCCCGCTGGTTTTCCCTAAGGGTGAAGCCCTGTCCCTGTCCCAGACCGGCTCCCGCTGGCTGGCTGGCGGGGCTGAAGCCGGAAGGAACCTCGGCGTATGAACAAGTCAAAAGGCAAAAAGGCAAAAGAAGAGCCGGCACGCACATCTTTTCTTAAAAAGAAAATGACATAAGTTCTACCAATAAAAGGCCCACAGCCACGAGTTCATTACATATATTACACATACACCCAGCTACACCCCTAGTGGGTGCAATTCTAGTCTGAAAGAAAAATGCAGAAGAGGAAAAAGACTAGGTGGTGGCAACTGCGGGCTGGCCCTCCTCCAGTGATGGCGCCTCTGGAGCCGGCGGTGCTGCCACCTCCGAGGCCGGCGCCTCCGGGGCAGCTGAGGTAGAAGCCCCCGCCCTCGCATCCGGAGCCGGCTCGGACTCGGCGTAGTCGTCGGTGTCGGACTCTCCGTCGTCCGTCTTGGCGGCGCTCCCCTCCGGGTCGTCCAGGGCAAGCTCCTACTAGTCCTCCAGGATCTCCACGCCGTCCGCCCCACGGTCCGGGACGTACTCGTCCCACACGGCAAAGTACACAAGGTCACTCGCCCTCATCAGCAGCTCGTCGGCCACCGCCTCCAACTCCGCGTTGGTACCGGCTCGCAGGGCCGTGAGCAAACCTAAGTTCAGCTAAGGGTACCACGACCGGGCGATACGCAGCACCATGTCCACGCCGGCACGTGCCGCGGAGGCCCTCCAGGCGTTCACCCCCGCGGTTCCGGACTCCAGCCACCTAGACAGCCGGTTCATGGAACCCGGATCCACCGTGTCGGGCCAGAGTGTGCGCACCAGCGCCAAGCCGGCCGGCTGGAGACGCTTCAAGGCCCGGACCACCTCCATCAGGCACGCGTCGGCAGCGGTCCCCACCTCGTCCAGGGTCCAGGGGGCAAGCTGCCCAACGGTTTCCCCTACGCCCGCCGGGCCTCATGGTCGGCCTCCACGACCGCATCTGCGACCTCCTGCGTGGCGGGGAAGAGCCCTAAGAAGAAGGCAAGGAATAAGCAGGGAGGCGGGCAAGAAACCCAGAAAGAAGACGCAAAAAGAACAAGGTAGAAACTTACTGTGCAGCATCCGGTCCACCTCGTGCTGTTGCTCCTGCAGCTGCACCTCCCTGGCCCACCACTCCTGGCGCTGGCGCTCGTTCTCGTCCCGGGCCGCCTGCGCATCCTCGGCCGCCTTGGCGAGCGCGGCGTCTTTGGCCTCCAGCTTCTCGCGAAGGACCTTCTCCCGCTCCTCTGCCGCCCGAAGAAGGGCCGCCTCCTGGTCCGCCAACGCTTGGCGGTTGGCCGCCTCGCACTCCTCCTGCTCTGCCATTGCCTGGTCCGCCTCCCCACGGAGCCGGTCGCGCTCCTTCGTCATGAGGTCCTGCTCCTCGTAAAGGCGCACCACCTAGCACCGGAGGCTGACCGTCTCAGCATGGGTGGCTTCACGAGAAGAGGTCGCCGCTGTCAGAAATCAAAACAAAGAGGGGATTTAGACCACCTCCGGGGCAGCCGGCCTGATTCCCGGGGGCTACACCCCCCACTGAGAGATCACAAGAACACATACCTCGCAAATCCGCGGAGACGACGGCGAGCCGGTTCTCGACTCCCCGGTACAACCCCGGCAGGTTGTTGTACGCGGCCACCCGGCTGTCGTGCGCTGCCTGCAAAACAGCAAGAGCACAGCAGCTTTAGGCTCGACCCGCCTGCGCCCCAGCCGGTTCGAGCCTCGGGGGCTACACCCAGTGGGTGCGCTGGCGCGCCCCCACTAAAGAAGAAAGAAGAGAAGAAGAAAAGAGGAGAACTCACCGCAATCGCCTACTCCAGGCTCACCAGCCGGTCGTTGGCGGCTCGAGCATCCTGCGTCGTCTGGGCGCGGCACGCGGCGAACGCGTCAACGACGGAGGCCACCGCCGCCCCAAGGGCGTTCGGCGGTTCACCAGGGGCCGCGCTCCTGGTCGCCGCCCAAGTCTGCTATGGCCGGCCCCCGTCCGTAGGTCCTCCCTTGTCAGAGACCACGATGGGACCGGCCCTCTTCGTAGCCGTCGCGCCGGGGACCGCCTTCGACGCGCCTGCGATGGCCGTTTCCCCGGCCATCACGGCATCCACCTCCGGTGCTCCGCCTCTGGCGGTTCCGGGGCGGCTCGCATCTGGTGTCGGCGCCTCCGATGCCGGCACTTCCGAGGCCGCCACCTCCGCCCCTGGCGCCGTGTCGTCCGTCCCCGGCGGCACATCTTCCGCCATCGGCTAAGCGGCACCGCGGTCCGCCGCGTCCTCCGTGGCCTTCGTGCCCGCCTCCGCCCGCCGCCCGGGACCGCGGTGGTCCGTCGACCTCCTCTCCCGGTCGCGGGGGAATGGCTCTCACGCTCTGCCAGCGCCCTCCCCGCTGGCTCCCCCCCTCCCACTTCTTTGCCACCTCTTCCCATGGGCGAAGCTCGTCGGTGCGCCGCTCCCGCTCGGCCGCCTCGAGGTCGAGCCATGCCTAGTGCTCCCTCGCCTCGACGGTCGTCGGCGGCGCCGCCCTCTCCATCCCGCCGCCCGGGGTCCTCCCCAGGGCGTGCGCCTCCCTGGTAACAACGAAATAAGGGACAGGAGGGGGAAGACGGGACAAACTGAGGTAGGGGAGGAGATGAACTTACCCGGCAACGACGGGGACCGCCCTCCTCATGGGTCCCGCCGAGGCGACCCTCTGCTTCTTGCCCCCGCCTCCGCGGCTGCCGCCCGGCTTGCGGTCGCCACGTGCTTGGGCGCCGGCTTGGAGGCACCGGGCCTCCCCAGCTGGAGCCACCACCGGCTCGAGGTTCGCGCTTCCGTGGCACTGTGACCTTGCCCTCCGAGTATTCGGGCTCCTCCGGAGCCCCTGCAACACGCGACGTCTCCGCTTCAGCATCGTCATCAGTCCAGTCCCATAGGTGCGTCTGGGGAGGAGACTCACCCGACTATTCGGCCTCTTCGGCCCCTTCCGTCTCCGTCTCCGCGTCGCCGGTCTCCGATGCATCAGCTTGCTCGAAGAAGGCCGGCTCCACGTCGTTGGCATCCTCGACCTCCTCGGGGTCCGACTCCACGGTGTCGGGCGCCGGCTCCCTCTAGTTCTACAGCAGCGGAAAAAGCTATGGGCGAGCCGGGCGGCGCGCCGTCAGGCCAAGGGGAGGAGGGGCATTTTCGCTGAAAAAGATGGAGGGGAGGAGGCGGTTGGTCACTTACCCGCGGCGTCGGGCGGCTCCGGCTGTACGGGGTCTTCCCCCACTACCATTCGCCTTCCTTCATTTTCGCCGTCGTAATGGCGTTCACCCTCCTCGCCACGTGGGTCGGCTTCAACTCCTTGGTGGAGAGACGACAGGGGTCATGGCGTCCTCCACTCTGGCAGATGAGGTGTGGCCGGCGCTGCAGCGGCTACACCCGGCGCACCATCATCGCAGCCCGCAGGTCGGTGGCCTTGAGCCCCTCCGACCCGGTCATCTCGAGCAGGCGCTCGCAGAGCCGGTCCGCCGCCTCGGGCACCTGAGGCGGAACCGCCCGCCAGTTCAGCATCGCGGTCGGCGGGTGGTTGGAGAAGTCAGGAGGTTGATGTAGTCCTCCTCCGGCTTCGCGTTCTTCACATAGAAGAACCCCCGTTGCCAACGCTTCACCGACTCGTGCAGTGGGAGCTTCGGGAAGCCGGTCCCCTTGCGGATGTGGATCATGGTGCCTCCGCAGGCGGTCATCACCATCTACTTCGTCACTGGGTCCTTCGCCATCTGCCGCTTGAGGAAGAAGAGCCGGCACTAGAAATCGAGCCTCGGCTTAACCCCCAAGTATCCCTCGCAGAGGGTGACGTATGCCGCCAACTGTATAACATCGTTGGGAGGAAGGTGATGCGGCTGCATCCCAAATCGTGTCAAGAAGCGGCGGAAGAAGGCGCTCGCCGGCAGCCCTAGCCCGCAGAGGAAGTGGTCGGCGAAGACCACCACCTCGCCCTCCCGCAGCGCCAGCGAGTTATCTGGCCCGGCCGGGCGTGCTTTCAAGAGCGCCTCCGCCGGGTGCTTGCGGCGGTGGCGGAGGTGCTCGATGAAGGTCTCATCCACATCACTACCGTCCCATGCGCCTTTGCCTGCCATGGCCGCTAAGGGGGCGCTTGGTCGCGACGACGGGCGCGGGTGCTCGGCGGCGGCCTGGGCACTCTGTGACGATGGACGGCGGCGCAGTTTGCCCTCCTGCTCTCTCTCTCTCTCTCTCTCTCGTGCGCGCGTGGAGAGGGGGAAGAGCGACGAAGACGCTACGACGGGGGCGGGGGAAGCAAATGGACTATTCTGCTACCCTCCCCCTCGCCATTTATACCCCGCGCGGGCGTCGTGGGGAGCGGATTCGTCACGCGCGACCCCCACAATTCCTGCAGCGTGAGGGGCGGACATCATGACGCTCAGGAATACCAACCGTTCGCCTGCGCCGCAAAGAATACCCATGCGCGGGCCGTGGCCGCAGTCGTGGAGGGCACCGCCCCGCGGCCCAGTCTTTTCCTTTGCTTGGCCTGTCAGGCCACGGCCCGCTACGCCTTCCGCGTGGTGCAACTTCTCTACCCGGTGGGGGACCCAAGGTGGCGCGCGAGGGGTCGGCTGGCTGCGGAGCCGGCCGTCGCTTGCTTGCGTCGCTCATCTCTCAAGGCATCTCGCGGCGCAAGGACAATCTTCAAGCCGGCGAGGACCACCCCGATTTGTCAGCGGGCCTCCCCGGCTTCGGGGACTACTGATGGGGGGATGACCTCGGGGTAACCTCAAACGCTCCATTACTCCAGCTCTCTAACACAATCAAAGCCCCCCCCCCCCGCGCGGTACGGCTACACCCTGCCGGTAGCGGCCCTCCGGCCAGAACCCGTCGGCTACGACGTGCCTGCCGGCTGGGGCCGTTGCCGTCTGGCCCTCTCAGCCGGCCGTGCATTGGATACCGTCGTCAGGACATGCGTGGCGATAGTGGACCCCATCCCATCGGGGGTCAGCGCCTGCATGGCCAAAGTGAGGGCGTCAGGGCGTCTGGCCCTGGCGGACAGTGATCGGGCCTCCAACAGTGCCGGCATGCCCCAAACACTCCATTACCTGCCCCGGCATGGCTACAGGGTGGCCGACCGCACCACTGACCTCGGCTAGTCGCCACAAGACGACGCCGCAAAGGGCGGCCCGTGTCGCGACGTGACCGGGGTCGGGACCCACCGTGCGGGCCCTGCCGGCTCCCGACGGGACCCATCAGCCGGTAGGGCCTACCAGCGATAAGACCCCATAGCCGGCCAGAGAAGCTGCTGGCTGGGGCCCCCCATGACCTTCTATTCGTATTGTAATCCGGGGAGTTGGCCTATAAAACCCCCCGGACCACCCCGATGCAAGGGGGTCGACCGATCTCTAGCTAATTTCCACATACACACGTAGAGAGGAGAAGAGCGAGCCAGCTCCTTCTTCCTCCTTGATCCATATAGCTCAAGGAGCACCGTTGTAACCTCACCCTCATCTCAACTAGACTGAGCAGGACTAGGGGTATTACCTCCCATGGAAGGCCCTATACCTGGGTACATCGCGTGTCTGTCACCACTTGTGCCTAGCCCCGTTCCCGGAGTATGTCGGCGTCCTTTGGCCCCTCTCGATAAGCCTACCCATGACATCTGCCACGATGCAACCACGACAGTAGCTACACCCCCAATGGGTGGAATTCCAGTCTGAAAGAAAAATGCAGAAGAGGAAAAAAGCCTAGGTGGTGGCAGCTGTGGGCTGGCCCTCCTCCGGTGTCGACGCCTCTAGAGCCGGCGGTGTTGATGCCTCTGGAGCTGGCGGTGCTGGCACCTCCAAGGCTGGCGCCTCCGGGGCAGCTGAGGTAGAAGCCCCTGCCCCCGCGTCCGTAGCTGGCTCGCACTCGACGTTGTCGTCGGTGTCGGACTCTCCGTCGTCCGTCTTAGCGGCGCTCCCCTTCGGGTCATCCAGGGCGAGCACATACCAGTCCTCCGGGATCTCCACGTCGTCCACCCCGCGCTTCGGGATGTACTCGTCCCACGCGACAAAGGACGCAAGGTCGCTCGCCCTCACCAACAGCTCGTCGGCCATCGCCACCAACTCCGCATCGGTACCGACTCGTTGGGATGTGAGCAAACCTAAGTTGATCTCAGGGTACCACGACCGGGCGATACGCAACGCCATGTCCATGCCGGCGCGTGCCACGAAGGCCCTCCAGGCGTTCATCTGCGCGGTTCCAGACTCCAGCCAACTGGACAGCCGGTTCATGGAGCTCGGATCCACCGCGGCAGGCTAGAGTGTGCGGACCAGCGCCAAGCCGGCAGCCTGGAGCCGCTTCAGGGCCCGGGCCACCTCCGTCAGGCGCGCATCGGCGGCGATCCCCACCTCATCAAGGGTCCAGGGGGCAAGCTGCCCAATGGTTTCCCCCTGCACCCGCCGGGCCTCACGGTCGGCCTCCACGACTGCATCCGTGACCTCCTGCGTGTCGGGGAAGAGCCCTAAGAAGAAGGCAAGGAATAAGCAGGGAGGCAGGCAAGAAACCCATAAAGAAGACGCAAAAAGAACAAGGCAGAAACTTACTATGCAGCATCCGGTCCACCTCGTGCCCTTGCTCCTGCAGCTGCACCTCCCTGGCCGACCACTCCTGGCGCTGGCGCTCGTTCTCGTCCCGGGCCGCCTGCGCATCCTCGGCCACCTTGGCGAGCGCGGCGTCTTTGGCCTCCAGCTTCTCGCGGAGGACCTTCTCCCGCTCCTCTGCCTCCCGACGAAGGCCCGCCTCTTGGTCCGCCAATGCTTGCCGGTTGGCCGCCTCGCGCTCCTCCCGCTCCGCCTTCGCCTGGTCCGCCTCCCCGAGGAGCCGGTCGCGCTCCTTCATCGTGAGGTCCCGCTCCTCATAAAGGCGCACCACCTGGCACCGGAGGCTGACCGTCTCGGCGTGGGTGGCTTCATGAGAAGACGTCGCTGCTGTCAGAAATCAAAAGAAAGAGGGGATTCAGCCCGCCTCCGGGGAAGCCGGCCTGATTCCCGGGGGCTATAGCCCACACTGAGAGATCACAAGAACATATACCTCGCAAATCCGCGGAGACGACGGAGAGACGGTTCTTGACTCCCCGGTACAACCCCAGTAGGTTGTTATACGCGGCCACCCGGCGGTCGTGCGCCGCCTGCAAAACAGCAAGAGCACGGCAGCTTTAGGCTCGACCGGCCTGCGCCCCAGCCGGCTCGAGCCTCGGGGGCTACACCCAGTGGGTGCGCTGGCGCGCCCCCACTGAAGAAGAAAGAAGAGAAGAAGAAAAGACGAGACCTCACCGCAACCGCCTGCTCCAGGCTCACCAGCCGATCGTTGGCGGCTCAAGCATCCTGCGTCGTTTGGGCACGGCACGCGGCAAACACGTCCACGACGGCGGCCACCGCCGCCCCAACGGCATTTGGCGGTTCACCAGGGGCCGCGCTCCCGGCCGCCGCCCAAGTCTGCTGCGGCCGGCCCCCGTCCGTAGGTCCTCCCTTGTCGGAGACCACGACGGGACCGGCCCTCCTCGTAGCCATCATGCCTGGGACCGCCATCGTCGCACCTGCGACGGTCGTTTCCCCAGACATCGCGGCCTCCACCTCCGGTGCTCCGCCATCGGCATTTCTGGGTCGGCTCACAGCCGGTGTCGGCGCCTCAGGAGCCGGCGCCTCCTATGCCGGCACTTCTCGGCCCGGCACCTTCGCCCCTGGCTCCGCGTTGTCCGTCCCCGGCGGCGCATCTTCCACCATCGGCTAAGCGGCGTCGCAGTTCGCCACGTCCTCTGCAGCCTTTGCGCCCGCCTCCGCCCGCCGCTCGGGACCGCGGTGGTCCGTCGACGTCCTCTCCCGGTCACAGGGGAACGGCTCCCACGCTCCGCTAGCGGCCTCCCTGCTGGCTCCCTCCTGCTTCTTCGCCACCTCTTCCCACGGGCGGAGCTCCTGGGCGCGCCGCTCCCGCTCGGCCGCCTGAAGGTAGAGACATGCCTGGGGCTCCCTTGCCTCGACGGTCGTCGGCGGCGCCGCCCTCTCCGTCCCGCCGCCCGGGGTCCTCCCTAGGGCGTGCGCCTCCCTGGTAACAACGAAATAAGGGACGGGAGGGGGAAGACGGGACAAACTGAGGTAGGTGAGGAGATGAACTTACACGGCAACGACGGGGACCGCCCTCCTCGTGGGTCCCACCTGGGCGACCCTCTGCTTCTGCCCCCGCCTCCGCGGCTGCCGCCCGGCTGTGTGGTCGCCACGTGCTTGGGCGCCGGCCTGGAGGCGGCCAGCCCTTTTCTCTTGTCTTCCACGGCCGGGCCTCCCCGGCTGGAGCCGCCACCGGCTCGAGGTTGGAGCTTTCGCGGTGCTGTGACCTCGCCCTCCGAGTATTCGGACTCCTCCGGAGCCCCTGCAACACGCGACGTCTCCGCTTCAGCATCGTCATCAGTCCAGTCCCGTAGGTGCGTCTACGGTGGAGACTCACCCGACGATTCGGCCCCTTCCGTCTCCGTCTCCGCGTCGCCGGTCTCCGACGCGCCGGCTTGCTCGGAGACGGATGGCTCCACGTCGTCGGCGTCCTCGACCTCCTCGGGGTCCGACTCCGCGGTGTCGGGCACCGGCTCCCCGTAGTTCTGCAGCAGCGGAAAAAGCTGCAGGCGAGCCGGGCGGCGCGCCGTCAGGCCAAGGGGAGGAGGGGCATTTTCGCTGAAAAAAGATGGAGGGGAGGAGGCGGCTGGTCACTTACCCGCGGCGTCGGGCGGCTCCGGCTGTACGGGGTCTTCCCCCACTGCCATTCGCCTTCCTTTATTTTCGCCGTCGTAATGGCGTTCACCCTCCTCGCCACGTGAGTCGGCTTCTACTCCTTGGAGGAGAGCTGGCAAGGGTCATGGCGTCCTCCCATCTATCAGATGAGGTCTGGCCGATGCTGCAGCGGCTGCACCCGGCGCGCCATCATCGCGGCCGGCAGGTCGGTGGCCTTCAGCCCCTCCGACCCGGTCATCTCGAGCAGGCGCTCCCAGAGCCGGTCCGCCGTCTCGGGCGCCTGAGGCAGGCGCTCCCATCACGGTCGGCGGGTGGTTGGAGAAGTCGGGGAGGTTGATGTAGTCCTCCTCCGGCCAACGCTTCACCGACTCATGCAGCGGGAGCTTCGGAAGACGGTCCCCTTGCGGATGTGGATCATGTCGCCTTCGCGGGCAGTCATCACCATCTGCTTCGTCACCGGGTCCTTCACCGTATGTCGCTTGAGGAAGAAGAGCCGGCACCAAAAATCGAGCCTCGGCTCAACCCCCAAGTATCCCGCATAGAGGGTGGCATATGCCGCCAACTGTAGAACGACGTTGGGAGGAAGGTGGTGCGGCTGCAGCCCGGATCGTGTCAAGAAGCGGCGGAAGAAGGCGCTCGCCGACAGCCCTAGCCCGCAGAGGAAGTGGTCAGCGAAGACCACCACCTCGCCCTCCCGCAGCACCGGGGAGTTCTCCGGCCCGGGCGGGCGTTCTTTCAAGAGCGCCTCCGCCGGGAGCTTGCGGCGGTGGCGGAGGTGCTCGATGAAGGTCTCGTCCACATCACTGCCGTCCCACGCGACTTTGCCCGCCATGGTCGCTAAGGGGGCGACGGTCGTGACGACGGACGCGGGTGCTCGGCGGCGGCATGGGCACTCTGCAGCGGTGGACGGCGGCGCGGTTTGCCCTCCTGCTCTCTCTCTCTCCCTCTCTCGCACGCGCGCGCGGCGAGGGGGGAAGAGCGACGAAGACGCTATGACGGGGGCGGGGGAACCAAATAGACTGTTCCGCTGCCCTCCCCCTCGCCATTTATACCACGCGCGGGCGTCGTGGGGAGCGGATTCGTCGCGCGCGACCCCCACGATTCCCGCAGCGTGCGGGGCGGACATCATGACGCTCGGGCACGCCAATCGTCCGCCCGCGCCACAAAGGATCCCCGTGCGCGGGCCGAGGCCGTGGTCGTGGAGAGCCCCGCCCCGCGGCCCGGTCTTTTCCTTCGCGTGGCCTGTCAGGCCACGGCCCGCTGTGCCTTCTGCGTGGCGCAACTTCTCTACTCGGTGGGGGACCCGAGGCGGCACGCGAGGTACCAGCTGGCTGCGGAGCTGGCCGTCGCTTGCTTGCGTCGCTCGTCTCTCAAGGCGTCCCGCGGCGCAAGGACGATCTTCAAGCCGGTGAGGACCGCCCCGATTTGTCGGTGGGCCTCCCCGGCTTCAGGGACTACTGACGGGGGGATGACCCCGGGGTACCCTCAAACGCTCCCTTACTCCAGCTCTCTAACACAATCAAAGGGCGTCCCCCCCCCCCGCGCGGTCTGGCTACGCCCTGCCGGTAGCGGCCCTCCGGCTACGACATGCCGGCCGGCTAGGGTCGTTGCCGCCTTCCCCCCCCCCCCCCAGACGGCCGTGCATTGGATACCGTTGCCAAGACGTGCGTGGCGAAAGTGGACCCCGTCCCATCGGGGGTCAGCGCCCGCATGGACACAGTGAGGGCGTGAGGGCCTCTAGCCCTGGCGTACAGTGACCGGGCCTCCAACAGTGTCGGCACGCCCCAACCACTCCATTACCTACCCCGGCATGGCTACACGGCGGCCGGTCGCCCCAAGACGACGCCGCAAAGGGTGGCCCGTGCCACGACATGATCGGCGTCTAGACCCACCGCGCGGGCCCCGCCGGCTCCCGACGGGACCCTTCAGCCGGCGGGGCCTACCAGCGACAAGATCCCACAGCCGGCGGCCCCACAGCCGGCCAGAGAAGCTACCGGCTGGGGCCCCTCATGACCTTCTATTCGCATTGTAATCCGGGGAGTTGGCCTATAAAACCCCCCGGACCACCCCCATGCAAGGGGGTCGACCGATCTCTAGCTCATTTACACATACCCACGTAGAGAGGAGAAGAGCGAGCCAGCTCCTTCTTCCTCCTCGATCCATACGGCTCAAGGAGCACCGTTGTAACCCCACCCTCGTCTCAACTAGACTGAGCAGGACTAGGGGTATTACCTCCCACGGAGGGCCCTGAACCTGGGTGCATCGCATGTGTGTCACCACTTGTGCCTAGCCCCGTTCCCGGAGTCCGCCGGCGTCCTTTGGCCCCTCTCGATAAGCCTACCCATGGCATCTGCCGCGACAAAACCATGACACTTTGTCCACAACTCATGGGCATCCTGGAATGGCATGAGTTCAAATATAACTACATTGCTCAAAGCATCAAAAAGCACATTAGAAGCTTGAGCATTGAGATCAGAGTTTTTCTCATCCTCTAAAGATATGTGTTGAGAATCCTTTGGAGGAGAAAAACCCATATCTACAATTCGCTCTAAATTTGGGTCCATGACCATAAAGAGATTAAGCATGCGAATTACCCAAACATCAAAATTTGTGCATTCGAAACTAAGAGTGTTATAGAATCCTAATCCCCTAGTCGACATCCTTACTCTCTAGGTGGTTAAACCTAATAATGAGAGACCTAGCTCTGATGCCAATTGAAAGGACGTGGATGTCGCCTAGAGGGGGGGTGAATAGGCGCTCTAAAATAATTACGGTTTAGGCTTGAACAAATGCGGAATAAAACTATCGTTCAATTAGTCAAGCACAAAACCTAAAACAACTAGGCTCACCTATGTGCACCAACAACTTATGCTACACAAGATATACAACTAAGTGATAGTAAGATATATAACAAGAAACAATATGGCTATCACAAAGTAAACTGCATAAGTAAAGGGGCTTGGGTAAGATATAACAGAGGCATGCGGAGACGATGATGTATCCTAAGTTCACACCCTTGCGGATGCTAATCTCCGTTCGGAGCGGTGTGGAGGCACAATGCTCCCCAAGAAGCCACTAGGGCCACCGTAATCTCCTCACTCCCTTGCACAATGCAAGATGCCGTGATTCCACTATGGGACCCTTGAGGGTGGTCACCGAACCCGTACAAACAAGGTTGGGGCAATATTCACAACTTGATTGGAGGCTCCCAACGACACCACAAAGCTTCACCACAATAGATTGTGGCTCTGAGGTGACATCAAATGCTCGGGGGAATCTCCACAACCTAGTTGGAGACCCCGAAGCTTGCCCGGAGCTTTGCACCACAATGATTGAGCTTCGAGGCACCACGAACCGTCTAGGGCGCCAAAGCACCCAAGAGGAACAAGCTCTAGGGTGCTCAAACACCCAAGAGTAATAGCTTCTCAACTTCTCACTTCCACGTATCACCGTGGAGAACTCAAACCTATGCACCAAATGCAATGGCAAGGGCACACGGAGTGCCCAAGTCCCTCTCTCCCAACTCCCACCAAAGCAACTAATGCTAGGGAGGAAATGAGAGGAAGAAGAATAAGAACACGAAGAACTCCAAGATCTAGATCCAAGGGGTTCCCCTCACTTAGAGGAGAAAGTGATTGGTGGAAATGTGGATCTAGATCTCCTCTCTCTTTTCCCTCAAAAAGGAGCAAGAATTATGGGAGGGACTGAGAGATAGCAAGCTCAAAGAAGGTTAACAATGGGGGGCAAACACGAGCTCAAAGGATAAAGTCCATTGGGGAAGAAGACCCCCTTTTATAGGTGGGGAAAAAATCCAACCGTTATCCTCACAGCCCGCACAGAGCGGTACTACCGCTAGGGCAGTAGTACCCCTTTGAAAAACAACACCGAGAAGGCAAAAGGCCAGTAGAACCGCCGGAGCGATACTACCGCTCGTCCTCACGATACTACCGCTATGGATAGCGGTAGTACTGCTACGGGTAGCGGTACTACTGCTTCCGAGCGGTACTAAAAAATTACATCCGTGCCTACCATGGTTGTACTTAACACGAGATTTTGGTCCGGAGCGGTAGTACCGCTCTTGGAGCCGCGGTAGTACCGCTCCGGAGCGGTAGTAAAAAATTACATCCGCTCTAGCCGCGGTAGTACCGCTGCAGCCTTTTAAGAGCACCAAAAGTGTCATAACTTTTGCAAACGGACTCCGAATTCAATGAAACAAAGTTTGTTGGAAAGCTAATGACATGGGCTAACAAAATATTGATTGAAATATCAACAAGAAGCAAATGAGAAAATCCCATAAGAAAATGGTGAGAACCATTCCTCGAATAAGACCGGTAAAACTTTCAACACCGAAAATGCAATAGACGAAGCATATGAAATCCTTTTTCGATGAATTAGAGCTTGTCACGAAGATAACCACAAGCTCAAGAACCCACATAGAGAA
The DNA here is from genome assembly GCA_022496015.1 of Hordeum marinum. Classification (NCBI taxonomy): domain Eukaryota; kingdom Viridiplantae; phylum Streptophyta; class Magnoliopsida; order Poales; family Poaceae; genus Hordeum; species Hordeum marinum. The sequence goes on along the minus strand of CM039675.1, from coordinate 465,911,700 downwards.
AAGCCAACCAAGAACAAACAAATATGATGATGCCAAGATTGCAATGGTTTGAGCTCTCAACGAACAATACCGTCAAGCTACTCACTTGAGAGCCCCCCCCCCCTTGATAGTACGGCAATTGATCCTATAACCTGGTCTCTAACTACCACCATGAGACCGGTAAAATAGAAAACCCTATCAAGGTCAAACCTTAGCCTTGCGCATAGTCCACTTGAGCTAGATGATGACGATCTTGACTTCCTCATGATGGACCACCTTTTTTGATTGTGTTGGCTTGATGAAGACTAGATGATTGCTCCCCATACTCCACTATGGGTGAGCCACTCTTCGGCACATCTTCAGAAGTCCATTGTCACCACAATGAACGGCGAGCCTCAAGCATGATCTCTCTGTGATGCTTCACTTGATCTTGCACATCACAACCTTGATGACGATCTCCACTTGATGTCATCTTCCATGGGATGTATGGGATCTGCCTCTTGATGCAAGCCCATGGAAATATATCTAACCCCACAAAGAACTCTCACGTAGACCATGGGTTAGTACACAAAGCATAATGGGCAATGCTTACCACACCATGGGATCACTTGATCCCTCTCGGTACATCTTGTATGTTTTGTGTGTTGATCAACTTGATTCACTTTTTGACTTAGTATTGATCAACCTTGTATCTTATCTTCTCTCTTCATAAAGATGATGTATTGAAGGTAAACATGAATGCTTACACAATCTTCCTCTTCAATACATGCTTGCAATAAGCTCAATTCCCACATGACCAATCTTTGGATAAACCTTGAATACCACCTTGGTCACCATATAAACTCCTTGAAACCAACAGATGGACTCCAAGAAGTACCTACGAACAAATCCTTAGAATATAACTCAAGGCAACCATTAGTCCATAGGGGTGTCATCAATTACCCAAAACCAAACATGGAGAAATGTGCTCTTACACCGCCTGTTGCCACGTGTTGCATGATGGTCCTGCGTTTTTCCATAAAACTCATAAGTATTTTCCATCCTTGCAAGTTTAATTTCATGGCCACACTAGTATGCTTCTTTCGTATGTGTTACCTTGATTTTCCACATTGGCTACTTGAAGTTGGTCCCCCGTACATCTGTCAGCGTTAGCGCCCTATGTTTGAACTTGCCATGGTATCCTTGTGCGTGTGTAGCGACCCAACCTAAAACGGTCGAATCTCCGGTGTTTCCGTACCATCCCAAGATCATGCTGGTACACACATGGTACATCAATGTATATATCAAAGGGAAAATCAAACAGCTTTATTAATCGAAATATCATATCGAGTCCTTTATTACAATAAGGGTTACAATAAAGTGGCTGAAGGCCAACTCATGCGATAAATTAAACCAAAATCTTGCGGAAGCTTCAAAGGTAGTTGACTCCATCTGACTCCAAGGGCATCTCACCGAGCATAGAGCGTATCCTCACTCCTGGTCGGAAAAGTACTCTGCAACATGATACGTTGCAGCCGTGTAGATCAGCATATTGAATTTGTCCGCAATGTCACAAAAGAGAGAGGTGAAAAATAATCATCTATTCTATATGCATATAAGGCAGGTGGGGGTAGTAAGTTTTGCCTAAAGCCAATTTTTCCTACAATAAAAGAGGGGCAAAATAGAAGTTATTACTACAATGTTGGTTGATTAATGAGATGGTTCCACCAACCAAATCTCATACCCAAGTTGTCATTAATACCCACATCATTATAATTCTTTGTGTTGAGAATTCCAGATAGTTTCAATTCCTTTGGCTCAAGTTGTCCGTGACCATGGACACAGCTAATCAATTAGGTTTGTGTACTCTGCAGAGTTTTTACACACGTTCCCCACAAGATTTGATCGCCTCCATTGTATTCCTTGCACTTCAGGGTGTTTGAGGAACGGATGATCAAAACATGGTCTTCTAAGGGGTTCCTCTGAGACTCTGTCGGTGCCCATCCTTTCCTACCGTTCTTCTACATCTCGTAGCTCCTCCTGTCCAGTGTCACCATAATATCCAACCAAGCCAGAGCCCATAATGACTTGTGGCTATGCAGGTAAGCCTTGGGTCTTGAAGCATCCTTCCATCTATTTGATCCTCAGTGGACCTTTCCGCATGAATACTGGCACTTCTCCAGCAACACGTAGGCTAACCATTGGCTTCTCCAGGGCGCCGTTCAACCATCATCCACCCAAAGGTATGTTGAAAACTTGGAGTCTTGCAGTCTTGATCATCATGTAGGTCTTGTAATTATTATCTCACAACTCTCATGAATCACACAACCAACCCCGTCTACTAATAGCATAGCAAAATTAAATCAATGTTTCCCGGGGCCAAAGTGTCAAAGGGTTGAGGGGTGCCTACCACATGATACTACATCAAGTAACAAAATTTCCAGTTTACCTACTTTGCATGCAAATGGGGAGATGGTAAAACTAATGCAATAAAAACATGGGTAAACATGATCAAGGTGACTTGCCTTGCTGACGATCCTCGTACTCAAGTGACTCTAGATAACAAGCTTCACACTCCGGATGATCTAACGAATCAAACAAAGCACACCATAAGCATAACCACAATACAAGTTACACAACAGCAAGGTAAACCAACAATACTACAACAATCAATAATACTACAACAGTAAGTATTTCACTATAAAAAAATTGTACAAAGGATTACTACAAAACCTTTTTCTAAACAATACTAATGGTGAAAACGAAGTTTACCTATTTAAAATAGAGTACAAAACAAAATAAAATATTTTTATTATTAGAAAATAATTCTCCTAATGTTGAACAACAGAAACTGAAGAAACTACTATAAAAAGTTAAACTAAAACAAAATCAAAATAAACTAAAATAAAAACAATTTAATTAAGCCCTAGTAAGAACTAAATAGAATCTGTTTTTGCTAAAAACTATAATCTAAAATATCCTAAAAATACTCAAACAAACCAGGATGATAAACCTAACTAATACAAAACAGTGCCAAAAAGAATCACTCAAAAATAAGTTTTTAAACTCAAGTTATTCAAGTTTTAGTGATTTGATCAAATTTAACAACATTCAAATTTAAAAGTTCCAATTTGAAAAATAAAACTACAGACAGAAACTACATGAAATTTGTGACATGTTGCAAAAAGAATCAATCCAAAAATCTAAATATCCTAAAAGATATAACAAAAACTATTCTGTTTTCTAAAACAAAAACAGAAAAGAAAAAATAAACTAACGGACAGTGTGCTACGTGGCATGCGGTGATTGGCCGAGCCCGTGTGCGTGCGGGAGTTAGCGAGCGGACGGCCAAGCCTTAGGGGATAGCGGTTCGGGGATTTAAATGATCTAATCCTAGGCGTTGGATTTAGATCGGACGGACTAAGGGGCACGGTGGCTTATAGAGAGGGACCGGGTCTCCGGCGATGGTCGACGGCGGCAACGGCTCGATGGTGCTCGGGGGCGGCGTTCCGGTGGTCGGGGGCGACGTCCGAGGGGTGCAGTCGACGGTGGCGGCTCTCCGGCGACGATTGGCGACGACATTGGGGTGTCGGGGTGACTAGGGCGACGGCCAGGAGCTCGGAGAGCTTCGGTGGGGAGCCAAGCTCCGGCAAGGTGCGGGGGTGACGCTCTGGCGAGGGGAGTGGGGTTTCGGGGGGGAATGGAGCGCGGCGGGGCAGGGGCTTTATATAGGGGCCTCGAGGGGTCGGGAAATGGAAGGGGAGGGAGATCCCGTGCGGATGTATCGAGTAAGGTGAATCATGGGCTTCTTGAAGTATCAACTTCCTGAGCTCTGGATCATTGGGCACATAGAGTCGGTCCTCAAACCACGGAGTTCCTTGTTCATCCTCACGAAAGCCTTTAGCTTTTCCATCCTTCATTCTCTGCTTTATCTCAGCTATCTCCTTGACCGACTTCTGGGCTTCACAAATTCTATCGGTCAAAGTGGACTGGATCTTCAGTGTGGCAACATATCCTCTTGGAACTATCTCTAGACGGAGCTCTCTGAGATCATCGGCTAACTCCAGGGGTAATCCTCCCGTTATGAGTGTGTTCACATAACTCTTCCGACTCAAGGCATCTGCTACAACATTTGCCTTCCCTGGATGGTAATGCAATCTCATGTCATAGTCCTTGATTAACTATAGCCATCTCCTATGCTTAAGTTCAACTCCTTCCGCGTGAAGATATACTTCAGGCTCTTATGATCAGTGTAAACATCACAACTATTTCCGACAAGGAAATGTCTCCAGGTCTTGAGTGCGTGCACTATGGCTGCTAACTCCAAATCATTGGTGGCATAGTTCAACTCATGAGGTCGTAGTTGTCTGGATGCATCGGCTACAACTTTTCCCTCCTGCATGAGTACTCCTCCAAGTCCTTGACGTGAAGCATCACCATAAACCTGGAAGTCCTTCCGAATATTTGGCAAAATCAACACTGGGACTGTGACCAAACGTTTCTTCAACTCCTGGAAACTGGCTTCACATTCCTCAGTCCAAATATAATTAGACTCTTTCTTCAATAACTCCGTCATGGGCTTGGCAATCTTTGAGAAATTCTCAATGAACCTCCGGTAATATCCGGCAAGTCCAAGAAAACTACGGATCTCCTTAACTGAGGTGGGTGACTTCCACTCGGTGACTACTTCAACCTTAGCGGGGTCCACTGCTATTCCATCTCCAGAAATAACATGTCCAAGGAATCCGACTTCCGTCAGCCAGAATTCACATTTGCTGAACTTGGCATATAACTGATGCTCTCTAAGCTTCTCCAGAAGTAAACGCAAGTGTTCCTTGTGTTCTTCCTCGCTCTTGGAGAATATCAATATATCGTCGATGAACACCACGACAAACTTGTCCAGATATTCCATAAACACTTTGTTCATCATACTCATGAAATAGGCAGGACCATTAGTCAAACCAAAGGACATGACTGTATACTCATATAAGCCATACCTTGTGGTGAAGGCTGTTTTGGGTATATCCTGTTCACGAATTTTCAACTGGTGATACCCTGATCGAAGATCGATCTTGGAGAACACTTTGGCTCCCACTAGTTGATCAAACAAGTCATTAATCATCGGCAAAGGGTACTTGTTCTTGATAGTTACCTCGTTCAATGCACGATAATCGACTACCATCCTCAAGGTTTTATCCTTCTTATCCACCAAAAGAACTAGGGCTCCCCAAGGTGAAGAACTTGGGCGAATATACCCTTTGTCCAATAACTCCTTAATCTGCTTCTTGATTTCTTCTAAATCATTTGCAGGCATCCGATAGGGTCTCTTGGAAATTGGGGTTGTTCCTGGCAGTAACTCTATCAGGAACTCAATCTCTCTATCTGGTGGCATGCCCGATAATTCCTCCGGGAATACATCTGGGAAGTCTTGTACAACCGGCACTTCCTCCTGACCAACTCCCGTGAGGGAATTTACCCGAGTACTCTTTTGTGTGTGTCGGGATACATACTTAATCCTCTTGTGTTCTGGGGTGGTGAGCAAAATAGACTTGCTGGGGCAATCAATGTTTCCTTGATACTTGGTCATCCAATCCATGCCTAGGATCACATCCAATCCCTGCGACTCTAAGATGATGAGGTCGGTGGGGAAAACATGGTTTCCTATATTGAGTTTCAATGCGTGGCATCCTATCCCTGCCATCATCATGCCTCCTGGGGAATTGACCTTAATGGGCCGACTAAGGGTTCTGGTGGGCAAACCATACTTTTCCACAACTACCCGTGATATGAATGAATGGGTTGCACCGGAATCAAAAAGTACCATAACTGGACGTGAATGCAATAAAAACTTACCAACCACAGTCTCGGGCTGATCATAGACTTCCTCCACATCAATGTGGTTCACCTGAGCACGGGGAAAAGGATTTGGCTTCTTAGCTGATGAGTTGCCGTTGTTGTTTCCGTTTCCATTTCCCTGCTTGTTCTGAGGATATTCAGTGGCATAGTGCCCTGTCTTCTGGCACTTGAAGCAGGTGATATGGCTTAGATCCTTCTGAGTTGTGGCAGGACGGTGCTGATTGCCATTTCCACTTCCATTGCCATTCTTGGAATTGCCATTGTTGGGACGATTATTCCCATTTCCCCCATGGTTGTGGCCTCCATGGTTGTGCACGACATGAGTGTGTCCTCCATACTTACCGGTCCCTGATTTGGTATTCCCTGAGTACGGGGAGTAGCGGGGCTTCTGTTGAGCTCCAGAGTTAGACTTCCCCTGTCCATACTTCCTCTTGCGGTTTTCAATTTGCTGTTGCTTCCCCTCCAAGATGAGGGCCTTGTCTACCAGCTCCTGGTAGTTGTTGAAAGTAGCCACCATCAGTTGCATGCTCAACTCATCATTGAGTCCTTCCAGGAACTTCTCTTGCTTGGCTGCATCATCGGCCACATCTCCTGGTGCATAAAGGGCCAACATGCTGAATTCATCCACATACTGGGCCACTGAGCGATTCCCCTGGCGCAAGTTGCGAAACTCACGCTTCTTCAGACTCATGGCTCCAGCTGAGACATGAGCGGTGCGGAAAGCGAGCTTGAACTGCTCCCAAGTCACACCAGCAATGGGGTAGGTGGTGGTGTAGTTCTCCCACCATGAAGCTGCTGGCCCCTCAAGTTGATGGGCGGCAAGGCGCACCTTTTCAGCCTCAGTGCATCCAGCGGTGATGAGTTCCCTCTCCATTTTGCGGAGCCAATCATCTGCCACAATGGGCTCAGTGCTACTGGAGAACGTCGGTGGATTCAGCCTCAGAAAACGAGTGAGGTTGTCACCCTGAGGTGGAGGGTTGTTGTTGTTGTTGTTGCTCTAGTTCTGGATCAACAGCTGCATCAGGGCATTCTGCTGCTGGAGGAGTTGTGTGAGTTCCGGCGGAAAGGTGAAGTCGGGCCTATGTCGCGGAGGCATCTTGCTGTTTTCAGAGGATGAGAATTAAATAGAACAAGGGCCTAAAAGAAAATTTTCACTACCCATATGCAATGCAACAATAATATCACACCAAACACTCATTCATTTATTCAATTCAAGGTTCAAACATCGAGATACAAGTCTCCAAATAAAACTAAGCATCGACCTACGTTTTAACGATGAAATAAAAGATACATGGAGGGCATGACTAAAGTTCTCCTCAAAAGTACATGGTGATGTGGTCTCCTCCGGTGGCGCTCTCCTCATAGTCATCATCGTTGCTGATCAAAGGAGCCATGTCTCCTTCTGGGTGAAGATTTTCTCCCATGTCCAATTGTTCCTCCAGATTTGAAATGCGAGTGTTCAGCTTCTCGATCCTCTCCAAGAAGTCCTTCACTTCATGCTCATGCTCTTAATTGCCTTCCCGCATGTCAGCTTCGAGGTCAAGCTCGCGGTTCATCAGCCTTTTGATCATCTTCGTGTCTACGCGTACCCGAAGCTCTAGAGTCCTGACGTGAGTCTCCAAAGTCTGGATATAAGAAATGGTGGAGTCTTCAGTGGGGGTGTTTATGATATTTCCATTGGCATCTCTGCGACAAACCATGCTGAGGCTTGGTGAAATGGTACCACCCCTATATTCCTCCTGAATACGTCCAAGGGCACGGTGAATCGCCATGTCCCTCCCAAGGATCCAGCTGGGTGCCACAAACTTGAAGTCGATGGGCTCTGTGCGATAACCAAAAGTCCTTCCGGGGATGTGTACTTCGATCCTGTAGCGAGCGTCTTGTGGGAAAGACGTGATCGCAATCCCGGTGATGGTTGGCAGAGCAATCTTTACGTCCTTGACGATCTGTGCCAGCTCTTTGCCAAAGGGCATGGTCGCGTCAGGCTGGCAAAACTCCGTGAAGCGAACTGGGGTGAAGGTGGCCATCTAGAAATGTTGAAAAAATCGAAGAGAAGTCAGAATGAGCGGATGAGAATATAAGAATTTGAAAGACAAAATAGAAAAGATTTTTCCTAAGGCTTTTCCAATCCTAGAGGTTACATCCTATGGTCAGCGTGTGCTTTGATACCATTTCTGTAGCGACCCGACCTGAAACGGTCAAATCTCCGGTGTTTCCGTACCATCCCAAGATCATGCTGGTACACACACGGTACATCAATGTATATATCAAAGGGAAAATCACACAACTTTATTAATCGAAATCTCATATCGAGTCCTTTATTACAATAAGGATTACAATAAAGTGGTTGAAGGCCAACTCATGAGATAAACTAAACCAAAATCTTGCGGAAGCTTCAAAGGTAGTCGAGTCCATCTGACTCCAAGGGCATCTCACCGAGCGTAGAGCGTATCCTCACTCCTGGTTGAAAAAGTACTCTGCAACATGATGTGTTGCAGCCGTGTAGGTCAGCATACTGAATATGCCGGCAATGTCACAAAAGAGAGAGGTGAAAAATAATCATCTATTCTATATGCATATAAGGCGGGTGGGGGTAGTAAGTTTTGCGTAAAGCCAATTTTTCCTACAACAAAAGAGGGGCAAAACAGAAGTTATTACTACAATGTTGGTTGATTAATGAGATGGTTCCACCAACCAAATCTCATACCCAAGTTGTCATTAATACCCACATCATTATAATTCTTTGTGTTGAGAATTCCAGATAGTTTCATTTCCTTTGGCTCAAGTTGTCCATGACCGTGGACACGGCTAATCGATTAGGTTTGTGTACTCTGTAGAGTTTTTGCACACGTTCCCCACAAGATTGTTCGCCTCCGTTGTATTCCTCACACTTCAGGGTGTTTGAGGAACAGATGATCAAATATGGTCTTCTAAGGGGTTCCTCTAAGACTCTGTCGGTGCCCATCCTTTCTTACCGTTCTTCTATATCTCGTAGCACCTCCTGTCCAGTGTCACCACAATATTCAACCAAGCTAGAGCCCATAATGGCTTGTGGCTGTGCAGGTAAGCCTTGGGTCTTGAAGCATCCTTCCATCTATTTGATCCTCAGTGGACCTTTCCGCGTGAATACTGGCACTTCTCCTGCAACACCTAGGCTAACCACTGGCTTCTCGAGGGCGCCGTTCAACCATCATCCACCCAGAGATATGTTGAAAACTTGGAGTCTTGAAGTCTTCATCATAATGTAGGTCTTGTAATTATTATCTCACAACTCTCATGAATCACACAACCAACCCCGTCTACTAATAGCATAGAAAAATTAAATCAAGTGACTCTAGATAACAAGCTTCGCACTCTGGATGATCTAACGAATTAAACAATGCACACCATAAGCATAACCACAATACAATTTACACAACATCAAGGTAAACCAACAATACTACAACAATCAATAGCACAATCAAAAGAAGGAAATCAAAACAAAGTAGAAGGCTCTCAAATTTTTGGTGGCAACATGTCTACTAAGACATAACAAGATAAAAATTTGTTTTCAGCAACTAATAAATAGATAACAGAAAATAAATACTAAAATTTTATTATAAAACAGGAAGTATTTCACTATAAAAAAATTGTGCAAAAGTATTACTACAAAACCTTTTTCTAAACAATACTAATGGTGAAAACAAAGTTTACCTACTTAAAATAGAATACAAAACAAAATAAAATATTTTTATTATCAGAAAATAATTCTCCTAATGTTGAACAACAGAAACTAAATAAACTACAATAAAAAGTTAAACTAAAACAAAATCAAAATAAACTAAAATAAAAACAATTTAATTAAGCCCTAGTAAGAACTAAATAGAATATGTTTTTTCTAAAAACTATAATCTAAAATATCCTAAAAATAATCAAACAAAGCAGGATGATAAACCTAACTAATACAAAACAGTGGCAAAAAGAATCACTCAAAAATAAGTTTTTAAACTCAAGTTATTCAAGTTTTAGTGATTTGATCAAATTTAACAACATTCAAATTTAAAAGTTAAAATTTGAAAACTAAAACTACAAACAGAAACTACATGAAATTTGTGACATGTTGCAAAAAGAATCGATCAAAAAATATAAATGTCCTAAAAGATATAACAAAAACAAAAACAGAAACTATTCTGTTTTCTAAAACAAAAACAGAAAAGAAAAAATAAACTAACGGACGGTGTGCTACGTGGCATGCGGTGATTGGCCGAGGCCGTGTGCGTGCGGGAGTTAGCGAGCGGACGGCCGAGCCTTATGGGATACGGTACGGGGATTTAAATGATCTAATCCTAGGTGTTGGATTTAGATCGGACGGACTAAGGGGGGGCGGTGGCTTACAGAGAGGGACGGGGTCTCCGACGATGGTCGACAGCGGCGGCGGCTCGGTGGTGCTCGGGTGCGGCGTTCCGGTGGTCGGGGGTGACGCCCGAGGGGTGCAGTCAATGGCGGCGACTCTCCGGCGACGATTGGCAACGATAGTGGGGTGTGGGAGTGACGGGGGCGACGACCAGGAGGTCGGAGAGCTTCGATGGGGAGCCGAGCTTCGGCGAGGTGCGAGGGCGACGCTCTGGCGAGGGAAGTGGGGTTTCGGGGGGGAATGGAGCGCGGCGAGGCAAAGGCTTTATATAGGGGCCTCAAGGGGTCGGGAAATGAAAGGGGGAGGGAGATCCGGCGCGGATGGATCGCTGGCGAGGTAAGGAAGGAGGGAGCGAGGAAAGGAAGGGGATGACCGCGGGGATCGCGCGGTCGGTCAATGGGTCACACGCGATAGAGAGAGGGGAGCGGTGTTTGCGGCGTCGGTGGCCGATCCGAATTAATTTCGGATCTGGCGTGATGCGGTGGGCCGGTGGACTTTCCTATTACGTGTTTTTTTTCTAATTTACAGATAAAGGAAACTACTTTATATCAATCAAAACATTTCCAAAAATTGAAGAATTATATATTAAAATTGTCAGGGGAATAAATGCAATTTAATGAACATTTTTCCACGGCCAGAATAAATACTTTTAAAACAATTATTTTCAGAAAATGCCTAAATTGATTTGCATTCTTTTGCAATAAATTTTCAAATAACCCCCCGGGTTTTATGGTTCAAATACTTCATAAAAATGCCCCTGGTGTGGAGTGTCATGTTCCTCCTCTCTTATTTGAAATATTTCAGGGTCTTGCAAATAGGTTGAAGTGGCAAAACAAAAAGAGTTAGAAGTGATTTTCTTAGCATTTCAAAGGAAAACTCCAACATTTCATTTCACTCAAGAAATGTGATGATGATGCATAGCTATATTTCATAACATTTCAAAATAGATTTTTGGGATGTTATAGTGTGGTTGTGTCATAAGAACCTACGAAAAAGGACATTGTAGGACATAAGTAGAATGTCATTTTCGTCATCACAAACATGACAACTGTCCCTTTTTTGATCATGCATCATACTGATGCTCACGTACTGCTCTAGTAGTGGCAGCAATGGCCCCGCGGAAATTAGTTGGTTGTACTCTGCTGCATCCCGAGGGGGTGCTTCCGGCCTTTGTGAAAACCAAGGATCAGTGTCGTCTTTATGATTCAATTTTTTCCGCTTTTTTCTCCCACTATTTTATTAGTCACTGCATGAAGAAGAACGCAAGAATATTTCAAAAATGCATGCTTGTTGTTTGCACATACAAGAAAACACAGCAATCTTATCACATTTCTTGCATAGACAACCAATACATCATGGCAAGTAGGACATGCGCATTCATTATCTTTTTCTAAAATCACGATGCCAGCTATCATTTTGAGCCGAATGGCAACAGCCAAGATAATATGATGGCAAGCAACAACATAACATGGTGGCAACTAACGACAAAGATAGGTGGCAACTAACGTCAGATACAGGTGGCAATTAATTTTCTTCCTTCCTAGGCACCACCCAAATTCCTCCTTTCTTTCCCTAATTTTAGTGAATTCTACACATCCTTCTGGATCAACTACTCGCAACAACCCAACCCATAATCTTAGTTCAAATCTAGGATAGAACATGGCAGATATGGCGTATGTTGGTGGGTAAACGGGAATACACACAAATCCATGGTGTGTTTGCCATGACAGTGTGGATCTAGTCGCCATCTTCGTGGGCAACCTGGAATTTCAATTTTCTGGACAGAAGAAGGACGAGAAACAGGAGGAGATCGGAGATCGATCTGTTAGCTCGTCATCGTTGGGGGGCGGGGGTGGGTGGCGGTGGGGGTGGGGGTGGGGAGGCGCTAGAGATCTGCTCTGATTGTCATGGCAACTACAGAAGAAAGACGATGGAGGTTTGGGATCGAGAGGTAGGAGACAACGGCGCGGGTCGTACTGGGGTTCGAAGGCAGGCCGGGACGACGGGTGCGTTGGCTCGTGCGGGTAGCACGGTCGATCACCCGGACATGGGCGATTGTGCCACACTCCGAACGTGCGGGCTGTGGCTGCGTGCGCCCGGACGCCGTCGTACGGGCGGATTTGTCTTCGTGCCATACAGAACGTGCGACACAACCTCCTATATGCCACAGGTGTGGCAGTCATCTTCGTCCAAAATGTTTGGACGCCAGGGAAATATTCCAGAGGAGATTCGATCGAGCGAACGATTTGTTCGCTATAGAACCACCCCATGGCTAAACAGGCCCCGTCCATCCCATTTAAATACGCATCCCAGCCTGTTAACCTTTTAGTAAAAAAAATCAAAAACGTTTGCCATCTTAGGAAGAACAGGAGAAAAAGTTATCCATATTTAAAAACGAAAAATTCACATCGTGTAATTTTGCATGATAATTGCATAAAGAACACATTAATTTATAATCAGGAGGCCGGGTTTCGATTTGATACCTGACTCCAGGGTGTGAATCAGTAGGCTCGTTCTTGGGTTTAGTTGCACGAATCGGGTCGGTTTTCTTCTCAAAGGCGCACGGCGATACTTTAGAATTAGAAAATGGTGAACTGGAACAGAGTGAATCTGCATTTTCCTTGTTATCGCTCTTCTTGTCGGGATTGGTTAGATTATTACTCCAGTCTAGCTTCTTTGGGTCTTGTTGGAGGTTTTTTTTTTCCTGCTGTTGATTGGAATGTTTTTCTCAAAAAAACAAAAAAATGTGCAATTGATCGACTCTGTTCTTGTTCTGTTGTTCTTCAGCTCCGCCGTTTTGAGGCGCTCAAAAGGAGAATCACCAGTAGAAGCCAACAGTGGGAAGCAGAAGACTCTTCTTCCTCCGATTCCGGCTGTGTCAACCCCAAGTGGGCAGCTCGGGCTCGAGCCAGCACACAGGTGCAGGGCCGGAGCAGCAGCTACAAGGCTGCAGGATACTGCTGGCGGTGCAGGGAGCGCCCCGGAAGGAAGATGGAGAAGCCTCTCCTCCACATCTGCACATGCAGCTCCTGTGGCGGCGGGTGCATTGTCTGTAGCAGCACCATCAGCGCCGTCAGTGACGTGCAGGACATGGAAGGGGAGTCGCACGTCCTAAAGTCCCTGCTCGCCACCTCTCCCGGGTGGAGCAGGCAGGCAGAGTGCTCTGGAGCCAGGCGTCCGCTGGAGTCCGTTCTCCCCCCGCGTCGCCGGAGCCTGCGCAGGCCAGCATGCGAGGATTGCCAGGCCGCTGCTCATTGGTCGTTGTCGTGCTGCGGGGTACATTTGTGCTCTTCTTGCTTGGAGGTTGGATAACATGGCCCCTGTACCGCGGACGGAGCCCCGGGAATCATTGACTCAAGCGCCGTGGACCTCGACGAGGAGGACAACAGTTACTACTGCCACAGGTCAAGCAGGTTCACTGTGCGGGTGGAACATGACACTTGTAGTTGAAAATTCTATCAAATCGTACCAACTGAGCGGTTTGTGCGGGTTTGCATCCGGCTCGCACCGCATCGTACATGTGTCCACACTAGAGTTCAAAACCTTTGCAAAATAACACACAAGATAAAAAAACATTGTTTATATACACAAACGGGCAAAAGTAAAGGACAAAACATGAAGAACTATGGTTGGTTGGGAGGCTTCAAAGGTAAATAGTACTTTTTTCGGTCATATTATTATCTAGCATTGAAATATGTCTAGATACATTCTTTTGAGCAACATTTAATATAAAACGGAGGGAGTAATTATTAGAGTGCAAATGGATGGTGAAACTATAGCCCATTGATCTTGACTCGTGCCTTGATACAAGCACGAGTATAATCGTTCTTGGTCGTATCATCCGCTGTCGTTCGTTCTGGCGTGGCACACATAGTCAACATCCAACGGTACAACCACGGTACAAATGTTCACGCTCGTAGGACACACTGTCTTGGAAAACTAAAGTTTATATTGCTTTTGGGTAGAATGTGATATGAGCAGTAGTACGGCCGCTTGTGGTTGTATCACACGTTGTCTCACTTTTCTAAACCTTTTTTTTTTGACAAAATCTCCTCATTTATTCCATAACCATGATTGTGTCACTTACAAGAGAGGGGATCAACTCATCTGGTGGCGAGTCCATCTAGATGCTAGGAGGAGAGAGCTTAGCTAGCCTGGCTAATTCATGAGCAACATTGTTGCTAACTCTATTACAGTAATCAAACAAAATGTGATTGAAATCTAGCTTCATGAAAAAACAGTCGTCAATAATGGCGCTTGCCACTGAATTAGATCCACCTCCATTTAGATCATTGACCAGCCACTCATTATCACACGCCACTTCCACCTTGCTGCAGCCCGCCATTCTAGCCCAATTCAGACCAAATCTGATTGTCGTTGCTTCAGCGGTGAATGCATCAAAGCACAAATTGATTCTCTCATTTGCTGCAGCGACAAACTTTCCATTGTGATCATGGCTAACTGCACCAACCGTGCCATTCAGGTTGTCCGGATCGAACCCAGCATCCACGTTAAGCTTCATATATCCCGGTCGGGGTTTTAACCACGGAATTGGTCGTTTCTTCGCCTTTGGTTTACATGCAATAGCGAAATTCGCAGCAAGGCCTCTTACTGCCAAATAGATTTGGCATGCAGTTTTTGTTTGTTCACCATGGGTGAACTTTCTTCTTTCAAACCACACATACCATGCTGCTGTTGCTATGGTCTCACGCAAATTTGGTACACCTAGGACATGGACGTTCGAGTCCCGAAGACAGAGAAGATGGTGTAACACTCCTTCACCAGTTTGGATGGCCTGGCATGCTTTTTTGATAATATCATGTATTCCTAGCAGCTTCCAGACTTCCTCTGCCATTTTACACTAGAACAACATGTGCAAAAAACTGTCAACCTCTGTTTTGCAAACCGGGCAGCAGGGATTCACCTTCATATGTTTGGCTGCAAGAACAGCACGACATGGAATAGTACTATGCAAAGTCCTCCATATAAAAATCTTTATCTTTGTAGGGCACATCAAGCTCCATACTGAATCCCAATCATCAACCATGTTTAATGGAGAGTTGGTTGGTTGTATATTTTGACCATACTGGAACTCCCGTTCTTCGTGGTATGCAGATCGAACTGAGAAAACCCCCTGCTTAGACGGATTCCATGCCACAAAGTCATCCATCTCATTTAGAGGAAGGGGGATAGCTAGGATTCTGCTAGCATCAACTGGCCAAAAAGTTTGAGACACCAATTGTTCATCCCAATTACCTGAAACAAGATCTATAAGGTCCTACACACGTGATAGTATATTGTTCCCACGTATTGTCAAGACTTTTCTAGATGGTGATTGCGATATCCACGGATCCTCCCAAATATGCACTTTAGCACCATCACCTATTCTCCATATATATCCTCTCTTGAAAGTTTCAACACCTGACATAATGCTTTGCCAAGTGTATGATGCTCTCCTCTTAAGTGTAGCATTCATTAGATCTCCATCCGAAAAATACTTTGCTTTCGAAATAATAGCACATAGTGACATAGGGTTATCAATAAGCCGCCAGGCCTGTTTAGCTAACAGTGCCAGGTTAAAGCAATGAATATCTCTGAATCCCATACCCCCTCTCTTCTTGGGTATACACATCTTCCACCACGCAAACCAGTGCATCTTCTTCTGTGTGACTTCATCACCCCACCAAAAACTTGACATCGCATCTATGATCCCTTTGAATTTTAAAGACCAACATCGCGTACGTTGGTATGGCTTGTGCAACAGACTTCAGAAGCACCTCTTTCCCTCTAGAAGAAAGGCATTTTTCTTTCCACCCCATTAGCCTCTGGATCAGGCGATCAATCAAGTACTGAAAGTTGTCGCTCTTGTCTAAACCAAGAGTAGCAGGGAGGCCCAAGTACTTATCATTTAGCGCCTCAGTCATAATGTCCAGTGATGAGCAAACAGCAGCCTTCATATTCACATCAGTGTTGGGGCTAAAAAATATACTCGACTTCTCCACATTCACCAGTTGACCAGATACTGAACAGTACATGTCTAAGATAGACTTTAAGAAGACCGCATTCTCAACATTTGCCTTCATCAAAATCAACGAGTCGTCAGCAAATAAAAGGTTTGTAACCGCAGGTGCGTCACGACAAACCTTAACTCCCACTAGATCTCCTCTCTGTTTTGCATGTGATAAAAGGGTCGTGAGACCTTCAGTACAGAGGAGAAAGAGATATGGGGATAGGGGACCCCCTTGGCGCAGTCCCTTGGATGGCTTGATTGTTTCAGTTTCAATTGAGTTGAACCTCACTTTGTACTCCACCGAAGAAACGCAAGCCATGATCAGGTTGACCCACTGAGTTTCAAACCCCAACTTCAATAATATGGCTTCAAGAAAAACCCATTCTACTCTGTCATAGGCTCTATGCATGTCCAGTTTCACTGCGCACCATCCGTCTTTCCCTGTTTTCTTCTGTTTGATTGCGTGCAAACTTTCATACGCAATTAGAACATTGTCTGTGATTAATCTTCCCAGAACAAAAGCACTTTGGGTGGGACTAATGATCTCTAGAAGTAGCATTCTCAGTCTGGCGGCAATCATTTTAGATATAACCTTGTAGACCACATTGCATAAACTTATGGGACGGTATTGTGTAACTCTTTCAGGTGATTGTACCTTTGGGATAATGACAATAGTGGTGTCATTCCATCCTTGCGAGATTACTCAAGAGTTCACTACCTGAAGGACTTCCATGACCAAATCATCTCCCAGGATCGGCCAAAACCGCTTATAGAATATTGCATGCAAGCCATCTAGACCCAGGGCTTTCAAATCCCCAATTGAAAACAAAGCTTTTCTCACCTCATCTGCTGTATAGGGGCTCATAAGAATAGTATTCATCTCAGCCGTGACCCTAGTTTGTACCCGGTCCAGGACATTCAGATTAGGCATATGGACTTGTGATGTGAAAAGATCATTGAAATACCCCGTGATGATAGCACAAAGATCTTCAACATCCTCCTTCCAAACGCCCATGTCATCTAATAAGCTCTTAATAGAGTTTCTCTTCTTCTGAGCTGAAGCCGCCCTGTGAAAAAAAATGTATTCCTATCGCCATGGAGCAACCAGTTGGCTCGTCTCCTTTGCAGCCAGAGTAGTTCCTCTTAGTCTAACAGATTTTCGATCAGAGTTTGCAGCTTCCTCATATCCCTTCTCGTCCCTGCTGTTAGATGACCGCGTCTCAATTTTTCCAACTTCTTTTTAAGTTTATTTATTCTCTTCTTCAGGCTTTTTAGGACTTCTTTGTCCCATTGGACTAGGTCGGCTTTTATTGCCCTTGTTCGAGCCGCTAGGCCTAGACCAATGCCGATATCAATAGCTCTTTGCCACGCAGACTTCACAATCTCTTCAATCGTCTCTTCCTGCAACCAATATGCCTCAAACCTACGCTCCCCCTTCGGTTTTTTGCATCATTTCTTTCTCAAAGTAATTTGTGTCCTATACAAGAGGTCTATGGTCTGAATGCAGATGGTGTTCGTGAACAACCGCAGCAAACGGGAACTTGGTAGACCATGCCTCATTACATAGGCCTCGACCTAATCTTTCTCTAATAACTCCCTGACTCCATGTAAAAGGGTCTCCAATGTACATGATCTCCTGAAGATTACACTCCTCGATACATTCTCTAAAGTTCTGCATGAATGGTGGTGGTCTCACATTTCCCCCTTCTTTTTCACTAGAGACAAGAATCTCATTATAATCCCCTATGATCATCCAAGGACCGGTGGTACCATTGCTTAATGATCGCAAGGTCGTCCAGGACATATGCTTCAAGTCCCAATTTGGTTCACCATAGAACCCCGTCAGACGCCATTGAACCTCATTTGCATCCATCACAAATCCATCAATGAAATTCGGAGATGAAAATGTTAGGACCACTTCATTAACAAGGTTGTAAAATAAAACAAGACCACCCGAGCAGCCATCACTCTCCACTATATGAAACAAATCAAATCCTAAATTAACTCTTAACTCTGTTACCTTAGCACTATTCAGATGCGATTCAGACAAGAAAATCACATCTGCTCTCACCCGCCCTTGGAGATCCAAGAGCTCTCGAATTGCCGTGGCCGAAAGCATCCCACAGCAGTTCCATGCCAAGAGTTTCATTGCTCCAGGCGGTCCTCCCCCGAGGAGGCCACCGATCCATCAACATATACCTTTGCAATTGCCAATCCATCGCTCCCTTTGAGCTTTTCCTATTCGCGTTCTTCTGCGGAGTGCTAGTCGAGCAACTCGGCGCTAGTTCTTCCCCATCAAACTTCTCCGCAATCGTTGTTGTATTACCAACTGGGACAATCTCTCTAGAATTTTCACTGAGTCCCGATTCTGTAGTCCCAGGGATTACTGCAGAGGAGTTCGAATCATCAGCCAAACGTTTTCCCAATGGATTCTGGTCGTCCATCTCCGTATCCTGTGCAGTTAAAGTCGACATATGCCCCTCACTGTTTGGCGAGATTGCATGTGTTTCTCTGACCTCACCATTGTTATTTTTAGCATTAAACCTCCAGCTAATATTGGGATCAGCACAACTCAGTTCATTAACAGTCTCCGTCTCACCCTCACTGTGGGGAAATCCACTGTCCCTGTTCTGGCCACGGCCATGGCCTGCAAAACCACATTTACCTCTTCCATTCGGATCAAACGGGCGATCGAAGTTGTCCTGGTTGTTCCATCCTCTCCCCGGGGATCACCCAGCTCCACGGCCAGGCCCTCTACCACGACCACCTCGGCCTCCGCGAGCTAGAAGAAAAGGCCCCCATTCCATGTCCTTCTCTTTGTGTTCTCTCGGGCCACACTCTTCATACCAATGCCCCAGCATCCCACACATGTAGTAGAATGTTGGGAGCTTCTCGAATTTTACCTGATAAAACTCTGTTTCACCGGCTTTCATAAAGCCTACAAACCTAGTTAATTTTTTGTTGACATCAATCTTCACTCTGACCCGAATGAATTCACCAACAAAGCCATTTGGTAGGACAATCTGCACCTCTTGAACTTCCCCTATGCGCTTAGCCAAATTCTCCACAAACTTTTCTCTTTTCAGCACCATATCTGGAAGCTTATGGATTTGACACCAAGTCTCAATTCTGTCTAGCTTAACGTTCTCTGGTTTCGTGAACCCATCATACTCCCCCAATAATAGCACCATGCCTCTAAACTCCCAAGGTCCTTGGTGAATAGCTTTGCTCCAATCCGCCAAGCAGTTAGATTGCACTGAGAATAGGTTGGGGTTGATCTCACGACACACAACTTCCTTTGTTGGATTCCATGACGCCCTCATGTCGGCGATCAAAGCACCCTGGCCAAAGGTCTTATCCATCAAGACCCTCGCCAACTCGAGCCACTTAGGTTTTTCTTCTGGGTCATCCGCCTCCTCCTCCCAAATCAAGTCATCTAATTCATCTTCTTCTAGATGCAGCCTCTCCAGCAAGACGCTGGGGTCCTCAAGTTTCTTACCCGTAGTCCGTTGGCATCCGACGGGGACAACATCTCTGCACTCCCTCCCTTGCAGACCCTTGAAACCCTAGGAGTCGCGTCCGCCTCGATAGGGGAGTCAAACAGGTTGAGCCCCGTATCCGAATGGCAGACGGAACCACTTAGGAACAAAGATCACGAAGAGAATAGGAGCGGCAAAGGTGACAACTCACGGCGACGGCGCCGGAGGACTATGGAACCCTAGGACAATCGCCCAAGGGAGAAATCTTTTTCTGCAAGAAAATGGTCTCAAGCCTCACTTTTCTAAACCTTGTGTTTCCTTCTGTCCGAGCGCGTCGCTCTCATACCAGACACCGTCAAATGCTCTGGACATGTTGGCACAACTTCTCCTTCTTTTGTATGACCTCTGGTATGAACAATATGTTTGTCATACGTTTTAGCCTCTGAATGTTTTTTCTATATGTTTTTTCAGGCTTTTTCTTCTTCTATCCGAGAGGTTAGTTCTAACAGATATACTAGGCAGATATCGAGAAGACCTAACTAAACAAAGGTGCCACATATATAATTTTGAGCAGACGAATACTTTCACCTAATGAGACTTAAGAAGAACCAATTTTGATAGCAATTCATGCAAAATTCCAATGTAACAAATATGAACATAACTGAACTCAAAGACTCAAAAGTAAGAAAGACACCTACTTACTTCCCAGCCTCCTTCCAACAAATCTTTCTTTAGAGCCATACAGTTAGGCTTTCTTGCTTCATATATCCACTCGTAAATCACTAGTCTTGCTGTAATGTTGAATGAATTTGTACACTTATACTTCTCTTATTAGTATACCGTTTAACAAAATATATGTTGTACACTCTTTTTGTGTTGCTTATGTAGCGAGTATGCTTCCTGTTGTTGTTGGAGCAGAGACTCCTGCTCGGTAAGCTTCTTTGCACTAATTTGAAGTTTGAAGTGGGTATTCCTCATTTTTAACACACAATTGATCGTGTGTTGCAATGGGTTTCTAATACCGAGCCTCATGATTTTTGATATTAATATTGATGTGATTGTGTAGTAAAAAGATAATTTTATTTGATATAAACAGTTGTTCATTGCCAAAGAAAACAAACTTTATTTGGTAAGTCAATAAATGATGCCATTTAGCTAGTGTAAAAAACAAAAATAAAGAGAGTGTGAGAGAATCTTCTCTACTCCTAAAGGAGAAGTTGGTATCCGGCGTCCATGGTTTATTTTTGTCTCTTCTTCCACCTTCGTCTGGATTTTTACCTCTCTCTCCTCCCACTTCCACCTAACGATTCCCTCACACATGTACCGATCAGGCAATCACCCCTCGCTACGGAAAAAATCATCGCCTCCCCACATGCGAAAAAACCCAGCAAACCTATATCGAGGCATCCCTCGATTGCATGATCGCCGCACCCCGCACGTGAAAAAAAATATTAACCTTTATCGAGGCATCCCTCGATCGCATCGAAGCAACGACGGGACCTAGCCCCATCCGCCATTGATACGTCTCCATTGTATCTATTTTTCCTAACACTTTTGCTCTTGTTTTGGACTCTAATTTGCATGATTTGAATGAAACTAACCCGGACTGACGTTGTTTTCAGCAAAACTACCATGGTGTTGTTTTTGTGCGGAAATAAAAGTTCTCGGAATTGGACGAAACTTTTTGGAGATTTATTTCAGAATAAATAAAAAATACTAGATCCAAAAAAACACCGGAGAAGGGGGTCTGGCTGGGCACGATACACCAGGGCGCGCTGATGTCTACTACAAACTTATTCTTGTAGACTTGTGTTCGTCCTCCAAGCTCAGAGTTTTTTAGGACAGGAGCAAATTTCTCTCAAGTGGATGACCTAAGGTTTATCAATTCGTGAGAGGTGTAGGATGAAGATGGTCTCTCTCAAACAACCCTGCAACCAAATAATAAAAAGTCTCTTGTGTCCCCAACACACCAAATACAATGGTAAATTGTATAGGTGCACTAGTTCGGCGAAGATATGGTGATACAAATGTAGTAATTATAGTAGATATTGATTTTTGTAATAGTAACAATAAAAATAGCAAGGTAGCAAGTAACAAAAGTGAGCACAAATGGTATTGGAATGCTTGAAAACAAGGCCTAGGGTCTGTACTTTCGCTAGTGCAATCTATCAACAATGATAATATAATTGGATCACATAACCATCCCTCAAAGTGCAATGAGGAATCACTCCAAAGTTCTTATCTAGTAGAGAACATAAGAAGAAATTGTTTGTAGGGTATGAAACCACCTTAAAGTTATCCTTTCCAATCGATCTATCCAAGAGTTCGTACTAAAAAATAACACCAAGTTATCCTTTCCGATCAATCTATCTCAGAGTCCATACTAGAATAAAACCATATGATACGCATCAACCAACTCTAATGTCACCTAGATAATCCAATGTCACCACAAATATCCATGAGTTAATTATACGATACGCATCAAACAATTTCAGATTCATAATACTCAATCCAACACAAAGAACCTCAAAGAGTACTGTCGTGGATTTATCACGGCAGATGTCCGGGTGAACGGACTTGGATTCGAGGCCATCGCTAACGGGGTGGACTCAAAGGGGTTGATCTGGACGAAAGACACGGATTTACCCAGGTTCGGCCCCTCAAGTCGAGGTAATAGCCTACGTCCTCCTTGTGTTTGTATTGCTTGTATATCGATTACAAGGAGCCAGAAGCTTGACCTAGTTCTCGCTCACCTATCCTCTAAGTCGCCCCGGGTCTGCCTTTATATAGGAGGTCAGGACCATCGGGTCTTTACAATTATCTTTCCGGGTCTTCTTGTGACTCCGAGTCTCTCTCTATCTTCCTATCCAAGTTGTCCTTGAGGCGGCTTACTGGCCCGGGTCTCCTCCGTTCGGGCCGTCGTGCGGCCCACACCTTGAGCCGACTATCTTCCTGGGCCACCAGCTTATGGCTCACCCTTGGGCCGGCTTACGAGCCAGCAACATGATCCGGAGTCTCTAGGGCGGGTCATATTGCGGGGTTATATCCCCAACATTAGGCCCTAGGTTGAATTGAGCTTGCTCACTTCATCCTTCTCTTCTGATTTTGGCGAGTCGCCCGGAAATGACCCGGCGTGACGTCATGAGATCTGCTGACGTATCACCGGATCTTTAATTAAATATTCATCCCGAGAATCAAGGCGTCCGCCTCGGTCAAACGGTGTCGTCGCTTGGATTTTTGCGCCTTCCTCATTCCCTCTTTAAATACGACCCGTGCGGGTCAAAGCCTTTCACTCTTCCCGCTCACGCCTCCTCTTCTTCTTCCCGTCGCCGCCGCTCCAGCGTCCTCGTCGTCCGGCGTCGTCTTCGCAGCTACACCGACCGGGCCGCTGCATCACCCTGATTCGTACCAGAGATCCTTCCGCCTCCGCCGGGACATCTCTGGTGAGTTCTCCTTCTTCTTAGATCGCCCACCACCGTAGTAGGGTTTCACCAGGGCTCCACCGCCGCCGCTCAGGCTCCAGCACCGCCACCGAGAGTGTATCTCGACGCCGTCAGCGCCTTTAGAGTGCGCTCTCGCCCCACCGCCGCACGCGGGCCGGCCGCGCGTAATGCGCGGACCGCGATGGCTCCAGTCCATTTTCTTTTCTTCCGATGTTCATCGCTAGGTCAAGATTAAAATCCTTTTCTCCGATTTTGTAGATTCGTAGCCATAGTAGTAGTTTGCGGAATCTGTTTTTTAGGACTTAGCAGATTTTCGCTCTTCATTTCCTTGTTGACCCGCCAGGCCTCTCCGGCTCTTGTCACCCGGATTGGGGCATGGTATTGTCGAGCCCTTAGAATTATAAGCCGCCATAGATTCCTGCTTGTTCTTGACTCGTTGTTTTTATCTCCTTTGTATAGTAGCTAAACCACTGCCATGTCTCGCGCCTCCAACTCTTGCAATTGGGTTGGCTCTTTTGTTACGGAAGAACATCTTGCTGACCTTGTCGAAGCGGGTACTCTTCCTCCCAAAGAGGTCCTTCACTGGCGGGTTCCGGGTGATGAGACCCGGCCTTCACCCAAGAAAGGAGAAGTAGTTGTTTTCACCGACCACATTGAGCGAGGGTTCGTGCCGCCCGGCTCTAAATTCTTCCGGGATGTTCTTCATTTGTATAAACTGCACCCTCAAGACTTGGCCCCCAACTCTATCTCAAATATATGCAACTTCCAAGTGCTCTGTGAGGCTTATCTGCAGTCCAGGGCGTCTGTTGGGTTCTTTCGGGAGTTCTTCTATGCCAACCGCAAAATTGAGATGAAGAGTGGTCCGAGTCTGGAGCTTGGAGGGATCTCTATTCAGCAGCGCAGAGACATTACTTTCCCAGCTATGAGGATGCCGAGTCACCCAAAGGACTGGAATAAAACCTGGTTCTACTGCAAGGATATGCAGGGTTACCGTGCTTCCCGGCTCAAGACAGATTTAGAGCTTTCGGGCCGTCTCTCCGCCTCGCTGCGTGCCAGGTATGAACCGGCTCACGCCAAGCTCAAGGCGCTCATGGCCAACGGACTAACAGGGATAGACTTGATCCGTTGCTGGGTTTCTTGGCGGATCATGCCCTTAAGCCGCAGGGGCCAGCTTATGTGCGAGTACGAAGGCAAGTATGACAGCTCCTTGTGCTTCAGAAAATCAACCTTGACCGAGGATGATATCACCATGACCATCCGGAGTCTTGTCCACGAAGCCTTCGGCTCCTGCAGCGCCATTGGGTTGATGCCTTTTCGCGTCACTAATCCCGCTCCAGACATAAGTTGATCTCTTCACATCCGTCTCTTGTATGTTGCTTGTACCTTGCTGATTCATTACCCTTTCTTCGGGTCACCTTTCTAGGCCGACTTAGACTTCTGGAAGAAGGAGTATGTCCCTCCTCCAAACAAGGCCAAGAAGAAAGTGCGGGCAAGAAGCCAAAGAAGAGCGCTCCGCAAGAAACTGGCTTGAACAGTCGTCGTCGTCCGAGTCAGAGGTAAAGTCTTGATTTGTTTTACTTGACCCTTTGCCCTCCTGCTTTTTATTAATGTTTGTTTTACTCATAGGATGAAGTGGAAACCAGCCACGCTAATGCTCCTGAGGTAACCTATATTTCTTTTGGCTCAGAATGTTTTGTCCCCCGAAAGCCACGGCAGGTTATCAGAAAAGTTCCTGTTTCTCATCCTCTCACTTACCTGGCTCCCGACTTTCTTTTGAAAAAGCAATAGCAGGCCGAGCGTCGTCAGACTCGGAGCATCGGCTCTACTGAGCTCGTGTCCAGGTTACCAAATTCTCCGGCTCCCAAGAAGCGCCCCGCAGAGGTTTACGTCTCTACTTTTCCTTTGACTTTCCTTTGTAATCTTGATGCTTTCTCATTTTTCCTGTTTCACTCTTTTTAGAAAACCCCATCCTCTGGCGACTCTTCGGCGTCGGTTCTACCACCGCCCAAGATCAATCCGCTGTAAGTATTCTTTGTTATGACCAGGAACTTGAACAACCGGAGGAGGCTCATCCAGAAGTAACTCCACCGGCTGCCTTTACAGAGCCGACCGTTGAAGATGTTATTATGGAGAGTCCTCCCAGAGCTCCTTCCAAGCCGCCAACTCCTGCAAAAACTCCTGCAACTCCGGAGGTTATCATCACCGGTTCTGCTCAGTAGACTCCTCCGGCTCATGTGCTGACTAAACATACAGAGCCGTCCGAAGCCTCGAGGAAATTGAACTTTGACTCTTCGTACGAGAAGATGACAGCTGATGAGCTCCACGCCGGGTACATGAACCGGCTCAACACTAGCCGGGACTTGGAGCTTCGGCTGGTAACCCTGACGAAAACAAAATATGAGGTACTCTTTCTTCTTACCATATCCTTACTTAGCCCCCAAGAGCCGGTTTAATCTAGTTGATAGTTGAGCCAGGTCTTTCTTTAACTTCTGTAGGAAATGGAACACATTGTCATGCCAAACTCTCTAGAGTTGATTTAGCTTAGCATTGTAGATATAATGAACCGCCAATTGTAGCCCCCAAGGGCCGACTCAGATTTTATTTGAGTCGGGTCTTTAGCGTAGATAGCCTGAAGATCTAATCATAGCCCCCAAGGGCCGAGTCAACTTTTGACAAAATTGAATCGGGTCTTGCATCATAAGTAGTTTTGAAGAGCTGCACTGTAGCCCCCAAGGGCCGGCTCAAACTTGATCAAGTTGAGTCGGTGCTTCCATTATTAGTACATTGAAAAGCCATAGTGTAGCCCCCAAGTTCCGGATTAACTTTGAAGGAGATGAACCGGAACTACAATGCCTACTCAAAGATCAAATATGCCCCCAAGTGTCAAATATATTGCTTGCAATCTATTTGAGACTTGCATAAACTTGCTTTTAACACTCATCCTGTATTTTGGCGAATTATCCTGTATTTTGATGTGTTGTAGGAAGCTTTAAACGAAGCCGGGTCTCAGTTGACTCATTTGAAAACAAACTTAGCGGCTCAACAAGAGGCCCGTAGCATTGCTGATGAGAAGTGTCGGCTTCTGTCTGAAGAACTAGCCGCCGTGGAGGCTGATTTTGTCGTCTTTAAAGAATCGGCTGAGTCGAAGAAGGCCGCTTTGACCCAACGAGCGGACGACGCCGACCAGCGGCTGATAGCCG
This sequence comes from Hordeum marinum, assembly GCA_022496015.1. NCBI lineage: Eukaryota > Viridiplantae > Streptophyta > Magnoliopsida > Poales > Poaceae > Hordeum > Hordeum marinum. Next base: position 465,885,361 of record CM039675.1, on the reverse strand, counting down.
TGGCAGATGAGCTTCAAGGCTTAAAGCGTCATATATCTAAGATGGCAGCTGCTCTCTTTGGTAAACTCTTGCCCATTTTGTGTTTCCATTATGTCTCATTTCTCTTGAGCTGGCGACTTATCTGCCTTGTTTGACTTACACAGGCCCCAGGAGACGGCAATTGGTCTCAGATAGCCTTTTACCCCTGAAGGCCATCTACACCTTTGCAGAGCAACTTTACTACGGCGCCATCTTCACGATCAAGACGGTTCAATACAAAGAGAAGATCCCCACAGCGCTGAAAGGTGTCTTGGAACTCTTCTCAACAATGCCCAAGCAAATAGAGGAGTTGAAGAAGTCCGCCTTCCGCCAAGGGGTAGTTGCAGGATTGAGCCGGGCTCTGGCCTTTGCCCCAGAGCTTACGCCGGCTGAAATGATGGATGGCTATCCGTCAAAGAAAGATGACGGCTCAGAGTTCACCGAGGAGGATTACATCCAGTGTGTCAAAGACTCACGCTATCTAGCCTCTGTGCTGGCGGACGAAGCTGATCTAAACACCTATCAGGCGGCTTATGACGCCGATGAGAAGAGGATCCACGGGCCTCTCTACAAGTGGAAAGATCTGACACCCGCCCGCAGTAAGGATCTCTTCCCTTGTGAGCTTGACACGTCTCCTTTCCTTGAGGGGTCTTTCGCTGCTCTGGCTGAGTGCAATTGGGAATTGGGAAATCTCCAGATAAAGCCAGCAGAAGAGCCGGAGCAGGATGAGCCGGCCACTAACTGAATTTGTTCCTTTTAACCTTCTGAGCAGAGACTCATGTAATGACCCGCCATGGGCGGTGAAACTTAGCAACACCTTTTGGCTCCCATTGAGAGCACTTTTGTAATAGCTTTAAGGATAATTCTGCCTTTCTTGAATGCAGCTCCGCATGTATATATTTCCGTCTCTTTGTGTTTTTGTTTTGCCGGCTCTTTATTGATTGATACCCCCTTTGTATAAATCTGTCTTGAACTTTAGAACCGGCGCTTATCTTTAAGGATGTCATGCCTTCTTCAGTAATTTAGAGCCGGACAAGAACTTTGAAACTTTGAAACTTGTCAACCGGAGTAGCATGACTCCGGCTCTTGTAAGATGAACTTTGTCGAAAACCAGTTAATAATGAGCCAGAAGCGGCCTAAAGCCGGCTGTTTTGCAGGGTAATGTAAGATTTATCGAAAGGTAAGAAGCCTCCTATTAATGTTTGAATATTGTATGCGCAGACGCCGGCTGTCGATGGGAGATGTAAGCTATACCCTAAGGCAAGAAGCCTCCATCGAGAACCGCGGCTAATGATTAGCCTGAAACGGCATAAAGCCGTCTGTTTGAAAGGTGATGTAAGCTATACCCGAAGGCAAGAAGCCTCTTTCAACAGCTACAGTTGATAAGCAACTGATTTTTGGCGTAACACGCCGGTTGTTAGGGTGAGATAAGCGAACCCGTCGATAAGAAGCCCCCTTCGACAACTGCGGTTAATAAGTAACCAGAAGTGGCATAAAGCCGGCCATTAGGGTGAGATAAGCGATACCCGTCGGTAAGAAGCCCCCTTCGATGGCCGCAGTTGATAAGCAACTGGAATTTGGTGTACACGCTGGTTGTCTTAGGGTAATGTAAGCTATACCAAAGGTAAGAAGCCTCCATCGACAACCGCGCTTAACGTACCCAAACTGGGCATAATGCCGACTGTGCGATGGAGATGTAAGCTATACCCGAAGGCAAGAAGCCTCCTCGCAACAGTTTGATCGGCTTAAACTTTGGATCCACATTAAGGTTGTGCTCAACGAATTCTCTCAGTACACCCAACATGTCAGAAGGCTTCCATGCAAAGATGTCCCGATTCTCACGGATGAATTCGATGAGCGCGCTTTCCTATTTGGGATCCATATGAGCCCCAATGATGAACTGCTTAGATGAATCGCCCGGATTGAAGTCTACTGCCTTGGTATCATCCGCTGAAAACTTGAGTGGCGGCTCAACCTCCATAGTGGGCTTCTTCATTGGGGTCATATCCTCCGGGTCAACGTTCTCCTTGTAGAACTTCAGCTCCTCCTGGGCACAACTAGACTCCGCATAAGCCGCATCTCCTTCCTCACACTCAATAGCCGTTTTCCGGTTACCATGAATGGTAATTGTACCATTTAAGCCGGGCATTTTGAGTTGTAAGTAAACATAGCAAGGCCTATCCATAAATTTGGCATAAGCCGGCCTCCCAAATAGTGCATGATAGGGACTCTTGATTTTAACCACCTCAAACCACAAGGACTCCACCCTATAGTTATACTCATCGCCAAAGGCCACTTCCAAAGAAATCCGGCCCGCCGGGTATGCCGACTTACCCGAGACCACACCATGAAAGACGGTGGAAGAAGGCTTAAGGTCTTTGTCAAGGAACTTCATCCACCGGAAGGTGTCATAGTAGAGGATGTTGATGCTGTTGCCTCCATCCATGAGCACCTTGTTCCCCATGTAACTGTTCACCTGAGGGGCCACAACTAAAGCCAGCCAGCCCGGGTCATCTACCCATGGCGGGTGATCCTCCGGGCTCCACATTATGTCATATTCAGACCACGGTAAGTACCGCGGGAGAGCCGGCGCAACCGCATTAACCGCTCGCCTCCGCAACTTCTCGTCTCGTTTACTATGACCGGTCGTGAATGCGTGATACTGTCCAGAACTGAGCTGCTTCGGGTTATTCTGATACCCGGATTGATTGCGCTGCTGCTGCTGATTATTGTTGTTGTTATTGTTGCCAGGATGTTGTTGGTGTCCCCCTTGGTTATTCTGACCCGGGTGTCCGGCTCCTGAACTGCCGGCACCAAAGCCAGCCCCTCGTCCGCCATGGCCTGAGCCGCCAGGCGGGCCACCGCCCTGGTTATTGTACTGCTGGGAATGCTGGTTTTTGAATCTCTGCATGATAAAGCAATCATCCCACGCATGCAACGCCGACTTATCAGGCGTGCTGTGCTCCGGGCAAGGCTTCTTAAGCGCTTCCTCCAAATTAAAAGGAGCCCTGTTCCTGTTATGAAACGGCCTGTACTTTCCATTCCCCTTGGGATGGTTCTGTCCTGTGTTGGTGTTTGCCACTAGCTCTGACCCACCATCAGAGTTCTTTCGCTTATTCTGATTCCCATTGTTCACAGAGCCCTTGCCTTGATTGTTCTTCTTCCCCTAATTGGTTTTCTCCTCATTTGAGCCTGGGTCCTTGGTGTTATCTGAGTCGGCATACTTTGTCAGGGCCGTCATGAGCTCTCCCATATCCCGACTCGTGTGCTTGAGCCGGCCGAGCTTCTATTTTAATGGAACAAAATGACAGTTCTTTTCCAGGATAAGCACCGCTTGAGCTGCCGTGATCTGCTCCGAAGAATGAATAATGGTCGACACCCGCCGGACCCAATGATGGGCCGACTCGTTCTCCTGCTGAACACAATGATCCGAGTCTACAATGGTCATAGGCTGCTTGCAGGTCCCCTGAAAATTCTTAATAAACTTCGCTCTCAGCTCCACCCATGAGCTTATCGTGTTAAGCGGCAGGCCTTTTAACCATGTGCGAGTCGGGCCCTCAAGCATCATGATGAAATACCTTGCGCACACCGCTTCACTGACGTCCATCATCTCCATGGCCAGCTCATAACTCTCAACCCAAGCCTCGGGGGGTAGATTAGCTGTGTAATTCGGAACTTTTCGAGGCCCCTTGAAATCTTTCGGTAGTCGTTCACTTCTCAGAGCCGGAGTTAAGCACGGCACCCCTACGGCTCTGGTACTAACTGTTGTTCCGGCTCTCATCGAGACGGAAAGCGCTAGCTCTGGACGGGTCGCCGCTACCTCCGCCTCTCACCTGTTCCTCGCCCGGTCCATGAGGGCTTGTGCTTCTAGAGCCGCCTGCTCATCCTCCGGTGGTCCCCGACGCGGATGACTGCTGGAACACACCGGCGACTCATAGCGCCGGCTAAAACTTGGACTAGGGAGAGGGGTAGAGTGAACCCGGCTCTGGCTGTGAGCATATCTCTCTTGCTGGGCCTTGGCTGTTTGTAAGTATCCAATGGCGTTTCGCACGTCCTCCGCAAAGGGTGCTTCGTCTGGGATAGGGATCATCCCGAGCCGGGTGGCCGCCGCCACCATGGTCTCGGCCGGGTTAGAATAATGACCTGCCAGTGTTGGAAAAGATCCAGGTGATGTTTGGTTATGCTGGGATGGATGAGTCGTCGGGCGTTCCGTCGGGAGGCTCTCCGGCTCACCTGCAGCCTGCCCCGCACCAGGGGTATTAAACAGGTTCCTTGCTTCGTAACGTTCTGCCAAAAGGGACTGATGCCTCCTCCGGTGTACCGCGGCTGCTGACCTTTGTTCCAGCTCTAGACGGAAAGCATCTGCCCTGATAGGCTCCGCTTCTTCCTCCATCCGGATCTTCAGCTCAACCATCCTTTGTCGTTCCTCTGCCATCCGGCCCTTGATCCGTGCCACCTCTAGATTCCGGGCTGCTTGATTATCCGGTGTCACTTCCGTGGCCATGAGAGCCGTAAGCTCGTCCATCAATTCCACTAGAACCTGAGCCGGCGGCGGCGGGCTATCACCCGTGGCGGCGGCTCCCGTAGTTGTGTGACCGGCGGCTCGAGCCGATCCCGCCATGAACACCGCCGCATGAACCAGAGGTCTTGGAGCATCCCACTCAAAGCCCTCTACCTCAGAATAGGTGTCGTCGTAGCCCCCAAGGCCACCATTGCTGAACCGATACACTGACTTTGTCTCCCCACTGGAGGACTCATCTTTTGAGCAAACAAGAGTTCCCTACGACTCGGATGCTTCCATGTCCATACCTTGAGTGAAGCCCACAAAAAGATGTTTCTGACCCGGATGGGCGCGGGCAGGCCGCACGCTACTTGTAGATTGGACACGCCGAGCCGGCTCGACGATGTTGGTGCAGATGTCCGGCCCGGGTGTAGATCCATCAACCTTTCCAATGAAAACCAGGATCCTGCCAAACGGAATCCAGAATCCATACTCCACGGATTCAGCATCAAGCCCCCAGCCGGCGTCATCGATGTAGAGCCGGCTGCGACGATTCTTGCTCATCCTTCCAACCACATATCCCTCGAGCCCTGGGAGAGAGCCCTTTGAGAACTCAACACCACCAAGCGCTAGCCCCACGGTGGGCGCCAACTGTCATGGATTTATCACGGTAGATGTCCGGGTGAACGAACTTGGATTTGAGGCCATCGCTAACGGGGTGGACTCAAAGGGGTTGGTCGGGACGAAAGACAGATTTACCCAGGTTCGGCCCCCCAAGTCGAGGTAATAGCCTACGTCCTGCTTGTGTTTGTATTGCTTGTATATCGATTACAAGTAGCCAGAAGCTTGACCTAGTTCTCGATCACCTATCCTCTAAGTCGCCCCGGGTCTGCCTTTATATAGGAGGTCAGGACCACCGAGTCTTTACAATTATCTTTCCGGGTCTTCTTGTGACTCCGAGTCTCTCTCTATCTTCCTATCCAAGTTGTCCTTGAGGCGGCTTACAGGCCCGGGTCTCCTCCGTCTGGGCTGTCGTGCGGCCCACACCTTGAGCCGACTATCTTCCTTGGCCACCAGCTTACGGCTCACCCTTGGGCCGGCTTACGAGCCAGCAACATGATCCGGAGTCTCTAGGGCGGGTCATATTGCGGGGTTATATCCCCAACAAGTACCCTAAGATTTCTATCGGAGAACAAGGTATGAAAACGTGCAATTAACCCCTATGCATAGACCCCCAAGGTCACCGGAATCCGCAAGTTGACGCCATAACATATATCAAGTGAATCACTTGAACACTCCAATGTCACTACGGTTATCCGCATGCAAGACATATATCAAGTGCTCTCAAATCCATAAAAGTATTCAATCTGGTAATAACAAAATCTCAAAGAGAAAACTCAATTCATCACAACAAGATAGAGAGGGGAAAACACCATGTGATTGATATGTCTCCAACGTGTCTATAATTTTTGCTTGTTCCATATTGTTATATTATCAATCTTGGATGTTTTACAATCATTTTATAGCAATTTTATATCAATTTTGAAGGACTAACCTATTGACATAGTGCCAAAGTGCCAGTTGTTGTTTTTGCTTGTTTTTTACTTTGCAGAAAATCAGTACCAAACAAAGCCCAAACACCGTGAATTTTTTTTTGGACCAGAAGACACTAGATGGGCCAGACAAGTGCAAGAGAAGAGGCCTGAGGTGGGGAACACCCACCAGGGTGCGCTAGAGGCCCCTGGAGCGGCCTGGTGGGTGGTGCCCACCTCGGGATCCCCCCTCCACCAACTGTCGCCTCTATAAATTCTCAAATATTCGGAAAACCCTAAAGGAGTTGACGGAACACAATTCCAGCTGCCGCAAGTTCCAGAACCTCGAGATCCAATCTAACACCATCTTGGAGGGGTTCATCTTCATCATAGGTGCCTCTCCGATGATGCGTGAGTAGCCCACCATAGACCTACGGGTCCGTAGGCACTAGCTAGATGGCTTCCTCTCTCTCTCTTATGATTCTCGATACAATGGTCTCTTGGAGATCTATTTGATGTAATGACTTTTGCGGTGTGTTTGTTGGGATCCGATGAATTTTGAGTTCATGATCAGTTTCTATCCATGAATATGATTTGAGTCTTCTTTGATCTCTTATTTGCATGATTACTTATAGCCTCGTATTTCTTATTCGAATCTTTGGTTTAGTTAGGCCAACTAGATCGATTTTTCTTGCCATGGGAAGAGGTGCTTTGTGATGGGTTCGATCTTGCGATGTTCTTTCCAAGTGACAGAAGGGGCAGCAAGGCACGCAAGTATCGTTACCATTAAGGATAACAAGATGGGGTCTATTCCTACATGAATAGATCTTGTCTACATCATGTCACCGTTCTTATTGCATTACTCCGTTTTTCCATGAACTTAATACACTAGATGCATGTTGGATAGCGGTCGATGTGTGGAGTAAGAGAAGTAGATGCAGAATCGTTTCGGTCTACTTATCTTGGACATGATGCTTGTATAATGATCATTTCCTAGATATCATCATGATTATTTGATCTTCTATCAATTGCCCAACAGTAATTTGTTCACCCACCGTGCGATATACTCATGAGAGAAGCCACTAGTGAAACCTACAGCCCCGGGTCTACTTTTCCAACACATTGCTTTCTGATCTACTATTTTACCGTTTTGTTTTCAGATCTATTAATACAAAAAACAAAAATACCTTGCAGCACTTTTTGTTTACCTATTTTATTTTGTGTTCTTGCGAGATCTATTTGCCAAAACTATCACTACCTAATCTATCTTTTTATCGTTGAGAGCTTGACAACCTCTATTACGCGTTGGGTTGCAAGTATTTGTTATTTGTGTGCACGTATTGTTTACATAGCTGCTTTATATTCCTCTAAGGATTGATTCCTTGGTTTCATAACTAAGGGAAATACTTATTGTCGTTGTGCTGCATCATCCCTTCCTCTTTGGGGCAATACCGACGCAGTCTCAAGCCACATCAATGATCCAACTATATTAGCAAATCCCGTGATACATCAAGATCGTGCCATCTCAAGAACACAAGAGAGAGAGATTGAACACATAGCTACTGGTACAAACAGTCAGCCCCGAGGGTGGACTACTCCATCCTCATCATGGCCTCAGCTGGGATGATGAAGATGGCCAACGAAGATGATCTACCCTCTCCGGCAAGGTACTGGAATGCCTCCAGATTGGTTTTTCATCGGTACAGAGATTTGTAGCGGCGGAACGAGGAGTCAAGGGTTATTTCTGGTGGTTTCTGAATATATATGATTTTGAGCGTTGGTTTCATGCGGAGATGGGCCACGAGGGGAGCACAAGACACCATCTCATTCCAGAGGGGCCTGACGCGGCTTGGTGGGTTGTGCCCACTTCCTGGCTCTTCTGGCCCTCCCACGAAGCTTCTAGTGCCTATTTTGTTCCAAAAACAATCGTCAAAAAGTTTCGTTGCATTTCGAGAACTTTTATTTCTGCGCAAAAACACCACGGTAGTTCTACTGAAAACAACGTCAATCCAGGTTAGTTCTAAATAAATCATATAAAGTGCATCAAAACCATATAAAAGTATTGTAAACATGTGAATATGGCATGGATACTTCATAAATTATAGATACGTTGGAGATGTATCAGCATCCCCAAGCTTAATTCCTACTCGTCCTCGAGTAGGTAAATGATAAAAGAAATAATTTATGAAGTGTGAATGCTAACATAGTGCATAAGTTTGATCTATGATAATTTCAATCACTTTTCCTAGTATCATAATAGCAACCAATTCACATGTTATGGTTCGAACAATGAATTCTCTTGAAACTTAACAACCAATGTTCTTAGTTACCAAACAATTGCAATTTAACTTATTCTTAACAAAGTCTAAGTAAGAGCTCCACATACTCAATCATCATATAGTCTTCTATGATTGCTAGTACTCAAAGCATATTTTTAGAACAAATGGAATCCATCGAATGCAGAGAAAGATAGGGGCTTAATGTTTCGCCCGCCAACTCATTTATCATAAAGATAATTGTCAACAATAATAAGTCATGATCAAATATATTTGACTCGCCATGTGTGCCTAGATCTTTCCCCACCATATGATGCTTGCCAACTAGAGAATAATTGAGGTTGGAATAAAAAGTTGACTCAACATGAAAAGTAATTAACATGAAAGTGAATAGATTCTCCCTTCGCAGAGGGAAGCAGGGATTTGCCGAGGTGCGAGAGCTCAAAGCTTAAATTAGAGATAAATATAATTTTGGGAGGCGCACTCTTCCTATCAACGTTACTACCAAGAGTTATCAATATCTTCCATGTTAAACACATTAGCGGCGGTTCTGAAGTGGTAGAAGTAAAGGTTTACTCCACCTCCACCAACAAACACACTCCACGGCTAGCCGAATCCATGGGTACCGTCCATACCAACAACATACCTGGGAGAGTTTTGTTTAATTATTTGCATTTTTTTATTTTGGGACTAGGAATGCCTCTTACCTCCCCTCTCGTGCAAGGACGAGTGAATAAACACTCATCATGAGAATAACCCACTTAACATGGAAGATACTGACCGCCCCTTGTTGTTCCATGAGCTTTCCAGGCACACAAAACAAATGTTCATTTGAAATTTTAGAGGTGGCACATGAAAATTTACTTGGAATGGCAGTGAAAAAACATATATATGTAGGTATGGTGGACTCTCATGGCAAGAAGGGTTTTTGGATGCACAAGTAGTATCTCTACTTAGTATGAATTTTTGCCTAGCAAAAGATCCTAAGCAAATACCACATGTTGGAGGATCCATGACAATATAACTTCTATGCAAATATACACAGCCATAACTCATTATGTCGTCTTCCTTGTCCAGCTTCAACTAATTTGCTCAAGTTTGAAAATAATTAATGGGTATTCACAATCATAGATTATGTCCAAGATAATATATTTGTATGTGAAAGTTCTCTTCCTTATACTAATCATTCATGAATTGCTTGTATGACCAATTTGATGATTGTAAAACTTCAAAAGATTTCACTTTCTAAACCCAATGTGAAGCTACTACTGGGCATGATATGAACATATAATTTCAACTTCATGACATTCAATTCATTCAACAATTTACTCATAAGATATAAGTGAAGCACAAGAGTAAATGACAAGCTACTCCAAAAAGATATAAGTGATGATCAAATGAGTAGTTAAGTAAATGGGTAGCCATTTGAGAACTCTCTCTCATCTAAAAACTTTCAGGTCTAAGTATTTTATTAAAACAGTAAGCAAAACAAAATAAAATGACATTCCAATAATAGCACACATCATGTGAATAAGCAAAAACTTAGGCTCAACCGATACTAACCGATAATTGTTGATGAAAAAAGGTGGGATGCCTACCGGGGCAACCCCAAGATTAGATGCTTGAGACTTCTTGAAATATTATGTTGGGGTGTCTTGGGCATCCCCAAGCTTAAGCTTTTGTATCTCGTTCGATGCTCTCATATCCCGGTTTCACCTAAGTCTCAAAAACTTCATCCACACAAAACTCAAAAGGAACTCGTGAGATAGGTTAGTACACAGAAGAACAAATCAACACTTCATGTACTTCCAAGACAAGTTGCGCAATAATTTTAAAATATAATATACTGTTTACTATCATTTCCACAATTTATATCTACCAATATAGGCTATGGAAACAATAGGATAAGTAGATAACAAAACTATGACATCAATCTTTCCAAACAGAATAGTTTGTAGCAATTTATGAAAACTTTGTACTTATGTAACTAAAACAATTATGAAACTTTAGGACGTGATAAATAATTTATATAAAAATACTATGTACTTTTTTATTAACTTTCCACCTTCCAGTAAAATATGAAAATTCAAACACTACAACAAAAGTTTATGTTTTTATACAACACACATCAAAACTTGCAATGGAAGCATCTTAAGAAAATTCTTGGAAATTTTTATTGAAAAATAAGATTATAAATAACACCTAACAAAGAAAAAAATGAAGCTCCAAGCAAAACACATATCATGTGACGAATAAAAATATAGCTCCAAGTAAGATGTACCGATAATGTTGGAGACGAAAGAGGGGATGTCCCAAGCTTAGACGCTTGAGTCTTCCTTGGATATTACCTTGAGGGTGCCTTTGGCATCCCCAATTTTAGGTCCTTTATTCTCCTTGTTCACCTCATATTGGTATCTCACCCAAAACATGAAAACTTCAATCACACAAAACTTAACGGAACTTCATGAGATAGGTTAGTATAGTAAATATAGATCATTCACTTAGGTACTGTCAAGACAAGATTCATAATTGTTCTCACATAATACCTACTGTATTATACCGTTCCCATAATTTATATTACTCAATATAAGCTATGGGAACACTAAAACAAGCAAACTATGTATGCAAAACAGAATCTATCAAAAACAGGACAGTCTATGAAGATCTGAATGATAACAATAATTCCCTGACTTAATTTTTTGAAAAATAGGAAAAGCATAGAAGTTGCATATAATTTTTTAAAACTCCATTAAAATCATGTAATTCATATACTGGACACAAAACTTTCTGTTTTTGCACAGAATCAAACAAGCAAGTATCCACACTATCCCAAAGGCTTTACTTGGCACTTTATTGAAATAAAAGACACAAAACATGATTAATACAGTAGATTAATCATTTGAACACACAAAATCAAAAAGTAAAAGTGTTGGGTTGTCTCCCAACAAATTCGTCACAGTGATCTTTTACCTTCTCTAGTGCTCAAGTGAATTCTGGAGTCTTCCTTTCTACCTTGACGTTGTCAGTGTATAATATTCTTATAGGTCTGGAATTGTGTGGCCATCTTCTTAAGATTCCACTTCTTGACCTTCAATCGTTTGTCATCTATGAAACCATCTGGTAGGTTGAAATGTGACATTAGCGCTTCCCAAAGAAAAAATTCGATCTTTCATGGACATAAGAAACTCCTCGATCTTCCTTTGGCTTATTTCATTCTCGAACGGTCATCAAGATGTTGTCCCCAACAATAACTCTGCATTGATTTATAAATTTATAGGCATTGTCTAAAGGAGCAATCGGTTTGCCATCTACTTTGAATTCATCGATGTTGTACTTTATGGCATCGCTCAACTTTTTGGTCTGGCCTCGTACCCTTGTAGAAGATTTGCTCAAACTGGAGGGCTAAAAGAAGAAAGATTTGTTAATATATATACAAATAAATTAATACATCTAATGATCACTAGAGTCCTAATATATATACCTCGTCGGACTTTGTTAATTGGAGAAAATTTTCTTCGTCATCATTGTTTGTTTCCCCTTCGTCTCTTGGTTCTCCCTCAATTCCCTCACCGGATGCGTTAAGATATTGTGAGCCATCATCTGCTTCTTCATTCTCTTTGTTTTGGGAGCATATCATGTCAAATATGGTCTCTACCACTATCGTCCATATCTTAACTAATCCAGAAGAAAGATAAAACAATTAGAATGCATTCAATAAGCAAAAACTGAATCATAGTATCGAGAAGAACAATACTGGAGATGCAATCAATACACAGCAATGCAACAGTATTATCATAAAATATCACTAATACATCTCGAATAATCCAATTAATACATCATTGAATATAATCACTAATATATCTCAAATATTATCATATAATATCACTAATACAGATCAAAAATTAACATATAATATCACTAATACATATTGAATATTATCGAATAATCCAGTTTACTCACGGTTCCTCGGTTGCAGACGGTGGGCACCCAAAGAGAAGAAACCATCACAAGATCATAGCTTAGGTGAGATCCCTCAAGAAACTGCCAGGTATTGGAGAACCTGACGTCCAACACAACCATGTAGCGACGAACGTGCTTGTCCTCCTCCCTGACACGGCCACGTACCACCTCCTCACAGGTCGGCTCCCTCCGCACTGATAGTGGACCACGCGACCGCCACTAAAGAAGCTCTGGGTCGACAACGAGACCCCGATTCCTCACCAAGATGTGCGCACTGGAAGGTAGCACCTTGATACGTCTCCAACGTATCTATAATTTTTGATTGTTCCATGCTATTATGTTATCAACTTTGGATGTTTTATATGCATTTATATGCTATTTTATATTATTTTTGGGACTAACCTATTGACCTAGAGCCCAGTGCCAGTTCCTATTTTTTCCGTGTTTTTGACCTTTTTCAGATAGGAATATCAAACGGAGTCCAAACAGAATAAAACTTTCGCCATGATTTTTTATGGAAAATATCAAAAATTCCAGAAGAAAAAGATACCGGAGAGGAGTCCCGAGGAAGCCACAAGCCTAGGAGGCGCGCCCACCCCCTGGGCGCGCTTGGGGGGCTCGTGACTCCCTCGTGTGTCCCCCTGACTTGTTCTCGATGCCATCTGGTCTTATAAATACAGAAACCTCCAGAAATTAACCGAGATCGGGAGTTCCGCCGCCGCAAGCCTCTATAGCCACCAAAAACCAATCGGAAGCCCATTGCGGCACCCTGCCGGAGGGGGAATCCATCTCTGGTGGCCATCTTCATCATCCCGGCGATCTCCATGACGAGGATGGAGTAGTTCACCCTCGGGGCTGAGGGTATGTACCAGTAGCTATGTGTTTGATCTCTCTCTCGTGTTCTTGAGATGTCTTGATCTCTATGTACCGCAGGCTTTGCTACTATAGTTGGACCTTATGATGTTCTTCCTCCTCTCCCTTCTTGTAATGAATTGAGTTTTCCCTTTGAAGTTATCTTATCGGATTGAGTCTTTAAGAACACTTGATGTATATCTTGCACATGTCTATCTGTGGTGACAATGGGATATTCATGTGAGTACTTGATGTATGTTTTGGTGATCAACTTGCGGGTTTCGTGACCTCGGGAACCTATGCATATGGGTTGGCGCACGTTTTGACTCTCCGGTAGAAACTTTGGGGCACTCTTTGAAGTTCTATGTGTTGGTTGAATAGATGATTCTGAGATTGTGTGATGCATATTGTATAATCATGCCCACGGATACTTGAGGTGACAATGGAGTATCTAGGTGACATTAGGGTTTTGGTTGATGTGTGTCTTAAGGTGTTATTCTTGTACGAACTCTAGGATAGATTGAACGGAAAGAATAGCTCCGTGTTATTTTACTACGAACTCTTGAATAGATCGATCAGAAAGAATAACTTTGTGGTGGTTTCGTACCCGACAATAATCTCTTCGTTTGTTCTCCGCTATTAGTTACTTTGGAGTGACTCTTTGTTGCATGTTGAGGGATAGTTATATGATCCAATTATGTTATCATTGTTTAGAGAACTTCCACCAGTGAAAGTAGAACCCTAGGCTTTGTTTCCAAGCATTGCAATACCATTTGTGCTCACTTTTACTATTAGTTACCTTGCTGTTTTTATATTTTCAGATTACAAAAACCTATATCTACTATCCATATTGCACTTGTATCACCATCTCTTCGCCGAACTAGTGCACCTATAAAACTTACCATTGTATTGGGTGTGTTGGGGACACAAGAGACTCTTTGTTATTTTGTTGCAGGGTTGCTTGAGAGATACCATCTTCATCCTACGCCTCCCGCGGATTGATAAACCTTAGGTCACCCACTTAAGGGAAAATTGCTACTGTCCTACAAACCTCTGCACATGGAGGCCCAACAACGTCTACAAGGAGAAGGATGCGTAGTAGACATCACACCTCCCAGTGCCAGCCTGGCAAAGCCCAGTCCCGGACATGGCGCCTCTCAAGGATGTTGTGCCAAGTCGACGACGAGGATGCGGGTCGGGCATTATCGACATCGAGAACAAATTCCTATGCGAGAATTTTCATTTTATTATGCTACTCATATTTAATAAACTCACTGAGATGTGAAACACTAATAATCTCACTCGTGTAAGCATTCACAAGATCAATCACAGACACACATGGATATATAGAAAAACACCTAGTATTTTTTTTCTATCCATCATTATCTAGAATAAGCCTAATATAAAATAACCTAGGGTTCATAATTAACTTAATGTTTAATAAGAAGTAATCTAGGGTTCATAATTAACTAAATTCATATAAAATAACTAATGTCTAATAAGAAGTAACCTAGCATTTTCACATAGTTCTTACAGTCATCAACCATAATCTAGGATTCATCCTTTTTTATGCAGATAGAAAACTAGTATTACTCATTCACAAAGTTCGTACAATCATCAACGACCAACTCAAGTACCTTCGGAGGACCCGAACCGATCCACGTCATAGTTCTACTCTCCAATCTGGCAAAACTAGCAAGACTATCACTAGCTTTATTTTGACTACAAAAAACAGGAGTAATACAAGTTCCTCGAAGACTTCTAAAAAACTAAATTCTCTTAATTTCAACCCTGAGCGGCGCGGGGCCGGCGGCGGCGCTGCGGTGGGCAAGGGCAAGCAGCGGAGGCGGAGGCGGAGGCAGGGCCGGCCACGGCGTTGCGGTTGGTGGGGGCGAGCAGCGGAGG
Source organism: Hordeum marinum (assembly GCA_022496015.1). Taxonomy (NCBI): domain Eukaryota; kingdom Viridiplantae; phylum Streptophyta; class Magnoliopsida; order Poales; family Poaceae; genus Hordeum; species Hordeum marinum. The sequence continues at coordinate 465,870,317 of CM039675.1, read as the reverse complement.
CGGAGGCCAAAGCAACAAGGACAGAGGGAGGGGGAGATGCCTTCCCGGCGTTGTCGATGAGAGGGGCGGCGAGAGCGACGGAGGAGACTGGGGAGGAGGAGGTCGAAGACGAGGATCAGTGGCGGTGATGACGTCGGGGCAAATTTGGGTGGTCTGGCGGCGTCGAACTGATCCTTCACCCGTGCGGTGCTGGCATCAGGAGAAGAGGCAGTTATATATGAGGAGCCTTTAGCCCCGGTTCCAGCCACGAACCAGTACTAGAGGTCCTTTAGTCCCGACTCCAGCCACCAAACGGGACTAAAGTATTGGGGAATGTTGCATGGGAAACAAAAAATTTCCTACGCACACGCAACATCTATCCATGGCGATGAGCATCTACGAGAGGGAGAGTGGATCTACATACCCTTGTAGATCGCTAAGCGGGAAGCGTTAAGAAACGTAGTTGGTGTAGTTGAACGTCTTAGCGATCCAAATCACCAAGCATCCCACGATATCATCATGATCTGTCCCGCGATACAATCACGATCCGTCCCGCGAACTCGTCATGATCCGTCCCGCAATCTCATCACGATCCGTCTCGCGATCTTGATCACGGTCCTTGCTACTTCTCGAGCTTGCGTTGCTTTTTCCCTTGAAGAGAAAAGGGTGATGCAGCAAAGTAGAGATAAGTATTTCCCTCAGTTTGAGAACCAAGGTATCAATCCAGTAGGAGTATCAAGATGAGGCACCAAGAAACCTGCACAAACACAAACAAACTTGCACCCAACGCGATAAAGAGGTTGTCAATCCCTTTACGATTACTTGCAAGGTGAGATCTGATGGTGATAGTAGATGAATGTAAATAAGTAAATAAAATTGCAGCAAGGTATTTTTGGTGTTTTTGTATTTGATCTGAATATATAATATGTAAAATAGACCCGGGGGCCATAGTGTTCACTAGAGGCTTCTCTCATGATAGCAAGTAGTACGGTGGGTGAACAATTACTGTTGAGCAATTGATAGAATCGCGCAAAGTCATGACGATATCTAAGGCAATGATCATACATATAGGAATCACGTCCGAGACAAGTAGACCAATACTTTCTGCATCTCCTACTATTACTCCACACATCGACCGCTATCCAGCATGCATCTAGTGTATTAAGTTCATAACAAACGGAGTAACGCTTTAAGCAAGATGACATGATGTAGAGGGATAGATTCATGCAATATGATATAAAACCCATCTTTTTACCCTTCATGGCAACAACACGATGCGTGCCTTGCTACCGCTTCTATCACTAGGTGAGGACACCGCACGGTATGAACCCAAAAGCAAGCACTTCTCCCATTGCAAGAACTATAGATCAAGTTGGCCAAATGAAACCCTACTCAAAGAGAATTACAAGGATACGAAATCATGCATATAAGAAATCAGAGGAGACTCAAATAATATTCATAGATAATCCTATCATAAATCCACAATTCATCGGATCTCAACAAACACACCGCAAAAGAAGATTACATCGGATAGATCACCATGAAGATCATGGAGAACTTTGTATTGAAGATCAAAGAGAGAGAAGAAACTATCTAGCTACTAGCTATGGACTCGAAGGTCTGTGGTGAACTACTCATGCATCATCGGAGACGCAATGGTGTTGATGAAGATGGCCACCGTAGATGAATTCCCCTCCGGTAGGATGCCGGAACGGTCTCCCGATTGGTTTTTGGTGGCTCTGGAGGTTTGCGGCGGCAGAACTTGCGATCTAGGTTTAGTTCTGCGGGTTTTAGTATTTATAAGACCGTATGGCATCAAGAACAAGTCGAGAGGGGCCACGAGGAGGTCACGAGCCCCCTAGCCGCGGCCAGGGGGGCGCGCCTCCCAGGCTCGTGGCTTCCTCGGGCCGCCTCTCTGGTATCTTTTCCTTTTGCTATTTTTGATATTTTCCATAAAAAATCACAGCAATAGTTTTATTCCGTTTGGACTCTGTTTGATATTCCTATCTGAAAAAGGTCAAAAAACACAGAAAAAACAAGAACTGGCACTAGGCAATGAATTAATAAGTTAGTCCCAAAAATAATGTAAAATAGCATATTCATGCATATAAAACATCTAAAGTTGATAATATAATAGCATGGAACAATCAAAAATTATAGATATGTTGGAGACGTATCAAGCATCCCCAAGCTTAACTCCTGCTCGTCCTCGAGTAGGGAAGTGATAAAGAACGAATTTTTGATGTGGAATGCTACCTAACATATTTTTTCTATGTAACTTCTTTATTGTGGCATGAATGTTCAGATCCATAATATTCAAAACAATAGTCTAATATTGACATGAAAACAATAATACTTCAAGTATAATAGCAAAGTAATCATGAACTTTCGAAATAACAAAGCCAAAGAAAGTTATCCCTACAAAATCATATAGTCTGGCTATGCTCCATCATCCCCACACAACGAATTTAAATCATGCACAACCCCGGTATTGGTCAAGTAATTGTTTTCGCACTCTTATTTTTTCAAACTTTTTCAACTCTCACGCAATACATGAGCGTGAGCCATGGATATAGCACTATAAGTGTAATAGAGTGTGGTGGAGGTTGTGATGGAAAAAAGAAGGAGATGGTCACATCGACTCGGCCTATCAATGGGCTATGGAGATGCCCTTCAATAGATATCAATGTGAATGAGTAGGGATTGCCATGAAACGGATGCACTAGAGCTATAAGTGTATGAAAGCTCACAAATGAAAACTAGTGGGTATGCACCCAACTTGCTTGCTCATGGAGACCTAGGGCAATTTGAGGAAGCCCATCATTGGAATATACAAGCCAAGTTATATAATGAAAATTTCCACTAGCATATGAAAGTGACAAAACAAGAGACTCTCCATCATGAAGAACATGGTGCTATTTTGAAGCACAAGTGTGGAAAAAGATAGTAGCATTGTACCTTCTCTCTTTTCTCTCATTTTTTTGTTTGGGCTCTTTGGCCTCTCTTTTTTTATTTTTTTGTTGGGCATCTTTGGCTTCTTTTATTTCCTCACATGGGACAATGCTCTAATAATGATGATCATCACACTTTTATTTACTTACAACTCGATACTTAGAACAATTATGACTCTATATGAATGAAAGTGATGGCACATGTCATGAGACGAAATGGTTGAAGTTGCATGGCAATATATCTCGGAATGGCTATGAAAATGCCATAATATGTAGGTATGGTGGCTGTTTTGAGGAAGGTATATGGTGGGTTTGTGCACCGGCGAAAGTTGTGCGGCACTAGAGAGGGTAGCAATGGTGGAAGGTGAAAGTGCATCTATACCATGGACTCACATTAATCATGAAGAACTCATATACTTATTGCAAAAGTTTTATTAGTAATCAAAACAAAGTGCTAAACGCATACTCCTAGGGGAAGGTTTGGTAGGAGTTAACCATCATGCGATCCCGATCGCTACACAAAGGATGACAATCAATAAATGAATTATGCTCCGACTTCCTAACATAGCGGTTCACCATACGTGCATGCTACGGGAATCACTAACTTCAACACAAGTATTTCTAGATTCACAACACCCTACTAACATAAATCTAATATTACCATAGCCATATATCAAAACAAATTGCGAGGAATCAAACTCATCTTACTAATCAATGCACTTGAATATGAAAGTTTTTATTATATCCTCTTTGGATGCCTATCATATTTAGGACTAATTTCATAACACACGCCAATTACCGAGTTACTTAGAGAGAGAGGTCTCTCAAAATGATATAAGTGAAGATTCGAGAGTTTTTATTTCTACAAAATATGACACCGCTGTGCTCTACAAAGATTTAAGTGAAGCACTAGAGCAAAATTACCAAACTCAAAAGATATAAGTGAAGCACATGTGAGCAAAATTACCAATCTCAAAAGATATAAGTGAAGCACATGGGAGCAAAATTACTAAGCTCAAAAGATATAAGTGAAGCACATGGGAGCAAAATTACCAAGCTCAAAAGATATAAGTGAAGCACGTGTGAGCTAAATTGCCTAACTCAAAAGATATAAGTGAAGCTCATTGAGTATTCTAACAAATTCACGATGAGTGCATGTCTCTATCAAAAGGTGTGCAGCAAGGATTATTGTGACAAAACAAAAAGAAAAGACTCTTATAATATACGACGCTCCAAGCAAAACACATATCATGTGGTGAATAAAAATATAGCCCCAAGTAACGTTACCGATGGATTGAAGACGAAAGAGGGGATGCCTTCCCGGGGCATCCCCAAGCTTAGGATTTTTGCTGTCCTTGAATTTGTATTGGGATGACTCTGGCATCCCCAAGCTTAGGCTCTTTCCACTCTTTATTCCATTGTCCATAAGAACATCACCCAAAACTTGAAAACTTCACCACACAAAACTTAAACAGAAACTCGTGATAGCATTAGCATAAGAAAACAAACCACCAACTTTTTAGGTACTGTAGAAAACTTTAATTTCCATTTAGATTGATTTTATATTACTATATTATCACTTTTCCATGACTCGTACCCCCCGATACTAACCATAGTTTCATCAAAATAAGCAATCAACACAAGAAAAACAGAATATGTCAAAAACAGAACAGTCTATAGCAATGTGTATATTTCGTACATCTCTGCTAACTCAAAAATTCTGAAACAATTATGAAAATTAGGGCAATTTGCATATTAATCAGCAGCAACAAGAATCAACTCAAAATCTCTTTCTGGATAGGAATGAAAAATATTTCGTGAGCACAAAGTTTTTATCTTTTTTCAGCGTGATTAAACAACTATCACCAAAACTAATCATAAAGGTTCTACTTGGCACAAACACTAATTAAAACATAAAAAACACAATAATAACAGAATCGTGATGGTGTGGATCAACAAAACATAAAGTAAAAAAGCAAAAATAAACCTATTCATTGGGTTGCCTCCCAACAAGCGCTATCGTTTAACGCCCTTAGCTAGGCGTAAGGCAATAGAATCAAGTATTGTCGTCTTTAGTGCTCAAACCGTAAGTAGCTCTCATAATGGATTCATAAGGCAATTTTATTCTATCTCTAGGAAAATGTTCCATGCCCTTTTTTAATGGAAATTGAAATTTAATATTCCCTTCCTTCATATCAATAACAACACCAATAGTCCTAAGGAAAGGTCTACCAAGAATAATGGGACATGTCGGATTGCAATCAATATCAAGCACAATGAAATCTACGCGCACATAGTTCCTATTTGAAATAATAAGAACATCATTAATCCTTCCCATAAGTTTCTTATTAGTAGAATCCGCAAGATGAAAATTAAGAGAGCACTCATGAATCTCATTGAAACCTAGAACATCACATAAAGATTTTGGAATTGTGGAAACACTAGCACCCAAATCACACAAAGCATGAAATTCATAATTTTTAATCTTGATTTTTATAGTAGGTTCCCACTCATCATGAAGTTCTCTAGTAATAGATATTTCCAACTCAAGTTTCTCTTCAAGAGATTTCATCATAGCATCAATGATATGTTTAGTAAATGCCTTATTTTGGCTATAAGCATGTGGAGAGTTTAGCATGGATTGCATCAAGGAAATACATTCAATCAAAGAGCAACTATCATCATTAAATTCCTTGAGATCCAAAGTGATAGTTTCATCACTATTCAAAGTTTTGATATCCTCTACTCAACTTTTAGTGTTTTTAGCATCAAGATAAATAGACTCCGAATCATTGGGTTTTTTCTCAACCAAAGTGGATTCACATCCAGCCCCATCATCATTAAGATTTACATTAGTAAACAAGGATTCAATAGGAGTCTCACCAAGCACTTTAAGATCTTCGTGATTCTCATCACGAGAACACGCCTTTTTGAGCCATTCATGTCTAGCACGAATTTGGGTGGTTCTTTCTTTACTCTCATTAATAGAAACACGCATAGCTTTCAAAGTTTCATCCATATTAATCTTGGGAGGAACACATCTCAATTTCAAAGCATCAATATCAAGAGACATTCTATCAACAGTCCCAGCCAAGTTGTCAATTTTAAGCAGTTTTTCTTCTATGGAAGCATTGAAAATCTTTTGCGAATTAATAAACTCCTTAATATTACTTTCAAGATCAGAGGGTATTTTATTATAATTTCCATGAGCATTGTTGTAGGAATTGCCAAAATTATTAGAGGGATTACTATGAAAAGGCCTAGGATTAAAGTTACCTCTATAAGCATTGTTGTTACCAAAATTATTCCTACCAACAAAATTAACATCCAAATTTTCATTGCTATTCTCAATCAAGGAAGATAAAGGCATATCATTAGGATCTAGAGGAGCACTTTTACTAGCAAACATCTTCATTAACTCATCCATCTTAGCACTCAAAGAGTTAATTTCTTCTATAGCATGCACTTTTTTACTAGTAGGTGACCTTTCAGTGTGCCATTGAGAATAATTTGTCATGATATTATCTAAGAGTTTTGTAGCTTATCCTAGTGTGATTTCCATAAAAGTTCCACCGGAAGCGGAATCCAAGATATTTCTAGAAGCAAAATTCAAACCAGCATAGAAAATTTGTATAATCATCCAAAGACTTAGGCCATGAGCGGGACAATTTCTAATCATAAATTTCATTCTCTCCCAAGATTTTGCAACATGTTCATGATCTAGTTGCTTAAAATTCATAATATCATTACGGAGAGAGATAATCCTAGCAGGTGGAAAATACTTGGAAATAAAGGCATCTTTACACTTGTTCCATGAATCAATACTATTTTTAGGTAAATATGAAAACCAAGTTTTTGCTCGATCTCGTAGTGAGAACGGAAATAGCTTCAATTTAATCATATCAGTATCCACATCTCTCTTCTTTTGCATATCAGATAACTCAATAAAGGTATTAAGATGGGAGGCGGCATCTTCACTCGGAAGGCCGGAAAATTGCTCTTTCATAACAAGATTCAACAAGGCAGCATTAATTTCATATGATTTCGCACTAGTGGCGGGAGAAGTTGGAGTACTAATAAAATCATTGTTATTAGTATTAGAGAAATCACACAATTTATTGTTTTCAAACATGGTGACTTAGCAAGCAGACAAGCACACGAGCAAACAGAAAGCAAGCGAGAGAAAAGGGAAAATGAAAAAGGCAAATATTTTTGTAAATTTTATTTAGAAGTGGGGGAGAGGAAAACGAGAGGCAAATGGCAAATAATGTAAATGCAAGAGATGAGTTTGCGATAGGTACTTGGTAGATATGAGTCACTTGAATACTCCCCGGCAGCGGCGCTAGAAATTCTTCCTACAACTTCTCGAGCTTGCGTTGGTTTTTCCCTTGAAGAGGAAAGGGTGATGCAACAAAGTAGAGATAAGTATTTCCCTTAGTTTGAGAACCAAGGTATCAATCCAGTAGGAGTATCAAGATGAGGCACCAAGAAACTTGCACAAACACAAACAAACTTGCACCCAACGCGATAAAGAGGTTGTCAATCCCTTTACGATTACTTGCAAGGTGAGATCTAATAGTGATAGTAGATGAATGTAAATAAGTAAATAAAATTGCAGCAAGGTATTTTTGGTGTTTTTGTATTTAGATCTGAATATATAATATGTAAAATAGACCCCGGGGCCATAGTGTTCACTAGAGGCTTCTCTCATGATAGCAAGTATTACGGTGGGTGAACAAATTACTATTGAGCAATTGATAGAATCACGCAAAGTCATGACGATATCTAAGGCAATGATCATACATATAGGCATCACGTCCGAGACAAGTAGACCGATACTTTCTGCATCTACTACTATTACTCCCCACATCGACCGCTATCCAGCATGCATCTAGTGTATTAAGTTCATAACAAACGGAGTAACGCTTTAAGCAAGATGACATGATGTAGAGGGATAGATTCATGCAATATGATATAAACCCCATCTTTTTACCCTTGATGGCAACAACATGATGCGTGCCTCACTACCCCTTCTGTCACTAGGTGAGGACACCGCACGGTATGAACCCAAAACCAAGCACTTCTCCCATTGCAAGAACTATAGATCAAGTTGGCCAAACGAAACCCATAACTCGAAGAATTACAAGGATACGAAATCATGCATATAAGAAATTAGAGGAGACTCAAATAATATTCATAGATAATCTGATCATAAATCCACAATTCATCGGATCTCAACAAACACACCGCAAAAGAAGATTACATCAGATAGATCACCATGAAGATCATGGAGAACTTTGTATTGAAGATCAATGAGAGAGAAGAAGTCATCTAGATACTAGCTATGGACCCAAAGGTCTGTGGTGAACTACTCACGCATCATCGGAGAGGCAATGGTGTTGATGAAGATGGCCACCGTAGATGAATTCCCCTCCGGCAGGATGCCGGAAAGGTCTCCCAATTGGTTTTTGGTGGCTCTGGAGGTTTGCGGCGGCGGAACTTGTGATATAGGTTTAGTTCTGCGGGTTTTAGTATTTATAAGACCGTATGGCGTCGAGAACAAGTCGAGAGGGGCCACGAGGAGGTCACGAGCCCCCTAGCTGCGGCCAGGGGGCGCGCCTCCCAGGCTCGTGGCTTCCTCGGGCCGCCTCTCCGGTATCTTTTCCTTCTGCTATTTTTGATATTTTCTATAAAAAATCACGGCGAAAGTTTTATTCCGTTTGGACTCCGTTTGATATTCCTATCTGAAAAAGGTCAAAAACACGAACTGGCATTGGGCACTGAATTAATAAGTTAGTACCAAAAATAATATAAAATAGCATATTCATGCATATAAAACATCTAAAGTTGATAATGTAATAGCATGGAACAATCAAAAATTATAGATATGTTGGAGACGTATCAGTCCTTCCGATCTAGCGCCGAACGGACGACACCTCCGCGTTCAGCACACGTGCAGCTTGATGACGATCTCCGCCTTCTTGATCCAGCAAGAGGGAGCAGAGAGGTAGAAGAGTTCTCTGGCAGCGTGACGACGCTCCGGCGATGGTGGTGGAGCTATTCCGGCGGGGCTTCGCCTAAGCACTGTAGAAAACCGATCTAGAGGAGAAACTATGCACTAGAGGAACGGGCAACACGTAGCTAAAAATCTAGTGCAAAAACCCTGAAACCCTCTAGTATATATAGGAGGATATGAGGAGAGGCCTTGTCTCAAGGGCCAAGCCTCCTTGGGTCAGCCGAACCAGGTGGAGGAGGTGGACTCCACCTCCAATCCTAGTAGGACTAGGATTCACCCGATTTCTGCATTTTTCCACCTTTCTCTCTTTGGGCTCTTCTTCCTAGACTCATGGGCCGTGTGTGTGACTTCCACCAGCCCACTAAGGGCTGGTATTCACTTTCCCACAGCCCATGTAGCCTCTTGGGTCAAAATACCCCTCCTGATGGTCTCCCGGTACACTACCGGCACTCCCAGTACACTACCGATGAGCCCGAAATTTTTCCGGCGACCAAAATAGGACTTCCTATATATCAATATCTACCTCCGGACCATTCCGGAGCTCCTCGTGACGTCCAAGATCTCATCTGGGACTCCGAACAACCTTCGGTCACCACCATGCATAACTCTATACTACCGAAATGTTACCAAACCTTAAGTGTGCAGACCCTACGGGTTCGAGAACTATGTAGACATGACCAAGACACCTCTACCTTCAATAACCAATAGCGGGACCTGGATGCCCATATTGGTTCCTACATATTCTACATGAAAAATTGTTACATGAAAAATACTGTAACACATCATTTTGTGTCCAACGACAAACAGTAACACATATTATATAAGGCCTCAAAACGTGTTACAGGGGTATTATAATGGTAACATATAAATATGTGTTGGGCAAATATGTTACCTATATTGTGACATGATGACATATAAATATGTGTTAGTAAATGTGTTATGTTAGTTCAACTAAGTAACACATAATCATGGTTGATACATAGTGTTACAGGCTCTATTATAGGGGGATTAGAATAACTTAAAATCAATTGCATACATAGATCACAAATACCTTGAGACATTGGGCCCATGTGTCAACATAATTTTTTATAAATATGTTCTTGTCTTGGTAAATAGTGTTCTCATTCTTTGGTAATATGGTATGATAAAACAATACACTTTGGTTGGTAAATACCGAACTATTTTTGATATGGTTGCAGCGAATATCATATTAACCATATTTTACGCGAATTTTAGGATGACTCGGTGACCATAAATGCGAAATACACACTTTGAAATGATCATATGAAATTAAGTATTTCATGTCATACTCACAAAGGAGTCGAAGACCAACAACAAACAAGAGCATAAATTTGACCATTTGATTTAAGAACCGGACCGGCGGTTTGACCGGAAGAAAAGGGAACCAAGGCCTCGTCCGGGGTTTTTAAGGTGTGTGGATCTTCTAACTAAAAAGTAGTAAATTATTAGTTAATTGAGTTTTTTGATGAAATAAAAAAAACGTGTGAAACTAGGAATCGGTCGATTGACCTTGAGTCGTCGCGGCCCAATACCAACTATGTTTGATTTTTGTGATCGGGCAAGGGCGAAGTAGAAAGGCATATAATTTTTCAAAAGAAAAAATAGTCATGTGATCCACCAGACACCTCAGCGACGATGTCTGGCATGCCATGCAAGGCCTCGCTCGAGAGAATGTATTCAAAGAGAGATCGAGGGAAAGAGAAAAAAAGGAAAGGTTGCATGCCTAACCAGACTGGGAGCCGCACTGTCTTTTTATTCATTTACATACTTTGTACAACTAATTCATCAGGATATGTATTTTTTAAACGATGCCAAGCGAGTATGTGATTGGATAATTAGAAGATTAGCACAGTTGACCCACGGTCAATCCTTGTGCAGCCACACATACTTTACAAAATATGGATGTAGTTAAGGAAAAATAAGCAAGTTGTTGAACACAAAATCATTGACCTATTATCTTTAAATTGAGCTGGTCCAGTGCTAATCCCACAAAAACAGGCTTAACAAAATTCAGCAAGATATATATCGAGAAAACCATGGTTGTTTGTACAAAACTGTTTGCATGTTCAGAATAACAGAAACTTAAATAAGATGAGGACCTGTTGTGAACCTACTAAGAATGTGTATGTATAATTTTTGTTTTCTGTTGCTGCTGTCGTTGTCGTCGGGGCGGCTAATTGTCTGAGTCTAGCACTTGTATAAAAAATAACTCCACGCACGCACGTTGCATGATGATGAAGATCTGCTGTTGTTGTTAATCCTGGGGATCATCATTCCTTCAAATTTTCTGAAGGGTGTAACCTCAGCCAACGATCTGCAAGAACATACATTGGTTCCTAATGTCATACAAACTCAGCTTTGACTTTAGGTAAAACTACAGTGTAGATAAATCATGAAAATGTTGCTCGAACAGAGAAACTAGATGATGCTTCGCGCATTGAAGCGGAATTTTGCGTTGACTTCTTCGAGACATAATGCAATATATAGCAAGCTGATATGGAGGAAGATAATACAAAAAACTAAGAGATAGACAGCCTAGTATGCAAATATGGAGAAACTAATACTGAAAAAGGAAACTAATACTACTGAAAAAGCAGAGATGTACATGTTCATCAAGCTAGCAACTGCATGTTACCAGTAAGTAGGTGCTTATTTGTGCTCATTGTTTATTACAGTTTATCACTCCGAGCCAAAAAAATCCATTACTCAATGCACTAATCACTCCGAGCCAAATATAAAATGGCATTCATGTTTTGTGTTATGAGAACCTGCTGATTTAGGTAGGAACTTTAAGTTCTAAAGACATAATTATTAAGACTGCAAGATTTTTGTTTTAAAGACTGAAAACTGGACAGACCTGTTTGTATGACAGAAATAACAAGATAAGGTTAATCTACTTGGAGTGTGTCCACAGATACTTTCACATTCATGTGAAATTCAACAACTATCATGCACATGGTTCATTAACATTTATTTTCAGAACAAGTGTGTGGCTCTGCAGACTGGACTTGTCGCTATGCTGTTGCAGATCATGTTCACGAAAGCTCCATTTTTATTTTTTAAGAAACAACACCCCGGCTAGATTACAATATGATAGAAAAAGCAAAAGAACAAGGTCACAAGTATCTGGTCACACGCAAAGACAAAAAGAAACCATGCCATGTGGTCAGCCACAAAATGCTAGGCAAGAACTAATGCAATTGTCTACCTAAACAGAACATGATAGCCAGAAACAGAGTTCTATACAGAAAGATTGATCTGCGTTCCGTCCCAGTTGCTGAAGAACACACGCTCTTGTGCCCTCAACCTCAATGGTGGAATCGGCAGGTGCGGGGCCAGCTATGAGATTCAGGAGGGAGGCAGAGGGCAAGCCATGATCGATCTTGTCAAGAGAGGGGTCCTGCAGCGAGAGGTAGAGGGGAAGGCGGATATGGTGAGGAGCTATTGTGCGACGTGCTGTATTCGGTCATAACTGCCCATAAAACCCGGACATGAACAGAAAAATCTCTATTTTCGTGGGAAATTTGGCGCGATTCTTATTTCCCTTCGCGTCGCGAGAAAATTGCTACATACGGCAGAGTGCCGTCCCTTTGTACCATCTTTTTTTAGGGGTATCCTTTGTACCGTCTCTAGTTCGCTCGTATTCGTGATAACGTAATTAGATCGCGGATTCCTTTTTTTTGAAAGATTAGATCGACAGCTCTAAACACAACGTAGAGATGGCATTTTGACCCGTCACATCTTTCTGTCAGTACGATAGTAGCGGGGATTCGGCTGGGTTCAGTTAGACACGGAATAATTAGTCGTCTCATCCAAACTGTGTCTATGTGCTAGTTTTGTTGTAGTGTTCGTAGCAGTCAGATCACGGAACGGGTGGGCGTTCAAATCCATACCAGCCACGAGATCGTACTCATTTAGGATGTAGGCGCTGGAGTTGAAGACCGACGAAGCCGTCGCCGCAACGATCCAAACGGCACCGAGGCAGATCGAGGAAGCGATGCCGAGGCAGGTCGAGGAACGTGCAGATCGATAAAGGAGTTGAGGTGGGGGTGGGAGGGGCGGCCAGCCCGGGAGCATGTTGTGACCAGCGAGGCCGACGACTTTTGATCGATGCTGAGAGCACATGGGGTGGTGCTACAAAGTGGCGACGATGATAATGCGTCAGTTCCGATCGTCCGCCGACGGTGTTGTAACGACATATCTGAGAGGCTGGCATATCAATCTAGTCTCCTCCTTTGTTCCACGTCCATGATGACAGAGCATAAGGGGAGGTTATCCCGGCTATACCGATGGTTCAAAAACCGGCCGTATGTGCATCGTAATAGAAAAAAGAAAACTCACGACCTCGATTGTTAGTTAAAGAAAAGCATTGTAACTCGACCGACCGATATCAGTCCTAATCGATCAACGAAGATCATGTCATTCCCACATGACTGACCAAGGAAGCTACGATTGGTGTGGGAGAAAGTTACGACCGACAATGCTAGAAGCCGCGACCAGCCCAGGTGCATGTTGTGACCAGCCAGGCCGACAACTTTTGATCGGTGCTGAGAGCGCACGGGGTGGTGCTGCAAAGTGGCGACGACCACATGCGTCACCTGCGACCGACCATCGACGGTGTTGTAATGACATATTCAAGAGGCCGGCACATCAATCTAGTCACCTCCTTTATTCCACCTCCATGGTGATGGAGGAAAAGGGAAGGATATCCCAGCTATACCCTTGGTTCAAAAAACCGGCCGTACGATGCAGTCGTAATAGAAAAAAGAAAACTCGCGACCTCGATTGCTAGTTAAAGAAAAAGATTGTAACTCGGCCGACCGATATCAGTCCTAATCGGTCGCCTCAATGGAGATTATATCATTCCCACACAACTGACCTGTACGTTCCTCCCCCTTTTATTAAACTTTTTAGCACCACCTCATGTGCTCTTAGCACCCATCGAAAATCGTCGGCCTTGTGATCGTAGCTTTCTTCCACGTCGGCCTTGTGGCCGCAGCTTTCTTCCATGCCACTTTCAAATTGGTCGAATTACAATGTTTTTATTTAACCAACCATCGTCGATGGTCATAATAATACCGGCCGCCAATCGTCAGTAATATTTAACTATATCTAATTTCCCTCTCAATAATAAATAAAATCAAATATATTTTTCATGCAAAAAACACTTTCGGATATTTTTCATGCCAAATAAATAAATTAAGATTTTTCCTGACGCCAAAACTCTAATTACGCGATTAGTTTTCCCTCCAATTACCTAAAAATAGCCTAAATAAATCACGGTGACTGTCTAACCGCCCAGCACGCCCCTTCCATCACCGCTGTTCGGCGCCGAGCCCGGTCATCGCCTGCAACCTCCCTCCTCAACTCAACCCTAGCCCAGCCGCCATCTCACCGCTGTGTGCCCAGGATGCCCCCGATTCTAGCTTCTACCTCGCTGCCCTCCAACGCCGAGCACGCCGCCCTTCAGCGCCCAGCCCCGTCATCGGCTGCAATGACCCACGTCCCCACCTCAGCCACCGGATCGATCTGGCTCTTCCTCGACTTGCCTCGGCGTCGTCTGGATCGGTGCGGCTACAGCTCCGTCGGTCTTCAGCTCCGACACCTATCGTGGCTGGTATTGCTCTGAACACCCACCCCTTCTCTGATCTGAACACCCACCATTCTCTGATCTTAATGCCCAACCCTTCTCTGATCTGAACCAGCGAGGTAGCATGGGAAATAGAAAACATCATCAGACTTCTTGTAGACAAAAGGAGGAGCTAAGTACTCCGTAGACCATGGGTATATTACAGTGTATATTACACTGTAAATTCAGTGTATTTTTCTTTGTAATTTTAGTAATGTGTAATTTACGGAAGTAATTTGTGAAGAATTCAGTGTATTTTTCTTTGTAATTTCAGTAATGTGTAATTTACGGAAGTAATTTGTGAAGAATTCAGTGTATTACGGTGCATTGTCTGCATTTTTTCATATATCGTGGTGTCTTTTCGACTGTAAATGTTGTATGTAATTTCTGAACTGTAGTTACGGTGCATTGTCTGCATTTTTCCAGTGTAAACAACAACGTAAACATGAGATAAGGTCACAGTAATTTGAACTACAAAGTCACAGTAACTTGACCATTCTTCAGTGCCAAAGTTTCTGAATTTTCTGCATGTATTTTTGTACGGCTAGCTTCACTGTATCATCTAATAAGATTTTCAGATTCACTCTAACACCTAAGAAGATTGACATGCTGTCCTGTCTAAGTTTGATCCCATGATTCCATGATCCTATGTAGTATGTTTTTCCTCAGATTTTGAGGACTACGACAGGTTCTGGTGGATGGTTCTATCCCCTCTTCTGTTTCTATCAGGTCTGAAACAGGGGTATTCCCGTTTAGTCTTGTTTTTTGCTCCTTTTCTAGGGGCGGATCCTGTTTGCCATTCCCGCGGACCCTTTGAAAGGACAGTCGCAGGTAGGACAGGCACAAGGACAAACACTGACATGAACACAACTGGGCAGCGGACACTTGTCAAGTAGTGGTACATCAAAAAATATGACTGAAACCCAATTCGTTTTCATCCGACTGTTAAATAGACAGTCCCATTTTATACCGCTCTGAATAGTTGGTGGAATCATAGATGCGCATATGCCTGATTTAGCAATATCATGGCGATCATGCACACTAATATTGTTGGTTGGCACACCATGCTGATAGTGCATTGACATGGTACTGTCTACTTCTCTGCCCTCTCCATTCACATGTTTATTGGTAAATTAAATTGTCCCTGTTATGTCATTAGTTAATTTGTCTTTACTTTTAATAGTTTAATTGGCATTTTAATATATATCTAGGATGGCGAGGGGCATGTTGACCATATACCTGCACTATGAAGATGCAAAACAGGAAACCAAAATTTTACAAAGGTCCATGATGAGGCATGATGTCTCGTATTATGACTTAATCTTGATGATCGAGAAAGTTGGTTTTCAAGCAGTTGATTTTCTATACTATGAGAAAAAAAACCATTTAGGCAGCCCCTACTTGGTTCACATTTATGATGAAGGTCTTGTGATGAAAATGTTGTCCGGCCCTGATATTGTGAAAGATGTCCATCTGTATGTGTCTAAGGAGAAGGTTGATGATGATATTGCTCCACCTAGCAAGCAAATTGGTATTGCTCCATCTAACCATCCGAATGAGAGTGTTCTCTTACAGGATGGTGGTCTCTCTACTATGAGAAAGCCGCAAAGTATCCCTCTTGAACCATGTTTATTACATATCTGTATATACTGTTGTAATTATTGGAATAAAAGATGTATGGTTGTTTTGCAGGACCATTGCGTAGGTCAAAAAGGTTGAATGTGATTCAGGTTACTAACCAACGTGATGATGAAGATGGAGACTGCAACAATGGTGAGCAACTTGCACCAGGTCATGAATCAGAAGCATTGGTCAATGAAGAGGGTCAAGTTCACAATCAAGGTAGTATATGCTTAACTTTGTATATGCTTAGTATCGAAATAATAAATGGCGGGCGTCATTTAGTTACTACTTTTCTTAATTCATCTTGTAGTCTGCTAGCATTCTTATTCCAGTTGTTTGACCTTGTATGGAATATGCTTTTGCTGGTTGCTGGTTAGCTGAATATTTGCTTTGTATCGGTCCCTTTTTAACTGATTGATTAGAGATTTACATGCACCTGTATATTGTGCGGGAGACAATTAGTATACACAAGCTAGCTAGCCGTCCAACTTCAGTTGTTATGCATTCAGATGATAACAGATAGCCAGCTAACCAGCTACAAAAACGCAACAAAAATGTATTCAAACGGTCGGCCAGCTGTGCGTGTGCTAGCAAGTGCACGTGTGCTATGAAAACACAACAGAAATCTATTCAAATGGCCGGCCAACTGCTAAGGTGAGGTAGCTGAACTTGTTTGAACGCAACGGCTAAAAATTACTGCGCTGTGCGGTAACAACCAAACATGCTTAATGTATTGTGAATACTTCAAAATACTCTGTTACGATAAAACCATGGTATCTCATACCAACAGAAAAAATACTGCAGTTTTTGATACATTGGTTTATATAATACTTTGCTATCAAACACAGCCAGTCTGAAAGATTTCATAGTAACTTAAACTACAATAATTTTTTAAGCCAAACACTTCAAAGTATTTAATACCAAGGTTTTCACATTGTTCATGCAAATTATATTATCATTGTCATTGAATGCTAATATTGTTCATAATATAGGCTGGTTCCAAAGTAGTTTTAAAGACTTCAACATATCCCAACAAGCGGAATGTTGCATATGGTACTATTCGGAGTATTGATCCAAGAACTAAGGCGGGTGGTATTGAGTTAGGTGCTGAATTTGCCCTTGTGCGCATATAGATCAACCTATGCTTGATAATGAGTTGGTAAGGGAAGTTTTTGATTGCAAGACAATTGGTGAGGCGTTCTCTTCAGGATACTTAATTGCATGGCCTTCAGCTTTTGTAAGTTAAATCTTCTCTTCCACATTTCGAAATCATATATGTGTGCATTTGATCCCATATATCTAAGGTGCAATTTTCTTTTACAGATTCAAGCAAAGGATAATTGAGTTGCAGCTGAATCCTTGGATCAAGAAGCAAATAAAATCTGAAGATTTTAGTTACAAATAGTAATAGTTTACATTGATAGATTGAAAAGTGTAATATCATCCACATGATTTTTTTCTTTCGTCGAATTGATGCAAATGTTATGCTGTAATATTCTCCGTAGCAAATGTAACATCATGCAGAAGATCTTTTTCTGTGTTTGAATTGATGCAAAGGCTATGGCGTAATATTCTTCATACATATGTTCTCTGTAGTCAAATTATATGAATGATATGTTGTTGGACCAATATTATTGGTATTTGTTTATTGTAATGCATATGTATCCTACACTTTTGTATATTCATATTAAATATCTTGGTATTTCCAATTTGCGTATGTGCCATGCTTCTCTTTCTCTATTGTTTTAATGGTGCCAAGCATCAAAATAAAATAATTGGCTATTTGAGCAATTGTAGTGATTTCATTAAATAAACCTATAAATTGGGTACCTAATTTGTGGTTAATAATTAAATCAAAATACATTAATTATGTTGCCATACTAATATAGTAGTGTTACTCATGGTGTTACCGTAATCCCAAAATGTGTTACTTGGTTGTCGACAATTATAAATTATAGTGTTATGATACTTGGATATTGTGTCACAAGTTGTGTTACAGTAGGTACACAAACATGTTATAACCATGTTATACGTCTAAGGAAAATATGTTACTGCAGGTGTTACCATAGTTAAAAAAATGTGTTACCAATGCCATTTGGTAACACATAATATGCATGTTACTACAATGTAATAGTAACACAATTTTTGATCTACAGTAACAATTATTATGTGACAGAGGACACCCTTAGTAACAGGGTCTAATGGAACACATTTTAAAATGTGTTACTACATGACTTAGTAACACTGTTTTGGGTCTGCAGTAACACAACACTGTGTTACCAAAGCTCTGTCCTGTTGTAGTGATAACACCGGTAACAAGAAACTATGGCGGTAACAGCGGAACAAAACACCTAGCAAAAGGCCAAGCCTTCCACTGATACCATGATATATATGTGCATTAAATTAAATAACAGATAATAATGTGATATGCCAAATCCATGTTATCACATGGATACAACCTGCACCTGCAACTAAGAACGCTATAAGAGGGGCTGAGCAGCGGTAACTTAGCCAACCAAAGGTTGCTAGGATGTGGAGGGGTTAGAGGCTATCATGGCAATGTAGGAGGCTTGACATTCAAGTGGTAGGTAGCGCAATTGTAACGATAAGAGCAAGACAATTAGCAAGCGAAAATAGTATCGGGATCCGGGTACGATCATCTTGCCTGTTGGTTCTTCAGTGGAACAAGTAGCGGGATCTTCGTAGTGGTACTCTCCTGGATCTTTGTACTCAGGATCAATGTTCACGTCTACCCAAAACAAACAGCAAGAATAAACAAGCAACCATGGTGCAATGCACAAGCAAGAATGATGCATGCTTATGTGAAGAATTTAGCATGGCAATCCTAACTAGTCAAGTTTCACATGCCATAGAATAGTTCTTTATGGATCTGGACATAATCTTATGTTAAGTTATATGAGTTGTCTTACACTCTCCACATACTAAATTACAATTCCACATCAAAGAGTTCAAGCATCAATCCAAGACAGGGTCCGGCTACGGACGAACACAAACGATAAAATAAAGATGCAATGACACTGGCTTGCTAGACCCGAAGATCACGACCATGGTCCTCTACTCGTCTAGATAAGTCACGTACATCCTGCCACGCTCCTCGTCATACTCCCACTGGAGCTGCGTCATGTCATCTGTCACGACCTCATCTGTACCTGCACCTGGATTGTTGTAGTAATCTGTGAGCCACGAGGACTCAACAATCTCGTGCCCTGGTACCAAGACTATTCAAGCTTATAGGTTGGGAAGGGTATGTGTTTAGTTTGTAGCAGCACTAAGCATTTACGGTGGCTAAACTTACGTAACATGAAAGTAAATATGTGGCCTACGATAGACAATCGAATCTAGAATGACCTCTATGAGATTCTGAACACTTACTTACGTCAATCATAACCCCACCGTGTTCTCTCTCGGTTCATGTTCACGAGTAGAGACCATCACAGTTACTCACACAGTTGGTGTATTTTATTAGAGTTTACATCAAGTTAACTATAACCGAGTGTTACACAAATATCCAAGTTGTCGCATAACCACGGGCACGGCTTTCCGAAAGTTTTAACCCTGCAGGGGTGCTCCAACTAGTCCATCATATTTTAACCACACTCCACGGGAACAGCCTCGACCACAGATCTCGTGATCATCCTAGGCAACTCCCAAGGAATTCCAACACCTCGAGATAGCCCGAAGAAAGTCAGAGCCCCTCACACAAGACACTCGATAAAGGTAAAACAAATGCAGCGAGACCCACCGACGTGTCGACGAACCCGATAAGATCCGCATATCTCGTTCTCAAGACACGACCGGATAAGCTAGTGTACGGTGGCCTCATAGAAATCTCCCGAGTTGCCCGAGGTTGGCCCCGCACAATGCTCTAGTTTGGAACAACACTCATGAGGAGCACTGGCCCTCGGGTTGATTAATTATCCACAGGGTTGCAAAGCCCTATGCAAATTTTATTAAGTTGTTTAGCAAATGTAGTACCAAAGTTGGGTCTTGCCAAACAAGTTTTAATATTAACCGAATAAACAAGGGGGTCCCCATAACAACCCCGAGCATGTTAGGAGCGCAAAGTATGGAAACATAACACCGGTAACAAGAAACTATGGCGGTAACAGCGGAACAAAACACCTAGCAAAAGGCCAAGCCTTCCACCGATACCAAGATATATATGTGCATTAAGTGAAATAACAGATAATAATGTGATATGCCAAATCCATGTTATCACATGGACACAACCTGCACCTGCAACTAAGAACGCTATAAGAGGGGCTGAGCAGCGGTAACTTAGCCAACCAAAGGTTGCTAGGATGTGGAGGGGTTAGAGGCTATCATGGCAATGTAGGAGGCGTTACATTCAAGTGGTAGGTAGCGCAATTGTAATGATAAGAGTGAGACAACTAGCAAGCAAAAATAGTATCGGGATCCGGGTACGATCATCTTGCCTGTTGGTTCTTCAGTGGAACAAGTAGCGGGATCTTCGTAGTGGTACTCTCCTGGATCTTTGTACTCAGGATCAATGTTCACGTCTACCCAAAACAAACAGCAAGAATAAACAAGCAACCATGGTGCAATGCGCAAGCAAGAATGATGCATGCTTATGTGAACAATTTAGCATGGCAATCCTAACTAGTCAAGTTTCACATGCCATAGAATAGTTCTTTATGGATCTGGACATAATCTTATGTTAAGTTATTGAGAAATACATGAACGTGGAAAATATAGATGCATCATGCAAAAACGATACAAATGCATATGTAGAACGTAAGACACGGAGTTACGGTTCTCACGCTATGCTCACGACAAGATACGAAGGCAAAAAACAAGACAAGAAGGCCATGGGTTGTTCCTTGTCATTCCAAGGTATACACTGGTTAAACAATGAAAAATCAATCACAATAGATCCAAAGATCAAGAAATTCCATGGAGTATAGCTCCCACAAGTCACAAAACACTAAAACAAACAATCTGCCACAAAACAGCAACATAGCAACTTTCACAGCCAACAACTTGAGCTACATGAAGTCTCTAGACACAAACAAGGTATTGACAGAAACTACATAACATGCTTATCAACTTATCCAAATACAAAATCTGGAATGAAGGCACACATCAATAAGCATGAAGCCCACAAGTTGGCATGATGAAACAAATTTCTGGGACTTGGTGAAAATAACAGTTTTCTGGAATCTGAGTTAAGCTGATGGCAAGCTGACAGCAGAAACTAATGGTGATAAAAACCACCTCATGGCATGAAAATTAAGAATATGATAGAAGACAACATCTACTTCAAATCACTAGCACTGAGCTTGAGCTGATTCACCACATATCACAAGATAGCATCCCCTCTTCATGGCATAAAAATAATACCAGATTCTCAGACTTTGAAATATTTAGCATGTTTGAAAACAACAACATTTTATTAGCTACTTTAGAGCATGTTTCCCATTTACATGGGTGTTTAACATGGCAAATAAAAATATCATGGCATAATAGACATAAAACACTAACACTTCCATGTTGGCACATCCACCAAAGCAAGTATGGATAAAATCATGCAAAAATGACAAAGTAGCATCACAGCAGAAAATACCAATTTTATGAACTTGCTCAAAAGTGAAATCCAATTGCACTAATGGATTCCTTGGATTTTTCTACCCCAAAATCATATATTATACTCATATGGTTACATGAAAGAACAGGTCAAAACACTAGTTAGCAAAAATGATCTTCATCTTATAAGTGAAATTTACTAAATATGATCAGGTTCATATATGTCCATATCCTCATATGGAAAATTACTAGAAATGGAAATAAGCATATAAACACAAAAGAAAACACAAAATGCAAAAAGAAAAACACAATTAGGAGGGGACCCACCTGGCATACTCACCAGGGTGCCTAGTGGGTGACATGTGGGGCCTGGACCCACCTATCAGCCACACACACACACACACACACCAGCACACACACTAGGTCACAGCCACACCTGATCACACAACCATAGAGAATCCACGACACACATGCACACACAGACGCATACATGCAGCCACACAGGATCCTCACACAGGCGCATCAGATCCCAGCACAAGCAACACCAGATCCAGCCATTGGAAAAAAGGGAAAAGGGGGTGCGAGTCGGGACTCGATCCCACGAACTCTCGGTCGTTCCCCGAGTGCAACACCACTGTGCTGCGGCGCGATGTCTGAACATAGTAGAGGACTAAATCCTCTAGTACTAACACTTCGACACTAGCATGGCGAAACTAAACACCATCAGACACTGCGACAGTGGCATGATGACTGCGAAATTTCGGCGAGTGCGGGCATCTCCGCGACACGAACTACCGGCAGGGAGCGCAGAACCTATGGGGTTTCCAATACCCTGCCCGTCTCACGACGAAGAGGACGGAGGTGACGCCCTCAATGTGTTGCCTTTGAGCAGAACGGCGGGGACAGAAATGCACGGCGACGGTGAGCTAAGCACGGCAGCGGAGGGGGGGGATCGCGGCGGCTCACCGAGGGGGAGACGACAATGATCCGGAACACAACGAAGATGTAGCGACCCGACCTAGAAAGGTCAAGCCTCGGTGTATTTTGTGCCATCCCTGGATTAGTATGCTGGCAAACACAGTACATCAATGTATATATCAAAGTGCAATCACATGTAATTAACGTAAACTGATATATACCTTAAAATCTCAGCGGAAACAGTCAACGGAAGTGGAGTCCCAATAAACACCAACGGCAGGTTGAGTGAGTCCGTAACCCTGAATCGTACTCTTACTCATCGAAGAAGAGTATCTGCAACATGAGACGTTGCAGCCGTGTAGGTCAGCATTTTGAATATGCCGGCAAGTCACAAAAGAGGGGGCAAAAATAATCATCTATACTATATGCATATATGGCAGGTGGGGCTATAAGTTTAAGTTTTTGCGTAAAGCAAATCTTTCCTACAACAAGAGAGGGGTAATGCAAAAATTGTTGGAAATATGCCCTAGAGGCAATAATAAAATAGTTATTATTGTATTTCCTTGTTCATGATAATTGTTTGTTGTTCATGCTATAATTGTGTTAACCGGAAACTGTAATGCATGTGTGAATACATAGACCACAACATGTCCCTAGTGAGCCTCTAGTTGGCTAGCTCGTTGATCAATGGATGGTCACGGTTTCAGGACCATGGACATTGGATGTCGTTGATAACGAGATCACATCATTAGGAGAATGATGTGATGGACAAGACCCAATCCTAAGCCTAGCACAAGATTGTGTAGTTCGTTTGCTAAACCTTTTCAATGTCAAGTATCGCTTCCTTAGACCATGAGATTGTGCAACTCCCGGATATCGTAGGAATGCTTTGGGTGTGCCAAACATCACAACGTAACTGGGTGGCTATAAAGGTACACTACGGGTATCTCCGAAAGTGTCCGTTGGGTTGGCACGAATCGAGACTGGGATTTGTCACTCCGTGTGACGGAGAGGTATCTCTGGGCCCACTCGGTAAAACATCATCATAATGAGCTCAATGTGACTAAGGAGTTAGCCACGGGATGATGTATTATGGAACAAGTAAAGAGACTTGCCGGTAACGAGATTGAACAAGGTATAGAGATACCGACGATCAAATCTCGGGCAAGTATCATACCGATAGACAAAGGGAATTGAATACGGGATTGATTGAATCCTCGACATCGTGGTTCATCCGATGAGATCATCGTGGAGTACGTGGGAGCCAACATGGGTATCCAGATCCCGCTATTGGTTACTGACCGGAGAGGTATCTCGGTCATGTCTACGTGTCTCCCGAACCCGTAGGGTCTACACACTTAAGGTTCGATGACGCTAGGGTTATAGGGAAATAGTGTACGTGGTTACTGAAGGTAGTTCGGAGTCCCGGATGAGATCCCGGACGTCACGAGGAGTCCCGGAATGGTCCGGAGATTAAGATTGATATAAAGGAAGTGAGGATTTGGCAACCGGAAGTGTTTCGGGAATTATCAGTAACGTACCAGGACCACCGGAAGGGTTCTGGGGGTCCACCAAGTGGGGCCACCAATCCCGGAGGGCTGCATGGGCTGAGGGTGGAGGGAACCATCCCCTAGGTGGGCTGGTGCGCCCCTCCACCAAGCCCAAGGCGCAGGAAAGAGAGGAGGAAGGGGAAACCCTAGACCCAGATGGGCCTAAGGCCCACTAGCGATGCGCCCTCCCTCTCTCCCCTCTCTGGCCGCCGGCCAAACACCCATCTAGGGCTGTCGCACCCTCTAGGGTGGGAAACCTAGATGGGGTGCCTCCTCCTCCCTCTCCCCTATATATATATGTGAGGTTTCAGGGCTGCCCAACAACCGGTTCTCTCTTCCCCTTGGCGCAGCCCTACCTCTCCACCTCCACGTTCTCCGTAGCGCTTGGTGAAGCCCTGCCAGAGTCCACGCAGCTCCACCACCACCACACCATCATGCTGTTGTTTGATCCCTTCCCCAACCTCTCCTTCCTCCTTGCTGGATCAAGGCGTAGGAGACGTCACCGGGCTGCACGTGTGTTGAACGCGGAGGCGCCGTTGTTCGGCGCTGAGATCGGAGTCCACCACAATCTGAATCGCTACGAGTACGACTCCACCAACCGCGTTCTTGTAACGCTTCCGCTCAGCGATCTTCAAAGGTATGAATATCCAATCTCTCCCCACTCGTTGCTGGTTTCTCCCTAGATAGATCTTGGTGACACGTAGGAAATTTTTTGATTTACTACTACGTCTCCCAACAGTGGCATCATGAGCTAGGTCTATGCGTAGAATCTATGCACGAGTAGAACACAAACTTGTTGTGGGTGTCGATCTTGTTAATTTTCTTACCACTACTAGTCTTATCTTGATTCGGCGGCATTGTGGGATGAAGCGGCCCATACCAACTTTACACGTACGCTTACGTGAGACCGGTTCCACCGCCTGACATGCACTAGTTGCATAAGGTGGCTAGCGGGTGTCTGTCTCTCCCACCTTAGTTGGATTGGATTCGAGGAAAAGGGTCCTTATGAAGGGTAAATAGCAATTGGCATATCACGTTGTGGTTTTGGCGTAGGTAAGAAACATTCTTGCTAGAAACCTATAGCAGCCACGTAAAAACTTGCAACTACAAATTAGAGGACGTCTAACTTGTTTTTGAAGCATATGCCTTGTGATGTGATATGGCCAAAAGGATGTGATGTGATGCATTGTGATGTATGAGATTGATCATGTTCTTGTAACAAGATTCACGACTTGCATGTCGATGAGTATGACAACCGGCAGGAGCCATAGGAGTTGTCTTATTTTATTGTATGACCCGTGTGTCAATCATAAACGCCATGTAATTACTTTACTTTATTGCTAAATGTTAGCCATAGTAGTAGAAGTAATAATTGGTGAGACAACTTCATGAAGACACGATGATGGAGATCATGGTGTCGTGCCGGTGACAGTGATGATCATGGTGCCCCGAAGATGGAGATCAAAGGAGCAAGATGATATTGGCCATATCATGTCACTATATTGATTGCATGTGATGTTTATCATGTTTACATCTTATTTGCTTAGAACGACGGTAGTAAATAAGATGATCTCTCAATAAAATTTCAAGAGAAGTGTTCACCCTAACTGTGCACCGTGTCTAAGGATCATTGTTCCGAAGCACCACGTGATGATCGGGTGTGATAGGTTCTAACATTCGCATACAACGGGTGTAAGACAGATTTACACACGCGAAACACTTAGGTTGAATTGATGAGCCTATCATGTACATACATGGCCTCGGAACACGGAAGACCGAAAGGTCGAACAGGAGTCGTATAGAAGATACGATCAACATGGAGATGTTCACCATGGATGACTAGTCCGTCTCACGTGATGATCGGACACGGGCTAGTTGACATGGATCATGTGTCACTTAGATGACTAGAGAGATGTCTATATAAGTGGGAGTTCATTAAATAATTTGATATGTGAACTTAATTATCATGAACTTAGTCTAAAAATTATCTTTGCAATCTATATTGTAGATCCAATGACCAACGCTAATGCAAACCTCAACTTCATCGCGTTCCTAGAGAAAACCAAGCTGAAAGATGATGGAAGCAACTATGCGGACTGGGTCCGTAGCTTGAGGATCATCCTCATAGCTTCCAAGAAATTGTATGTCCTTGATGCACCGCTAGGTGACCCACCCGTTCTCCTAGCAGAGCAAGACGTTGCGAACGCCTGGCATTCTCGTTGCGATGATTACTCCCTTGTTCAGTGCGGCATGATTTATAGTTTAGAATCGGGACTCCAAAAGCGATTTGAACAACACGGAGCATATGAGATGTTCCAGGAGCTGAAACTAGTTTTCCAAGCTCATGCCCGGGTCGAGAGATATGAAGTCTCCGAGAAATTCTTCAGCTGTAAGATGGAGGAGAATAGTTCTATCAGTGAGCACATCCTCAAGATGTCTGGGCTACACAACCGCTAGACTCAGCTGGGAGTTAATCTCCCGGATGACTCGGTCATTGACAGAATCCTCCAGTCGCTTCCACCTAGCTACAAGAGCTTTGTGATGAACTACAACATGCAGGGAATGGAGAAGTCCATTCCTAAGTTGTACTCGATTCTGAAATCAGCGGAGGTCGAGATCAAAAAGGAGCATCAAGTGTTGATGGTAAATAAGACCACTAGTTTCAAGAAAGGCAAGGGTAAGAAGAACTTCAAGAGGGACGGCAAAGCTGTTGCCGCACCTGGTAAGCAAGTTTCCGGGAAGAAGAAGAACAAGAATGGACCCAAGCCTGAGACTGAGTGTTTTAATTGCAAGGGTACCGGTCACTGGAAGCGGAACTGCCCCAAGTACTTAGCGGATAACAAGGACGGCAACGTTAAAGGTATATGTGATATACTTGTTATTGATGTGTACCTAACCAGCGCTCGTAGTAGCTCATGGGTATTTGATACCGGTCCAGTTGCTCACATTTGTAACTTCAAGTAGGAGCTGCGGAATAAGCGAAGGCTGGCAAAGGACGAGGTGACGATGCGCGTCGGGAATGGTTCCAAGGTCGATGTGATCGCTGTCGGCACGCTACCTCTACATCTACCTTCGGGATTAGTTTTAAACCTTAATAATTGTTATTTAGTACCAGCTTTGAGCATGAACATTGTATCTGGATCTCGCTTGATGCGAGATGGCTACTCATTTAAATCTGAGAATAATGGTTGTTCTATTTATATGAGAGAAATGTTTTATGGTCATGCCCTGTTGGTCAATGGTTTATTTTTGATGAATCTCAAACGTGATGTTACACATGTCCATAGTGTGAGTACCAAAAAGTGTAAGGTTGATAACGATAGTCCCACTTACATGTGGCACTGTCGGCTTGGTCATATTGGTGTCAAACGCATGAAGAATCTCCATGCTGATGGACTTTTGGAGTCTCATGATTTCGAATCATTTGACACGTGTGAACCATGCCTCATGGGCAAGATGACCAAGACTCCGTTCTCCGGAATGATGGAGCGAGCAACTGACTCTTTGGAGATAATACATATCGATGTATGCAGTCCAATGAGCGTCGAGGCTCGTGGTGGCTACCATTATGTTTTCACCCTCACTGATGACTTGAGCAGATATGGGTATGTCTACTTAATGAAACACAAGTCTGAAACCTTTGAAAGGTTCAAGGAATTTCTGAGTGAGGTAGAGAATCAACATGATAGGAAAATAAAGTGCCTACGATCTGATCATGGCGGAGAATATTTAAGTCACGAGTTTGGCACGCACCTAAGGAAATGTGGAATTGTTTCACAACTCACGCCGCCTAGCACACCTCAGCGAAATGGTGTGTCTGAACGTCGTAATCGCACTCTATTGGATATGGTGCGATATATGATGTCTCTTACCGACTTACCGCTATCATTTCTAGGATATGCATTAGAGACTTCCGCATTCACTTTAAATAGGGCACCGTCAAAGTCTGTTGAGACGACACCTTATGAATTATGGTTTGGAAAGAAACCTAAGCTATCGTTTCTAAAAGTTTGGGGATGCGATGCTTATGTGAAGAAACTTCAACCTGAGAAGCTCGAACCCAAAGCAGAAAAGTGCGTCTTCATAGGATATCCCAAAGAGACTATTGGGTATACCTTCTTCCTCAGATCCGAAGTCAAAGTCTTTGTTGCTAAGAATGGATCCTTTCTCGAGAAAGAGTTTCTCTCGAAAGAAGTAAGTGGGAGGAAAATAGAACTTGATGAGGTAATTGTACCTCCGCTCGAACTGGAGAGTAGTGCAGCACAGGAAGTTGCTTCTGTGGAGCCTACACCGGCTGGAGAGGAAGTTAATGATGATGATCATGAAACTTCAGATCAAGTTACTATTGAACGTCGAAGGTCCACTAGGGCACGTTCCGCACCAGAGTGGTACGGCAACCCTGTCCTGGAGATCATGTTGTTAGACAACGCTGAACCTTCGAACTATGAAGAAGCGATGGCGGGCCTGGATTCCAACAAATGGCTTGAAGCCATGAAATCCGAGATAGGATCCATGTATGAGAACAAAGTGTGGACTTTGGTGGACTTGCCTGATGATAAGCGAGCCATTGAAAATAAATGGATCTTTAAGAAGAAGACTGACGCGGATGGTAATGTGACCATCTATAAGGCTCAGCTTGTCGCTAAGGGTTATCGACAAGTTCAAGGAGTTGGCTAAGATGAGACTTTCTCACCCGTAGCGATGATAAAGTCCGTCTGAATCATGTTAGAAATTGCCACATTTTATGATTATGAGATCTAGCAATTGGACGTCAAAACGGCATTCCTTAATGGCTTCCTTAAGGAAGAACTGTATATGATGCAGCTGGAAGGTTTTGTTGATCCTAAAGATGCTAACAAGGTATGCAAGCTCCAGCGCTCCATCTATGGGCTGGTGCAAGCATCTCGGAGTTGGAACATTCGCTTTAATGAGGCGATTAAAGCGTTTGGGTTTATACAGGTTTATGGAGAACCCTGTATTTACAAGAAAGTGAGTGGGAGCTCTGTAGCATTTCTTATATTATATGTGGATGACATACTAATAATGGGAAATGATATAGAACTCTTGGAAAGTATAAAGGCCTACTTGAATAAGTGTTTTTCAATGAAGGACCTTGGAGAAGCTGGTGCGCCCCTCCACCAGGCCCAAGGCGCAGGAAAGAGAGGAGGGAGGGGAAACCCTGGACCCAGATGGGCCTAAGGCCCACTAGGGTTGCGCCCTCCCTCTCTCCCCTCTCTGGCCGCCGGCCAAACACCCATCTAGGGCTGCCGCACCCTCTAGGGTGGGAACCCTAGATGGGGTGCCTCCTCCTCCCTCTCCCCTATATATATGTGAGGTTTCAGGGATGCCCAACACACGGTTCTCTCTTCCTCTTGGCGCAGCCCTACCTCTCCACCTCCTCGTTCTCCGTAGCACTTGGCGAAGCCCTGCCAGAGTCCACGCAGCTCCACCACCACCACGCCGTCGTGCTGCTGTTGGAGCCCTTCCCCGACCTCTCCTTCCTCCTTGCTGGATCAAGGCGTAGGAGACGTCATCGGGATGCACGTGTGTTGAACGTGGAGGCGCCGTTGTTCGGCGCTGAGATCGGAGTCCACCGCGATCTGAATCGCTACGACTACGACTCCACCAACCACGTTCTTGTAACGCTTCCGCTCAGCGATCTTCAAAGGTATGAAGATCCAATCTCTCCCCACTCGTTGCTGGTTTCTCCCTAGATAGATCTTGGTGACACGTAGGATTTTTTTTTTGATTTACTACTACGTCTCCCAACAAAAATATTACTACAAAGTTGGTTGATTAATGAGATGGTTTCACCAACCAATTCTCATACCCAAGTTAACAATAATGCCCTCATCATTATAATTATTTGTGTTGAGACTTCCTGATAGTTTCAGTTCCTTTGGCTCAAGTTGTCCATGACCGTGGACACGACTAATCGATTAGGTTTGACTACTCTGTAGAGTTTTGCACCACGTTCCCCACAAGATTTGATCGCCTCCATTGAATTCCTCGCACTTCAGGGTGTTTGAGAAACGGATGACCAAAACATGGTCTTTCAAGGGGTTCCTCTGAGAATCTGTCGGTGCCCATCCATTCCTACCATTCTTCTACATCTCGTAGCACCGGTTGTCCAGAGTCACCACAATGTCCAACCAAGCCAGAACCCATAATGACTTGTGGCTGTGCAGGTAAGCCTCGGGCCTTGAAGTATCCATCCATCTCTTTGTTCTTGGGTGGATCTTTCCGCGTGAATACTAGCACTTCTCCAGTAACACCTAGGCTAACCATTGATTTCTCCAGGGCGTCGTTCAACCGTCATCCATCCAGAGGTATATTGCATCATGAGGTCTTGAAAATATTACTTGGAGTCTTGAGGTCTTCATCATCAACTAAGTCTCACAACTCTCATGGTAGACACTCCACCAAAACCCCGTCTACTAAAAAGCATAGCAAAATAAAATAACATCCCGGCCAAAGTAACAAGGATATTTGGGTGGCCTACCACATGATACTAGTCAAGTAACCAAGTTTCCAAGTACCTACTTTGCATGCAATGGGTGAGAAGGTTGAACTAATGCAACTTAAAAAAACATAGGTAATAACATGGTCAATGTGAACTTGTCTGGTATTATTTGATGAAGATAGTCGCTCTCACAATCTGGATAATTCTACTTGTCACACTCCGAGAAATCTATCGTAAGCAAATAACATTCAATAAACATTCATGCCAAAACAAAGAACCAAAAGAACGCAAGAACAAAACATGTCTTGGAGCGAATATAACAACATACTAAGGTTAAATAAGAAAAGATAGGTTCTAACTATGTTGTAAAGTGAAAGTGGAGGAATCAACTCAAAAGAGTTAATGGATGATAAACTATTGTTATATAAGCTTAGATTGGAGAAACTACGGAAGACGATCCAAAGAATGGGAGAACAACATGAATGTTGTTTAACAAATAGTATAAGACATAAAAAATTATTTGTAGAAAGAATTTAATTGAAATGGAGCACTACAACACACGTTATAGCGAATTGAAGTATGAAATGAATTGTAAATTCAAGTATGAATTGAATCTGAATTCATGAAGGTCAAAAGAAGTTAAACCGAAGTGCAATGGTTATGAATAGAAATATATGACATGAGTATTTAGGGGCAAAAGGAATCAATTGAAACGATGTTACACTTTGCAAGATATGATCAAATGAAGGTTCGGATTCAAATTGAATCGTCAAATTTGAAAGGTACAAAGATTGAAACTAATGATGTTACTATATATGGGAAGTCAATATGAACGTGTATAAAAAAGACTTACTAGGTTCAAAATGATGGGTCAAAAGTTATAAGCATTTCAATATGGTATTGAGTTAGCTTACTACGATGTGTGAACACATTTTGGGAACTAATAGAAAAGTATGAGCAAGATCAAAATTATATGTTGAAACGATAACACTAATGATGTGAACTGTTATCTAATGATGTGAACGGATACTTCGATCCGAATCCGACGCAATTGGATTCATCGGAAACAGAGGTACGGATAAAAAGATATGATCAAAAGAAGTTTGAATATAAATCTGAATAAATTTCGAAATTTTAAAATTTGAAAAAGTTGACGTGATAGGTTGATTGGATAGGTGAAGTCAAGACGAAAATCTAGGCGTTGGTTTCATCTAATTTGAGTGAATGAGTAAAAAGTTATGGCTATTTGAAAAATCAGGACCAAGCTATTTTACGGAAGAAAAAATACTATGTCTAAAAGAATTCTAATATTTTTCTAATACTAATGTGTAAATACGGTGAGTAATTAATAATCTAATTACTCTACTGTATACTAGTATAGAAATACTAGTCTATGGATACTAAACTACAGGAGTATAAAAGAAAATACGAAAAAATACCTTTAGAATGCAGAGTAAGAAATAATTCCAACGTGGAGACGACTTCCAGAAATCCCGCCGGAGAGAAGAAAATATTTTTATTTAATAAACCTAGTCAAACCAAAAGATTGGTTTAACCCGAGTTGGATGATTTTTTGAATGCTCCTATGGGTCTATATTTATAGGTAGAAAGGGGGTGCAAAGGTTTAAAGCTAAGCAAGGTGAGACTAAAATCGTAGACAAATAGAGGAAAAAGAGAGAAAAAGAGGAGCCACATGGGCTTCGGTCGGTCGCACCTAAGGCCAGCGGCAAGCTGCGAATTTATTTTATTTTGTTTCGAATGAACAGTGTTCCGCCATGAACAGTGTTTCCTGTTTTTTTCGTTTTCTTTTAAAAACAGCAAACAAAAACAAATAAAAAAAATAGACAACATTTTATATAGGCATATTATATATAAAAAAATTAGAAAAATATTTCCTAAAACATGAACATATTTTCAAGGCCTAATAAAATACTTTTAAAAAAATATTATTTTTTGCAATAACTCTTAAAATGAAAAAGAAACTTGAATTTCAAATAAATGGCATATAGTTTTTATTTTAAAATTTGAATCAAACATTGTATCTGATTTTTGAGTGTCATTTACCTCCTCTCATTTGATTTGTTTATAAGAGGGTTTCGAAAATATTCGAACTCAAAATTGAATAGGGATTCGAAATAGAAAAGTTTGGGAAAGTCATTTTATTCCCTCTCATTAAAATTTCAAAAGTTTCAAAATTCCACTCAATTTCACACAATCAATCACACAACATTCAAGCAAACAATCCCACTTATTTATTTAATATAACATTCCAAAATTTAGAATTTGGGATGTTACAGAAGAGGAGGGAGAGTCGAAGACGCGGCGGTGACGAAGAGGAAGAAGACCGGCGACGCGGGCTCGAAGCGGGGGAAGAAGACGCACAGCGACGGTGACGATGCGGCGGCTCCTCGGCCCTCCTAGCACCAGGAATCGGACGCGCGCGAAATTTGAGAGGGGGGCTTCCTAAGGCAATTCAGGGGTTGCTGGGATCGCTAGGCACGCTCGGGGGCTCCTTTTATAGCCGGCTAGCGTCGGTTCCCGCAGCTCTGAGGATTAGAATGCCGGTGAACCACCATTCTATTTCTAGGGGTGACGTGGCGGCGATGGGCGTTAGCGGACGAGCTCGAGGATGAGCTCGTCCTGTTCCAGAGGGCAGCTGGCGAGCTGGGGTGGTCGGGGCGGTGTCGTCCATGGCAGAGGCCCACTGCGGCCGCAGGCTTGCCCCCAAGGCTTGCTGCGGCGATGCTGCACGGCGCCAGGGAGCGGTTTCAGCAGCAGGGAGGGGTCGGGGGCGTCTCTGTGGGCGCACAAAGGCCAGGGGAAGCATTAGGCGAACACGACGGCTCGGAGACCGCACATGCAAAATGCGCGCTCCGGGCATGCACAAAGGGTGCTCGACAATATGCCAGGGCGAGCAAAAACCTACTGATGCCCATGCCAAATAACAGGTCTATGCTAGTGGGTATAGGGAAGCTATGGGACATGCTGGTTTGGCCATAGGGGTAAGTTCACAATACAAACACAAAACCATGCCAAAACTGCCCAGGCACACCAGGTGCTCGACAGAATGCCAAGGGCATCTAGGCAACTCTTCTGGTGTCCAAAAACTCTAGGTTGGGGTCTTTCTAGATGCTGGTTATGATGGCATGGTTGTTTTATGAAGACAAGAAAGTTTCTAATGCAAGTTTTGTGAAAGTTAGTTTCTGGAAAGAAACTAAATGAGGCTATAGCATGGTCAAAACTTATTCCACTGGACCTCAACTCCTGGACTTAAGGGTTTTGTAGGGTAAACTTCAAGTAGGAAAAATCTCATGGGCATTAGAGCAAAACAAAATAGGGTTGCAGAAGAAAGTACCAAACTAGGCCAGAATGAATATGAGGATGGTTTACTCAAATTTTCCAAAACACAAGGTTGTTTCTCTGCATAAAATTGAATTATATACTTCTACTAACATCTCCAATTTTTTATGGAAATTTTAAAGTAATATTTAAATAGGTTGTAGTGCAAACTATAGACTGGACCAGATTTGAAAATTTGAGATAAATCTCAAAATCTCCAAATGATTAAGACAGGTTTTTGCATACAATTGATGTAGAAACATCACCTGGCATCTAAGTATTTTTGTAGAATTTTTATATGAAGATATCAAATGCTTGTAGTGCAAAAGAAGCTCTAAAAATTATGAGAAACCATTTTAGAATAATTAAATCTCAAAAAACAAATTATAGAAATATCTCTACAGATCAAATATAAAAACAAAGAAATGTTCGTGAGGAGCTATTCAAGTCCAACAATTATTTTTGAAAAGTTTCTATCTGGAGAGGAAAACACCACAATTCAGAAGAAAGAAGTAATTTTGAAATCAATAGATGATCCATAAAATAAAAATTTCATTTCCTGGCAAAATTTTAATTAATAATACATGATTAAATTTTTGGGGTGTTACAACACTACCCCCCTTAAGAAAAATCTCGTCCTCGAGATTTACGGAGAGTGAAAAATGGTTGACTAAAAATCACAACAACAAAAATCGCTCACATACAATTGAAATCAAACAATCTATTCATAGTCCAACCTTACGACATAACACACGTATTGCAGTCAATAATTAATTGTAGGCTAGCAAACACGACATGGAGTGTCTACGGTGCAAAGGCAAAATATTCAGGGTCCTGAGCAAATGTCTCTGGCACTGGAGCACATTCTTCCTCTTCTGGGGAAAGCAGATGGACTAGTCGAAGAACGCGCCTCTCCTGGTCTGGCCTTAGAGGTCTGCTAATGGCGATCCGAGGATTCAAAACTGCAAGATTCTGGAGGTAATCCATTACTTGCTGAGTCAAATGCTCTTGGGCGATGACGTACTGGATAATGTTGGCCAGTACTGCGTCTCTCTCTATTCGTCCCCCGGGAAAAGATGCTTCTTCTTCGGGTGCTGCACGGCTTGGGAAGTAATAATACCCCCTTTCACTGGCATAGGGCATTGCGAATCGAAGGCGGGTAATCACTTCATACGCAGCAACTTCTATGGCCATTTGCGGAGTTGGCATAGATTTCCCCACGAAGGAGACTTCTGTTGGGTCTTGGTTTGGGTCCACAGGTGGGATGTGCACTACTGCCCAATATTCAGGCAAATGAGGTGATCCTCGATTTGAACATCTCGTACTGGGGTGGATGGGGAGAACCCATGGTGCTGCGGGTAAAGTCCCACAATATCTTAGCAAAACTACCTGGGGTCACATATGGGGTTCTCCGATGAATACTAGGGCTCGACATGGCAAGAATGGCTGTGAGAGCTGTGCACAAAGTGGGATGGTTGGTAAGGTCACGGAGTGGCCTCTTATATAGCACCAGGGTTGGGTTACCGATCGCGGTGTGGGGGCAAACTAGTTCGTCGGTTCTGCTCTATGGGGTTAATGCCACGGATATACACATCTCACAAAAGTGACGTATTACTGTCGGTTGACGACTTGGGTGGTTTTCAATAGCTACACCCAAACATTTAATATGCAACCAAACTCCAAAAACAATTATGCACGGATACTCGTAGTATTGTTAAAAAATAATGGCATACAAGCAACATGCATTTCATTCATGGTGATACAAGGTCACACTATTACTTGGCGCACGAATACAAAGACTCGGCACTACTCCAGTGGTTTAGTCTACCTCGTTAATATCTAGTCGAACGTGCCTTGCGGGTGCCGAGGCTTCTCCGTGGGCTTCACCGTTGGGGTTTCCTGGATCAGGGTGATGGTTTTCAGGGTCGGGGTAGCGATGATGACCATTGTGGGGGTTGGTGACCACAATCCCATTGGACCGAGTCCCCAAAAGGCGACGAAGCTCCTCCGGGGATACAAGCACATTCCCGTCGGTTGCAGGGGCAGGCCTCAACGACTCAATTGGTCATCCGAACAGCACGACGGGGTTGTCGCCGGGCGCCACTTCTCTTCTTGCTGGGGTTTGGCGAGAAAGTTCTCCATGAGCTGCGATCAGATCAAGAGTGACCTAATCAAATAGTGCCTCTAGTGCGCTGAGGTACCGCACAAGATGCAGCAGTGCAGGGTCCGTCTTGTGGTCTCCGCTGGCAATCTGGGGAGGCCTACTATACCCGTCATGGCTAGGGTAATAGTAGAACGAGTGGCAGTTAACTCTGGCGACAAGTGCCGGAGTTGAACTATAGCCTCTCGAGCTGCTAACTGGATGGCTTGTGGCTCAAAGGAAGTTGACCTTTCGGTGAACCTATAGGGGCGTTTTGGCAAGATACCACTATCGTAGATGTGCACTGTGGCCAGAAGTGACGACTCTCATCACTCGTGCGCTCCTGGTACACAACATATTCTGGGGGCTCTTCTAATGCAAAGGCATGACGGGTGAGGTTAGCTAGGACGGTCACAAAACCTCCAAGGTTGTTTGCGGTGGTCTCATTGTGAACAATGGCGCCAGGCATCTTGGCTTGGTTTTGGATGGTTGGCTGTGGTGTGATGGGTTTGGGGCAAACATTTTCTTTTATAGAGGAAAATGGAGTCTTCCTTCGCACGCTTGCGAAAGGGACTGTTTAGGCTTCGGTCACGACGCGTGATCGATGGGCTAGGCTGATAGGTTGGGCACCAACTGCCAAAAGATGTCAAGGTCACTGAGTGGGCTATTGGATAGGATAGGCTTGGCTGCAGCTAGGTTAAAGTCTTGGTGGGTGGTTTACCTAGGTTTATCGCCCTGGCTAAGAAAGGATTAGCCAATGGTCAGCCTGGCTCTGATACCAAGGTTGTTAGGACCGGTTTTCCAGGATATTAATTTCCTAGTAAATGGCCCTAGCGCTCATCAGCCCCAAGATTACTATTAACTGATGAGACACAATCTTGATACAGAAAATCCAAGCAAAATTACAAAAGCTGAAGTACAAGACCATCATGGTCTATGAGTACAACAAAAGGTTTCTAGTGGTTGGTGGCGGAAGCGGTTCGGGGTCATCAGCGTCTATGGGACTCCATTTCCCACAGGAACAGCTGACCTGGTTAACTCCTATCTTCGCGTGGCTGCAATCTTCGATGCCTATGTTCCAGGGTTGTCATCATAATGCTCTTCTCCACATGCATAATCTGGCCAAGACAATAGCCAGGGACAAGCCAGTGATTACTTTGAATGTACTCGCAAACATTATGAAAATAGGTATAACATAGCAGTGGTATTCATGCACTGAACTTAATCCATGGTCACTTAACCAGTCACAAAATAAAACTTCATGATATGAGCAAACAGGTCATTCATATTAAACATGAATAATCAATCAGAGGATAGAAATAAAATAGACCGATCGGGTGTGTGAAGCGACGCCTCGAAAGGATAATAATATAAAGTGCCTCAGTCGGGCGTCTGATCGATGCCACATAAAGGGCTTATAAAGGGAATAAATAACAAATGTGCCACAGTCGGGCGTCTGAGCGACGCCACAGAAAGGGCTTATATGATAAAGTAATCAGTATGCATGCCACAGTCGGGCGTCTGTGCGATGCCGCATGAAGGGCTTATAAGGAAATTAAATAACCAACGTGCCATAGTCGGGCGTCTGAGTGACGCCACAGAAAGGGCTTATATGATAAAGTAATTAGTATGCATGCCACAGTCGGGCGTCTGTGCGACGCCGCATAAAGTGCTTATATAAGAATAATCACAATGAATATCAAGGAGGTAGAACCTTCCTAGGGATACCCAATAATTCAAATAATATAAATGGTTAGTCCACAATAATAACAATCACGATCATCATTTGTCACTCGTCATGATCCATATTCCAGTTTAGAAGTTTTCCTCCGAAGACCGACACTAAGACCGACATTGACAAATCCCAGACTGTAGTCCTTCACCGCAGACGCGGCTATTCGAATAGATATTTACTCTGCAGAGGTTGTACTCTTTACCCATAGCCGACGGATTTCAGTAGTCACAAAGGACTAGTTCCGTCTACGGTATTTTAGAAGAAAACCCACCTAACCAATACACACCCATTTCTCATCCCGATGCCAGGTATCACCCTAGGCAACGTTCAAGAAAAACTTTAAGACGGGGAGGCCACCACCTCGAATAACATGGGATCAAATTTATATTGCGCGGTCTAAGGGGTGCCCCCCTCTCGGTCCCAACCGGAAACACCCATGCCCCTGACCGGATGACGGGATTTAATCCATGGCCATGGGACCCTCATCACGGCCCCTCTATTTTGTGTGTACATGGAAAGAGGTTTGCAACTTACTAAACCGCATTCTTTGTAGAAAAACATATGGCAGTACGAAAATAAGGAGAACGGGGACAAGACTCGATCTATGGTCGACTCAGGAGGTTGTGTACTCTCTGCATGGTTAGCACAATAAACATATTTCATAACATTAGACAGAGTCACCACTCATCATACCCCTTCATGCCTTACTAACCATTCTCGCTCCAACGAGATGTCAGCACCAAGCTCGTGTCTATCAGAGACAGAGACTTCTCCCGATTCCTTCCGGTAGGCATGAATGGCATATGAGGGTGAATACTTCCACAAGCATATCAATTCCAACAGCAAGGAATTTTCATCATGCATTTGTAAACATGATCACACCATCGCATAAAAACAAATGCATACTTCAAGTCAACCCGATGTTGTAGTCACATCAAGCAACACACAACAAGTATTATACCAGGGTTCAGAATGCTTGCCTTCAATGTGTATGTATCTGAGGTGCACTCCACTACTTGATCCTCACTCCAAATTCCTATTTGAAAATATTCTAATTAACACACAATTCAAAAACAGCACACATTTTGTTTTGGAAAAATTTCAAATAAATATGAAAATAAACTAGATGGAATTTGGAAAACAACAGAAAAAGAATCAAGTCCATTGGAGTTATATTTTAAAAGTTATAGCCAGCCAAAGATCAGGTCAAAATGTGATTTTTAAATTAATTAGAAAATAAAACGGTTAGGTGGTGAATACGCTTTCGAGAGGGGGAGACGTACTCAGAGACCAGCGCCACTGGCGGTTGGGTTGTGACACCGCCAAGTGGGGCCCACTTGTCGGGTTTGTCCCCTTCCTCCCGCTTGCCTGGACACAAGCAGGGGCGAGTCGCCGACGGTGATTGCCGGCGCTAGAGGGCGTCGTTCTCGATGTCCGGCCAACCCACGAGCTCAGTAGAGCGGTCTGCATTGGATGAAGGTGAGAGGAGCGTCCGGGGAGCTCTAGGTCGAGAAGAGCTTCTCTAATGGCGGAGGAGGCTTCGGCCATGGCGGGGGCTTGGTATTTCCTGGCTCCTGGGCGAAATTTGAGAGGGGGGCTTCCTAAGGTAGTTTAGGGGTTGCTGGGATCATTAGGCACACTCGGGGGCTCCTTTTATAGCCGGCTAGGGTCGGTTCCCACACCTCCGAGGATAAGAACACCAGTGAACCGCCATTTTGTTGCTAGGGGCGACGTGGTGGCGACGGGCGCTAGCGGACGAGCTCGCGGATGAGCTCGTCCTGTACCAGAGGGCAGCTGGCGAGCTGGGGTGGTCGGGGTGGTGTTGTCCATGGCAGAGGCCCGCTGCAGACGCAGGCTTGCCGCCTAGGCTTGCTGCGGCGATGTTGCACGGTGCCAAGGAGCGGCTTCAACAGCAGGGAGGGGTCGGGGGCGTCTCTGCAGACGCACAAAGGCCAGGGGTAGCATTAGGCAGACGCGGCGGCTCGGGAGACCGCACATGCAAAACGCGCGCTCTGCTCGCGCTACGCGCATGCATGCAGGTTGCTCGATGATATGCCAGGGCGAGCAGAAACCTACTGATGCCCATGCCAAATAACAGGTCTATGCTAGTGGGTATAGGGAAGCTATGGGACATGCTGGTTTGGCCATAGGGGTAAGTTCACAATACAAACACAAAACCATGCCAAAACTGCTTAGGCACACCAGGTGCTCGACAGAATGCCAAGGGCATCTAGGCAACTCTTCTGGTGTCCAAAACTCTAGGTTGGGGTCTCTCTACATGCTGGTTATGATGGC
Source organism: Hordeum marinum (assembly GCA_022496015.1). NCBI lineage: Eukaryota > Viridiplantae > Streptophyta > Magnoliopsida > Poales > Poaceae > Hordeum > Hordeum marinum. The sequence goes on along the minus strand of CM039675.1, from coordinate 465,830,093 downwards.
ATGGTTGTTTTATGAAGACAAGAAAGTTTCTAATGCAAGTTTTGTGAAAGTTAGTTTCTGGACAGAAACTAAATGAGGCTATAGCATGGTCAAAACTTATTCCACTGGACCTCAACTCCTGGACTTAAGGGTTTGGTAGGGTAAACTTCAAGTAGAAAAAATCGCATGGGCATTAGAGCAAAACAAAATAGGGTTGCAGAAGAAAGTACCAAACTGGGCCAGAATGAATATGAGGATGGTTTGCTCAAATTTTTCAAAACACAAGGTTGTTTCTCTGCATAAAATTGAATTATATACTTCTACTAACATCTCCAAATTTTTATGGAATTTTTAAAGTAATATTTAAATAGGTTGTAGTGCAAACTACAAACTGGACCAGATTTGAAAACTTGAGATAAAGCTCAAAATCTCCAAATGACTAAGAGAGGTTTTTGCATAAAATTGATGTAGAAACATCACCTGTCATCTAAGAATTTTTGTAGAATTTTTAAATGAAGATATCAAATGGTTGTAGTGCAAAAGAAGCTCTAAAAATTATGAGAAACCATTTTAGAATAATTAAATCTCAAAAAACAATTACAGAAATATCTCTACAGATCAAATATAAAAACAAAGAAATGTTCTTGAGGAGCTATTCAAGTCCAACAATTATTTTTCAAAAGTTTCTATTTGGAGGGGAAAACTCCACAATTCAGAAGAAAGAAGTGATTTTGAAATCAATAGATGATCCTGAAAATAAAATTTTAATTTCCTAGCAAAATTTTAATTAATAAAACATGATTAAATTTTTGGGGTGTTACACTTGCCTTCCTAGGCAAGCCATCTTCGGGCGGCTTAACCGCCCGGGTCTTCATGTCTTCTTGGTCTGGGCCTCGCCCAGGACCATCTTAGTAAAGCACCATATGTTTAAGCTTATGTCTCCAGGCCCATCGGCCTTGGTCTGACTTATGAGACACCAAGTGTAACCCGGCCCCATCTGGACGGGTCTCACCACGGGGTTATATCCCCAACATTAGGCCTGAGGTTGATTTGAGCTTGCTCATGTCAATCGTCCATTTTACTTGGCGGCGAGTCTCTTCCTTCAACACCTGAAAGTAAGAAAATGTAACCCGTCGTGACGTCACATTCGATACGCCAAAAAGATTCCCTGATGCACACAACGGATCTTTCATCATTAAACTGATGGCCCGAAAATCGAGGCGTCTGTCTCGGTCAATCAACTTCTGTTGCCTCGATTCTCGCGTATGTTTCCACTTTTTGCCTGTTAAATAGGACCGCGAAGGGAGGTCTTCATTTCTTCCTCCACTTGCGCCTCTTCCTCTTCCTCCCGACGCCGTCGCTCCAGAGTCTCCTTGCTCCGGTGAGGCTTCCACGCTGTCGTCCCTCCAGGCCGCTGCATCAACCTGATCAGACCAGAACACCGCCCGCGCCCGTCGCGTCATCTTCGGTAAGTTCTTCTACATCCCTAGATCTGTAGCTTTCGGTAGGGTATTCATGGAGTTCCTCCGCCCTCTAGGACATGAGCTCTTTGCAATGTCACATAATATGTGGATCAGCAAACTTGATAATGCCCTTTTTTCCATTGCGGTAGATCGTAGGAAGTCAATAATAGCACAACACAGATCTATAGTTGTCCCTTTTACGGCCTTCAAACGTTGCTAGTTCTTCTGTTTGTCATTAGGTTTAGAATAAACCCACCTTTTTCTCTGTTTTGTAGATCCGTAATTATATAGATAGCCTGTGAAATCTACACTTAATAATATTTGCTTTGTTTCCTAGCAAATTTAACTCGCCAGTGAACTTCCGACTCTTGCCTAAACCGCTTCGGCGACTTAGCTTTATAGAAATTAGATTTCTTCAGCCGCCCTTATTTGTCCGTCACCTTCTAACTCGCCACACATTGTTACCTTGCACAGCTTTAAGACACCACCATGCCTCGTGCATCCAATTCTTGTAACTGGGTCGGCTCTGCCGTTACCGAAGAGTTCTTGAAGGATTCCGTAGACGCAGGGAACTTACCAGCCAAAGATGTCATCTAGTGGCGGGTTCCAAGCAATGAAAAGAAACCCATTCCCCAAGAGGGTGAAGTAGTTGTATTCATGGATCACCTTGTACGCGGTTTCAGCCCACCCGGCTCTAAGTTTTTCCGAGACGTCCTTCATTTCTTTAAGCTGCGCCCTCAAGACATCGCCCCAAACTCCATCTCAAACATGTGCAACTTCCAAATCCTCTGTGAAGTTTACTTAAAAGAATAACCGTCCGTTGGTCTCTTCCGTGAGTTCTTCTACGCAAACCGCCAGACAGAGGTGGCTGCTGGTCCAAGCTTAGAGCTTGGCGGAATCTCAATTCAGAGAAGACGGGATGTGACCTTTCCAGCTGTTCGGATGCTAAGTCATCAAAAAGACTGGAATAAAACCTGGTTTTACTGCAAAGACACCTCTCCAGAGGGAGAGCATTCCTTGTCGGGTTATCGTCCATCCTGGCTCAAGACTACAACTGAACTCCCTGACCGGTTGTCATCCTCTGAGCGGGCGAAGTATGCTCCGGCTCATGCAAAAATTAAAGCCCTTATGGCCAATGGTCTGATGGGGATTGATCTGACCCGCTGCTAGATTTCTTGGAGAGTCATGCCTCTGAGCCGGCAAAGTTGTCTCATGTGCGAGTATATGGGTGATGCTAACGACCCCCTCTGCTTTAATCCTACCACGTTGTCAGAAGATAACATCATGGCCGCCATCAAAATCCTTGTTCATGAGTCTTCAGGATCTTGCCGCGCCACCGGGCTAGCAACTTTCTATGTCGCAAACCCGACCCCAGACATAAGGGCGACTCTCCACCTCCTTACTTTCGCGTTAGCTATCCATATATATTTTTGCAATCTTTTGACCTCTTTTGACGGCTTTTACTTTCAGGCCAATTCCGGCTTCTGGAAAAAGAAGTACGTTCCTCCTTCAAAGAAATCAAAGGAAAAACCGGCGGTCGGAAGAAGAAAACCGCACCTCAAGAGCAGCTTGAAGCTGACGACTCTGAGGTAGAACTTGACTCTCTTGGCCGTCTCTTCATACGCCTTATTGACCGTGATATCTCACACGACAAAATGTAGATAAGCCACGCCAACGTTCCTGAGGTAACCTATGTTTCATCCGACTTAGAACCTCTTCCACCAGAGAAGATACGGCGGGTCGCCCAAAAAATCCCATTTTCTCATCCTCTTGCTTATTTAGACCCCAACTTTCTTTTGAAAAAGCAACAACACCTCTCTCGACGCCAAACCCGGAGCACTGGCTCTGAAGACCTTATGGCCGGGTTGTCCAATTCTCCGGTTCAACGGAAACGGCCGGCTAAGGTATCTACTCAAGTTGGCTTAGTTTTATCAAGCTTGCTTTTATAATTTGACTCTGTCTTATATAGTCTTAACTGTTTTCAGGAACCAGCTCCTTCATCAGGTGACTCTACAGCAACCGCTCTGCTACCCGTGAAGATCAATCCAGAGTACGTGCCTTGCATGCTTGCATCCCATCCTTTGTTATCCGTAAAATTTAGACCATGACCTTCTGTGTTCTCTAGGGTTCAAGCAAAATGAAGGAAGACCGGCGGGTCTACCCCTGCTCCCAAGGCTCGAGAGCCGGAGCCTGCCAGGCTGGACTCTCCTGCAACACACGTTGATCCCTCTGCTGCCTCCAAGGATGCGCCTAAAGAAGCTCGTCATTCTGCTGAGCCGACGGCCCATGACATGATTCCTGAGAGTCCTCCAAGGACCAATTCTAAGCCGCCGAGCCCTTCAACGGTTGTTGACGATTCGGTTACTCCGGACGTCATCATTAGTGGTGCCGGCTTCCACCCTCCTCAACCTCATGCGTTGACAAAGCACACTGAGAAGACTGAAGCCTCCGACAAGCTAGACCTTGAACTCCCTGTTCTGGAGAAGCTAAATGCTGATGAGCTGCACGCCGGCTATCTGAACTGCCTCAACACGAGCCGGAACATGGAACTCAATCTTGTCAACCTGATGAAGAAAAATATGAGGTACTCTTTCCTTTCCACATATCCTTATGTAGCCCACAAGAGCCGGTCTAGTATTTGTCAATGGTAAGCCGGGTCTTGCAAACCATGCCTGGTGTAGAATCATTTAACCTGTAGCCCCCAAGTTCTAGCTTAATATGCAAATATTGAGCTGATGCTCAATTTTAAGTAGTTGATCAACTGTAGCCCCCAAGTAACGGCTTACTTTTGTCAAATGTGAGCTGGAATTTCAAATGTAGACTTGAACAAAGAGCCAACTATAGCCCCCAAGTGCCGGCTTACTTTTGTCAAATGTGAGCCAGAACTTCAAATGTAGACTTGAACAAAGAGCCAACAGTAGCCCCCAAGTGCCGGCTTAACTTGATACAGATGAGCCGGAACTTCATTGTAATTTGTAGTTTGTAGTCTTGGAGAGCAAATAGACATTAGCCCCCATGTGCCAGCTTAACTTGAAAAAAGATGATACGGAACGTATTTATAGTCTTGGAGAGCAAATAGACATTAGCCCCCACGTTCTGGCTTAACTTGACAAAAGATGATCCGGAACGTATTTATAGTCTTGGAGAGAAAATAGACATTAGCCCCCAAGTGTCAATTATATTGCTTGCAATCCGCTTGAAACTTGCATCATAGTGTCTTAATCTTCATCATCTGGTAATATACCATCCTGGCAACTTAGCCCTAATGTTGCTTTTTATATGTTAGAGGAAGCTTTAAATGAGGCCGAGTATGAATTGACCGGCTTAAGGAGAAAACTGGCGACCTAGCAAGCCGCTCGTAGCGAAGCAGATGAGAGGTGCCGGCTCATCGCCGAAGAACTTAGAAAAGTTAAAGCTGACTTTGCCGCCTTCAAGAAATCTGCAGAGATAGAACAAACCGCCCTGGCCAAATGAGCAGATGATGCTGACTAGTGGCTCATGTTGTGCCCGATGAGCTACATGCCTTGAAGCGCCACATTACTAAGATGTCAGCCGCCATCTTTGGTAAGTACTAAATACTTAGCCAATATTATTGTGTGAATACTTATACTGGCGACTTATAGCCGAAAACTTGTCTTATGCAGGTCAAAGGAGCCATCAACTTGCTACTCATAGTTTGTTGCCACTAAAAGTCGTCTACACCTTAACAGAGCAACTGTATTGTGGAGCTCTCTGCACAATCAAGGCAATGCTCCATAAAGATAGTATCCCCCAGAATATGAAGGGAGTCTTTGAAGTGCTATCCACCCTGCCGAAACAAATCCAGGAGCTCAAGAAATCAGCCGTTAGAAAAGGAGCCATCGCAGCCATAAGCCGGGCTTTAGCTTTCACCCCAGAGTTGACTCCCGAAGAGATGATGGACGGGTTTCCATCAAAGAAGGATGACGGCTTAGAGTTCACGAAGGCTGACTACGATCGTTGCATGAAGGCTTCCAGAGTCCTCGCATCAGTGTTAGCAGAAGAAGTGGACCTGTCAACATACCAGGCGGCTTACAATGCTGAGAGGAAGAGAGTACGCGGCCCAACCTTTGAGGCCAAGGACTTAACTCCTGCACGTCGTAAGCACCTCTTTGCTCCTGATCTTGACCCGTCCCCCCTCTTTGAGGAGGCAAACTTTGTGGCTTTAACCAACTGCAACTGGGACGTGGATAATCTCCAGATCATGGAGGTCGAAGACCCGCCGCGGGATGACCCGCCATCCAACTGATGACCTTGGTAACACCATGGATAATCCGGCCTTATGACCCGCCATTGGGTGGTGTAAAAAACTTTGAGTCATTACTTTTGAGCTCCGCGGAGAGCATTATAATAGGATTTTAGTAGAAACTTTGCCTTGCCTGAACTGTGCCATCATGCACTGCTTTTATATATTGTAGTTATCCAATTCATATCAGATGTCGTGGCGGCTCTTCTTGAGATAACCAACCTATGGAAACAGAATATGTTACATACTGTTTTAATGGGGCGGCTTAAAACCGTGCAACCCGGAGATGTTATATCTTTCCGGATTTGTTTTTGAAAAAAATAACTCATGTGCCGGTTCTTCTGAGTGGACCCGCTAATTAAAACTCCTAACCAATACAGGGTCTCTACCGAGATTGGCCGTCAATTACTTAGAATGGCTCAGGGTCTCTAAGAGAGATTAACTGATAGGAAGTGTAGCGTCCCAGAGAGAGACATGGCAGGGCATGAGTACCCTGGTAGCTCAAAAACTGCCTCTCACGTGACATAAATCCGTCGTTTAAACCTTCAACAGTTCATGGTCTTTCAAAGGATTGATTGTCTAAGAGTACGAACGGGCCACATAGCGGAGAGTCAGCGGTAGATGAGAGAGTTTATCCTCGCTTTCCGTAAGCCATCCCTCATGTGACAAGAACCGCCGGTTTAACCTTAATCAGTACAGGGTCTAACGAGATTGGTCGTCAATTTTGAACCGGCTCAGGGTCTCTAAGCGAGATTAACTGGTAAGAGTCTGGTGGGTCACCTGGTGGAGTGGCAAGTTGCAAACGGACGGGTTTAACTCTGGCGGCTTAAGAGCCGATAAAGACGGCATGTAAGCTAAACCCAGTGGGTTGGAAGCCCCCAAATGACCTTTGTTGATGAAATCAACTATTTGGCTTGAGAGCCGATCGATAGGGTGAGATAAGCTAAACCCAGCGAGTTGGAAGCCCCCTAGATGACCTTTGTTGACGAAATCAACTGTTTGGCTTGAGAGCCGATCGATAGGGTGAGATAAGCTAAACCCAGCGGGTTGGAAGCCCCCTAGACGACCTTTCTTGCACAACTGAGATATGAGAAATGGCAGAAGCCCCGGCTTGTAGGGATGCCAACTTTATTCATATGTATATATATGATATGTACAATGATGGTGTACAATGTCGAGTCTCAACGACTCAGGTGTAGTAAGGCCGCAGATGAGCTATGTTCCACAACCGGCGGGTCTCCTGCCCAGAAGTATTTGAGTCGTCCCGGATGTTAATAAGGCAATATGACCCATTGTTGAGATTCTTGCTGACCACGAAAGGCCCTTCCCATGGAGGGGACAACTTGTGTGCATCCGTCTGATCTTGAATGAACCATAATACTAAGTCGCCTTCTTGAAACGTCCGGGTCTTAACTCTATGGCTATGGTAGTGCGCAGGTCTTGCTGATAGATCGACGATCAAGCCGCTCCGAGATCATGTTCTTCCTCCAAGGCATCCAACGCGTGTTGACGTGATGTTTTGTTATCCTCCTCAGCGTAACTGCCACACGTGGCGAGTCATGACGGATATCACTTGGTAACACGGCTTCTGCACCGTAAACCATGAAAAAAGGTGTATAACTTGTTGATCTGTTGGGAGTGGTTCTGATGCTCCACAAGACGGACGGCAACTCCTCCACCCAACAACCCGCCGTGCGCTGCAAAGGAACCATAAGTCGGGGTTTGATACCTCTCAAGATTTCCTGGTTAGCACGTTCTGCCTGACCATTTGATTGCGGATGAGCCACCGCAGAAACATCAAGTCAGATGTGCTCATTTTCACATAACACTTGCATAACCCCCTTGGATAAGTTTATGCCATTATCTGTGATGATATTGTGAGGATAACCAAAGCGGTAGATCAACTTCTTAACAAATTGAACCCCCGTAACCGCGTCACATTTGCTGACCGGTTCGGCTTCGACCCACTTGGTAAATTTATCCACCGCAACCAAAAGGTGGGTCTTCTTGTCCTTGGATCTGTTGAAAGGCCTGACCATATCAAGCCCCCAGACTGCAAACGGCCAAGTAATTGGAATCATGCGCAACTCTTGAGCCGGAAACAGTGCTTGATAAGGCATAAAGCTGGATGATAGATCAGCCGTTTTGACGGCGAACAAACCACTTCAACTCAAATTTTTGAGCCGGAAAATTTCATCTTGATTTGAACAAGGATACACATAAGAGCAGAGGCTCCAATATTTGTGGGGATGCTAATTTTTACTCATGTAAGTATGATGTATACAATGATAGCGGCTTTTAACACCTGCTAAGTAAAATATGGTCGCAGATGCGCAATATTCCATGGCTGCAAAGTCTCTTGACCTGCGGTGTCCGACTCTTCTCGGATATCAGTGAGGTAATATGACCCATTGTTAAGGTTTCTGCTGACCACAAAAGGCCCCTCCCATGGCGGAGATAGCTTATGCGTTCCAGATTGGTCTTGAATCAACCGGAGCACCAGGTCACCTTCCTGGAACGTCCGAGTCTTCACCCTACGGCTATGATAGCTTCGCAGGTCCTGCTGATAAATTGATGATCTGGCTGCTGCTAACTCCCGTGCTTCGTCCAGGGCATCCAATGCATCTTGGCGTGCTACCTCATTGTCCATCTCAAGATAAGCTGCCACCCTGGGTGAGTCGTGCCGCATGTCGCTGGGTAGAACCGCCTCGGCACCATACACCATGAAGAAAGGTATAAAACATGTAGATCTGTTAGGGGTGGTTCTAATGCTCCATAAGACGGAAGGCAACTCCTCAACCCAACATCCAGGTGTCCGTTTCAAAGGAACCATGAGTCGTGGTTTGACCCCTCTCAAAATTTCTTGATTGGCTCGCTCCGCCTGACTGTTGGACTGTGGATGTGCTACGGCTAACACATCAAGCCGGATATTCTCCTTATCACAAAACGTTTTCATAGCCCCCTTGGATAGATTTGTTCCATTATCAGTGATGATGTTGTGCAGGTAACCAAAGCGGTAAATCAGCTTCTTAATGAATAGAACCGCTGTAGCCGCATCACATTTGCTCACCGGCTCTGCCTCTACCCATTTAGTAAATTTATCAACCGCCACCATGAGGTATGTTTTCTTGTCCTTAGATCTCTTGAAAGGTCCTACCATATCAAGCCCCCAGACCGCAAACGGCCAAGTGATTGGTATCATCCTCAACTCCTGAGCCGGAACGTCAGCACACCGGCCGAACTTCTGACAGCCGTCACACTTGCAGACTAAGTCCTCTGCATCCTTGTGAGCCGTCAACCAAAAAAACCCATGCCGGAAAGCCTTGGCCACTAAAGATTTTGACCCGGCATGATGTCCACAGTCACCAGCATGAATTTCACTCAAGATCTATCGGCCCTCCTCCGGCGAAACGCAGCGCTGAAAGACACATGTCACACTACATTTATGTAACTCACCATTGATAATCGTCATAGACTTAGAATGTCGGGTGATCTTCTTGGCCAGATCCTCCTCCTAAGGTAACTCGCCGTGTGTCAGATATGCCAGGTAAGGAATAGTCCAGCCTGGTATAGCATGCAGAACCGCCACGAATTCCGCCTCTAGGTCAGGAATAGCTAGATCCTCCTCAGAGGGTATCTTGACAGTCGGATGATGCAATACGTCCAGAAAAACATTAGGCGGCACCGGCTTTCGTTGAGAACCTAACCATGACAAGGCATCAACCGCCTCATTCCTGCGACAATCAATATGATCCACCTGGTACCCCTTGAAGTGACCGACTATGATATCAACTGCCTGTCGATAAGCCGCCATCCGCGGATCCTTAGAGTCCCAAGTACCTGAAACTTACTGAGCCACAAGGTCTGAGTCGCCTAGGCATCTGACCCGGCTTAAGTTCATCTCCTTAGCAACTCTGAGACCATGGAGCAGTGCCTCATATTCAGCTGCATTATTAGTACAAGGAAACATTAGCCAGAGCACATAGCAAAACTTGTCACCCTTGGGGAGGTGAGAACAACCCCTGCACCGGACCCCTCTAACTATTTGGATCCATCAAAGTGTATAGTCCAATATGTGTTGTCCGGCTTCTCTTCGGGAGCTTGGCATTCTATCCAATCATTTATAAAATCCACCAAAGCTTTAGACTTTATCACCGTACGAGGAACATACTTGATGTTAAGAGGTCCCAGCTCTAAGGCCCACTTTGCAATCATCCACATGGCTTCTCTATTTTGAATGATATCTCCCAACGGGGCAAAACTGACCACGGTTATTTGGTGCCCTAGAAAGTAGTGTTTTAACTTGCGGTTGGCCATAAAAACTCTGTATACCAGCTTCTGCCAATGCGGATACCTCTGCTTAGACTCTGCCAAAAACCTCACTGATATAATAAGCTGGCCTTTGCACAGGATACTCCTTCCCTGCCTCCCTGTGCTCAACCACAATTGCCACACTGACCGCTCTGTTGTTAGCCGCCACATAAAGGAGCAACGGCTCTTTCTCAGCCGGAGCAGCTAACACTGGCGGTTCAGTCAACTGCTTCTTAAGAGCTTCAAGTGCTTCAGCCGCTGCTTTGCTCCACTTAAACTTGTCTGTCTTCTTCATCATCTGGTATAAGGGGATGACCTTCTCTCCAAGCCGGCTTATGAACTGGCTCAACCTAGCAATCCATCCTGCAAGGCGCTGAACATCATTAATGCACGTCGGCTCTCCTAGAGAAGTGATAGCCTTAATTTTATCCGGGTTAGCTTCGATGCCCCGCTCAGAGACCAAGAAACCCAAAAGCTTTCCTACTGGAACACCAAAAACACACTTTGTCGGGTTAAGCATCATCTTGTAGACCTGGAGATTGTCAAAAGTTTCCTTCAGATCCTCTAGGAGAGTTTCCTTCTTTCTGGATTTAACCACGATGTCGTCTACGTAAGCATGAACATTACGGCCAATCTGACTGTGAAGGCAGTTCTGCACACATTGTTGGTAAGTCGCCTGGGCACTCTTGAGCCCGAAAGGCATGGAGACATAGCAGAACACCCCAAAGGGTGTAATAAACATCGTCTTCTCCTGATCTTTCACTGCCATCTTAATCTGATGATAACTGAATACGCATCCAAGAAGCATAAACTTTCACACCCGACTGTAGCATCAATAATCTGATCAATACGAGGGAGTGCAAAAGGGTCAGCCGGGAAGGCCTTGTTAAGGTTCGTGTAATCTATACACATACACCAGGTGCCATTCTTTTTGAGCACCAGCACCGGGTTAGCCAACCACTACGTGTGAAAAACTTCCACTATAAACCCTGCGGCCAAGAGCTGGGCAACTTCCACCCCAATAGCTTTACGTCTTTCTTCGTTGAACCGTCGCAGAAACTGCTTGATCGGCTTAAACTTCAGATCCACATTAAGGTTTTGCTCAGCGAACTCTCTCGGTACACCCGGCATGTCAGAAGGCTTCCATGCAAAGATGTCCCGATTCTCACGGATGAATTCGATGAGCGCGCTTTCCTATTTGGGATCCATGTGAGCCCCAATGATGAACTGCTTGGATGAGTCGCCTAGATTGAAATCCACTGCCTTGGTATCATCCGCTGAGAACTTGAGTGGCGGCTCAGCCTCCGTAGTGGGCTTCTTCAGCGGGGTCATATCCTCTGGGTCAACGTTCTCCTTGTAAAACTTAAGTTCCTCCTGGGCGCAACTAGACTCTGCATAAACCGCGTCTCCTTCTTCACACTCAATAGCCGTATTCCGATTACCATGAACAGTGATTGTCCCCTTTAGGCCAGGCATTTTGAGCTGTAAGTAAACATAGCAAGGCCCAGCCATAAATTTGGCATAAGCCGGCCTCCCAAACAGTGCATGATAAAAGGACTCTTAATTTTGACCACCTCAAACCACAAGGACTCCACCCTGTAATTATACTCATCGCCGAAGGCCACTTCCAAAGAGATCCGACCCACCGGGTATGCCGATTTACCCGGGACCACACCATGAAAAATTGTGGAAGAAGGCTTAAGGTCCTTGTCGAGTGACTTCATCCGCCGGAAGGTGTCATAATAAAGGATGTTGATATTGCTGCCTCCATCCATGAGCACTTTGTTCACCATATACCATTCACCTGAGGGGCCACAACAAAAGCCAGCTGGCCCGGGTCATCTACCCGCGGCAGGTGATCCTCCCGGCTCCACATTATGTTATACTCAGACCATGGCAAGTACCGTGGGAGAGCCGGCACAACTGCATTAACCGCTCGCCTCCGCAACTTCTCATCTTGTTTACTGTGACCGGTCGTGAATACATGATACTGTCTAGAACTGAGCTGCTTCGGGTTACTCTGATACCCGGATTGATTACGCTGCTGCTGTTGCTGATTGTTGTTGTTGTTGTTGCCAGGATGTTGTTGATGTCCTCCTTGGTTATTCTGACCCAGGTGCCCAGCTCCTGAACCGCCGGCGCCGAATCCAGCCCCTGACCCGCCAGGCGGGCCACCACCCTGGTTATTGTGTGGCTGGGAATGCTGGTTTTTGAATCTCTGCATGATAAAGCAATCACCCCACGCATGCAACGCCGGCTTATCAGGCGTGCTGTGTTCTGGGCAAGGCTTCTTAAGTGCTTCCTCTAAATTGAAAGGAGCCTTGTTCCCGCTTTGAAATGGCATGTACCTTCCATTCCCCTTAGGATGGTTCTGTCCTGTGTTGGTGTTTGCCACTAGCTCTGACCCGCCATCAGCGTTCTTCCGTTTGTTCTGATTTCCATTGTTCACAAAGCTCTTGCCTTGATTGTTCTTCTTCCCTTGATTGGTTTTCTCCTCATCTGAGCCTGGGTCCTTGGTGTTATCTGAGTCGGCATATTTCGTTAGGGCCGTCATGAGCTCTCCCATATCCTGACACGTGCGCTTGAGCCGGCCGAGCTTCTGCTTCAATGGAACAAAATGACAGTTCTTTTACAGGATGAGCACCGCTTGAGCCGCCGTGATCTGCTCCGAAGAATGAATAATGGTTGACACCCGCCGGACCCAATGATGGGCCGACTCATTCTCCTGCTGAACACAATGATCCAAGTCTACAATGGTCATAGGCTGCTTACAGGTCCCCTAAAAATTCTTGATAAACTTCGCTCTCAGCTCCGCCCATGAGTTTATCGTGTTAGGCGGCAGGCCTTTCAACCACGTGCGAGCCGGGCCCTCAAGCATCATGATGAAATACTTTGCACACACCGCTTCACTGACGTCCAGCATCTCCATGGCCAGCTCATAACTCTCAACCCAAGCCTCAGGGGGTAGATCAACCGTGTAATTCGGAACTTTTCGAGGCCCCTTGAAATCTCTCGATAGCCGTTCACTTCTCAGAGTCGGAGTTAAACACGGCACCCCTACGACTCTGGTACTAACTATTGTTCCGGCTCTCATTGAGACGGAAATCGCCGGCTCTGGACGGGTCACTGCTACCTTTGCCTCTCGCCTGTTCCTCGCCCGGTCCACGAGGGCCTGTGCATTTAGAGCCGCCTGCTCATCCTCCGGTGGTCCCCGATGTGGATGATTGCTAGAACATGTCGGCGACTCATAGCGCCGACTGAAACTTTGACTAGGGAGAGGGGTAGAATGAAACGGCTCCGGCTGTGAGTATATCTCTCTTGTTGGGCCATGGTTGTCTGTAAGTATCCAATGGCGTTTCGCACGTCCTCCGCAAAGGGTGCTTCATCCGGGATAGGGATCATCCCGAGCCGGGTGGCCGCCGCCACCATGTTCTCGGCCGGGTTAGAATAATGACCCGCCGGCGTTGGAAAAGCTCCAGGTAAAGTTTGGTTATGCTGGGGCGGATGAGTCGCCGAGCGTTCCATCGGGCGGCTCTCTAGCGCACCCACAGCCTGACCTTTGTTCCAGCTCCAGATGGAAAGCATCTGCCTTGATACGCTCCGCTTCTTCCTCCATCCGGATCTTCAGCTCAGCCATCCTTTGTCGTTCCTCTGCCATCCGGCCCTTGATCCGTGCCACCTCTAAATTCTGGGCTGCTTGATTATCTGGTGTCACTTCCGTGGCCATGAGAGCCATGAGCTCGTCCATCAATTCCACTAGAACCTGAGCCGGCGGAGGCGGGCTATCACCCGCTGCGGCGGCTCCCGCAGTTGTGTGACCGGCGGCTAGAGCCGATCCCGCCATGAACACCGCCGCATGAACCGGAGATCTTGGAGCATCCGACTCAAAACCCTCTACCTCAGAATAGGTGTCGTCGTAGCCCCCAAGGCCACCATTGCTGAGTCGATACACTGACTCTGTCTCCCCATTGGGGGACTCATCTTCCGAGCAAACAAAAGTTCCCTGCGACCCGGACGCTTCCAGGTCCATACCCTGAGTGAAGCCTACAAAAACATGTTTCTGACCCGGATGAGCACGGGCAGGCCACACGCTGCTTGCAGATTGGAGATGCCAAGCCGGCTCGACGATGTTGGTGCAGATGTCCGGCCCGGGTGTAGATCCATCAACCTTTCCAATGAAAACCTGGATCCCACCAAACGGAACCCGAAATCCATACTCCACGGATTCAGCATCAAGCCCCCAGCCGGCGTCGTCGATGTAGAGCCGGCCGCGGCGACACTTGCTCATCCTTCCAACCACGTATCCCTCGAGCCCTGAGAGAGAGCCCTTTGAGAACTCAACACCACCAAGCGCAGGCCCCACGGTGGGCGCCAACTGTCGTGGATTTATCATGGCAGATGTCTAGGTGAACGGACTTGGATTCGAGGCCATCGCTAACGGGGTGGACTCAAAGGGGTTGATCGGGACGAAAGACACGGATTTACCCAGGTTTGGCCCCTCAAGTCGAGGTAATAGCCTACGTCCTGCTTGTGTTTGTATTGCTTGTGTATCGATTACAAGGAGCTAGAAGCTTGACCTAGTTCTCGATTGCCTATCCTCTAAGTCGCCCCGGGTCTACCTTTATATAGGAGGTTGGGACCACCGGGTCTTTACAATTATCTATCCGGGTCTTCTTGTGACTCCGAGTCTCTCTCTATCTTCCTGTCCAAGTTTGTCCTTGAGGCGGCTTACACGTCCGGGTCTTCTCCATCCGGGCCATCATGCGGCCCACATCATGAGTCACCTATCTTCCTGGGCCACCAGTCTTACAGCTCACCCTTGGGCCGGCTTACGAGTCATCAATATGAACCGGAGCCTCTAAGGCGGGTCATATTGCGGGGTTATATCCCCAACACCTGCCGAACTTCTAACATCCATCGCACTTGCGAACCAAATCCTCTGCATCTCTATGAGCCGTCAGCCAGAAGAAACCATGTCGAAAAGCCTTCGCCACTAGGGATTTTGAGCCGACATGATAACCACAATCTCCAGCATGAATTTCACTCAAGATGTCCTTACCCTCTTCAGGTGAAACACAACGTTGGAATACGCCAGTGACGTTGCACTTATGTAACTCACCATTGATTATAGTCATAGACTTAGACCGCCTAGTGATCTGTCTAGACAGATTTTTATCATCGGGTAACTCGCCATGAGTCAACTACGCCAAGTAAGGCACGGTCCAGTCAGGAATAGCATGTAGAGCTGCCACCAGTTGTCCCTCCAGGTCAGGTATGGCCAAGTCCTCCTCCGAAGGTAATTTAACCGACGGGTGATGCAATACATCTAAGAAAATGTTAGGTGGTACCGGTTTATGCTGGGACCCCAGCCTTCATAGGGCGTCAGCCGCCTCGTTCTTGCAACGATCAATATGATCCACCTGATAACCCTTGAAATGACCAGCGATGACATCCACCGCCTGACGATAAGCCGCCATCCGTGGATCCTTGGAATCCCAAGTGCCTGAAACTTGCTGAGCTACCAGGTCTGAGTCGTCGAGACACCTAACCCGGCTCAGGTTCATCTCCTTAGCCACCCGGAGGCTATGAAGCAGAGCTTCGTACTCAGCTGCATTGTTAGTACAAGGAAACATCAACCTTAATACATAACAGAATTTATCACCTTTGGGGGGAGGTCAAGACAACCCCTGCCCCTGATCCTTCTAGCTACCTGGATCCATCAAAGTGGATTGTCCAGTATGTGTTATCCGGCTTTTCCTCGAGTGCCTGACACTCCGTCCACTCGTTTATGAAGTCCACCAGGGCTTGAGACTTGACCGCCGTGCGCGGCACATATTTCAAATTAAGAGGTCCAAGCTCCAACGCCCACTTAGCAATCATGCCGGTGGCCTCTCTGTTTTGAATTATATCTCCCAAGGGGCAGAGCTAACCACTGTGATCTAGTGCCCTAGGAAGTAATGCTTCACTTTACGATTGGCCATGAATACCCCATACACTAGCTTCTGTCAATGTGGATACCTTTGCTTGGACTCTGACAGGACTTCACTGATGTAATAAACCGACCGTTGAACCGGATATTCCTTCCCTGCCTCCTTACGTTCAACAACGATCGCGGCGCTGACCGCCCTGTTATTAGCCGCCACATATAAGAGCAAAGGCTCCTTCTCAGCCGAAGCTGCTAAAACTGGCGGCTCTGTGAGCTGCCTCTTGAGGGCCTCAAATGCTTCACCCACCGCTGCACTCCAGACAAAGTTGTATGTCTTCTTCATCATCTGGTACAAAGGGATGGCCTTTTCACCAAGGCGGCTTATAAACTGGCTTAACGCATCGATCCGTCCCGCCAGGCGCTGAACATCATTGATGCATGTTGGCTCAGATAGGGAAGTGATAGCCTTGATCTTATCTGGATTAGCCTCAATGCCACGCTCAGAGACTAGGAATCCCAAGAGCTTTCCTGCAGGAACACCGAAAACACACTTACCCCAGTTAAGCATCATCTTGTAAACTCATAAGTTGTCAAAGGTCTCCTTTAGGTCGTCAAGCAAAGTCTCCTTCTTCCTGGATTTAATCACAATGGCATCCACATATGCATGAACGTTGCGTCCAATTTGGCTATGAAGACAGTTCTGCACACAACGCTGGTAAGTCGCCTGGGCACTCTTGAGCCCGAAAGGCATAGACACATAGCAGAAGGCACCAAAAGGCGTGATGAAAGCCGTCTTCTCTTGGTCCTTGACTGCCATCTTGATCTGATGGTAGCCAGAATAAGCATCCAGGAAACATAAGCTCTCACAACCCGCCGTTGCATCAATGATCTGATCCATACGGGGAGAGCAAACGGGTCAGTCGGACAGGCTTTATTAAGATCCGTGTAATCCACACACATACTCCACGTGCCATTCTTCTTAAGCACTAGCATCGGGTTAGCAAGCCACTCTGGGTGAAACACTTCAACAATGAAACCTACCGCCAGGAGCCGTGCCACCTCTTCCCCAATGGCCTTGTGCCTCTCTTCATTGAACCGCCGTAGAAACTGCTTGATCGGCTTAAACTTAGGATCCACATTAAGGTGGTGCTCAACGAACTCTCTCGGTACACCCGACATGTCAGAAGGTTTCCATGCAAAGATGTCCCGATTCTCATGGATGAATTCAATGAGCGCGCTTTCCTATTTGGGATCCATATTGGCCCCAATAGTAAACTGCTGCGATGAGTCGCCTAGAGTAAAATCCACTAGCTTGGTGTCATTCACCGAGAACTTGAGGGTCGGCTCAAATTCCGTGGTGGGCTTCTTGAGTGGAGTCATATCCTCTGGGTTAACATTTTCCTTACAGAACTTGAGCTCTGCTTCCGCACAACTTGACTCTGCATAAGCTGCATCTCCTTCCTCACACTCAATAGCCATCTCTCGATCACCTTGCACCATAATCGTTCCTTTTAAGCCCGGAATCTTGACCTGCAAGTATACATAACAAGGCCTAGCCACGAACTTGGCATAAGTCGGACATCCAGACAGAGCATGATATGGACTCTTGATCTTGACCACCTCAAAACATAAGGTCTCTACCCTATAGTTGTATTCGTCACCGAAGGCAACTTCCAAAGAAATCCTCCCCACTAGATAAGCTGACTTGCTAGGCACCACACCGTGAAAAACTGTGGAGGAAGGCTTAAGATCCTTGTCAAGCAACTTCATCTGGCAAAAAGTGTCGTAGTATAAAATATTGATGTTGCTGCCACCATCCATAAGCACTTTGGTAAACACATATCCTCCAACTTGGGGGGAAACTACCAACGCCAGCCGTCCCGAGTCATCAACACGCGGCGGGTGATCCTCTCTGTTCCAGGTTATTTCGTACTCTGACCACTTTAAGTACTGCGGGAGAGGCGGTGTGACAGCATTGACCGCCCGCTTGCGCAACTTCTGGTCCCGCCTATTAAGGTTGGTTGTAAAAACATGATACTGACCTAAGCTGAGTTGCTTCGGATTACTCTGATACCCTGACTGGTTATTTTGCTGCTGATTATTGCCATTGGTTTGTTGATGATGCCCTCCTTGGCTGCCCTAGCCCTGGTAGCCAGACCCTGAACCGCCAGACCCCAAGCTGGCACCTAACCCGCCTAGCCCTGAGCCACCTGGCGGGCCTCCGCCATTGTTGTTATGCTGCCGCACACTGTAATCCCAGAACTTGTGCATAATGTGGCAGTTCATCCATGAGTGATGTGCCACCTTATCGGGCCGGTTGTGCTCTGGGCAAGGTTTATTGAACATCTCCTCCAAATTAACAGGAGTTTCACCCTTATTAAAGGGTTGTCTGAAATTCCCATTGCTTTTAGCACGATTGTTACCGGTGATGGCGTTGGCCACCAATTTTGACTTGCCGTCCGGATTCTTCCTCTTGCCTTGGTTGCCATTGCATGCCAGACTCTTGCCATTGTTACCCTTCTTGCTCTGACCGGGCTTCTCTTCGTCAGAACCTGGATCCTTCATATTATCAGAGTTAGAGTACTTTGTGAGAGCCTCCATTAGCTCCCCCATGTCCTGACACGTGCGCTTGAGCCGGCCAAGCTTCTTCTTCAGAGGCGTGAAAAGGCAATTCTTCTCCAGAATCAAAACTGCTTGAGCCGCTGTAATCTGCTCAGACGAGTGGATAATGGTTGAGACATGTCGGACCCAATGATGAGCTGATTCATTCTCCTGCAGAATGCAATGATCCAAATCCACAATCGTCATGGGTTACTTGCACGTTCCCTGGAAATTTTGATGAACTTCACCTTTAACTCGGCCTAGGAATTAATGGTGTTGGGTGGCAAGCCCTTCAACCACATGCGAGCCGGCCCTTCCAGCATCATGATAAAATACTTGGAACACACTACGTCGCTGATGTCTAACATCTCCATTGCCAGCTTATAGCTCTCAATCCATGCCTCCGGAGGCAGATCAGTAGACGTTCTTTCCATAAAGCCGGCGCCAAGCACGTCACTCCCACAGCCCTGGTGGTTACTCCTGCTCCTACCGAGATAGAAGGTGCCGGTTCTTGATGAGCCGCCATCGTCGCCAGAGCCCCCTCCTCGTGTCGTGCCCTTGCCTGGTCCACCAGAGCCTGAGCATCCAGAACCGCCCGATCGTCTCGCGGCAGGTTTCGGTGTTGGTCACTGCTAGACACCGTCGGCGACTCATAACACCGGCTGAAGCTACAGCTGGGGACGGGGGTTGAGTGCACACGACTCTGGCTGTAGGTGTATTTCTCCTGCTGGGCCATCACCGTCTGCAGGTATCCAATAGCATTCCTCACCTCTTCTGCGAAGGGTGCTTCGTCCAGGATAGGAATCGTCCCGAGCCGGGTTGCCGCCGCCACCATGTTCTCCGCCGGGTTTGAATAGTGACCCTCCGGTGTTAGAAAAGCCATTGGCGAGGGTTGGTTCCGTCGTGGCGGGTTAGGGCGTTGTTGTCGAGCTGCCGGCCGACTCTCTAGTGCTTCTGCGGTCCGTCCCACCCCTGGCATGTTAAAAAGATTCCTGGCCTCGAACTGCTCTGGTAGGCGGGACTGGTGTCTCATCCGCTGAACCGCCGCCGCGGATTGCTGCTCCAGCTCAAGGCAGAAAGCGTTCGCCTTAAGGCGTTCTGCCTCTGCGTCCATTTGGGCCATCAGCATGCTGATCCCTTGTTGGACTTCAGTCATCTGGTCCTTTATCCTTGCGATCTCTGTGTTCCGGACGTCTTGATTCTCTGGTGTGACCTCAGTTGCCATCAGGGCCGTGAGCTCGTTCATCAGATCCAGGAGAACTTGAACCGGCGGCGGGTCAGCCCCCGTCCCTGCTGCCCCAGCGTTTCTACTGCTCGTGCCCGGTGCTGAACCCGCTATGAAGACGGCCGCATGCATCAGCGGCTCATAGTCCTCTGACTCATGACACTCCGACTCGGGGTAAAGCTCGTCGTAGCCCTCGAGCCTGCCATTGTGAAGCGAGTAGATTGATTCTGTCTCTCCACTTGAAGATTCATCCTCCCAACAGACGAGAGTTTCTTGTGACATGGACCCCTCTAGATCTGCACCTTGAGTAAAACCGACGAAGACATACTTCCTGCCTGGGTTAACACGGGCAGGTTGCATGTGCCGAGCGGGTTGCGTGCGTTGAGCCGGCTCGACGATGTTGGTGCAGACGTTCGGCCCGGGCGTAGATCTGCCGACCTTGCCAATGAAAACGTGGATCCCATCGAAGGGGACCCGGAAGTCGTACTCAACAGAATCGTCCTCAGGGCCCCAGCCGGCGTCGTTGATGTAGAGCCGGCCGCGGTGACTCTTCGTCATCCTGCCGACAATGTATCCCTCGATCCCTGGAAGAGAGCCCTTTGAAAACTCAACACCACCGAGAACTAGCCCCACGATGGGCGCCAACTGTCGTGGTTTTATCACGGCAGATGTCCAAGGACTTATGTTCGAGGCCATCGCTAAGCTGATGGACTCAAAGGGGTTGGTTCGGACGAAGGACATGAGTTTACCCAGGTTCGGCCCCTCGAGATGAGGTAAAAGCCTACATCCTGCTTGTGTTGTATTGATTGGAGTATCGATTACAAGGGAGCACATTCGCTTGACCTAGTTCTCGACCGATTGGTTTCTGTCTACGTCGCCCCGGGTCTCGCACTTATATAGGAGGCCAAGACCACGGGTTACAAGTCTCATACCAACTCTTACAATGTATCCGATTCTATCTCTCTGTCGCCTTGCCTTCCTAGGCAAGCCGTCTCCGGGCGGCTTAACCGCCCGGGTCTTCATGTCTTCTTGGTCTGGGCCTCGCCTAGGCCCATCTTAGTAAACCGCCATATGTCTAAGCTTATGTCTCCAGGCCCATCGGCCTTGGTCTGGCTTATGAGCCGCCAAGTGTAACCCGGCCCCACCTAGGCGGGTCTCACCATGGGGTTATATCCCCAACACCCTGCCTCCTGTAAGATTGTGTTGGAAATATGCCCTAGAGGCAATAATAAAATGGTTATTATTATATTTCCTTGTTCATGATAATTGTCTATTATTCATGCTATAATTGTATTAGCCGGAAACCGCTATACATGTGTGAACGCATAGACCACACCTTGTCACTAGTAAGCCTCTAGTTAACTAGCTCGTTGATCAATAGATGGTCATGGTTTCCTGGCCATGGACATTGGATGTTGTTGATAACAGAATCACATCATTAGGAGAATGATGTGATGGACAAGACCGAATCCTAAGCATAGCACAAGATCGTGTAGTTCGTCTGCTAGAGCTTTTCTAATGTCAAGTATCATTTCCTTAGACCATGAGATTGTGCAAATCCCAGATACCGTAGGAATGCTTTGGGTGTATCAACCATCATAACGTAACTGGGTGACTATAAAGGTGCACTACAAGTGTCTTCGAAAGTGTCTGTTGGGTTGGCATGAATCTAGACTGGTATTTGTCACTCCGTGTGGCGGAGAGGTATCTCTGGGCCCACTCGGTAATACATCATCATAATGAGCTCAATGTGACTAAGGACTTAGTCACGGGATCATCTGTTATGGAACGAGTAAAGAGACTTGCCGGTAACGAGATTGAACAAGGTATAGCGATACCGACGATCGAATCTCGGGCAAGTAACATACCGATGGACAAAGGGAATTGTATATGGGATTAATTGAATCCCCGACATCGTGGTTCATCCGATGAGATCATCTTGGAACATGTGGGAGCCAATATGGGTATCCATATCCCGCTATTGGTTATTGGCCGGAGAGGTGTCTTGGTCATGACTGCATGGTTCCCGAACCCATAGGGTCTACACACTTAAGGTTCCATGACGCTAGAGTTGTGATGGGAATTGTATGTGGTTACTGGAAGTTGTTCGGAGTCCCGAATGAGATCTTGGACATCACGAGGAGTTCCAGAATGGTCTGGAGGTGAAGATTTATATATGGGAAGTCCAGTTTTAGTCGCCGGAAAGGTTTCGGGGTTTATCGGTATTGTATCGGGACCACCGAAGGGGTTCCGGGGATCCACCTGCCCGGAGGGCCTGATGGGCTGAAGTTGCATGGGAACCAGCCCCCTTAGT
Organism: Hordeum marinum; assembly: GCA_022496015.1. NCBI lineage: Eukaryota > Viridiplantae > Streptophyta > Magnoliopsida > Poales > Poaceae > Hordeum > Hordeum marinum. Next base: position 465,808,010 of record CM039675.1, on the reverse strand, counting down.
GGGCTGGTGCACCCTCCAAGGGCCCATGGCGCCTAGGGGGTGGGGGCGCCTCCCACCAACTTAGGGGGCAAGTTTCCCCCCTTGCCCCCCTGCTCTAGATGGATCTAAGCGGTCCGGCCACCACTCCCCTTCCCCCTATAAATTATGGGGGGAGGGCAGCCGCACCCTTCCACCTGGTGTAGCCCTCCCCCCTCCTACACCTCCTCGTCCTCCGTAGCGCTTAACAAAGCCGTGCCGGAGAACCACAAGCTCCACCGCCAGCACACCGTCGTGCTGCCGGAGCTCTCCCTCAACTTCTCCTCCCCCCTTGTTGGATCAAGAAGGAGGAGACGTTCCCAGGCTGTACGTGTGTTGAACATGGAGGCGCCGTCCGTTCGGCGCTTGGATTGGATCTTCCGCGATTTGGATCGCTGTGAATACGACTCCATCAACCGCGTTCGTTGTAACGCTTCCGCTTAGCGATCTTCAAGGGTATGAAGATGCACTCCCTCTCTCTCATTGCTAGCATCTCCTAGATTGATCTTGGTGACACGTAGGATAATTTTGAATTGTTACTACGTTCCCCAACAGTGGTATCATTAGCTAGGTCTATGCGTAGATTCTATGCACGAGTAGAACACAAGTAGTTGTGGGCGATGATTTGGTTAATTTGGTTTCCGTTACTAGTATTATCTTGATTCAGCGGCATTGTGGGATGAAGAGGCCTGGACCAACTTTACACGTACGCTTATGTGAGACTGGTTCCACCGCCTGACATGCACTTGTTGCATAAGGTGGCTAGCAAGTGTTTGTCTCTCCCACTTTAGTTGGATGGATTCGATGAAGAGGGTCCTTATGAAGGGTAAATAGCAATTGGCATATCACCGTTGTGGCTTTTGCGTAGGTCAGAAACATTCTTTCTAGAAACCCATAGCACCCACATAAAACTTGGAACAACAATTAGAGGACGTCTAACTTGTTTTTGCAGGGTATGCTATGTGATGTGATATGTCCAAAAGGATGTGATGAAATATATGTGATGTATGAGATTGATCATGTTCTTGTAATAGGAATCACGACTTGCATGTCAATGAGTATGACAACCGGCAGGAGCCATAGGAGTTGTCTTAATTTATTGTATGACCTGCGTGTCAATCAAAAACGCCATGTAATTACTTTACTTTATTGCTAACCATACTCCATAGTAGTAGAAGTAATAGTTGGTGATACAACTTCATGAAGACACGATGATGGAGATCATGGTGTCGTGCCGGTGACGATGGTGATCATGCCGCACCCCAAAGATGGACATCAAAGGCGCAAGATGATATTGGCCATATCATGTCACTTTATGATTTGCATGTGATGTTTATCATGTTCTTAATCTTATTTGATTAGAACGACGGTAGCATAAATAAGATGATCCCTCACTAAAATTTCAAGAAATGTGTTCCCCCTAAGTGTGCACCGTTGCGAAGGATCGTTGTTTCGAAGCACCACGTGATGATTAGGTGTGATAGATTCTAACATTCGCATACAACGGGTGTAAGCCAGATTTACACACGCGAAACACTTAGGTTGTCTTGACGAGCCTAGCATGTATAGACATGGCCTTGGAACACGAGAGACCGAAAGGTCGAACATCGGTCATATAGTAGATGTGATCAACATGGAGATGTTCACCATTGATGACTAGTCCATCTCACGTGATGATTGGACACGGACTAGTCGATGTGGATCATGTATCACTTAGATGACTAGAGGGATGTCTATATGAGTGAGAGTTCATTAAATAATTTGATTAGATGAACTTAATTATCATGAACTTAGTCTAAAATTGTCTTTACAATATATCTTGTAGATCCAATGGCCCACGCTAACGTTGCCCTCAACTTCAACGCGTTCCTAGAGAAAACCAAGCTGAAAGACGATGGAAGCAACTATATGGACTGGGTCCGTAACTTGAGGATCATCCTCATAGCTTCCAAGAAATTATATGTCCTTGATGCACCGCTAGGTGACGCACCCATTTTCCTAGCAACTCAAGACGTTATGAACGCCTGGCAGTCGCGTGGTGATGATTACTCCCTGGTTCAGTGTGGCATGCTTTACAGCTTAGAACCGGGCTCCAAAAGCGTTTTGAGCAACATGGAGCATATCAGATGTTCCAAGAGCTGGGAATGGTTTTTCCAAGCTCATGCTCGGGTCGAGAGATATGAAGTCTCTGACAAGTTCTTCAGTTGTAAGATGGAGGAAAATAGTTCTGTCAGGGAGCACATACTCAAAATGTCTGGGTTGCACAACCGCTTGTCTCAGCTGGGAGTTAATCTTCCGGATGACTCGGTTATTGATAGAATCATCCAGTTGCTTCCACCTAGATACAAAAGCTTTGTGATGAACTACAATATGCAAGGGATGGAGAAGCCCATTCCTGAGTTACATTCGATGCTGAAATCAGCGGAGGTGAAAATCAAAAAGGAACATCGAGTGTTGATGGTGAATAAGACCACTAGTTTCAAGAAAGGAAAGGGTAACAAGAACTTCAAAAAGGACGGCAAAGTAATTGTCACGCCCGGTAAATCAGTTGTTGGGAAGAAGCCCAAGAAAGGACCCAAGCCCGAGACTGAGTGCTTTTATTGCAAGGGAACCGGTCACTGGAAGTGGAACTGCCCCAAGTACTTAGCGGATAAGAAGTCCAGCAACATCAAAGGTATATAGGATATACATGTTATTGATTTGTACCTTACCAGCGCTCGTAGTAGCTCCTGGGTATTTGATACCGGTGCGGTTGCTCACATATGTAACTCAAAACAGGAGTAGCGAAATAAGCGGAGACTGGCAAAGGACGAGGTGACGATGCGTGTTGGGAATGGTTCCAAGGTCGATGCGATCGCCGTCAACACGCTACCTCTACATCTACCTTCGGGATTAGTTTTAAACCTCAATGATTGTTATTTAGTACCAGCTTTGAGCATGAAAATTGTATCTGGATCTTGTTTGATGCAAGATGGCTACTCATTTAAATCCGAGAATAATGGTTGTTCTATTTATATGAGAGATATGTTTTATGGTCATGCCCCGCTGGTCAATGGTTTATTTTTATTGAATCTCGAACATGATGTTACACATATTCATAGTGTGAATACCAAACGATGTAAGGTTGATAATGATAGTCGCACATACTTGTGGCACTACCGCCTTGGTCATATTGGTGTCAAACGCATGAAGAAACTCCATGCAGATGGACTTTTGGAGTCTCATGATTATGAATCATTTGACACGTGAGAACCATGCCTCATGCGAAAGATGACTAAGAATCCATTCTCCGGAACAATGGAGTGAAAGCACATTTGCTCCCTTGGTGGTTTTGGTAATTAATAACGACACATAAGTCATTGAACTAATGTTTCCACCAAGTATATTTCAGGAAATGATCAATGATAGGATTGGCAAAAGGAGATTGTGGAGATACCCCAAGATGCAAGGAAATAGGTTGGCCAAGTTTCAAGCAAGAGGACTCTACATTTTATATTTGTGAGAAATCACTTTGAGTCCATAGGAAAGCCAATACTATTAAAAGGGGGTAAGGTTTTGTTGGTGAACAATATGCTCAAACGTGCACAAGTGATAGTCGCCAAAAACATCCACAAACTCTCCAACCAAAGTCTATTCTATACCTAACACTCAAAATTGGTGCAACCAACTTTTACCGGTGCCACCGATTCCAGAACCTAGACAAACTCAACCAAACCCTAGCCACCTCGGTGCAACTGATTCCATACCGGTGCCACCGAGTTTAGGTTGCCAACATTCTGTTACACACATTCACATTGTCGGTACCACCGAGAATGTTGGATCGGCATCACCGAGATTGGAAATCTGACTGTTGGTCACCTTATCGGTGCAACCGAGTTTCCTATATTGGTATCACCGAGATTCAAAAGTTGCCACCTTTTGGTCACTTCGGTACCACCGAGATTAACACATCGGTGTCACCGAGTTAGTCATGTTGTGTGTAACGGTTGGGTTTTTGAGGATGCCTATATATACCCCTTCACAACTACCTACTCGAAAGTGAAGCACTCAGAACTATTCCACACTTGCCCCATCAAGTTTTCTGAGAGAGAACCACCTACCCTTGTGTTGAGGTCAAGATCTTCCACTCCAATCATATGGATCTTGATCTCTAGCCTCCCCAAGTAGCTTTCCACCAATCCCATCTCTTCCACCATGCCAAATCTTTGAGAGAGTGATTGGGTGCTGAGGAGTCTATCATCTTGAAGCACAAGAGCAAGGAGTTCATCGTCATTACTGAGCCTATTACCTTTTGGAGGGTGGTGCCTCCTAGATTGGTTAGGTGTCACTTGGGGGCCTCCTACTTCGTGTTGTGGAGTGAACCAAGAAGTTTGTAAGGGCAAGAAGATCGCCTACTTCGTGAAGATCTACCCATAGTGAGGCTAGTCCTTCATGGACAGAAGCCGTTATGGAATAGTCAAGGTTGCTACTTTGTGGACCCTTTTGGGTGGAGCCCTCCGTGGACTCTCGCGATCATTACCCTCTGTTGGTTGAAGAATCCATAAACGTGGATGTACGATAGTGCCACCTATCAGAACCATGGGAAAAATCATTGTGTCTACAACTGCGTTTGATCTTCCTACCCTATCCCTTCTATACATACTTGTTGTTACTTTCCGCTGCTATATACTCTTGGACTTGCATGTGTAGGGTGTACTTGACTTTCCATGAAATGCTAAAAACTGTCAACCCTAAATCTTGGTATAGGTAAAACTTTTATTTGGTCAAGTAGTCTAATCACCCCCCTCCTAGACATACTTTCGGTCCTACAAGTGGTATCAGAGCTTTGGTCTCCATTGCTTAGGTCTCACAACCTAGGAGAGTATGATGTTAGTGAGGGAAGTTATCACCGTAGAGGTCCGTACTTTGATGGCACTAATTTTGCTAGTTGGAAGCACAAAATGAAAATGCATATTCTTGGTCATAACCCCGCCGTTTGGGCTGTTGTTCATGCTGGCTTGCAAGGTGAGTTCTTCGCGGATGGACGGGAACCAGATCGTGAAGCGACCGCGGACGAGTTGAAGATGTTGCAACTCAATGCTCAAGCATGCGACATTCTCTGCAACTGCTTATGCCCCGAAGAATTCATCAAAATCAGCCGTCTTGAGAATGCAAAAGAGATTTGGGATACTTTGGTTGATATGCACGAAGCAACCGAATTCGTGAGAGAATCCAAGTTAGATGTTCTTCAAGGTCAGCTTGACAAGTTCAAGATGAAGGATGGTGAAGGAGTCGTACAGATGTACTCTAGGCTAGCTCTCATCACCAATGAGATTGCCGGCTTAGGAAGCGAAGAAATGACCGACAAATTCATCATCAAGAAGATACTTAGAGCTTTGGATGAGAGATACGACACCGTGTGCACATTGATCCAAATGATGCCAAACTACAAAGATCTCAAGCCTACGGAAGTCATTGGAAGGATTGTTGCTCATGCGATGACACTCAAATATAAGGAATAACTTCATCACAAATCTAGCGGTGCTTACAAAGCCACAAGTGAGGCTCCCGCAACTTCAAGCAACAACCTTGTCACCAATGAAGAGATAAGCCTCATGGTCAAGAAATTAAACAAGTTCTACAAGAATAGAGGCAAAGAAAGAAGATTCAACTCAAGATATGATGAGAAGTGTTCGTCAAGTCGTGACTGCAATTGCTACAATTGTGGGAAGCCCGGACACTACTCAAATGAGTGCATGGCTCCCTACAAAATAAGAGAAGAGTCACCTCGAAGACAAAGCTCAAGGAATGAATCACCACAAAGAGAGAAGGGGTAGAGATGATCGTTATGAACGAAGACACTCAAGGAGAAGTAGAGATTCGGAGAAGAAGGACAAGTACACCAAGAGCTACACAAAAATAAAACATCAAGCTCATGTTAGTGAATGGGTTTCCGGCTCCGACTCTGACAACAACTCTGAGAGAAGCTATCACTCCGACTCCGACTATAGTCAAGATGATGGTGTTGCCGGAACTGCTCTAGTGACTACCAACTCCTACGATCTATTTGATTCACCAAATGAAGGGAGTGGAAGTTGCTTCATGGCTAAAGGCCCCAAGGTATCACACCCTGAGTATCTTGATTTTGATAGTGATGAAGATGATTTGCTTTGTGAAGATGATTTTCTTTGTTATGATGACTTGCTTTGTGATAAAACTAGTGATGTTGATCAAAATGAACTTGATAATAATCATGCTAGTCAAGATGAGTCATTTGATGATGATAAGATGAAAATAGAACAACTAACTAAAGAACTAAACACTATTAAGTTAGATCATGAATCTATTCTCGAAGATCATGGAGAGCTTGTGAGAACTCATGAGAAGCTACGCTTTGAGAAGCTCAACTTGGAGCAAGAGCATGAGTTTCTCAAAGCTATCAATGACGATCTCCGAAAGAAGGCTTCATCTTATCTAGCCAAACGACTACTCTTGTCTACTTTCATGCCTCAAGTTAAAATTAAGCAATCTAGTAACAAAGGCAAGAAAGGTTCTTCATCTAGTAGCAACAATAAAAATGCTACACCCAATGATGTTTCTTCTAGTAGTGCTATTGATTCCACTAATGATGATTCTCTTAGCCAAGTTACACTTGAGCAAGAAAATGCTTTATTTAAAGGAATTATATCAAAAGGTATCTACAAGAGTCTTGCCGGATGTAAGAAATTTGAGGAAATTGTACGCAAGCACGGAGGATGCCGGAAGAATCGTGGTGTTGGCTACTTCAATGCTAATGGAGGTGAGTGGGAAGAAGGTCAATTCCCAAGCCCAAGTTTGTTCCTCAAAAGAAGTATGAAAATACTCTTCCCAAGGGGACAAACACTCAAGATGACCTTCCACCACAAGACCACAAGCTCAAGGGCAAGAACAAGCTTCAAGAGGACATTGACTCATATGAAGATGAATCCCTAGCTTTGGTGGAGTGGGTTCCCAAGGCTACTTCAAGCTCAACTACTACAAAGGCTACTTCAACACCAAGGATCCTCATCAACTTGATGTGGGTCCCCAAGAAGAAGAACTAGTAAGTTCTTGAGGGGTGACTCCGCCAATGAAATTCACTCACATTCATTATTGGCAAGAACTTTTTGCACTCAACATCAACTCAATGCAATAGTTCAAGGAGTCACACATTCCCTCAAAGGTAAGCAAGGGACAAGGTAATCAACTAAATCAATGGACATCATAACATATGCTTTACACTCCATGTCCATAGATATCCTTGTATTTGTCTCTTGTGTGTTGGGACTAACCCATGTAGGTGAGAGGAGTAAGGAAACAACAAGGATGCTCCCAACTCTTGGTGATCTTCATCAACATTGAGCATCCACAACTACCTCACCAACATGAAGTCTTCATCGACAAAACCCAAGGTTAGTTTATCCCTCTAATGGGGGGATGTCACATCAAGGGGGATCTTTACTCTAAGACTTGAGTCAAAGCATCTCTTAGTATGTGACAACATTAAATGCTTTATGTAAAAGTGGTAACCCCGCTTGTGCTTAAACGATGAGTATGACCTATGATCAAGTACTCTTACTTGGCTCCTAAGTCAAATACTCATATATAGATGACTTCGTCATCGCCCAAGTGCTTGTTAGATGTTAGTGTGTTCGTGCATGTTTGTCATGATTTCTTTTGACATCTTATTGTGTGAGCATGTTGGTCTGCATTTATTTTCTCATTCGAGGACATCCAATTGTTGCTATTTGGTTATTGATTTTATCTTTTGCCAATTGGATGGACAAGAATGCCTAGGAATACTCTTTAGCTATCTATGCTTTCTCACCTCATATTCCAATCATGCTGCATCACAAAATTTGAACAAGTGCTTTTCGATCCCTCTGTGTGTGGAGCACTCAGAGTTCCGTATCGACAAGGACTAACCATTAAAACCTCCCAAGTGCATCTCGGTGGAACCAACCCCACAATCTCGGTCTCATCGAATACCAAGGGTTGATCTATTTTTCAATCTCGGTACTACCGATTTCATATTCTCGGTTACACCGAGTTTCCCTGTCAGCTCACAGTTGTGGAACTCGGTGACACCGAAAACATAAAATCGGTATCACCGATAGTGGAGGGTATATATACTACGGACCCCGACGTTTTGAAATTCATCCTCAGAACTGTCGCACCTCAGAACCCTAAGCTGCCGCTTCGAGACCCCTGGTCGTCGCCCTTGTCTTCCTGCGCTCCTCCGCCGCTGGGAATCGCCGCCGTCGACGAAATCTACTCCATCATCGCCGCCGTAGCGGATCCGCACCAAGTTAGAGTATGGGTTCGACCTCCTTTGCGATCCCTTCTGATTCTTGTGCATTGGATCTACTTTTCTTCTTATGCCACCTATTGCACTGCTTCCTATCCACCAGGAAATCCTATAGGCTAGCGAACCATCGATTTTCTAGGGTTTGCCTTCCGTCCGACGCAACTTGGTAGAACCAAATCAAGAAAATCGGTACCATCGATTTTTGTTTCTGTGTTGCTAAGAACTGTCTCGGTGAAACCGAGCACTCCTTTTCGGTCTCACCGAAAAGGGTGCCAAGTTTCTGCTAAAAGGGACAGTCAGTCTTGGTGTCATCGAAAATTTTGCTTTGGCCTTACCGATTTGTTTCTGACAGAATCCAAACTTTGAAAATCTTTTGTTCAAAATTTCAAAAACCAGCTGATAATTTTGTGATGACTCATCTACTTCTACTCATCTATATTCCATTCATAGGGTCAGTATGTCACATGCAGAGGACAGTCAGAATGACATGAGAGAGCAAAGTGTTGAGATGGATTCAGGCACTAGTCCTGAGTCTAGTTCATCTTCAGACCCAGGCACTCCCAGTTCCCATGGTTTGCCCAAGGCTGCTACTAGGGCTAGGAAGAAGCTGAATTCTAATGAAGAAGATTCAGACTTCGTTCCAGAAGAGATTCTTGCTAAGAAGCAAGAGAAAGCTGGTAAGAAGTCTGCTACTGGAGCCACTTCTTCCAGGAGAGTTGTTGGTAAGATCTATGCCAGCTCTGAAACTATCAAAGAACATGAGAGTGCTAGGGCCACTATGTATATTGATCCCCTAAGGAAGTCTATGCCTAAGAAGGTAGGGGAGAAGAAAGCCAGAAAGAGGATTATTCATGTGACTGGCAGGCCTACTTCCATGTATGAAGATCCAGAGGAAGCAACTGGTGTTGCTGTTGAGGAAGAGGAGGATGAACCAGCTACAAGAAGCTTATGGCTGATGCTATGCCAAAGACTAGTGCATCCAAGAGCACCAAGTCTACATCCAAGAAGGCTACTGCTGAGAATCCTAAGGGGACATCCAGGCAGATTCCAGCTTCTGAGAAGAACAAAGGACCTGCTTCCAGAGTTGAAGATGATGATGACTTGACAACTTTGATGAAGCTTAGACCTCACCTTCCAGTACACAATGCCAGCTACCCACTAGCTGAGGATATGAAGAAGAGGAAGGATTCAGGATTGAGGGAATGGAGAGATGTTGATGCATATGCCTTGAGAAAGAAGACAGATGTGGACTACAGATTTTATACCAAAGAGCAACAGGATTTCTATGAGATTGTGCTTTTGACAAGAGTCCAGCTGTGAGTGATATGAGGTATGTTGACTGGAAATTCATCAAGGAAAACAAGGACTACTTTCCAAGTGTCCAAGACAATTTCCACTACATAGCTTTGGATGAGTTTGTTGGCAGAGAATTCACTGCTTGGAATGATGAGACGATCATGCAATTCTACTCCACTACACATTTCTATGGAGATGGTAGAATTGTATGGATGACTAAAGGTGCAAGGTATGACTCGGCTGTTGAAGAATGGGCTGCTATCTTAGGAGTTCCAGAAGCACAGGATGGTGACTTGGATGTATATTAAGAATCCAAGGAGAGCCACAATTCTATGGCAAATATGTACAAGGAGATCCTTGCTGCCAATGTGAAGTCTCACAAGCTAGGATCTATCTACTTTCTTTAGGCTGGCCTCCGCATAATGAACACCATTCTGAGGCATACTTTGATGCCCAAGTTAGGAGATGACAAGATGATCCAAGGCTACTCCATCAATATGTTGATCCACCTTGACAAACACACCAGGATCAGAGTCATGGATTTGATTGTTGAGACAATCAAGAGGGTTGCTGCTGACCAGAAGCGCTCTTGTTGTTATGCACCCTACATCCAGATGCTTATCAATTCAAAGTTGGAGAAGCATATTTTTGCTCTAGATCGTCCACATTTACCCCTACAGCCAGATCTCGAGGACAATGTTGTGGTGATGAACCCAGATCATCCCACTTCAGCTGCAGCTCAGGCAGAAGCAAAGGCAGCTCGAGTCGCTAGTGCTCAGGTCCCTAGATCCAGGAATGAGCAAATGGATCTTCTGATTTCATCTATCCATGGAATGAAGGACGACATTAAGGGGATTCTAGAAAATCAGAACAGTCTTATCACGATCTTTGAGAACAGGATCAAAACCCTTAACGATAAGGTGGATGGGCTAACTAAGACACTCAATGAGCTCAAGAAGGAAGTTGACTCGGTGCCTCTTCCTTAGACTACTTCTTCAGATGAGGAGGAGGAGGAGGAGGAGGAGGATCGATCACCTCTCAGGACAAGCACACTGTTTCATACCCAGGCCAGATCAGCAATTGTGCCAGCTCCAGACTTGAGGCCCTCTTCATCAGCTCCTGCTGCTGTCACCTCAGCTCCTGCTCCATCTGCTTCAGTTCCTCCAGCTGCCACTCCAACTCCATCCACGACATCTGCAGAGATCTTCGTCGACGTTGTTCTCTCGACTCCTTCATCAACAACCGGAGGAGATCAGCCCAAGAACGATTAGATGTATGCCTTTGAACTTTTTGGTAACTTGTTGCCAAAGGGGGAGAAGTGTATATAGATCTTTAGGCTTCGAGCAAGAGAGCGTTTTGGTGTTTGTTGCTTTTCAAAAACATTTGGTCTTTTGGTTGCTTGTGTTGAGCGTATGCTCATGTGTGTTATGCTACTATTTTACGCTTTATGTGTGATGCTACTATTTCCTATCATCTTAATGCTTACAAGATGATCATTCACCTTTGCTTGATTGTGTTGTGCTTTGTTATTCATTCTAATTATTCTCGCACACCACCAAGTTGTATGTGACATGGAAGAAGTGCCCCATATACCTAATTCAAACGCAAATTCAAAATAATGCACAAATTTAGGAAGAGCTCTTGCTTATCACATACCTCTCAAAGCGATGATTATATTCATTGATTTTATCATATGTCGAAGCTTTGATCTATATGTTGTCATCAATTACCAAAAAGGGGGAGATTGAAAGCACATTTGCTCCCTTGGTGGTTTTGGTAATTAATAACAACATATAAGTCATTGAACTAATGTTTCCACCAAGTATATTTCAGGAAATGATCAATGATAGGATTGGCAAAAGGAGATTGTGGAGATACCCCAAGATGCAAGGAAATAGGTTGGCCAAGCTTCAAGCAAGAGGACTCTACATTTTAGATTTGTGAGAAATCACTTTGAGTCCATATGAAAGCCAATACAATTAAAAGGGTGGATACCGATACATTATCGGAGACTCACAAATGTTGAATGGAAACACGTTGAGGAGAGACTGCAAAAAAGACTTAGCGGTTGGAAAGGTAAACTGTTTTCTCTGGGTGGAAGATTGGTCCTCATAAATTCAGTACTAAGTAATATGGTACTATACATGATTTCCTTCTTCCAATTGCCGAAAGGAGTTTTACATAGATTGGATTACTTCGATCAAGATTCTTTTGGCAAGGAGATAGTGAGAGAAAGAAAAATCGACTGGCTAAATGGAGTGTGGTTTGCCGTCCCAAAGACCAAGGCGGGTTGGGCATTCATGACCTTGAGGTTAAGAATAGGACCCTCCTCGGCAAATGGTTGTTTAAATTATTGACGGAAGATGGAGTATGGCAAACCCTCCCGAGGAGGAAATATGTGGGTTCTAAGGTGGTATCCCGAGTATATTGGAAGCCTGGGGACTCCCACTTTTGGGCAGGTCTAATGGCTACGAAGAAATATTTCTTCTGCTATGGATCCTTCTCGATTAAGGAAGGCTCAGAAATTAGATTCTGGGAGGACAAGTGGCTAGGAAATGCCACACTCTGGGAACAATATCCGGCTCTATACAATATTGTGCGTCACAAGGGTGATACTATCGCCACGGTAATGGAATCGATTCCGCCAAATGTGACGTTCAGAAGAGATTTAATTGGACCCAGACTCCAATCATGGAATATTCTTCTCCAACGATTTTCCATGGTGCAATTGTCACATGGGTCTGATGTATTCCAATGGAACCTCCATGAGAATGGAAAATTCTCAGTGGAAAACATGTATAGAGCGTTAATCCAGTCTGATGTACGAGTTGATTAAAACAAGAAGATCTGGAAGATGAAGATAACTCTTAAGAACAAAAATTTTGCATGGTATCTTCGTCGCGGAGTCATTCTTACTAAAGATAACCTTATTAAGAGGAATTGGCATGGAAATCCACAATGTGTCTTTTGTCACCATCATGAGACAATTAAAGATTTATTCTTCCAATGCAAATTGTCTCATTGTATAGGGTCAATCATCCAAATAGCTTCTGGCTTGTATCTGATGTCTACTATGCAACCTTCTCCTTGTAAACGTTGTTGGGCCTCCAAGTGCGGAGGTTTGTAGGACAGTAGCAATTTTCCCTCAAGTGAGTGACCTAAGGTTTATCAATCCGCGGGAGGTGTAGGATGAAGATGGTCTCTCTCAAGCAACCCTGCAACCAAATAACAAAGAGTCTCTTGTGTCCCCAACACACCCAATACAATGGTAAGTTGTATAGGTGCACTAGTTTGGCGAAGAGATGGTCATACAAGTGCAATATGGATGGTAGATATAGCTTTTTGTAATCTGAAAATATAAAAACAGCAAGTTAATTAATAGTAAAAGTGAGCATGAACGGTATTGCAATGCGTGGAAACAAGGCCTAGGGTTCATACTTTCACTAGTGGAAGTTCTCTCAACAATGATAACATAATTGGATCATATAACTAGCCCTCAACGTGCAACAAAGAGTCACTCCAAAGTAACTAATAGAAGAGAACAAACGAAGAGATTATTGTCGGGTACGAAACCACCACAAAGTTATTCTTTCTGTTCAATCTATTCAAGAGTCCATAGTAAAATAACATGAAGCTATTCTTTCCGTTCAATCTATCCTAGAGTTCGTACTAGAATAACACCTTAATACTCACATCAACAAAAACCCAAATGTCACCTAGATACTCCATTGTCACCTCAAGTATCCGTGGGTATGATTATATGACATGTATCACACAATCTCAAAATCATCTATTCAACCAACACATAGAACTTCAAAGAGTGTCCCAAAGTTTCTACCGGAGAGTCAAAACGTGTGCCAACCCCTATGCATAGGTTCCCGAGGTCCCAAACCCACAAGTTGATCACCAAAAGATACATCAAGTACTCACATCAATATCCCATTGTCACCACAGATATACACGTGCAAGACATACATCAAGTGTTATTAAAGACTCAATCCGATAAGATAACTTCAAAGGGAAAACTCAATTCATTACAAGAAGGGAGAGGGGGAAGAACATCATAAGATCCAACTATAGTAGCAAAGCCCACGGTACATCGAGATCAAGACATCTCAAGAACACGAGAGAGAGAGAGAGAGATATCAAACACATAGCTACTAGTACATACCCTCGGCCCCGAGGGTGAACTACTTCCTCCTCGTCATGGAGATCGCCGGAATGATGAAGATGGCCGCCGGAGATGAATTCCCCCTCTGGCAGGGTGCCGGAACGGGCTCCTGGTTGGTTTTTTGTGGCTCTGGAGGTTTGCGTCGGCAGAACTCCCGATCTAGGTTTAATTCTGAAGGTTTCTCTATTTATAAGACCGTGTGGCGTCGAAAACAAGTCGAGAGGGACCACGAGGAGGTCACGAGCCTCCCAGGCACGGCCAGGGAGGTGGCCACGCCTCCCAGGATCGTGGCTCCCTCGGGCCCCCTCTCCGGTAGTTTTTCCTTTAGGTATTTTTGATATTTTCCATAGAAAATCACGGCGAAAGTTTTATTCCGTTTGGACTCCGTTTGATATTCCTATCTGAAAAAGGTCAAAAACACGAAAAAAATAGAAACTGGCACTAGGCACTGAGTTAATAAGTTAGTCCCCAAAATGATATAAAATAGCATATTCATGCATATAAAACATCCAAAGTTGACAATATAGTAGCATGGAACAATCAATTATAGATACTTTGGAGACGTATCAAGCATCCCCAAGCTTAACTTCTACTCGTCCTCGAGTAGGGAAGTGATAAAAACAGAATTTTTGATGTGGAATGCTACCTAGCATATTTATTCTTATAATCTTATTTACTGTGGCACGAAGGTTCAGATTCATAAGATTCAAAACAAAAGTTTAATATTGACATGAAAAAAATAATACTTCAAGCATACTAGCAAAGTAATTATGAACCTTCGAAATAACATGGCCAAAGAAAGTTATCCCTACAAAATGAATTTAAATCATGCACAACCTCGGTATTGGCCAAGTAATTGTTTTCACACTCTTACTTTCTCAAACCTTTTTCAACTTTCACGCAATACATGAGCGTGAGCCATGGATATAGCACTATAGGTGGAATAGAGTGTGGTGGAGGTTGTTAGGCAAAAAGGAGGAGATAGTCACATCGACTCGGCGTATCAATAGGCTATGGAGATGCCCATCAATAGATATCAATGTGAATGAGTAGGGATTGCCATGTAACGGATACACTAGAGCTATAAGTGTATGAAAGCTCAAAAGAAACTGAGTGGGTGTGCATCCAACTTGCTTGATCACGAAGACCTAGGGCAATTTGAGGAAGCCCATCATTGGAATATACAAGCCAAGTTCTATAATGAAAATTCCCACTAGTATATGAAAGTGACAATATATGAGACTCTCTATCATGAAGATCATGGTGCTACTTTGAAGCACAAGTGTGGTAAAGGATAGTAGCATTGTCCCTTCTCTCTTTTTATCTCATTTTTTTGTTTGGGCTCTTTGGCCTCTCTTTTTTTATTTGGTGGGCATCTTTGGCCTCTTTTTTTTATTTACTCACATGGGACAATGCTCTAATAATGATGATCATCACACTTTTATTTACTTACAACTCAATACTTAGAACAAAAGATATGACTCTATATGAATGCCTCCGGCAGTGTACCAGGATGTGCAATGACTCATGAGTGTCATGTATGAAAGATATGAATGGTGGCTTTGCCACAAATACGATGTCAACTATATGATCATGCAAAGCAATATGACAATGATGATGTGTGTCATAATAAACGGAACGGTGGAAGTTGCATGGCAATATATCTCGGAATGGCTATGGAAATGCCATAATAGGTAGGTATGGTGGCTGTTTTGAGGAAGCATATATGGTGGGTGTGTGCACCGGTGAAATTTGCGCGGTACTATAGAGGCTAGCAATGGTGGAAGGGTGAGAGTGCGTATAATCCATGGACTCAACATTAGTCATAAAGAACTCACATACTTATTGTGAAAGTTTTATTAGTAATCGAAACAAAGTGCTAGACGCATGCTCCTAGGGGAAGGGTTGGTAGGATTTAACCATCGCGCGATCCCGACCGCCACACAAAGGATGACAATCAATAAAAACATCATGCTCTGACTTCCTAACATAGCGGTTCACCATACGTGCATGCTACGGGAATCACAAAATTCAAAACAAGTATTTCTAGATTCACAACAATCTACTAACATGACTCTAATATCACCATCTCCATGTCTCAAAACTAGATGCAAGGAGTCAAACTTCTCTTACTACTCAATGCACTTGAATATGAAAGTTTTTATTATATCCCTTTTGGATGACTATCATATTAGGACTAGTTTCATAACCTAAGCAAATTACCATGTTGTTTAAGACTCTCAAAATTATATAAGTGAATCATGGGAGTTCATCAATTTCTATAAAATAAATTCACAGCAATGCTCTACAAAGATATAAGTGAAGCACTAGAGCAAAAGACAAACTACTCCAAAAGATATAAGTGAAGATCAATGAGTAGTTGAATAATTATTTGGCTATGTGGAGACTATCCCATCTAAGAATTTCATATCCTAAGTACCTTATTCAAACAAAATAAAATGACACTCCAAGGATAGCACGAATCATGTGAAGAAGCAAAAACTCAGGTTTAACCGTTACTAACCGATAATTGTTGAAGAAGAAAGGTGGGATGCCAACCGGGGCATCCCCAAGCTTAGATGCTTAATAATTCTTGAAATATTGATTGGGGTGCCTTGGGCATCCCCAATCTTGAGCTTTTGTGTCTCCTTAATTCCTCTCATATGACGGTTTCCGAAATCTTAAAAACTTCATCCACACAAAACTCAACAAAACCTCGTGAGATAGATTAGTATAAATCAATGCAAAACTTTATCATCCTCTACTGTAGAAAATTACTAAAATTATTATTTCACATTTCATACTAAATTCCTCTGCATATTTAAAACTCCCATCATCAAATGGAATCATTAAACAAGCAAACATATGCGAACAATGCAACCATAACAGCAATCTGCCTAAACAGAACAGTCTGTGAAGAATGCAGCAATATCCATACTTAATAAAATCCAAAAAATCTGAAACAATTACACTCTCTATGGAATTTATAAGATCATACTGTGTCCAAATTTCAAGTTATTCTGACATACAGAAAATTCTAGGGAATTTTTGCCCTACAAGCAAACTTTCTGTTTTGGAACAGCAACTCCTATACTTGCAAATTAAGCATGGTAAAGGCTATCCTTGACATTTTTATCGAACTAAATGATGAAAAAATTAACATTAATATAAAAAACATCAAGTAAGTACTAATAAAATAAAATGACGCTCCAAGCAAAACACATATCATGTGGTGAATAAAAATATAGCCCCAAGTAAAGTTACCGATGGATTGAAGACGAAAGAGGGGATGCCTTCCCGGGGCATCCCCAAGCTTAGGCTCTTTGGTGTACTTGAATATGGCTTGGGATGTCTTGGGCATCCCCAAACTTAGGCTCTTTCCACTCCTTGTTTCGTTGTCCATCCGAACTTTACCCAAAACTTGCGAACTTCACAACACAAAACTTAACGGAACTTCGTGAGATGGGTTAGTATAATAAAGACAAATCATTCATTTTGGTGCTGTAAAGACAAGATTCATAAATGTTACCACACAATTCCTACTGTATATTATCATTTCCACAATTTATATCACTTAATATAATCTATGGAAACACTAAAACAAGCAAACTATGCATTGAAAACAGAATATGTCAAGAACAAAACATTCTGTAATGATCTGAATGATAACCATACTTATGCACCTCCAAAAATTCTTGAAAATTTATGAAAATTAATTAAATTTGTATATAAATCATCATAAAAAAGAATAAACTCAAAATCTCTCTCTGGATAAAAATGAAAAATAATTTCGAGAGCACAAAGTTTCTGTCTTTTTCAGCATGATCAAACAACTATCACCCAAACTAATCATAAAGGCTTTACTTGGCACTTTATTGAAATAAAATATATAAAACATGATTAATAAAGTATACTAATAATGTGAACACACAAAAACATTAAGGATACATATTGGGTTGTCTCCCAACAAGCACTTTTCTTTTATGCCTTTCAAGCTAGGCATGATGAGTTCAATGATGCTCACATAAAAGATAATGATTGAAACATAATGGAAGCATCATGAAGCATATGACTAGCACATTTAAGTCTAACCCACTTCCTATGAATAGGGATTTTGTGAACAAACAACTTATTGGAGCAAGAATCATCTATCATAGGAAGGCAAAGCAAGCATACCTTCAAAAATTTCAACACATAGAGAGAAAACTTGACATTATTGCAATATGTATAAGCATATGATCCTCTCTCATAATAATTTTTAGTAGCATCATGAATTAATTCAACAATATAACCAGAACCTAAATCATTCTTTTCATGATCTACAAGCATAGAAATTTTACTACTCTCCACATAAGCAATTTTCTTCTCATTCAAAATAGTGGGAGCAAACTCAACAAAATAACTATCATGACATACTTGATTGACATAACCACTTTGAATATTAAAATCATGATGAAAAGTTTCATGGTTAACATTACTCTTTATAGCATATGTGTCATCACAATAATCATTATAGATAGGAGGCATGTCATAATCATAATAGTTTTGCTCATCAAAACTTGGGGGGCTAAAAATATCATACTCATCAAACATAGCATCCCCACGCTTGTGGCTTTCCATATCATTAGCATCATGGATATTCATAGAATTCATAGTAACAATATTACTATCGTGCTCACCATTCATATATTTAGTGCCAAACATTTTAATAACTTCTTCTTCTAACACTCGAGCACAATTTTCCTTTCCATCATTTTTACGAAAGACATTAAAAAGATGAAGCATATGAGGTAACCTTAATTCCATTTTTTGTAGTTTTCTTTTAATAGACTAAACTAGTGATAAAACAAGAAACTAAAAGATTTTATTTCAAGATCTAAAGATATACCTTCAAGCACTCACCTCCCCGGCAATGGCGCTAGAAAAGAGCTTGATGTCTACTACGCAACCTTCTCCTTGTAGACGTTGTTGGGCCTCCAAGTGCAGAGGTTTGTAGGACAGTAGCAATTTTCCCTCAAGTGGGTGACCTAAGGTTTATCAATCCGCAGGAGGTGTAGGATGAAGATGGTCTCTCTCAAGCAACCCTGCAACCAAATAACAAAGAGTCTCTTGTTTCCCCAACACACCCAATACAATGGTAAGTTGTATAGGTGCACTAGTTAGGAAAAGAGATGGTGATACAAGTGCAATATGGATGGTAGATATAGCTTTTTGTAATCTGAAAATATAAAAACAGCAAGGTAATTAATAGTAAAAGTGAGCCTGGACGGTATTGCAATGCATGGAAACAAGGCCTAGGGTTCATACTTTCACTAGTGGAAGTTCTCTCAACAATGATAACATAATTGGATCATATAACTAACCCTCAACATGCAACAAAGAGTCACTCCAAAGTAACTAATAGCGGAGAACAAACGAAGAGATTATTGTCGGGTATGAAACCACCACAAAGTTATTCTTTCTTTTCAATCTATTCAAGAGTCCGTAGTAAAATAACATGAAGCTATTCTTTCCGTTCAATCTATCCTAGAGTTCGTACTAGAATAACACCTTAAGACACACATCAACCAAAACCCTAATGTCATCTAGATAATCCATTGTCAACTCAAGTATCCGTGGGTATGATTATATGACATGTATCACACAATCTCAAAATCATCTATTCAACCAACACATAGAACTTCAAAGAGTGTCCCAAAGTTTCTACCGGAGAGTCAAAACGTGTGCCAACCCATATGCATAGGTTCCCGAGGTCACAAACCCGCAAGTTGATCACCAAAAGATACATCAAGTACTCACATCAATATCCCATTGTCACCACAGATAGACATGTGCAAGGCATACATCAAGTGTTATTAAAGACTCAATCCGATAAGATAACTTCAAAGGGAAAACTCAATTCATTACAAGAAGGGAGAGGGGGAAGAACATCATAAGATCCAACTATAGTAGCAAAGCCCGCGGTACATCGAGATCAAGACATCTCAAGAACACGGGAGAGAGAGAGAGATCAAACACATAGCTACTGGTACATACCCTCAGCCCCGAGGGTGAACTACTTCCTCCTCGTCATGGAGATCGCCGGAATGATGAAGATGGCCACCGGAGATGAATTCCCCCTCTGGCAGGGTGCCGGAACGGGCTCCTAGTTGGTTTTTTGTGGCTTTGGAGGTTTGCGGCGGCAAAACTCCTGATCTAGGTTTAATTCTAAAGGTTTCTCTATTTATAAGATCGTGTGGCGTCGAAAACAAGTCGAAAGGGACCACGAGGAGGTCACGAGCCTCCCAGGCGCAGCCAGGGGGGTGGCCGCGCCTCCCAGGATCGTGGCTCCCTCGGGCCCCCTCTCCGGTAGTTTTTCCTTTAGGTATTTTTGATATTTTCCATAAAAAATCACGGCAAAAGTTTTATTCCGTTTGGACTCCGTTTGATATTCCTATCTGAAAAAGGTCAAAAACACGGAAAAAACAGAAACTGGCACTAGGCACTGAGTTAATAAGTTAGTCCAAATGATATAAAATAGCATATTCATGCATATAAAACATCCAAAGTTGATAATATAGTAGCATGGAACAATCAAAAATTATAGATACGTTCGAGACGTATCAGTATCCTCCATGTAATGTTGCTAATGTATTTGGCAACTGGTTACATGGGATTGATCATAGGTTCAGAATTCTTCTAAGGGTGGGAGCGCTTGCCGTTATTTGGTTACTTTGGCTATGTAGAAATGATAAGGTTTTTAACGATAAAAGTACTTCTCCGTTGCAGGTTATCTATAGATGTACCGGGATTCTTCATTTATGGTCCTCTCTACAATGTGTGGAGAATCGAGACATGTTTACGGAGGTGTGTACACGATTGGAGGCTACGACGAGGGATACTTTTACCCAATATGGGTGGCAGCATGATCTTAGGATTGGTGCCCCTCCACTTTAGGCGTTATACACACTCTACATGTTTCTTGTATTTTGCCTTTTTATTTATATTGTTTTATGAGAAGACCTTGTTTGGCTGTGTGCATCTCAGTTATGCAGAGGTCGGGTGTAATGCTTAAACCTTTTAAGTAATAAAGCGCCCCTTTTCGAAGAAGAAAAGGGGGTAAGGTTTTGTTGGTGAACAATATGCTCAAACGTGCACAAGTGATAGTCGCCACAAACATCCACAAACTCTCCAACCAAAGTCTGTTCTATACCTAACACTCAAAATCGGTGCAACCAACTTTCCCATACCGGTGCCACCGATTCCAGAACCTAGACAGACTCAACCAAACCCTAGCCACCTCGGTGCAACTGATTCCATACCGGTGCCATCGAGTTTAGGTTGCCCACCTCTCAAACCGGAAAGTAGCTCAGTGCAAGAGAATGTTTTTGTGGTGCTGGCACCGACTAGAGAGGAAGTTAATGATGATGATCATGAAACTTCTGATCAAGTTACTACTGAACTTCAAAGGTCCACGAGGACATGTTCCGCACCAGAGTGGTACGGCAACCCTGTCTTGGAAATCATGTTGTTAGACAACGGTGAACCCTCGAACTATGAAGAAGCCATGGCGGGCCCAGATTCCAAAAATGGCTTGAAGCCATGAAATCCGAGATAGGATCCATGTATGAGAACAAAGTGTGGACTTTGGAGGACTTGCCCGATGATCAGCAAGCCATAGAAAATAAATGGATCTTTAAGAAGAAGACTGATACGGATGGTAATGTGACCGTCTATAAGGCTCGCTTGTCGCTAAGGGTTATCGACAAGTTCAAGGAGTTGACTATGATGAGACCTTCTCACCCGTAGCGATGCTGAAGTCCGTCCGAATCATGTTAGCAGTTGCCGCATTTTATGATTATGAGATCTGGCAAATGGACGTCAAAACGGCATTACTTAACGGTTTCCTTAAGGAAGAATTGTATATGATGCAGCCGGAAGGTTTTGTCAATCCTAAGAATGCTGACAGGGTATGCAAGCTCCAGCGCTCCATCTATGGGCTGGTGCAAGCATCTCGGAGTTGGAACATTCGCTTTGGTGAGGTGATCAAAGCATTTGGGTTTATGCAGACTTATGGAGAAGCCTATATTTACAAGAAAGTGAGTGGGAGCTCTGTAGCATTTCTCATTTTATATGTGGATGACATATTGTTGATGGGAAATGATATAGAACTTTTGGAAAGCATAAAGGCCTACTTGAATAAGTGTTTTCCAATGAAGGACCTTGGAGAAGTTGCTTACATATTAGACATCAAGATCTATAGAGATAGACCGGGACGCCTCATTGGTCTTTCACAAAGCACATACCTTGACAAGATATTGAAGAAGTTCAATATGGATCAGTCTAAGAAGGGGTTCTTGCCTGTATTGCAAGGTGTGAGATTGAGCACAGCTCAATGCCCGACCTCGGCAGAAGATAGATAAAAGATGATTGTCATCCCCTATGCCTCAGCCATAGGCTCTATTATGTATGCCATGCTGTGTACCAGGCCTAATGTGAACCTTGCCATAAGTTTGGTAGGGAGGTACCAAAGTAATCCCGGAATGGAACACTGGATAGCGGTCAAGAATATCCTTAAGTACCTAAAAAGGACTAAGGATATGTTTCTCATTTATGGAGGTGTCGAAGAGCTCGTCATAAAGGGTTAAGTCGATGCTAGCTTCGACACAGATCCGGATGACTCCAAGTCACAAACCGAATACGTGTATATTTTGAATGGTGGGGCAGTCAGCTGGTGCAGTTGCAAGCAAAGCGTCGTAGCATCATCTACATGTAAAGCGGAGTACATAACTGCTTCGGAAGCAGCGCGGGAAGGAGTCTGGATGAAGGAGTTCATTATCGACCTACGAGTGATTCCCAATGCGTCAGGCCTCATGACTCTCTTCTGTGACAACACTGGAGCTATTGCCATTGCCAAGGAGCCCAGGTTTCACAAGAAGACTGTAACAGCCCAGGACCGACGCTCCAGAAGATTCCCCTTTTATTTCCATTCTCGTCTGTGTTTCGTTTGGTTGTTGCATTCATCATCGCATCATTCGCATCATATGCATTGCATCGTCACTTGTTTTCAAAAACTTGCATCCGTTCGTGGTTGCCGGTTCTCTCCGTTCTTGTCGTTGTTCGTTTCGAGATCAACCACACACGCACGCGCCCATGGCATCGTTAAAAACCCCGTTTTTAAAGCACGCAAAAAATATTCTCGGATTGGGTCGAAAGTTGGCGTGCGGTCTTGTTATAGTGTAGGTAGACCGCCTGCCAAATTTCGTCGCAATCAAAATTCGTTTGATACCCGAACCGTTAAACCTATAGCGGCACTATAGCCGGTCAAATCGCAGACGTGTTTCAATATTCAAAAACTTGATGTCGGGCTGCCCGTTTACCCTCTCCTCTATGCCTAGCCCTCTGCACAGTTCACAAACCCCTCGCGCGTGTCCGGTAGTTGCCCCGAACCCAAAACATACGGTCGTGACCTTTGGACCCGGATCAACTACGCAATACCCCAAACCATCATCGGGTTTTTTATTGCACTCCCTAACCTAATTTATCTCGACCGTCCGATCTAATCGGAGGGTTTAAAACCTATTCTATTCTCTGTATATAGACCACCTAATCTAAAACAAGACCAAACCCTAAAATTTAGGGAAGCTGTCCCATCCATCCTCCCAGCCGCGCCGCCACCCACTCCTTCTTCCTCGGGATCCCCTCGCCCGATCTCCCTCGATCTCCTAGCCTAGCCAACCACCGACAACCGAACCAGCCCCAATCCTCCTCTCCCCGAGCGGACGCGTCCATTGAACGTAGGAACCGTGCCAGGCGCCCTCCTCCTCGCGTCACGTTGCTCGTGCCAGCGCCCGTCGAACCTCGCCATCTGGTCACCAGCAAGCTCTGCTGGAGGTGGACCCCGGCGTCCCATCTTCCCTTCCCTGCCTCGCGTGGACGCCGGCAAGCTGCAGCGGCAGTGCCACCAGGCTGGATTCCCTCTCCCTCTCTGTTATCCTTCTCCATCATCTCTCTCAATTTCTCTGTCTCTCCCGTGTACAGGGGTTCCTTCCATGGAGCAGCAGCAGCCAGCGCCGACGCCGGCGAGCAAGCCGGACCAGGTCGTCGGCCACCCCTCTTCCTCCTCCTCCATTTTTCCTCTGCTCTCCTTCCTTCTCCTTCCTATCATCTCTCTCTCTCTCCCTGTAATCCCTCTTTGTCTCTGTCTTCGGACGCCCGCCATGGACAGGAGCTGGCAGCTCGTCGCCGCCGCCCCAAGACGCCGGTGGTCGCATCCGTCGAAGTCCGGCGCCGGAGATCGAAGGATTCGGCCGCTCCCCTTTGGATCCCGTCGACTCGCGCCTCCTTCGCCCATTCCCAGCATCGCCATGGCCGTCGTCCTCTGTCCCCGCTGTGAGCTTCGTATCTGAAAGTTTGTATTTTTCATCCCAGATCCGATCTGTCGGGTAGAGGTTATGTGCAGTCGGCACTACGTTTATTAACGAGCACATAGCTAGGCTAGTTGGCTAGCACATCCAGGCTACATGCTAGAGGTCCTGTGTTCGAGATCCCAGGGACACCAATTTTATGCTTATTTGTTTGTTTTCTGCGCGCATGCCTGGAGAGAGTGTTGTCCCCCAGCATAAGCTTGTGGTTGCTGACCTCCGTTTTCG
This sequence comes from Hordeum marinum, assembly GCA_022496015.1. Taxonomy (NCBI): domain Eukaryota; kingdom Viridiplantae; phylum Streptophyta; class Magnoliopsida; order Poales; family Poaceae; genus Hordeum; species Hordeum marinum. The sequence goes on along the minus strand of CM039675.1, from coordinate 465,783,592 downwards.
AATTCGTGTCCAGCGGGACAAGCGTGCCAAAGTCGCTAGAACGAAGTGGTGGAAGCTCAAGGGGGAGGTAGCTCAGGTGTTCAAGGAGAGGGTCATTAAGGAGGGCCCTTGGGAGGAAGGAGGTGATGCACACAACATGTGGATGAAGATGGCGACTTGCATTCGTAAGGTGGCCTCAGAGGAGTTTGGAGTGTCCAGGGGAAGTAGAAGAGAAGCTAAAGATACCTGGTGGTGGAATGATGTTGTCCAGAAGGCAATCAAGGAGAAGAAAGATTGTTTCAGACGCCTATATCTGGATAGGAATGCAGACAACATAGAGAAGTACCAGATGGCAAAGAAGGCCGCAAAGCGAGTTGTGAGTGAAGCAAGGGGTCGGGCGTATGAGGACCTCTACCAAAGGTTAGACACGAAGGAAGGCGAAAGGGACATCTATAAGATGGCCAAGAGCCGAGAGAGGAAGACGAGGGATGTTGACCAAATCAAGTGCATCAAGGACGAAGCAGATCAACTCCTGGTGAAGAACGAGGAGATTAAGCATAGATGGCGGGAGTACTTTGACAAGTTGTTCAATGGGGAGAGTGAGAGCTCTACCATTGTTTTCTGCGCGCATGCCTGGAGAGAGTGTTGTCCCCCAGCATAAGCTTGTGGTTGCTGACCTCCGTTTTCGAATTCGTGTCCAGCGGGACAAGCGTGCCAAAGTCGCTAGAACGAAGTGGTGGAAGCTCAAGGGGGAGGTAGCTCAGGTGTTCAAGGAGAGGGTCATTAAGGAGGGCCCTTGGGAGGAAGGAGGTGATGCACACAACATGTGGATGAAGATGGCGACTTGCATTCGTAAGGTGGCCTCAGAGGAGTTTGGAGTGTCCAGGGGAAGTAGAAGAGAAGCTAAAGATACCTGGTGGTGGAATGATGTTGTCCAGAAGGCAATCAAGGAGAAGAAAGATTGTTTCAGACGCCTATATCTGGATAGGAATGCAGACAACATAGAGAAGTACCAGATGGCAAAGAAGGCCGCAAAGCGAGCTGTGAGTGAAGCAAGGGGTCGGGCGTATGAGGACCTCTACCAAAGGTTAGACACGAAGGAAGGCGAAAGGGACATCTATAAGATGGCCAAGAGCCGAGAGAGGAAGACGAGGGATGTTGACCAAATCAAGTGCATCAAGGACGAAGCAGATCAACTCCTGGTGAAGAACGAGGAGATTAAGCATAGATGGCGGGAGTACTTTGACAAGTTGTTCAATGGGGAGAGTGAGAGCTCTACCATTGTTTTCTGCGCGCATGCCTGGAGAGAGTGTTGTCCCCCAGCATAAGCTTGTGGTTGCTGACCTCCGTTTTCGGATTCGTGTCCAGCGGGACAAGCGTGCCAAAGTCGCTAGAACGAAGTGGTGGAAGCTCAAGGGGGAGGTAGCTCAGGTGTTCAAGGAGAGGGTCATTAAGGAGGGCCCTTGGGAGGAAGGAGGTGATGCACACAACATGTGGATGAAGATGGCGACTTGCATTCGTAAGGTGGCCTCAGAGGAGTTTGGAGTGTCCAGGGGAAGTAGAAGAGAAGCTAAAGATACCTGGTGGTGGAATGATGTTGTCCAGAAGGCAATCAAGGAGAAGAAAGATTGTTTCAGACGCCTATATCTGGATAGGAATGCAGACAACATAGAGAAGTACCAGATGGCAAAGAAGGCCGCAAAGCGAGCTGTGAGTGAAGTAAGGGGTCGGGCGTATGAGGACCTCTACCAAAGGTTAGACACGAAGGAAGGCGAAAGGGACATCTATAAGATGGCCAAGAGCCGAGAGAGGAAGACGAGGGATGTTGACCAAATCAAGTGCATCAAGGACGAAGCAGATCAACTCCTGGTGAAGAACGAGGAGATTAAGCATAGATGGCGGGAGTACTTTGACAAGTTGTTCAATGGGGAGAGTGAGAGCTCTACCATTGATCTGGATGACTCCTTTGATGATACTAGCAGGCGTTTTGTGAGGCGAATCCAGGAGTCGGAGGTCAAGGAGGCTTTAAAGAGGATGAAAGGAGGTAAGGCGATGGGCCCCGATTGTATCCCCATTGAGGTGTGGAGAGGCCTCGGGGACATAGCGATAGTATGGCTAACCAAACTTTTCAACCTCATTTTTCGGGCAAACAAGATGCCAGAAGAATGGAGACGGAGTATATTAGTACCAATCTTCAAGAACAAGGGGAATGTTCAGAGTTGTACTAATTACCGTGGAATTAAGCTGATGAGCCATACAATGAAGCTATGGGAGAGAGTCATTGAGCACCGTGTAAGAAGATTGACAAGCGTGACCAAAAATCAGTTTGGTTTCATGCCTGGGAGATCGACCATGGAAGCCATTTTCTTGGTACGACAACTTATGGAGAGATATAGGGAGCAAAAGAAGGACCTGCATATGGTGTTCATTGACTTGGAGAAGGCCTATGATAAGATTCCGCGGAATGTTATGTGGTGGGCCTTGGAGAAACACAAAGTCCCAACAAAGTACATTACCCTCATCAAGGACATGTATGATAATGTTGTGACAAGTGTTCGAACAAGTGAGGGCGACACTAACGACTTCCCAATTAAGATAGGACTGCATCAAGGGTCAGCTTTGAGCCCTTACCTTTTTGCCTTGGTGATGGATGAGGTCACAAGGGATATACAAGGAGATATCCCATGGTGTATGCTCTTTGCGGACGATGTGGTGCTAGTCGATGAGAGCCGGACGGGGGTTGACAGGAAGTTGGAGTTGTGGAGGCAAACCTTGGAATCGAAAGGTTTTAGACTTAGTAGGACTAAAATCGAGTACATGAGGTGCGCTTTCAGTACTACTAGGAACGAGGAGGGGGAGGATGTTAGCCTTGATGGGCAAGTGGTGCCTCAGAAGGACACCTTTCGATATTTGGGGTCAATGTTGCAGAAGGATGGGGATATCGATGAAGATGTGAACCATCGAATTAAAGCCGGATGGATGAAGTGGCGCCAAGCTTCTGGCATTCTTTGTGACAAGAGGGTGCCACAAAAGCTAAAAGGCAAGTTCTATAGGACGGCAGTTCGACCCGCAATGTTGTATGGCGCTGAGTGTTGGCCGACTAAAAGGCGACATGTGCAACAGTTAGGTGTGGCGGAGATGCGCATGTTGAGATGGATGTGTGGTCACACAAGGAAGGACCGCATCCGGAATGATGATATACGGGATAAAGTTGGGGTAGCGCCAATTGAAGAGAAGCTTGTCCAACATCGTCTGAGATGGTTTGGGCATATTCGGCGCAGGCCTCCAGAAGCCCCAGTGCACAGCGGACGGCTTAAGCATGCTGATAATGTCAAAAGAGGCCGGGGTAGACCGAACTTGACATGGGAAGAGTCTGTAAAGAGAGATCTGAAGGACTGGAGCATCACCAAAGAACTAGCCATGGACAGGGGTGCGTGGAAGCTTGCTATCCATGTGCCAGAACCATGAGTTGGTCGCGGGATCTTATGGGTTTCACCTCTAGCCTACCCCAACTTGTTTGGGACTAAAGGCTTTGTTGTTGTTGTTGTTGTTGTTTGTTTTCTGCGCGCGCGCACACACTGCCATGTTTTATTTTTTCTTTCCACATACACACTCAGCGCTTGGGCCGGATCCTCCTAGGCCGCTGCAGTGTTCTGCAATCCGACCCGTATTTTTTTCTTTCCTTGCTGCTGTGATTTTTTTTTAATTAGACGACATTCCACATTTTTAGAAAAGCCACTATCTTGCATTGCTCATATATAAACAATCGTGCATCGCATGGAAAAACTTTATACATGAAACTTGACTATAATTTCGTGTAGATTCACAATAACCAACTTTCACATGTGATAAAAATATTTAAACTTGTTGTTTACATTAATTTGCACCTATGTCATGCTAAAATGATTTATTTCATAATTTTTGAACCGTAGCTCCGTTGAAGATGTTTTATATATGTAACTTGACCGGAATAATGTGTAGAATCTCATGATGACATTTATTTTGCTGTTTAACAACTCTAAAATTGTTTTATGATAGATCTAGACCAAATTCATAATATGCATATGGGGTTGTTTCGGAAAGGATATATATTGCTTCCGGCTTCATTTAAAATGCCTAGATGTTGTAGTTGGTTGTGCTTCACCTCTTGCCATGTTTAATAACATTTAATATTGTCGTGTACCTAACGGGAGTGAACTAAATAATTCGAATATTGAGCTTCACCTAACGTGTAGAAGTTGATCGTTGTGCTTGTCATGCATTGCATATTAAACCGAACATGCATCATATTTGGTGTGCATCATGTCATGCATATGTTGTGGTGTATCTTGTGTTGATTGTTTGTTTCCGGATTGCTTCTTCACGATAGAGTTCCGAAAGCGTTCGGTGTGTGAGGATTCGCTCGACTACGTTGGCCGGGATCTCAGGCAACATGACACATTTCCCTGGATACCGTTACTATCATTGCCATGCTAGTTGTCTCGTCTTTTATTGTTATGTCTCGCTACCTACCACCTGTTTGAGAAGCCTCCCAACATTGCCATGATAAGCCTCTAACCCCTCCACATCCCAGCAAACCTTTGTTTGGCTATGTTACCGCTTGCTCAGCCTTCTTATAGCGTTTCTAGTTGCAGGTGCAATTTCTTCCATGTGTCAACATGGACATTCTTTTGTTATATCACAATATTGCTGCTATTTAATTTAATGCACATATATACTTGGTAAAGGTGGAAGGCTTGGCCTTTTGCTTGGTGTTTTGTTCCACTCTTGCCGCCCCTAGTTACTTGTGAACCGGTGTTATGTTCCATAAATGAGCTCTCCTAACATGCTCGGGGTTGTTATGGGGACCCCCTTGATTTTCGTTTTGGGATAAAACTCGTCTGGCAAGGCCCAACATTGGTACTACATTTGCCTAATAACTAATAAAATTGCATAGGGACCCGCCGGCACCTACGGATAATTAATCAACAACCTGGGCCAGTGCTCCTCATGAGTGTTGGTCCAAACTAGAGCACTGTGCGGGGCCAACCCGGGGCAACTCGGGAGATTTCTATCAGGCCACCGTACACTAGCTTATCCGCCGTGTCCTGAGAACGAGATACGCGGCTCCTATCGGGATCGTCGACACGTCGGGAGGCCTTGCTGGATTTGTTTTACCTTTCTCGAACGTCTTGAGTGAGGAATTCCGATTATTCCTCGGGCTATCTCGAGGTGTTGGATTTCCTTTGGAATTGCCTAGGATGATCACGACATCCGTGGTTGAGGTTATTCCCGCTGCGTGTGGTTAATTTTTGATGGATGAGTTGGAGCACCCCTGTAGGGTTAAATCTTTTCGAGAAGCCGTGCCCGTGGTTATGTGGCAAACTTGGATACTTTGTTTAACACCCGGTCATAGTAAACTTCAGTAAACTCTAATAAAATACACCAACTGTGTGCGTAACCGTGACTGTCTCTTCTCGTGAGTCCTTATCCGAAAGAGAACACGATGGGGTTATGATTGACGTAAGTAGGTGATCAGGATCAGTTAGTGATCATTACTAGTTCACGTCCGTTATGTGTAGACCACTGATGACCCACAAGTATAGGGGATCTATCGTAGTCCTTTCGATAAGTAAGAGTGTCGAACCCAACGATGAGCAGAAGGAAATGACAAGCGGTTGCAGGTACAGGTAATGTGATGAATTGACGTGAGCGTGTTGCTTGATTTGATTTGGAGTTCTTCTTCATCATCATCATCAATCTTGGATGGGTTCCAGGCGGCAGCCTGGGATAGCAAGGGTGGATGTCATTTTATCGTTTGATTTCATCCGTAGTCGGACCCTGCTCTTATGTATCATGTTTGAGTATGTTATTGTATTGATGTGACTCTGATGTAGCTTGTGACGAGTGTAAGCCAATTCCATATACTCATCTCTTATGTACATGTACTTGTAATGATATCCATTCTTGCAACACGACGAGATGCGCTTCTATCCTGTTGAGGCCCTCGTGCCGAAATAAGGATAAGACCGCATCTTGGGCGTGACAATGACAAAGCACATCAATCGCCGCTTCAACTCCATTCGTGGTTACATTTAGGATGGAGATATAGATATTTGTAAAGTAGATATGGATCTGAATGTTGCAGATCCGTTTACTAAACCTCTTTCACGAGCGAAACATGATCAGCACTAGAACTCTATGGGTGTTCGATTCATCACAATGTAACTAGATTATTGACTATAGTGCAAGTGGGAGACTGTTGGAAATATGCCCTAGAGGCAATAATAAAATGGTTATTATTATATTTCCTTGTGCATGATAACTGTCTATTGTTCATGCTATAATTGTATTAGCCGGAAACCGCAATACATGGGTGAATGCATAGACCACACCATATCCCTAGTGAGCCTCTATTTGACTAGCTCGTTGATCAATAGATGGTCATGGTTTCCTGGCCATGCACATTGGATGTCGTTGATAACGGGATCACGTCATTAGGAGAATGATGTGATGGACAAGACCCAATCCTAAGCATAGCACAAGATCGTGTAGTTCGTCTTCTAGAGCTTTTCTAATGTCAGGTATCATTTCCTTAGACCATGAGATTGTGCAACTTCCGGATACCGTAGGAATGCTTTGGGTGTATCAAACGTCACAACGTAACTGGGTGACTATAAAGGTGCACTACATGTGTCTCTGAAAGTGTCTGTTGGGTTTGCACGAATTGAGACTGGGATTTGTCACTCTGTGTGATGGAGAGGTATCTATGGGCCCACTCGGTAATACATCATCATAATGAGCTCAATGTGACTAAGGAGTTAGTCATGGGATCATGTGCTACGGAACGAGTAAAGAGACTTGCCGGTAACAAGATTGAACAAGGTATAGGGATACCGATGATCGAATCTCGGGCAAGTAACATACTGATGCACAAAGGGAATTGTGTACGGGATTAATTGAATCCCCGACATCGTGGTTCATCTGATGAGATCATCGTGGAACATGTGGGAGCCAATATGGGTATCCAGATCCCGCTATTGGTTATTGGCCGGAGAGGTGTGTCGGTCATGACTGCATGGTTCCCAAACCAGTAGGGTCTACACACTTAAGGTTCCATGATGCTAGCGTTGTAATGCGAATTGTATGTGGTTACCGGAAGTTGTTCGGAGTCCCGGATGAGATCCCAGACATCATGAGGAGTTCCGGAATGGTCCAGAGGTGCAGATTTATAAGTGGGAAGTCCACTTTCAGTCGCAGGAAAGGTTTTGGGGTTTATCGGTATTGTACCGGGACCACTGAAGGGGGTCTGGGGGTCCACCGGGAGGGTCCACCTGCCCCGGAGGGCCTAATGGGCTCAAGTTGCATGGGAACCAGCCCCTTAGTGGGCTGGTGCGCCCCCCCCCAAGGGCCCATGGCGCCTAGCGATGGAAACCCTAGGGGTGGGGGCGCCTCCCACCAACTTGGGGGACAAGTCCCCCCCCCTTGCCCCCCCCCCTCTACATAGATCTAAGTGTTGGGGAACGTTGCATGGGAAACAAAAAAATTCCTACGCACACGCAGATCTATCCATGGTGATGAGCATCTACGAGAGGGAGAGTGGATCTATGTACCCTTGTAGATCGCTAAGCGGGAAGCGTTAAGAAACGCGGTTGGTGTAGTCGAACGTCTTCGCGATCCAAATCGCCGAGCGTCCCGCAATCCAATCAAGATCCATCCCGCAATCCAATCACGATCCGTCCCACGAACTTGATCACGATCCGTCCCACGAGCTTGATCACGATCCTACCGATCTAGCGCCGAACGGACGGCACCTCCATGTTCAGCACACGTACAGCTTGACGACGATCTTCGCCGTCTTGATCCACCAAGAGAGAGCGGAGAGGAATAAGAGTTCTATGGCATAGTGACGGCGTTTCGGCGATGGTGGTGGAGCAATTCCGGCAGGGCTTCGCCTAAGCACTGTAGAAATCAAATCTAGAGGAGAAACTATGCACTGGTCGAACGGGTAGCACGTGGCTGAAAATTCTAGTGCCAAAACCCTAAAAACCACCAGTATATATAGGAGGAAGAGAGGAGGAGGCTTGGCCCATGTTCCAAGCCTCAAGGAGTCAGCCGAACCAAGGGGTGGAGGTGGAATCCACCTCCAATCCTAGTAGGACTAGGATTCACCCTATTTTTGCCTTTTTCCACTTTTTCTCTTTGGATTTTCTTCTCTAGCCACATGGGCCTTGTGTGGGAGTTTCCACCAGCCCACTAAGGGCTGGTATTCACTCTCCTATAGCCCATGAAGCCTCTTGGGTCGAAATACCCCTCCCAGAGGTCTCCCGGTACACTACCGGCACTCCCGGTAGACTACCGATGAGCCCAAAACTTTTCCGGCGACCAAAACAGGACTTCCTATATATGAATCTTTACCTCCGGACCATTACGGAGCTCCTCGTTACGTCCGGGATCTCATCCGGGACTCCTAACAACCTTCGGTCACCATCATACATAACTCTAGCATATTGGTTCCTACATATTTTATGAAGATCTTTATCGGTCAAACCTCTATGTCAAGCATTCAGTTAATCACGTATGATGTTCCCTTTGTTCTTCGGTATGTTACTTGCCCGAGATTTGATCGTCGGTATGTTAAATACCCCTCCCGGAGGTCTCCCGGTACACTACCGATGAGCCCGAAACTTTTCCGACGACCAAAACATGACTTCTTATATATGAATATTTACCTCCGGACCATTCCGGAGCTCCTCGTGACGTCCGGGATCTCATCCGGGACTCCGAACAACCTTCAGTCACCACCATACATAACTCTATACTACCGAAACGTCACCAAACCTTAAGTGTGCAGACCCTGCGGGTTCGAGAACTATGTAGACATACCCGAGACACCTCTACGGTCAATAACCAATAGCGGGGCCTGGATGCCCATATTGGTTCCTACATATTCTATGAAGATCTTTAACGGTCGAACCTCTACGTCAAGGATTCGGTTAATCCTGTATGATGTTCCCTTTGTTCTTCGGTATGTTACTTGCCCGAGATGTAATGTGTTTTCAATCAATACAATTATAGCATGGATAATAAACGATTATCATGAACAAGGAAATATAATAATAAACACTTTATTTATTGCCTCTAGGGCATATTTCCAAAAGTCTCCCACTTGCACTAGAGTCAATAATCTAGTTCACATCACTATGTGATTTACATTGTAATGAATCGAACACCCATGCACTTCTGGTGTTGATCATGTTTAGCCCTTGGAAGAGGTTTAGTCAATGGGTCTGCAACATTCAGATCTGTGTGCACTTTGCAAATATTTATGTCCTTCTCAATGTAATCGCGGATGGAGTTGAAGCATCGCTTTATGTGTCTGGTCCTCTTGTGAAACCTTGGTTCCTTGGCCAGAGCAATGGCACCAGTGTTTTCACAGAACAAGTTCATTGGATTCAGTGCACTGGGCACTACTCCAAGGTCTGTCATGAACTGCTTCATCCAGACACCTTCCTTCGCCGCCTCCGAGGCTGCGATGTACTCCGCTTCGCACGTAGAATCGGCTACCACGCTTTGCTTGGAACTGCACCAGCTTACCGCTCCCCCGTTGAGAATAAATACGTATCCGGTTTGCGACTTTGAGTCATCCGGATCAGTGTCAAAGCTTGCATCAACATAACCATTTACGACGAGCTCTTCATCACCTCCATAAACGAGAAATATTTCCTTAGTCCTTTTCAGGTACTTAAGGATATTCTTGACCGCTGCCCAGTGCTCCATTTCAAGATCACTTTGAAACCTTCTGGCCATACTTATGGCAAGGCTAACATCGGGTCTTGAGCACAGCATTGCATACATGATAGAGCCTATTACTGAAGCATAGGGGATGACACTCATCTTTTCTCTATCTTCTGCAGTCACTGGGCATTGAGTCTTACTCAACTTCACACCTTGTAACACAGGCAAGAACCCCTTCTTGGACTGATCCATTTTGAACTTCTTCAAAACTTTATCAAGGTATGTGTTCTGTGAAAGTGCTATCAAGCATCTCGATCTATCTCTATAGATCTTAATGCCTAATATGAAAGCAGCTTCTCCTAGGTCCTTCATTGAAAAACTCTTGTTCAAATATTCCTTCACGCTTTCCAGCATTTCTATATTGTTTCCAATCAGCAATATGTCATCCACATATAATATTAGAAACGCTACAGAGCTCCCACTCACTTTCTTGTAAATACAAGCTTCTCCATAAACTTGTATAAACTCAAACGCTTTAATCACCTCATCAAAACGCTTATTCCAACTCAGAGATACTTGCAGCAGTCCATAAATGGATCGCTGGAGTTTGCAAACTTTGTCAGCATTCTCTGGATCAACAAAACCTTTTGGTTGCATCATATACAACCCTTCCTCAAGGAAACCGTTGAGGAACGCTGTTTTGACATCCATCTGCCAAATTTCATAGTCGAAATAAGAAGCTATTGCCAACATGATTCTGACAGACTTAAGCATCACTACGGGTGAGAAGGTCTCATCGTAGTCAACTCCTTGAACTTGTGAAAAACCCTTTGCCACAAGTCGAGCTTTATAGATGGTGACATTACTGTCCGCGTCTGTCTTCTTCTTAAAGATCCATTTGTTCTGAATGGCCTTTCGCCCTTCAGGTAATACTTCCAAAGTCCATACTTTGTTTTCATACATGGATCCCATCTCAGATTTCATGGCCTCTAACCATTTCTCGGAATCCGGGCCCATCACTGCTCCTCCATAGCTCGTAGGTTCATTGTTTTCTAACAACATGACCTCCAAGACAGGGTTGTCGTACCACTCAGGAGTAGTACGCACCCTTGTCGACCTACGAGGTTCAATAGTAGCTTGATCCGAAGCTTCATGATCATCATCATTAACTTCCTCTTCTACCGTCGTAGGTTCCATAGAAACAACTTTCTGGGCTGCGCTACTTTCTGGTTGAAGTAAAGGTTCAATAACCTCATCAAGCTCTATTTTCCTCCCACTCAATTCTTTCGAGAGAAACTCTTTCTCAAGAAATGTTCCGTTCTTAGCGACAAACACTTTGCCTTCAGATCTGAGATAGAAGGTATACCCGACTGTCTCTTTCGGGTATCCTATGAAGACGCATTTCTCCGCTTTGGGTTCCAGCTTTTCAGGCTGAAGCTTTTTGACATAAGCATCACATCCCCAAACTTTAAGAAACGACAACTTTGGCTTCTTGCCAAACCATAGTTCATATGGCGTCGTCTCAAAGGATTTTGATGGTGCCCTATTTAAAGTGAATGCAGTTGTCTCTAATGCATAACTCCAAAACGATAGTGGAAAATCAGCAAGAGACATCATAGAATGCACCATATCTAATAAGGTTCGATTACGACGTTCGGACACACCATTACGTTGTGGTGTTCCGGGCGGTGTCAACTGTGAAACAATTCCACACTGTCTTAAGTGACTGCCAAACTCATAACTCAGATATTCACCTCCTCGATCAGATCGCAGGAATTTAATCTTCTTGTTACGATGATTCTCAACTTCACTCTAAAATTGCTTGAACTTTTCAAATGTTTCAGACTTGTGTTTCATTAAGTAAATATACCCATATCTACTTAAGTCATCAGTAAAGGTGAGAAAATAACGATATCCACCACATGTTGTAACATTCATTGGACAGCACACATCAGTATGTATGATTTCAAATAAGTCACTCTCTCGTTCCATTGTTCCAGAGAACGGCGTTTTAGTCATCTTGCCCATGAGGCATGGTTCGCATGTGTCAAGTGATTCAAAATCAAGTGACTCCAAAAGTCCATCAGCATGGAGCTTCCTCATGTGTTTTACACCAATATGACCTAAACGGCAGTGCCACAAGAAAGTGGTACTATCATTATCAACTCTACATCTTTTGGCATCAATGTTATGAACATGTGTGTCATCACTATCAAGATTCAATATGTAAACCCCTCATATTGGGTGCATGACCATAAAAGATATTACTCATATAAATAGAACAACATTTATTCTCTGATTTAAATGAGTAACCGTCTCGCAATTAACAAGATCCAGATATAATGTTCATGCTTAACGCAGGCACTAAATAACAATTATTCAGGTTCATCACTAATCCCTATGGTAATCGAAGAGAGAGCGTGCCGACGGTGATCACATCAACCTTGGAACCATTTCCCACGCGCATCGTCACTTCGTCCTTTGCCAGCCTTCGTTTATTCCGTAGTTCCTGCTTTGAGTTGCAAATGTGAGCAACCGAACCGGTATCAAATACCCAGGCACTACTACGAGAGCTAGTAAGGTACACATCAATAACATGTATATCATATATACCTTGTTTGTCGTTGGCCGCCTTCTTGTCAGCCAGGTAGTTGGGGTAGTACTGCTTCCAGTGACCAATTCCCTTGCAATGAAAGCACTTAGTTTCTGGCTTGGGTCCATGCTTGGGCTTCTTTACAGGAGTAGCAACTGCTTTGCCATCCTTCTAGGTTTTACCCTTCTTGCCCTTGCCCTTGACTTTGCCATTTTTCTTGAAACTAGTGGTTTTATTGACCATCAACACTTGATGTTCTTTCTCGATTTCAGACTCAGCGACTTTTAGCATCGCAAACAGCTCGGCGACTGACTTGTTCATCCCGTGCATGTTATAGTTCATCACAAAGCTCTTGTAACTAGGTAGCGGTGATTGAAGAACTTTGTGAGTGATCGCTTCTGGCGGAAGGGAAATTCCCAACTCCGCTAGACGAGTTGAATACCCAGGCATTCTAAGTATATGTTCACTGATAGACCCGTTCTCCTCCATCTTGCAAGCATAGAACTTATCGGAGGTTTCATACCTCTCGATCCGGGCGTTCTTCTGAAAGATGAACTTCAACTCCTGGAACATCTCATATGCTCCATGACGTTCAAAACATCTTTGAAGTCCCGGTTCTAAGCCATACAATATTGCACACTGAACTATTGAGTAGTCTCTAGTACGTGCCTCCCAAGCGTTCTTAACGTCTTCGGAGGTCATGTCTTCTGGTTGGTCACCAAGCAGTGCATCAAGGACATATGATTTCTGGGAAGCTGTGAGGATAATCCTCAGATTACGGGCCCAGTCAACAAAGTTACTTCCATCATCTTTCAGTTTAGCTTTCTCTAGGAATGCATTAAAATTCAGGGGTGCTACTGCGCGAGCCATTGATCTACAACATAAATATGCAAAGGTTACTTAGACTATTGATCAAGATAATGAGTTTAGTTAATCAAATTTACTAAAGCTCCCACTCAAATTGACATCCCTCTGGTCATCTGAGTGTCACATGATCCAAATTCACCAACTCAAGTCCGATCATCACGTGAGTTGAGGTGGCTTCAATGGTGAACATCATTATGTTGATCATATCTACTATATGACTCATATTCGACCTTTCGGTCTCTTGTGTTCCGAGGCCATGTTTGTACATGCTAGGCTCGTCAAGTTTAACCCGAGTGTTTTGCATGTGCAACACTGGCTTGCACCCGTTGTATGTGAACGTAGAGTCTATCACACCCGATCATCACGTGGTGTCTCGACATGACGAACTTTCGCAATGGTGCACACTCGGGGAGAACACAATTTATCTTGAAATTAAGTGAGGGATCACCTTATAATGATACCGTCATCCTAAGCAAAACAAGGTGCATAAAAGGATTAACATCACATGCAAATCATAAGTGACATGATATGGTCATGAACTTGTGCTTTTGATCTCCATCTAGAAAGCACCGGCATGATCTCCATCGCCACCGGCACGACACCATGATCTCCATCATCTTGATCTCCATCAACGTGTCGCCATCGGGGTTGTCGCGCCCACCATGTTTCTACTACTATTGCTACCGTTTAGCGATAAGGTAAAGCATTACATAGCGCTTCATGATTGACACGCATGTCATACAATAATTAAAGACAACCCTATGGCTCCTGCCGGTTGCCGTACTCATCGACATGCAAGTCGTGATAATCTATACATCACATGATCATCTCATAGATCACATATATCATAGCATGTAATTGGCCATATCACATCACAACATACCCTGCAAAAACAAGTTAGACGTCCTCTAATTGTTGTTGCATGTTTTACGTGGCTGCTACGGGTATCTAGCAAAAACAATTCTCATCTACGCAAAAACCACAACCGTGATACACTAGTTGCTTTTCAACCTTCTCAAGGACCGCCTTTGTCGGATCCGATCCAACTAAAGTGAGAGAAACTGGCACCCGCAAGCCATCTATGCAACAAGTTGCGGTCGAGGGAACCGGTCTCTCGTAAGCGTACGAGTAATGTTGGTCCGGGCCGCTTCATCTCACAATACCGCTGAACCAAAACACGACCAAGGGAGGAAGCAATCTAAGCATCAACGCCCACAAACTCTTTGTGTTCTACTCGAGATCTCATCTACACATAGACCTAGCTCATGATGCCACTATTGGGGAACGCTGCATGGGAAACAAAAAAATTCCTACGCACACGCAGATCTATCCATGGTGATGAGCATCTACGAGAGGGAGAGTGGATATACGTACCCTCATAGATCGCTAAGCGGGAAGCGTTAAGAAACGCGGTTGGTGTAGTCGAACGTCTTCACGATCCAAATCGCCGAGTGTCTCGCGATCCAATCACGATCCGTCCCGCGATCCAATCACGATCCGTCCCACGAACTTGATCACGATCCGTCCCATGAGCTTGATCACGATCCTACCGATCTAGCGCCGAACAGACGGCACCTCTGCATTCAGCACACGTACAGCTTGATTACAATCTCCACCGTCTTGATCCAGCAAGAGAGAGCGGAGAGGAAGAAGAGTTCTCCGGCAGCGTGACGGCGCTGCGGCGATGGTGGTGGAGCAATTCCGGCAGGGCTTCGCCTAAGCACTTTAGAAATCCAATCTAGAGGAGAAACTATGCACTGGTGGAACGGGTAGCACGTGGCTGAAAATTCTAGTGACAAAACCCTAAAAACCAAGGCTTGGCCCAAGGTACAAGCCTCAAGGAGTCGGCCGAACCAAGGGGTGGAGGTGGAATCCACCTCCAATCCTAGTAGGACTAGGATTCACCCTATTTTTGCCTTTTTCCACTTTTTCTCTTTGGATTTTCTTCTCTATCCACACGGGCCTTGTGTGGGAGTTTCCACCAGCCCACTAAGGGCTGGTATTCACTCTCCCACAGCCCATGAAGCCTCTTGGGTCGAAATACCCCTCCCGGAGGTCTCCCGGTACACTACCGATGAGCCCGAAACTTTTCCGGCGACCAAAACATGACTTCTTATATATGAATATTTACCTCCGGACCATTCCGGAGCTCCTCGTGACGTCCGGGATCTCATCCGGGACTCCGAACAACCTTCATTCACCACCATACATAACTCTATACTACCGAAACGTCACCAAACCTTAAGTGTGCAGACCCTACGGGTTCGAGAACTATGTAGACATGACCGAGACACCTCTACGGTCAATAACCAATAGCGGGGCCTGGATGCCCATATTGGTTCCTACATATTCTATGAAGATCTTTAACGGTCGAACCTCTACGTCAAGGATTCGGTTAATCCTGTATGATGTTCCCTTTGTTCTTCGGTATGTTACTTGCCCGAGATTCGATCGTCGGTATCTCCATACCTAGTTCAATCTCGTTACCGGAAAGTCTCTTTCCTCGTTCCGTAATACAAGATCCCATGACTAACACTTAGACACATTGCTTGCAAGGCTTATTGTGATGTTGTATTACCGAGTGGGCCCTGAGATACCTCTCCGTCACACGGAGTAACAAATCCCAGTCTTGATCCATGCCAACTCAACAGACACCATCGGAGATACCTGTAGAGCACCTTTATAGTCACCCAGTTACGTTGCGACGTTTGATACACACAAGGCACTCCTCCGTTGTCTGTGAGTTGCATGATCTCATGGTCATAGGAACACATACTTGACATGCAGAAAACAGTAGCAATAAACTGACACGGTCATATGCTACGTTTGTAGTTTGGGTCTTGTCCATCACATCATTCTCCTAATGATGTGATCCCGTTATCAAATTACATCACATGTCAATGGCTAGGAAACCTTGACCATCTTTGATCAACGAGCTAGTTCACTAGAGGCATACTAGGGACAGAGTGTTGTCTATTTACCCACACATGTAATGTGTTTCCAATCAATACAATTATAGCATGGATAATAAACGATTATCATGAACAAGGAAATATAATAATAAACACTTTATTTATTGCCTCTAGGGCATATTTCCAACACTAAGGGGGGCGGCCACCTCTCCCCTTCCCCCTATAAATAGTGGGGGTGGGAGGGCAGCCGCACCCTTCCCCCTGGCGCAGCCCTCCCCCCACCTACACCTCCTCCTCCTCCGTAATGCTTAGCGAAGCCCTGTCGGAGAACCACAAGCTCCACCGCCACCACGCCGTCGTGCTGCCAGAGCTCTCCCTAAACTTCCCCTCCCCCCTTGCTGGATCAAGGAGGAGACGTCCCTGGGTTGTACGTGTGTTGAACGCGGAGGCGCCGTCCGTTCGGCACTTGGATCGGATCTTCCGTGATTTGAATCGCCGCGAGTACGACTCCATCAACCGCATTCGTTGTAACGCTTCCGCTTAGCGATCTTCAAGGGTATGAAGACGCACTCCCTCTCTCTCATTTCTAGCATCTCTAGATTGATCTTGGTGACATGTAGGAAAATTTTGAATTGTTACTACGTTCCCCAACAGATTGGCCCATTTGCACGGAAACAAAGGGACCTTAAAATCACATCCATAGTCAAGTTCCCATATCTCCTCTGTGTAACCATAATATGTGTCCTTTTCCCTATTGTTGTTTGTTGCATCAAAGCGGACACCACTATTTCGGTTGGTGCTCTTTTTATCTTGGGCAATCGTGTAAAATGTATTCCCATTTATCTCATATCCTTGGAAAGTCAATACAGTCGAAGATGGTGTCCTCGCCAACAAGTACAACTCATTTCCAACAGTGTTGTTATTCATGAGATGTGTTTGCAACTAACCGTTGAAAGTCTCCATGTGTGTACGTTTAATCCAGGGGTCAGACTGCTCCGGGTTCTTGGAGCGTACAATATCGATGTGTTCCTCGATATACAGCCACCAAGGTGGAATTTTGTAGAACTGTGTAGTGTGCTTGAGTGAAAGAATGTCAGTCCATACATATTACTGCTTTCTTTCCTAGCGTGCCTTTTTCACTGAGTCTCCCTCATACCGCAATTCAGGAACACCAATCATCTTAAGGTCAAAAGTAAAGTCAACACAAAACTCAATAACCTCCTCTATTTCATGGCCCTTGGAGATGCTTCCTTCTGGCCTAGCACAGTTATGAACATATTTCTTTAAGACTCTCATGAACCTCTCAAAGGGGAACATATTGTGTAGAAATACAGGACCCAAAATGGTAATCTCTTTGACTAGGTGAACTAGGACGTGCGTCATAATATTGAAGAAGGATGGTGGGAACACCAACTCAAATTGACAAGACATTGGACCAAATCATTTTGTAACCTTGGTAGGATTTCTGGATCAATTACCTTCTGAGAAATTGCATTGAGGAATGCACATAGCTTCACAGTGGCTAATCGAACATTTTTCGGTAGAAGCCCCCTCAATGCAACTAGAAATAATTGCGTCGTAATAACTTGGCAGTCATGAGACTTTAGGTTTTGAAAAAAAATCTCGAACATATTTATTATTCCCTTTATATTCGACGAGAAGCTAGACGAGACCTTCATACTAAGCATGGATTCAAAAAATATTGCATTCTCTTCTTTGGTAAGAGCGTAGCTGGCAGGACCTTGATACTGCTTTGGATGCATGTCGTCTTTTTCGTCATACATTGTCGGTCATGTCGTGCCTTCGGTGTATCTTTTGTTTTTCCATACACGCCAAAGAATCCTAGCAGGTTCACGCAAAGATTCTTTGTCACGTGCATCACGTCGATTGCAGAGCGGACCTCTAGGACTTTCCAATAGGGTAGGTCCAAAAATATAGCTTTCTTCTTTCACATGGGTGCATGTCCGTCAGCGTCATTCGGAACAGATTGTCCGCCAGGACCCTTTCCAAATATTACTTTTAAATCCTTGACCATATCAAGTATATGATCACTAGTACGGTGGTCAGGCTTCTTCCGGTGATATGCATCACCTTTGAAATGCTTGCCTTTCTTTCTTAAGAGATGCCTGGTCAGAAGAAATCAACGATGTCCCAGGTACACATTCTTCTTACATTTATCCAAATATATACTTTCAGTCTCATCTAAACAGTGCATGCATGAATTGTATCCCTTGTTTATCTATCCTAAAAGGTTACTAAGAGCAGGCCAATCATTCATGGTTACAAACAGCAACGCTCATAGGTCAAATTCCTCTTGTTTGTGTTCATCCCACACACGTACACCTTTTAAATCCCACAACTGTAATCTTCTCCACCTCTAATCCTAGAGGGCAGATGGTCTTCTTTGCTTCGTGCGTACTGTCGGGCAATTCGTTGTCCTTTGGAAACATCTTGTTTAAAATTTTCAGCAACTTTTCAAATCCCTTGTCAGATACACCATTATCTTCTTTCCATTGCAACAATTCTAGTATGATACCCAACTTTTTCTTGTCATCTTCGCAATTTGTGTACAACATTTTTTTGTAATCCTCTAACATGCGCTGCAACTTCAACTTCTTCTTTTCACTTGCGCAGTTTCTCTTTGCATCAGCAATGGCCCGACCAAGATCATCAGCGAGCTCATCTGATGCCTCTTCTTAAGCTTCTTCCCTCATTATAGTACCATCGTATCCAAGGAACCCGGGTTAGTTGTCAGCATCCTCTTCTTCTTCATTGTCTTCCATTATAACCCCTCTTTCTTCATGCTTGGTCCAACAGTTATAGCCGGACATGACACAGGACTAAAGCAGGTGGATGTGAATGACTTTTGAGGTAGAGTAATTCCTATCATTCTTACAGACAACACATGGACAACACATAAAACCTTCCCGCTTGTTTGTCTCAGCCGCACGTAGAAAACTATGCATGCCATTAATGATCTAGGGAGAGCGTCGGTCATCGTACATCCATTGTGGCTCGTCTTCATTACACAACATCGAAGTGACCAAATTAATACAAGTTCATAAACACTTATTCTCATAAAATAACATACAACTATCTAGCTAAAGTAATAATTGATCCAACAACATAATGATACCAAGCCTCTTTATTAATGGCATGTTTTTTTAATCTTTCTAATCTTCAACTGCATTGCATGCATCTTGATCTTGATCATCGACGACATCGACGACATACAACTCCAATTTCATCTTCAATTCTTTTCAATTTTTCTTTCAAATAATCGTTTTCTTTTTTCAACTAAATTTAACTTCTCGACAAGAGAGGTGGTTGCAGTTTTCAGTTCACATACCTCCTAGATAAAAATATCTATGTCAACTTGATGGGCATAATTGTCATAAACACGAAATGAAACAAAATAGCTATAAAAGATAATATACCACATCCGAGTCATAAATCGGACGAGGGCCGATGGGGACGGATATCAAAACCATGGAACTATATATAACAAACAATCATACAAGTAAGAAAATTATACAAGTAACTATCTAAATAAGTTTTCTTTACAAAAAGGATAAGAACAAGAGGCTCACCAAGGTGGTGTCGGCGACGGGAAGGCGCGGGCGATTGATGGCGGTGAGGACGAGGACGGGCACAGAAAGGCACTAAGTAAACCACACCTGCTGCAACCCTACCACAACCCTTTAATTCCGATTAGTGTCACCAACCGGAACTAGAGGTCTCCCATGAACCGGGACTAGAGGTGGCCATGCCCCCGTCCGTTCCAAGCCGTTGGAACTGGGACTAATGATTACATTAGTGCTGGTCCCAAACTCTATCAGGACTAAGAGCATCTCCAGCCCCCCCCCCCCAAGAGGCCCCTCGAAGGCCTTTTTTTGCGTCGGCGGTCGAAAATCGGCCCAGTCACGCCCCCACGAGCCTATTTTTCGCCGGTTAGGGCCTAATTTAGCGTCGGCGTACCCAGGCCGAACCCGGCGCGCTGGGGGCGCCTAGGGCACCGAGCGAAACGATTTGGCGCGAGAACGGGGGTGGGTCCGCCGAGTCAGCGACCGAGCGGCAGCGACGTCCTCATCGCCTCGGTTTCCCTATGGGGAATCAATGCAAGGCTGCCGCCGGTCAGCCTTCCATTGATGCCGTGCCTTCACGAGCCGGCGTTCACGGGCGGCGCAGTCACAGTACGGGCGTTCACGAGCCGGCGACGCGCGTCCACACATCGCCTCCGACGCGTCCGCACGGTGCCACCCGCTCGCCTGCTATAAAAGGCGACCTCACCGGTGTTCGCCACACCTCGTCACCTGCCCCCAATCCCACCAACGACGCCCTCTCTCTTCCCAGCGATCTCCTCTCTCCCTCTCCTCCCGCAATGGTCGAGCGCTACCCTGGCAACGGCGCAGCCCGCAACGGCTTCGGCCGCCGGCACCTCCACGAGGACGAGGCCCGCCTGCTGTTTGAGGCGGAGTACCTAGCGCCGCCGGACATGCGGGCACCCGGCACCTGGAGGCTCAACGCGGGCGGCGTCCTCGTGCCACCTATGCCCACCGAAGCCGAGCGGCGCGCCGAGATCGCCCGGATCCGGTCCACCCTGTCCGAGGAGCATCGCCGGCAATCGAGGTATGCCCCAGACAGCACCTCCCTCCGAACGGCCTACTTCGAGCGCCGCCGCGAAGAGCAGCTCGCCTCCACCAACGGCGGCCCCGCGCTCGGCCGCAACAACAGCGAGGGCCGCCGTCTTTGGTGGGGCGTCCCCAGACGCACTCTCAAGGCCATTCTCGAGCACATCGAGGGCGACAACGAGTCGCGCCTCGGGTACCCGGAGGCAACGTCCATCTCCCACCGGAGGGGCTCGTCGTGGTAGCCACGGCGTATGAAGGCGGCGGCGGCGTCGTCCTCGTACTCCTCCCAGTCCTCCCACTCCTCCGGCGCAACGTGCACGCCGCTCATCGCCGTTAAGGCCGAGCCCGGGTTGTTGTCGCTGCTCCGACGCAGTGGACGCAGCGGCGGCGGCATCACCATCAACGAGGGCCGTCGCCGCGAGCCCTCGCCTCCCCGCGACCACCTCCGCCTTGTCAGGCCGAAGACGGAGCCTGGCACGCCGGCAGTGGTCAAGCAGGAGCACCTAGACATGGCCACCGCCGACGACGAGGCCGCCCTGAAGTGGGCGCGGGACGACTACGTCCGGGAGGAGGTGGAGCGGCAGCGTCGGGCCCTCGAGGAGATCGAGGCTCGCCACCGTGCCCGCCGCGAGGTGGAGATCGCCAGCCTCATCATCCTCGACGACGACAGTGACGGGAAGGCGCCCAAGCCCTCCAACCCCGACCTGCACCGTTTTGGCGACGCAGGGCAGGGCTGCAGCAGGGACGGTGGCCGCGACGCACCGGACAGCGACGGCAGCGACGGGGACGGGGACGACGGCAGCGACTACACCAACTTCTACAAGCTCCTCGGCACGTAGAATGCGGCGCGGCCGCCAAGGGACGGCGGCGACGGGACGGCGACGGAGGGACGGCCACGTAGTCTTTTTTATTTTAGCTTTTGTATTATATTTTAATAAAAAATCGAAACTTTTTAACGTTTTTGGGTCGATTCTACGCCCATAATGGGCTGAAAGCAGCGGTTGGGGCGACCCCGGGGACGCGGCTGGGAAGCCAAGCCGCCCCAGACCGATTTTAGCGCAGGCTGCCTCCCAGGCGGCACTAAAATCGGCCCTTGGGGGGCCAATGGCTGGAGATGCTCTAAAACTCCAGATGAAAGGTCCGTTTTCTACTGGTGCCCTCTCCTTCTCTCCCCCTCTCTTCCCCTCCCCCTTGCCCCTTCTCCCTCTCCTCCTCTCTCTTCCCCTCTCCCCCTCTCCTCCTCTCTCTTCCCCTCTCCCCCTCCCCTCTCTTCCCCTCTCTCCCTCTCCTCCTCTCTCTTCCCCTCTCCCCCTCCCCTCTCTTCCCCTCTCCCCCTCTCCCCCTCTCCCCCTCAAACTAGTTTACAAGTAAAGATGAATATCAATCAAAGTGGCTGTAGTTTAGTGGTGAGAATTCCACGTTGTGGCCGTGGAGACCTGGGCTTGAATCCCAGCAGCCACAATTTCTCTTTTGATCTTTCAAAAACAAATTCTCGAATCCCAGCAGCCACAATTTCTCTTTTGATCTTTCAAAAACAAATTCGCTTCCTCGGTACTATATTTACCGTTTCACATCCTTATTTAAAAGTTCCTATTATTATTGGTCCAACTGGAGATCGAAATGAATCTCAAAATGAATGCGCGCCTTGTAAGCAGATTATAACATGTGCAACTGTGCAAGTACATGTACATTTATGCAGATCATCAACGTGTAAAGTGATCTGAGCTGAGCTGTGTATTGCACAAGCTTGTGGGCTGATTCCATCATGTTTTCCAGGAACAAGTTAACTAGTGGACTAAATTTCCAGCAACACTTGTGCTCGCCATGAAAATCAGTGGACCGATGCGATCATTGCCATCAAAATTGCATGGACAACTACGGCTGTGCTGTGCGCGCAGAGGCGAAGGTGCAAGATCAGTGGCAGGCTCAGGACCCTGCGGCGGCTCGTTCCTGGATGCGAGAAGGTCAGCTCGTCGTCCCTGCGTCACCATTGAGCTGAATCTGCAAGTTTCTTATGGCACCTCGCTCTGAACGAATCTGATGGACATTTTCCCTGTGCACCTGCAGACTAACCAGGCGTCGACGCTGGAGCAGACGATCCAGTCAGCACATGAAGTCGCTGCAGCAGCAGGTCCAAACGGATTAACGGAGGCATGCTCCCGTACCCACCTTGCCACGCCGCCATTCGTTGTAGCGTCCACGGCCGGCAGCCTCTGCAGCTCCAGGTCCAGGGGCACAGTGCTCAGCCTCCACGGAGCAGCATCATAATAAGGGGAAAAGGGAGGAGGAGATTGTGACTTTGTGAGACAGAATTAAGAAACTTGGAAGAATGGCTAATCTACCTCTAGTGATCAGCTCGGGTTTTCTAGTAGTACTACCTTGCATTTTTTTTACATGTATTTAGCGTGATAAATTATCTTCTCGAGTTTCTCGTGCTTGCATTCCTAATTGTTATGAGACATAATACTTCACCCGTCTTAAAATAAGAGCCACAACCTTAATATAATTTTGTATCAGGGTTAATACTCCCTTTGTTTTTAAATATAAGATCTCTTAGAGATTTCAATTTAAACTACATACGAAACAAAATGAATAGATATATACTACTCTCTTCGTGCCAAAATAAGTGTCGTTGACCTTAGTACAAAATTTATACTAACTTGATACTAAATCTGTGACACTTACTTTAGGACGGAGGAAGTATAAAATACATCCATTTACATCCGTATGTAGTTTATAATGAAATCTTCAAAAGATCTTATATTTAGATACTTCCTTTGTAAACTAATATACGAGCTTTTAAATCATTACTTTATAATGATCTAAATATTTTTATATTAGTTCATGGTGGGAGTATTTAGGAACGAGGGAGTATATTTTCTAGCGAGCGAATCTACTCCTTGCCAAGCCGCTAACACTAAAGCTTCCCAACACTAAAGACCATGAATACAACTAGTTTGTACATAAGAGGATAACCGCCAATACCACGAGATGAAAGTGGTAAGAAAACCTTGAAAATTAGTCCCTGCTCCTCATTGTACATGGTTACTTTTTATCACACGTTGTAGTGTCGTTTTTGTTAAAAACAATAACCCTGGCGGTTATTAGGGGAATAATCCCCGTTCCTCGTGCGGTTCCCACGCTTTTCCCATTGCATATAAGCATCAATAAAGGGAAAGTTCGATCATTTGCTCATATCTCTTGTTAGTTTACAATCGACTTTCAACAGTTTCAGCACATCCACAAGTCCACAAGGACTAATGCACCACACTGGCCCTCAAAATATTCTTTAAACCTAGTAACCAAATTTATCCAAACTAAGTATGCTATCACCAAACAAAACAAGCAAATTTGCTATCAATGAAAATACCAGCTTCTTTTAGGGAGTCAAATTATCCTTACTAAGCAGTAAGCACAACATATCTCTGACAAATACATTCAAAAGATAATGATCTTTAAAGGAACTTCAACGGCCCGAAAGCTATGTCAAAGAAACAATTGGTACCAATGTAAGAGACCATTGATTGTAGTCCCTCTGTTCAGAAATACAAGACGTTTTAGAGCAAGCCTCTAAACCGTCTAAAACGTCTTATATTTCTAAACAGAGGGAGTAATAAGTTGTTCGATTGTGATATACTCATATAATCAATCAGCTTTGGTCCAATAGTATATCTACTGCACTGAACAGAACACCCGCCATATATACCTTCTGTAACAGGCAAAACAGGTGAGCTCTACAATATATTTTCTGTAATACCCATGACATGATAATGATGAGCTATTATTTCATGGCCAAAACTGGAGAGAAGAGTTCAAGCAAGTTGAAGTGACAAAAATATATAGCAACAACTATAGCAACTTGTCCACCATTACTAATTATTCTCCGTCCGCACAATCCAAAGGAAAACGATACAGCAGATACAAAATAGACAACCCGGAAAGCACACGTTTCTTTTTCTTTACAACTCTACACCATCACCATCAGAATAGGAGCGCAGCAAAACTTACATCTCGGATGGCAACACCTGGTAAATTCTACAAGTTGACGATGTGTCAAACCTTTCTTGCAGCCAAAACCCACCCTTCTGAACTCAGAAGACCGTGTGCAGATACATCATAGTAAACAGCTAGTGAAACATAAATGACAACAATACAGATTTCTTTGGCACCGCAGATTGTACACCTTTCACCTCCTAGAGATGGCTCTAGAGATTCTCTTACAACAGGGACTGGTCCGAAGGGCTTCTTCATGAGGGCGGATTGCTTCAACAAGGGCATTATGGAGATGGCCCTGTCAAGAGAAACACGATATATAGTAAACAAGGGGAGGCAATGCTGTAATTTGATGTACTTGAAAAATTCATATGGATCGAAACACTTACCCTGCTGTTAACAAGGGCAGTATGAATGACGTAGTTCGCAAAAGGGTCTTGCAGCAGTTGCTCAAAATGAGGCACTGAAATCAGGTCAAACACTATGGCAGCTTTGTCTTCATCTGAGAAGACCTTCAGGCATTTCTCCACCACATTGCTGCTCACTTTTTGCTTTGAGAGATAAACATAACTTCCTTCAAACTGAGATGCCAGGTGTGCATTTGCAGAAGGAATTTTCTGGTCCAGGACATACTGTACCACATAATTGCTGAAACAAGGGGAAATAGGCAACAAATTTAGTTTTATCAAAGTTAATGTATAGTTTACATGTTGCCAAACATCTGCTTGAAAAATACCAAGTTAATCTCATGATAGAGAAACGAAATACACGATGGATATACATTCACTTCTTGCCAAAAGATAAATCTGGTTGGGGATGTCTAACTCTAAGATTAGATAAGGGAGGAAGACAGAAAAATGAAACATGCACATAGTTATTCCGACAAAGGTTGGGTTCATGTAGTTAGGGCACAGTTCATACCATTATCAGCACCCTTATTGTTTTGTCTGAAATGCAACAGACCATGAACACTTATGAGTTATGAGACTCAACGTATCAAATTACACATGTTATCATCTGAAAGGGAGATGAATCTATAGCAACAGAAACAATGGGGAAAATTGTTTTTTAAGGTCAAGGGGCTAATTAAGTTTTTTTTAAAGAGAGAGAATGTTGGCACTTAATTGATTAAAGAATGTCAGAAAGAAGTTCATCCCAGATACAGTCTGGGATCACACCACGATAAAAACAATTTACAACATGCTCGCAACTACAAGCTAACCTATGTGCCAACACATTCAACGAAGGGGCAGCAAGCAAAACCAGACTAAGGGGCTCATTAAGTTGATGGCGTGAAGATATGGTTCTTCTGAGAAGGGAGGTAAAGATAACATACTCCAGGAAAAGATCGGTTAATAATGCTATAATGCGAGCAACGAGCAACAACATCGAAAAAGTATGTTATCAGTATAGGCTGGATATTCTTCCCTTCAATTAATCCTTCAATAATATGAATCTGTCTATCTAGTGTTGAGAACATGTCAATGATAAGATCTCTACAAGTTACCAGACAAGTAAAACTGCATTGCAAAAGAATGGGAAAGACATAGTGCAAGAATGTTCCTCTGTAACTAGCACAAAGTACAAGATAATAAAGAGGAATGGTGGGTTTACCCAAATGGATCTTGAGCGAGCTGGAAGGCATGAGCACACACTTCCACAATTAGCTTCGCCTGATATTCACCACGTGCACTAGTTATGCACTTTTGTAAAACACAGCAGCCATGGCGATGTATTGCCATTTCAAAGCAATGAGTTGCAGCAGCCTCAAATATGAACTGTCCAAAGAGAGTAGAATAAATCAATAAATACTCCATAGATAATAATAATATAATCAAATCAAGTAAGACCCCTGTATATCTTCTCACAATTTCATAACTTTTCACATTTGCCATTCCACAACACACTACTAATTTACCTGACATGTTAGTTTAACAGGTGCTACCATTACTTATGACGTTCAAAAAGTATCACATTAGTATTTTCCTCTAAAATTTTAATGATATTGAGTTATTGACAGTTAGTAAGGCGATCATACTTGCTCCATAAATGAATTCCTATATATTGGCATTCGCCATTGGGTCAAATGTAAATGCAGAATATACTTGTATAATGTCTGGTACGTTAAACTTCATGATTGAGATATTCTCATGCTGAAGAAACATCAGCATCACATGTTCCTACTGATATTAGTCTTATCTGTTATTCTCCAACACAAGGTACATTCAGAAATATGTATGACAATAGAAGAATAAAGGAATGAATGATATCATAATCAAAGTCAGGGTCAAGTACAAGGGTGGGGGTGGGGGGTGGGGGCTCAAAGGGTCACACCACACCAACAGCATTAAGATGATATTGCAAGAAAATAGTCCACTGGAGAACCTAAACACCAATAGTAATTTAGTTAAGCATAACCACAATTAAGTTTTGGTTTATTTTAGGACATGAATTTTTTTGATGTCCCAATCTGGTAACTTGAACTCAGGTCATATTTTAGTCCTCCCTAGTCGTCCAGATCCCATGTACCACACATACATAAAAATAAGACCTAGTACTACTTCAAGTACTAGGTACTTTTTGAATATACAATGATGCATGTGGAATTAGGATGGCAACTCTAGAACAGACAGTAGAACAGTTACTTTTCTCTAGAAAGTTTCTCATCAGCAAACACAGTCTCCTGAATATTGGCTGCCGCATATAAACTGCTAATGAAAGTCTTTCAATGATAAACTTCTATGATTATGAATACTGATTACAGGTTTAGTTTTCGTTCATCTGCCGGCAAATTTACATAATGTATAAGTAAACACGCAACACCATGTTATAAATTCAAGCCATGACACTTCTAATGAGTTTATACACATGTGTAGGTTCAGGTACTTCAATATCTAATTTGCACTAGATTGTGCAGGTTGCATGGTACGTCCACAGAAGATAGATGATAAAATTCACTGTCATGGTACTGATTCTCAAACTTATTGAGTGCATTTGTCAAAAAAAATGATAACTAATAATTGCTCAAAGTAAATTATATGACCAAAAATAGCTATAATAAACTGCACTACAGAACAAAGACCAGTTTGTAAGTACTATCATGTACCTTGTTCTCCTCTGCACCAAAGTTTGACAAGCACTTCTGGATGACATGATTACCATTGAGATCATTGACAAGATGCATGAAGCCTGGTTGTAGGGCCGAAATAATGAGCACTATCTGCTTCCTGACCTTAACAGTCTCTATCAATTTCTGAACTGCCCTTGTCCTGAAACAAATCACAACCAAATCATCACCAATCTTGTGCATGCATTTAGGAACAAAAGGGGTTTATGTTGCAATGTAAGCATCATGGCACACTTATACTGCCTGTTTACTTAGTTGTCCAGAGTCCAGACCCAAATCACAGCATTCTCAAATATAAATTTGAGACAATTGGCTAGCGAGTCAAACTACTTCTAATGACAAGGTTAAGTTAATTGATCAGTTTTGACAAGAGAAGGTATATTACCCATGTGAGTTGACAGAGATTCTCAGCAGCTTCACAGGGTCCTCCGTCAGCACGGCAATGATCCTCAGCCTCTGATCCTCATCACACACATCCAGAAGCTTCTGAATGAGATAGTTGGCAAACGAGTTGATCATGAGCTCTGCAATGTGGTCAATGATTCCTTCGAAAATCACATCCACGTGTTGCTTCCCTTCCTCAAACTTCTGCTGCAGGAACCGGCAGCCATTCTGGTCCTTGGCCATGAAGTAGATGTACCCCTTAACTCCAACCATGTTCTCATACCTCAGCATCCTAGGACTCTCCATCTCCAATGCCCTGTTGTTGCTGGCATGCTGCTGAAACCTCCTGTCCTTGGCACGGTACAGAACAGGCATGTTCTTCTTGCCATCAAAATTCTGGCCGTCCTCGCGGCGAAACGCCTCCATCTGATTATTCATGCCGCCTTTCAGGTAGCGATTGCCGGTATGGACAGGCACGCCGTACTCGCAGTGCAATTTGGGTGAACGGCCAGCTCCGCCGCCGGGGGGGTCAAGGGCAATCGAACCAGTCCCAACAAACCCCCAGTTGTGTTGTTCTGCGGCAGCCTGCCCAGGAAGCAGGAAGGGCTCGGCATGAGGGTGCACCAGGCCCTGTCCCCAACCAATGCCAGTGCCGTTTGCTGTCCTATTGTACATGAAGCCGCCCATGTTGACCTCCAGGCTTGCAGGGTGGCCGACGTCCGGCCCGAGTGCCAAGCGATAGCCGGCCGCCATGGCCTGCTCGTTCACCAGGGGCTCGCCGTGAACCGAGGAGCCCGGCGCCCCAAAGGGGTAGCCATAGTAGGCGGCGCCACGCGCCGCGGAGAAGTCGGGCGGGGCGTTGCCGACGGGCGGGGCCTGGGGCGCGTCCTCGACAAGCAGGCCGCGGAGCTGGTTCGCCAGCCACTGCTTCTCCGGGTCGTCGACGGGCGGCGACGGCGCGGCGGCGACGAACGGGCCCGACGGCTGCAGGGGCGCCGGGAAGACGCGGAGCGGCGGGTGGTACGCGCCGGCGGCGGCGGCGGCGGCGGCCTGGTGATCACCGTCGTCGCGGCGGTTGACGACGACAGCGTAGCACGCGTCGTCGCCGCGCCACCCGTGATGGCGCGGCGGCGCGTGCCCGTGACGGCGCTCGCCGCCGCCATGGCCCTGGGAGAGGAGGGCGCCGCCGCCGCCGCCAGCGGCCCGGTGCGCCTGCGGGGAGGTGACCTGGGGGATCTCGCTGAGGAGCAAGTCCATCTCTTTCTCCTCGGGCCGCTCGTCCGCCTGCGCCGCCGCCGGGCCCTTCATCGCCAGATCAACAAACCCCGCACCAGACCAGGCGGAACCGGAACGGAAAGGAGGCGGGGAAAAAGAAAAGAAAATCCGATCAGAGATTGCAAGAGACGGGGCGGGCGGGATCGGGGCGGGGGGCGGGGAATCCGCGGATCGGGAGCGGGGATCGGGAGCAGGGGTTAGCAGTGGTGCATTGGGGGCGCGGATGGGGAGGGAGGGGGGGAGGGGAGGAGGCCGGTGAGGCATGCAAAAGAGGGGAGAGGCGGGGGCGGGGCGCAGGAGGGAGGCGGTGGGTTTATATACCCGATTGACTGGGCGCAGGGCTCAGCCTCCCTCCCCTCCCCCCCTGCTCCTCTCCCTCAGCTCTTCCCCTTCCTCCGCGCCGCGCCGCGCCGCACCGCACCGGTGGATTGGACGGACGGATGACTGACCGACCGGAGGGGACGAGCGACTAGCATACCACCGTGTTTTATTTCGTTTTATTTATTTATTTATTTTATCACTAATTAATTTCTTTTACTTGCGAGGAATCCGCGGCTTCCGGACGGGATTTTAACTGCCCTTTCCTTCCTTTGCCACGAGAAGAGCGATGGATCCTTGGTAACAACTACTTCATTCCTTCTAAAATAAATGATTCAAAAGTTATTCAATTTTATAGTAGAGTTAGTACAAAGTTAAGTCATTTTTGAGTCACTTATTTTGGGACGGAGGAAGTATCTTTTTAAATTGCAGTGCTACTAATTGGAATAGAGCTTGCCTTATATCACATGTTGGTCTTGTGGTGCATTCTAAGGTGTTGTTTGGAATCACTCAGATTATGATAATCCAGCTTTTATAATTTATATTGTCTTCAAACAGAACAAATTATGTTGTACTAGATTATAAAAAATAGATGGATAGATTATTAAAAACTCACAATCTACTCTATCCCGAATAAAATAGATTATGGATTGCTAATGACTCATTATTCTTGTAAAGTTGGAGGTAATTACTAATTTCTGCCATCGCCATCCTCCTTCTTTTTTCTTCTCGGCACGCAGACAGGTCATTATGCAATGTAAAAATCTGAATTACAGTTTATATAATCTGGCCTCCAAACATGCCCCCTAGATTATTTTTATAAACATGATTATATAATTTATCTTCATTATCCAGATTATCATAGTCTATTGTGGTTTTAAACAGGGCCTAAATTGTTCACATAGGTTGTAATTTGTGGTGTATGTAGTTTTTGTTTAGAATCATCTATTAAGACCAGGTGTGGCAATTTTTCCTTTTCCCACCTAATCGTCACTCTATTGAACTTATATTAATACAAGGACAATTTTATCTAATGGGAACGATTTTAATGACTTTTTGATCCAAAAAGATAAAGGTTACAATTTTAATAGGGAGACCGACAATGATAATTGAAAAAAAATATTAAGTGTGCTATTGCAATTTTGACGATGAAACTCTAAACAAATTAGGGCCAGTTCTTTTGGGACTTATAGGCTGGCTGTGGAAATAAGTTGGCCTAGGCCCCAACCCAGTTTAGTCCATTTTGGTGTAACTCTAAATTTGGTATAATTTGTGTCATCTCTTTTGTTTCTACTGCTTTATAGGCTGGTATCTCATGATAACGAGACAAAAGAACTTGTTACGATAAAGTGAAAACTAATTATGATATTGAGGACAGTAGTTCGACGAAAAGAGTTATCTAAAGCATGCCTAGTACAATTTTGATGATGCAACCCCGAGACCTTGGTATACTATGCGAATATTGACACCCTAATGCGAACAAGACACCTTAATGGCTTTTTAGGTCCGATTTTATCGTAACGCGAATACTGAACAAAAAGTGCTCAACATAGAACAAAATACACCCTAATGCGAACAAGACCACATCACTGTTTACGAAAAGCCCAAACTACCGCATGCGGGGAGAAAAGCAAACAAAAAAAACAAAAAGCCCAACATGTTTACTTCACCAAACCCGTGACCTGCAATAAACGAGAAGAAACCAATTACAGGGGTACATACAGAACACGTGAAAAGCATAATCAACATGTGATGGTGGCCACGTAAAACCCGCCACGCACACGAGTGAATGTTGCTGATCTCTTTTGGTGTCGAAATATCTCGAATTTGTGAGTTCAACTTGCCATGAAACGGTTGCACTTTGCTCTTATGTGGTTTTTCAATTCAAAGGTATTTTATGAATTTGGGGTAGAGAATAATGTTTTCTTGAGCGGAGCTGAATGTTTTTGCTTCATCATGTAGCCTCAAAGCTGACCAATCTACTGGATGTTGAGCATTTCGAATATCCTTTTTCTTGTGAAAAGTCAGTGGTCTTATAAAACGGTGATTCTTCTTGTACTTGGACAACAATGGCACTGTCTTTCTTTAGTTGTTGGCCACTCTATGGGAACGAGAGTCTAAGAAGAATCATTGTAAACGAATGCATAAGAAGTTATCTAAAGTGTTTTTCTTACCCGAAACTCTAGAAATTATCTATAGTACTTTTTTTGATTGGTCCCGAAGGAAACCCAAAGATTTTACGGTACACGTCAACCAGAAAAGTGCAAAGAGCAAGTTGACTAAAACTGCTCTCCCTTGCTATAAATAAAATGAAGAGTACAAAGAGACAGATATGACACTAGCCTGTTGGGCTTAATCCAAACGAGGAAAAGAAGAGCAGAAACTTGCCCGTGTGGCGACTCCAACAGCTCTGCTCAGTGCACCACATGGACTGCCCAAGTATATGAAATTTTTTTTCCTTCGTAGACTGCCCAATAATATGGAGATCTCAATAATATGATGCAAGGCAGTGATGAAATTTTCTAAGGATTTCTCACTTTCTGCTTGACGGCTTGGTCATATTTATTTAATTTTAATTATTGTACGATTTTGTTTAAAACACTATATTTGTGATGACATGGTCACTAACATGCCAGTGGGTGCAAGGGCCTCGGGGCACATGTCATCGAGACAAAGGCGATATTTAAGAGCAAGAGCAATGTGATGATGGTAGAAATACAAAGAAAAATATTGTAGCATAGAGAAACATTGTCCGGCGTAACGTAATGAGACGTTTGGGAATGAGCTAGCGGAGATTATGCAATGAAGGTACAAAGTTTAGTTACTGTAGTGCGTTGTTCCGGGAATTAGAAATGTAACGGGTTAAGAGTCCCAACAATTTAAGGAAATACTCCGGCATTTTTTGTTAAAAATGGAGTAGTTTAGTTTTCTTCCATGTTTGTTAGGCATGCGATCCTTCGTCTTCATGCATCACTGACCAAGTCAAGTCATACGTTTGTTTCCGGTTCCACACACCGGCATTGATTTTTCATTAGAGGGTCTACTTCATTGCAGCAGGAATAATTTTCTTTAACTAGTGCAATTAATTGATGTTAATTGCCATCCATGAAGGGCATTCAACTCATCAGTTCAGAACGTTTGGCAAGGGGATTAGTGGATTACTAGAATATACAATGGTTAAAATTGACCATAATGATGTTTTTCCTGTTAATTCTCGTCAGAAAATGAGAAGGAATTTGGCAAATCCAAAATAACACGATCAGAAGAGCGCATCCTCTGACGCGATGCGACGCAGTGCAAGGTGCAACGGCGCGAGCAAAGCTGCGTCCGGTCCGGTGCGATGGCGGTTGGAAGGAGCCTGACCAAAAATGCTAGACATACAGAGACTTATATGTTTTTACGGATCCCTTCCTAACTAACTAAACGTGCCCCCCGTTAATTTTCAGGTTGGTGGGTCTCTCATTCCTCTTAAACCAATTGACAGCTGAAATTCATCCTGTAAAAACCTGTAAGTCTCTGTCGCTGTAGCATCGCTCGAGCATGACCGGGACCGGCGGTGCCGCCCGCCAACAATAGGCATGTCGTCAAAACCGTGGCGCGCATGGGCGTTCCTCCTGGTTTCCCTCCAAATCACCCTCCCGCACGCCTCATGCGAGGTCCTCCGCCAGCTCCCTCCCGCCCCACCGCACCTCGCCGCCCCACGCCGTCCTCCACCCTTCCATGGCGGAGAGGGCGCTCCCGCCGCCCGTGCCCGAGCAGGCCTCCGCCGCCGCCTTCGGCTCTCCGCTCCAGCCCGTCGCCGCGGCGCGCCAGCTCAGGGCGCCGCCGCACGAGACCTACGTAGTCAAGGTCCAGAAGGACCAGATATACCGGGTGCCGCCCCCCGAGAACGCCTACCTCGCCGAGCGGTACCGCGCGGAGCGCGCCGGCGGGGGAAAGGGCGGCTGCTCCACCTGCTCGACGCCCCTCCTGCTCACGCTCGGCCTGGCGGCCGCCGTTGCGCTGCTCCTGGGCGCCAGCGTCTGGCTCTCCGTCGTCGTGCTGCGGCCGGACCCGCCGAGCTTCTCCGTGGACAGGCTCTCCGTGCACAACGCGTCGGCGCAGCACCACGTGGAGGTGGACTACGAGTTCTTCATCACGGCGATCAACCCCAACAAGGTGACCGCGCTGTGGTACAAGGACGGCGGCTCGGCCAGGCTGCTGCACCAGGGCACGGCCCTGGCGAAGGCTGCCGGCGTGGGGACGCCCGACGACGGCGGCGAGGACGCCAAGGACTTCAACGTGCTGCTGCGCGGCCGCGGCCACACGCCACCCAAGGCGGTGGAGAAGGCGCTCAGGGGGTCCAAGAAGGAGGCCGTGGCGCTGGAGCTCGCCGTGGAGGTCCCCGTGCAGGTGCACATGGGCGCGCTCGGGTTCGCGGCCAAGACGCTGGCCGTGGCCTGCGATATGAGAACGGCCGGGTTAGGGAAGCACGTGCACATTTCGTCGCAGAAGTGCAGGAGCAGCTTCGGGAAGTGACCGGCGACGCCGGGCGCCGCGCGACGCGGTGGCCGGCGCTTTGCGCATTGTGGGATCGAGGGCCGAACGGGCATGGCGACGTGTGAATTAAGTGTGGATCGCGGGATCGTACGTCGCGTGTAGATGTGTCCGTGTGGCTCGCGCTTGGCTCTTGAGGCTCTTCGTGTGCAAATATGTGTAAATTGTTACTAACCAGAATCCGGGACTTGCTGGACCTTGTGTGATCATGGAAGAATGTTCACGCGTGATACATGTTCCTCGAGGTGTACCATCCACGCTAATGGCATTGCACATTTACATTCTTCAGTTTCACGCCGTTCAGAGCATCTACAACCGGACCATCCGCTTTTTTCCTAAACTCTCTATTTACGGGCAATTTCCTAAACTTTTGGACGGACACCATCCGAATCCAAAAGTAACACCGAACCGGACCCTCAAAATCAGCTCATATGCTTGTGTGGTTCCACACCCGTCAAACCCATTCTTGTCCGTCACGTCGAACTGACAAACGGGACCGCGCGAAAATGTTTCGGTCCATCGGGAGAGTTCGTCGATTTGGTTGCCGCAGTCATGGTGCGGTGCCGGTGAGCCGTCTGAGGAACCAAGAACCTAACTATTTAAGCCGTTTTTTTCATGTTCGCGTTGTCACAACTTCCCCGTCCACGCCCCTTTTTGCTCTGACCTTGTAGTCAACCATGGTCTGATAGAAAATGTCTCATATTACAAACTGTTGACGTCAAAGCGTCGGGTGGAGATAGCGGCTGAGATGTGCGCCATTAAAGAACGTCGTGCCTCTCGCATTGTGTAGTAGGAGGAGACGCCGGATATGGATTTGAGCTTGATGGAATTGGCATGGAGGAGGCGGAGGCGAAACATACCACCTTCTGGCGGAGGCGCGGTTGGAGGTGGAGCAAGAAGGGTATGTCGCCTTTGCGATGCTCGTCGCCGATCTTGGTCGAAAATCAACTCATCATCGACTCACATCGGTCTGAGCTGAAGGTGGCGGCGAAGCGCTGCCTTATCCAACTCAATGATGACGATGAGGAGAAGACGTTGGAGATTAGCTTCGCCACCCAGGGCCGTCTCGAAAAATTCGGGCCCCGGGACGAAATACGATGGAACCCTGTTTTTTTTGAAATTGTATAACCAAAGAATTATCCCAAAATATACCCCATAACTGTCCAAGGGGTACCTCATGCGAAAGCTTACAAAAATTTGCTCGATTTCACAAATGGTCGATTTCACAAGGTCCTTTTTTCAATTCAATATCAGCCCAATGTTTAAGTGTACCAGTTTAGTAATCGACACATACAACATAGTTTACAAATCAACATATACAAGATGTCAGATTAAACACATCTTCAATTTTTTTGCATGTCTTAAGCTCTCTGTCCGAGAAATTACCCAATGATCAGTGGTCGAGTCAGCGAGCAGCTCTGAAGGCGCAACAAGTCCTGGACGTAGCAGAGGCAAGGGCCGCCGTCTAATGTCAGCAATCCAACGGCTGGGGCGGTCAGGCGGAGGCCAGGGAGCACTGTCGCTGCCAGGAACGATGGTGTGGCGCTTCCATGGCGCGAGCGTGCGTGGCGTAGGGCTGGGGCAGGGAGCGCATTAGGGCACAATGCTTTTTTTAACCGTCTTGAACCGGCGGCGCGTAGATTGCAAGCGACAATGTGAAACTATTCTCTCGTTTCCGTTTTATAAGGTTTATTTCATTTTTTCGTTTTTCCAATTCAAAGTGTTCATCTTCATCTTGTTTTAAGATTCCGAGACACATTAAATCTTTTCATACAAGAATTGAAAAGGAACACACCAAATGCATGTAACGTTGCTACTCATCTAGTGGCGAAGCATGCATGCACTGCAATTAATCCTAATTAATGAATTGATTTATTTTGAATAGTTTATAAAATATGAGATACATTACTTCACTCATCATATACCTTGGTTGATGAAATTTTTAATTTAAACCGAAAAGGAGGGAGTACGTAGACACGGGACTTAGCCGGCTTGTAGATGGACGTGCGACAAAAAATAAAGATGGTTTTCCTTCTATCGGGACCCCATGAATTTGGGGGCCAGTTGGCCAACTTGACCCCCTCATCGACGGGGCTGCCGCAACCAATGACCACAAGGCGAGCGGCTCCGGCAAGAGGGTCATCTACATATTCTATGACCCTCAGTAGAATTAGAGTAATTTGTTTTTTAAATATAGCTTATTTGTTTCATCTATATCACAGACTACTTATGATAAAATGTGAAGGTTTGTCAATGACGCACAAAATAAGGGGCGGTCGATGCTGTCCGCGGACACGCACAGAGCCGTATAGACGGTCACGTTTGTTCAGTCGAGCTGTAGATCCTCTCCGGTTCAATGTCTGTCGACCGCCCTGCCCGGTCATGCTGAACATTTTGACGCTCTGCAAGCAGGAGGACGGGAGCTGGTAAAACGCATGGAAGCGGTCAGAAGACACTGTTCCTGTCGCCTGGTCGAGGAAGCGTGAACACCGAGCAGTGCCTGTGCCTCGCCTGTGTTGCGTCGTTGTTTGACGCGACGCAGACGTGTTCGGCCGGCGATCCTGGATCGTCCTACGAAGGACGCACGGACAACGACGCTGCGCCCAGCCCGCCTCCCTCTCTCTCTCCCACGACATTCGCCGGTCGCGAGCTCGTCGACGCGCACGTCCTCTCGGTCGCCGCGCCGCGGGCGGGAATGGGACGTGAGCGACGTATGCAAAGCCTGGGCGCGCGTGTGCGATCCCGGAAACACGCAGGCGATGGCCCGCGGGGGGTTCGTCACGCGCGCCGCCGATGTCTGCGCAGCACGTGAAAGCAGCGCAAGGCTCCGGCGGTCCTGTGGGCGCGCCATTGGCTGCCTGCCATCGACCCATCGTCTACTATTCCCTGGTCATCTGGAGTGCTGGCTGAGGCACGCACTCAGGATGTAAATGGACAAGTTGTTGGACGTCATGGAACTTGCCCGCCACAACCACAATTTCTATACCAGTTCAGCAACTTCTCCATCCTGATGTGGATGCTTTCATCTACCACTTGAGTGATTCTTTCATCCAACCTGTATCGTAATTGGAACTGTTCTAGACGATCAAGTTTGTATCTTCAGATATATGCCTCAACCCGAGTCTGCATCTACAAAAAAAGGAACTAATCAAGGATCAGAGAACTAATTGGCATGGATCAAACATAATTTATTCTAGTACTAACTACAATTGGACAAAACTGTGCAGCCAAGCAGAGCTAATTCTAATAGTAAATATAAGAAAGTAAATTATGTATGTGTCAAATAACATTCTCAGAATGTCATTCTTATACAACATGCTAAATCAGCACAATGGCACCACTTCAACAATTCCAGTTCAAAAATTACTCTAATTTCTTGGGAAAAACACTTACTATAAATCATGTGACATGGACTGGCCTTGACCAACTCCCTCAACTTAAAAGTAAATTTGTAGATAGACAAGAAACTTGAAAGTAAACTTGTAGTGCATACATACCGAGGTTAATAGTAGTGCTCTTCCTCAACAATGTCACATTGAACATCAGATCTATACCAATCTTGGAGGCAGATCAAGGCTTCGACCGTCTTGTTGCTCAATCTACTTCTATAGTCGCTTACCACACGATGACCGGTACTGAAAGCTGATTCGGACGGTACCATAGAAGCTGGTACATCAAGGACATCACGAGCTATAGAAGAAAGGACAGGATACTTCGAAGAGTGGATATGCCACCATTGAAGAATGTTGAAATCTGCTTTGCGATCGAATGTCTCTTCCTCTAAGTATCTAACAAGCTCATTAGCAGATTGGCGTTGCTTCTTGTGCAAGTGTTGATCCCAATCTGCCAAAGGATCATTCTCTTCAATCACAACCTCAACATTTTTCTGTCCTTGAGTTGACTCACCCAGTGCATCTGCCATTTTGTGAATAATATTCTTCAAACAAATTGTTAAGAGCATTTTTCACTGCATCCAAGTGTTTCTCTATATCTGAACCAAAGGCTTGTTTTAACCGAAACTCAATGAAGCTTAGTTTGAATCGAGGATCAAAAATCACAGCTATACAATTGGGCAAATATGACTCAATCCAGTATTTGTCAAACTTTGCTTGCATCACAACCACCATTGCTCGAATAACATCATCCTCTGTCAATGCTTCCTTCTCCAGCAACACTCTCACATTCCATATTTGATGGAAGTACATATTTGAGGTAGGATAACTTGAACCAGAAACTACTTCTGTGGCTGCGTGAAATATTCGTAACATAGCACAAACAGTTCGAGCTCTTTTCCACTCTTCCAAGGATGGACAGAACTTGTAATCCTTATCTCGGCTCACCAAAGTACGAAATGCTCTTCGTAATGGGAGAGATGACTCTAACATGAGGAAGGTGGAATTCCAACGTGTCGGCACATCGACTGAGGGGAGTTTGCAACAAATACCGACTTATGCAATTACTTGTTT
Source organism: Hordeum marinum (assembly GCA_022496015.1). Taxonomy (NCBI): domain Eukaryota; kingdom Viridiplantae; phylum Streptophyta; class Magnoliopsida; order Poales; family Poaceae; genus Hordeum; species Hordeum marinum. Next base: position 465,744,794 of record CM039675.1, on the reverse strand, counting down.
AAACTTTTCCAACTGAGAGGGGGAACTCTTAACGTACTTTGCACTCTCTCTTATATTATCTATTACACCTTTCATCACTGTTAGCCCATCTTGGACAATCAAATTTAGCACATGGCATGCACAACGAATGTGAAGTAATTGACCTTTAATAGGCAACATATGCTTGTTGTTCAGATTTTTTCTTAGATAATCAACCATTGTGCCATTAACAGTTGCATTATCTAATGTTATACTAAAGAGTTTGTCCTCAATATTCCAATCTTGCAAGCTCTTTAATAAAACATTAAACATTGATATTCCATTATGTGGAGTCTCTACCATGAAAAACCTTATGATCTGTTTTCTCAAAGCACACTTTGTGACAAAATGGCAAGTTATGAATAGATATGACATAGTTTGCTTAGACGTCCACATATCAGCTGTTAAAGAGACTCTGCCTCTATATTTCTTGAAACATTCACGGAAACTTAAGCTGTGTTCATTAAATTGTTCCATGCAATCCTCTTTAATAGTAACTCTAGAAACCATGCTGAACATGGGATTCAAGCTTTTCACAAAGTCTTGAAAGCCACTATACTCAACAAATGAGAAAGGCAACTCATCCATTACCATCATTCTAGCCAGCAAGCTTCTAGATGCAATCTGATCAAAACTCCATTGCTGAAGCATAGATCCATGAGGAGATGAAACCGAGGACTTCAACTTCTCAACAACGAGGGACAAATCTAACCTTTTTTCGCAAGCAACTAAGTGTCTTTGTACACCATTAGTACCCACGCCTCGTCCAGCTGGAAACACTTCATGACAGTGATTGCACCGAGCTTTGACAAGTATGTTACGATGATAAATAGGTTTGGCATCCCTCCAAACAGCAGAAGTTAATCTTCGTGTCTTGCATACTGTTAATTGACAAGCATAAAAATAAAGTCAACTCACAAGAACATTTTTAAAATTGTAAAAATATACAATAGTAACTTCGGAAGAGAAAGACGAAGCCAACTCACTACGTGGTACAAATGAAGTAGTCGTCGGAGATGGTGAGATTGCGGACAACTTTTTTGAGGCTGCAACTCTTGCTAGAAGCCCAAGGGAAGACCTCCATGTGTTCTCCACCGGTGATCCTACCAATGGGGATCTGGTCACTCTTTGGCCATGTGTCCTAGATGGAGAATCTAGACTCTAGATGACAAAACAAAGAAAAATCAGAACATTCTATGAACTTGTAGAGGTTTGTGTTATGAAGCGAGGTTTAACATAGAAACAGACCTTTAGCTCCTCTCTTGTAGCTACTTGAACAAATTCAGAACGCATATGTTTCCTCTTCCCCTGCAACTCCTCCTCCTCCTCCTGGTTTTTCCTCTTCTTCTCTTTCTTCTTCCTCCTCTCTTCCCTTTTTTCTTCCCTCTTCCCTTCCAGCCTTCTCTTTGTCGCCTTCTGCCTTTGTTTTTTCTTCTCCCTCTCTAATCTGTAATGCAATCATTGGGTGTCAAAAAATCAAAAAATATAATTAATGCCATAGGGAATCACATGAGGGCGAGGGAATTACTTCTGTTGCTCTTCAATAGCATTCCACACATGTTCCTGGTCCATGGCTTCCCACTTTTCATTTTGCTTGTCGATCGTCATAGCCACTTGGTCGTCGACGTCACCCATGGTCACTTCTATGAAATCTGCATTGAATGTCAACATTCAGTAGGTAGAATTAACAGTAGGTAGAATGAAATCTTCATTGATCGTCATAGCCACTTGGTCATCGATGTCACACATTACGGCCGTCGCTTCTTTACCCACCCACTAACCCAACAGACAAATGTGAAAACAAGAGAGCGGATGCCAACATATATGGGCTAATAAACTGAAAGCTGACAAAGTTGGAGGTAGTACACTATCTGAACCACAAGTGTAGCTGACAAATGGGACACCAACAAAGATTTTCCATGACTGACAGAGAAGTTTCAGGTGGTATACTACAGATTAGGCAAAAGGGATCTTGTCACAATGTTTTTCCATGACTGACAGAGAAGTTTCAGGTTTGGACACAAACAAAGCTACAACAACACGATATTTCACACAGACAAGTTTGATTTCCAACCACATGTGTGAATAACTTTGTTAGATGATTCAGTTCGAACTACAGAGCAAATAGCGAGCTAAACAAGTCAAGGGTTCCATCTCAAGCTTTTGGGATCTGCAGGGGGGCGAGTAAGAGCCTAGCCTAATTCATCACACGAGGTCACGAGCACATATCCATAGCTAATCTGGAGGAGGAAGAGAGGAGTTTGCATACCTGGGGGGAGAAGAGGAGGAGGCGGGGGAGCAGGGGCCGAAGAGGCCATAACCGGGATTGGGAAAGGAGCAGGCACGTAGGGCTCAGCTTCATCCCCGCTTATTCCCCTTGACGGCGGCTGAGGAGCAGGACCTGGAGACGGCATCAGCAAGTTAGGGGAGAGAGCACAGGACGCATCCCCGCAAGGCTCGGCTCGGTCGTCGATGATGTCGTCTTCAGCTCCATTGGAAGGATGCGATGACGTCTCCATTATAAGCGGAGGTAGTGCGGTGGAGATGGCGGCGGCGGCGACGGTGCCCTAGCCTAGGGCATGGAAATTGATTTGGGAGTGGGGAATAACGCGATGGAGAGTGATTCTGGACTGCCTGCCCGCTGGCTTGGTGGGCTTATCTGGGCTATCCATTTAGGCCAGTTAATTTTACTGGGTGTCCACTAACGCCACTTGAGGGTTTTTTAATGGATGGCATATGTGGGACTAGTGGGTTCTAGCGCCATTTACATCCTGAGCACGCACGACGCCGGCGTCGACAGGTGCTGATCGGTCACGTCCATGCTCCTCCCTCCGCCCCGGCAGGCCGTCGTGGACCGGAGGACGGGGAGATGTAATCCTCGAAACTAGTGCTTCGCAAGGCTAGTGGCTATGGGAAGAGCGGCTCGGGAAACAGTGGGTAAAAAAAGGAGGCCAAAAACGACTCCATTGGGGATCGAACCAAGAATCTCTGGTTTCGTAGACTAGCGCCTTATCCATTGGGCCACGGAGTCCTTGATGCAATTTCATTAGGTTGCTCTTTGATGTTCGTAACATTGCCACAACTTCGGTTCTATTCACCTAAACGCACGACTTGATCCAGCCGTGCGGACACTTGTGTAAAATGCAGCGAAGCGTAAACTGGGTAATTTGTTGAAAATATTCAGGTTGCTTTGGCTCAAAATATATATAAAAAAGTATCTATGACTTGAATTGGTGGCAAGCATACAATATATGATCATGCTTTTCTAAATGCAATACATCTACCTATAGCCTTCTCAGGGCATTTCTAACCGATCCCTTATAGCCGGTTACTGAAGTACTTCCTCCGTCCGATAAAACTTGTCACCACGCACATTTTGTAGAAAAGACCTTTATATTATCCCGACATAACCTGCAGTCTCTGTCCCCTTCCCCTCCCCCGACCACGCCCTCACTCGCCGGCGACTCCGACCCGCGATGCCCGCTCGCCCACTCACCGGCACCTCCGTCGCTCCTCCCTTCCGCTGCGCCGTAGGTGCCTCGCGTAGTCCCTCCTCCGCTCCCTCGGGAAGCTCAAGGAATCCGCCTTCTGTCGCGTTGTAGCTCCCCCACGAAGCTCAAGGAACGACTTTTCTACTTCGTTGAGTCCCTCGCCGTTGCTTTCCTCGAGGCCCTCGTCATCGCCATGGCGAGCTCCTCCCTGTTGCCTCTGCTTGCGGACGACCCTCCTTCCTTCTCCATGGTCAGCTCCTCCCTGTTGCCCCCATCCTTGTCTGTCATCGAGCAGGCCATGGTGGTGGCCAGATCCACACCTGCTCGTCAAGGTTCGACCTTGGTAAGTGTCGGCCCCGTCCCGACGCTGATTTACTTGTGTTCCAGTCCTCACAACGCCACCAGGCTAGGGTGGGGAGAAGCGAGCGGAAGAGAGAGCGACGACGATGGCGGGTGTCGTGGTTTTGTCACGACAGATGTTCGGATCAACGGACTTAGGTTCAGGGCAAAGACGCAACTACGTGGCGGCTTGAAGGGGTTGATCGGAATCGAGAGACACGGAGTTTACCCAGGTTCGGCCCCTCCGATGGAGGTAAAAGCCTACGTCCTGCTTGTCTGGTATTGATGATGAAGGAGATCTCTCGGTTACAAGGGTGCTGTTTGCTACCTCTAATCCCGAGAGCCTCTAAACTGTCTAAACTTGTGGACTTGTGAATCTTGTCAATCTCTCCCTCTTGGGGCGCCTTACCCCTCCTTATATAAGTGGAGAGGGTAAGTTTACAAATAGAGTCCTACTAGGAGTAGGATTAGGACTAGTCTCTCTAGAATCATATTTCGGGTCTTGTAACCTTCGGCAGGGAGTCTTTCTCTCTTTGAGCCTTCTCTTGTGAGCCGCCTGGTGCCGGCTTACAGCCGGGTCTTGGGCCTGGTCGTCCTGTGATCTGCCTGCCGGGTCATTAATAAAATGTCATGTCCTTTCTGGGTCTCGTGTGAGTCGCCAGGCCGGGTCATACCGCGGGGTATATCCTCGACATTAGCCCCCAGATTAGTTTGAATTTTTTCATGCTAAGCTCCTGAAATAAGAGTAACAAATATGTTAAGTAGCCGGCTTGCTCCTTTGGCCGGCTTATGAAATGGCTCCTTAGAAATCCGGGTCTTTTCTGCATATGAAATAGTCGTCTTTGATAATCATCTTGCTTGTCAATGTCCTTTGAAAAATATTGAGAATAGAACACCCATATGCCATTGAGTCGGCCTCCAATACTCTTGGCGGGTCATAATCATTGATGATGTCGGGTCATTATCGTTGGTGACACCGGGTCAAATAACTAGAATCCAGCTGACTTGATAAAAATATTGGGATAAAAATCCATCTGATGTAGAACCGGTCTTCCATTGTTGTGAAGCAGGGCGGCTTATATAAACTCTGGCGGGTTATGATATTTTGATAACACCGGGTCATGAATGTTGGTGACGTCGTGTCTAACAACTAAACTCCATAATTAACATCTTGAAAATTCTCTTCAAAGTTTTTGATATGTCCATATTACCTGTAGCCCCCAAGCTCCAAGATTATCCATGATAACTTGGTGCTTTGCAATAATATTTTGAACTGTGTAGCCCCCAAGTGCCGGGTTGTCCTTCCTGCAACAGCCTGAGACTTATAACTGCCTTATACCTTTATAAAGCTTCGGCAGGTGTAGCCCCCAAGGGCTGGCTCATCCGAACGTGATGCGCCGGGTATTCAATTTGAATCTCTTAATCTGTTGGAACATCTGAATACTGTAGCCCCCAAGTGTTGGGTTGTCCTGCCTGCAGCAGCCTGGGACTTATAACTGCCTTATACCTTTATAAAGCTTCGGCGGGTGTAGCCCCCAAGGGTCGGCTCATCAGAACGTGATGCACCGGGTCTTCAATTTGAATCTCTTAATCTGTTGGAACAGCTGAATACTATAGCCCCCAAGTGCCGGGTCGCATGCCTGCGGCGACTTGGGACTTTTAGAAAATTTGATCTGAGCGGTGTAGCCCCCAAGTGCCAGGTTGTCCTTCCTGCAGCAGCCTAAGACTTATAACTGCCTTATACCTTTATAAAGCTTCGGCGGGTGTAGCCCCCAAGGGTCGGCTCATCAGAACGTGATGCGCCGGGTATTCAATTTGAATCTCTTAATCTATTGGAACAGCTGAATACTGTAGCCCCCAAGTGTCGGGTTGACCTGCCTGCAGCAGCCTGGGACTTATAACTGCCTTATACCTTTATAAAGCTTCGGCAGGTGTAGCCCCCAAGGGTCGTCTCATCAGAACGTGATGCACCGGCTCTTCAATTTGAATCTCTTAATCTGTTGGAACCGCTGAATACTATAGCCCCCAAGTGTCGGGTCGCATGCGTGCGGCGACATGGGACTTTTAGAAAATTTGATCTGAGCGGTGTAGCCCCCAAGTGCCGGGTCAGCAAGAATTACTGGGCCGGGACTTAGAAAGATATAGAGAGGCCGACTCATCTCTTTGAGATAATAGGGTCTTGTCGACAATGTAATGATTTGAAAAACCGGCTTGCATTAGCCCCCAAGTGTCGTGGTTGTTGGGGAACGTTGCATGGGAAACAAAAAAATTCCTACGCACACGCAAGATCTATGCATGGTGATGAGCATCTACGAGAGGGAGAGTGGATCTACATACCCTTGTAGATCGCTAAGCGGGAAGCGTTAAGAAACGCGGTTGGTGTAGTCGAACATCTTCGCGATCCAAATCACCGAGCGTCCCGTGATCACATCATGATCCGTCCCACGATCCAATCACGATCCGTCCCACGAACTCATCACAATCCGTCCCGCGATCTCATCACGATCCGTCCCGCGATCTCATCACGATCCGTCCCGTGAACTCATCACGAACCGTCTCGCGATCTTGTTCACGGTCCTTCCGATCTAGCGCCGAACAGACGGCACCTCCGCGTTCAGCACACGTGCAGCTTGATGACGATCTCCACCGTCTTAATCTAGCAAGAGGAAGTGGAGAGGGAGAAGAGTTCACCAGTAGCGTGATGGCACTCCGGTGATGGTGGTGGAGCAATTCCGACAGGGCTTCGCCTAAGCACTGCGGAAATCCGATCTAGAGGAGCACCGGTGGAACGGGTAGCACGTGGCCGTAAAATCAAGTGCAAAACACCCAATACCTCCAGTATATATAAGAGGGAGGGAGGAGGAGGGCTGGCGCACAAGGCAGCCCTGCCTTGCCTCTTGCGCAAGGAGGATTGGAGGAGTCCTCCTCCAATCCTAGTAGGACTAGGATTGCTCCTTTCCTACTTGGAGTCTATTCCCACCTTTTGCGGGTTTTTCTTTCTTTCTCAAGTCCAGCCGCATGGGCCTCTTAGAGGACTTCCACCAGCCCACTAAGGGCTGTTTTCCACCCTCCCACAGCCCATGTAGCCTCTTGGGTCGAAATACCTCTCCCGATGGTCCCTCGGTACACTACCGGCACTCCCGGTACACTACCGATGAACCCGAAACTTTTCCGACGACCAAAATAGGACTTCCTATATATGAATCTTTACCTCCGGACCATTCCGGAGCTCCTCGTGACGTCCGTGATCTCATTCGGGACTCCAAACAACCTTCGGTCACCACCATACATAACTCTATACTACCGAAACGTCACCAAACCTTAAGTGTGCAGACCCTGCGGGTTCGAGACCTATGTAGACATGACCGAGAAACCTCTACGGTCAATAACCAATGGAGGGACCTGGATGTCCACATTGGTTCCTACATATTCTACGAAGATCTTTATCGGTCGAACCTCTATGTCAAGGATTCAGTTAATCCCGTATGATGTTCCCTTTGTTCTTCGGTATGTTACTTGCCCGAGATTCGATCGTCGGTATCTCCATACCTAGTTCAACCTCGTTACCGGCAAATCTGTTTACTCATTCCGTAATACAAGATCCCGTGACTAACACTTAGTCACATTGCTTGCAAGGCTTATTGTGATGTTGAATTACCGAGTGGGCCCTGAGATACCTCTCCGTCACACAGATTAACAAATCCCAGTCTTGATCCATGCCAACTCAACAGACACCCTCGGAGATACCTATAGAGCACCTTTATAGTCACCCAGTTACGTTGCGATGTTTGATACACACAAGGCACTCCTCTGATGTCCGTGAGTTGCATGATCTCATGGTCATAGGAACAGATACTTGACATGCAGAAAACAGTAGCAATAAACTGACACGATCATATGCTACGTTTGTAGTTTGGGTCTTGTCCATCACATCATTCTCCTAATGATGTGATCACGTTATCAAATGACATCTCATGTCCATGGCTAGGAAACCTTAACCATCTTTGATCAACGAGCTAGTCCATTAGAGGCATACTAGGGACATGGTTTTGTCTATGTATCCACACATGCATCTAAGTCTCCGATCAATACAATTTATAGCATGGATAATAAACGATTATCATGAACAAGGAAATATGATAATAAATAATTTATTATTGCCTCTAGGGCATATTTCCAACTTGTCGTAAACTACTTTGCAACAAGTCGAGCTTTACAAATGGTAACATTTACCATCAGCGTCTGTCTTCATTTTAAAGATCCATTTGTACTTAACGACCTGCCGTCCAACGAGCAAGTCCACCAAAGTCTATACTTGGTTTTCATACATGGATCCTTTCTCGGATTTCATGGCCTCTAACCATTTGTTGGTTTCCGGGCCCATCATCACTTCTCCATAGTTTGTAGGTTCATTGTTGTCCAACAAAATGACCTCCAAGACAGGGTTGTCGTACCGCTCAGTAGCAGTACACGTCCTTGTCGACCTACGAAGTTTGATAGTAACTTGATCCGAAGCTTCATGATCATCATCATTAACTTCCTCTTCAACTGACGTAGGTTTCACAAAAACATCTTTCTGCGTTGCGCCACTTTTTGGTTGAAGTAAAGGTTCAATAACCTCATCGAGTTCTATTTTCCTCGTAGGTCGATAGTAACTTGATCCGAAGCTTCATGATCATCATCATTAACTTCCTCTTCAACTGACGTAGGCTTCACAAAAACATCTTTCTGCGCTGCGCTACTTTGTGGTTGAAGCAGAGGTTCATTAACCTCATCAAGTTCTATCCTCCTCCCATTCAATTCTTTTAAGAGAAACTTTTCCTCGAGAAACGACCCAGTTTTAGTAACAAACATTTTATGCTTGGATCTCAGATAGAAGGTTCACCCAACTTGTTCTTAGGGTATTATATGAATATGCATTTGTCTGCTTTGGGTTCGAGCTCATTAGGTGAAAACATTTTCCACACAAGCGTCGCAGCCCCAAACATTAAGAAAATGACAGCTTAGGTTTCTATCAAACCATAATTCACACGGTGTCATCTCAACGGATTTAGATGTTGCCCTATTTAAAGTGAATGTAGTTGTCTCTAATGCAGAACCCCAAAATTATAGTAACAAAACGATAAGAGACATCATAGCATGCACCATATCCAGTAGAGTATGACTATGACGTTCGGACACACCATCACACTATGGTGTTCCAGCTGGCATGAGTTGTGAAACAACTTTCACATTGTCTAAAGTTGTATGCCAAACTCGTAACTCAAATATTCACCTCCACGATCATATCGCAAACATTTTTATCTTCTTGTCACGATGATCTTAAACTTCACTCTGAATTTGCTTGAACCTTTCAAGCGATTCAGACTTGTATTTCATTAAGTAAATATACACTATATCTACTCAAATCATCAGTGAAGGTAAGAAAATAATGATATCCACCGCACGCTACAAGACTCATTGGATTGCATACATCAACATGTATCATTTCCAATAATTCACTTGCCCGCTTCATCAAAACAGAAAACGGGATCCTTAGTCATCTTGACCAAGAGGTATGGTTCGCATGTCTCAACCGATTCGAAATCGAATGAGTCCAAAGATCCATCAGCATGGAGTTTCTTCATGTGTTTGGTACCAATATGACATTTAGCGGCAGTGTCACAAGTATGTGGTATTATCATTATTAACTTTGTATCCTTTTTGGCATCAATGTTATGAACATGTGTATTACTACGATCACGTTTCAACAAACCATTATTACTGGGTGCATGACCATTGAAGGTATTATTCATGTAAACAGAATAACCATTATTCTCTAACTTAAATGAATAACCGTGTTGCAATGAACATGATCTAATCACGTTCATGCTCAACGCAAAAAACACCAAATAACATTTATTTAGGTTCGTCACTAATCTCGAAGGTAGAGAGAGCGTGCGATGTTGATCACATCAACCTTGGAAACATTTCCAACACACATCGTCACCACACACTTAGCTAGTTCTCCGTTTATTCCGTAGCTTTTATTTCGAGTTACTAACATTTAGCAATCGAACTGGTATCCAATACCCAGGTGCTACTAGGAGTACAAGCAAGGTACACATCAATAACACGTATATCAAATATACTTCTGTCGACGTTGCCAGCCTTCTTATCTACCAAGTATTTAGGGTTGTTCTGCTTCAGCGACCTCTCTCCTCATAATTGAAGCACTTAGTCTCGGGTTTGGGTTCAACTTTGGGTTGCTTCACTGGAGCAGCAACTGACTTGCCATCCATGAAGTTTCCCTCCTTGCCCTTGCCGTTCTTGAAACTAGTGGTTATACTAACCATCAACACTTGATGCTCCTTCTTGATTTCTACCTTCGCGGTGTCAAACATCGCGAACAGCTCAGGGATCATTAATTCTATCCCTGGCATTTTATAGTTCATCACCAAGTTCTAGTAGCTTAGTGAAAGTGACTTGGAGAACTATATCAATCACTATCTTATCTGGAAGATGAACTCCCACTCGATTCAAGAGATCGTAGCACCCAGACAATCTGAGCACATGCTCAACGATTGAGCTATTCTCGTTCATCTTGCAGGCAAAGAATCTTGTTGGAGATCTCATATCTCGCAACACGGGCACGAGCCTGAGATCCTAATTTCAGCTCTTAGAACATCTCATATGTTCCGTGATGTTCAAAACATTTCGAAGCCTTAATTCTAAGCCATAATGCATGACGCACTAAACTATCAAGTAGTCATCAGCACGTACCTGTCAGATGTTCACAACATCTACATATGACGCTAGAGGGGTTGGCGCATCGAGCAGTGCATTAAGGACATAAGCCTTCTGTGTAGCAACGAGGACAATCCTCAGCTCACGGATCCAATCCGCAATATTGCTACCATCATCTTTCAACTCTATTTCTCTAGGAACATAAAATTCAAGGGAGCTACAGCGCGAGCAAGTAATCTACAACATAATTTGCAAAGACACTACTGACTATGTTCATGATAATGAGTTCAATTAATCATATTACTTAAGAACTCCCACTCAAATTGACATCCCTCCGGTCATCCGAGTGATACATGATCCAAATTCACCAACTCAAGTCCGATCATCACGTGAGTTGAGGTGGTTACAATGGTGAACATCATCATGTTGATCATATCTACTATATGACTCATGTTCGACCTTTCGGTCTCTTGTGTTTCGAGGCCATGTTTGTACATGCTAGGCTCGTCAAGTTTAACCCGAGTGTTCTATGCGTGCAACACTGGCTTGCACCCGTTGTATGTGAACGTAGAGTCTATCACACCCGATCATCACGTGGTGTCTCAACACGACGAACTTTTGCAACGGTGCACACTCGGGGAGAACACAATTTATCTTGAAATTTAAGTGATGGATCACCTTATAATGCTACCGTCCTACTAAGCAAAACAAGGTGCATAAAAGGATTAACATCACATGCAATTCATAAGTGACATGATATAGCCATGAACTTGTGCTTTAGATCTCCATCTTGAAAGCACCGACATGATCTCCATCGTCACCGGCATGACACCATGATCTCCATCATCTTGATCTCCATCAACGTGTCGCCATCGGGGTTGTCACGCCCTACATGCTTCTACTACTATTGCTACTGTTTAGTGATAAAGTAAAGCATTACATAGCGCTTAATGATTGACACGCAGGTCATACAATAATTAAAGACAACCATATGGCTCCTGCCGGTTGCCGTACTCATCGACATGCAAGTCGTGAAATTCTATACATCACATGATCATCTCATACATCACATATATCACATCATGTAATTGGACATATCACATCACAATATACCCTGCAAAAACAAGTTAGACGTCCTCTAATTGTTGTTGCATGTTTTATGTGGCTGCTACGGGTATCTAGCAAGAACAATTCTCATCTACGCAAAAACCAAAACGGTGATACACTAGTTGCTTTTCAACCTTCTCAAGGACCGCCTTTGTCGAATCCGATCCAACTAAAGTGAGAGAAACTGCCACCCGCAAGCCATCTAGGCAACAAGTTGCATCGAGGGAACCAGTCTCTCGTAAGCGTATGAGTAATGTTGGTCCAGGCCGCTTCATCTCACAATACCGCTGAACCAAAATCCGACCAAGGGAGGAAGCAATCTAAGCATCAACGCCCACAAACCTTTTGTGTTCTACTCGAGATCTCATCTACACATAGACCTAGCTCATGATGCCACTGTTGGGGAACGTTGCATGGGAAACAAAAAATTTCCTACGCACAGCAAGATCTATCCATGGTGATGAGCATCTACGAGAGGGAGAGTGGATCTACATACCCTTGTAGATCGCTAAGCGGGAAGCGTTAAGAAACGCGGTTGGTGTAGTCGAACATCTTCGCGATCCAAATCGCCGAGCGTCCCGCGATCACATCACGATCCGTCTCGCGATCCAATCACGATCCGTCCCGCGAACTCATCACGATCCATCCCGCGATCTCATCACGATCTGTCCCGCGATCTCATCACGATCCGTCCCGCGATCTCATCACGATCCGTCCCGTGAACTCATCACGAACCGTCTCGCGATCTTGTTCACGGTCCTTCCGATCTAGCGCCGAACAGACGGCACCTCCGCGTTCAACACACATGAAGCTTGATGACGATCTCCATCGTCTTGATCCAGCAAGAGGAAGTGGAGAGGGAGAAGAGTTCACCGACAGCGTGACGGCACTCCGGTGATGGTGGTGGAGCAATTCCGGCAGGGCTTCGCCTAAGCACTGCGGAAATCCGATCTAGAGGAGCACCGGTGGAACGGGTAGCACGTGGCCGTAAAATGAAGTGCAAAACACCCAATACCTCCAGTATATATAAGAGGGAGGGAGGAGGAGGGCTGGCGCACAAGGCAGCCCTGCCTTGCCTCTTGCGCAAGGAGGATTGGAGGAGTACTCCTCCAATCCTAGTAGGACTAGGATTGCTCCTTTCCTACTTGGAGTCTATTCCCACCTTTTGCGGTTTTTTCTTTCTTTCTCAAGTCCAGCCGCATGGGCCTCTTAGAGGACTTCCACCAGCCCACTAAGGGCTGGTTTCCACCCTCCCACAGCCCATGTAGCCTCTTGGGTCGAAATACCTCTCCCGATGGTCCCCCGGTACACTACCGGCTCTCCCGGTACACTACCGATGAGCCCGAAACTTTTCCGGCGACCAAAATGGACTTCCTATATATGATCTTAACCTCTGGACCATTCCGGAGCTCCTCGTGATGTCCGGGATCTCATTCGGTACTCCGAAGCACCTTCGGTCACCACCATACATAACTCTATACTACCCGAAACGTCACCAAACCTTAAGTGTGCAGACCCTGCGGGTTCGAGACCTATGTAGACATGACCGAGAAACCTCTACGGTCAATAACCAATGGCGGGACCGGGATGTCCACATTGGTTCCTACATATTCTACAAAGATCTTTATCGGTCGAACCTCTATGTCAAGGATTCAGTTAATCCCGTATGACGTTCCCTTTGTTCTTCGGTATGTTACTTGCCCGAGATTCGATCGTCGGTATCTCCATACCTAGTTCAACCTCGTTACCGGCAAATCTGTTTACTCGTTCTGTAATACAAGATCCCATGACTAACACTTAGTCACATTGCTTGCAAGGCTTATTGTGATGTTGCATTACCGAGTGGGCCCTGAGATACCTCTCCGTCACACGGAGTAACAAATCCCAGTCTTGATCCATGCCAACTAATTTATTATTGCCTCTAGGGCATATTTCCAACACTGGTGTGTGCTTGCAGCGACAGGGGACTTGCATAATTGGTAAAAGCTTGGCTTTGAATAGTGTAGCCCCCAAGTGCCGGGTTGTCTGCCTGCGGCGACTCGGGACTATGTGAGAATAATATGAGTCACCACAACTTGTTGGATGAATCTTTGACCATGGTTGTAATATAACCCGGAATAAATATCCTAGAGTAATTCCTTTGTCTTTGACATGAAATCCCTGCTCGTGGTTGCGATGTAACCCGGCAAATGTACATTTGGAGGAATCCATGAGTGTTGTGGATTACCACAGAGCACAATTGAAGAAAACTGAGAACCGGTAATTTAGATGACACGGCAGTATATCTGATAGGGAGGCTCTTGAAAAATAATGAATTCTCCGAGCCGGCTTTAAAACCCCAACCATCCAGTACTGGTTTTGATAAACCATGAAGATCCAGCCAGGTTGGCTCTTAAAGATCCATTTACTCTTGCAGAGTACTTAATGGCGGTTCATCTTAAGAGATAAAACCTGCAAAAATGAACAAGACAGAATATATTCTGCATTGTTGTAAGAGCAGCTTGAAAAAGCACAACCCGGAGATGTTATAACATTGCTCCTTCTTTCATAATCTTGTTCTGACCCGGCTGGATAAGCCGGTTATGTATGATGCAAAGTATGATGCAATGTTTCACTTGTCAACTTTTTTGGCGCGAACGCTGATTGTTAGGGTTAGATAAGCTACACCCGGAGGTGAGAAGCCCCCTTAGATAACCATGGCTAATCGTGTTAGCCGGAGATGGCATAAAGCCTGGCCGATAAGGCATTAGAAGCGATACCCGGAGGTAAGAAGCCGCCCTCCGCCCACGGCAAATCGTGTTAGCCGGAGATTTGGCATAAAGCCGGCTAATAGGGTGTTAGAAGCGATACCTCGTCGGTAAGAAGCCCTCTTCAGCAATTTGGCGTAAACGCCGGCCAATAAGGCATTAGAAGCGATACCCGGAGGTAAGAAGCTGCCCTCCGCCCGCGGCTAATCGTGTTAGCCGGAGATTTGGCATAAAGCCGGCTGATAGGGTGTTAGAAGCGATACCCGTTGGTAAGAAGCCCCCTTCAGCAATTTGGCATAAATGTCGGCCGATAAGGCATTAGAAGCAATACGCGGAGGTAAGAAGCCGCCCTCCGCCCGTGGCTAATCGTGTTAGCTGGAGAATTGGCATAAAGCCGGCGATAGGGTGTTAGAAGCGATACCCGTCGGTAAGAAGCCCCCTTCAGCAATTTGGCGTAAACGTCGAACGATAAGGCATTAGAAGCGATACCCGGAGGTAAGAAGCCGCCCTCCGCCCGCGGCTAATCGTGTTAGCCAGAGATTTGGCATAAAGCCGGCCGATAAGGCATTAGAAGTGATACCCGAAGGTAAGAAGCCGCCCTCAGCAGTCGCAGTTGATATATCAACTGAAATGTTTATGAACTCTTCTTGTAAGTCGTCATCTCGTAAGCCACCATCTTGTATGAAGAAACGGCAGAAGCTCCTAGTGATGATCCAATAAATCCGGACACCTATGTTTGAATGGTGCATTACGGTGGTTTGTCCTCTTGGGCAACTTTTAATCTTCCGCCAAAGATGTAGTAGCCTCCAGGATCGGTTTAATTTTTGCCATGACCCAGGGTTCTCGTTGAAAACGACCAAACGAGTCTTGTTATGTATGTAGCCCCCGAGTCTTAAGTTGACTTGAAGAGGCGTCTTGAAAATCTCCACTGAAAGTTGAGGTTGGCCATGGCGGGTTATAGATAATCTCGTATGAATTGTTTCAATGATCCGATCGATGGTTCGTTCCGGCTGGTTGTTGAAGTTAACCAAACTGTAATGGCGGCGATTTGTGCGCCTGTCCGTTGGGCGGCTTGCATCGATATGTGGATGTAGATCAGACTGTGGGTGGCGTCTTGCGCGCGTCCATTGGGCGGCTCTGCTGGGGTGGACGAAGAGGGTTGTTACCACTACGGTAAGTCATGGGCTCATACTGGTAAATGCGCCCCCTGGCGTGTTGATGTAGACGTAGAGGCCAACCGCGGCATTGTCGTGAGAGACGGCCATGACACTGTGAGCCAGCGCGGTCGCAAGAGATGGCCACGGTGTTGCGAGCCGGGCGGTCGGTGAGTTGCGGTGTTGTTCGTGAAGACCATATCACGAATGCAGTGGCTCATAATTTCGGGTTAGCACAAGTGGTACCGGCACGTTTGATGTAGACGTAGAAACCAGTCGTGGCATTATAAGCCGGTGTTGTTGTGGAAGACGCCACGACATTGAAAGCCGGCGCGGATGGCGAGAGACGGCCATGACGTTGTAAGACGGAGCGGTGGCGAGAGACGGCCACGACGTTATAAGCCGGTTCGGTCACAAGAGACGGTCATGGTGTTGTAGGCCAGCACGGACGTGTGAGTCGCCGGTGGTGTTGTAAGCACGAACGGGAGAATCAGCCATGGGCGTTGTAAGTCGGAGCGGATGGGTGACTCGGCCGCAGTTATTGTAAGCCGGCACGGATAGATGACTCAGCCGCGGACGTTGCGAGCCGGCGGGACCGCGAAAGACGGTTGTGGCGCTGTGAGACGATACGGACGCCGGTGCCAAATGACGTTGGTGCGCCTCCATATTCGCGATATGATGCCACTTCGGTAATGAATAATTTGTCCTGTGACCCGGCGACGCGGGTGGTAGTGCAAATCATGGTGGAGGCGGCTCGGCCGGGGCAAATCAGCGGCTCCGGCCCGTAGCGGAAGCGGAGGTCGCGGCGGCTCATCGGCAGGGGCAGCTCGGCGGCGCCGGCCCGCAGCGGAGGCGGAGGTCGCGGCGGCTCATCGGCTGGGGCGGCTCGACAGCGCCGGCCTGCAACGGAGGCGGAGGTCGCGGCGACTCATCGGCCGGGGCGGCTCGGCAACGCCGGCCCGCCATAGAGACAAAGGAGTCGCCCGACTCTTCTTTATTCGAAAAATTGTGTGCTTCTCGATCCTCGGGAGAGATCCCTTCAAGAACACAAACCACCGTGATCTGGCCCCACGGGGGGTCTTTGCCGTTCGGGACGCCTTTGCCGTCGGCCGTGTCCATCTTTGCCGTCGGGGGGCAGACGGCAAAGACCCCCCTATTAACGGCCGTTATACCCCACTCTCTCTCACCCTCTCCCTCCCTCACTCTCTCCCGCATCTCCCTTGCGCCGCCGCACCGCCCCTTCCCCTCCCGCTCGCCGCCGCGCCGCCCCTCCCCTACGCCTACCCCACCCCCTCACCCCCCCGCGCCGCCCCTCCCCCTCCCGCTCGCCGCCGCGCCACCCCTCCCCCCGCTCGCCGCCGCGCCGCCCCTCCCTCTCCCGCTCGCCGCCGCGCCGCCCCTCCCCTCCCGGCCGCCGCCCCCTCCCACCTCCCTCCCGGCCGCCGCCCTCCTCCCACCTCCCTCCCGGCCGCCTCCCTCCTCCCACCCCCTCTCGGTCGCCGCCCCCTCCCACGTGCTCCCTCCGACCGCCACCCTCCTTCGTACCCTGCCGCCCCGGCACCCCAGTGCCCTCCGGTATGTTTTTTTGTTTTTGTTTTTGTTTTCTTTTCTTCTTTTTTGCTGTTTAATTGTTAGATTATATTATGTATGTAGTTTAGTGCTAGGTTTAGTGTTAGATAAGATTAGGTTAGTGCTAGGTTTAGTGCTAGGTTTAGTGCTAGGAAGAATAAGTAGAAGGAGGAAGAAGAAGATGAAGGAGAAGAAGAAGATGAAGGAGAAGAAGAAAAGGTAGAATAAGTAGTGGCCGACCCCAGACGCCACTGACCCCCGACCCCCGACCCCCGATGGCACTGACCCCCGACCCCCGACGGCACTAACCCCCGACCCCCGACGCCACTGACCCTCGACCCCCGACGGCACTGACCCTCGACCCTCGACTCCCAACGCCACTGACCCTCGACCCTCGACCCCCGACCCCCTACCCCCGACCCCCGACGCCATTGACCCCCAACCCCCGGCCCCCGCCACCTCTTCGGGATCTTGTTGACCGAAAAGACCCCCGACCCCCGACGCCAGTGACCCTCGACCCCCAATGACACCGACACCCGACTACCGACGCCACCAACCCCCGACCCTCGACCCTCGACCTCCAACGCCACTGACACCCGACTGCCAACCCCCGATGCCACTGACCCTCGATCCCCGACCCCCGACGCCACTCACCCTCGACCCCCGACCCCCGACCCCCGACGCCACTGACCCCCAACCCCCGACCCCGACCCCCGACGCCAGTGACCCTCGACCCCCGACGACACTGACCCCCGACCACCGACACAACTAACCCTCGACCCCCGACGCCACCGACACCCGACACCACCGACCATCGAGGCCACCGACACCCAACACCACCGACCATCGACGCCACTAAGCCGACGGGTCGTAGTTTTGTAAATTATGAGTTAGGTCACATATTTTCCGATTATGTTAATTATAAAAACATCATATTTGTGTTGATCGGGAGAATTTCAATGTGCAGTTGTTCGACGACCTCCACGAGCTCCGCCCCTGCGTTTGTTGGTGAGCACAAATGACTTCTCCTACCCCCTTAATTTGCTCTGTTCCGATCTTCGTGCCGATGAAACTTGCTAGCTATAGGTTTCTTCAATCATGAGTATGCGTGACCAGTATGCGTCTCCCGTTCGAAAGGGCGACATCTATAAATATGCATGTCTTTGCATATTTATAACCGCCATCCTTTCGAATTGTCCAACGTTATCCATGGACAGCCCGAGTATGTGTAGATTGGGTTCGTTTTCCCGTATGCTGTGCTCCGGATCCGATGCAAAATTTCTTCAGTGCCTCCCTGTTGTTCTCCGGGTACACATCCTCTCTGCTTATTGCCGAGATGTGTATCAGGAGAACAACGGGGAGGTGCTGCCGAAATTCTGCATCGCATCTGGAGCAGAGCATGGGAAAACAAACCCAATCTACACATACTCGGGTGGGATTAGGACCTATCTTTACCTATTAGCGTGTAGGTTGCATGGATGTAATAAAAATGACAAACTTGATTAGCAGATGAATATAGGTGATGAATTATATATTAATTTATTTCGTGTGCGCCCATAGGTAGCTAGGCAACATGAGTGATCATGCTTGGATGTACACTGGTCACCCTAGTCAGAAAGACATGACCAATGAATGGTTAACAAAAACCAGGGGGTTTGTGAGAGCTGCATTTGCAAATGGCCAGCAAAAAACATGGTGCCCCTGTCCCAACTACGACAACTGGAAAAAGCAGATGGAGTTTGAAATGGGTAAACACCTACAGAAGTGGGGTTTTACGCCTAATTATACGGTGTGGACTTTTCATGGTGAGTCTGACCAACGTGCCAGAGCTAAGGTGATTCGTCGTCGCACCGACGAGCATGGTACGGGGATCGAAGACATGGTGCAAGACTTTGATGATGCTCGAGATTCAGACGATGAGATGGAGGAATCTGCAAAGGCCTTCTATGAAATGTTGGAGTCTTCAAAACGTCCTCTGCACGAGCAGACTGAGCTTTGTCAGCTGGATGCCATCGCGCAAGTAATGGCTCTGAAGGCTCAATTCAACCTAGGCAGAGAATGCTACGACGCGATGATGACAATATTTGGACGCTTTCTACCCGAAGGCCATGTACTGCCTGCAAACCTGTACCAGTCAGAGAAAATCCTCCGTGTACTTAAGATGCCCTATGAGAAGATACATGCCTGTGAGAATGGATGTGCCTTATTTAGGCTTGATTATGCGGCCTTGAACTATTGCCCCATTTGCAATTCTTCCAGGTATATTGTGGTAGACAACGGTATGGGTGAGAAGAATCAGACCAAAATCCCCATTAGTGTTCTTCGGTATCTGCCAATCGTACCAAGACTTCAACGTCTTTTCATGGTCAAAGAGACGGCCAGACAGATGACATGGCACAAATTGGTCAAAAGAACCGAACTAGATGCGGATGGGAACAAGATGCTGGTACACACTTCAGATGGTTTTGCATGGAGGCACTTCGATGCATTACATAAGGATAAATCGGAAGATCCAAGGCATCCAAGAGTTGCCATCAGCACGGATGGGTTCAATGTGTATGGTATGATGGCAGCACAATACAATTGTTGGCCTGTATTTGTCATTCCACTCAATTTCCCACCCGGAGAGATTATGAAAAGAAACAACATTTTCCTGACGTTGATAATTCCACTCAAGAGTCATGATTGGCACATATGGATTGAGAGGGTAATGCCGGTGATGTTGCGTGGCTTTATCCCTGAGGATGAATGGCTAGTACTGGCAGAGCTGAGCTATTTCTTCCGTTCTCTTTGTGCGAAAGAACTATCGCCTGGCGTGCTAGATGAAATGGAAGAGTTGGCGCCGGAGTTGATCTGCAAATTAGAAAAGATCTTTCCACCGGGCTTCTTTAATCCAATGCAGCATTTGATTTTGCATCTCCCGACCGAGGCAAGATTGGGGGAGCCCGTTCAAAATCGATGGTGCTTCTCAACTGAGAGGATGCAGAAGACGCTTCGAGCTAAGGGTAAAAATAAACGTAGAATTGAAGCATCGATGGTCGAGGCATTCATTACCGAGGAGGCGGCAAACTTCGTGACAGCACACTACGAAGCCAAAAATCATCATTTGCATAACCCGAAGCCTCGGAACAATGATGACAATCCAAAAAAAGGTCGATCCAACCTCAGCCTATTCAAAGGGAAGCTCGCACCATCCTGTGCTTCGAAAGGGAAATCGTTGGATGTCAAAGAATGGCGGACCATTTCATTGTATATCTTCACCAACCTAACAGAAGTGGGGCCGTACATCGAGTAAGTTCTCGGTAAATTATTGTTCCGCAACTTCTAATTCCTTTCAACTACTCTTATTCCCGGATATTTGATATAGTCGATACGTTGCCGAATTCTCGGATGGAGCAGTCATCGAAAAGGATTCCGTCGAAGAGTATGAGCTTCTCGCAAAGCATGGAGGCGACTATCCCGGTTTCATCTCTTGGTTCAAACAAAAGGTAATTAATTACCATTAATGGTCCATTTGATTTCTTGGTCTAATTTGCGGCTAATGCATCCCTTCTTTCGTATTAAACTTGTAGGCTGATGCAGAGTCTATGGACGCCGAGTTGAGACAAGTCGCTAATGGTTTTGACTATAAGGTCCGTTCATTTCACAAATACAACATCAACGGGTATCACTTTTGTACCTTTGGCAAAGAGCTGTCTATGCCCGACCTAAAGACTACAAATTGTTGTGTCTCTGCTATCGGCGAAGGAGGCACCGAGTATTATGGAAGAGTTGAAGCAATTTATGAAAACCCACCGACCGTCATAGTCTTCAAATGTCATTGGTTTGAGCCGAGGGAGACTAGAAGGACTCATTAACATATAGGACTAGTCGAAATCAACCAAAACAGCCACTTAGATGTTCCCGATGTCTATATTACGGCTCAACAGGCGACACAAGTTTTCTATCTACCGTGGGCCTGCCAAACTAATCCAAATCTGAAAGGTTGGGATGTCGTTTATGAAGTGCCACCACATTTTAGACCACCTACCCTCAATGAAGAGGATTACGAACCTCACATTAACCCAGACACATATGAAGGAGAATTCTTCCAAGAAACATGTATGTCCAAGAAACGTTTCAAGAACCGCTCTACTTCACCCCATAACATTGAAGTAGACAGCGACAGTGAATCCGTCTTAACACCTGAGCCCGAACGGGAAGAGTAGGAAGAAGAAGAGGTTACTGCTACGGATGACCTGTCACTTCTTGACCGATTACATAATGGTGGCCTTCCACATGTTCTTCCTGATAGTGATGATGATGATGCATTTATTGATGATAGTGATGATCATGATGCATTTATTGACCCCAAAGCATATATAGACGAGCACGATTAGTTCATGTCAAGTATTCAACTATTACTATATGTAAATTTTGAGTTCATGTTAGATATTAAATTTTTATTAGTCATGTTGGTATTTATGACGATGATACACTTAAATTATATACATTTTATTACTCATGTTGGTATTTATGTTGTACTAATTTCATTTACTCTTTGTCATGACAGGTGTTGAAAGATGGTGGGAAAGGGTCGAAAGCACTCCGCGGATCCTTCTTCTTCGGCGGGTCGTGGGATGGGTACTTCCATTCCCGAGTCGCCTCTTCGGAGAGCGTTGCTCTCTACTCTGCATGGAGTGGCCGCTTCTTCGACTCTCGCGGCCCCCGTGAGAGGAGGTCGACTCCCCGCGAAGGCGAGAGGTACTAAAGGTATTACTCATGTTGGTATTTATGTTGTACTCATGTTGGTATTTATGTTGTAGTCATGTTGGTATTTATATACATTTTATTACTCAGTTGGTAGTTATGTTGTACTAAAGGTACACGTGCCCGCAGGAGAGGTAGGGCGGTGGCTGCCACACCTTCCTCGCCGCCACCCCAAGCTGATTCACCTGAGCACAGGACTTCTAGGGGGGATGAGCGTCAGCTCGACGAGCCTCGGGTCAACGAGCCTCAGGTCGACGCGCCTCAGGTCGACGCGCCTTAGGTCGACGCCCCTCAGGTCGATGTGCCTTCGACCCACGAGACTCGTGTCCTAGAGGCTTCATTCCAGGCGACTCCGGAGCAAAGCAGGGATGAGGGTACGTCCGCAGAGACCCAGTGGGATACCTGGGCTGATCAGGGTCAGCCTGAGCCAAGTGGCCATGCTGATAGCAACGAGGAGCTGGGTGAGGGGGCTACCGTCTACCAGTGTGGTAGTTCGGGGCTCCCGCTCATGCCGGCGACCCGCGAGCAGAGGTGGTCGATTAAGCCAAATGGGGAGAAGTAAGTTAATTTACTCTTATTTAACCTTTTGCCTTCATGTTTTCTCAAATATCTATTGTTTTGGCTTTAATTTGTCATACTGCAGGGGTTGGATTGTTGCCAAGGGTATCCGCAAGCCCAACAGCGTCCTTGGTGTGCTTTGCTGTAAAAACTTCCCGGGGTTTGTTACATTGCCCGGTCGGGAGCAAGAGGTAGGAATGACCTGGGAGCACTACTTGAGTGCCCCGGCCCCGCCGGAGGTGTAGATCGACGGTGTTTTGTGCCACACGAGGGCCGACATGGTGATCCGACAGTTCTGGGTAATTTCTCCTTTACACAATTATAAATCAACCGTAGCTAGTTATTGTACTAATCGGTGTTGTCTCGTTTGCAGACCTACTACATGTGTGAGGAGGGATACGAGGAGGACGCGACAAAGGTTATCGATACTGAATGTCGCCGCCTACTTCAAAACTTTCGGCACGAGGCTCGGGTGCAGGCTGTTCGAGACTACTATGCCTCGCGGCGTATTAGGAAGGACAAGGCGAAGTGTCATGATTCTAAGATGGAGAAGGAGCATTACATGAAGGTAATTACATATTATTAAGGATTTGTAGTTAGTTTCCTTGATTTGGTTCTTACGCGCTCAAATTTCTCTTTATTAACTTAGGTGCCCCCAAGATGGTGTGTGGATAAGTTGGATTGTTGGGAGGCCTTGGTGGATCAGTGGTGCTCCGAAACGTGGGAGGCCAACCACAAGAACGCCAAGGAGAGGCGTGGAAAAATGGTTGGTGTGCCACACCATCAAGGGAGCGTCAACTTAATCCAATTTGGCGAGAACTGGGTATGTGGTTTGCTTCATGCCTCATGCAATTCATTCTTAATGCTATCTTGAGCCCTTTACTAATACAATTTTCCTCTCTCTCTCTCTCTCTCTCTTTTAGGCGCATCTAAATAAGATGGAGGTGCCACAAATGTATGACCTGTATGCGATGGCCCATACTGCCTCGTACAAGAAGGTCAAGGCATTCTCTGAGTCTGACCTCGAGCATCCAGAAAACTTCACCAACATCTCCTCCCACCACAAGCTCGTGAAGTACAGAGATCACGGGAAGGCGAGGAAAGGGGAGGACTTTAACCCGAGCGAGGGGCCTATTGATCCAGAGCTGGTGATGATAGCTGGCAACGGGAGGCCCCATGGCTCAATCGCCATTGGAGACGGCCTTATACGTTGTCCTAGCACTCTCCGGCAGATAAAGGCACGCCAAACAAGCTCCTGCCTGAGATAACACCTCGTCCACGGCCAGTCGAGCTCGCCATCGAGGTTAGTTTAATGGACTCAACTATCTTTCCGCATTATGTTGTGCGTGGGAACCAATATGATTACAATGCTAACAATGAGTTCTGTTGCAGGTTGCTATTCTGAAGGAGAGAGATGCAATGCAGGCGGCTTTGGCGGAGAAGGATAAGGAGATGAAGGAGCTGGAGGAGAGGACGACTGCATTGCTGGAGGCGGAGTGGGCACGGAATGATGCGTCTAACAGGGCCATGTACGAGCTCTTCGTGGTGAGTTTCTTCTTCATATTATTTCAAATCTTGCATTTTAATGTCCGTTTCATTAATAACTAAAAAGTTTGACTTGTCGAAACCAAATGTACAGTCTATGTGCGAGAAGACCGGCCAAGTCCCTCCGGCGATGCCAGTCATTAACATGGCGGGGACGATGAGTTTGATTATAATGCAGTGATCTTAAGAGTGTCATCATGCTAACGACACATTGCAAACGATGTTTGGTGCAGAATATCTCCCGAAACGCATCGCACGACCCTTCTATAGTGGAGTGTTCTCCAGGGCAGCCTTCTCCAGGTGAAACAAGCCAGAGCCACCATGCTTCACCGTCGTGATGACGATAATGGTATGTTTGGTGAGAAAAGGAGAAGAAGAGAAGAATAAGGAGGAGGAAGAAGAAGGAGAATACGGAGAAGAAGGAAGAGAGAAGCTCCTTCTCCTTCTTCTTCTCCTCTTCCTTCTCCTTCTTCTCCTCTTCCTTCTCCTTCTCCTTCTCCTCCTCCTCCTCCTCCTCCTCCTTCTTCTTCTTTTTCTTCTCCTTCTTCTTCTCCTTCTTGCTTCTTGTCTTTCTTCTTCTACGTAGCTTATTTTCCCCAAAAAAGACATAGTTAGCTAATTATCCTCCAAAATGACATAATTAGCTTAGTTAGTTAAACATCATAAGAACCCTGGTTAGCTCATTGAAATGACTAATTTAGATCCAAAATGACATAATAAGCTCAAAATGGATTAATAATCATCCAAAATGACATAATTAGCTCCAAAAAGGCATAATTAGCTAATTTAGCTCGAAGAAGAGATCAAGAGGAGAAGAAAGAGGAAAAATGAAAAGAAGGAAGAAGAATAAGAAGAAGAGAAGAAGAAGAGAAGAAGAAGGAGAAGGAGGAGGAGGAAGAAGAAGGAGAAGAAGGAGGAGAGAAGCTCCTTCTCCTTCTCCTCCTCCTTCTTCTCCTTCTTATTGTCCTTCTTATTTTCTTCTTCTTCTCCTCTTCCTTCTCCTTCTCCTTCTCCTTCTCCTTCTCCTCCTCCTTCTTCTTTTACTTCTCCTTCTTCTTCTCTTCTTGCTTCTTGTCTTTCTTCTTCTACGTAGCTTATTTTCCCCAAAAAAGACATAGTTAGCTCTCCAAAATGACATAATTAGCTTAGTTAGATAAACATCAAAAGAACCCTGGTTAGCTCATTGAAATGACTAATTTAGATCCAAAATGACATAATAAGCTAAAAATGGATTAATAATCATCCAAAATGACATAATTAGCTCCAAAAAGGCATAATTAGCTAATTTAGCTCGAACAAGAGGACAAGAGGAGAAGAAAGAGGAAAAATGAAAAGAAGGAAGAAGAAGAAGAAGAAGAAGGAGGAGGAGGAGGAAGAACAAGGAGAAGGAGGAGAGAAGCTCCTTCTCCTTCTTCTCCTCCTTCTTGTCCTTCTTCTTTTCTTCTTCTTCTCCTCTTCCTTCTCCTTCTCCTTCTCCTTCTCCTCCTCCTTATTATTTTACTTCTCTTCTTCTTCTCTTCTTGCTTCTTCTCTTTCTTCTTCTACGTAGCTTATTTTCCCCAAAAAAGACATAGTTAGCTAATTATCCTCCAAAATGACATAATTAGCTTAGTTAGTTAAACATCATAAGAACCCTGGTTAGCTCATTGAAATGACTAATTTAGATCCAAAATGACATAATAAGCTCAAAATGGATTAATAATCATCCAAAATGACATAATTAGCTCCAAAAAGGCATAATTAGCTAATTTAGCTCGAAGAAGAGATCAAGAGGAGAAGGAAGAGGAAAAATGAAAAGAAGGAAGAAGAATAAGAAGAAGAGAAGAAGAAGAGAAGAAGAAGGAGAAGGAGGAGGAGGAAGAAGAAGGAGAAGAAGGAGGAGAGAAGCTCCTTCTCCTTCTCCTCCTCCTTCTTCTCCTTCTTCTTGTCCTTCTTATTTTCTTCTTCTTCTCCTCTTCCTTCTCCTTCTCCTTCTCCTTCTCCTTCTCCTCCTCCTTCTTCTTTTACTTCTCCTTCTTCTTCTCTTCTTGCTTCTTGTCTTTCTTCTTCTACGTAGCTTATTTTCCCCAAAAAAGACATAGTTAGCTCTCCAAAATGACATAATTAGCTTAGTTAGATAAACATCATAAGAACCCTGGTTAGCTCATTGAAATGACTAATTTAGATCCAAAATGACATAATAAGCTCAAAATGGATTAATAATCATCCAAAATGACATAATTAGCTCCAAAAAGGCATAATTAGCTAATTTAGCTCGAACAAGAGGACAAGAGGAGAAGAAAGAGGAAAAATGAAAAGAAGGAAGAAGAAGAAGAAGAAGAAGAAGGAGGAGGAGGAGGAAGAACAAGGAGAAGGAGGAGAGAAGCTCCTTCTCCTTCTTCTCCTCCTTCTTGTCCTTCTTTTCTTCTTCTTCTCCTCTTCCTTCTCCTTCTCCTTCTCCTTCTCCTCCTCCTTATTATTTTACTTCTCTTCTTCTTCTCTTCTTGCTTCTTCTCTTTCTCTTCTTCTACGTAGCTTAGACTCATCCAACAAAGACTAAATTGGCTAATTATCCTCCAAAATGACATAATTAGCTTAGTTAGTTAAACATCATAAGAACCCTGGTTAGCTCATTGAAATGACTAATTTAGATCCAAAATGACATAATAAGCTCAAAATGGAT
Source organism: Hordeum marinum (assembly GCA_022496015.1). Taxonomy (NCBI): domain Eukaryota; kingdom Viridiplantae; phylum Streptophyta; class Magnoliopsida; order Poales; family Poaceae; genus Hordeum; species Hordeum marinum. The sequence goes on along the minus strand of CM039675.1, from coordinate 465,718,129 downwards.
TAATAATCATCCAAAATGACATAATTAGCTCCAAAAAGGCATAATTAGCTAATTTAGCTCGAACAAGAGGACAAGAGGAGAAGAAAGAGGAAAAATGAAAAGAAGGAAGAAGAAGAAGAAGAAGAAGAAGAAGGAGGAGAAGGAGGAGGAGGAAGAAGGAGAAGAAGGAGGAGAGAAGCTCCTTCTCCTTCTTCTCCTCCTTCTTCTCCTTCTTGTCCTTCTTATTTTCTTCTTCTTCTCCTCTTCCTTCTCCTTCTCCTTCTCCTTCTCCTTATCCTCCTCCTTCTTCTTTTACTTCTCCTTCTTGTTCTCTTCTTGCTTCTTCTCTTTCTCTTCTTCTACGTAGCTTAGACTCATCCAACAAAGACTAAATTGGCTAATTATCCAACAAAATGACAGAATTAGCTTAGTTAGCTCCAAAATGGCCTATTTAATAATAAATGACCTATACTTAGCTATTTATCCTCCAAAATGACATAATTAGCTCCAAAAAGGCATAATTAGCTAATTTAGCCCGAAGAAGGGGACAAGAGGAGAAGAAAGAGGAAAAATGAAAAGAAGGAAGAAGAAGAAGAAGAGAAGAAGAAGGAGAAGGAGAAGGAGAAGGAGAAGGAGAAGGAGGAAGAAGAAGGAGAAGAAGGAGAAGGAGGAGAGAAGCTCCTTCTCCTTCTTCTTCTCCTTCTTCTTTTCTTCTTCTTCTCCTCTTCCTTCTCCTTCTCCTTCTTCTTCTCCTTCTTCTCCTTCTTCTACTTCTTCTCCTTATTCTTGACCTTCTTCTCTTCTTGCTTCTTCTCTTCTTGCTTCTTCTCTTTCTTCTTCTACGTAGGTTATTTTCCCCAACAAAGACATACTTAGCTAATTATCCTCCAAAATTACATAATTAGCATAGTTAGGTAAAAACATCATAAGAACCTTGGTTAGCTCATTAAAATGACTAATTTAGCTCCAAAATGACATAATAAGGTCAAAATGGATTTAATAATCATAGTTGACTACAAAATGACATATTTTATCCAAGTTAGCTCTAGAATGACCTATACCTAGCTAAGTTCTCTCCTAAATGACATAATAAGGCTATGTAGCTCCAAGATGACCTATTCCACCTAAATTAGCTATTAAATGGCCTATACTTAGCTAAGTTCTCTACGAAATAACCTATATATACTTCTCTTCTTCATCTAGTATTCTTCTTCTAACTTTCTTATTTGTCATTTTGCAGATTACATTCACTTTACGGGAAGCTTGGATTATATTGATGGAATGCTTGAATATGATTTCTTGTACCATGGCTTCACGGAAGCTTGTATTGAAACTATTGTAGTATATGGATATATGTGAAACTCTGTATGCATATGGATGAAACTGGTGTAATATATGGTTTGGTACGGATGCAACTTGAATAATATGTATGTACTATGGATGAAAGTTATTTTTAATATGGTTATGAGTACGGAAACAAATTTATTTCTGTCAAATATATATATATATATATCCTGATTATTGTGAAAATTGCTGGATATAATAGAAAATAAAATAGGTGAGGGGGCTGTTTTGAGCCTTTGCCATGAGGGGGCAGACGGCAAAGGGGTGAGGAAGAAAGGCTGGGTGCCCCTTTGCCGTCTGCCCCCTCATGGCAAAGGGGTGAGGGCAGACGGCAAAGCCCTGAGGGGCAGACGGCAAAGGGGTGAGGGAGAGGGGCTAGGTGCCCCTTTGCCATGAAGGGGCAGACGGCAAAGGGGGGTAAGGGCAGACGGCAAAGGGGTGAGGGAGAGGGGCTGGGTGCCCCTTTGCCATGAGGGGGCAGACGGCAAAGCCCTAAGGGCAGACGGCAAAGGGGTGAGGAAGAGGGGCTGGGTGCCCCTTTGCCATGAGGGGGCAGACGGCAAAGGGGGGTAAGGGCAGACGACAAAGAGGAGAAGCCTGCCGTTAGCACTTAACGGGACAGCCTGTCGATCTGCCGTCTCATTTTATTTGCCGTCCGCCCCTCATGGCAAAGATTCTTTGTCGTCCGCCTTACAAAAAGCAGATGGCAAATTACCTCTTCACCGGATATTTTTTTGCCGTCTAGTTTGCCGTGAGCTGACTGACGGCAAAGCCTTTGCCGTCCGTCTTTCCCCCCTTTGCCGTCAGCCATAGCGGACGGCAAATTCTCAGATTCCTGTAGTGATTAATAAAATGTCATGTCCTTTACGGGTCTCCTGTGAGTCGTCAGGCCGGGTCATACCACGGGGTATATCCCCGATAGCGGACGTCAGCTGCCACTTCCTCCCCTCGTCGGCGCCGACGAGGACGCTGAGCTCCCACCCGACCATCCCCGCCGTCAACGCCCACGCCCATCAGCCGTTGGCCAGAGGTGAGTTTTTTACACCTGTATATGGCAGGGGGAGTGCTCATTTCGGGGCTGCAAATTTGTGAAGCTCCGATGTTATCACCATTCTTTGATACTCAAATTTGTGAAGCTCCGATGGTGTTCCGTTCTTCAGAGTTTAGATACGCAGAATTATTCGTTGTTTGTTGGTTGGTTGAGGGAGACATGGTTTTCCTGGAGAGACATCTCTACTGAACTAGGTGTTGAAAATGTTTTCTTGTGTGTGTTTCAGTGCGAACTCGGATCGCTTGCTGCTCCAAACCCAACAATTCAGGGGAGGAATGCGGAAGAAGCGAGTTTTGTTCAGTTCAGTAAATTGCCAAAGGAGCAAAGTTTTGTTTAGTAAAGTTCCCAAGGAGTATGATCAAGCTAAGTGATTATTGTAGGAAACTTAACATTTTTGGATTGAAATTACAGCAAAGTTTGATATCACCCACTCTTGTTAAGAAAAGAACTTGATACTGCAAAACTTTGTAAAACTTGGTACGGTACATGAGTAAAGGAAAAAATTAGTAAGATTTGTCACTGTTGAAACTGAAACCTGCAGGATGTGGTGTACTCCTTTAAATTAGCAATTAACTGAAAACTGAAAAACTGTTAACTGAAACCATTTTTTAGAAAAACTAAAACTGTTTCTGGGATTTAAAAATCAAAACCTTTTAGCAAGGTATTCAGATTAAGTGCTGAAATTGGAGTAATAGTTGTCAATAATCAGAAGAAAAAATTAAGTGCTAAAATTTTGTCAACATCTCAAGACTTGCTGCTTACATTGTTTGCTACACAAACAATATACACATGATTCAGTGAAGTCAGGCCCCCGGAAGACAGTGATGATTTAGTTGGCCCCTGGCTAAACCTATTTCCACAAGATCATAGAAAAATGGTCTTGGTTGGTGGGACACCATTAGGTTGGACCATCCGAAAAGCCATGAACTCTACATGTTTTGATAAGAAGATGCCTGATGATCTTGTTGCTGTTTTATTCAGTCTCTGCCATTATCTTTCTAGTTGGGCAATATTGGAGACAAAACCCAAGACAAGGAGACATGGATGATGGAACGGCGAAGATCCAGAGGATGATGTTGGAGATATTCAACAGAAACTACTCTAATGGGTACAACCTCTGCTTCCTTCCTTCCCCAGCTTTCATTTTGTGAAATAATGAATGAGCTTTTTCCTTTTCAAAAAACATTTACCTGTAAATATCTGAATATTTTGAGGGACAAGTATCAAACTTGTTCTTGGAGCAGGAGCAGCGGCAAGCCAGAGTTGGGCCTCGACGAGGAGGTCGACTTGTCCAAGCACGGCGGCTGCAGTAAGGTCATGAAATGATATGCTATAGAAAATTCAAAAAAGTCATGAAATGAAATTTGATCAGTGTTGTCCTACAGTGTGCAATGGAAGTTTAAAAATTATGTTATCATGTAGCAAATCCTTTGTTCCATGCAGCAAATCCTTTCTCCTTCCACCTTTCCATGCTTCCTTGTTTTGTTTTGATTGTAAATAATCAACATCTCATTTCATTTGGTTTGCTTCTGTCAAGGAAAGTAAGCAAGGATCCATCCTGCGAGTGACACCACCGACACACACACTACACACACTATGTTTTGCAAGGAACACACACTATGTCAAAAGAATAAGTGATTCCATATTCCCATTGGATTGAGATACCTCTTTTTCCACATTATAGTTTGGAAGATGAGTTTGGAAAGTCATCAGATGGCAAAATGTTGCCACCTTGCCCTAGATGGCTCTATAAGTGTAGTTTGGAAGATGAGTTTGGGAAGTCATCAAATTAAACTTGATACTTGTCGTCGTTTTCTCACGACAGATGCCATAGGATGGCTTATCGTAGGTGGTTGGTGTCGAAGGACGCCGACGGGCTCCGAGTGCGAGATTGGGCACAAGCGGTGATGACACACGATGTACCCAGGTTCAGGGCCCTCCGACGGAGGTAATACCCCTAGTCTTGCTTGGTTTAGTTGGATGGATGGGTATAGATACAATGGTGCTCCTAGAGATGTGTCTAGAGGAGGAAGAAGGGGCAGCCGGCTCCTCTTCCTCCACTGCTAGAAGGGGTTGTGTGCGTGTGAAGATGATCGTTCGTCCCCGTTGCATGGGGGGTTCGGGGGGGTTATAGGCCAACCCCCCGGCTCTTATAATATGCTCTAAGTACAAAGGTGGGGCGACCTGGCTGGCAGTCTCTCCGGCTGGCGAGAGGGTCCCGCCATTCGTGTTGTCTCGTCGTTGGCGGGGTCCGCCGGCCGAGCGGTCCCATCTCCTGTTGGGGCCCGCCAGCCGGCTCTGCGATTGGCCCTCGCCCACCTGCCACGGCACGGGTCGCCTGGGGGGCGTCGTCTAGCGCCAGCCGGCCGAAGTCTTCGGTACGGTCGGTCGCGTTGTAGCCACGCCGGGGTAGTAATCGAGTGGCGAGGGCGTGCCGGCACTGTTCCCACGCCCGGTCGCGCTCGCCGAGGTCAGCGACCGGGACGGTTGGACTGTAGGCATGCGTTGCAGTGCGTCAGCGGCCACTGTAGCCATAGGGCCGCCCGTCGTGTCGGTCGCGTCGTGTCGTCATACCCATGCGCAGAGCGACGGGACATCGCATGTCTGTCCCAAGGTCAACGGAAGAGCCGGCCCAGAGGCAGCCGGCCACGCCAAGCCGACCGAGAGTCCAGCCGGCTCCTCGACCAACCGTCCGGGGCGCCAGCCAGCACTGGCTTGTGCTGGACGTCCTCCAGCCGGCCACGGCCAGCCAGCCGCGTAGTTCTTATTCCAAGCGAAAGGGGAAGACCCCGTTGCTTTGGCCTATCTAGGGGTAATAACCCCGTCAGTAGTCCCCGAAGCCGGCGGGGACCGCGTCTGGCTGACGATGGGGAGTCGGCGGCTTCCCCTCAACGATACCCGCCTCCGGCTCGAAGGCGAAGGGGCAGCCGGGTCGGTCGTCGGACCCGACGCCTCGGGTACCGGCGCGCCGCCTCGAGACCCGCGCCGGCACGCGGCATGCCACGCGGCGAGTAATGATGCGGTGGGTCCCGCGCACGCGGGGTGACGAGACGTCACCTGGGCCTAGCCTGCTAGGATCCAGGCATAGACCAGTAGGCCTCGGGGCGCAAGCTAGGATCCTCTGCGCCCCGAAGCGGCCGTTACGGCCTGGGGCCACCCACGCGCGCGTGGAGTTTTCGGGAGGAGTGGGCGCAATCAATCCCACGTCCCCAGGTCGTGGCCTCCCCTGTAAAAGGAGAGGAAGGGCAGGAGGCGAAGGTACCCGCGCCTCACTTGCCCCTTTGTTGCCCGTCTTTGTTGCCTCCCTGCCTTCCTCGCGCGTCGCCGCACCCGAGCATGCAACCGTGCCCTCACGTCGTACCGCTGCCACGATGGCCGATGGGCGCGGTGGAAGCTGGGCTGGCTCCTTTGTGGTCGAGGCAGACGCCGCCGAGCTTCGCTGTGCGCGGATGTTGCCGTCGGAGGAGCGGGTGGTCACACGCGCGCCGGGCGACGAGATAGCGCCGTCGCCACAGCCAGAACATGTCGTGTTCCTGTGGCACTTCTCCCGGGGCTTCGGGCTCCCAGTTAGTATCTTCTATCGCCTCCTCCTCGATACCTTCGACCTCCAGCCGCACAACCTTGGTCTGAACTCGATTCTATACCTCTCTACCTTCGTGACGTTGTGCGAGGGGTACCTCAGCATTCTTCCCTTCATCGAACTCTTCAATGCTCTTTTCTACCTCAAACCTTTGAAAAGCAATGCGTGTGGGGACACGGTGGTGTGCTGCCGCGGCGTCGCTTGCTTTCCCCCTCTCTCTCTCTCTCTTATTGACTCTGTCAAGGGGTGGCACCGAACGTTCTTCTACATGAAGAACGCCGACCCGAGGACGGATTACATCTGGCTACCGCCATTTGAAAACAGGCAGTCCACCCAGTTGAACTGGTTGGGGACTGCCCCACGCCGCGTGGCCCTAGAGGAGCTCGACCGGCTCACACAGCTGAAGAGCTCCGAGGGGCTGGTCGCTGCCGACCTGGTGGCGGCCTTTATCTCGGGTCGGGTGTCGCCCCTCCAGCTGAGGCCTCACCGGATCTGCGACATGTCCGGCCGACGCGACCCGTGCCGGCTGTCCACCGTCGAGCTGACGCCGGCTCAGGTGGCGAAGCGGGTGAATGCCCTTACGACGTTCAAGCTGAAGCTCGCCTCATGGTCCTTCGGCATGGAGCCGTATGACCGCATCAACCGGCCTTTCCTGGTAAGTTTTTCGTCGAGTCGGTTTCTTCTTTGTTTGATACTTCCCAGCCGGCAGCCGACTGGAGTGCTTACTTTGATGTGCTGACCGCAAGTGTTGGTACGACAGAATACGCCGGACGGCCCGCATCCTCAGATCTTCGAGGCGTAGCGTGAAAACTCCGACTCCGAAGACTACCAGACGGGAGGCCCCCCCAGAGGAGGGGGTGGACTCCTCGGGAGTCGACGAGCCGGCAGACTCGTGAACCGGTGCTCCCAGCGGAACCGGAGGGTCCGGCGCGGCCGGGGAGCCCAGCGGAGCGGGTGAGTTCCCTCTTGCACCCACGATCAGGGACTGGACGGACGACGACGATGATGATGAATTAATGATTCTAAACGAGCCTCCTTCCTCAGCGTACCAGGGTCGGAGGAGCGAGGAGCGGCCAGCTCAAGCCTCGGCGGCCGGAGCAGCTGGCCGGGGAAGAGGTCGGCTTAGGGAGGGCCGACGGCCCCGCCGCCCGGCCCGAAGCGGGTGAAGGTGGCCGCGCGGAAGCCGCCGCCACGCGCCAAGCGAGCCTTGCCCCTTGTCATCGGGTAAGGTTTTCTCTTTATGTGAGTTTTCTTCCGGGTCGCCACCCGGTGAGTAACCAATCCTTGGGCGATGCAGTGACCCCATCGAGCTCCACGAGAAGGAGCCGGAGGGGGAGCCGACGGATGCCGCCAGCCGGTTGGCCCGCGAGCACGCGGCCACCCAGCGGGAGGAGAAGAGAAGGATCGCGGAGCTGCGAGCCTCCAAGTCCAGGACGCAAGGAGGGGCCTCGCACTCCGGAACCTCGAGCAGCCAGAGGCGAAGGAGGTCGGTGGATCCTCCGTGGGCGTCGGACTCGACAACGGAGTCAACCCGCATGTCAAGGCCTCCGTCGAGCGAGCCGCGAGGGGCGACGATGGACCCGCCAACGCCTCCGCCTGCGCAGGAGACGGCCCAGGCGAGGGCGGCGTCGACGAAGCCGGCTCACGAGGCGGCCCGGCCTAAGGTGCCGGAGGTGACTCCGCCTGCGACCGAGCCGGCCCGGGTCGAGGTGCCGGAGGCCCTGGTGGCCCCAGAGGCGACGCCAGAGGTGGCGGCCATGGAGGTGGAGGTGCCCTCCGTCGCGACCGACGCGCCGGAGCAGCAGGAAGAGGAGGCGGCGACGGCGCTAGGCAAGGGACCGACGGAAAGCAACTCCCGGTCCCTTGCCGTCATCAACCCGCCCCCAACGGCTGGAGCCGCGACGAGCACTACAAGAAACCTGTTAATCCATGATGTAAAATTCTGTCACTGGTCAATGCAAAATTGTCAAGACTGGTAGAGCATGACGGATTCAAAATCCGTCATGTATATCGCAGCATAATTTCCAACCGCGACGAGCACTACAGGAAACCTGTTAATCCATGATGTCAAATTCTGTCACTGGTCAATGCAAAACTGTCAAGGCTGGTAGAGCATGACGGATTCAAAATCCGTCATGTATATCGCATCATAATTTGATACCACATCTTCCATGACGACTCTTTACCGTCATGAGTCGGTCCCTAGGCCCATCCAGCCCAAACTAGGCCCAAGCCATTGTGACGGAACAAACTGTCACGGCCTTATGCCACGTAGGAAGGCCCGAGCCATTGTGACGGAACAAACTATCACAGCCTTATGCCATGTAGGATTCTACACCGACCAATTGGAATGACATGGCTGCATACGTGAATACTATTTCCGTCACAAAATCCATCATCAATTTATGCACAATTTAATGTAGTCAACACCACTAGCACATTTCTTCCAACCAATTTTGACCCAATATTATTGTTGACTTCATACTTTACACGAATAATTCCAATTTTCACCAAAAAATAAAGTATTTCCAAGTGTTCTACAATTCACAAATAACATAGTATTTACTTAACCATCCGGCCGTATCTACAACATAACAGTTTACAAAATCGTCCATGTCATGATAAGTTACAACATCAATTAACAAAATACAACACTGGGCAAGGTTATAAACCAGCCCAATCTAGTTTACATCACCAAAATATACAAATTATTGAGGATGTTATTCAGGTTCTTGCTGGTAGCCCTCTTGATGGCAAATATCATGCTATGGAAGATTGTGATGGGCAGCACCAAGAGCCCACTACCTTATCATACATATACCATATTTACAACAAGAGCCCATTAGATTTTTGAGATATGAATAGACAGTAGAGATAAGAGAATTAGAACATGCGTAAAAATGAATTACATGTTTCTCCAAGTTCTGAAAACTTATGGTGTCTACAAATGAGAATAAGTATCTACGCTAAAAAATGGGTCGGCATAAACTTCAAATATTCATGTGTCAAATAGTTTACACATGAAACTCAATGTCTAGGCTTCATGTTCATCTTAAAATGCTGACAATAGTAAATAGTGCTTTGCTTGCCAAGTAAAACTCAAATGACATCCGAAATATCAACAAAGAATATGATACAGTTCCATTGGCAGATCTCCCATACACTTACAGTTATATTAGATTAAAAATCAAAATATGTAATGTAGTGGACTATGAAAACTAGGCTAGAGCAGAAGGCATCAACAACTTGGGTAAACATTTTTAACACATGGCTTTCAGGCAATATTAGAGAAACACATGTAAAACTCTTCACATAACCATACAATGTGTGAATGCAAGCAAGCATCAAATGAAAAGGCACAACTTTTCTGAATCTACTTCACATCTAATATTCTCCAACTTAAAGGATCAAAAGGGATTGATGAATCTAACGAATTTGTTCAAGTTTGTTTAAATTGGACCATCATTATTTTAGATCATTAATAGAACAGACACACACACACATACACGGAGAGACCTTCCGTGGCGTCGGGGTCGGCCCTCCTCTCCCGGCATGGCCTTGACACAACCAGATTAGATGGTAGCAAAGTTCCTGAACAAAAAGAATAGAGGTTTGGCTTCAGACTATTGCGGCAACAAAATTGTCCAAATCAATAGAGAAACTGATGGTATTGCAACAATATTGTCAAAATTATATCAGCTACCAAAACTCTCAGGTCTTGCAGCAACAAGATAGTAGAAAGTGATGGGTCAGGAACATAACAGAATCTGCTCTTCCAACATGTTCACATCGGGAAGAGGAAAAAAAGACAAAACTGAACAAAGAGAGGAGATGAGCATCCAGTACGGTAAATAACTTAATCTAATTCACATAAAGAATCGAACAAGCAGAAGAATGGAAGGGTATCAATCCCATCCCGTTCTTCTCGAGGATAATGGCATCAATGTCGATCAGGCAGGAGATGTGCCGATTATAATGACAATAGTGAGGAAATTAGTCTAACAATCAACTCCGGAACCATTGTTCAGGAGTTCTAATTTTCACAAATATCAGACAACCAGTTTCACAAACTGAAGACTGGAACACTAACTTGCTTAAATTTATTTATAAAAACTGAAGACTCGAAGCTGGAACGCTAACCCCTTCTTTGTTCTACACAATCCTTCCTGCACAAATGCATGGATGAAACAAGTGTTCGCCTATAAAGAAGTGACCTGAACAACAACTATGAACCAACCATATAATTTGCAGATTTTCAAAGAATTAACCTATACAAAAGTGACCTGAACATAAGCTATGCAACATCTTTTTTACATGTCCATTCAAGATTTTGCTTTCTAAAGTACACATACTTCTTTGTCTTGCATAAAGCAATGTATGTTTGCATAATATTTTGAATTACGGCAGGGAAATGGTCATAGAACTGTTGTTTGTAGGCTGCTATTATACTGAACATTATTTGGCAATCACAAGTTGACCACGGACACCGTATATATTTGATGAGTCTCTATATTCATTTGTGTTACGAATCTGTTTTTGTATGCTTTCTAACTTCATGAACAGATAGTTAAATCTTAATCCTACCGGTATTTTTTTTCGCTCTGACATAGTTTGTATTGATTCATTGCTATCTACTCTTATTAGTTTGAACTGAAGTTAACATATTAATACTGACTATCATATTTAACATTATGCCTTCTCTATAATGCAAGAGTAAAATGGTCCAGTTAATTCATGTCTATGCAGCTTCAATTGGCACTGCAAACATTACCAGTTTTAATATTTATCTTAGTTACTGTGACAACTAAGCTATGTACCAAACTGTTCTAAATAGTAGATGGTTAATCCATTGTATTCAGTTTGTACGTTAGCATTTGACACTACCAAATCATTGAATATGTCATTTGCCAGATGTTGAAATTACAATTTGTATCTTGTCTCTGACACTATGCTTGAGACCTTTATGTTTTCAAGCAATAACCTATTACACTTGTACGAAGGAAGTGAAAATGTACAATTCAATTTGCAGACATGCTACTTCTAATTCTAACTAAGGATTGCATTTACTATTATTTTGGAAGATAACACCGACCAAATATCTGGTGAATGCATTAGTACGTACATGATAATTAGAATGTAAATATTCAGAACCAAATTTCAGATCAAAGGAGATTATATTTCACATAAACTTTACTGAAATTAAATCGGAAAAAAGCCATGTAGTACAGTACCCCAACTAGAAATATGTTGTAACACTTTCCAGGTATTGGAAATTTGAAACATCAAGGCATCGCGTATATGACAGCAACAACAGAGATGCAGTGCTAGCTTCCAAGGATTTGTTTCAGTACAGGAAGAACTAAGAGGAATTTTTGTTAAAAATAACCGTCAAGGAGCGGCCATTTACATGCTGATGGGCACATCCAAATGTACAAGCAAGGAGTAGCAGTTTACTGCAAGTGCCATCCAGACCAGACGTATATAAACTGAACCAAATCGTGGTGCTTATTCATATGTTTGTACGTAATAGATGAACGTGCCATCCAGATTTGGGAGTAGAGGGGGAGAGAGAGGGAGGAAGATCACCACGTCCACGTTGCAAGTACGCGTACAGGAGGAGGAAAATCCACAGGTGTGAGGTTGAGCTGGACACCGCCGGCTCGGTGGACGGGATTCAGGGACGGCCGGACGGAAGTGCCTGAGATGTCTTGGCGCACGTCCTTAGAGAAAGAGGACGAGAAGGAGCATCGGCGTTTGCCGCCGCCGTCGTCGAGCGGGACAAGGCCATGGCGCCCGCGCTCGTTCCGAACATGCCACTGCAGGGTGCGCCATGTCAGCACATCCTACGGGAGGATGGCCTCCGCGCGGCCCTGTTCCAGGATTACCATCCAGTGGGTCGCATGGGATGGAGAGAATCCACCGGAGCCACGCCGGCGACGAAACCCTAGCTACAAAGATGGGTTGAGGGCGAGCGTTGGTGGCCGGGAGTTGTGAATCTGACGGGAGGGGGGGGGGGGGGGGGGGAAGAGCCGAGCGAGGGGAAGATAGGCGTGTGCTTTGTGCCGGCCATAGGTGCCGGAGGCAGCCGGAATCAGGCGGCGACGGTGTGGAGTCGCGCGAAGTTGCGTGGGGAAAAGGTAGGGCGGCTGGCTGCGCAGGAGGGAGTGAGGATAGGGTTAGGGTTAGCATTTTATATGGGAACGATTAGTCGGGCTTGAGCGGGCTTGAGCGGGCCTGCGGGGCTACAGTAGTCCGTCCATTACAGTTATTAAAAATGTCATCCGAATTCCTTCATGCATTAACAAGTTTCTTGTAGTGGAGCCCGGGTGGCAGCGGTGCCCGGCCCGGAGGACCATGCGGTCGATGTAGGAGGTGCTCCGATACTGGGAGGCGATGGCGCATGCGCCAGCCCTGCCGGCTCCCCAGGCGGGCGGCCCGGTCCCCTTCTTCGGGGACTTGGGGAGCGTCTTGGACCGATGCCGGCAGGAGCTGGCCCGATTCGCGGAGGCGGCAGACGCCGCGCTGCAGCATGCGGAGGTAAGCCTGATAGCTTTTGTCTTAGAGTTTTCAGTAGGGCGCGCGAGCGCACCCACTTGGTGTAGCCCCCGAGATGCGGGCCAGCTGACCGGCTGACGGGGAGCCGGGCCGGATCTCTTCTGAGCGTGTCTTGACTTTTGCCTCCTTGCGACAGGAGGGAACCTTCCTGCGGCAAAAGCTATTCGCGGAGGCAGTCGCCATCCACGACCGCGGCAAATACGGCTTCTACCGCCTGGAGGAGGAGCTGGCACGCGTGCAAGGTTGGTTGCACTTCGCAGGAGGGGCACATGGCCCTCGAGAGCCGGCTGACGCCTGTTGTGTCTTGCAGGTGAGCTGGCCACCCTTCGGGAGGAGAGAATCGGGCTTGTCTTCGAGCGGTACCGGCTGGCGCAAGGCGTCCAGGCGGCCACGCAGGAGAAGGACCGGCTGGCCGCGTTGCTGGTCGGCAGGGAGGCGGTCCGAGATCGGCTCAAGGCCGAGGCGGCGAAGAAGGTGGCAGCCCAGGAGATGGACATCAAGGAGGCGGCTGACGCCGCCCTGAGGACTGCCGCCCTCCAAGGCGAGGTGACCCGGCTCGAGAGGACGCTCGAGGAGGTCAGGGGTTCTCTTGCCGCGTCGGAGGCGGCTCGAGAGTCGGAGCGCAAGGCAGCGCTCAACTTCGCCCTTGGAGTGGACGACGCGATTGAAGGTAGGTGTCGGTTTTTCTCTTTCCCAGCCGGTTGCTTTTCCCTTTGTCGTTTCTCGTGTTTCAACTTGCCTTTCTTTCCTTCTCTTCTTCTTTCTTCCAGGGCGCTTCCCGGAAACTCAGCGCCGCGCTGCGCGTGCCGTTGAGGAGCACTAGGAGTACCTTCAGGAGTGCAGTCGCTCCATTGAGGAGGATGCCGCGTGGGACGTGGACGAGATCGGGCTCGCCATCGAGATGCGGATGAACCATCTTGAGCGGAGCGTGGAGCGGCTCAAGACGGTCGGCAAAGAGGTCATCGTCGTGCTGTGGCTGGGCCGCGAGGGAGCTCCGACGCATCGCGTGGCTTAGTGGCTGGAGCACGCCGTCCCCCACCTCGAAGCCTGGACGGCGTCGGCCGCCCGAGCCGGGGCGCGGATGGCGCTCCGGTTCGTCACGTCGTGGTACCGCGGCGTGGATCTGGGCCGGCTAGCGACCATGCGGGACGTGTCGGACGCAGAGCGGGAGGCCCGCGAGCCGGCCCTTGTCCACCGGGCCAACGAGCTCGCGTCGTATGTCGACGCGGACGAGTTCCTGTCGGCCCTTGGCGAGGATGGCGAGCCACTGCCCGAGGACTCCTTCGGCATCCCCCAAGGCCCGGTGGATGATGAAGTTGTCGACGAGAGCACCAACTCGAGCGGTGAGACGGACGAGACCGAGGAGCCCACCTCGAAGGCCAAGGAGGCCGACCCGAAGGCCGCGACCACCTCCGAGGCGAGAGCCGAGCTGCCTAGCGACGCGCCGGCTGGGGGCACGCCGGCTGGCGACGCGCCGGCGGCCAGAGCCCCCGGGCGTTTTTTATCTTTCTCTTTTTTCTCCCTGCATGTTAAGCTTGAATCCACCCACTAGGGGTGCTTATGTAATGAACTAATGTTGGTCGTGGGCCGCTTTTGCCTTAACATTTATGCCATGAATAGTTTGCCTCGTTACTCATGCTGCCTCATCCTTATCCCTTTTTGCCCGCTCGACTCTTTTGGTTCTTCTCCTTTCCCCCTTTGTTTTCGACCCCGCCAGCCCGACAGCCGGGAACCGGTCTGTAGCTGGGTCGGGGCATCCGCCTCAAGGGAGCCGGTTCAAAACTTAGGAATCGCGAGGGCTTTCCGGGATAAATAGAGTGGTAGAGACGCAGCGACGATCCGGCTGGGCCTAGAAGGGGTCTCCCTTTGTTTTAACCTTTCGTGTGAGCCAAACTTTTCCGCCCCGATGCCCCGACACCTCGTCAGCCGGACAGCCGGGAGCCGGTTCTGTAGCTGGTAGGGGTGGGGAGGTTTGGCCAACTCACATTACTTAGCCAACTTCTGGGAGAAGCGCTCTAGGTCCAGCCGGCTAGCCCCCGGGTCGGGGAGCCGGGTCGGGGAGCCGGTGAGTGAGGAACACTTTTGAGGGAAACGAAACGGGGTGCGCCCCAAGAGTCGGCTTGGGGCTCCCATTGCATTCATAAGCCCAAAATGGTGGGGATACATACATACATTGGTTTCTTCAGCAGTAAAACGAGCGCGGGAGGGCCGCATTCCATGGGTGCTCCGTCTCTTCTCCGGAGGCATCTCTTTTGTGCTTCTGCGGTTTCTAGGCATCTATTAGATAGTATGTGTTGTTGTGCAGCGCCTTGCTAATGATGAACGGGCCCTCCCATGGGGAGGACAACTTGTGTTGTCCGGCTGTTCGCTCAATCCGCCTGAGGACCAGGTCCCCTTCGCGAAAGGAGAGTGGGCGGATCCGCTTGTTGTGGTAGTGCCGGAGCTTCTGCTGGTAGATTGTTGTCCGGCTCAGGGCCAGTTCGCGAGCTTCCTCGAGTAGGTCGACGCCATCTTCTCTTGCCTCCTTTGCGTCCTTCTCCGTGTATAGGGCGACCCGAGGCGAATCGAACTCGATGTCGGTGGGGATGATCGTGTTGGAAATATGCCCTAGAGGCAATAAATAAAGTATATATTATTATATTTCCTTGTTCATGATAATCGTTTATTATCCATGCTATAATTGTATTGATTGAAAACACATTACCTGTGTGGGTAAATAGACAATACACTGTCCCTAGTATGCCTCTAGTGAACTAGCTCGTTGATCAAAGATGGTCGAGGTTTCCTAGCCATTGACATGAGATGTCATTTGATAACAGGATCACATTATTAGGAGAATGATGTGATGGACAAGACCCGAACTAAAAACGTAGCATTTGATCGTGTCAGTTTATTGCTATTGTTTTCCGCATGTCAAGTATATGTTCCTATGACCATGAGATCATGCAACTCACGGATACCGGAAGAGTGCCTTGTGTGTATCAAATGTCACAACGTAACTGGGTGACTATAAAGGTGCTCTACAGGTATCTCCGAGGGTGTCTGTTGAGTTGGCATGGATCAAGACTGGGATTTGTTACTCCGTGTGACGGAGAGATATTTCAGGGCCCACTCGGTAATACAACATCACAATGAGCCTTGAAAGCAACGTGACTAAGTGTTGGTCACGGGATCTTGTATTACGGAATGAGTAAAGAGACTTGCCGGTAACGAGATTGAACTGGGTATGGAGATACCGACGATCGAATCTCGGACAAGTAACATATCGAAGAATAAAAGGAACATCATACGGGATTAATTGAATCCTTGACATAGAGGTTCAACCGATAAAGATCTTCGTAGAATATGTAGGAATCAATGTGGACATCCAGGTCCCGCCATTGGTTATTGACCGTAGTGGTGTCTCGGTCATGTCTACATAGTTCTCGAACCCGCAGGGTGTGCACGCTTAAGGTTTGGTGATGTTTCGGTAGTATAGAGTTATGTATGGTGGTGACCGAAGTTTGTTCGGAGTCCTGGATGAGATCCCAGACGTCATGACGAGCTCCGGAATGGTCCGTAGGTAAAGATTCATATATAGGAAGTCCTGTTTTGGTCGCCGGAAAAGTTTCGGGCTCATCGGTAGTGTACCAGGAGTGCCGGTAGTGTATCGGGAGGCCTCCGGGAGGAGTATTTCGACCCAAGAGGCTACATGGGTTGTGGGAGAGTGGAAACCAGCCCTTAGTGGGCTGGTGGAACAACCACAAGAGGCCCATGCGTCTGGAAGAAAAGAGTCCTAAGAGAAAAAGTGGAAAAAGGCAAAAAAAGAGGGTGAATCCTAGTCCTACTAGGATTGGAGGTGGACTCCACCTCCACCCTTGGTTCGGCCGACTCCTTGGTGGCTTGGACCTTGGTCCAAGCCACCTCCTCTCTTCCTCCTATATATACTGGTGGTATTGAGGGTTTTTGCACTAGTTTTACAGCCACGTGCTACCCGTTCCTCCAGTGCATAGTTTCTCCTCTAGATCGGTTTTCTGCAGTGATTAGGCGAAGCCCTGCCGGAATTGTTCCACCACCATCGCCGGAGTGCCATCACTCTACCAGCGATCTCTTCTACCTCTCCGCTCTCTATTGCTGGATCAAGACGGCGGAGATCGTCATCAAGATGTACGTGTGCTGAACGCGGAGGTATCGTCCGTTCGGCGCTAGATCGGAAGGATCGTGATCAAGTTCGTGGGACGGATCGTGACCAAGTTCGTGGGACGGATTGTGATCGGATCGTAGGATAGATTGTGATTGAATCGTGGGACGGATCGTGATTGGATCGCGGGACGCACGGCGATTTGGATCGCGAAGACGTTCGACTACACCAACCGCGTTTCTTAATGCTTCCCGCTTAGCGATCTACAAGGGTATGTAGATCCACTCTCCCTCTCGTAGATTCTCATCACCATGGATAGATCTACGTGTGCGTAGGAAATTTTTTGTTTCCCATGCAACGTTCCCCAACAGTGGCATCATGAGCTAGGTCTATGTGTAGATGAGATCTCGAGTAGAACACAAAAGGTTTGTGGGCGTTGATGCTTAGATTGCTTCCTCCCTTGGTCGGATTTTGGTTCAGCGGTATTGTGAGATGAAGCGGCCCGGACCAACATTACTCGTACGCTTACGAGAGACCGGTTCCCTCGACCGCAACTTGTTGCATAGATGGCTTGTGGGTGCCAGTTTCTCTCACTTTAGTTGGATCGGATTCGACAAAGGCGGTCCTTGAGAAGGTTGAAAACCAACTAGTGTATCACCGTTGTGGTTTTTGCGTAGATGAGAATTGTTCTTGCTAGATACCCGTAGCCGCCACGTAAAACATGCAACAACAATTAGAGGAAGTCTAACTTGTTTTTGCAGGGTATGTTGTGATGTGATATGGCCAATTACTTGATGTGATATATGTGATGTTTGAGATGATCATGTGATGTATAGATTATCACGACTTGCATGTCGATGAGTACGGCAACCGGCAGGAGCCATAGGGTTGTCTTTAATTATTGTATGACCTGCATGTCAATCATTAAGCGCTATGTAATGCTTTACTTTATCGCTAAGTGGTGGCAATAGTAGTAGTAGCATGTTGGGCGCGACAACCCCGATGGCGACACGTTGATGGAGATCAAGATGATGGAGATCATGGTGTCTTGCCGGTGACGATGGAGATCATGCCGGTGCTTTCTAGATGGAGATCAAAAGCACAAGTTCATGGCCATATCATGTCACTTATGAATTGCATGTAATGTTAATCCTTTTATGCACCTTGTTTTTCTTAGGACGACGGTAGCATTATAAGGTGATCCCTCAGTTAATTTCAAGATAAATTGTGTTCTCCCCGAGTGTGCACCGTTGCGAAAGTTCGTCGTGTTGAGACACCACGTGATGATCGGATGTGATACTCTACGTTCACATACAATGGGTGCAAGCCAGTGTTGCATGTGCAGAACACTCGGGTTAAGCTTGACGAGCCTAGCATGTACAGACATGGCCTCAGAACAAAAGAGACCGAAAGGTCGAACATGATTCATATAGTAGATATGATCAACATCATGATGTTCACCATTGAAGCCACCTCAACTCACGTGATGATCGGACTTGAGTTGGTGGATTTGGATCATGTGACACTCAGATGACCTGAGGGATGTTAATTTCAGTGGGAGCTTTAGTAATTTGATTAACTAAACTCATTATCTTGAACAATAGTCTAAGTAAACTTTGCATATTTATGTTGTAGATCAATGGCTCGCGGAGTAGCACCCCTGAATTTTAATGCGTTCCTAGTGAAAGCTAAGTTGAAAGATGATGGAAGTAACTTTGTTGACTGGGCCCGTAATCTGAGGATTATCCTCACGGCTTCCCAGAAATCATATGTCCTTGATGCACTGCTTGGTGACCAACCAGAAGACATGACCTCCAAAGACGTTAAGAACGTTTGGGAGGCACGTACTGGAGATTACTCAATAGTTCAGTGTGCAATATTGTATGGCTTAGAACCGGGACTTCAAAGACGTTTTGAACGTCATGGAGCATATGACATCTTCCAGGAGTTGAAGTTTATCTTTCAGAAGAACGCCCAGTTCGAGAGGTATGAAACCTCCGATAAGTTCTATGCTTGCAAGATGGAGGAGAACGGGTCTATCAGTGAACATATACTCAGAATGTCTGGGTATTCAACTCGTCTAGCGGAGTTGGGAATTGGCCTTCCGCCAGAGGCGATCACTGACAGAGTTCTTCAATCACTGCCACCTAGTTACAAGAGCTTTGTGATGAACTATAACATGCACGGGATGAACAAGTCAGTCGCCGAGCTGTTTGCGATGCTAAAAGTCACTGAGTCTGAAATCCAGAAAGAACATCAAGTGTTGATGGTCAATAAAACCACTAGTTTCAAGAAAAATGGCAAATTCAAGGGCAAGGGCAAGAAGGGTAAAACCAAGAAGGATGGCAAAGCAGTTGCTACTCCTGTAAAGAAGCCCAAGCATGGACCCAAGTCAGAAACCGAGTGCTTTCATTGCAAGGGAACTGGTCATTGGAAGCAGAACTGTCCCAAGTACCTGGCTGACAAGAAGGCGGCCAACGACAAACAAGGTATATATGATATACATGTTATTGATGTGTACCTTACTAGCTCTCGTAGTAGTGCCTGGGTATTTGATACCGGTTCGGTTGCTCACATTTGCAAATCAAAGCAAGAATTACGGAATAAACGAAGGCTGGCAAAGGACGAAGTGACGATGCGCGTGGGAAATGGTTCCAAGGTTGATGTGATCGCCGTCGGCACGCTCTCTCTTCGATTACCAACGGGATTAGTGATGAACCTGAATAATTGATATTTAGTGCCTGCGTTAAGCATGAACATTATATCTGGATCCTGTTTATTGCAAGACGGTTACTCATTTAAATCAGAGAATAAAGGTTGTTCTATTTATATGAGTAATATCTTTTATGGTCATGCACCCAGTGTGAGGGGTTTATTCATATTGAATCTTGATAGTGATGATACACATGTTCATAACATTGATGCCAAAAGATGTAGAGTTGATAATGATAGTACCACTTTCTTGTGGCACTGCCGTTTAGGTCATATTGGTGTAAAACGCATGAGGAAGCTCCATGCTAATGGACATTTGGAGTCACTTGATTTTGAATTGCTTGACACATGTGAACCATGCCTCATGGGCAAGATGACTAAAATGCCATTCTCTAGAACAATGGAACGGGCAAGTGACTTATTGGAAATCATACATACTAATGTGTGCGGTCCAATGAATGTTACAGCGTGTGGTGGATATCGTTATTTTCCCACCTTCACTGATGACTTAAGTAGATATGGGTATATTTACTTAATGAAACACAAGTCTGAAACGTCTGAAAATTTCAAGCAATTTTAGAGTGAAGTTGAGAATCATCGTAACAAGAAGATTAAGTTCCTGCGATCTGATCGAGGAGGTGAATATCTGAGTTATGAGTTTGGCAGTCACTTAAGACAATGTGGAATTGTTTCACAGTTGACACCGCCCGGAACACCACAGCGTAATGGTGTGTCCGAACGTCATAATCGAACCTTATTAGATATGGTGCGTTCTATGATGTCTCTTGCTGATTTGCCACTATCGTTTTGGGGTTATGCATTAGAGACAACTGCATTCACTTTAAATAGGGCACCATCAAAATCCGTTGAGACGATGCCATATGAACTTTGGTTTGGCAAGAAGCCAAAGTTGTCGTTTCTTAAAGTTTGGGGATGTGATGCTTATGTTAGAAAGCTTCAGCCTGAAAAGCTGGAACCCAAAGCGGAGAAATGCGTCTTCATAGGATACCCGAAAGAGACAGTCGGGTATACCTTCTATCTCAGATCCGAAGGCAAAGTGTTTGTCGCTAAGAACGAAACATTTCTTGAGAAAGAGTTTCTCTCGAAAGAATTGAGTGGGAGGAAAATAGAGCTTGATGAGGTTATTGAACCTTTACTTCAACCAGAAAGTAGCGCAGCGCAGAAAGATGTTTCTGTGGAACTTACAACGGTAGAAGAGGAAGTTAATGATGATGATCATGAAGCTTCGGATCAAGATGCTATTGAACCTCGTAGGTCGACAAGGCCGCGTACTACCCCTTGAGTGGTACGGCAACCCTGTCTT
The DNA here is from genome assembly GCA_022496015.1 of Hordeum marinum. Lineage (NCBI taxonomy): Eukaryota > Viridiplantae > Streptophyta > Magnoliopsida > Poales > Poaceae > Hordeum > Hordeum marinum. The sequence continues at coordinate 465,697,464 of CM039675.1, read as the reverse complement.
AGAGGTCATGTTGTTGGACAACAATGAACCTACGAGCTATGGAGGAGCAGTGATGGGCCCGGATTTGGAGAAATGGTTAGAGGCCATGAAATCCGAGATGGGATCCATGTATGAAAACAAAGTATGGACTTTGGAAGTATTACCTAAAGGGCGAAAGGCCATTCAGAACAAATGGATCTTTAAGAAGAAGACAGACGCGGACGGTAATGTCACCGTCTATAAAGCTTGACTTGTGGCAAAGGGTTTTTCACAAGTTCAAGGAGTTGACTACGATGAGACTTTCTCACCCGTAGCGATGCTTAAGTCAGTCAAAATCATGTTAGCAATAGCTGCTTATTTCGACTATGAAATTTGGTAGATGGATGTCAAAACAGCGTTCCTCAACGGTTTCCTTGAGGAAGAGTTGTATATGATGCAACCCGAAGGTTTTGTCGATCCAGAGAATGCTGACAAAGTTTGCAAACTCCAGCGATCCATTTATGGACCGGTGCAAGCATCTCGGAGTTGGAATAAGCGCTTTGATGAGGTGATCAAAGCGTTTGGGTTTATACAAGTTGATGGAGAAGCTTGTATTTACAAGAAAGTGAGTGGGAGCTCTATAGCGTTTCTAATATTATATGTGGATGACATATTGCTGATTGGAAACAATATAGTAATATTGGAAAGCATGAAGGAATATTTGAACAAGAGTTTTTCAATGAAGGACCTGGGAGAAGCTGCTTACATATTAGGCATTAAGATCTATAGAGATAGATCGAGACGCTTAATAGCACTTTCACAGAGCACATACCTTGATAAAGTTTTGAAGAAGTTCAAAATGGATCAGTCCAAGAAGGGGTTCTTGCCTGTGTTACAAGGTGTGAAGTTGAGCAAGACTCAATGCCCAGTGACTGCAGAAGATAGAGAAAAGATGAGTGTCATCCCCTATGCTTCAGCCATAGGCTCTATCATGTATGCAATGCTATGCACAAGACCCGATGTTAGCCTTGCCATAAGTATGGCCGGAAGGTTTCAAAGTGATCTTGGTATGGAGCACTGGCAAGCGGTCAAGAATATCCTGAAATACCTGAAAAGGACTAGGGAAATGTTTCTCGTTTATGGAGGTGATGAAGAGCTCATCGTAAAGGGTTACGTCGATGCAAGCTTTGACACCGATCCGGACGACTCTAAGTCGCAAACCGGATACATATTTATTCTTAACGGGGGAGCGGTAAGCTGGTGCAGTTCCAAGCAAAGCATGGTAGCTGATTCTACGTGCAAAGCGGAGTATATCGCATCCTCGGAGGCGGCGAAGGAAGGTGTCTGGATGAAGCAGTTCATGACAGATCTTGGAGTAGTACCTAGTGCACCGAATCCAATGAACATGTTCTATGACAACACCGGTGCCATTGCTCTAGCCAAGGAACCAAGGTTTCACAAGAGGACCAGACACATAAAGCGACGCTTCAACTCCATCCGGTACTACATCGAGGAGAAGGACATAAATATTTGCAAAGTGCACACGGATCTGAATGTTGCAGACCCATTGACTAAACCTCTTCCAAGGGCTAAACATGATCAACACCAGAACTGCATGGGTGTTCGATTCATTACCATGTGAATCACATAGTGATGTGAACTAGATTATTGACTCTAGTGCAAGTGGGAGATTGTTGGAAATATGCCCTAGAGGCAATAAATAAAGTGTTTATTATTATATTTCCTTGTTCATGATAATCGTTTATTATCCATGCTATAATTGTATTGATTGGAAACACATTACATGTGTGGGTAAATAGACAATACATTGTCCCTAGTATGCCTCTAGTGAACTAGCTCGTTGATCAAAGATGGTCGAGGTTTCCTAGCCATTAACATGAGATGTCATTTGATAATGGGATCACATCATTAGGAGAATGATGTGATGGACAAAACCCAAACTACGAACGTAGCATATGATCGTGTCAGTTTATTGCTACTGTTTTCAAGTATGTCAAGTATGTGTTCCTATGACCATGAGATCATGCAACTCACGGACACCGTAAGAGTACCTTGTGTGTATCAAACGTCGCAACGTAACTGGGTGACTATAAAGGTGCTCTACGGGTGTCTTCGAGGGTGTCTGTTGAGTTGGCATGGATCAAGATTGGGATTTGTTACTCCGTGTGGCAGAGAGGTATCTCAGGGCCCACTCGGTAATACAACATCACAATGAGCCTTGAAAGCAATGTGACTAAGTGTTGGTCACGGCATCTTGTATTATGAAACGAGTAAAGAGACTTGCCGGTAACGAGATTGAACTAGGTATGAAGATACCGACGATCGAATCTCGGACAAGTAACATACCGAAGAACAAAAGGAACATCATACGGGATTAATTGAATCCTTGACATAGAGGTTCAACCGATAAATATCTTCATAGAATATGTAGGAATCAATGTGGACATCCAGGTCCCGCCATTGGTTATTGACTGTAGAGGTGTCTCGGTCATGTCTACATAGTTCTCGAACCCGCAGGGTCTGCACACTTAAGGTTTGGTGACGTTTCGGTAGTATAGTGTTATGTATGGTGGTGACCGAAGTTTGTTCGGAGTCCTGGATGAGATCCCGTACGTCATGAGGAGCTCCGGAATGGTCCGGAGGTATAGATTCATATATAGGAAGTCCTGTTTTGGTCGTCGGAAAAGTTTCAGGCTCATCGGTAGTGTACCGGGAGTGTCGGTAGTGTACCGGGAGGCCTCCGGGAGGAGTATTTCGACCCAAGAGGCTACATGGGCTGTGGTAGAGTGGAAACCATCCCTTAGTGGGCTGGTGGAACAACCACAAGAGGCCCATGCGGCTGGAAGAAAAGAGTCCTAAGAGAAAAAGTGGAAAAAGGCAAAAAAAGAGGGTGAATCCTAGTCCTACTAGGATTGGAGGTGGACTCCACCTCCACCCTTGGTTCGGCCGACTCCTTGGTGGCTTGGCCCTTCCTCCTATATATACTGGTGGTATTGAGGGTTTTTGCACTAGCTTTACAGCCACGTGCTACGCGTTCCTCCAGTACATAGTTTCTCCTCTAGATCGATTTTCTGCAATGCTTAAGCGAAGCCCTGCCGGAATTGTTCCACCACCATCGTCGGAGCGTCGTCATGCTACCGGAGATCTCTTCTACCTCTCCTCTCTCTCTTGCTGGATCAAGACGGCGGAGATCGTCATCAAGCTGTACGTGTGCTGAACACGGAGGTGTCGTCCGTTCGGCGCTAGATCGGAAGGATCGTGATCAAGTTCATGGGACGGATCGTGATCAAGTTCGTGGGACGGATCGTGATCAAGTTCGTGGGAACGATCGTGATCAAGTTCGTGGGACGGATCGTGATCAAGTTCAGGGGATGGATCATGATTAGATCACGGGACGGATCGTGATTGGATCGCGGGATGCACGACAATTTGGATCGCAAAGACGTTCGACTACACCAACCGCGTTTCTTAACGCTTGCCGCTTAGTGATCTACAAGGGTATGTAGATCCACTCTCCCTCTCGTAGATGCTCATCACCATGGATAGATCTGCGTGTGCGTAGGAATTTTTTTGTTTCCCATGCAACGTCCCCCAACAGATCGCCTCGGACCCATACACAAGGAAGAAGGGAGTGTAGCCGGTTGAACGGTTCGGGGTGGTCCTGAGACTCCAAAGGACGGACGGCAGCTCGTCGATCCAGCAGCCGACCGACCTTACCAGCGGCATCACGAGTCAGGGCTTGATGCCGGACAGGATGAGGCCATTCGCCCTCTTGACCTGGGCGTTTGACTGCGGATGAGCGACGGAGGCCAGGTCGAGTTGGATTCCTTGCTTGGAGCAGAAGCGCGCGAGTGCGCCCTTGGCGAAGTTCGTGCCGTTGTCGGTGATGATGCTGTGGGGAATGCCGTAGCGCATCGTGATGTCATCGATGAACCGGACGACCGTGGGGCCGCCCAGCTTCTTGATTGGTCGCGCCTCGATCCACTTGGTGAATTTGCCGACCGCCACCAGCAAGTGCGTCATGCCGCCTCGAGCGGTTTTGAATGGGCCCACCATGTCCAGCCCCCAAATGGCGAAGGGCCACGAGAGGGGGATGGTTTGGAGGGTTGTTGCCGGCAGGTGGCTTTGCGTGCTGAAGCATTGGCAGCCCTCACACTCGTCGACCAACTTCTTAGCCGCCTCGAGAGCCGTCGGCCAGAAGAATCCATGGCGGAAAGCCTTGGCCACCAGGGTCCGGGAGGCGGCATGATGCCCGCACTCGCCTTGGTGAATGTCGAGGAGGATCTCCATACCCTTTTCTGGCTCGACGCATCGCTGGAAGACATCGGTGGTGCTGCGGTGGACGAGCTCGTTGTTGATGATGTCGTAGGCCATGGCCCGGCATTGGATTTGCCTTGCCAAAGCCTCATCTGGGGGCAGCTCGCCCCGTAGAAGAAATGCCATGATGGGTTGGGCCCATGAGGGGGCCATGACGGGGACCAACTCGGGAGTCCTCGGGTCCGGATGACCACCCTCGGGACCGGCTCGGGAGCCCCCGGGACTGGATGGTCAGTCCCTGGGGCCAGTTCGCTAGCCCCCGGGGTTGGCTAGTCGACGGTCATCATGACGACCGCGTTGTAGGAGTCGGCCGCCTCGGGCGCCGCTGGCTCGATTGGCGCCGACAGGGCGGCTGACGGTTCGGGAGCCGGTGGCAAAGGTGCCGGAGAGGCGTCCGGGACCGTTGATGGGCCAGCGGTGCCCGCCAGCATGAAGATTGACTCTGATTCTGGGGAAGGCTTGATCGATGGTTTGAGCAGCCGTTCAAGGGAGACGCCGGCTGGGATGGCCTGCCGGGTGGAGCAGATCTTTGCCAGTGCATCCGCCGCCTCGTTGTCTGCCCGTGGGACGTGATGAAACTCATAGCCCTCAAAGGAGCCGGTGAGCTGTTGTACGAGGAAGCACTAGCTGGCCATGTTGGCATCCCTGGCGTCCCATTCGCCGGAGACTTGCTGTGTTGGGAGACGTAGTAGCAAATCAAAAAAATTCCTATGTGTTCACCAAGATCTATCTATGGAGAAACCAACAACGAGTAAGGTGAGAGTGCATCTTCATACCTTTGGAGATCGCTAAGCGGAAGCATTACAAGAACGCGGTTGGTGGAGTCGTACTCGTAGCGATTCAGATCACTATGGACTCCGATCTTAGCGCCGAACAACGGCGCCTCCGCGTTCAACACACGTGAAGCCCGGTGACGTCTTCTATGCCTTGATCCAGCAAGGAGGAAGGAGAGGTTGAGGGAGAGCTCCGGCAGCAGGACGGCATGGTGCCGGTGGAGCTGCGTGGTCTCTGGCAGGGCTTCACCAAGCACTACGGAGAACGAGGAGAGGGAGGAGTAGGGTTGCGCCGTGGGAGAGAGATGCGTGTCCCTGACAGCCCCAAGGGCTCCTCTATTTATAGGAGGAGGAGGAGGGAGGGCTGCACCCTAGGGTTCCCACCCTAGGGGCCGACGGCAGCCCTAAATGGGACTTGGTGCGGCGACCAAGGGAGGGGAGAGGTGGTGCGGCAGCCCTAGCTGCCTAGGGTGGGCCTAGGGCCCATCTAGGCCTAGGGTTTGCCCCCCTCTCTCCTTGCTACGCCTTGGGCCACGTGGGAGGGGTGCACCAGCCCACCTAGGGGCTGGTTCCCTCCACCTTCAGCCCATGCAGCCCTCCGTGGCCCGTGGCCCCTCCCGGTGGACACCCGGAACCCTTCCGGTGGTCCCGGTACGTTACCGGTGACGCCCGAAACATTTCCGGTAACCAAAACCTCACTTCCTATATATCAATCTTTGTCTCCGGACCATTCCGGAACTCCTCTTCACGTCCGGGATCTCATCCGGGACTCCGAACAACCTTCGGTAACCACGTACACTATTTCCCTATAACCCTAGCATCATCGAACCTTAAGTGTGTAGACCCTACGAGTTCGGGAGACACGTAGACATGACTGAGACACCTCTCCGGTCAATAACCAACAGCGGGATATGGATACCCATGTTGGCTCCCACATGCTCCACGATGATCTCATCGGATGAACCACGATGTCGGGGATTGAATCAATCCCGTATGCAATTCCCTTTGTCTACCGGTATGATACTTGCCCGAGATTCGATCGTCGGTATCCCTAAACCTTATTCAATCTCGTTACCGGCAAGTCTCTTTACTCGTTCCGTAACACATCATCCTGTGGCTAACTCCTTAGTCACTTTGAGCTCATTATAATGATGTCTTACCGAGTGGGCCCAAAGATACCTCTCCGTCACACGGAGTGACAAATCCCAGTCTCGATTCGGGCCAACCCAACAGACACTTTCAAAGATACCCGTAGTGCACCTTTATAGCCACCCAGTTATGTTGTGACGTTTGGCACACCCAAAGCATTCCTACAGTATCTGGGAGTTGCACAATCTCATGGTCTAAGGAAATGATACTTGACATTCGAAAAGCTTTAGCAGACGAACTACACGATCTTGTGCTATGCTTAGGATTGGGTCTTGTCCATCACATCATTCTCCTAAAGACGTGATCCCTTTATCAACGACATCTAATGTCCATGGTCATGAAACCGTGACCATCTATTGATCAACGAGCTAGCCAACTAGAGGCTCGCTAGGGACATGTTGTGGTCTATGTATTCACACATGCATTATGGTTTCCGGTTAACAAAATTATAGCATGAACAATAGACAATTATCATGAACAAGGAAATACAATAATAACCGTTTTATTATTGCCTCTAGGGCATATTTCCAACAGTCTCCCACTTGCACTAGAGTCAATAATCTAGTTACATTATGATGAATCGAACACCCATAGCATTCTGGTGTTGATCATGTTTTGCTCATGAGAGAGGTTTAGTCAACGGATCTCCGACATTCAGATCTGTATGTACTTTACAAATATCTATATCTCCCTCCTGAATGTAATCACTGATGGAGTTGAAGCGGCGCTTGATGTGTCTTGTCTTCTTGTGAAACATGGGCTCCTTCGCAAGGGCAATAGCTCCAGTGTTGTCACAGAATAGAGTCATCGGGCCCGACGCATTGGGAATCACTCCTAGGTCGGTGATGAACTCCTTCATCCAGACTCCTTCCTTTGTTGCTTCCGAAGCAGCCATGTACTCCGCTTCACATGTAGATGCCGCCACGACGCTTTGCTTGCTGCTGCACCAGCTGACAGCCCCTCCGTTCAAAATATACACGTATCCAGTTTGCGACTTGGAGTCATCCGGATCTGTGTCGAAGCTAGCATCGACGTAACCCTTTACGACGAGCTCTTCGGCACCTCCATATACGAGAAACATTTCCTTTGTCCTTTTCAGGCACTTCAGGATATTCTTGACCGATGTCCAGTGTTTCGCTCCGGGATCACTTTAGTACCTCCCTACCAAACTTATGGCAAGGTTCGCATCACGTCTGGTACACAGCATGGCATACATAATAGAGCCTATGGCTGAAGCATAGGGGATGACACTCATCTCTTCTCTATTCGTTGCCATGGTCGGGCATTGAGTCGTACTCAATCTCACACCCCGTAACACAGGAAGGAACCCCTTCTTGGACTGATCCATATTGAACTTCTTCAATATCTTTTCAAGGTATGTGCTTTGTGAAAAACCTATGAGGCGTTTCGATCTATCTCTATAGATCTTAATACCTAATATGTAAGCAGCTTCTCCAAGGTCCTTCATTGAAAAACATTTATTCAAGTAGGCCTTTACACTTTCCAAAAGTTCTATATCATTTCCCATCAACAATATGTCATCCACATATAATATGAGAAATGCTACAGAGCTCCCACTCACTTTCTTGTAAATACAGGGTTCTCCATAAACCTGTATAAATCCAAACGCTTTAATCACCTCATTAAAGTGAATGTTCCAACTCCAAGATGCTTGCACCAGCCCATAGATGGAGCGTTGGAGCTTGCATACCTTGTTAGCATCTTTAGGATCGACAAAACCTTCCGGCTGCATCATATACAGTTCTTCCTTAAGGAAGCCATTAAGGAATGCCGTTTTGACGTCCATTTGCCAGATCTCATAATCATAAAATGCGGTAATTGCTAACATGATTCGGACAGACTTCAGCATTGCTACGGGTGAGAAATTCTCATTGAAGTCAACTCCTTGAACCTGTCGATAACCCTTAGCGACAAGCCGAGCCTTATAGACGGTCACATTACCATCCGCGTCAGTCTTCTTCTAAAAGATCCATTTATTTTCAATGTCTCACTTATCATCAGGCAAGTCCACCAAAGTCCACACTTTGTTCTCATACATGGATCCTATCTCGGATTTCACGGCTTCAAGCCATTTGTTGGAATTCGGGCCCACCATCGCTTCTTCATAGTTCGAAGGTTCACCGTTGTCCAACAACATGATCTCCAGGACAGGGTTGCCGTACCACTCTGGTGCGGAACGTGTCCTTGTGGACCTTCGGCATTCAATAGTAACTTGATCTGAAGCTTCATGATCATCATCATTAACTTCCTCTCCAGCCGGTGCAGGCTCCACACAAACAACTTCATGTGTTGCGCTACTCTCCGGTTCGAGTGGAGGTACAATTACTCATCAAGTTCTATTTTACTCCCACTTACTTCTTTCGAGAGAAACTCTTTCTCGAGAAAGGATCTATTCTTGGCAACAAAGACTTTGCCTTCGAATCTAAGGTAGAAGGTATACCCAATAGTCTCTTTGGGATATCCTATGAAGACGCACTTTTCCGCTTTGGGTTTGAGCTTCTCAGGTTGAAGTTTCTACACATAAGCATCGCATCTCCAAACTTTTAGAAATGACAACTTAGGTTTCTTTTCAAACCATAATTCATACGGTGTCGTCTCAACAGACTTTGACGGTGCCCTATTTAAAGTGAATGCGGCAGTCTCTAATTCATATCCCCAAATGATAGCGGTAAGTCGGTAAGAGACATCATAGCTCACACCATATCCAATAGAGTGCGATTACGACGTTCAGACACACCATTCCGCTGAGGTGTGCCAGGCGGCGTGAGTTGTGAAACAATTCCACATTTCCTTAGGTGCATGCCAAACTCGTGACTTTCTCTGCCACGATCAGATCGTAGGCACTTTATTTTCCTGTCACGTTGATTCTCTATCTCACTCTAAAATTCCTTGAACCTTTCAAAGGTTTCGGACTTGTGTTTCATTAAGTAGACATACCCATATCTGCTCAAGTCATCAGTGAGGGTGAGAACATAACGGTAGCCAACACGAGTCTTGACGCTCATTGGACCGCATACATCGGTAGTATTATCTCCAACAAGTCAGTTGCTTGCTCCATTGTTCCGGAGAACGGAGTCTTGCTCATCTTGCCCATGAGGCATGGTTCGCACATGTCAAATGATTCAAAATCAAGAGACTCCAAAAGTCCATCAGCATGGAGCTTCTTCATGCGTTTGACACCAATATGACCAAGGCGACAGTGCCACATGTAAGTGGGACTATCGTTATCAACCTTACACTTTTTGGCGCTCACACTATGAACATGTGTAACATCACGTTCGAGATTCATCAAAAATAAACCATTGACCAGCGGGGCATGATCATAAAACATTTCTCTCATATAAATAGAACGACCATTATTCTCAGATTTAAATGAGTAGCCATCTCGCATCAAACGAGATCCAGATACAATGTTCATGCTCAAAGCTGGTACTAAATAACAATTATTGAGGTTTAAAACTAATCCCGAAGGTAGATGTAGAGGTAGCATGCCGACGGCGATCACATCGACCTTGGAACCATTCCCGACGCGTATCATCACCTCGTCCTTTGCCAGCCTCCGCTTATTCCGCAGCTCTTGCTTGGAGTTACAAATGTGAGCAACTGCACCGGTATCAAATACCAAGGAGCTACTACGAGTGCTGGTTAGGTACACATCAATAACTGTTGGGGAACGTTGCGTGGGAAACAAATTTTTTCCTATGCACACGCAGATCTATCCATGGTGATAAGCATCTACGAGAGGGAGAGTGGATCTACGTACCCTTGTAGATCGCTAAGCGGGAAGCGTTAAGAAACGCGGTTGGTGTAGTCGAACGTCTTCGCGATCCAAATTGCCGTGTGTCCCGTGATCCCATCACGATCCGTCCCACGATCCAATCATGATCCGTCCCGCGAACTTGATCACGATTCGTCCCACGAACTTGATCACGATCCTTCCGATCTAGCGCCGAACGGACGACACCTCCGCGTTCAGCACACGTACAGCTTGATGACGATCTCCGCCGTCTTGATCCAGCAAGAGGGAGCGGAGAGGAGGAAGAGTTATCTAGCAGCATGACGACGCTCCAACGATGGTGGTGGAGCTATTCCGGCAGGGCTTCGCCTAAGCGCTGCAGAAAACCGATCTAGAGGAGAAACTATGCACTGGAGGAACGGGCAGCACGTGGCTGAAAATTATGTGCAAAACCCCTAAAACCTCTAGTATATATAAGAGGAAGAGAGGAGGAGGCTTGGCACAAGGGCCAATCCTCCAAGGAGTCGGCCGAACCAGGTGGAGGAGGTGGACTCCACCTCCAATCCTAGTAGGACTAGGATTCACCCTATTTTTACCTTTTTCCACTTTTTCCCTTCAGGCCTTTTTTCCCAAACCGTATGGGCCTTGTGTGGGACTTAAACCAGCCCACTAAGGGCTGGTAAACACTCTCCCACATCCCATGGAGCCTCTTGGGTCGAAATACCCCTCCCGATGGTCTCCCGATACACTCCCGGCACTCCCGGTACACTATCGATGAGCCCAAAACTTTTCCGACGACCAAAACAAGACTTCCTATATATGAATATTTACCTATGGACCATTTCGGAGCTCCTCGTGACGTCTAGGATCTCATCCGGGACTCCGAACAACATTTGGTCACCACCATAAATAGCTCTATACTACCGAAACGTCACCATTCCTTAAGTGTGCAGACCCTGCGGGTTCGAGAACTATGTAGACATGACCGAGACACCTCTATGGTCAATAACCAATAGTGGGACCTGAATGCCCATATTGGTTCCTACATATTCTATGAAGATCTTTATCGGCCGAACCTCTATGTCAAGGATTCAGTTAATCCCGTATGATGTTCCCTTTGTTCTTCGGTATGTTACTTGCCCGAGATTCGATTGTCGGTATCTCCATACCTAGTTCAACCTTGTTATCGGCAAGTCTCTTTACTCGTTTCGTAATACAAGATCCCGCAACTAACACTTAGTCACATTGCTTGCAAGGCTTATTATGATGTTGTATTACCGAGTGGGCCCTGAAATACCTCTCCGTCACACGGAGTAACAAATCCCAGTCTTGATCCATGCCAACTCAACAAACACCGTCGGAGATACCTGTAGAGCACCTTTATAGTCACCCAGTTATGTCGCGACATTTGATACACACAAGGCACTCCTCCGGTATCCGTGAGTTGCATGATCTCATGGTCATAGGAACATATACTTGACATGCAGAAAACAATAGCAATAAACTGACATGATCAAATGCTACATTTGTAGTTCGGGTCTTGTCCATCACATCATTCTCCTAATTATGTGATCCCGTTATCAAATGACATCTCATGTCAATGGCTAGGAAACCTTGACCATCTTTGATCAACGAGCTAGTTCACTAGAGGCGTACTAGGGACAAAGTATTGTCTATTTACCCACACATGTAATGTGTTTCCAATTAATACAATTATAGCATGGATAATAAACGATTATCATGAACAAGGAATATAATAATAAACACTTTATTTATTGCCTCTAAGGCATATTTCCAAGAGTCTCCCACTTGCACTAGAGTCAATAATCTAGCTCACATCACTATGTGATTTACATTGTAATGAATCAAACACCCATGCAGTTCTAGTGTTGATCATGTTTAGCCCTTGGAAGAGGTTTAGTCAATGGGTCTGCAGCATTCAGATCTGTGTGCACTTTGCAAATATTTATGTCTTTCTCCTCGATGTAATCGCGGATGGAGTTGAAGCGTCACTTTATGTGTCTGGTCCTCTTGTGAAACCTTGGTTCCTTGGCCAAAGCAATGGCACCAGTGTTGTCACAGAATAGGTTCATTGGTTTCAATGCATTGGGCACTACTCCAAGATCTGTCATGAACTGCTTCATCCAGACACCTTCCTTCGCCACCTCCGAGGCTGCGATGTACTCCGCTTCACATGTAGAATCGGCTACCATGCTTTGCTTGGAACTGCACTAGCTTACCGCTCCCCCGTTAAGAATAAATACGTATCCGGTTTGCGACTTAGAGTCATCCGGATCAGTGTCAAAGCTTGCATCGACGTAACCCTTTATGACGAGCTCTTCATCACCTCCGTAAACGAGAAACATTTCCTTAGTCATTTTCAGGTACTTAAGGATATTCTTGACCGCTGCCCAGTGCTCCATTCCAGGATCACTTTGAAACCTTCCGACCATACTTATGGCAAGGCTGACATTGGGTCTTGTGCACAACATTGCATACATGATAGAGCCTATGGCTGAAGCATAGGGGATGACACTCATCTTTTCTCTATCTTCTGCAGTCACTGGGCATTGAGTCTTACTCAACTTCACACCTTGTAACACAGGCAAGAACCCCTTCTTGGACTGATCCATTTTGAACTTCTTCAAAACTTTATCAAGGTATGTGCTTTCTGAAAGTGCTATTAAGCGTCTCGATCTATCTCTGTAAATCTTAATGCCTAATATGAAAGCAGGTTCTCTTAGGTCCTTCATTGAAAAACTCTTGTTCAAATATTCCTTCACGCTTTCCAGCATTTCTATATTGTTTCCAATCAGCAATATGTCATCCACATATAATACTAGAAATGCTATAGAGCTCCCACTCACTTTCTTGTAAATACAAGCTTCTACATAAACTTGTATAAACTCAAACGCTTTGATCACCTCATCAAAACGCTTATTCCAACTCCGAGATGCTTGCACCAGCCCATAAATGGATCGTTGGAGTTTGCAAACTTTGTCAACATTCTCTGGATCGACAAAACCTTCTGGTTGCATCATATACAACTCTTCCTCAAGGAAACCGTTGAGGAACGCTGTTTTGACATCCATCTGCCAAATTTCACATTCGAAATAAGCAGCCATTGCCAACATGTTTCTGACAGACTTAAGCATCGCTACGGGTGAGAAGGTCTCATCGTAGTCAACTCCTTGAACTTGTGAAAAACCCTTTGCCACAAGTCGAGATTTATAGACGGTGACATTACTGTCCACGTCTGTCTTCTTCTTAAAGATCCATTTGTTCTGAATGGCGTTTCGCCCTTTAGGTAATACTTCCAAAGTCGATACTTTGTTTTCATACATGGATCCCATCTCGGATTTCATGGCCTCTAACCATATCTCGGAATCCGGGCCCATCACTGCTCCTCCATAGCTCGTTGGTTCATTGTTGTCCAACAACATGACCTCCAAGACAGGGTTGTCGTACCACTCAGGAGTAGTACGCGGCCTTGTCGACCTACGAGGTTCAATAGTAGCTTGATGTGAAGCTTCATGATCATCATCATTAACTTCCTCTTCTACCGTCGTAGTTTCCACAGAAACATTTTTCTGCGCTGCGCTACTTTCTGGTTGAAGTAAAGGTTCAATAACCTCATCAAGCTCTATTTTCCTCCCACTCAATTCTTTCGAGAGAAACTCTTTCTCAAGAAATGTTCCGTTCTTAGCGACAAACACTTTGCCTTCGGATCTGAGATAGAAGGTATACCCAACTGTCTCTTTCGGGTATCCTATGAAGACGCATTTTTCCGCTTTGGCTTCCAGCTTTTCAGGCTGAAGCTTTTTGACATAAGCATCACATCCCCAAACTTTAAGAAACGACAACTTTAGCCGCTTGCCAAACCACAGTTCATATGGCGTCGTCTCAACGGATTTTGATGGTGCCCTATTTAAAGTGAATGCAGTTGTCTCTAATGCATAACCCCAAAACGATAGTGGCAAATCAGCAAGAGACATCATAGAATGCACCATATCTAATAAGGATCGATTACGATGTTCGGACACTCCATTACGCTGTGGTGTTCCGGGCAGTGTCAACTGTGAAACAATTCCACACTGTCTTAAGTGACTGCCAAACTCATAACTCAGATATTCACCTCCTCGATCAGATCGCAGGAACTTAATCTTCTTGTTACAATGATTCTCAACTTCACTCTGAAATTGCTTGAACTTTTCAAATGTTTCAGACTTGTGTTTCATTAAGTAAATATACCCATATCTACTTAAGTCATCAGTGAAGGTGAGAAAATAACGATATCCACCATGCGATGTAACATTCATTGGACCGCACACATCAGTATGTATGATTTCCAATAAGTCACTCGCCCGTTCCATTGTTCAAGAGAACGGCGTTTTAGTCATCTTGCCCATGAGGCATGGTTCACATGTGTCAAGTGATTCAAAATCAAGTGACTCCAAAAGTCCATCAGCATGGAGCTTCCTCATGCGTTTTACACCAATATGACCTAAACGACAGTGCCACAAGAAAGTGGTACTATCATTATCAACTCTACATCTTTTGGCATCAATGTTATGAACATGTGTGTCATCACTACCAAGATTCAATATGAATAAACCCCTAACATTGGGTGCATGACCATAAAAGATATTACTCATATAAATAGAACAACCTTTATTCTCTGATTTAAATGAGTAACCGTCTCGCAATAAACAAGATCCAGATATAATATTCATGCTTAACACAGGCACTAAATAACAATTATTCAGGTTCATCACTAATCCCGATGGTAATCGAAGAGAGAGCGTGCCGACGGCGATCACATCAACCTTGGAACCATTTCCCACGCGCATCGTCACTTCATCCTTTGCCAGCCTTCGTTTATTCCATAGTTCCTGCTTTGAGTTGCAAATGTGAGCAACCGAACCGGTATCAAATACCCAGGCACTACTACGAGAGCTAGTAAGGTACACATCAATAACATGTATATCATATATACCTTGTTTGTCGTTGGCCGCCTTCTTGTCAGCCAGGTACTTGGGCAGTTCCGCTTCCAGTGATCAGTTCCCTTGCAATGAAAGCACTCAGTTTCTGGCTTGGGTCCATGCTTGGGCTTCTTTACAAGAGTAGCAACTGCTTTGCCATCCTTCTTGGTTTTACCCTTCTTACCCTTGCCCTTGACCTTGCCATCTTTCTTGAAACTAGTGGTTTTATTGACCATCAACACTTGATGTTCTTTTTGGATTTCAGACTCAGCGAATTTTAGCATCGCAAACAGCTCGGTGTCTGACTTGTTCATCCCGTGCATGTTATAGTTCATCAAAAAGCTCTTGTAACTAGGTGCCAGTGATTGAAGAACTCTGTCAGTGATCGCCTCTGGCGGAAGGGAAATTCCCAACTCCGCTAGACGAGTTGAATACCCAGACATTCTGAGTATATGTTCACTAATAGACCCGTTCTCCTCCATCTTGCAAGCATAGAACTTATCGGAGGTTTCATACCTCTCGATCCGGGCATTCTTCTGAAAGATAAACTTCAACTCCTGGAAGATGTCATATGCTCCATGACATTCAAAACGTCTTTGAAGTCCTGGTTCTAAGCCATACAATATTGCACACTGAACTATTGAGTAATCTCCAGTACGTGCCTCCCAAGCGTTCTTAACGTCTTCGGAGGTCATATCTTCTGGTTGGTCACCAAGCGGTGCATCAAGGACATATGATTTCTGGGAAGCCGTGAGGATAATCCTCAGATTACGGGCCCAGTCAACAAAGTTACTTCCATCATCTTTCAACTTAGCTTTCTCTAGGAACACATTAAAATTCAGGGGTGCTACTGCGCGAGCCATTGATCTACAACATAAATATGCAAAGTTTACTTAGACTATTGTTCAAGATAATGAGTTTAGTTAATTAAATTACTAAAGCTCCCACTCAAATTGACATCCCTCAGGACATCTGAGTGTCACATGATCCAAATCCACCAACTCAAGTCCAATCATCACGTGAGTTGAGGTGGCTTCAATGGTGAACATCATTATGTTGATCATATCTACTATATGACTCATGTTCGGCCTTTCGGTCTCTTGTGTTCTGAGGCCATGTCTATACATGCTAGGCTCGTCAAGTTTAACCCGAGTGTTCTGCGTGTGCAACACTCGCTTGCATCCATTGTATGTGAACGTAGAGTCTATCACACCCGATCATCACGTGGTGTCTCGACACGACGAACTTTCGCAATGGTGCACACTCGGGGAGAACACAATTCATCTTGAAATTTAAGTGAGGGATCACCTTATAATGCTACCGTCGTCCTAAGCAAAACAAGGTGCATAAAAGGATTAACATCACATGCAATTCATAAGTGACATGATATGGCCATGAACATGTGCTTTTGATCTTCATCTAGAAAGCACTGGCATGATCTCCATCGTCACCGGCATGACACCATGATCTTCATCATCTTGATCTCCATCAACGTGTCGCCATCGGGGTTGTCGCTCCCAACATGCTTCTACTACTATTGCTACTGTTTAGCGATAAAGTAAAGCATTACATAGCGCTTAATGATTGACACGCAGGTCATACAATAATTAAAGACAACCTATGGCTCCTGCCGGTTGCCGTACTCATCGACATGCAAGTCATGATAATCTATACATCACATGATCATCTCATACATCACATATATCACATCATGTAATTGGCCATATCACATCACAACATACCCTGCAAAAACAAGTTAGACGTCCTCTAATTGTTGTTGCATGTTTTACGTGGCTGCTATGGGTATTTAGCAAGAACAATTCTCATCTACGCAAAAACCACAACGGTGATACACTAGTTGCTTTTCAACCTTCTCAAGGACCGCCTTTGTCGAATCCGATCAAACTAAAGTGAGAGAAACTGGCACCCGCAAGCCATCTATGCAAAAAGTTGCGGTCGAGGGAACCGGTCTCTCGTAAGCGTACGAGTAATGTTGGTCCGGGCCGCTTCATCTCACAATACCGCTGAACCAAAATCCGACCAAGGGAGGAAGCAATCTAAGCATCAACGCCGACAAACCTTTTGTGTTCTACTCGAGATCTCATCTACACATAGACCTAGCTCATGATGCCACTATTGGGGAACGTTGCATGGGAAACAAAAAATTTCCTACACACACGCAGATCTATCCATGGTGATGATCATCTACGAGAGGGAGAGTGGATCTATGTACCCTTGTAGATCGCTAAGCGAGAAGCGTTAAGAAACGCGGTTGGTGTAGTCGAACGTCTTTGCGATCCAAATCGCCGTGCGTCCCGCGATCCAATCACGATCCGTCCCGCGATCCAATCACAATCCGTCCCGCGATCCAATCACAATTCATCCCACGAACTTGATCACGATCCGTCCCACAAACTTGATCACGATCCTTCCGATCTAGCGCCGAACGGACGGCACCTCCGCATTCAGCACACGTAAAACTTGATGACGATCTCCGCCGTCTTGATCCAGCAAGAGGGAGCGGAGAGGAGGAAGAGTTCTCCGGCAGTGTGACAGCGCTCCGGCGATGGTGGTGGAGCTATTCTGGCAGGGCTTCGCCTAAGCACTGCAGTGAACCGATCTAGAGGAGAAACTATGCACTGGAGGAACGGGCAACACGTGGCTGAAAATTTTGTGCAAAACCCCTAAAACCTCCGATATATATAATAGGAAGAGAGGAGGGGGCTTGGCATAAGGGCCAAGCCTCCAAGGAGTCAGCCGAACCAGGTGGAGGAGGTGGACTCCACCTCCAATCCTAGTAGGACTAGGATTCACC
The DNA here is from genome assembly GCA_022496015.1 of Hordeum marinum. Classification (NCBI taxonomy): domain Eukaryota; kingdom Viridiplantae; phylum Streptophyta; class Magnoliopsida; order Poales; family Poaceae; genus Hordeum; species Hordeum marinum. Next base: position 465,679,692 of record CM039675.1, on the reverse strand, counting down.
CTATTTTTGCCTTTTTCCACTTTTTCTCTTTAGGCCTTTTTTCCCAAATTGTATGGGCCTTGTGTGGGACTTACACCAGCCCACTAAGGACTGGTAAACACTCTCACAAAGCCCATGGAGACTCTTGGGTCGAAATACCCCTCCCGATGGTCTCCCGGTACACTACTGGCACTCCCGGTACACTACCGATGAGCCCGAAACTTTTTCGACGACCAAAACAGGACTTCCTATATATGAATCTTTACCTCCGGACCATTCCAGAGCTCCTCGTGACATCCAGGATCTCATTTGGAACTCCAAACAACATTCGGTCACCACCATACATAACTCTATACTACCGAAACGTCACCAAACCTTAAGTGTGCAGACCCCGCGGGTTCGAGAACTATGTAGACATGACCGAGACACCTCTACGGTCAATAACCAATAGCGGGACCTGGATGCCCATATTGGTTCCTACATATTCTACGAAGATCTTTATCGGTCGAACCTCTATGTCAAGGATTCAGTTAATCCTGTATGATGTTTCCTTTGTTCTTCGGTATGTTACTTGCCCGAGATTCGATCGTCGGTATCTCCATACCTAGTTCAACCTCATTATCGGCAAGTCTCTTTACTCGTTCCTTAATACAAGATCCCGCAACTAACACTTAGTCATATTGCTTGCAAGGCTTATTGTGATGTTGTATTACCGAGTGGGCCCTGAAATACCTCTCCGTCACACGGAGTAACAAATCCCAGTCTTGATCCATGCCAACTCAACAGACACCCTCGGAGATACCTATAGAGCACCTTTATAGTCACCCAGTATTGTTGTGACATTTGATACACACAAGGCACTCCTCCGGTATCCGTGAGTTGCATGATCTCATGGTCATAGGAACATATACTTGACATGCGAAAAACAGTAGCAATAAATTGACACGATCAAATGCTACGTTTGTAGTTCGGGTCTTGTCCATCACATCATTCTCCTAATGATGTGATCCCGTTATCAAATGACATCTCATGTCAATGGCTAGGAAACCTTGACCATCTTTGATCAACGTGCTAGTTCACTAGAGGCATACTAGGGACAAAGTATTGTCTATTTACCCACACATGTAATGTGTTTCCAATTAATACAATTATAGCATGGATAATAAACAATTATCATGAACAAGGAAATATAATAATAAACACTTTATTTATTGCCTCTAGGGAATATTTCCAACAATAACAAGTATATCACATATACCTTTAACGTTGCCGGCCTTCTTATCTGCTAAGTACTTGGGACAGTTTCGCTTCGAGTGACTGGTACCCTTGCAATAAAAGCACTCAGTCTCAAGCTTGGGTCCATTCTTGTTCTTCTTCCTGGCAACTTGCTTACCGAGCGCGGCAACAACTTTGCCGTTCTTCTTGAAGTTCTTATTACCCTTGCCTTTCTTGAAACTAGTGGTCTTATTCACCATCAACACTTGATGCTGCTTTTTGATCTCGACCTCCGCTGATTTCAGCATCGAGTACAACTCAGGAATGGACTTCTCCATACCCTGCATGTTGTAGTTCATCACAAAGCTCTTGTAGCTAGGTGGAAGCGATTGGAGGATTCTGTCAATGACCGAGTCATCCGGGAGATTAACTCCCAGCTGAGTCAAGCGGTTGTGCAACCCAGACATTTTGAGTATGTGCTCACTAACAGAACTATTCTCCTCCATCTTATAGCTGAAGAACTTGTCGGAGACGTCATATCTCTCGACCCGGGCATGAGCTTGGAAAACCAGTTTCAGCTCTTGGAACATCTCATATGCTTCGTGTTGCTCAAAACGGTTTTGGAGCCTCGGTTCTAAACTGTAAAGCATGCCGCACTGAACCAGGGAGTAATCATCATAGCGTGACTGCCAAGCGTTCGTAACGTCTTCGTCCGTTGGGAAAATGGGTGGGTCACCTAGTGATGCTTCAAGGACATACAATCTCTTGGAAGCTATGAGGATGATCCTCAAGCTACAGACCCAGTCTGCATAGTTGCTTCCATCATCTTTCTGCTTGGTTTTCCCTAGGAACGCGTTGAAGTTGAGGGTGACATTAGCGTTGGCCATTGGATCTACAATATAGATTGTAAAGACAATTTTAGACTAAGTTCATGATAATTAAGTTCACATAATCAAATTATTTAATGAACTCCCACTTAGATAGACATCTCTCTAGTCATCCAAGTGACACATGATCCATGTCAACTAGCCCGTGTTCGATCATCACGTGAGACGGACTAGTCATCCATGGTGAACATTTCCATGTTGATCGTATCTTCTATACGACTTATGTTCGACCTTTCGGTCTTCCATGTTCCGATGCCATGTCTGTACATGCTAGGCTCATCATGTCAACCTAAGTGTTTCGCGTGTGTAAATCTGGCTTACACCCGTTGTATGCGGACGTTAGAACCTATCACACCCGATAATCATGTGGTGCTTCGGAACAACGATCCTTAGCAACGGTGCATAGTTAGGGTGAACACATTTGTTGAAATTTTATTGAGAGATCATCTTATTTACTACCGTCGTTCTAAGAAAATAAGATGTAAACATGATAAACATCACATGCAATCAATATAGTGACATGATATGGCCAATATCATCTTGCTCCTTTGATCTCCATCTTCGGGCATGATCATCACCGTCACCGGCACGACACCATGATCTCCATCGTCATGATCTCCATCGTTGTGTCTTCATGAAGTTGTCTCGCCAACTATTACTTCTACTACTATGGCTAACGTTTAGCAATAAAGTAAAGTAATTACATGGCGTTTATGATTGACACGCAGGTCATACAATAAAATAAGACAACTCCTATGGCTCCTGCCGGTTGTCATACTCATCGACATACAAGTCGTGAATCCTATTACAAGAACATGATCAATCTCATACATCACAATGCATCACATCACATCCTTTTGGACATATCACACCACGAGGCATATGCTGCAAAAATAAGTTAGATGTCCTCTAATTTGTAGTTGCAAGTTTTTACGTGGCTGCTATAGGTTTCTAGCAAGAACCTTTCTTACCTACGTCAAAACCACAACGTGATATGCCAATTGCTATTTATCCTTCATAGGGACCCTTTTCATCGAATCCAATCCGACTAAGGTGGGAGAGACAGACACCTGCTAGCCACCTTATGCAACAAGTGCATGTCAGGCGGTGGAACCGATCTCACGTAAGTGTACGTGTAAAGTTGGTCCGGGCTGCTTCATCCCATAATACCGCGATAAGACTAGTAGTGGTAAGAAAATTAACAAGATCGACGCCCACAACAATTTTGTGTTCTACTCGTGCATAGATTCTACGCATAGACCTAGCTCATGATGCCACTGTTGGGAGACGTAGTAGTAAATCAAAAAATTTCCTACGTGTTCACCAAGATCTATCTATGGAGAAACCAGCAACGAGTAAGGGAAGAGTGCATCTTCATACCTTTGAAGATCGCTAAGTGGAAGCGTCACAAGAACGCGGTTGGTGGAGTCATACTCGTAGCGATTCAGATCGCGGTGGACTCCGATCTTAGCGCCGAACAACGGCGCCTCCATGTTCAACACACGTGCGACTCGGTGACGTCTCCTATGCCTTGATCCAGCAAGGAGGAAGGAGAGGTTGAGGGAGAGCTCCGACAGCATGACGGCATGGTGACGATGGAGCTGCGTGGTCTTCGGCAGGGCTTCGCCAAGCACTACGGAGAACGAGGAAAGGGAGGAGTAGGGCTGCGCCGTGGGAGAGAGAGATGCGTGTCCCTGGCAGCCCCAAGGGCTCCTCTATTTATAGGAGGAGGAGGAGGGAGGGATGCGCCCTAGGGTTCCCACCCTAGGGGCCGGCGGCAGCCCTAGATGGGACTTGGTGCGGCGGCCAAGGGAGGGGAGAGGTGGTGCGTCAGCCCTAGCTGCCTAGGGTGGGCCTAGGGCCCATCTAGGCCTAGGGTTTGCCCCCCTCTCTCCTTGCTGCGCCTTGGGCCACGTGGGAGGGGTGCACCAGCCCACCTAGGGGCTGGTTCCCTCCACCTTCAGCCCATGCATCCCTCCGTGGCCCGTGGCCCCTCCCGGTGGACACCCGGAACCCTTCCGGTGGTCCTGGTACGTTACCGGTGACGCCCAAAACATTTCCCGTAACCAAAACCTCACTTCCTATATATCAATCTTTGTCTTTGGACCATTCTGGAACTCCTCGTGACGTTCGGGATCTCATCCGAGACTCCGAAGAACCTTCAATAACCACGTACACTATTTCCCTATAACCCTAGCGCCATCGAACCTTAAGTGTGTAGACCCTACGGGTTCGGGAGACACGTAGACATGACCGAGACACCTCTCCGGTCATTAACCAACATCGGGATCTGGATACCCATGTTGGCTCCCACATGCTCCACGATGATCTCATCAGATGAACCACGATGTCGGGGATTCAATCAATCCCGTATGCAATTCCCTTTGTCTACCGGTATGATACTTGCCCGAGATTCGATCGTCGGTATCCCTATACCTTGTTCAATCTCATTACCGGCAAGTCTCTTTACTCATTCCATAACACATCATCCTGTGGCTAACTCCTTAGTCACTTTGAGCTCATTATGATGATGTCTTACCGAGTGGGCCCAGAGATACCTCTCCGTCACACGGAGTGACAAATCCCAGTCTCGATTCGTGCCAATCCAACAGACACTTTCAGAGATACCCGTAGTGCACCTTTATAGCCACCCAGTTACGTTGTGACGTTTGGCACACCCAAAGCATTCCTACAGTATCCGGGAGTTGCACAATCTCATGGTCTAAGGAAATGATACTTGACATTCGAAAAGCTTTAGCAGACGAACTACACGATCTTGTGCTATGCTTAGGATTGGGTCTTGTCCATCACATCATTCTCCTAAAGATGTGATCCCGTTATCAACGACATCCAATGTCCATGGTCATGAAACCGTGACCATCTATTGATCAACGAGCTAGCCAACTAGACGCTCACTAGGGACATGTCGTGGTCTATGTATTCACACATGCATTATGGTTTCCGATTAACACAATTATAGCATGAACAATAGACAATTATCATGAACAAGGAAATACAATAATAACCATTTTATCATTGCCTCTAGGGCATATTTCCAACATGCTGCACCACGAGGTCGGAGTCGCCGAAGCAGAGGATGCGCCTGATGCCGATCTCCTTGGCGAGCCGGAGGCCATGGACGATGGCCTCGTACTCGGCCACGTTGTTGGAGGCGGCGAAGTGGAACTGGAGGGCATACTTGAGCTGATCACCTTTCGGGGAGGAGAGGACTATGCCGGCACCCAGGCCGGTCCTCATTTTTGAGCCGTCGAAGTGCATGTGCCAATGCGTGGAGTCTGGGGGAGGCGGGACGAACTCCGTCTCTGCCCAGACGACGAGGAAGTCAGCCAATGCCTGTGACTTGATGGCGGTTCTTGGCTCGTACCGGATCTCATGATCGGCAAGGGCGATGACCCATTTGGCGATCCGACCGACGGAGTCCCGGCCGCTCATGATCTCGCCGAGCGGAGCCGTGCTCATCACGGTAATGGTATGCTCTTGGAAGTATTGCTTGACCTTCTTGGTGGCGAAGTATATGCCATAGCACATCTTCTGGTAGTGCGTGTATTTTTGCTTGTACGTGGAGAGGACCTTGCTAAGGTAGTAGACGGGTCGTTGGACCGGCAGGGACTTGCCCTCCTCCAGCCACTCGACCACCGGGACGGCGTTGATGACGCGGATGGTCGCCGCGATGTAGGCGAGCAGCGGTTCCTTCTCAGCCGGCGCGGCCAGGATGGGCGCGCGGGTGAGCGCCTTGTTGAGGCCGCGGAAGGCCTTGTCCGCCTCGTCAGGCCAGTCAAAGACACCCGACCTCTTGGTTTGATCTGGCTCGATTAGAGCCATCTTGCGGAGAAGCCCGTAGAGGGACAGAGCCTTCTCCCCCAACCGGTTGATGAACTGGCTGAGCGAGGCGAGGCAGCTGGTGAACTTCTAGACATCGCGGAGCCGGGTCGGCTTCGGCATGCACTCGATCACGCTGATCTTCTCGGGGTTGGCTTCGATGCCGCGAGCGGACACGAAGAAACCCGAGAATTGGCCGTCGGGGACGCCAAAGAGACATTTCTTCAGGTTGAGCTTGATCTTGTACTCGCGCAAGTTTGCGAAGGTCTCCCAGAGGTCGTCGAGGAGGCTGAAATGCTTCTTGGTTTTGACGACGATGTCGTCGACGTAGACATGGACATTCCTGCCTATCTAAGGCAGGAGGCATTTCTGCATGCACCATTGGAAGGTGGCGCCTGCGTTCTTCAGGTCGAAGGACATGGTGATGTAGTAGTAGGCCCCAAAGGGCGTGATGAAGGAGGTCTTGAGCCGGTCTTCTGGGTCTAGCTTGATCTGGTGGTAGCCGGAGTAGGCGTCCAGGAAAGACAGCAAGTCACAGCCGGTGGAGTCGATGACTTGATCGATCCGCGGCAGAGCGAACGAGTCCTTGGGACACGCCTTGTTCAGGCTAGTGTAGTCGATGCACATGCGCCAAGTCTTGTTCTTCTTCAGCACCAGGATTGGGTTGGCCAGCCAGTCCGGGTGGAACACTTCCATGATGAACCCGGCTGCAAGCAGCCGGGCGATCTCTTCACCTATAGTACGCCGCTTCTTCTTGGAGAAGCGGCGCAGGGGTTGCTTGATCGGCTTGACGTCCGGCCGGATGTGTAGTTTGTGCTCGGTGAACTTCCTCGGAACACCCGACATGTCCTTGGGGGACCATGCGAAGATGTCCCGATTCTCATGGAGGAAGTCGACGAGCTCGCCTTCCTATTTGCTGTTGAGGCGGGAGCCGATGGTGATGCATTGAGCCGGGTTGGCCGGGTCGAGCGGAATTTGCTTGGTGTCTTTGGACGGCTGGAAGGAGGCCTCGCGCGACAGATTGCGAGGAAGGAGCCGGCACGGTCGGCCGGCTGGCAGCAAGGGCCACGAGCCGATCGAGTTGCCGTTCTCCTCGGCGATCACCAAGGCCTCGGCTAGCCGGCTGCCGTCTCGAGCGCACTCGAGCGACATCTTGTAGTCGCCCTTGATGGTGATGATTCCCTTGCGGCCCGACATCTTGAGCTTGAGGTAGGCATAATGGGGGATCGCCATGAAGCTGACAAGAGCCGACCGGCCTAACAACGCGTGGTAGGGGCTCGCAAGGTCCACGACCTCGAACAACACTGGCTTGCGGCGGAAGTGGTCGGGTCCACCGAAGAGGACGTCGAGCGTGATCTTGCTGGCAGGGGAGCAGGACTTCCCAAGCGTGATGCCATGGAAGACTGTCCAGCTCGCCTGTAGGTCTTCTATTTTCAGCCCTAGCTTGTGCATCGTGTCGAGGTAGAGAATGTTGATGCTGCTGCTACCATCTATCAGCACCCGAGAGAAGCGGCAAGTTCGCTCATTGGTGGCGATGGTGGGGTCGAGGACCAAAGCATAGCTGTCGGGATTCGGCATCACGGCAGGGTGATCGGCCTGGCTCCAAGTGACCGGTTTCTCTGACCAGTGCATGAACTGAGGAGTTGTCGGCATGGTGGCGTTCACCTCACGACAAACCTGGCGCTGAGCGTGTTTGCCCGTCTCTTCACTGGTGAAGACGACGTAGCAACCGTCCTGGTTGGGAAACTAGTCGATTAGGCGACCGTCGTTCTGGGCCGGAGCCAGAGCCGGCGCCGGGGCGGCAGCTTGGGCCGGGGCCGGCACGCGGGCTGGCGGCACGGGAGGAGCCGAAAGGCCGCCCCCCCGGGCCAATCGCTGTGAGAAGCTGCACTGTCGTAGCATGTGCGCAGAGGGTTTGTCCCTCGAATGGTTCTTGTAGGGGAGGTCGAGCATTTGCTCGAAAGTGAGCTTCGGCTGCCAGGCAGCCTTGTCGGTGCGCTGGCGCTGGCCGGAAGGCTGGGCAGTCGGCTCCTGATCCTCGACGGTATTGACCTGCCGGCTCCCTAAGCGGGGATCCGGCTGGTCGCTCTTGCGTTCGTTGTTCTGCGGCTGCCGGTTGTCGGCAGCCGCCCGGGTCGTGGTCGGTGTCGTCGTCGCCTTGGCAGGCGGGGTCGTTTTGACCCGGATGGCCGAATCGGCCATGACGTACTTGTCCGCCTTGGTCATAAGCTCGACAAGCGTGGCCGGCTCGGAGCACAGAAGCTTATGTTTGAGAGGGGTGTCGTCCCGGCAGCCCTCGATGAAGTACTACACGGCTTGCACCTCGTGCACCCCCTCGCAGGAATTGTGGAGCTTGGTCCATCGAGTGAGGTAGTCACAGAGGGATTCGTCCGGCCCCTAAACGCACATGGCGAGTTCACGGGGACGGCCAGGCCGCTTGTAGGTGCCGATGAAGTTGCGGACAAAGGCCTCCACGAAGACCGTCCAGGTGTTGATGCTGCCGGCTGCCAGGCTGTTGAGCTAGGTGCGGGTCGAGCCAATCAACATGAGGGGGTGTAGAGAACGGCTACGCGCTTATTCCCCCTGGCGATGCCAACCGCGGTGTTGTAGTCGATCAGCCAGTCTTCGAGCTTGGCGGCCCCGTTGTATTTTGGGGTGTCCCTAGGGAGCGTGAAGCCGGTTGGGAACGTCTCGGTGTGGATCCGGGGGCCGAAGCAAGCCGGACCAATCGAGCCCTCCTCCTCGAGGAGGGCAGATTGCGTGAGTCTGTCGAGGCGGTTGCAGGCGTCATTCTCGCTGCGGGGGACGCGTGGTCCGAGCTGAGCCGAGAGCTTGGGACGGACGATGAGTGGCACCGATTGCCCCGACTCGCGCCGCGGGGGCGGCGTGTGCCCGTGGTTGCGCCAGCTGCCGGATGCCGGCGCTTCGTGGTGGCGGCCGCTTCGAGGCGAATCGTTGGTGCGCCGACTGCTCGCTCCCCGGCGTTTGAGAGGGCCGGGGGTTGTTTGCTCCGGCTCGGCGGCCGGAAACGCGAGGAGAGCAGGAGTACTAGGCCACCTGGCGGCCGGCAGTTCCCATGCCTTTGCGCTCGGGTCGGGGGCCTTCAGTGGCAGCGCCGCCTGTCGCGAGTAGATGTTGCTGCGCATCAGCAGTATCGATGAGCTCCTTGATGTGGCGCTTGTGGGCGGCACACTCTTCGCCCTCCAAGGTGGCCAATTCCTCGTAGGCCACCTTGAGAGCCCGCAGGTTGGCTGCGGGGGTGTCGTAGACGGGCATATTGCCGCCGAGGATTTCGGCGACCATGCGACCGCGATCCCGCACAGCCCCACGCCGGCTGGGCTCGGTGCCAGCCGGGGTGAGTCCGTAGGCGGAAGCGTACTCCCGCTGTGCCGCCTCCATGCGGCGCCGCGTGGCCGCGAGGGCGGTGGCGTCCTTGAACAGGACGCGACGAGCTGCCTCGAGATCGGCCGTGGCGGTGTCGGGGTTCGCCGTCAGGGCGATCGGAGTGCTCAAGCCCCGAAGGGCCGCGCCGAGCGGGTCGAACGTGTCGACGCGTGCAGCGACAACGCTAGCCGCGATCCGCGCCCGTCCGGAAGCGGTGGAGGAAATGATGGCCATTACTCCCACGCGATCGTGGGAGCCGCTGGACTGAGTCGCAGCGAGTGCGCCCACTGCCGTGGGCGGACCAGCGCAGACGAGCACCTACGCGGGGTACTCGTCAGCGGTCGGAGTCTCGGCGAGGCTGAGCCTGCCGAAGCGCTCGGTGAGCGCGTCGATGTCGGCTGTGAGGCCGACAGAGTTGCCCGCAGGGCGTGCCAGAGCAAGCCCCACGAGCCCCCACGGTTTCGCCTGGACGAGCGGCGATGGCGGGGAATGACGAGGGGTCCCGCCCGGAGCATGAATCCGGCCGGCGTTGCGTACGGCCCCACGGTGGGCGCCAACTGTCGTCGTTTTCTCACGGCAGATGCCATAGGGTGGCTTATTGTAGGTGGTCGGGGCCGAAGGATGCCGACGGGTTCCGGGTGCGAGATTGGGCACAAGCGGTGATGACACACGATGTACCCAGGTTCAGAGCCCTCCGGCGGAGGTAATACCCCTAGTCCTGCTTGGTTTAGTTGGATGGATGGGTATAGATACAATGGTGCTCCTAGAGCTGTGTCTAGAGGAGGAAGAAGGGGCAGCCGACTCCTCTTCCTCCACCGCTAGAAGGGTGCGTGTGCGTGTGAAGATGATCGTTCGTCCCCGTTGCATGGGGGGGTCGGGGTTTTTTATAGGCCAACCCCCCGACTCTTATAATATGCTCTAAGTACAAAGGTGAGGGGACCCGACTGGCAGTCTCTCTGGCTGGCCAGAGGGTCCCGCCATTCGTCTCGTCTCGTCGTTGGCGGGGTCCGCCGGTCGAGCGGTCCCATCTCCCGTTGGGGCCCGCCAGCCGGCTCTGCGATTGACCCTCGCCCACCTGCCGCGGCACGGGTCGCCCGGGGGGCGTCGTCTAGCGCCAGCCGGCCGAAGTCTCCGGTACGGCCGGCCGCGCTGTAGCCACGTCGGGGTAGTAATCGAGTGACGAGGGCGTGCCGGCACTGTTTCCACGCCCGGTCGCGCTCGCCGAGGTCAGCGGCCGGGACGATTGGACTGTAGCCATGCGTTGTAGTGCGTCAGCGGTCACTGTAGCCACAGGGCCGCCCGTCGTGCCGATCGCGTCGTGTCATCGTACCCGTGCCCAGAGGAACGAGACGTCGCATGTCCGTCCCAAGGTCAACACAAGAGCCGGCCCGGAGGCAGCCAGCCGCGTAGTTATTCTTCCAAGCGAAAGGGAAAAGACCCCGTTGCTTTGGCCTACCTAGGGGTAATAACCCCGTCAATACTCCCTAGGTGTAACCATGACAAGACTAATCTGTCATTCACAGTTTTCATTCTTATTTACTCTCAAGACTGTTGGCTTTTCTTACTGTTGGTCTGATCCCGGCTGATAGGAAGGTCTGTCGAACAAGGTCTGTCGTGTTCGACAGTGTGCCATTGTACCAGCATTACATCAGAAGGTTAGATTATCTGATGGACTTCCAAGTTTTTGTGCGCATTTTTCCTTACCATCAGCTAAAAGTAAATAGCATGAAGATAGGTGTGATGCAAACTACTCCAGTTAAAATGAGAACAAGTATTGACATAAAATGAGAAGATCAGGAGCAAAGTTTTATTGAATTTCATTTACATTTGCTTTCTCAGGAGAAATACCAGAAGGTGGTTAAGGCAAATGAAAAGCTAGAGAAGCAGGTGCTGTCTTTGAAGGTATACTACAGTATGTTGAAGAAAAATATCTTAGCTGAAGGAAATTAGTTTCAGGTGAATAATTTCACTTTGGCTTCAGGTTCAGCTTCTTTTTAAAATCAGTTTGTGTATATGAAGAGCATAAAGTTTGTGTACACAAGCAACTGAAACAACACTCAGCTTGTTCAAGCTCGTAGGGAATTTTGCTTGTTTTTCAGATTCTTCTATGCTCATGTAAAGAAACGTTCAGTTTTTGGTCATGAAACTTTCAGTTTTTTGCTCTCTAAAATTTGTAAGCTTATACACTGAACAAATTAGCAGTAATCAAAGTGGAGCCACAACAGTAGGACTGTTCTTTTGAATTAAGAGCTTCTGTTCCAAAAATTCAGTCAAGCAAATTTGGCAAATCCTCAAAATCATCTAGTGTAAATTTGGCAGTACAAGATTCAGTTAACACCGTAACAGTGCCCTTTTCAGAGTGTAGAGGAGCTCTGGTGGCAGCACAACTGCACGAGGAACTAGTTCCTGGACGGGCAGAGGAGGAGCACCACCACCACCACGGGAAGAGTAAGAGGAGCAGCACGCGCAGGGCAAAGGAGCAGTAGCAGCACGGGAAGAGCTCCACCGGCGACGCGCGGCAGAGCAGCAGCACGGGCACGGGCGGCAGGGGAGAAGGTCGAGCGCTCCTGGTCCAGATGATCGAGACCCAGGCGCGCGCGGGAGCTTGAGGAGGACGAGCTCCGCCGGATCGTCGCGGGAAGTTCCGTCGACGCGCGTACTGGATCGCGGTGGCGCAGTTCCTGGGTGGCGGCGGCGGATCAGTTCATGGGCGGCGGTGGCGGAGCACTTACTGGGCGGCGGTGCCGGAGCTGGTCTTGTGCGGCGGCGAATCGCGCAGCTGGGCGGCGCCTGCCCCTGGCGATGGGCGAAGGAAGAAGATGGAGACAGGGACGTGTTTGTAACAGTTTTCTAACTACGATGTTCTTTTTGCGAAATTGCCATAACACTACGCGTCAGACAACTTTTTCCGGACAGAGGGAGTGCTCCACTAACTAACACCTAGCCAATCCCCAATCCGTTGTTAGTAGGGGTATATTTTTACTCCGGCTATAGAGGTTTCCCTATTTTTACTTCACCAATTGGCGATCGAGTAAAACATTGTGCCTCTCTCTCTCGCGTCCGCCCCGTCTTTGCCCCCTGGCCCCGTCGGCCCGTCGTTACCTCGTTTCATCCCTTGTCCTCCGCCGTCGTTTTGCCCATCGGCCAGCCTATTCGGCCCATGTTGCTGTTGCCGGAATCAAGGTGAAACGTCGCTGTCGTCATTGTTGATTCGTCCGATTTCTTTCGAGTTTCTCCTTTTTCTAGCGACCGACTCATCTCACCTTGCTTGCGCACCGCTGCAGGTCACCCGCCGCTCGCCGGTTCGGTCTAACCCGAAGTGTTCGAACATTTGCTTAGGTGAGTTTTTTTGTTTGTTTCTCTTTGAATCGAGTCGTTTGGATTGAACTGGACCGTTTGGATTGTAGATGAAGAGGTTGAGGGATATGGCGTTGGAGGACTCGTCGTCGTCCGAAGAGGAGGAAGAAGAAGACGACGACTTTGACACCATTTTAGGCATGATTTTCAATGATGATGTTCGCGGTCGAGGAGATGATCGTCATTTGACCGCATACACATCAACCGTGATAGAGTGGAGGTCCATTCCAAGGTCATGAAAGATTATTTTGATCCAAACCCAACCTATCCGAAGAAGTACTTTCATCAGCGCTTTTGGATCGAACCATTGCAAAAGCCGTTGAGAGATGTGATGGCTGGTTCAAGCTCCGGAGAAATGCATATGGAGAGATCAGTGCAAGCCCTCTAATGAAATGCATTGTGGTTGTTTGAGTCTTGGCATATGGGTGTTCTGCCAATGTAATGATGACTATGTACGCATTGGCGAAGACATAGTCTTAGAGGTTGTTCGAAGGTTCACCAAAGCAGTGATTGCTGTCTTTGGCCCGAAGTACTTGAGATCACCAACTGAGGAAGACACCTAGAGGCTGATGACCGGAAGTGAAGGAAGAGGATGACTAGGGATGCTTGGATCACTTGACTATATGCACTATAGATGGAAGAATTGTCCTGCAGGGTGGAAGGGTGAGTACAAAGGGCACATCAACAATCCAACGATCATTCTTGAGACAATTGCATCGAAGGATCTTTGGTCGTGGCATTCATTCTTTGGTCTGCTGGCTCTCACAATGACTTGTATGTGTTATCGAGATCACCTCTGTTTTCCAGGCTTATACAAGGTGAAGCTCCCGCTTGCGACTAATCGGTCAATGGGCACAACTAATCGATGGGTTACTACCTTGTGGATGGCATCTTTCCATCATGGGCCACCTTGGTCAAAACAATTTCGCGTTCAAAAGGTAACAAAAACACTCACTTTGCCCAACGTCAAAAAACTGCAAGGAAAGATGTGGAAAGAGCCTTCGGTGTGCTTTAGAAGCGCTTTGCAATTGTTCGTGGCCCTGACGAGTACTGGAACTCCAAGGTTCTATGGCGAATCATGGCTTGTTGCGTCATACTCCCTCCGTTCCTTTATATAATGTGTATTTGTTTTTTCAAAAGTCAAACGAGCATGTTTGATCGAGTTTTTAAAGAAATATATCATTATCCAAATTATGAAATTTATTTCATTTGATCCATCATGAAAAGTAGTTTCATATTTTATCTATTAGGTACTGTAGATGTTGTTATTTTATTCTATAATCTTGGTCAAACATTTAAATGGTTGACTTACACGGAAACAAATACACCTTATATTCTGAAATGGAGAGAGTATTGCATAACATGATCATTGAAGACGAGGTGAATATGCCTGAGAACTTTCGGTACATCACCAACTGGACTCCGGTCGAGTCAGCGTACGAAACAAAACATGATCTTGGCATTCCTTGAGGAGCATCGCAAGATCGAGAACCGTCAAGTTCATACTCATCTCCAACAAAATCTTGTTGAGCGTCATTGGCAACGTCTAAGCGAGTCCTAGCTGTTCTATGAAATGTTATTTGCTACATTTGAACCATTCGACATGATTAAATTTGAATATTTTAGTTTGTAAACTTCAAATTCGGTCCGTAAACTATATTCGTAATTTGATTGAACATTCAAATTTATGTTTAGTTTCTATATGTGTGCTATTATGTACTTGTAATTTATACTAGAATTGCAAAGTTTAGATTGATATTTAGTGGATTTGGTTAGGTCCGGACAAAACTTAGTGCAGTACTCCACTAAGTTTTAGGGGATCATTAGAGTTGGCCTTAGGGCCTAGCTTTGGCAGATGGTATTCTCCTTTGATGTTTTGCGTGTATCTTTTTGTGTTGTTTTCCTCCCTTGAAGTTTTATACCTGCACAGTAGAAATTGATACTATATTACGATTGTCAATTATAGAAGACAAAAGCTAAGCAGATGTGCTTGAAAAAAATAGTTAGGTTTAGAATATATTGCAGCACAAACGACGGGTAAAGACGAAAAAAATGTAGTGGTATGGTGTAAAAACATGAACACAAACATGATGTAAAATGTACACGACAGTAAGTCTTATTCATTCGAACGGAAGCACGGCCGGATAGATCATCTATGGCCCAAGGAGCTTCAGAAAGGGGGCCTAGAACTTTCTTTGTGATTGACCTTTCACTAAACAAGGTTGCAGATTCGTTAGCTAATCTGTCGTGAGTGGAGATCCTAACCAACTTGTGGTTACAAGCTGCCCCTAGTGCCATAGTATGCCTATTGGATATTGATTGTAACATTGCTCATTTTTAATAAAGTTCCCTAATTTCATCGGGAAAAAAAACTAGATAGGAAGGACGACCGTTTTTTTGGGCCTGAGCCTTAGTGTTGTCGTCCTTCCCGTTTTTTAATTCGGCCCAGACTAGTCTGAAGTGGGCTATACCATCCCTTTTTCCACTTCACCAACTTTCCATCCGCCCCCGATAGCCCATGGACCCTTTCTCTGCTTTCTCTCCGGATGACACCTCCGCCTGCCGAAACAGAAACGAAAAAACACCGCCCAAGTTGCTCGGCGCTTTCCTTTTCCCCTCAAGCGCCGGCGCCGGCGTGCGGCCGGAAGCCTCCATTGCTCCCCGCTCTGAAGTTTTCCTACTCATCGGTGCACGGTCACCCGCGGTGCTTCCTCTGGGATGGCCGGCTTAGGCGACGCCGCCAAGGAATACATCGCTGGATCCGCCGCAGGCGTCGCCCAGGTGGTCGTCGGCCACCCTTTCGACACCGTGAAGGTAATTCTCTTTCCTCTTGTACTCGCTTCCTCTCCATCCATCCCTTGGTGATTGGCGCGCCTCGCTCGCCGGGTAATTTGATCTGCTGTGCTCCGGTGCTCTGGTTGTGTTTTTGTACGCTATGCTATGCCCGCACCGTTGCTGTTCGATCAAATGCCTGTTAGGGAAGGACTTTGTAATGTTGAACGTAAACACAAGTGAAGCTGGACAATGACAGAACTTGTAAAACCAGATTTGGAGCACATTAGATAGGCGTTATGATCAAACTACCACTGGCAGCACACCAAGTAGAGTAGGTCAATTCAACTCAGAATAAGAAGGATTGAAGATACAGGGTAGCAGCCAGAGAGGGAAAAAAAGTAGTTTACAACTCAGTTCTTTCTTTCTTATCAGTACTGTAGCCCCTTTTCCTAATACATAGCCAAGCAGCTGGGATCTGGACGCGGCCAGCTCACGCATGCGCACCGCATGTGACTTCCCTTGGGCTCGTCTCGTTCCTGTCGACCTGCTTCAGTACTGGACAATGTCGGCTGGTCCATATACGTGACAATAGGTAAACAACCAGCGACGAAAAAACTCAAGGAATTTAGTTATTGGCTTCATAAGCCAAATCGAGCCCAAGTAAGGTCCTCAAACGAGCCTAAAATTGCTGTGGCCAATTTTTTAAATGAGAGGAGCACTAACAAGTAATTAGATTATGATTGCTGCTGTTACTAGTTGCTGCTATAAGATTGCAACTGCAATGTTTGTTACCGCTTGCTTGAGAATACTTTTCTCTTTTCATCATTCCCTTTATCTGTCTATCTCTGTTATGATCTTTCTGATGATGAAGTATGGAGAAATACCTGTAGGTAATTTGGTTGATATTACCGGCTTTTGAATGCGCTTAGAAATACCTGGCATTCATGTCAGTTGTGTTCAAATCCGAATTCAGCTGGTTGTACTTGCTGTCTTCTAATTCGATCGGGCATGCATTACTGCATTGATTCAGGACATGCCAAGCTTATTATCTTCTTTGAATTTGGATTTTTTTTTGGATGTTTGCACAGGTGCTACCTAATAAAACACTTCATCCAAAAATGATCATATCCGTAGGATCTGTTTCATTGTCTTGACTTAATTCTAGGATTTTCTGCTTCACAATTAAACTCTTTGGGGTCCTGAGCAGTTGTTCATTAACTCATACCGTCACAGTAGTGTGTTTTTCTAATGACGGTGTTCGAGATTTTTGAGGCATACTAAGCAATGTTACATTTGTAGTTTCCAAACAAGGCATTGCTCCCTATAGAAAGCATGGTTGCCCTAAGGTCCATGTTCCAGCTGTTTGTGTCACTTTATGATTACATACAGGTCTGGCTGCCAATGGTATGCGAGGTGATACTGGCAAACTGGTATACTAATTGCACTTCTTTTGTTTTAATTAGGATACTCCGCGAAAGTCAGGGGTTGAGCCAGGAATTGAACAGGGGGGGGGGGGATCGAAGATATAAATTTTAATAACCCACAACCGATTATAAACGACCTCCTTACGAATTATCTTACGTACAGAATCTAAAACTGAGCTCCTAAAATATTGCACTGAAGATGGATCAAACATTTAACTGAAAAACTGATCTAGGTAATGGAAGGATATCAATTAGCAGTTTATTGGTTTTGTAAACGAAACATCTAATTAGTAACTTAACATATCTTCTTACATGCTTGATTAATAGGCTGCTTAGTGGTAATCCATAATAAAAAGAATGAACCAGCTACTGGGGATAGTATATGTGGGTACCTTTCCAACGGAGCCTTGGATCATGCAAATATACTCAAGTAACTCCATGGACTCAGTGACACACAGGGCGTTGGATGGATGGTGAAATCAACAGGGCGGCTAACAGCATGAGAGCAGCTTTGCGTCTTTGCCGTAGTAGTCTCCTAGCGCTGGCAAACGGGAGCAGTGCCAGCCGGTTGCCGATAGGGATTGGGGGTGCAGCAAGCCATAGCGGCGGCAGAAAACCCTAGCGATTAGCGATTGGGACATCGATTTTGGATTAGAGCAACGCACAGGCTTACAGAAAGATAAACCTGTAGGCCTCCTGCCTCTACGGATGGGCTACTACTTGGGCTTCGGTTTGCATGGTCAGTATATTAGCGTTAAGTTTGGGCTCAATACATTGAGGGGGGGGGGGGGAGGGGGGTCTAGCCTAGGGATGCAGGGTGGTGCCCGCTCCGCCCCGCTCCGTAGTCAGAACAGGCTCAGCTTAGTTATAGCAAATTTTAGCGATGCAGTTCAGTTTGAACTAACTTCCCACTTTGGCGGAATTATGCGGGACGCCGCCCTGCATCCCTAGATGGAATATATGTTAGCCATTTTCTTTATATTTTCCCCATGTGAATTCAAGATAACTTTGTTCATCAGTAGGTCAAATTGCAAGCTCACAACACGACAGCTCACGGAAAGATCTACAAGAATGCATTCCACTGCACTAATAGGATACTGGTTGAGGAAGGAGTAAGCCCCTTCTTTTGTATGTCTCACTTTAGATTTAGTTTGTACTCAGTATTACTCAATTAATTGAGTGTGTTGCTTTCATACAAAGCACCTGCTGTTTTTCTAGTCCTACATATACATGTTCTGTTCCATAGAGAACAAAATAAAACTGGCAACTTTTTTCAGTTAACAGATCGTGCTAGGAAAATTGCATGGAGTGCATTGTGTATTCTTTTGACTATTATCAATTGAAAGTATGATTTTATGGTGAATCATTTAATATAGTCCTCTAATACATGACTAGTTTATGAAGCTAAGGAAATTACAAACAAATCAACTATCTTATGACAGCATTTTGATTGCATCTTTCTACTAGTTAGAACAATTTATTAAAGGATGAGCTGTCATCATTCATCTTGTTAATGGATCAAATTACCATTTTTTCTATGGAGTTAATGCTAGGCACAATTTTAGAACCTACAGGTATTAAACTGAAAACCGCTTTGATGGGATACATTTTTATCAACATATTATTGGAAGTTCATCGCATGATTATTTTCCATGACAGATAAGAGGATTGTATAAAGGCGCATCATCTTCATTTATTGGTATAGCACTTGAAAGCTCCCTTTTTTTTGGCACATATGCACAAGCCAAACAATTACTACAGGTATTCTTTTTTTCCTTTGGTATACCAATTGCAGGTGGAATGCAATGCTTCTGTCCAGGCCTTATCTTAGTTATTAAATTAGTCTGTTCATTTTAATTTTAGGGAAAATCTGAGGATTGTAAGCCGCGGCTACAGGTAATTGTTCCTTCTGCTGCCTGCAGTGGAGCCCTGATCAGCTGCATCCTTGCTCCGACTGAGCTGACCAAGGTCAGTCCTGCATCAATCTCTCTTTTTTTACAGTTAGCGAGTACACAGGAGGCATGATTCAGGTGACATTTAATGATGTAATCTCAAGAAATCTCCAGTGCAGAATGCAAGTTCAAGGGAAGGATGTGATGTATGCGACCCGGTACTCCAGCCCTCTTGATTGTGCTGTAAAAACATTGCAGCGTGAAGGGGTGAGCTTAATGGCCTTCTGCAAGCTCTGCTACATTGCGTTTAGTCTAAGGGTCTGTTATTTCTATTATGTTACAGGTTAGGGGTATATTTCGTGGTGGTTTAGCAACATTGTACAGAGAGGCAATTGGCAATGCTGTCTTCTTCTCCACTTATGAGTACAGCCGATATTGGATGCACAACTACATAGATTCTCCGCAATTTTCTAGCAACAGTGGCTTAGTTGTGGCAAAAGATATCGGGATAGGAATCATGAGTGGTGGCCTTAGTGGGATGGCTGTAAGTATATCGTAATCTTTCAAGTTTATTGTAAGATGCGTTTTTCTTCAATTTGACTAGTATTTCACTCTGCAGTTCTGGACAGCTACCCTGCCACTGGATGTTGCCAAAACGATTATTCAGACAGATCATAACCCTCAGTCGAGCCAAAATCCATTTTGGGTTTTAAACATGGTACATGCCCTGCGATGGTTCATGATCTTCTGTTTTCGTTAGATAAGAGTTTGATCATGACAGCCATGTCTGAAATGCTGCAGGTCTACAGGAGAGCTGGTCTGGCTGGATGTTATGCTGGTCTTGGGCCAACACTAGCAAGAGCTTTCCCTGCCAATGCAGCAGCGATTGTTGCCTGGGAGTACAGTGCTAAGATTCTTGGTATAAGGCGTGACTGATGCAAGGGATAGGATGCTTGTGGCGATATTTACCTGCTTTGTTTCCCACAAAACTCGCTAAGAAAGTCAGGGAATTATTCATTTTTCTTGGACTGGATGTGTTTATCACGATGGGAGCAAAAAAGGGCAAAGTGGCTCTAATTTGTGCCGACATGGCCTGATGGCGGAGGTTATTGGGGAATGACAGGAGGTGAAATATAACTAAATAGAAGCAATTTGCCCTGTTTTCATGTTTAACTGCTCTCACTTTGCTCGCTGTTACTACTGAAATCATTTCAGGGTTTACGCGTTAGGGTTTTCTTTGAGAAGTATCTGGTTAATGTTCTATGATTGGAATGAATGTAGGTGCTTTCTTTAAGAAGTATATCTTGTTAGTGTTCTATGATTGGAATAAAAGTACGAGTGTTTATCCAGTCAGAAATTTTCTCATGTCGTTGTAGACAACATGATCTCACAGCAGGTTGAAGTGGGCACGAGTGACTACAATTTGCGATGTGTTACACCGAACTCACTTTTGAAAAGATTGTACAAAATACTGTCATGTTTCTTTTAAAAAGAGCACTGTTTTAGCGATTGCAAGTGCATTATAATATGTAGTGATCTAAACACGAGAACGGACGTTTGGAGGCCGAGCTCCATGGAGCTCTATATTTTTTTAAAATTCAAATTTCAAACTTTTTGGTTTAAAAAAATCTGAAAAAAATTATGCAACCAAGGAAGGATGTTATGTTTACGTGTGTAATTTTTTAGGATGAAATACCTTGAAATATGATCTGCACAAAAAGACAAATTCATGGCCTGAGACGATGAATAGTATCATGTGTTAAAAAACCTCAGATTTGTCTTTTTTGTATAGGCATCATTTCAACGTTTTTTTCTTCTGAAAACTTACACACATGTGTGTTACGCCCTCACGTATCTCTGTATTTTTTTTTTGGAATTTTTGGAAATGTAAAAATATCAACTTTCATAAATTTTGAATTTTGCATTTAAAGGCCTTCATGGAGCTCGGCCTTCAAAAGCAATTTCTGTCTAAACACTCTTATATTTCTTTACAGCGGGAGTACTTTTGTATTTTCTGTAAAAGAAATCCATTCATCTAGCTCACACAAGAAAGGTGAATTTTGGAAGGCAGAAACATGGCAGCACCCTAAGCATCTCATCCCAGACCACCAACAACATAAACCAAAGAATGTTAGATCAGCATGCATATTTACGAACAGTATTAAAACAGTACCGTGTGTTCCCGAAAAACCATCGTAATCATGTCGATTACAAAACAAAAGTTAGCAAGCAATCATTCCTCCGATTAGTAGGACAACATTCCATCCACCATCACCTAGTCGTTGTAGTATAGTGGTAAGTATTCCCGCCTGTCACGCGGGTGACCCGGGTTCGATCCCCGGCAACGGCGATTTTTTTTTGGTTCTCACTTCTCAACATTTCCCTGTTTTGCCAAAAGTACTCCCGCTGCAAAGAAATAGTATAAGATGGATCACTACAGACCTGCAAGGGATTCAAATCGCTCCTCTAAAGGAAACTTGTCTCGTCAAAATTACAAAAATCATGGCATTTTCTCTGTCTGCTGCAACCGATATCTGCCCTGCAATGTAACCAAAACCCCCACGAAAAATGTGCTGCTGTACTGCCATCCTGCACCGCAAGGGATGCAAACTCGATTCCCTAAAAAGAGCACAAAAACTCAGCAAGAACAGCCCCCTGCTTTCTGCTCCTGCTGCCCGGCTGCGCCTGAACCTACTGGTCCGGAGGCAGGCCTGAGGTTGATGTCCACCATGTCCTCCTGCTTCGCCGACGAGAGAGCCTCCATCCCCGGCAGGGACGTGGCGATCGTGCGGAACAACGCCTGCAGTCAGGGTTCGGGTCCCCGCGGTCAGACTTCTGGCTGGAGTTGGAGATGCGAAATCGCTGGAGAAATAATTGATAGTAAAAAAGAAGTTGAGACCTTGATGTTGAAGCCGGCCTTGGCGCTGGTCTCCATGAACAAGGCGCCGTGCTCCTTCGCCTTGGCTTCCCCTTTGTCCGTCGGCACTTGCCTGGAGGTGGCAACATTCAACAGAAGAAAATGAATCGCCAAGATTGGTGCAATGCGGCTTTTACCAAAGAGATTCAGTCAAATCCAATTAGTTGGAGCAAGAGATTTCCTATCTTTGCGTCTAGTGCAGATGAGCTCTTGTAAGTTTTTTTGTTTTTCCTATAATTTTGATGCATCGGTTATTAGAGCTATCAGAACAAATGGCTCACGTACCTCTGGTCAACGAGGTCTGTTTTGTTTCCGACGAGCACAATCAGCACGTCTTTGCCTCTCGCCGTGCTCACTTCGTCGATCCACTTGGATGTATGCAGAAACGATTGCGTGTCTGCAAACAAAAATGGTGGTATGAGGCCGCCGTCAGATACTTTGCGTGTCTGCTTAGATTTCATGCATCACTGCCAAATTGTGTCAAAACAAGTTTCAGACTGGAATGCTGCTGTCTAGTGCGGTACAAATTAGCTACTTATTCTGCTGTCGAGTATGGTTTGTGAAGACTGGTAAGTTGCCTGTTACGTCGTAGACGATGACCGCGACTGAAGAGTCTCTGATGTAGCTCGGAATCAGACTCCGGAACCTCTCCTGCCCGGCCGTGTCCCTGCACATTTTCACAGTTACAAACTCTATGTCACCCTTGTAGATGTTTCTCAATGTGCCAAGCATAACTTCAGGACTTACGGTTCAGGTTTCTCTAAAAGAAACAGTTAAGAACTGCACCCTCTGTTAAGACGTTTTGACAGTTCAATTTAAACTGTCAATCAAAGCGTCTTATATTTAAAAACAGAGGTACTAGTTGTTTCCTTGGGAGAAGAGGTAGTTCACAAACCGGTACCAAAAAAAGGCAAAATGTGCTAATCTCAAAGTGACAATTCAAGCGGTTTACCTCGGCTATATATTACACACTTTGTTCCTAATATAAGACGCCTTTGCAGTTCAAATTGTTTGAACTGCAAAAGTGCCTTATATTTAGGAACAAAAGTAGTAGTATTACAAAATTAACTTGATTTTAGAAATACAAAAGTATTTTTCTTCTTGAAAATGACAAGCAAGAATCGACGTGTCAGAATTTACAAATAAATAACTTTTTTTTTACAAATAATTATCTGCAGCGCAACTGAATTTTGTTTTTTTACAACTAAAACAAGGGCAGCTCAAGGATGAAGGATCTTGATCCTAAAGGAGGCTACCGAAAGGAAAGTCTTATACGTAGTATTGCATACCATAGCTGTAGGCGAACCGTGCGGTCCTCGAGGTACATGGTCTTGGAGAGAAAATCGATCCCGATGGTCGCCTGAACACGAACACAGAAGTACGGAGCCACAGCGGCGGCGGCAGAAGCACGGTCAGAAGTTGGCAATCGTACTAGGAGATTCGGGAGCTAGCAGGAGCTCTGCAAATCGAAGAGGGAGGAGGGAGCGAGACCTGGTAGGTGGCGTCGAACTTGTCGTACATGAAGCGGGTGATGATGGCGGTCTTGCCCACCGCCTGGTCGCCGAGGAACACCAGCTTGTACTTGGCCAGCGCCGACACCACCGGCGCCATGGCTTGCTTGATCCCTTCCGCGAGGACGCCGGGGATCGATCGGTCGGTCGGTCGGTCGGTCTGTTTGGCGCGTGGTTGATTTGGATCGAGTCGCCGAGGCGCGTCGCGTGCTCGATCGGGAGCAGCAGTTTGGACGCGTGCGACCGGTGGAAAGGGGACGGAGGAAGAAGGAGGAGCAGTCCAGGAGGGGAGGGGGTTTGCTTTGCTTTGAACGGAGAAGGGGAGGCGACTTTGGACGTTCCCGAAGCCAGCCAGCCGCGGAGTCCCGTGTGTTGACGCGCCATCCATGCAAATACTACTACTAGTACTACTCCTTCAAAGCTTCTACTCTTCTTTCTTTCTTTCTTTCTTTCTTTCTTTTCTTCCTTCGCGACGAAGTACTACCATACCATCGTAGGTAGGTTCAAACAAACGGACAATGTTTTCCTTGTTTGGAACTCGCACATTGATTCTGCAGGGAATGCCAGCCGTTGGACATGAATAAATCCAAGTTAGCAATTGGTGCGTTCCGAAAGGGGGAGGCCTAACTGCACGCAACGTTGGCAGTTTTGTCGATTCTCCCACCACATGTCCTCGACGCCTCCTCTGCTTTCTTAAACGGGAACTGCGCAAGTTGCTTTCTTAAACTCGTTTGTGATGTTGTCACGAGTATATGACACCAGCAAACATTGCAAGGTTGTACGACGAATAGCTATCACTACCACCGGCCAGCCCGGCCTAAACATCGACATCTAACCACTCCTCTTTGGCAACAGTCCTACTCATCGGGCGCCACGGGAAGATCCGTTGATCAGATCTCCAATAGTTTGGAATTGTGGAGGTTGATCGATTGCACCCCAACATTTGAGCGTGTTAGCAAGCCGTGGCAGATACCCCGAAATCACTTTTTTTTGTTTTCTTTTAGCCTAACCCAACGATCTCTGTGTTTCATGTATTCCATGTGACAACATTCATGGACCTGTCGGGGGATTACCTCCGGTAGGCTCAAGAAGACGACTCAACATTCCAAAACATCGGTGGACCCATCCTCGGTATGCGAAGCCCCGCGAATCAACAAGACAAACGAAAAAGTGAGCTGACGACACTGTAGCTGTCCGGCTTAACAGCCTCCATCCGTTCGGCTCGACAGCCTCCCGTCCGGCTCGACGACCTCCATCCGTTCGGCTTGACAGCCTCCATCCGTCCGGCTCGACAGTCTACATCCGTCCGGCTCGGCAGCCTTCATCCGTCCGGCTCGGCAGCCTCCCGTCCGGCTCGACAACCTCCATCCGTCCGGCTTGACAGCCTCCATCCGTCCGGCTCGACAGTCTACATCCGTCCGGCTCGGCAGCCTCCCGTCCGACTCGACAGCCTCCATCCGTCCGGCTCGGCAGCCTCCCGTCCGGCTCGACAACCTCCATCCGTCCGGCTTGACAGCCTCCATCCGTCCGGCTCGACAGTCTACATCCGTCTGGCTCGGCAGCCTCCCGTCCGACTCGACAGCCTCCATCCGTCCGGCTCGGCAGCCTCCCGTCCGGCTCGACAGCCTCCATCCGTCCGGCTCGGCAGCCTCCATCTGTCCGGCTCACCCTGTCCGGCTCCTCCCGTTCGGCTCCTCCTGTCCGGCTGCACCCTGACGAAGTCTGCTCCCGACGTCCCAGCGGACACATGCGGACCGGACGGCCATATCTCATGGCGGTATGCTATTGGCGAGCAGGAGCACACTGTACGCGCGTCATGTAATACTCTCTACAGTGTAACTTACCCCCTGGATACTGATTTATAAAGTACACCAGTGGATAGATATAGCTTAGTCCACAAGCTACATATGGCTTGACTTGTGAGCTATCCAAGGTAGCTTACACCTCAAGCTACTTGGGATGTAAGCTACCCACTATGGCCTACATCCCAAGCAACCCCCTCATGCCTATATAAAGGCCTCATGCCCACCACATATTGAGAGGGTTAGCTCCTCTCACACTCATGTATGAGGCAAGAAGCCTCATGGCTCTCCTCCCCAAACAGCTCTAGAAGCGACCATGTACCAAATGTACCACATATATACAGACATGCAGGAGTAGGGGTATTATCTCTTCGGAAAGCCCCAAACCTGGGTAAACCACTGCGTGCCATTCACATACCCATCCCGGCTCATCCACGGCGGCCTTGCCCTCACCTCGATAAGCCACCCCATGGCATCTGCCGTCTCGCGTGACCCCCCGTGAGAAAACGACGACAGTTAGCGCCCACTGTGGGGCCCGCTACTGTTGGAACCACGGTTCGGGCGGGACCCTCTTC
Organism: Hordeum marinum; assembly: GCA_022496015.1. Lineage (NCBI taxonomy): Eukaryota > Viridiplantae > Streptophyta > Magnoliopsida > Poales > Poaceae > Hordeum > Hordeum marinum. The sequence continues at coordinate 465,654,134 of CM039675.1, read as the reverse complement.
GTCATCATCGCCGCGGCGTCGCCGCTATCTTTCTGGGGGCTCGACTCCAACTCGCCCCCGGGACAAATGCGTGCGACGCCGCGTCCTCGCCGCCGGTCTCGTCGCCGCCGTCGCGGCGTCGCCGCTATCTTTCCCGGGGCTCGACTCCAACTCGCCCCCGAGACAAATGCGTGCAACGCCGCGTCCTCGCTACCGGTCTCGTCGCCGCCGCCGCGGCGTCACCGCTATCTTTCCGGGGGCTCGACTCCAACTCGCCCCCGGGGCGAATGCGTGCCACACCGCGTCCTCGTTGCCGGTCTCGTCGCCGCCGCCGCGGCGTCGCCGCTATCTTTCTAGGGGCTCGACTCCAACTCGCCCTCGGGAAGAATGCGTGCGACGACGTGTCCTCGTCGCCGGCCTCGTCATCACCACCGCGACATCGCCGTCGTCTGCGCGTCCGCACGCTGCATCTCACCCCGGCCGTTCTGACTGCGAGTCGTCTCTCCTTCGTGCGCCCATCGTTGCTCCGGCCCGGCCACCCAGGCTCGGCTCCGAGCTCTCCTGCCGCGCTCCTCGTCCCTGCGTGTCCGCGCGCTCGGGACGCCTCGTGGCGCTGCCGCGGCGCCCCTCCTGGCTGGCCGTTCTCGCGTCACCCGGCCTTGCTGCGCCCCGACGCGCGGCTCGTCCCGTGCTCTGCCCCCCTTGCCCGTCGCACTGCGCGCGCGTCGGTCCGTGCCCGTCTCGCCCCCCTCGCGCGAGACCTGCCTTTGCCCTGGCCGCTCGCGTGCGTGTCCGTCGGCTCCCGCCGCGATCGCCCGCTCACGCGCGCGCCAATTGTTTTCTTCGCCGCTCCGGCCCCCGCACACACACCGACTTCGTCCCGCGTCGTCGCGGCTACTCCGCCCATGGCCACGCTTCCCCAACGCTCTACCCGGCCACGCCGTGTGTGTTGCTTGGGGGGCTCCGCCTGCACTCGCCGGCCGTGCCCGCGCACCCTGCACCGGCTCCATCTGTGTCGCCCGGCCTATGCCTGCGCCCGCTCCCACGCGCGTTGCTGATGCCTGCTGCTACTTCCTCTACCGATGCCACACGCAGCTGCTTTGCCTGCCCTCTCCTGGTCCACCACCACATCCCGCCGTGGTCCTTCCTGGGGCTGCCTCGCGCCGCTTGCGCGGGCAGGCTACTCACGTTGCCACTCCGCCCACACCTCCGCAAGCGCGTGTCGTGCGGCCCACTGTCCGGCTCCGTCCGCCCGTCAACCGGTTGTGTGCCGTCGCCGCGCTCGTTTTGGCTGGGCTGTGTCGGCCCGCCTGCGTCGCCTCGTCCGCGCGCCGGCTGTGCCGGCCCGACCACGCCACCACGCCGACCAAGCATGCCGACTCCCGCGGCCCAGCCCCGGCCGGCTCCCGCCTGCACACGCCCCCGCCGGCTCCCGTCGGCGGACGCTCCGACCGGCTCCCGCAGCCCCGCCTCCACACGGCCAGCGCCCTAGCCGACTCCTGCCTGCGAACGCCCTGGTCGGCTCCCGTGGCCGACGCCCCAGCCGGCTCCCGCCTGCGGACGCCCCGACCGGCTCCCCCTACGGGCTCCCCAGTCGGCTCCCGCCTGCGGACGCCCCGACCGGCTCCCGCCTGCGGGCGCCCCGGTCGGCTCCAGCGGCCGGCTCCCCAGCTGGCTCCCACGACCCTGCCTCCCCGCGGCCGGCTCCCCTCCGCTCCTCCTGCTGGCCCCGTCCAGCTCCCTCCGCTCCACCCCTGGCCCTCGCCCTCACGGGCTGGCTGCCTGGCCTGGGGGTGGAAAGGACCCGTCTATCCAAAAGAAACATACGGGTCGGGCGCCCAGCTGGCACAAAAAAAGTGGAGCCGTTCACAAAGAAAAAAAACTTCTGCATGACCGTCCGCGTGCTTCGCCACTCGGATGGCCCGCCGCGGCCCGTCTGGTCTGGCCGACCGGTCTGCCTGCCGCCTTCGACGCCTGGCTGGCTGAGGAGCCAATTCGGCCTCCCGTCCGCCTCGACGCCCATTCGGTCAGATCCGACCGGCTGGGACCCCCTTCGAGCACCCGGAGGCTCGAAGGCTACATCCAACGGGTGTCCCGGCGCGCTTCGCAAGCGCCAGGCCACGCCGACTCTCTTCGTCAACAACCACCTCATCGACGTCAAAAAAGCAATGAACCTCCTCGTCCGGAGGCTCGAAGGCTACCCTCGGCAGTGCCCTCGTGCTCATCAGGCGGCGGACCCCGCGTCCGCCCTCGGCAGCACCCCATGCTCATCAGTCGGCGGACCCCGCGTCCGCCTTCGGCAGCGCCCTCGCGCTCATCAGTCGGCAGACCCCGCGTTCGCCTTCCGCAGCGCCCTTGCGCTCATCAGCCGGCAGACCCCGCGTCCGCCGTCGGCAGCGCCTCGCGCTCATCAGCCGGCGGACCCCAAGTCAGCGCCCGACAGCGCCTCGCGCGCGTTGGCAGGACCACGTCGGCTACAAACCACGTTGGCCGACACCGACAAAACCGCCTCACCGGCACCCAAAAGCAATGTGAGATCTCCACGCGCGTACCCTTGCACCATACACACAAAACAAATAACCCCGAACGGCCCTCGAGGGCCATTTCCGCGTTCATTTTGGTGCCTTACTGTTCGCCCCGACGCCAGCTAGTCTTGGCCCGGCGCTGGCCGCTTGGCCCGATACGTTCGTTCCCACGGGATGGCTTAGTAGCGTACACGGGACCAAAGGCCCACTCTTTGTCTCAGCTACGGACCGCACCGCGGCTGTCCGGCTAGCGAGAGCAAACGCTGGAGGTCACCACACGCGAAAAGCATCCAGGGAGAAAACGGCTTACGCGATCTGGTCGTTTCATTTATAAGTATCTACTCGGTCGAGTATGCTCCCATAGTCCGAGTACTGTACGCTCCATTCCACGACCCACTCTTCGTCTCAGCTACAGACTGGCTCCCAGCTGTCTGGCTAGCAAGTGCAAAAGCCAAAAAGCGGAGGGAACATTAAAAAGACTTAAAGGGGCTCGGACGAAACCGAGTCGGCACCATTTGCATAAAGCTCATGCACTACCAAAATCAAATATTTGATACATCTGTGCCTACCTAACCTTGTCTTCCGCACGATCATTTCCATGAGAAACCTCCTTGCTCAGAGGATTGGAGGCTACTCCTGGCAGGGCACTGCGCTCGATAGCCGGCGGACCCCGCGTCCGCCTTCGGCAAGACTCCACGCCCACAAGCCGGCGGACCCTCCGTCCGCGCCCGGCGCCGCCTTGCGCTCGACAGCTGGCGGACCCCGCGTCCTCCTTCAGCAGGGCTCCACGCCCACAAGCCGGTGGACCCTTCGTCCACGCCCGGCGGTGCCTCGCGCTCGACAGCCGACGGACCCTCGCATCCGCCTTTGGCATGGCTCCACGCCCACAAGCCGGCGGACCCTCCGTCCGTCCCCGGCAGCGCATCGTGCTCGACAGCCGGTGGACCCCGCATCTGCCTTTGGCAGGGCTCCACACCCATAAGCCGGCGGACCCTCCGTCCGCGCCCGGCGGCGCCTCGTGCTCGACAGCCGGCGGACCCTGCGTCCGCCTTCGGCAGGGCTCCATGCCCGCAAGCCGGCGGACCCTCCGTCCGCACCCTGTGGCGCCTCGCGCTCGACGGTCGACGGACCCCGCGTCCGCCTTCGGTAGGGCTCCATGCCCACAAGCCGATGGACCCTCCGTCCACGCCTGGCGGCGCCTCGCGCTCGACGGCCGGTAGACCCCGCGTCTGCCTTCGGCAGGGCTCTACGCCCACAAGCCGGCGGACCATCCGTCCGTCCCTGGCAGCGCCTCGTGCTCGATGGCCGGCGGACCCGGCGTCCGCCTTCGGCAGGGCTCCACGCCCACAAGCCGGTGGACCCTCCGTCCACGCCCGGCGGTGCCTCGCGCTCGACGGCCAGCGGACCCCGTGTCCGCCTTCGGCAGGGCTCCATGCCCACAAGCCGGCAGACCCTCCATCCGTCCCCGGCAGCGCCTCACGCTCGACAGCCGAAGGACCCCGCGTCCGCCTTCGGCAGGGCTCCACGCCCACAAGTCGGCGGACCCTCCGTCCGCGCCTGGCGACGCCTCGCGCTCGACAATCGGTGGACCCCGCGTCCGCCTTCGGCAGGGCTCCACGCCCACAAGTCGGCGGACCCTCCGTCCGCGCCTGGCGACGCCTCGCGCTCGACAACCGGTGGACCCCGCGTCCGCCTTCGACAGGGCTCCATGCCCGCAAGCCGACGGACCCTCCGTCCGTGCCCGGCGGCGCCTCGCACTCGACGGCCGACGGACCCCGCGTCCGCCTTCGGCGGGGCTCCACGCTCGCAAGCCGGTGGACCCTCCATCCACGCCCGGCGGCACCTCGCGCTCGACAGCCGGCGGACCCCGCGTCTGACTTCGGCAGGGCTCCATTCCCACAAGCCAACGGACCCTCCGTCCGTGCCTGGCGGTGCCTCGCGCTCGACAGCCGGCGGACCCCGCATCCTCCTTCGGCAGGGCTCCACGCCCACAAGCCGGTGGACCCTCTGTCCACGCCCGGCGGCGCCTCGCGCTTGATAGCCGGCGGACCCTGCGTCCGCCTTTGGCAGGGCTCCACGCCCACAAGTCGGCGGACCCTCTGTCCGTCCCTGACAGCGCCTCGCGCTCGACAGCCGGTGGACCCCGCGTCGGCCTTCGGCAGGGCTCCATGCCCACAAGCCGGCGGACCCTCCGTCCGTCCCCGGCAGCGCCTCACGCTCGTCAGCCGGCGGACCCCGCGTCCGCCTTCGGCAGGGCTCCATGCCCGCAAGCCGGCGGACCCTCCGACCGTGCCCGGTGGTTCCTCGTGCTCGACGGCCGGCGAACCCCGCGTCCGCTTTCGGCCGGGCTCCATGCCCACAAGCCGGCGGACCCTCCGTCCGTCCCCGGCAGCGCCTCGCGCTCGACAGCCGGTGGACACCGCGTCCGCCTTCGACAGAGCTCCACGCCCACAAGCCGGCGAACCCTCCGTCCGCGCCCGGCAGCGCCTCGCGCTCGACAGCCGGCGAACCCCGTGTCCGCGTTCGGCAGGGCTCCATGCCCGCAAGCCGGAGGACCCTCCGTCCGTGCCCGGCGGTGCCTCGCACTCGACGGCCGGCGGACCCGCGTTCGCCTTGGCAGGGCTCCACGCCCACAAGCCGGTGGACCCTCCGTCCACGCCCAGCGACGCCTCGCGCTTGACAGCTAGCGGACCTGGCATCCGCCTTCGGTAGGGCTCCACGCCCGCAAGCCGGCGGACCCTCCGTCCGCGCCCGGCGGCGCCTCATGCTCGATAGCTGGCGGACCCCGTGTCTTCCTTCGGCAGGGCTCCATGCCCACAAGCCGATGGACCCTCCGTCCACGCCCGGCGGCGCCTCGCGCTCAACAGCCGACGGACCCCGCGTCCGCCTTCGGTAGCGCCTCGCGCCCTTTAGTCGGCAGACTCCGCGTCCACGCCTGGCATCCTCGATGCCACCGTCTACTTCAGCAACGGCAAAGACCCTTCGCCCGACTCGTCGAGTCACCCGGAGCCTTGGAGGCTACACCCAACGGGTGCTCTGGCGCGCCCCCGTAGGAAATCGCTAGCCCGCGGACTCCGCATCCACACCCGGCATCCTTGACGCCACCGTCTACTTCAACAACAACAAGGACCCTCCGCCCGACTCGTCGAGTCGCTCGGAGGCTCGTAGGCTACACCCAGCGGGTGCGCTGGCACGCTCCCGCTGGAAGCAAGCCGCATCATCCCCAACCCGCGATCAGCCGTCATCGACAACTTCTGCAACAACAACCCCACCAGCATAAACCCTCCGCCTGACTTTCCAAGTCGCCCCGAGGCTCGGAGGCTACTGTCGGGGGGATTACCCCCCGAGTTGGCTCAAGGAGACGACTCAACATTTTAAAACATCGGGGGACCCATCCCCGGTATGCGAAGGCCCGTGAATTAACAAGACAAACGAAGAAGTGAGCCGACGACACTGTAGCTGACGACACTGTAGCTGTCCGGCTCGGCAACCTCCATCCGTCCGGCTCGGCAGGTTCCTGTCCGACTCGGCAGCCTCCCGTCCGACTCGGCAGCCTCCATCTGTCCGGCTCACCCTGTCCGGCTCCTCCTGTCCAGCTCCTCCTGTCCGACAGCGCCCTGACGAAGTCTGATCCCGACATCCCAGCGGACACATGCGGACCAGACGGCCATATCTCATGGTGGTACGCTATTGGCGAGCAGAAGCACACTGTACGCGCGTCATGTAATACTCTTTACAGTGTAACCTACCCATGAATACTGATTTATAAAGTACACCAGGGGATAGACATAGCTTAGTCCACAAGCTACATGTGGCTTGACTTATAAGCTATCCAAGGTAGCTTACACCTCAAGCTACTTGGGATGTAAGCTACCCATTATGGCTTACATCCCAAGCTACCCCCTCATGCCTATATAAAGGCCTCATGCCTACCACATATAGAGGGGGTTAGCTCCTCTCACACTCATGTATGAGGCAAGAAGCCTCATGGCTCTCCTCCCGAAACGGCTTCAAGAGTGACCATGTACCAAATGTATCACATATATACATACATGCAGGAGTAGGGGTATTATCTCTCCGGAGAGCCCCGAACCTGGGTAAACCATTGCGTGCCATTCGCATACCCGTTCCGGATCATCCACGGCAGCCTTGCCCTCACTTCGATAAGCCATCCCATGGCATCTGCCGTCTCGCGAGACCCCCCGTGAGAAAATGACGATAGGACCTTCTATTCGATGCTCGTTGTGTCAAATAGTAGGGGTGCCACAAATGTAGCATCCTCGTGGGCCGGCCCATGCTTGCAAAATGTAGCATAGCGAGCCTCTTTATTCCTATTAATTTGTCATCATTTTTTTCATTCGGTTTAAAAAAGAACACAAAATATATTTTTAAATATGGACAACATTTTTTTAAAAATGTTAAATATTTTTAAACAAAGTGACTTTGGGAAAAACGTATTGAAAACCTAAACATTTTAAGCATGATTTTTTAAACATTAATTAAAGAACATGATTTTTTTGTGTGAAAATTTCTGAAATATTAAAAATGAATATATTTTTATAAAATATATTTGAAGGATTTTGAATTTAAAAGCAAAAAAAAAGATTACAAACCAGACCAGAACACCATAGAAGGTTCAGAAAACCGGTAAACAAACAGATAGTAGATACGAGGCTAAATGTGCCGGCCCAGATTTGTCGTTAGTTATCGTCATTCGGCGTGTGGAATAGAAAACACCAAATTCATCCCCTAGATTGCTTCCACGAACTTTGATTACTCTGATGGGCCTGATCCAGGAAGGCCCGACCGTCCAAGTTAAGGATTGATCGGCTGATGCTGTGTTCTGAACTTTAAGCTTTGTCATAACATGAGAGCTGTGTCTTGCACTAAGGAGTCGGAAGGAGCTTTCGCGTTGGAGGACTAAAACATCGGGCCAGTCCATTAGCGCACACGAACTTACAAGAACAACGCGGAAAAAGGGAGGAATCCAGGGATAGATCCATCGTCTCCAGCATGATGCGTCGCGTTCCTACTAAGGTAGTTGGGCGCATTCTACTTGAGGTGAAATGAGCTGGTTTTTCATAGGATTTTTGGGATTTTTTTGGTTTTGTTTTTATTTAGTTTTTCACCGGTATTTCTTTGTTTTATGTTTTATAGAATTTTTATTTTTCTTTCTTTCTTAATTGTATTTATTCGGTTTTCTTCATTCTTTGGTTTTTCATTTTTATTCTTCATTTTTCTTCGGTTTTGTTTCTTATTTTTCATCGGTATTACTGAAATACCTGATTAAGATTTTTTGAAAACTATTTTCTACACATCTTTACATTTATTTTTCAAATTCGTTATTAAGAAAATTCAAATACAATTTTCACATTTTTACTACAATGTCATTTTTTCTATACAAAATTAACATTTTCTGAATGCTTGATTGCCATTTTTTAAATACTTGTTCAAAATTTCCTTAAATGCTTGATTAGTATTTTTTAAATACTTGTTCAACATTTCCTCAAATGCTTGATTAGTATTTTTTAAATACTTGTTCAACATTTCCTCAAATGCTTGATTACTATTTTTATATACATGATAAAATTTCTTCATCATTTTTTAATATACAGTGAACATCATTTCTATACACATTTAACCGTTGGCAAATGCTTTATTAGCAATTCTAAAATACTTGTTCAACATATTTTTCAAATGCTTGATTAACATAATTATAGACATGATCAAAAATCATAATTTTATTAATACATTGTAAACTTTTATATATACACATTTCACTTTTCCAAATGCTAGGTTAACATTTTCCAAATACTTGTTCCACAATTTAAAAAATGCTTGATTAACATTTTTATATACATTGTAAAAACTTTCATCCTTTTTTAATACATGGTCAAGGTTTTTATATATATACATTTAACATTTCCAAAAAATTGGTTAACATTTTCAAATATTTCTTAAATATTTTTTGTAATAATTGATTAACATATATATATATATATATATATATGAACAAAGTAATTAATCAATTTTTAATTCATTGTCAAAAAAATTCGATACACATTTGAAAATTTCAAATTGTTGATTAAAATATTCAAATACTTGTTTAATTTTTTTTCGAATGCTTCATTAACATTTTTTTGATGACATGATCAATTGTTTTATACATGATATATTTTCTCTATGCACACTTAACATTTTTCAAATGCTTGGTCAACATTTTTCAAATATTTTCATAAAGTATTCTTTGTAACATATATATTTAGAATATTGTAAAGCATAGTCGAAAGTAAAGAATAAAGCAAAAAAGGAAAACAGAAAAAATAGAAAAAGAAATGGAAAAAAGGAGTCTGTAGCCTCCCACGCTGTTGGCCTGGCCCATGTAGAGGTCCCCGACGCGAGGCTTCCCTAAAGCACGTGCCTTCGCTAAGGCCCTGCTTGGTAACAAAATATTTTTGAAGTATTGTAAGAATACTACAGTTTTTGAGATTATCATAGTTTTATTTACAATGAGGTGTTTGGTGGCCTGAAACAATTGTGGTTTTAATACTACAGTATTGGTAAAACCGTGATTTTTTCTCTGCTTAAAAAAAAAGAACCTCAGACCTCTTTTTAAGAAACAGAGAAGGCGAAAGGGGAAAAGGACGCGATCTTCTTCCCATGTACTCGCTCGATCTAAAACAGAGGTATTCCCGCACCTCCACGCACAACTTCGACGTGTCTCGATGGTGACGCGGAAGAAGGTGAAACCACTCCGTCTATGCATAGCTGACAGGCGTCGTGTTGTGGGTGCCCTTCTTCTCACCATACAAGCTGGAGTCTGTTTGTGGATGGTTCTGTTCTATGCACGCGGCCGGCAAGAGCTAGTCAGCTACCTAGCTGGATATAAGCAACAGAAAGTGTAGCTAGCTACGAAAGCATGCACGATCAACGGCTAGCTGGTTAATTTTATTGCAGTATGTGGCTTAATTAAACAGGTGTTCTGCATTGTGAATATTGCAAAAAATGTTGTTATATTAAAACCATGATATTTTCTACCTACAGGCAAAATTACTGCAGTTTCTTATACTTTAGTTTTTTTAGTACTTTGCTATCAAACAGGCCCTAAAGCTTCGCTAAAGCACTGTTTTTTTCCTGTTTATTCTTCGTTTCGTTTTTCTGTTTCTGCTTCTGTTTCAATTTCTTTTCTCTTTTTTTCCCGTTTTTCATTTTTTCATTTTTCCATTTCTACTTTTCTTTACCTTTTCGTGTATTATCCAAATTCAATGCAGGTTTAAAGATAATGCTTACCGTATAATTAGAAAATGTTTATCATATATCAATAAATGTTCAATGTGTATTTTTAAATTGTTCAGCGTCTATCATGAAAATATAAAATGTGTCATTAAAAATTGTTCACCGTATATCACAAAAATGTACAATGTGTATTTAAGAATTGTTCATCATACGTCACAAAAATATTTAATGCGTGTATTTAATTTATTTTTCACAGTATATCGCAAAAAAGTTCAATGTGCCTTTTAAAATTACTTATTGTATATGACGAAATTATTTAATGTCTATTTAATTTTTCATTGTATACAAAAAATGTCCAATGAGTATTTATTTTTCACCGTATATCACAAAAAGTTCAATGTGCATTTAAAAATTGTTCACCGTATATCAAAAAAATGTTTAATATGCATTTAAAAAAATTCACCGTATATCCCAAGAACGTTCAGTGTCTATTGAGAATTAGTCATTGTATATTAATTTTTTAATGTATTTTAAAAATATTCAATAGTCAGAAATTTTTGGATTTTTCTAATCTGTCACTGAATTTAGTTCTTATACTGTTGCGCGGACTACTTAATCACTAACGTTGAGCATTTAAAGTAGTAAGGAGCACGTGCTCTATAACGTGATGAGGTATCGAGTTCGATTCTTCGCTAGATGTGTTTGTTTGGGGGGGATTTTTAGAAACAGCAAGCTATAACGACATGGAACGGGCGGCCCATCCAGATGGCGCCTTGAGCGAAAGCTGCTCTGTTTGACGCATGTGAGCGAGGACTAGTGAGTCTCAGCTAGGCATAGGGGCGCCGTTGTCGCAAGGGCTATGTCTCGCTTATCACGGGACGTACCCTCTTCTCACGTCTGGTGTTCTGTTATTGGGGCCAGCCCAGCACCTCCACTCATTGGATCGGTATTGGGAAGGTTCTATGAACCAGTTCACATCGGTTTTAGATTCTTTCGTCGGTTTTCTTCTTCTTGTTTGTATACAGTTGGTTTTAATCAATTTTCTTCTTTTTTATTTCAATTATTCGAATTGATGTCCTATTTTTTCAATACACAATGTAGTTTTTTCGTATACATACGTAACCATTTTTTTCATACACATTGATTTTCTTCAATTACACGATGAACAGTTTTTAGAATCAGATTTTAGTTTTTATTGGAAGAAAGGTTTAAAACATTTTTTTAATAGTACAGAAACATTCAGAATAATTATACGAAGATTTTTTTTGCATTTTATAAACATTTATATAATGTCACAAACACAATTTTGAAACACGTTAACATTTTTTATAAATTTTACTAGAAGGTTTTTGAATGTATGAAACACCTTTTATATGGTATGCTGACATTTGTTTTACATTGGATGAACATTTTTAAAAGTATCATGAGCATATTTTTGAATGTGTGAACATTTTGAAAATGACACAAACTTTTTTTCATACTATCACCATTTTTAAATGTTTGCACAAACATTGTTTTTACACGGCATGAATATTTTTGAGCTTTTATAATTTTTCTTCATATTGAATAAAATATTTTCCATTGAAAATATAAGTAAAAGTAACAAAAAGAAAAGAAAGAAGAGAGGAGCTAAATGGATCCCGAGCTCATCTGCTCGTACATAAATAGTAAAATCAAAAGAAGTGCTAGAAAAAAAACATTTTCTTCGCATGGAAGATGTTTTAGCGCGTAAGGTCCGTGTCAAATTGTAGCTCATCTAGACACCCGACCAGCTCAGAAAAAATGGGATTTATGATTTTCTTTACTGTATGAGCACTTTTCGGAACCAATTTTTTTTGTTGAGAGTTGCTCAGATGCCATAATGCGCTGATATTTGGGACGGACCCTACGCACTAAAATATCTTATAAAAAGTATTCGATTTTGTTTTGAAGTGTTTTAGTATTTTTTTCCAATTTTACTATTCACCAAGACATGCGCTAGCGAGCCAATTCTCCTTCCATGCTATATCGACTAATCCTGTATAGCCGTGTGAGACTCCACGAGAAAAGAGCCCATGTCTTCCTCCTCCTCTTGTCGCCGTCACCACCAGTCCGCCCCATCTCCAATGGCCTTTGGACCATGGTGGTGTGGAGGACCACGCCCTCCCGGTCGACGGGAGGGACTCCATTCTCGTTCTTGTTAGGTTCTACGTTTTGGTTAGGGCTGTGTGACAGCGACGATGTCCCTCAATAGGTATAATGCCTCCCACGTTCTATTTCCGTATCGATGGTGCATCTAGCTTCATTGAAGGCAATGTGAAGGTGTGTCTCTATCGGATCTCATGAGATTTGGTCGGTGCTGGTCTCGGGGGCTACTGCATTGACAATTCAATGCAGAAAATTTCAGTGCAATACAGTTTCCGAGGAGATTATGATCCTTGGGTTGGTCGGCCGCACCCAATCTGAGTCTCGAGGTCTGTGCACGCCGCTTTTGTGTTTCGAAGTATGCTGTCGAGCTAGGAGTTGATCCTCAGGCCGATTTTGCGAATCGACCTGAGTCTCAAGGGCTACCGGGATCAACTGTTTTATGTCATCCTTTAGGTGCATCTCGGGTTTTAGACCGACACACACCTTGAGGGCTACTGACTATATATCTCGGCAGAGAATAATTTGCACCAATAAAAAATATCCACGAAAAATCAGCCCACGGTCGGGGTGGTACACCACCTCGAAAGCAGTCCGGCATAAAGCTCGAGCACAAGCGGCTGGCTCCATAGAGAGAATTTCCGACATCAAGCTCGGGTGAATTCCTTCAATTTTTAAGGTCCAAGTTAGTTTATGATACCTCGGATGCTGACCATCGTTAGAGCTCGGATGCAGTCCGGTGTTGGAGCTCGGAAGTAGTCCGACATAAAGCTCGGATTCGAATGACTCGTTCCATAGAAGATATTCCGACATTTAAGGTCGGATGGACTCATTCAAAATTTCATAGGCCAAGGTAATCTATGATACCTCGGATGCCGACCATCGTCGGAACTCGGCTACAAAAAGACACCTCGGATGCAGTCCGACGTTGGAGCTCGGACGCAAGAGGATACCTTGAATGTCGAATAGTGTTGGAGCTTGGCTGTGAAAAGACGCCTCGGATGTAGTTCGGCGTTGGAGCTCGGACGCAAGAGGATGTCACCACACGGAAAACACTTCAAACCCCAGGTGTGGCGTAAAAAATTACAAGGCATTGCTAAAGGCCGATAACTTAAAGGGGCTCCTCGGATGACCGACATGTAAACTCTTCGGATTCAGCTCGACGACCCTCAAGATCGGACATGGAAATATTTGTTGAACTAGTTTTCAAGACCGACGATCGAAGACGAAGAATTATTTGTAAGAACCAAGGAGCGTCCTTAGCTTGAAGACTGGTTCAGGGGGCTTTTGATGGTGTCCTGGACTAGGGGATACTCACCACATCGTCTCCCGACTAGTGGGTCAGGCCGAGGACCCCCAGGGCGATCCACTAATGGGCCAGTTCGGAGAGCCCATGATGCGTACAAGGGAGATTCCACAAGACTTGGCGCACAAGACAAGGACTCCTCTAAACCCTAGGCCTACGGTGCATTATATAAATCGAGTCCAGGCTAGTCAATAGACAATCTCAACCTCAATCTCATATTCATTATATCTCGTGGTAGATACCTGTACTATGTACTATCCCCCATATGAATACAATCAAAAGCAGGACGTAGGGTATTATCTCCTTGAGAGAGCCTGAACCTGGGTAAAATCCTGTGTCCATGTTACCATCGCTCCAAGACGCCTAGCTTAGGACCCCCTACCCAAGATATGCCAGATTTGGCACCGACAGTGAGGGCATAGCTGGGGGCTGGCTATGGCAGAAGCCGCCGAGGAGCTCGTCAAGCTGGGAGGAGCAACCGAGGATGGCGCCGAGAGCAGGGGCGTCCCGCCAAGTGGGGTGGCAGGGGCAGGGCGCGACCGATGCTCGCTTCAGGAAGGAACAGTGGCGAGAGGCGTCGGCGAGGAGTCGCCAGGAGGAGGTACCTATTGAAAAGGGAAGACCTTCTCATCAAAGTTCACGTGCCGAGATGTGTAAACACGGTGGGAGACATGATCTTAACACCGGTAACCTTTGTTGGTTGAGGGGTAGCCCAGGAAAACACAAGCAAGCGAACATGGAGCGAACTTGTGAGGAGTGGTGGACGCAATACTGGGATAACAAAGATAACCAAAGATGAGTAAACCATCATATGAGAGAGGGATACCAGAAAGGAGATGGTGGTGGTGGTGGGGGGCATAGTTCCAATGGGGACGACAAGGGCGAATGTTAAGGAGAAGGGTGGCGGTGGCGAGTGCATCGGACCAGAACCTAGGGGGTACATTAGAGTGGAAGAGCAATGTACGGACGCAATCGTTGAGAGTGCGAAGAATGCGTTCAACACACTCGTTCTGTTGGGAGGTGTAGGGGCATGTAAGATGAAAGATAGTGTCGTGAGATGTAAGGAGATTGCGAACGCCACATTATCAAATTATTTTCTGTTATCGGTCTAAAGAGCAACAATGGGATGACCAAATTGTGTGGTGACATATGCAAAGAAAGCGACAAGTATATCGAAAGCATCAGACTTGCAGAGAAGAGAGAAAGTCCACACAAAATGCAAGAAATCATCAAGTATTACTAGATAATAAAGATAACAGTGTTGCTAGCAACCGGGGATGTCCACACATCTATATGAAGTAATTGAAACGGAAAAGAAGATATAGTTGTGGATGCACTAAATGATAGACGCACATGTTTGCCAAGAAGACAAGTATGACCAGTGTGGTCTTCTACTTTATTACAAGCAAAAGAAAAACTCCTAAGAATATGACAAAGTACTGTGTGGTTGGGGTGGCCCAAGCGAGCATGCCACAAGTGCACACCGACGGCGAGGGCGACATGGGTGGCGGTGGTGGAGGAGGATGGGTGAACCGAGTAGAGCTCCTCGGGACTATCACATCGGTGAAGAACCATCCGGCTGCGTGCATCCTTCATAGAAAAATCGATGTCGTCAAATGAAACAGTAAGAGGATTCTCACGAGAAATACAATGAATTAACATGAGATTTTTAACTAGGTCAGGCGAGACAAGCACATTAGACATGTTAATGGGCGTGGAGGTAGAGGGAAAATGAGTATGATAGACATGAGTGATGGATAAATAAGAACCATCGCCAACAGTGATACGAGTGGAGGCATCGATGGGAGAGGAGGATATAAGGTTACCGAGATGAGCTGTCATGTGGGCCGTAGCCCTCGTGTCCATGTACCAATCGTCGCCTCCAGCATAGTTGTTGGGCGAAGGGGCAGCATGGAGAGCAGCCAAGAGGGCCAGATCCCACGGCGCGGGCGGCAGGGCAGGACCACCATAGGGGGGGTAGCCGCCAACCGGCGAAGGTGCAGGCATCACCGGGTAGCCGCCAACCTAACCAGCATGGGGCGCCGCAAAGTGCGCCTGGTGCGCCGGGGGCGGGCCGAGGATGCCCGGGGCAGGAGGCTGAGGTAACGGCATGTGGTAGGCATGGACCACGCCGGTGTTGGAAATATGCCCTAGAGGCAATAATAAATTGGTTATTATCATATTTCCTTGTTCATGATAATCGTGTATTATCCATGCTATAATTGTATCGATCGGAAACTCAGATACATGTGTGGATACATAGACAACACCATGTCCCTAGTATGCCTCTAATAGACTAGCTCGTTGATCAAAGATGGCTATGGTTTCCTAGTCATGGACATGAGATGTCATTTGATAACAGGATCACATCATTAGGAGAATGATGTGATGGACAAGACCCAAACTACAAACGTAGCATATGATCGTGTCAGTTTATTGCTACTGTTTTCTACATGTCAAGTATCTGTTCCTATGACCATGAGATCATGCAACTCACTTTCACCGGAGGAGTACCTTGTGTGTATCAAACATCGCAACGTAACTGGGTGACTACAAAGGTGCTCTATAGGTATCTTCGAGGGTGTCTGTTGGGTTGGCATGGATCAAGACTAGGATTTGTTACTCCGTGTGACGGAGAGGTATCTTAGGGCCCACTCGGTAATACAACATCACAATAAGCCTTGCAAGCAATGTGACTAAGTGTTAGCCACGGGATCTTGTATTATGGAACGAGTAAAGAGACTTGCCAGTAACGAGGTTGAACTAGGTATGGAGATGCCAACGATCGAATCTCGGGCAAGTAACATACCGAAGAACAAAGGGAACATCATATGGGATTAACTGAATCCTTGACATAGAGGTTCGATCGATAAAGATATTCATAGAATATGTAAGAACCAATATGGGCATCCAGGTCCCGCTATTGGTTATTGACCATATAGGTGTCTCGGTCATGTCTACATAGTTCTCGAACCCGCAGGGTCTGCACACTTAAGGTTCGATGACGTTTCAGTAGTATAGAGTTATGTATGGTGATGATCGAAGGTTGTTAGGAGTCCCGGATGAGATCCCAGATGTCACGAGGAGATCCGCAATGGTCCATAGGTAAAGATTGATATATCGGAAGTCTTGTTTTGGTCACCAGAAAAGTTTTGGGCTCATCGGTAGTGTACCGGGAGTGCCGGGAGGGTGCCAGGGGAGCATCAGGAGGGGTGTCTCGACCCAAAGGACCTCATGGGCTGTGGGAGGAGTCAAACCATACCCTCGTGGGCTGGACTAAGCCCCACTAAGGCCCATGCAGCTAGGGGTGGGAAAAACCCAAAAGGTGGAGAGGTGGAAAGAGTTTCCAAGTGGAAAGGAGGAATCCCACTCCTAATAGGATTGGAGTAGGACTCCTCCACCTTCAATTTCGACCAAACCTTGAGGGTTTGAGACTGCCTCCTCCCCTCCCTCCCTCCTATATATACTAGAGGATTTAGAGGGAAGAGCTAACCCTAATTGGCACGTGCTGCCGTCTTCTTCTCTAGATCGTAGTTTCTCCTCTAGATTGGTTTCAGCGATGCTTAGGCGAAGCCCTGCTGGAATAGCTCCACCACCATCACCGCAACACCGTCGCGCTGCCGGAGAACTCATCTACCTCTACGCTCCCTCGTGCTGGATCAAGAAGGCGGAGATTGTCATCGAGCTGTACGTGTGCTGAACGTGGAGGTGCCGTCCGTTCGGCACTAGATCGGAAGGACCGTGATCAAGATTGCGAGATGATTCGTGATTGGATCGCGGGACGGATCGTGATGAGATCGCGGGACAGATCGTGATTGGATCGCGGGACGGATCATGATGGGATCGCGGGACGCTCGGCGATTTGGATCGCGAAGACGTTCGACTACATCAACCGCGTTTCTTAACGCTTCCCGCTTAGCGATCTACAAGGCTATGTAGATCCACTCTCCCTCTCGTAGATGCTCATCACCATGGATAGATCTTGCATGTGCGTAGGAATTTTTTTGTTTCCCATACAACGTTCCCTAACAGTGGCATCATGAGCTAGGTCTATGTGTAGATGAGATCTCGAGTAGAACACAAAGAGTTTGTGAGCATTGATGCTTAGATTGCTTCCTCCCTTGGTCGTGTTTTGGTTCAGCGGTTCCATTGACTGACGTGTACCTTCGTTGCACAAAGATGGTTGACGGGTGTCTGTTTCTCCTACTTTAGTTGGATCGGATTCGACAAAGGCAGTCCTTGAGAAGGTTGAAAAGAAACTTATGTATCACCATTATGGTTTTTGCGTAGGTGAGAATTGTTCTTGCTAGATACCCGTAGCAGCCACGTAAAACTTGCAACAACAATTAGAGGACGTCTAACTTGTTTTTGCAGGGTATGTTGTGATGTGATATGGCCAATTACATGATGAGATATATGTGATGTATGAGATACTCATGTGTTGTATAGAATATCACGACTTGCATGTCAATGAGTACGGCAACTGGAAGGAGCCATAGGGTTGTCTTTAATTATTGTATGACCCACGTGTCAAACATTAAGCGCTATGTAATGCTTTACTTTATTGCTAAGTGGTAGCAATAGTAGTATGAGCATGGTGGGCGCAACAACCCCGATGGCGACACAATGATGGAGATCATGATGACGGAGATCATGGTGTTATGCTGATGACGATGGAGATCATGCCGATGCTTTCAAGATGGAGATCAAAAGCACAAGTTCATGGCCATATCATGTCACTTATGATTTGCATGTGATGTTAATCCTTTCATGCACCTTGTTTTGCTTAGGACGACGGCAGCATTATAAGGTGATCCCTCACTTAAATTTCAAGGTAAAATTGTGTTCTCCCCAAGTATGCACCGTTGCGAAAGTTCGTCGTGTCGAGACACCACGTGATGATCGGGTGTGATAGACTCTACGTTCACATACAATGGGTGCAAGCCAGTGTTGCACGTGCAGAATACTTGGGTTAAACTTGACGAGCCTAGCATGTACAGACATGGCCTCAGAACACAAGAGACTGAAAGGTCTAACATGAGTCATATAGTAGATATGATCAACATGATGATGTTCATCATTGAAACCACCTCAACTCACGTGATGATCGGACTTGAGTTGGTGAATTTGGATCATGTATCACTCGAATGACTGGAGGGATGTCAATTTGAGTGGGAGTTCTTAAGTAATATGATTAATTGAACTCATTATCATGAACATAGTTAGTAGTGTCTTCGCAAATTATGTTGTAGATTACTAGCTCATGTTGTAGCTCCCTTGAATTTTTTTATGTTCCTAGAGAAATAGAGTTGAAAGATGATGGTGGCAATATTGCGGACTGGGTCCGTGATCTGAGGATTGTCCTCATTGCTGCATAGAAGGCTTATGTCCTTAATGCACCGCTCGGTGCACCACCCCCTCTAGCGTCATCTGTAGATGTTGTGAACATCTGACAGGCACGTTCTGATGACTACTTGATAGTTAAGTGCATCATGCTTTACGGCTTAGAATTGAGGCTCTAAAAAAGTTTTTGAATGTCATGGAACATATGAGATGTTCTAAGATCTGAAATTGGGATCTTAGGCTCGTGCCCGTGTTGTGAGATATGAGATCTCCAACAAGATTCTTTGCTTGCAAGATGAAGGAGAATAGCTCAATCGTTGAGCATGTGCTCAGATTGTCTGGGCATTACAATCGGTTGAATCGAGTGGGAGTTGATCTTCCAGATATGACTGATATAGTTTTGCAAGTCACTGTCACTAAGCTACTAGAGCTTCGTGATGAACTATAAAATGCCAGGGATGGAAATAATGATCCCTGAGCTGTTCGCGATGTTTGACGCCGCGAAGGTAGAAATCAAGAAGGAGCATCAAGTGTTGATGGTTAGTAAAACCACTAGTTTCGAGAAGGGCAAGGGCAAGGAGGGAAACTTCATGGATGGCAAGTCAGTTGCTGCTCCAGTGAAGCAACCCAAAGTTGAACCCAAACCCGAGACTAAGTGCTTCTATTATGAGGAGAGGGGTCGCTAAAGCGGAACAACCCTAGATACTTGGTAGATAAGAAGGCTGGCAACATCGACAGAAGTATATTTTGATATACGTGTTAGTGATGTGTACCTTACTAGTACTCCTAGTAGCACCTGGGTATAGGATACCGGTTCGGTTGCTAAATGTTAGTAACTCGAAATAAAAGCTACGGAATAAACGGAGACTAGCTAAGTGTGAGGTGACGATGTATGTTGGAAATGTTTCCAAGGTTGATGTGATCAACATCGCACGCTCTCTCTACCTTTGAGATTAGTGACAAACCTAAATAAATGTTATTTGGTGTTTGCATTAAGCATGAACATGATTGGATTGTGTTTATTGCAACACAGTTATTCATTTAAGTTAGAGAATAATGGTTATTCTGTTTACATGAATAATACCTTCAATGGTCATGCACCCAGTGAGAATGGTTTGTTGAATCTTGATCGTAGTAATACACATGTTCATAACATTGATGCCAAAAGATACAAAGTTAATAATGATAGTACCACATACTTGTGGCACTGCCGCTAAATGTCATATTGGTATAAATCGCATGAGGAAACTCCATGTTGATGGATCTTTGGACTCATTCGGTTTCGAATCGGTTGAGACATGCGGACCATGCCTCTTGGGAAAGATGGCTACAGACCCCGTTTTCAGTATGATGGAGCGGGCTAGTAACTTTTGGAAATGATACATATGGATGTATATGGTCCAATGAGTGTTGTAGCGTGCAGTGGATATCGTTATTTTCTTACCTTCACTGATGATTTGAGTAGATATAGTGTATATTTACTTAATGAAACACAAGTCTGAAGTGTTTGAAAAGTTCAAGCAGAATCAGAGTGAAGTTTGAGATCATCGTGACGAGAAGATAAAATGTCTACGATATGATCGTGGAGGTGAATATCTAAGTTACGAGTTTGGTATACAACTTAAGACAATGTGAAAGTTGTTTCACAACTCACGCCACCTCGAACACCATAGTGTGATGGTGTGTCCATATGTCGCAGTCGTGCTCTATTGGATATGGTGCAAATTATGATGTCTCTTATCGTTTTGCCACTATCATTTTAGGGTTATGCATTAGAGACAACCACATTCACTTTAAATAGGGCACCATCTAAATCCGTTGAGATGACACCATATGGTTTGGCAGAAACCTAAGCTGTCATTTCTTAGAGTTTGGGAATGCGACACTTATGTTTGATAAGCTCGAACCCAAAGCGGAAAAATGCATCGTCATAAGATACCCTAAGAACAGTTGGGTATACCTTCTATCTTAGATCCGAGTACAAAGTGTTTGTTGCTAAAACTGGGTCCTTTCTCGAGAAAAAGTTTCTCTTGAAAGAATTGAGTGGGAGGAAGATATAAGTTGATGAGGTTGTTGAACCTTTGTTTCAACCAGAGAGTAGCACAACGCAGAAAGATGTTTCTGTGGAACCTACGTCAGTTGAAGAGGAAGTAAATGATGATGATCATGAAGCTTCGATCAAGTTACTATCGAACCTCGTAGGTCGACAAGGACGCATACTGCTCCTGAGTGGTACGACAACCCTGTCTTGGAGGTCATGTTGTTGGACAATGATGAACCTACGAGCTATGGAGAAGCGATGATGGGCCCGGATTCCGACAAATGGTTAGAGGCCATGAAATCCGAGAAAGGATCCATGTATGAAAACCAAGTACAAACTTTGGTAGACTTGCTCATTGGACGGCATGTCGTCGAGTACAAATGGACCTTTAAGATGAAGACATACGCTGATGGTAAATGTCACCACTTATAAAGCTTGACTTGTCGCAAAGAAGTTTCCGAGAAGTTCAAGGAGTTGATTGCGATGAGACTTTCTCACTCGTAGTGATGCTAAAGTCTGTTGGAATTATGTTAGCAGTTGCTGCATTTTTCAATTATGACAGATGGATGTCAAAACATTGTTTCCTTAACGACTACCTTGAGGAAAGGTTGTATGTGATACAACCAGAAGGTTTTGTCAGTCCTAAGGATGCTAAAAGGTGTGCGAGCTTCAGCAATCATTCTATGGGCTAGAGCAAGCATCTCGGAGTTGGAATATATGCTTTGATGAGGTGATCAAAGTTTTTGAGTCTATACAAAGTTTATGAGAAACTTGTATTTATAATAAAGTGAGTGGGAGAACTATAGAATTTTTGATAAGCATATGTGGTTGACATATTATTGATCGAAAATGACGTAGAATTTCTGGAAAGCATAAACGATTATTTTAAAAGAGTTTTTCAAAGGAAGACCTGGATAAAGCTACCTAATTGTTGAGCATCAAGATCTGTAGAGACAGATCAAGATGCTTGATGAGACTTTCAATAAGTACATACCTTGACAAGATTTTGAAAGAGTTCAAAATGGATCAATCAGAGAAAGAGTTCTTGCCTGATTTGTAAGGTGTGAAGTTGAGTAAGACTGAAAGCTCGACCATGGCAGAAGAAAGAGAAAGGACAAAGGTCATCCCTATGCTTTAGCCATAGGCTCTATATAGTATGCCATGCTGTGTACCGCACCTGTGTGTGCCTTGCCATGAGTCCGTCATGGGGTACAAGAGTGATCCAGGAGTGGATCACTGGACAACGGTCAAGATTATCCTTAGTAACTAAAATAATAAGGAAATGTTTCTCGATTATGGAGGTGATAAAGATTTTGTCGTAAAGAGTTACGTCGATGCAAGCTTTAACACCAATCCGAATGACTCTTAGTAGCAATCTGGATACGTATAGTGGAGCAGCCATTTGGAATAGCTCCAAGTGGAGTGTGGTAGCAGTGTCTACAGTATGACATAGAGATTTGCAAAGTACACACGGATCTGAATGTTGTAGACCCATTGACTAAAAGACCTCTCTCACATGCAAAGCATGATGAAGCCCCAAAACTCATTGGGTGTTAGATTCATAACAATGCGAATCACATGGTGATGTGAACTAGATTATTAACTCTAGTGCAAGTGGGAGACTATTGGAAATATGCCCTAGCGGCAATAATAAATTGGTTATTATCATATTTCCTTGTTCATGATAATCGTGTATTATCCATGCTATAATTGTATTGATCAGAAACTTAGATACATGTGTGGATACATAGACAACACCATGTCCCTAGTATGCCTCTAATAGACTAGCTCGTTGATCAAAGATGGCTATGGTTTCCTAGTCATGGACATGAGATGTCATTTGATAACGGGATCACATCATTAGGAGAATGATGTGATGGACAAGACCCAAACTACAAACGTAGCATATGATCGTGTCAGTTTATTGCTACTGTTTTCTACATGTCAAGTATCTGTTCCTATGACCATGAGATCATGCAACTCACTTTCACCGGAGGAGTACCTTGTGTGTATCAAACATCGCAACGTAACTGGGTGACTATAAAGGTGCTCTATAGGTATCTTTGAGGGTGTCTGTTGGGTTGGCATGGATCAAGACTGAGATTTGTTACTCCGTGTGACGGAGAGGTATCTCAGGGCCCACTCGGTAATACAACATCACAATAAGCCTTGCAAGCAATGTGACTAAGTGTTAGCCACGGGATCTTTTATTACGGAATGAGTAAAGAGACTTACCGGTAACGAGGTTGAACTAGGTATGGAGATGCCGACGATCGAATCTCGGGCAAGTAACATACCGAAGAACAAAGGGAACAACATACGGGATTAACTGAATCCTTGACATAGAGGTTCGACCGATAAAGATCTTCGTAGAATATGTAGGAACCAATATGGGCATCCAGGTCCCGCTATTGGTTATTGACCGTAGATGTGTCTCGGTCATGTCTACATAGTTCTCGAACCCGCGGGGTCTGCACACTTAAGGTTCGATGACGTTTCGATAGTATAGAGTTATTTATGGTGGTGACCGAAGGTTGTTCTCAGTCCCGGATGAGATCCCGGACGTCACGAGGAGCTCCAGAATGGTTCGTAGGTAAAGATGGATATATAGGAACTCCTATTTTGGTCACCGGAAAAGTTTCAGGCTCATCGGTAGTGTACCGGGAGTGCCGGGAGGGTGCTGGGGACCATTGGGAGGGGTGTCTCGACCCAAAGGACCTCATGGTCTGTGGAAGGATTCAAACCAAACCCTCTTGGGCTGGACTAAGCCCCCACTAAGGCCCATGCGGCTAGGGGTGGGAAAAACCAAAAAGGTGGAGAGGTGGAAAGAGTTTCCAAGTGGAAAGGAGGAATCCTACTCCTAATAGGATTGGAGTAGGACTCCTCCACCTCCAATTTCGACCAAACCTTGAGGGTTTGAGACTGCCTCCTCCCCTCCCTCCCTCCTATATATACTAGAGGATTTAGAGGGAAGAGCTAACCCTAATTGGCACGTGCTGCCGTCTTCTTCTCTAGATCGTAGTTTCTCCTCTAGATTGGTTTCAGGGGTGCTTAGGCGAAGCCCTGCTGGAATAGCTCCACCACCATCGCCGCAACGTTGTCGCGCTGCCGGAGAACTCATCTACCTCTCCGCTCCCTCTTGTTGGATCAATAAGGCGGAGATCGTCATCGAGCTGTACGCGTGCTGAACGCGGAGGTGCCGTCCGTTCGACACTAGATCAGAAGGACAGTGATCAAGATCGCGAGACGATTCGTGATTGGATCGCGGGACAAATCATGATGAGATCGCGGGACGGATCATGATTGGATCGCGGGACGGATCGTGATGGGATCGCGAGACGCTCGGCGATTTGGATCGCGAAGACGTTCGACTACATCAACCGCGTTTCTTAACGCTTCCCGCTTAGCGATCTACATGGGTATGTAGATCCACTCTCCCTCTCGTAGATGCTCATCACCATGGATAGATCTTGCGTGTGCGTAGGAATTTTTTTGTTTTCCATGCAACGTTCCCGAACAGCCGGTCCATGGGTTGGTGCCGACCATCCAGGGCGGGGAGGGCTATTGTGGGTGAGGCACCCCAGTACCCAGACTATGGGCGACCGCCGCTGCCATGTCTGCCCCCGCCATGACGGGCACCACAGTTCTGCTGCTGAGGCGTGGGTGGCGTTGGCGGTGCGGGGGGCAGCTGGAGGAAACCTGGCGGGGCAGGGGCCAGCGCGGGTGCACCGCGAGAAGTGGCGCGCGGCAAGGGAAGTGTGTTGCACCCGCTTCTTCACCTTTTGCATCCGGCATTCCTCAAGTTTCAGGTACGCGATGACTGTCTGAAAGGTGGGCTCAGGCAACAAGGTGAGATTAGAAGCAGCGTTGCCAAAGTCCTCGTTGAGGCCGACGGTGTGAGTGTTGAGGAGGAGTTTTTCGTCAACTTTCGTGCCGATGTCGCGAAGTTCGTCGGCAAGCATCTTGAGGCGCATGCAATAGTCGTCGATGGTGGAGTCGTCTTGATGACACCCGAAGAACTCTTGCTGCAAGAGAACGACGCGCTGAAGCTTATTATTGGTGAAGAGCGCTTTGATCTTGGTCCACACGGTGCAAGCTTCATGGCCCTCAGCAACAACCGTGTGGAAGATGTCCTTCAAGACGGTTTGGTAGAACCATCGGATGAGCGTGGCCTCGATGGCAGACCATTCCGGGTCGGCGACCATGGCCGCACTGTTGATGGAACCGTCGATGTGCCTGGTGAGGTAGTACCCACGGAAGACAAGGCCGAAGTAGGTCTTCCACGCATACTAGGAGGAGCCGGAGTGATCAAGACGGATGGGAACCCGGTCCTCGATGTTGAGATCGCGGATGGCAATGACGGAGGGCTCGGAGCCGGTGAACGGGTTGGAGTTGCCGGAGTAGGTGGACGTGGGGGAACCCATAGCAGACGTGGCGGCGGGAGAGGGCGGCGACTACGAGTGTGGAGGAGGACAACGACGGTGAGCGGTCCGGCGGTTGCGGGAGAGAGGTGACAACAACGGCTAGGAGAGGCGGCGGTTGCGGGTGGGAGAGAAGGTTAGCGGCGGTGGCGACAGGCTGCAGCGGCGGCGGCGATGGTGTGAGGCGGCGGCGACGACGGCGGAAGCGAAGCTAGGTTTGGATCGGGAAACCCTAAACTAACCATGTTAGATGAGAGGATTAGATTGAATGCATCGACAACTTTACTATCGTGCACCTGACACATATATATCGGTACATGGGGGCAGTGGCGGAGCGTGAAGCAAATCCAAGGAGGGGCCAAAAAGCTAGGAAGATTAGAGAGGCCGAAAGATTAGCAGTGAGTTTAGGCTTCGAAGGAGCTAATTATTGGAGAACATTCTCTTGTAAGGGGGGCCAGGACCCCTGTTTGTCCCGCCTACGTTCCGCCACTGCATAGGGGGTGCATGACTGCCTTGTGTCCCAAGTTATATACACAGAGAGACATTTTTGAGAGGAGCAATCTATACAACCTAGACCTATATACGTACACGCAACATATACATGTTTTTACTTGAAAAAAAAACATATACATGTTCAATAGAATGAAAATCCAATGGTTCGGCCAAATCATCTGGCCGAACTCAGATACACGCGTAAGCACGTCCGTGCAACTGCCCGAACGCCCGAAGCCCGATCACGACTCTTTGAAACTGCGATGACGGTGAAATATCCAGTGCGTTAGCATCATGCATGACAGTCTTAAGTGAACTCCCATACTGGCGCATGACGAGTCACATCCGTATCAACAGCGTTTCTCCTGTGCGAAAACCGGCGCAGACGCAGCTGCTATCCGCGTAATTAGGGTACTTGCCCGGCCGGTTCAGGTCGATGGACCGGTACGTACGTACGTACGCGGGCGGGGCTAGTTATCGCCGCCTTAAATACCGCACCAAACTTCGTCCGCCTCCGCGCCGACGCGGCCCGCTCGCCGCTAATGCTATGCACTGCACCAGCGGCGACCAGCCAGCCGCTCCACGGCCCGCCGTATTTATTGCCCAAACCACTACTCCGGTCGTCCTCCGTCCCCGGCCAGTCGACAGAGAGAGACATCATCCGCTGTGGAAACTCGTCTCATCATCCACAGAGACGGCGAGACACCGGCCGGCCGGCTTCAAGCTAGCTAGCTTCCGCCCGTTGCTCCGATGCCCTGGTCATGAGGCCATGCTGCTGATTCGCTGATACCATGCGTGAGATGGGCTAGCTGGCTGGCGCACCGGCATAGACAAAGTAGGTACGCACGTACGGCGGCAGCCGGCCGGGATGGCGGCGAGATAGCATAGCTAACGCACTGCGCCGAGCATAAGTGCGGCAGGATTGTAGCAAGCATCTACTACGTGAGTCCTAGCTTGGTGGGCTACCTACCGGATCATCATTGACGTGCATGCATGCACGCATGCACCTGGTAGCATTTATCGAGAACAGAGCAGGTACATGCTGGCTTGCCACGCTTCGCGGCCATGAAAACCAGGGCAACCCTCCATGATCTCGCAGGAATTCTGATGGATTCTACTGTGCGTGTGCAGAGGCACTATGCCAACTCAATTTTCTCCACTGGCTCGATCGTGCAATTGATCAATATAACTTGAACAACAGGTTCTGTAACGTAGCCCTCGGTCAGTTTTGATTTCGACTCTACGTAGTTGGCGTCAATATTCCTATTATTAGAACTTATACAAAAGAAAAAAAAACTCACCTTAGTTGGTCTTTACTAAAGTATTTCAGACGGTTTAACTTTAGAGTTCTATAGTTGTTTCTTTTTCAACCACACGTATTGCTAGTTCATGGTTGGATTTCCATTCTGTTTTGCATCACTATAGAAAAAACACATGTTGCCTAGTGCTTGGTCATAAGCTGATGAATACTAGGCATATAGCAGAGTAAAGTTTCTCCTTCCGCTTTATGGATGGATTATGCCCCGAGCGAGATTATCCAAATGCTTGTAAAGGATGCCACTATCTTGACACTTGAATAAAGGAAGAGATGATGGTAAAACAAACACACACACACAGAAACTGCGGGCAGAGGTCCCCCCCCCCCCCCCGCGACTCAAACAAAAGGTAGGATATTGGAAAAAGGAAGGCCCATCTAAAAGCCCACACATGGCCATGCTCTGATCCTAATAGTAATGTACGGGGAGCAACTAATTAGCGAGTACTCCCTGTAAAGTCTTCCAGCGATCACCCTCACGCGCCATCACTTGGCGCGTTCTCAGCCGTCGCCACGTATCGTGCTCTGAGCGTTTTCGTCGATTTTTTTATTTTTTCGCACGCGTTTTCGGCTTTTTAGAGTGTTTTTTGGTGTTCCAGATTCTCACCGGTCTTCCTTAGCTTTTGGACGGAAAAAAATTGCGCACACAAACGTTTTTTTTTTCAAGAGCCATGGTTTTATTTTCGCCAGAGGCACGGTTTTGCCTTCGCGAAAGGCACGGCCGTGCCTCTCGGAAAGGGAAAAAATACGCGTTTTCTGCATTCTTTTTTTTTCAAGAGGCACGGGTTTGCTTCCGCGAGAGGCACGGTTTTGCTATCACGAGAGGCACGGCCGTGCCTCTCGGAAAGGGAAAAAATACATTTTCTGCTCTCTTTTTTTCCGTGAGAGGCACGGTTTTGCCTTCGCGAGAAGCACGGTCGTGCCTCTCGGAAAGGGAAAAAGCGTGTTTTATGTTATTTTTTTATCACGCGAGGCATGATTTTTTCGCCTGGTTTTTACGTCTGGTTTTTTTTCGTGAAAAAGAAGTTTGTCAAAACCTATCAACATGGGAGCTAATTTTGAACATCTCGATGCGAGAAACCCAACGGTGAAAATGGTTCGAGATTTGGATGCACGGTTTAGGAGATAAAACTTTTTGAAAATATGTATCTACGAAAAAAGGGAAAACTTCCAGGTTGCGACAAGTAGCACACATGCAGTGCACCACTTGTCGCAAACTGGGGAGGGGAGAGTAATCGTTGGAAGGTGTACTCCTCGACTAGTGATTTCGTAATGTGCGGGGACTATAACTCGCTTAGTGCGAGGCCCATGTTTACCTAATTGCTCGATCTTTGCCGTTTTTTCTTCTCTTTTTTTTCACGTGTTTTTTTCCTTTTCATCGGGTTTCTTCATTTCTTTCTTGGTTTTTCTTTGATTTTATTTCTTTCTTTTCTGGTTTTCAATATTTTTTTGCTTTTGTTTCTTTCTTCTTTTGGCTTTTTATTCGTTTCTTGGTTTTCATTGGCTTTCTCCGTTTCTTTCTCGGGGTTTCTCTGTTCCCATTCTTTTGAATTGGCATATTTGAGGTTTTCATTTTCTTTCATTTTCTTAATTTTTATTTGGTCTGTCACTTTTCATTAGCTTCTTTTTGATTCAACACATGTTAAAAAACAGTATATATACAATATTTTTCGTATACATCTGAAATATTATAATATACACGGTTAAATTTTTGAAATACTTATTTTTTAGAACTAATAAATTTTGATGTCTACTTTTACCCATACACAATGTAAATTATTGTATATATCTAGTACATGTTTAACATTATTGAAATACAAGATTAATATTTTTGTAATACATGATAAACATCTTTTCTACAAACAGATAATTATTTTCACATGGTTGATTAACATTTTTTGAATACAAGAATAACATTTTCTAATACATTGTCATGTTTTTTCTATGTCATTTGTTTTTCAAATAATTGATGATTTCTTTTGAAATACAAGAATAACATTTTTAATACATGTTCGACATGTTTTCTATATTCATTTAATGTATTTCAAATCCATGATTTAAAAAATTCAAATACTTGTTTAACAATTTTCAAATTATTGACTAACATTTTTTTAACATGATATTTTTTTTGCACACATTGTATTTTGTTGTAAACATTTTTCGTATACATGAGAAGCATTTGCTGTATATGCATTTATTTTTTTTAAATGCTTTGGTCAACATCGTTTTCAATGTTCTATGTAAAGTGTTTTTTGTATTATATTTATTTAGAACATTTGCAAGTATAAAAATATATTAAAAAAGGGTGTGTCCTTTTGCGCACCTAAGCCGGCCCATTCTTGCCTTTAGCAAGGCTTCCCTACATCTCGCTATAAACAAGACATAGGGGCACCCGTACTAGTGGCCCTGTAGAGTGTTTTTTTGCGGGCCTAGCGTGTGATAGTGATTAGCGTTGCGATTGCCGCTCCATTGCCTCCTAGACTATTTTTTGAAAACGAAGGCTCAAGACGACTTTGAGTTAACAAAACCATTAATCGGTCGGAATTACATCTTGAGAAAACAACAAAAACAACATAAAGGAAAACACGACAAGACACAAAGGCGCTGGGAAGGTGTAGGGTCGAAAGTATGTCTAGAGGGGAGGGAGCGATTAGACTACTTGACCAAATTAAAACTTAACGTTTTCCCAATTATATGAGTTGACATGTTTTAGCAATTTTACCAAGTCTAGAACACCCTACACATGCAAGTCTACGAGTAGTGCTATGGAAAGTAATGACATTGCAAGTGTAAGTAAAGGGAGGGCTAGGAAGATCAAATGCGATGAAGACACATAGATTTTTGGCGTGGTTCCGATAGGTAGTACTATCGTACGTCTACGTTGACGAAGAATTCAACCCACACAGGGTAACGGTTGCACGAGTCCACGAAGGGATCAACCCACGAAGGATCCATAAAGAAGCAACCTTGTCTATTCCACCATGACTTACATCCACGAAGAACTAGCCTCACTCGGGGTAGATCTTCACGAAGTAAGCGATATCCTTTCCCTTACAAACTTCTTTGTTCAACTCCACATGATTAGGAGGCTTCCAAGTGACACCTAACCAATCTAGGAGACACCACTCTCCAAGAGGTAATAGATGGTGTGTTGATGATGAACTCCTTGCTCTTATGCTTCAAAATATAGTCTCCTTGCATCGACATCTATCGATGAGCATCTCCATAGCTCGTTGGTACGCCTAGTTGATGTGAGACTATCTTCACCACTTTTTAACCCTTTGATATCTACCATCATATTCTATACCACCTATATGCTATGTCCAATGGTTCACACTCATTTATTGCGAGAAGAATAAAAAGTTTATGCACATTGAAAAACTACGATCCAATTGCCTGACTTGGACATCGTGGTGCTTAACATTTGTATTGATGTGGTGAAGACGCAGTCATGCCTTGCTAATATAATAAGATGAGTAGGGGTAAACATTCTTTTAGGATTGTATACTTTGGAAAGTCAATGATTTTGTTTCTTATACTTATAAATATTACTATTTTGTTGTTTGTTAATTAATCATTTTTCAATGAGCATACACACCAAAGATTACATAATGGGTCGCATGTCAAATCAAAACTCCTATTTTATCATTTACCAACACGAGGACGAGCGGGAATTAAGCTTGGAGATGTTGATACATCTTCAACGTATCTATAATTGTTGATTGTTCTATGCTGATATATTTTTATTCTAGGATACTTTTTGGATATTTATTTACCAATTTATAATATTTTTGAGCACTAACCTATTGACCCAGTGCCCAGTGCCACTGGCTATTTTCTGCATGTTTTTGACTTTTCAGGTTTACCGTACCAAACAAAGTCCAATTGCCACGAAACTTTTGGATGATTTTTTCTGGACCAAAAGAAGACCTGTAAGTTTTGAAGGGAGGCCGGAGGAGCCACAAGGGACCCACAAGCCAACAGGGTGTGCCACCAGGGGGTGCCGTGATGGCTTGTGCCTCCCTCGGGCACCTCCTGATGCCCCTCTCTAGCCTATAAATTCTCTTTTACCCTAAAAACCCTAGAAGCTCTCCCGAAACACTTTTTCCTCCACCTCAAGTCTCTGTTCCGATGGGAGGCCATCTACACCTCTGTTCCGACACCCTGTCGGAGGGGAGATCGATCACAGAGGGTCTCTTCATCAACCTTGCTGCCCTCACCATGATGTGCGAGTAGTTCACCATAGACCTATGTGCCCGTAGGTAGTACCTAGATGGCAATCTCTCTCTCTCTCTCTTTCTCTCTCTCGATCTTTAATACAATGTTCATCGCATCTGCCTTGATCTATTCGATGTAATCCCTTTGTATGGTGTGTTTGCTGGGAACCGATGAATTGTGAGTTTATGTTCAGATTATTCATGAAAAGTATTTGAGTCAAACCTGAATACTAAGATTCTCATTTGCACGATCATCATAGCTTCATAATGCTCTTCGATCTATTGAGATAGTTTGGCCAACTAGATTGTTATTTCTTCGGTGGGAGTGGTGCGTTGCAGTAGGTTCAACCTGACGAGTTTCTATATCCCAGTGACAAAAGGGGACACGTTGCATCTTGTGTTGCTGCTACTAAGGATAAAATGATGGGGTTTATTCATATTGATTGAGTTTACTTTGTCTACATCATGTCAATGTTCTCCAAGCATTACTCTGTTTTACTTAATACTCTAGATGCATGCTGGATAGCGGTCGATGGGTGGAGTAATAGTAATAGGTGCGTGCTAGAGTTGGCCTATTTGCTTATGGACGTGATAACTATTCGCTTTTGTGTCAATTGCCCAACGGTTATTTCTTTACCCATCGTATGCTATTTCTATGAGAGATGCCACTAGAGAACTCTATGCCCGCAGGTCTGTTCACTTATATATTCATAAACGCTTTCATTACCTTGCTGTTATTTATTTGCTTTTATTTTATTTTGAAATTTATAATTATCCATAATTATCTACACAACTCACTTGCTTGCAAATAACGACATCAAGGGATTGACAACCCTCTTGCCGACGTTGGGTGCAAGTTGTTTGTTCTTTTGTGTGCAGCCGCTGAAGACGGTTGAGGATTGGTATTCCTATTGGTTCGATAAACCTTGGTTTCATAAGTGAGGAAAACACTTACCCACTTTGTGATGCGATAACCCATTCCTCTTCACGGAAAACCCAACGGAGATCACGAGTATCACGACATGACAACCATTTTAATGCATGTTCACACATAAGATAAATAGTTATTCACTCCTATCTATTTAAGCATGGCATGATCAACTATAATCTATAATTGTCATCACAAACATGTTTACTCATAATATGCTGAATCAAGATCGAACGAGATAAACATATTTACAAAAACTGAAAACAAGAAGAGTTCATACCAGCTTCCTTTACCACGATCACTTCATCAAATATCACCAATATTGCCTTTCCCTTGCATGACCGAATGATGTGAAAATGATAATAGTGCAAGTGTGTCGTGGACTAAGCTGGAATTTGCAAAACAATTTATACAAAGGAGAAAACAAGGTAATATTGTCTCCTCGTTAGGTAAACAATAATGTATATGAGAACCACTCATCATTTTCATCATGGTCTT
This sequence comes from Hordeum marinum, assembly GCA_022496015.1. NCBI lineage: Eukaryota > Viridiplantae > Streptophyta > Magnoliopsida > Poales > Poaceae > Hordeum > Hordeum marinum. The sequence goes on along the minus strand of CM039675.1, from coordinate 465,621,709 downwards.
AACCATTTAACGACCCAATAAAAAAGAAAAGGAATTCAAATAAACACACTGAAATATTTTTGAAGTTTTTGGTTTTATCGAAGAAAACAAATAAACGAAGCAAAACGAAAAGGCGAAAAAACTATTTACGCAGGAAAGCTCCCAACAAGCCAACAAAATCTTTTTAGGTTTTCTTTTAGTACCGCAACCTAATTAGAGAAGAAAGAAAAACCGAAAAGAAGCGAGAAATATTTTTGGGTTTTAAAAGTTTTTCAAACACACAAGAAGAAAGCAAAAAATTATAAAACTAACATGGATATAAAATGAAAAAGAATGAACACCGATAGTTCATACGACATATGTGAACATGGTAGTAATGTCGGTGATAAATACGTACTCCCCCAAGTTTAGACTTTTGGCCTAGATTGGTGATCACCATCCGAAGTAGCCATCGGGTCCAGGAGGGAAGTAGTTAGGCTGAGGCACTTGGGCATCCCATGTCTGGGCCGCGGCCTCCGCCTCAGCCAACTTATTCCAATAAGCAATTATATCTAATGGCATGACGACATTTCCTTGTCTGGCATGATAGTCAAACAAAGAGGGTGCTAGCAACAACATCAGATCGTGAGTTCTCTCGCTATATACCATGTTATATCGCAAGTGGTGCGAGAGCTCGGGTTCATCGATAAAGTGATGTTCTATCATAGACTGGTGATCAAGATAAACCTTAGGCAACAAGTAATCATCGGGGCGTAAAGTGTGTTGCTAAGCAAGTGGCATAAATATCACCATGGATCTCCCCCTAGTCCGGTTACCATGCAAGCGGCGTGCAAGAATAGCTCCTAAGTTGTACGTGTTGTCATTAAAAAATATAGGGCGCAAAATAGAAAGGGTGGGGGCACTAAGACCGCCCCTTGTTCGATAGTAGTTAAATATTTTCCTATAAATAATGCAAATTAGTGCACAACAGAAAAATGTAAGCTGGTAGCTCTGGTTTTCGACACGCCCTTACGTTCTCCCACAGTTAAAGTAAGAAGGAAGTACTCAAACTCCTCTCGCCTAGGTGACGGTGTCCTAGACAAGGGGGTACTAGCCTAGTCGTCCCATGCTCTTCGGATTGGACCGATGGGCTTTCATTCTTCCTAGGATGGACTCCGGAAGCTGTACGAGACTGCATCTGCCAAAGACTTGACGTATACTCCAAGACTTCTCCTATCGCCTCCACACCAAGATACCGACCTTGTAACCCTAAGTACCCTACCTGGCGTTTATATAAGTCGTGGGGTTTAGCTCGTGGGAGGGACATCAACAAAACATCATTCGCCTAGCCCTAGAAACTAGTAGAGAAATGGATAGCCACAACTCTTGTTGCTCGCGCAATTTTTCACCAACGCCAACACTAATATTTTCAAATAGTGTTGGATTTGCCTATATTTGTACGTTATTGGTACATACATAGTGGCGGCGTTCAAATTCTACCGAACGCCACTTGTATGAGGACCCTAGCGCTCTCTCCTTTCACATATTATTGTTGGCGTGGCTAAAGTTCCCACGCCAGTTCTATGCACTGTACTTGTGTCGTGCAACATATACAACACGCCATAGGTATATTTTGTTGTGGAGCCCACAAATATTGTGGCGGCATTCATAAATGTAGAACGTCATTAATAGTTGCATCTCTATATATAGTTGACCTGGACGACCTGGTTTACATAGAAAATCTCTTAACGGTACTCTCACATATATGTGTGTATAGAGATACACGACCGGCGGACTCTGCCATCGATCCATTGAAAGAACTAGGCGACTGTTTTGTGTGTGTACATCATTTATGTATGTAATGCCTGCATATGTGTGTGTATATAGTACATAATATGCTGAAATTGTTTTTTGATCTTTTTCTGTAGGCACCGTGGAAGTGAATTATGTATGCTGGAATATATATATATATATATATATATATATATATATATATATATATATATGGATCGAACTATAAATGGATTCTTCAAGGTCGCGTTGGAAGATATGAATCGGAAAAGGGAAACAAAAATATTATTTCCATGTAAGAAGTGCAAAAACATAGTTTTGATTGACCCTTCTACTAGTCGTGTTAAGATGCACTTGAAATATGATTTCATGTCTGTTTACACTCGGTGGACAAGTCATGGTGAGGAAGAGGAGGATGTCAAAGTCGAAGGGAAGGTACATGATGATGAGCCAGAAGGAGGTGTGAAAAATGTTGCAGAACATGAAAATTACCTTGATAGGCAGAAAGAACGCAACGGTAAAGAATTGTCAAAGAAGGAAGATCCAGATGACTATGACCAATGTGGCATCTATCAAGAAGAAGATGCCGTTATTCAGAAGGAGAAGTGTAAGAAAAGACGTAGAAGTACGTCGGATGCAGAAACTTCCGTTGAGAGCCCCCACACAAATAAGAGAAAAGCTTCCGTTGAGAGCCTCCACAGAAACAAGAGAAAAACATCGGCTGAGAGCCCCCACGGAAATAAGAGAAACCGAGAAACAACGTGGTAGTTGATTTTTATCTATATTTTATTTATTATTAATTCGGCAGTTCAATCATATTTAATATTGATGTAATAATCTTCTTCCAGATGTGACCTTATCCATCCCCTTTTAACAGTTTTTTCTTGATCGTATTTTATTATTCTACATTTGTATTAACCATCGGAAGTTGAATTAATTAAGTTGATGTAATTTTAGAAGGAAAATAACTATGGAGTTGGTGACGTCACCAACGCCATGACTAATATATCTATGGTGTTGAAGATGTCACCAACGCCAGAGCTATTTTCCAGCATTGTGTTTGCCCGTTTGGGGAAATGTTCACCACAAACTTTCATTTCGCGCGCTCGTACACCGTCCGCTCCGTGCGCCACCGCCACCACCTTCATCGTCATTCCTGCCACCCCCCTCCCCCGCTGCCTTCGACCACCTCCACTTTCGCTCACCGCTCCTCGAGTTGCTGTCGACCCCAATCACCTTGATCTCGCCGTCCGCCCCCAACCGCGTCGACCTCGAGCCACCTTTATCCCCTCCCGCCGCTGTTGCGCCGTTGGCCCGAATGACCTCAACCTCCCCTGCCGTCGTCCACCTGCCCCGTCAATCGGTGCCAACACCTTGATTCCTCCAGTAAGTGATCGAAATGTGTTTGAAGAAATGTGGTCCAAATTTTGTTTCGATGGAAATGTTGTTGCTTGTTTATTGTTTGCAGGGAATGCATAGGATTGCCAATGTTTTGCTGAAACATTGATTAATTTCCGTTTCGTCAAATTTGAGGCAACCAATATGTCCCATTTTTAGCAAAGGTCATGCCGAATTTTTGTATTTTATATATGAATTCATACAGTTGCCAATGTTTTGTTTTTGTAGATGTCCAATCAAACGAACGACGCGCATGACTCTTCTTCGACACATTAGACACATGGCGGTGATGCATTTACGCACGCGCAGGGACAAGAATATTGTGATGATGAGCTTAATCCAGATGACTACCATGTGAGAGGCAGAGGCTACAGTGTTCCTACTAGTGCGGGGAGTAATCTTGATATGGGCACTGATGGAGAGGACACAGAGGAGTATTCTCCCACGGAAGAGGTGGATGTGGAGGTTGACGAGCATGTTTCAAAATCCAAGAAGCAACGGAAACCTAGGAGCCGAAATGCTATAGGCATCGATAGGCTCATCGTCAAACAAGTTAACGAGACTGGTGAGCCTGTTAGTCCGTGGAAAACCGCTTCTCACTATGGCAACACCCTAGGTGTTACCCTTCGAGTAGTTTGCTCTATCAACGAGAAAAATTGAAGGGATATGGACTAAGCTAATCTATGATAACTCCTCATAAGAAGCGTGCACGCAAGATTCAAGTTTCCCAAGGAGTATGACATCCTATCGTACCTAAAGAATCAGGTAAACAACCATGCAACAGAACCCGGCATAGATATCTGCGAGATCCAGTAGAAGTGGCCTACCATTAGTGTAGATGATTGGAACATTTTCAGGATGCAAAATCAGGAGAACTCAATAATGAACCGGTCGTCATGGGGGAAGGAAATGCGATCGAAGACATTAAGTAACCACACCCTCGACAACCATGGTTTTGTTGGGAAGAAGCCCATATGGGACAAGCAGGACGATGCACTTGCATCAAAGGGCATTCCAAACCACTTCTCTCAATTCAAGGACCCCCTTGAATATAACTATGTCAGGGGGCGGTGCCATTATGATCATAAGATAGGGGAATTTACCACGGATCACCAAACAAGGAAACTAGAAGAAGAACTGGCAAGGCAACATGCAAAAACTCATAGCTCGCAAGGGTCATCGGCCAGGTGGAACACTCCTCTTAACCGATCGATCCATTACCCTTGGCAAGGAATCATTAGCACTGCCGGCGGGTGGCCGTGTGAACGATGCTGGATGCAGTGCCAAATGGACTATTATTGCTGAAAGTGCGTTATATCGACTAGAGGGGGGGGGTGAATAGGCGATTTTTACAAATTCATCACTTGAGGAATTTCAACTTGAGGAATTGGAAATGTGATGAATAACTAGCAGCGGATTAAGTACTCAAGTGCATGAGACACATAGTGATAGCATAGTCATCATGATGAAATGAAACATGCACAAATTACAAGTAGCGTGATATAGGATAAGCAGATGAGGAACAAGGTAACTTGAAGAATTTGAGGTGAGGAAATTGTGAAAGTCTTTAGTCATATTCTTCAAACAGTAACGATCAATTTCATTAACAAGTATACGAGGAATAGAGGAGTTGAGGAAATAGAACCAGGTAGCTCGATAAAGACAATGGTTTGATGACCCAGTTCCAACTGCTGTGACAGTCGTCCGTCTGGTTTGGAGCGGCCTGGTATTTAAACCAGAGGGCACACAGTCCCAAGACACATAGTCCTTACCGTATTCTCCTTGAGCTAAGGTCACAAAGTCCTTTCCCAACACTCGTGGTAAGTCTTCAGGGTAGACTTCCAAAACCCTCACAAACTAGTCACCCGGTGATTCACAATTGACTGCTAGATGCTCTAGACCAAGGTCACTTCGTGATCCCCAATGGAGTGCAGGATGCACTAGATCATGACGCCTAACCGTCTGGAGGATACACAGTCCTCAAAGGTAACAAGCGTCGGTTCCACACAGGAATTTCTTCAGTGATGCTCAATCACTTTGGGTTTGGTTGTTTGGTTGTGTCTTTTTCCTCATTGATGATTTTCTCTCAAAGTCCTCGGAGGATGGGTTGGTCTCAATTAGTTGTGGGGGGGTGGGGTGGGGTGGGGGTGGTGGCTATTTATAGCCAGGGTGCAACCTGACATGATAAGACATAAATTCCACCAATGATATGACCGTTATGTAGATAAGATGATTGGGGACAACTGGCGCTAAGCACAACAACAGTCAGAGTTTCAAACTATGAAAGTCCTCAGGCTTATCATGTTCCTCACTTGTAGGCAATTCGCACAGGAGAAATCCTAACTCCTCAGTCAGATCAATTTCATTAGAGACCAGAAGAACTTCGTCTCTGTCACTGAAGAACTTGACTAAACTGTAAGAGATTTCCAAAGGATTCACTCGAAGGATTGGATAGGTTGAGGCTTTTGGAGTTGAGCATCAGTTGGAAATTTTCCTTAGTATTTCCTCGGCCTCCTTTAACAGTACGGTGTTTCCTATGACTCAAAGAAAGGAAATGAAACTACGAAAACAAAAGTCTTCACGCTTCATAGTCCTCGTTCATATCTTCAAGGTCACACCAACTTCTTCATTTTCAAAGTCTTCAGGGAATACCAAAGTCTTCAGCAAAGTCTTCACCAAAGTCTTGTCACGCCCAATATGCGATCCTATCCTTATTTGGGCACGAGGGCCTCGACAGGGATAGAAGCGCATCTCGATGCGTTCGCAAGAATGGATATCATTACAAGTACATGTACAGAAGAGATGAGTATATGGAATTGGCTTACACTCGCCACAAGCTAAATCAGAGTCACATCAATACAATAACATCTCAACCATCATACATAAGAGCAGGGTCCGGCTACGGACGAAATCAAACGATAAAATGACATGCACCCTTGCTATCCCAGGCTGCCGCCTGGAACCCATCCAAGATTGAAGAAGAAGAAGAAGAACTCCAAGTCAAATCAAGCAACGCGCTCATGTCAAATCATCACATTACCTGTACCTGCAACTGGTGTTGTAGTAATCTGTGAGCCACAGGGACTCAACAATCTCATTTCCAAGGGTATAAAGACTATTAAAGCTTAATAGGTGAGGTATGGTGAAGTGGTGAGGCTGCAGCAAGCGACTAAGTATTATTTGAGTGGCTAACTTACGAGTACAGAGATTAAAATATGGTGGTCTACACATGACGAACGAGAACTAGCAATGATCACTAACTGATCCTGAACACCTACTTACGTCAATCATAACCCCACCGTGTTCTCTTCCAGATAAAGAACTCACGAGAAGAGACAGTCACGGTTATGCACACAGTTGGTGTATTTTATTAGAGTTTACTTCAAGTTTGCTATGACCGGGTGTTAAACAAATTATCCAAGTTTGCCACATAACCGCGGGCACGGCTTCTCGAAAAGATTTAACACTGCAGGGGTGCTCCAACTCGTCCATCACAAATTAACCACACTCAGCGGGAATAACCTCAACCACGGATCTCGTGATCTTCCTAGGCAATTCTAAAGGAAATCCAACACCTCGAGATAGCCCAAAGAAATTAGAGTTCCTCACTCAAGACGTTCGAGAAAGGTACAACAAATCCAGCAAGGCCGCCCGACGTGCCGACAATCCCGATAGGAGCCGCGTATCTCGTTCTCAGGGCACAACCGGATGAGCAGTACGTACGGTGGCCGGATAGAAATCCCTCGAGTTGCCCCGAGGTGGCCCCGCAAGTGGCTCTATTTTGGACCAACACTCATGAGGAGCACTGGCCTAGGGGTTTATTAATTATCCATGGGGTCCGGAAAAATATCCCCTATGCAAGTTCATTAATTATTAGGCAAATGTAGAACCAATGTTGGGCCTTGCTAGACAAGTTTTATTCTCACCCGAAAATCAAGGGGGTCCCCATAACAACCCCGAGCATGTTAGGAGCGCTCATTTATGGAACATAACACCGGTTCACAAGTAACTAAGGGCGGCAAGAGTGGAACAAAACACCAAGCAAAAGGCCAAGCCTTCCACCCTTTACCAAGTGTATATGTGCATTAAATTAAATAGCAGCAATATTGTGATATAACAAAGAAGGTCCATGTTGGCACATGGAAGCATTTGCACCTGCAACTAGCAACGCTATAAGAAGGGCTGAGCAAGCGGTAACATAGCCAAACAATGTTTGCTGGGTTGTGGAGAGGTTAGAGGCTTATCATGGCAATGTTGGGAGGCTTATCAAACAAGTGGTAGGTAGCGAGACATAACGATAAAAGACGAGACAAATAGCATGGCAATGATAGTAATGGTATCCAGGGAAATGTGTCATCTTGCCTGAGATCCCGCTCGGAAGAAGACCGAGTCCATGAAGAAGACGAACCAACGTGGTCGAACGAATCCTCACACTCCGAACGCTTTCGGAACTCTATCGAGAAGAAGCAATCCGAAACAAACAATCAACACAAGATACACCACAACATATGCAAGATACGATGCACCACAATATGATGCATGTCCGGTTTAAAATGCAAGGCATGACAATTCACAACAATCAAATACTACACATTAAGTGAAGCTCAATATGCAACGAGTTGCATATTGACGAAACTCCACGTTCGAATTATTTAGTTCACTCCCGTTAGTTACACGACAATATTAAATGTTGTTAAACATGGCAAGAGGTGAAGCATAAGTAAACTAACTAACTAGGCATCTTAAATGAGGTCGGAAACAACTTATAGCATTTCCGATATGACCCCACATGTATATTATGAATTTGGTCCAGATCTGAACTAAACACATTTTATGTTTTTTAAACAGCAGAATAAAGCACACCATGTTATTCTACACATAATTCTAGTCGATTTACATATATAGAACATCTCGAACGGAGCTACGGTCTAAACGTTATGAGCAACACAAGATGCACATTGTCCTAAATGCAAATGCATGGGAAAAGGAATCACAAACATTTCAAATCATAAATACAGCAAGTTATTATGATACTACATGAGATTCTAAGCAATTTTCATATATGGAATGACCACAACGGAGCTACGGTTCAACCACTATCAACGAAACAAGTTTTAGTTGAAATCTGCCAAAAACAGCAACATGACATTTTGAACATGTGAAAACAACAAGTTACAATACTCCAAAATGCATAATATAAGCATGGGGCCATAGCATACAACATCCACTCCATTTCATCTTCACACATCATAATCAAGACATGCATGGATCACTTGGTAGGAAGCTCACAAGAAGGCAACTTAATAACAGTTTCAGACTTGGCGAAAATAGCAGTTTTAGACAGTGCAGTTTTTATCATGAAGGCATATTGACAGCAGTAAAACTATATGCTACAAATCATATTATGGCATGATACTTAACAACACGCTAGAGGACAACATCAACAACAAATAACTCCATTGCAACTACCTCAAAAGAGTTCTAGATCACTAGCAAATCACATGACAAGACAGCAACAAAATATAACAGATTCAGACTTAGAAATATTTAGGACCCTCAAAATAACAGATTTTTATAGCAAGTTGACAACAGTAAAACCACACCCTAACATGCATTTCTATGACAAACAAAATGTCCATGGGCTAGGACACATAACAACGAGCAACTTTCATGTTGGAAAATAATTCATATCATGCCCGGATTAATTCCTACGAAAATGACACAAGGCATCACGGTGAAAAAGACATGCACTCAAACATGCTCAAATGACAAAACTAAATGCACAGTTAAATCCTATATATTTTTCTACCCCGAAAACATATATAATATGATTAGGTTCATGTAGGAAATTTAATCACAATTAAATATGCGGGAATAGGCCTATTCACGGTAAAGCAATTCATCGATGCAAAATAAATGCAAACAACAATCCAACAATTATCTCATGCATGAAAATGCGATGCAAAAGAGATGGACATTTTTAATATATGAATTTATTAATTTCGATGCATGTTAAATAAATATGCATAATGCAATAAATATGAGAAATATGCAAAATGACATGTTAGATAATTATGGCATGGGTGCAAATGGCATATTAATAATCTACGAATTATTCTAGGCAAGTTTCATGTTGGAATTTTTTTGAAACGAGGCACGGTTAATTATCTATTAACGTTTAAATCGCAATGGCCAGAAATAATAATAAAAACAAATGCAAAGGGGGGGCTGCTCACCCTAGTGGGCCTTGGGCCCAATTGGCTCGGGGCAGAGGAGCTGGCTGGCTGGGCCGGCCCAGCTGGAGGTCAACGGTGGGAGCTCGAGCAGCTCGCTCGTCCCGAGCGCAGGGAGCGGCGGCGTCCACGCACGGCGACGGGGCGGCGAGGGTGGAGCTCGGGGAGGCGGAGGAAGAGGCTTGGGCGGCGGATCCGACCGGCGGCGAGGGGATCTGGCCGGAGGCAGCGACGGTCGGGGTTGCGGGGCAAGGCCATGGCGGCGGCGAGGCTTGGAGGGCGGCGGCACGGCTGCCACGGCGAGGGCGGCATGGGGGCGGTCGGGATCGGGCCGGGGAAGGGGAGAACCGGCGCGGGGCGGCGGTTCCGGCTGACAGCGGCTCCGAGGCTCGCCGGGACGAGCTCGGCGGCGGCTGCAGGCACCTGCGAGAGAGCGGCAGCGGGGTGAGGTGCCACGGCGAGGGAGGAGAAGGAGGAAAGGGGAGCGGCGGTCCGGCGAGCTAGCTCCGGCGGTGCGGCAGCCGGCGGCGGCGGCTTCGGCCAGGGGCCACTCCGGCGAGCTACGGGCTACGGCAGCCATGGGAAGCACGGGAACGGCATGGATGAGCTCAGGAGAGCTCGGGACGGACCTAGATGGGCTTTCCCGGGCCTCCAGATGGGCTCGGGCGGGCCCAGTGGCTGAGGGGAGAGGGAGCTGCTGGCTAGGGTTGCGGTTGGCACGCTGAACGAGGGCTAGGGGCTATAAATAGGCTAGGGGCTAGGGTTACACACTATCCGTTTTCGGACTGCCGGGCATTGACCCGACATCCGGAAGCGGAGAGGGGGTTACGTGGCTGTGTAGAGAGGCTAGGGGGGAAGAGAGAGAGAACGGTGACCCGTGGCACGATGGTTTCAAAACACCGACAACCGTCCGACGAACGTCCGATAAACTACCGATAACCTCACTTCTACGGATGACCGACGGGGCATCAAACGAACTCAGAACGCGACGAAAATTGACGGGCGGTCTACCTACGATATAACAAGAGTGCACGACAAGTTTCAACTCAATCCGAGAATATTTTTGCGCACGCTTAAAAACGGTTTTATTTAAACGGTGCCGCGGGCGCGTGCGTGTATGGCTGGTCTCGAAACGGGCAACGGCAGGAACGACGAGAACCGGCGACTGACAACGGATGCAAGTTTCGAAAACATGGGATGATGCAAGCCGAAAATCTTAGTTTATCAGAAGCTTGGTCTAAAATTCCCGAAAAATTAGCCTTTTATGATTATATTGGTAATAATCCGGCAAAAGGGGGATTATTCAGAGCGGGCTCAATGGACAATGGGGATGGAATAGCTGTTGGATGGTTAGGACATCCCGTCTTTAGAGATAAAGAAGGACGTGAGCTTTTTGTACGCCGTATGCCTACTGGCTGAATGGTTAAAGCGCCCAACTCATAATTGGTAAATTTGCGGGTTCAATTCCTGCTGGATGCACACGAACGGGAACATTCCATAAGTCTATTGGAACTGGCTCTCTATCCATGGAATCTCATCCATCATCCATACATAACGAATTGGTATGGTATATTCATACCATAACATAAGAACAATAAGAACTCGAATTCTTATCGATACTGGAACTCAGAGCATAGGAGGGAAAGTCGATTTATGGATGGAATCAAATACGCAGTATTTACAGAAAAAAGTCTTCGTTTATTGGGAAAAAATCAATATACTTTTAATGTCGAATCGGGATTCACTAAGACAGAAATAAAGCATTGGGTCGAACTCTTCTTTGGTGTTAAGGTGGTAGCTGTGAATAGCCATCGACTACCTGGAAAAGGTAGAAGAATAGGACCTATTCTGGGCCATACAATGCATTCAATGCAGATGATGCGATGATGAACGCGACAACCAGATGAACACAGACGAGAACGGAAGGAAAGGGGAATCTTCTAGAATCTTCTGGAACGTCGGTCTTGGGCTGTCACAAGTCTTCACCAAAGTCTTCAGTTGAAGACATACATTTTTAAGGGTCGGTAATCTCCGAATATATCAAACTCTTCATTGACTTATAGAGCCCGTGTACACTCACAAGCACATTAGTTCATTAACCTATAAGTCTTCAATACACCAAAATCACTAAGGGGCACTAGATGCACTTACAATCTCCCCCTTTTTGGTGATTGATGACAAATAGGTTAAGTTTTCAACGGGGATAATACTATGAAGTGTAAATACCGAGTTTGAGAAATTTGATTGAAGATATAGAATATCTCCCCCTGAAGATGTGTATATTTGAGGAATTTGCTTTGGACTGCAAATGCACATGGCAGGTTAAAAACATGGAGAACTCCCCCTATATCTTGTAATTCATACACGCATTTAACATATGATATGAATAATTTAAAATGCATGATGAAAATGGTGTCTGACGAAATTCAGCATGCATGCATTAAGGTGCTTGAGGAAATAAGCATGCCGAAAGCAGTTCAAAAGAGTCAGACCACCATTGGACTTAAGTTTACAACTCAACCAACAAAAGCTTCAGAAGAGCGAGAGTTGTAACTTAAACAAAAATTAGCCCATATATAGAGACCCGCTTGAAGACTAACTCAATTCCCCCCCTTTGTCATCGAAGACCAAAAGGGATGAAAAAGTGAGAACTAACGCCCTTGAAGAATTTCATCTCGTTGGTGAAGAAGGAGCGCCAGCAGTGTCGGGGTCGTTTGTCGATGCAGGTCCTGCCGCAGTGTCGTCAATGTCCTCAGCTTCATCCATCTCACACGATGAAGAATATGAACTTGTAACCATTAGAGGAACTCGAACCTTCTTGAATTTCTTCTGAGGAGGATGAGACAGTCAAAGTTTTGCTGAAAGTCCATTTCCTTGAGTTGCTCAGGAGTTTTGAGGTGTGCGAGAATGGCCCATGCACGATCGAAGATTTCATGCACATAGTAGTGATTTTTCCTCACAGAGTTCTGCGTCACAGTCATGTTTTGAACAATGTAAGCCTACTGACGCTTTACCCACTTGTGATTGCGATCAACCTTCTGATGAAGACTTATGAGAAGCTCATGATCAGTCATCACACGAGGGGCAGACTCTTGAGGCTTTTGCGCTGAGGCCTTTGCAGCAGAATCCTGGGTTGCAGTGTCATCATTGGTGGAGAAAGATGCAGCTTTGCGAAACTGACCATCCAATGGACGAGTGCCTTCATCAATGCCAGCTTTGGCTTTTCCTTCAACTTAGGCAATTGTGCTCTTGAGGACTTCAATCGGGGACAAGAAGCCAAAGTGATTCTGGAAGTCCGCCTTGAAGGGAACTGAAGACCTTGATCTGATGAATTTCATGATCCAGGGAGCATAAGGCTTTAGTTCAAATGGGGCTAATGCTGCATTTGCCAATGTCCTCATGAAGAAATCATGGAAGTTGATGGGAATCCCATGAATGATGTTGAATAGCATGTTCTTCATGACTCCCTCCACTTCTTCTTCTTCAGAGTTGTGGCCCTTCTGAGGACATAGGGAGTTGGTGAGAATGCGATAGACCGTCCTGGGCACATAGAGCAAATCCTTCACAAGGAAGGTTGTTCGTTGAGGTTTTCCAGGAGCCAATGGCTTCATCAGCACTTGCATCAGTTGGTTGGGTAGAGCAAGTTCATCAAACAGGCAACGTGCTTCTTCTGAAGGAATTGGGACAGGGACTGACCGAAGCAATTAAGATGCTGGAATAGTGAAGTGAGTAGATCCGGTCATCCAATCCAAGATCCAGGAGTTGATGTCAAAGGCATCACCTGTGATGTGCAGTGTGGCATAGAATTGAAGAATTAGCTCTTCATTCCAATCACAGATGTCCACACAGAAGGGAAGAAGTCCTGCATCATGAAGAAATGCGAGCACCGGCATGAAGGATGGAATTGTTTCCATATCAGCATGAGGAATTTCATGGTGCTCGAAGACTTTCTTCTTGTCAAATAGAACTGATGCATAGTAATTCATCTGAGTTGGATTCTAGAATCTTGTGCGACCGGCCCTTGCTGAGTCATATGGATTAGGGCCAGTGAGGAAAATGTGCTCATTTAATAAATTGGACTTGAGGAATTTGGGGCACTTTAAGCCTTTGAATGGCATCCTCGGCCTCGGCTGAAGGTTTGGCTTGAAGCGGCCCTTAATCTCCTTAAGCATAGGAGGAATTTCTTTTGACTGAGGAATTTGCTGAGTAGTTTCCTCAATGGCTGTTGGAGCAGTGATGTCATCAGCTGGTGCAGCTGGAATTTCTTCATTGGCTGGAGCGGCCATGTCATCAGATCCTTCATGAATTTCTTCAGTCTAGGCTGGGGACTGAGGAATCTATGATAGAGGAGTGGTTATTGGGGAATTTGGGTGAGCAGATTCCCAATATTCATCATTGATGATAGGAGTTGTATTGCCAATGTCCACATCCTCATCAATTTCTTTAACGCCGGCCTCTTCAGCGGTCAACTGAGGCTGGGGCGATGATACTTGTGGAGTTGAAGCATTTGCTTCCACTTCAATTTCTTCATCAATCTGCTCCGTCGAAGCAACAAAATGATTTTCTTCAACTTCATCTGGGATGACATAGTCAACGCCAAATGGAATTATCTCATAGGATGGTGCTGAGGAGATTGGAGTGGCATCTAATGGTTCAGTTGAAGATTTTGGCAGGGTCTTCAACTTCTTCATGACTGAGGAATCTGAAGTTGAAGATTTTCTCTTAAGTGTCTTCTTCTCAGCAACCTTAGTCTTCTTCACTTTAGATGCAGAAGGAAGGTTGATTGTCTTCACCTTTGATGATTTGGCTGTTTTAGCTGAAGGTGAAGGTGATACATTTTATTCAGGTACGACTGATGTAGTCGCCCTTGAGGTATCAATTTCATCAGGCACAACAAAAGCTTCAGCTGGCCTGTCAGTTTCTTCAGGCACAATAGTGGAGGTTGTCCTGGTATGTTCTTCAGCAGTCTGACTTTGTTTAGCTGTGCTTGGATTTTCTTCAGTAGGCTAGGTAGATTCATCAACCTGAGGAATTTGTGGTTGCGATCGAGCCGCAACCCTTGTGTTGTGGTCTTTAACAGCAGCTTGGGCAGCCCTGACGAATCTCACTTTGGTGCCCTTCCATCCAGCATCATACCTTTCTTGTTCTTTAGAGAGGCAGCGAATTTCACACTGAACGGTGATTAGTTGATTTGGAGTCAAATTCATCATGTTATTCCTCATAATTTTTTCTTTATGAGCCCTATTCCTCTTAGCTCTCTGAGCTTGTTCTCTTTTCCATTTTTCGTCAGCAATAAAGTGGGTGAGGACATGGTCCACACTGAGAGGCAGGTTCAGTGAGCAAATTGGGGTGCTGGGATCCTCATGCCATATGTCTATGAAGTTGACGATCATCTTGGGATCCATCAGAAGTGGAACAGAGCTGCCTTTGGCTAATGCAGCCTTTTGCTGATGTTGTCTAATGATTTCTTCCTGTTCTTCATCATCAGCTTCATCATCATCCTCAGACCCTGAGGGTATTGTCGCTGCAGCTTTGCTTGTCTGAGGACTTGGTCTTGGACCTCGTCCAGCAGTTTTCTTCAGTTTCAACATACTAGGACTTGTTGAAGACTTTGCTTGAGTTGAGGGACTTGCAGAGATCTTTGAAGCAATTGAGTATCCCTTTGTCCTCTGACAAGATGCAAGATGCACAGGAGTTGAGGACTTTGCAGCAACAGTAGAGGACAAAGAAGCAACAGAACCAGCGGCTGACGCCTTTGAAGGCTGAGGCCTTTGAGCTTGAGGAATCTGCTGTGATGATTTTGAGGTTGAAGAATTTGACTTCACAGCAGATTTCTTCACCATAGATTTCTTCGGAGCACTTGCAGAGGCTCCGGCAGTGGCAACAACAGCAGAGTCTTCATTAAATTTCCTCACAGCAGCTTCGGCAGTCCTTTGAAGTTTGTGTTGACGCTTTGCCCACTCAGCTGGAAAGTCTTCACCGCGAGCAACGCTTGTGGGATCAACCTCTTGATCATCAGCAGGAGGAGCCCTATTGCAACCTTACCTAGACCCAATACCTTGCTTTTTTTCCTTTGTCAGCGTAGGTGATATGCTTCAAATGAGATGGAGCAAGTGGCAAATTCATCAGTAGATTCTTGTCACCAGTCATGTGGTTTGTGCATCCACTATCGAGGACCCACTCAGTAGCTTTTGGAGGTTCATCCTGCAGATGAATTAGTACAACTTACGAACTCATATGCTTCAGAGTGAAGAATATGACATCAATTTCATCAGACAGAATTTCATCACACAAGATAGTAAGCAAGTAGTGTGAGGACGTGAGAAATGAGGAATTCATTTCTACATGGTTAGCTTGCGTCCTTTCAAGCATTTCCTCAGTTCTCCAACAAATTCATCAGATGTTCAAGTTCATCTGGAGACCTGACCCTGCATAAGAGATTAGTTCAATTTCTGCACCACCCACATCTGGAGGGGTGGCAAGGAGTTCATCATTCTACGAGCACCATATGAGAAGGGAGGCATTAAAGCAAGTGCACTTCATTTCACAGGGCGAGGTTTAGAGTACTCATATGAATAAGCAGAGAAATTCTTCGAGGACTTATGAACATAATGATTTGAAGAATAATGCACATATTCATAACTCTTAGGTTTTCCCTGCGAAACAGATGCATTAGCACGAGAATGATATTTTTGACCATTTGAGGAATTTGGTCCAAGTGAAGACTTTGGTCCATATGAGAATTTTGATCTGGGGTTCCTGTTCTTCATGAGTGGTGTCGTGAGGACATTCACTTGAAGATTTTGTAGGTAGCTCTTGGGAACCTAGATTTTCTTCGTAGGAGAACCGTTCCTGCAGTTAGTTCCAACAAATATTTCAAATACTTCACCTTTTTGATTTTTGAAGAACTTGTAGTTTGAGTCAAGTGACTCATCAGATGAATATGAAGTTTCACAAGTAAAGCTGGGTAAAGTGGATGGATCTACAAGAGGTCCTTTTGCAGCAACCCATGAAGTTTTGGGGTACTGCTTAGGTGTCTAGTAGGATCCATCAGCGTTGAGTTTCCTCACAAAGGCAACACCCTCTTTCCTAGGGTTCCTGTTCAGAATCTGCTTTTTAAGGACACCGCAAAGGGTTTGATGCCCTTTGAGACTTTTGTACATGCCTGTCACATACAATTCCTTCAACCCTGCATTTTCGTCAGTGATACTTGGGGTATCCTCAGATGAGGAATTTGAGACCACTGGAATAGTTGAAGAATTTGCAGCAATAGAAGCATTTGAACATTTAGGTGAAGAATTAGCAGTTTCATGTTTGATGCATTTCAAACAAGGTGGAACAAATTCTTCCTGAGCGGTACTGATCCGTTGAGCCAGTAAGGAATCATTTTCCCTTTGGAGATCCTCATGTGACACCCTTAGTTTCTCAAGATCTTGCTTTCTTTAAAGAAATTCATAAGAAAGCTTCTCATGATCGGCTAAGAGAGCATTATTATGACTCTGAAGGTTATCATACTTTGTCTGAAGACTTTTGAGATCGTCAGACAGAGTTTGAGTCTGATCCACTTCCTCATTCAATAGATCATCGCTTTTGTCTAGCATTTTCTGAAGCTTTTCAAGAGCACTTTGTTGCTTAGTGGAAATATTAGAAAGTTTGGCATAACTAGGTTTCACATATTCATCAGCTTCACAATCACTAGATTCAGAGGAGGAGTGATGCTTATGTACCTTGGAACCTTTTGACATAAAACAGTAAGTAGGAGCATAGTCATCATTGACTCCGTTAGAGTCATTGGAGTAGTCATTTTCTTCATCGTTGAAGATGGACTTGCTGATGAAGGCAGTAGTGAGAGCAAGGCTAGCGACACCAGATTCAGATTCTACCTCAGATTCTTCCTCTTCTTCCTCTTCTTCATATTCTTCTTCTGAGTCCATTTCCTTGCCAATGAAAGCCCGAGCCTTTCTGGAACCATTATTCTTGTGCATTGAGGACTTTGAAGATGAGGACTTTGCAGACGAGGATTTTGAGGATTTCTTCTTTTTCTTCGAGTCATCAGACCTATCATCCTTGTACTTCTTCTTCTTCTTCTTCTTTTTCCCAGAGAGGACAGTCAGAGATGAAGTGACCAGATTTCTTGCATTTGTGACAAGTTCTTTTCTTGTAGTCATCGAAGGAATCTGATTTCCTCAAACCACTTTTTGATGACTTTCCAAATCCACCTCTCCTTGAGAACTTCTGGAATTTGCTCACGAGCATTGCTAGCTCTTGACTCAGTTCTTTAGGATCACCAAGGCTACTATCAGAATCTTCGCCTTCGGATGAGGAAATTGCTTTTGCCTTCAAAGCACGAGATCTTCCATAGCTTGGCCCATAGAGGTCTCTCTTCTCAGCTTGTTGGAATTCATGAGTATTGAGTCTCTCAAGAATATCACAGGATCAAGTGACTTGTAGTCTCCACACTCTTGAATCATCAAAGCTAGAGTATCGAATGAGGAATCAAGAGACCTTAACAGTTTCTTCACCACTTCATGGTCGGTGATATCAATGGCATCGAGTGCTTGAAGCTCATTGGAGATATTAGTAAGACGATCAAAAGTTTGTTGAACATTTTCATTGTCAAGTCTCTTGAAGCAGTTGAAGAGATTGCGAAGAACATCAACACGAGAGTCATGTTGAGTGGAAACACCTTCGTTGACTTTGGACAACCTATCCCAGATAAGCTTGGTAGACTCCAAAGCACTCACTCTGCCATACCGACCTTTGCTCAGATGGCAACAGATGATATTCTTCGCCTAAGAATTGAGTTGCTTGAATCTCTTCACATCAACAGCGTTGTCGTGGGAGTAACAGAGGGAACACCATTTTCCACAATGTACCAGAGATCGTTGTCAATAGCTTCAAGATGCATGCACATCTTGTTCTTCCAGTAGGGGTAGTCCGTCCCATCGAAGGTAGGACATCCCGTGGAAACCTTGATCATACCTGCAGTCGACATAACTAGAACTCCAGGTGGTTAAACCAAAATAACACAGAACAAGGGAGTACCTTGCTCTGATACCAATTGAAAGTGCGTTATATCTTGAGGAATTTCAACTTGAGGAATTTGAAATGTGATGAATAACTCGCAGCGGATTAAGTACTCAAGTGCATTACAAACATAGCGATAGCATAGCCATCATGATGAAATGAAACATGCATAGATTACAAGTAGCGTGATACAGGATAAGCAGATGAGGAACAAGGTAACTTGAAGAATTTGAGGTGAGGAAATTGTGAAAGTCTTCAGTCAAATTCTTCAAACAGTAATGATCAATTTCATCAACAAGTATACGAGGAATATAGGGGTTGAGGAAATAGAACCAGGTAGCTCGATGAAGACAATGGTTTGATGACCCAGTTCCAACTGCTATGACAGTCGTACGTCTAGTTTGCAGCGGCCTGGTATTTAAACCAGAGAACACATAGTCCTAGGACACACTGTCCTTACCGTATTCTCCTTGAGCTAAGGTCACAAAGTCCTCGCCCAACACTCGTGGTAAGTCTTCAGGGTAGACTTCCAAAACCCTCACAAACTGGCCACTCGGCGATCCACAATTGACTGCTGGATGCTCTAGACCAAGGTCACTCTATGATCCCCAATTGACTGCAGGATGCACTAGACCATGACGCCTAACCGTCTGGAGGATACCCAGTCCTCAAAGGTAACAAGCGTCGGTTCCACACAGGAATTTCTTTAGTGATACTCAGACACTTTGGGTTTGGTGGTTTGGTTGTGGGTTTTTCCTCACTGATGATTTACTCTCAAAGTCCTCGGAGGATGGGTTGCTCTCAATTTGACAAGTGTCAGTTCTCTCTCAGAGCAGCCAACCAACTAGTGGTTGTGTGTGTGTGTGGGGGGGGTGGCTATTTATAGCCAGGGTCCAACCTGACATGATAAGACATAAATGCCCCCAATGATATGACCGTTATGTAGATAAGATGATTGGGGACAGCTGGCGCTAAGCACAACAACGATCGGAATTTCGAACTATGAAAGTCCTCAGGCTTATCATGTTCCTCACTTGTAGGCAATTCACACTGGCGAAATCCTAACTCCTCATTCAGATCAATTTCATCAGAGACTAGAGGAACTTCATCTCTATCAGTGAAGAACTTGACTGAATTGTAAGATATTTCCAAAGGCTTCACTCGAAGGATTGGATAGGTTGAGGCTTTTGGAGTTGAGCATCAGTTGGAAATTTTCCTTGGTATTTCCTTGGCCCCCTTTAACAGTATGGTGTTTCCTATGACTCAAAGAAAGGAAATGAAACTACGAAAACAAAAGTCTTCATGCTTCATAGTCCTCGTTCATATCTTCAAGGTCGCACCAACTTCTTCATTTTCAAATTCTTCAGGGAATACCAAAGTCTTCAACAAAGTCTTCACCAAAGTCTTCACCAAAGTCTTCACCAAAGTCTTCACCAAAGTCTTTAGTTGAAGACATACATTTTTAGGGGTCGGTATTCTCTAAATATATCAAACTCCTCATCGACTTATAGAGCCTGTGTACACTCACAAACACATTAGTTCCTTAACCTATAAGTCTTCAATACACCAAAATCACTAAGGGGCACTAGATGCACTTACAATTATCCTGAAGATCGGCAGCTGCAATAGCAGAGAAGGAGAGCCAACAAGCGGAGCATTGAACAACAAATAATGTAAGCCACAACCACAGCCACAGCCATAGCCACAACCAACATCGAAGAACGCATCAACATTCAAAGCCAAGCCCATGCCCAAGACATGCTGCTTCAATAATCGAGAGTGTGAAGAATTGGATCAAGAACGGAAAACTAGGAAATGTTGTGATCCAGAGTTATTCGGCCAAGGATAGAAGCCAACATTCTATCACTTTCATTGGTAACCCATCACCGATGGATGCTCTCAACGCTCTTACTGAAGACACTCCATGCAGTCTCTTAGCTCATGTGCGTGATGAACTGGTTAACATTGCAATTGGGTCGATCATTCGCCCCAAAGATACCATGATGCATGGAGTGCCCATGCCTAAGGGGTCTTGAAAGTTGAGGTGTCTGTTGTCGTAAGGGGTTTCGAAGATATTTCACCTCCGATACAACCTCCGGGTGCGGATAGCCAGTTGACCCTCGACGTGGCTTGAGACTGCATCGATATTTCCCCAAAGAGGAAGGGATGATGTAGCACAGTGACGGTAAGTATTTCCCTTAGTTGTGAAACCAAGGTATTTATGCGTAGAGGAATATCAAGCACCTACGTAAACAACACCTGCACACAAATAACAAATACTTGCAACCCGACGCGTAAGAGAGATTGTCAAGTTCTCAACGATAAAAGGATTGATTAGGTAGTGGTAGTTTTGGCAAATAGATCTCGCAAGAACACAAAATAAAATAGGTAAACAAATAGTGCAGCAAGATATTTTTGGTTTTTTGGATTAATAGATTTGAAAACAAAAAAAAAATAGTATATCGGAAAGCAATGTGTTGGAAAAGTAGACCCGGGGGCCGTAGGTTTCACTAGTGGCTTCTCTCATGAGTATAGCGCACGGTGGGTGAAAAAATTACTATTGGGATATTAATAGAAGATCAAATAATCATGACGATATTGATAACCCACAAGTATAGGGGATCGCAACAGTTTTTGAGGGTAGAGTATTCAACCCAAATTTATAGATTCGACATAAGGGGGAGCCAAACAATATTTGAGAGTATTAGCAGTTGAGTTATCAATTCAGCCAGACCCGGAGATAAATATCTGCAACAAAGTGATCAGTAGCACAGTAATATGACAGGTTGATAGCAGTAGTAATAGTAGTAGTAGTGGTAACAATAACAGTAGTGATTTTGTAGCAAGTGTAACAATAGCAGCAATAGTAGTAACTTAGCGAGAACAATAAGTGGAAAACTCGTAGGCATTGGATTAGAGTGTTTGTTGGATTATGTTCATCATATAACAGTGACAACCTAGGGCGACACAAAACTAGCTCCAGTTCATCAATGTAATATAGGTATGTATTCCATATATAGTCAATGACATCTTTTGTCCTACCCTCCCGTGGTAGCGGGGTCCATAAGGAAACTAAGGGATATTAAGGCCTCCTTCTAAGAGAACCAGTACAAAGCATTAACACTTAGTGAATACATGAACTCTTCAAACTACGGTCATCACCGTGAAGTATCCCAAATATTTTCACTATGGGGTTGATGGATCATAACACGTAATAGGTGCATATGACTAGGTAAGATCGGATCAAGAACATGGATATAGAGATGATAACATAAACAGTTCAGATCTGAAATTATGGCACTCGAGCCCTAGTGACTAGCATTAAGCATGGCAAAGTCATAGCAACACAGTCGGAGATGAAGGCGCACCAACGTCGTTTGGCGCCAGCGTCCGTACCGGCTTACAGCGCCACAACCGTCTCTCGTGGCCGCACTGGCTCGCAACGTCCGCGGCCGAGTCATCTATCCGCACCGGCTTACAATACCCACGGCTGAGTCACCCGTTTGCGCCGGCTTACAATGCCCATGGCTTATTCTCCCGTCCGCGCTTACAACACCACCGGCGACTCGCATGTCCGTGCTGGCCTACAACGCCATGGCCGTCTCTTGTGGCCGAACCGGCTTACAATGCTGTGGCCGTGTCTGCCACCACTCCGGCTTACAACGCCATGTCCGTCTCTCACCATTCGCGCCGGCTTACAACGCCGTGGCGTCTTCCACAATAGCACCAACTTACAATGCCACGACTGGTTTCTACGTCTACATCAACGCGCCGGTACCACTTGTGCTAAACCCGGAATTATGAGCCGCCCAATGGACGCGGTAAGCCGCCGCATTCGCGATATGGTCTTCACCAACAACGCCGCAACTCACCGACCGCCCGGCTCGCAACGCCATGGCCATCTCTTGCGACCGCGCTGGCTTACAGTGTCACAGCCGTCTCTCGCGATCATGCCGCAACTCACTTCGACGTCTACATCAACACGCCAGCGGCCGCATACACCAGTACGAGCCGCCCAATTGATGCGCGCAAGCCACCGCCCACAGTTTGATCTAAATCAACATATCGGTGCAGTGCTCGTTGGTATGAGCCGCCCAACGGACAGGTGCCCAAGTCGCCGCCATTACAGTTTGGTTCACTGCAATAACCAGCCGGGACGAATCGTCGACCGAATTATTGAAACAACTCATACGGGATCATATATAACCTGCCACGGTCAACCTCGACCATTAGTGGAGACTCTCAAGACGCCTCTTCAAAGTCAACTTAAGACTCGGGGGCTACAGACAGGACAAAACTCATTTGGTCGTTTCCAACGAGAACCCCGGGTCATGGCAAAATTAACCCAGTCCTGGGGGCTACTATATCTTTGGCGGAAGATTAAAAGTTGCCCAAGAGGACGAATAGCCATGATGCACCATTAAAACATGGGTGCCCAGATTTATTGGATCATCATAAAGTCACTTGGAGCTTCTGCCGTTTCTTCATACAAGATGGCGTCTTACAAGATGGTGTACAGAAGCCCGGCTCAGGAAAATGAGTCACGGCGCCAGGCGTTATACCACAAAAGCCTGGCTCAGGAAAATGAGTCGCGGCGCTAGGCATTATACCATAAAATCCTGGCTCAGGAAAATGAGTCGCGGCACCAGGCGTTATGCCACAAAAAAACCGGCTCAGGAAAATGAGTCGTGGCAAGGGCGGCTTCTTACCTTTGGGTACAGCTTCTAACGCCTATCCGTCGGCGTCGTATGCCGTACTGCTGAAGGGGGCTTCTTACCAATGGGTATTGCTTCTAACACCCTATCGGCCGGCTTTATGCCAAATTTACGGCTAACATGTTTAGCCGCGGTTGTGAGGTTTTTTTACCGATGGGTAGCTAACACCTCATAACCCGTGAACGGCGGCTTCTTACCTTCGGGTACAACTTATAATGCCTATTAGCTGGCTTCATGCCACGTAAAACCAGCTAAGAAAAATTAGCCGCGGTGAGGGCAGCTTCTTACCTTCGGGTACAACTTCTAATGCAGGGTTGCTGCAAGCAGGACAACCCAACACTTGGGGGCTACACAATCCAAAATATTATTACAAAGCACCAAGTTATCATGGATAATCTCGGAGCTTGGGGGCTACAGGTAATATGGATATATCAAAAACTTTGAGGAGAATTTCTAAGATGTTAATTATGGAGTTCAGTTATTAGACCCGGCATTATCAAAAGAGCGTAACCCGCCAGATTTTATATAAGCTGCACTGCTTCACAACAATGAAAGTCCGGTTTTACATCAGATGGATTTTTGTCCCAATATTTTTATCAAGTGAGCTGGATTCTATTTTTTTGACCCGGTGTTACAAACAATAATTTCCCGGCATCATCAATAATTATGACCCGGCGGAGATGACCTGCCAAGAGTATTGGAAGCCGACTCAATGGCATATGGGTATTCTATTCCCAATATTTTTCAAAGGACATTGACAAGCAAGACGATTTTCAAGATGGCTCATTCATATGCAGAAAGACCCGGATTTCTGAGAAGCCACTTCATAAGCCGGCCAAAGGAGCAAGCCGGCCACTTAACGTATTTGTTACTCATATTTCAGGAGCTTACCATGAATAAATTCAAGCTAACCTGGGGGCTAATGTTGGGGATATACCCCACGGTATGACCCGTCCTGGCGACTCACAGGAGACCCGGCAAAGACATGACGTTTCATTGATGACCCGGCAGACGGGTCGCAGGACGACCAAGCCTAAGACCCGACGTGTGAACCGGCGCCAGGCGGCTCACAAGAGAAGGCCCAAAGAGAGAAAGACTCCCTGCCGAAGGAAACAAGACCCGGAATAGGATTCTAGAGAGACTAGTCCTACTCCTACTCCTAGTAGGACTCTATTTGTAAACCTACCCTCTCCACTTATATAAGGAGGGGTAGAGCACCCCTAGGGAGAGAACTTCACAAGTCCACAAGTTTAGACAGATTAGAGGCTCTCGGGATTAGAGGTAGCAAACAACACCCTTGTAACCGAGAGATCTCCTTCATCATCAATACCAGACAAGCAGGACGTAGGATTTTACCTCCATCGGAGGGGCCAAACCTGGGTAAATTCCGTGTCTCTCGATTCCGATCAACCCCTTCAAGCCGCCACATAGTTGCGTCTTTGCCCCAAACCTAAGTCCGGTCACCAGGACATCTGCCGTGACAAATCCACGACAAACACCAATCTTAGAACGTAGTGGATACTAGGGATCTAGCCCTAACAAAACTAACTTGATTACATGATGTATCTCATCCAACTCCTTACCGACCAGCAAGCCTACGAAGGAATAACTCACACCCGGTGGGGATAATCATGGAATTGGCGATGGAGAAGGGATGATGATGACAAAGACCGAAGATTCCCCTCTCCAGAGCCCCAAACAGGCTCCAGATCTAGCCTCCCGATGAAGAATAGGAGGTGGCGGCGGCTCCATCTCGTGAAATGAGGTAAAAATTTCTCCTTGATTTTTTTCTGGAGATTTCTGAATTGATAGCGCTGGAATTAGGGTCAGGGGCCCCACGAGGTGTCCACCCTCCACCAGGCCACGCGAGGGGGCCTGGCGCACCCTGGTAGAGGTTGGGCACCCTGGGCTCCCTCTCATATGGCTTCTGGCTCCATAATTCCTCATATATTCCAAAATAAATACCCAAAAAAATTCATTCCATTCCAAGAACTTTTATTTTTGTACAAAAAACAACACCATGGTAGTTCTGCTAAAAACAACGTCACTCCGGGTTAGTTTCGTTCAAATCATGCAAATTAGAGTCCAAAACAAGAGCAAAAGTGTTAGGAAAAGTAGATACATTGTAGACGTATCATATATCCAGGCAATGATCATTATATAGGCATCACGTCCAAGACAAGTAGACCGAAATGATTCTGCATCTACTTCTATTACACTACACGTTGGCCATTATCCACCATGCATCTAGTGTATTAACTTCATGCAAAAACGGAGTAATTCAATAATAATGGTGACATGATGTAGATAAGATCTATTCATGTAGGAATAGACCCTATCTTGTTATCCTTAATGGCAACGATACATGCGTGCCTTGCTGCCCCTTCTATCATTAGGAAAGAACACCGCAACATCGAACTCATCACAAAGCACCTCTTCCCATGGCAAGAAAAATCGATCTAGTTGGGCTAACTAAACCAAAGATTCGAAGAGGAAATACGAGGTGTAAATAATCATGCTAATAAGATATCAAATAAGACTCAAATCATATTCATGGATAGAAACTGATCATGAACTCAAAATTCATCAGATCCCAACAAACACACCGCAAAAGTCATTACATCAAATAGATCTCCAAGAGACCATTGTATTGAGAATCATAAGAGAGAGAGTAAGCCATCTAGCTAGTACCTATGGACCCGTAGGTCTATGGTACTCACGCATCATCGGAGAAGCTCCTATCATGAAGATGAACCCCTCTGTGATGGTGTTAGATTGGATATCGAGATTTTGGAACTTGCGACGGCTGGAATTGTGTTTCGTCGACTCCCCTAGAGTTTTCCGAATATTTGAGAATATATAGAGGTGATAGTCGGTGGAGGGGGTCCCAAGGTGGGCACCACCCTCTAGGCCGCGCTAGGGGCCTCTAGCGCGCCCTGGTGGGTGTTCCCCACCTCGGGCCTCCTCTCTAGAACTTGTCTGGCCCATTTGGTGTCTTCTGGTCCAAGCTAATTATCCCAAAAAAATTCATGGTGTTTGGGCTTCGTTTGGTACTGATTTTCTGCGAAGTAAAAAACAAGCAAAAACAACAACTGGCACTTCGGTACTATGTCAATAGGTTAGTCCCAAAAATGATATAAAGTTGCTATAAAATGATTGTAAAACATCCAAGATTGATAATATAACAACATGAAAGAAGCAAAAATTATAGATACATTAGAGACATATCAGCATCCCCAAGCTTAATTCCTACTCGTCCTCGAGTAGTTAAATGATAAAAACAGAATATTTGATGTGGAATGCTGCCTAACATGTTCATCACATATTATTTGTTTGTAGCATGGAAATTTGGACTTTTAGTTAGTTCAAATAAATAGTCTAGTTTTGACATGAAAACTTTAATACTCAAGCATATCAACAAGCAACCATGTCTTTCAAAATATCAACACTAAATCAAGTTATTCCTAGCCCATCATGCTCAATCATTAATCCATTCATGATACACACTCAAATATTAGCTACACCTAATGCTCAAGTACAATCATAGTGCCTCCTAGTTGGTGCTTTATAAGAGAAGATGTAGACTAAAATTGAAAATAAAAATTGCATAAAGTAAATAGATAGGCTCTTCGTAGAGGGAAGTAGGGATTTGTAGAGGTGCCAGAGCTCAAGGTTTAAATTGATAGAGAAAAATATTTTGAGTTCCATGCCTTTCCTGTCAACGAAAACGACCAAGAGATTTCAATATATTTCCATGCTAGATACATCATAAGCGTTCCCAAACAAAAACTAAAGTTTATTCCCTTTTCCACCATTCTTTCACTTTCCATGGCTAGCCAAATACACGGTTGCCTTCCATACCAACACTTTCCAACGAATTTATTATTTGACAACATAAAGTAAATCAGTAGGATATTTTATTTTCCCACACAAGACTTCAACATCTCTAACAATCCCCGTCGGCAAAATAGTGTCTCTATTAGCAAGCTTAATAGTAACATCAATTTCCTCTAGTTCAATTGGTGCAATATCATGCATGATTTCTTTGTATAAGGAATAGGGGATTGCACTTACGCTAGCACCCATATCACACAAGCCATGATAACAATGATCTCCTATTTTAACAGAAACAATAGGCATGCCAACAACTGGTCTATGTTTATGCTTAGTATTAGGTCTAGCAATTCTAGCCGCTTCATTACAGAAACGAATAACATGCCCATCAATATTATCAACCAAGAGATCTTTAACCATAGCAATACAAGGTTCAACTTTAATTTGTTCAGGGGGTGTAGATGTTCTAATACAACTCTTATGACCCATAGTTGAAGCTTTAGCATGTTCCTTTATCCTAACAGGAAAGGGTGGTTTCTCAATGTAAGCAGTAGGGATAACAGGATCAACATTATAAGTAATAATTTCCTCTTCAACTTTAATAGGTTCAACTACTTTCACTTCAATGGGAGGATGATATTTAAACCACTTCCCCTTAAGGATATCAACATGAGTAGCAAAAGATTCATAGAAAGAAGCTACTATCTCAGAGTCAAGTCCATATTTAGTGCTAAATTCACGAAAAGCATCTGTGTCTACGAATGATTTAACACAATCAAACTTAGGGTTCATACTTGACTCCTTACCTTCGTTGAGTTCCCAATATTCAGAGTTGATTTTAATTATTTCCAATAAATCCCATTTGAATTCAATATCTTTCTTCATAACAGAACCAACACAAGAAGTGTCGAGCATGGATTGATCATTACAAGAAAGCCGAGCATAAAAATTCTGAATAATAATTTATCTCGAGAGCTCATGATTGGGGCATGAATATAACATTGACTTAAGACTCCCCCAAGGTTGAGCGATTCTTTCTCCTTCACGAGGCCAAAAATTGTAAATATAATTCCGATCACGATGAACTGGATGCATAGGACAGAACTTCTGATGAAATTCCATTTTCAGTCGGTTGTAGTTCCATGATCCTATATCATCACATAGCATGTACCATGCCAATGCCTTCTCCTTCAAAGATAAAGGAAATACCTTTTATTTACAACATCCTTGGGCAAACCTGGAAGCTTAAATAATCCACAAACTTCATCCACATAGATTAGATGCAAATCCGGATGTAGTGTTCCATCTCCTGCATAAGGATTAGCTAGCAGTTTCTCTATCATACCCGAAGGAATTTCATAATAAATATTTTCAGTAGGCTTAGTAGGTTGAGGGACAACTCTTTGTGCTTCTGGTCAAGGTGAAGATACCCCGAACAAACCCCTCAAAGGATTACTTTACATAGTAACAAGTGACAGTAAATTTCAGCATAATATATAAAATTTTCCTTACCAAGTTCCACTCACCAAAGGCGCTTCACTCCTCGGCAACGACGCCAGAAAAGAGTCTTGATGACCCACAAGTATAGGGGATCTATCGAAGTCCTCTCGATAAGTAAGAGTGTCGAACCCAACGAGTAGCAGAAGGAAATGACAAGCGGTTCTCAGTAAGGTATTCTCTGCAAGCACTGAAATAATCGGTAACAAATAGTTTTGTGACAAGATAATTCATGACGGGTAGCAAGTAACAATTGTAAATAAGGTTCAGCAAGGTGGACCAATCCTTTTTATAGCAAATGACAAGCCTGGACAAATTCTTATATAGAGCAAGGCGCTCCCGAGGACACATGGGAATTTATGTCAAGCTAATTTCATCATGCATATATGATTCGCGTTCGTTATTTTGATAATTTGATATGTGGGTGGACCAGTGCTTGGGTGCTGCCCTTACTTGGACAAGCCTCCAACTTATGATTAACCCCTCTCGCAAGCATCCGCAACTACGAAAGAACAATTAAGATAAATCTAACCATAGCATGAAACGTGTGGATCCAAATCATCCCCTTATGAAGCAACACATAAACTAGGGTTTAAGCTTCTGTCACTCTAGCAACCCATCATCTACTTATTACTTCCCAATGCCTTCCTCTAGGACCAAACAATGGTGAAGTGTTATGTAGTCGATGTTCACATAACACCACTAGAGGACAGACAATATACATCTCATCAAAATATCGAACGAATACCAAATTCACATGATTACTTGTAACAAGACTTATCCCATGTCCTCGAGAACAAACGTAACTACTCAGAAAGCATATTCATGCTCATAATCAGAGGAGTATTAATGATGATCATGGATCTGAACATATGATCATCCACCAAGTAAACCAACTAGCATCAAGTACAAGGAGTAATCAACACTACTCGCAACCCACAGGTACCAATCTGAGGTTTTGAGAGAAAGGTCAGATACAAGAGATGAACTAGGGTTTGGAGAGGAGATGGTACCAATGAAGATGTTTATGGAGATTGACCCCCTCTCGATGAGAGGATCGTTGGTGATGACGATGGCTTCGATTTCCCCCTCCCGGAGGGAAGTTTCCCTGGCAGGATCGCCCTACCGGAGCTCTAGATTGGTTCTGCCCAAGTTCCGCCTCGAGACGGCGGCGCTTCGTCCTGAAAGCTCTATTCTGATTTTCCAGGTCAAAACCCTCAATAAAGCGAAAGCTGGGCATCAGAGAGCTGCCAGGTGGGCCACAAGCCCCAGGGGTGCGCCTAGGGGGGTATGGCGCGCCCTGCAGGCTTGTGGCTGCTTGGTGGGCCCCCTGATGTATTTCTTTTGCCCAATATTTTTTATATATTCCAAAATAATTCTCCATAGATTTTTAGGACTTTTGGAGTTGTGCATAATAGGTATCTCAAATTTGCTCCTTTTCTAGTCCAGAACTCCAGCTGCCGACATTCTCCCTCTTCATGTAAACCTTGTAAAATAAGAGAGAAAAGGCATAAGTGCTGTACCAAAATATGTAATAACAGCCCATAATGCAATAAATATCAATATAAAAGCATGATGCAAAATGGAAGTATTAGAGAGCATTTCTTCAAACATGTAAAAGCATGCCGTGCTAAAAAAGATATAAGTGAAGCACTAGAGCAATTTCATAGCTCAATAGATTTAAGTGAAGCATATAGAGAAATTCTAATAAATAAATAAATTTGGCTCTCTCAAATAGGTGTGTGCAGAAAGGATAAAAAGCAAATAAAGCAAAGATACAAGACGCTCCAAGCAAAACTCATGATATGTGATGAATAAAAATATAGTTCCAAGTAAAATACCAATGGTTGTTAGAAGAAAGAGGGGATGCCACTCGGGGCATCCCCAAGCTTGGTTGCTTGTTACTCTTTGGATAATATCTTGGGGTGCTATAGCATCCGCAAGCTTAGGCTCTTCTTACTCCTTACTCCTTCATCCATCGTGATCTCACGCAAAACTTGAAAACTTCAATCATACAAAACATAACAAAATTCTCGTGAGATCCGTTAGTATAATAAAGAAAATTACCACTCTAAGTGTTGTTTTAAAATCACTCATATTTTATTATTGCATTATATCTATTGTATTCTAACCTTACCATGACTTATACCTCCCGATACAAGCCATAGATTCATCAAAAGAAGCAGACAATACTACGAAAATAGAATCTGTTTCACACAGAATAGTCTGTAGTAATCTGTACTCTAACCAAACATTCTGTAAACTTTGGACAATGTATAGAATTTGTATATAAATACTGTGTTACAATTTCAGCTCATTATCATGTTCCAGTAAAAAAAGAAAATTCGTGCACTGAAGACAAAGTTTCTATTTCAGATTCAGCATTGTTTCTACTCATCTTATGAATCATCCTAAAGGCTTTACTTGGCACAAACACTAGTTAAACATAAAACCACAATCATAACAAAAGCATGATTGTGCAAACACAAAAAAGGAAAAGATAAAAATAATCTTATTCATTGGGCTGCCTCCCAACAAGCGTCATCGTTTTACGCCCCTAGCTAGGCATAACGTATAGATTCAAGTATTGTCATCTTTCTTCTTTTTCTTCATAGATGTATTTTCATCAAGAGGATTTGTAAAACAACTTGAAACACATTATACATAGAAGTTTTAGCACTATCAAGTTGTCCATCTATGTATCCTCTTTGATTACCGGCTACAATTCAAGAGTATTGTTGATTAACATCATTAAAAGTTTTTTGGATCATATCTAAAACGGGGACTTCCTTTTTAAGGTTTTCATTAAAAAATGATTATTACCAAGAAAATGTCTTAACATGTAATCATTTTGATGAAGGATCTCATATATTACCGGTTTTTCATGGCCCTTACCAAAATGATAAAAAAATCCCTAGCTTCTTGTACTATGTGATCAAATTCATTCATGAGAACAAGGGTAGCTAACTTTTTAGCTTCTGGATCTTTTAAAACAGGTAGCTCATAAAACAATATTTGGAAGGTAGGATGTGTGCAAATAAACTTATATTCAAGTTTCAGAACTTGTGCTGACATAGCTTCCGCATAAGTTTTAGTTCTTTTAAGTATAGGGGCACCATCAAGAGTCAAGTTTACAACACAATTGAAAAATTCTTGGATAGTTTCTTTTCCTATAATGTTCTCTTGCCCCAAAACAAAAGTTTTAGAATCCATATTACCAGAACATCAAATTTTAGGAGTCCTTCCATCATCTGTTTCTGCCATAGCAAAATCACTTGTGATGACAAGTGAGCAAAAGATCGAACGGGAAATTGGCAAATGAGAAGGAGGGCGAATAAAACGAAAAATTTGTGAAGTGGGGAAGAGGAAAATGGCAAGGGGATGAGATTTCTGATTAGGAATCTGGTATATGTTGATGACGTCTCCCTGGAACCAAGATTGGCATGCAAAGAGATTGCTTCCTCCCCGGCAACAACGCGGGAAATTCGTTCGACGTGGCTTGAGACCGCGTCGATATTTCCCAAAAGAGGAAGGGATGATGCACCACAACGATGGTAAGTATTTCCCTTAGTTCTGAAACCAAGGTATCAATCCGTAGAGCAAGACCAAGCACCTACTTAAACAACACCTGCACACAAATAAGAAATACTTGCAACCCAACGCGTAAGAGAGGTTGTCAAGCTCTCAACGATAAAAGGATAGATTAGGTAGTGATAGTTTTGGCAAATAGATCTTGCAAGAACACAAAATAAAATGGGTAAACAAATAGTGTAGAAAGGTATTTTTCTTTTTTTATTAATAGATCTGAAACAAAACGTCAAAATAGTAGATCGGAAAGCAATATGTTGGAAAAGTAGACCCGGGGGCCATAGGTTTCATTAGTTGCTTCTCTCATGAGTATAGCGCATGGTGGGTGAACAAATTACTGTTGGGTAATTGATAGAAGATCAAATAATCATAACGATATCCAGGCAATGATCATTATATAGGCATCAAGTCCAAGACAACTAGACCAAAACGATTCTGCATCTACTTCTATTACTCCACACATCGACGCTATCCAGCATGCATCTAATGTATTAAGTTCATGTAAAAATGGAGTTATGCAATAAGAACGGTGACATGATGTAAAAATGATCTATTCATGTAGGAATATAGCCCATCTTGTTATTCTTAATGGCAATGATACATGCGTGCCTTGCTGCCCCTTTTGTCACTTGGAAAGAATACCGCAAGATGGAACCCATCACAAAGCACCTCTTCCCATGGCAAGAAAAATCGATCTAGTTGGCCTAACTAAACCAAATATTCGAAGAATAAATACGAGGCTATAAGTAATCATGCAAATAAGAGATCAAAGAAGACTCAAATCATATTCATGGATAAAAACTGATCATGAACTCAAAGTTCATCGGATCCCAACAAACACACCACAAAAGTCATTACATCAAATGGATCTCCAAGAGACCATTGTATTGAGAATCATAAGAGAGAGAGGAAGCCATCTAGCTACTACCTACGGGCCCGTAGTTCTATGGTGGACTACTCACTGATCATCAGAGAGGCACCTATGATGAAGATGAACCCCTCCGTGATGGTGTTAGATTGGATCTTGAGGTTCTGGAACTTGCGGCAGCTGGAATTGTGTTTCGTCGACTCCCCTAGAGTTTTCCAAATATCTGAGAATTTATAGAGGCGATAGTCGGTGGAGGGGGGGTTCCAAGGTGGGAACCACCCACCAATCCGTGCTAGGGGCCTCTAGCGCGCCCTGGTGGGTGTTCCCCACCTCGGGCCTCCTCTCTGGCACTTGTCTGGCGTATCTGGTGTCTTTTGGTCCAAAAAAAATTCCCCAAATGTTCTCACGGTGTTTGGGCTTTGTTTGGTATTGATTCTCTATGAAGTAAAAAACAAGCAAAAATAGCAACTGGCACTTTCGCACTATGTCAATAGGTTAGTCCCAAAAAATGCTATAAAGTTGCTATAAAATGAGTGTAAACATCCAAGATTGATAATATAATGACACGAAACAAGAAAAAATTATAGATACGTTGGAGATGTATCAACCCTCTCAGGATGTTTGGGTTGGCCAATGCAGTGGCCGAAGAATCAAATTCAGCTAGGAAACGTCCAAATCTCCCTAACCTCACAACAGATGAACAATGACAACACATGCGGGCGAGGACCATCTCCTTTGGATCAGATTCAACCTAAAGTTTGTAACAACAACAATGTGCATGTCAGTGAGGACCACGACAATGCGGTTGTCGATGGTGAGGTCCATGTCAATGGTGGGGATTTGGGCGATGAGGGCCATGTCAATGGTGGGGATGTCGACGGTGAGGGCCCTGTTAATGGTGGGGATTTGGGCGTTCATCAGGCCCATGTCAATGGTGGTGATTACGACGGTGAGGACAATCTACTTGTCAATCGATACTTCCTTATTGATGATTATTAGAAATTAGCTCCCAACATTGACATGTGGAATCTTGATGGACCTATGTCTGCTGATCCTGCTCTTGGATTCTCATCTATGCCTCTGCTTGCTCAACCGGAACGTGTTGTTCCTTGCTAGAAGAGTCTTTTCAATGAGGAATTCACGCCACCAGACACACATGTGCCACCACACAGGGGAACATTGCCGAATCCAAACACACCCAATTCGATAGTCACAAATGCATTGCCAAACAATATAGATAGCCAGCCTAACCCGACACGCAAGAAAAGAAAAATACCACGTGGTAATAAGATGAAGGCACATGCTGCCAGCCAACCATTTTAGAAGAGTAAACAAGTTTGGGATGTCGTTCAATGGCGGAATTACCATTCCCTAGGTGATCCTATCCATCCGAAGGAGCTCAGCGATCTTCTGCACACAGAATTGAGGATTCTGCATGACACAATTCTATGTAGGGACAACTATGCATTCTCTGTTGGAGGTGGGTTTCGCCCTGTTTTTTCAGTGATGGTGCCACCAAATCTTGGTTTGTGCGACAATTTTCCCGCAAAAATATTCTTTGTGTCGTTCGAAGACATCTTCAACAT
Organism: Hordeum marinum; assembly: GCA_022496015.1. Lineage (NCBI taxonomy): Eukaryota > Viridiplantae > Streptophyta > Magnoliopsida > Poales > Poaceae > Hordeum > Hordeum marinum. The sequence goes on along the minus strand of CM039675.1, from coordinate 465,587,214 downwards.
GTTCCGTCTAATGAAGATTAGTTCTTCCTTAGTACTCCTATGGGAAATCAATGTTGCCTACACTGCCAAATGTGAGCACAACAAGAATGTCGCGGTAGCGTACCCTTACCTCATGCACGAGACCAACACCAATCACCCTGAGCGCCGACAAGCTATGTGGAAGTATTTGTCAGACTTCATGATTGCCAACACGGATAAAGACTGCCTTCTCGTGCCCTACAATCCGAAGTAAGTGATACGTCCATTTTGCATCATGTTTTATTACTTTTATTCATAATGTTTTATGCATAATAATGCTTTGGGGAGTAATTCTAATGCCTTTCTCTCACAATTTGCAAGGTTTACATCAAGAGGGAGAATGCTGTCAACAGGAATTCAGCACCCCGAAAAAGCACGTCAGAGATACCTATTCTGCACAACTCCAATGAAGCTGGAAATTTACGGAGAATTTTTATACATTAAATAAGAATTTCTGGAGCTGAGAACTACCGGAGGGGGGCCACCAGGTGGACACCCTCCACCAGGGCACGCTTGTGCCCCTACCCGCACCCTGGAGGAGGGTGGGCACCCAGGCCCACCTCCGGAGCCCATTTTCTGGTATAAAGTCCCAAAAAACTTTAAAGAAATCATAGGAGGACTTTCGGGACGAAGCGCCGCCACCTTGAGGTGGAACTTTGACAGGAGCACTTTTGCCCTCTGGTGGAGCGATTCCACCTGAGGAACTTCCCTCCCGGAGGGGGAAATCGAAGCCATCGTCATCACTAAGAACCCTCTCATCTTGGGGAGGCCATTCTTCATCAACATCTTCAACATTACCATCTCCTCTCAAACCCTAGTTCATCTCTTGTGTTCAATCTTTGTACCAGAACCTTAGATTGGTACGTGTGGGTGAATAAGTGTTGATTACCTTGTGTAGTTGAGTACTATATGGTTTATTTGGTGGAATATTATATGTTCAGATCCATTATGATATTGGATACACCTCTGATCTTGAGCATGCATATTATTTGTGAGTAGTTACTTTTGTTCTTGAGGTCACGGGAGAAGTCATGTCATAAGTAATCATGTGAATTTGATACGTGTTCAACATTTTGATGATATGTATGTTGTGATTCCCTTAGTGGTGTCATGTGAATGTAGACTACATGAAACTTGACCATCCTTGGGCCTAAGGCAATGCATTGTGGAGTATTTATTAGATGATGGGTTTCTAGAGTGACAGAAGCTTAAACACTAGTTTATGCGCTACTTAAGGGGCTGATTTGGGTCCACATGTTTAATGCTATGGTTAGACTTTGTCTTAATACTTTTCTCGTAGTTGCGGATGCTTGCGAGGGGGTTAATCATAAGTAGGTTGTTAGTTCAAGTAAGAACAAGAAGTTAGCACTGGTCCACCCACATATCAACTTATCAAAGTAGCGAACATGAATCAAACCAACATGATGAAAGTGACTAGATGAAATTCCCGTGTACCCTCAAGAACACTTTGCTCATCATAAGAGACACTTTTGGACTGTCCTTTGCCACAAAAGGATTGGGCTACATTGATGCACCTTACCTATTGTTACTGTCACTTGCTCGTTACAAATTACCTTGCTATCAAAACACTTTCTACTTACGATTTCAGTGCTTGCAGAAATTACCTTGGTGAAAACCGCTTATCATATCCTTCTGCTCCTCGTTGGGTTCGACACTCTTACTTATCGAAGTACCACGATTGATCCCCTATACTTGTGGGTCATCAAGACTCTTTTCTGGCGCCGTTGCTGGGGAGTGAAGCACTCATGGTAAGTGGAAATCAATAAGGAAAAACTTACACTACGTGCTGAAATTTACCGTCACTTGTTACTATGGAAAGTAATCCTTCGAGGGGTTTGTTTGGGGTATCTTCACCTTGACTAGAACCACAATTAGTATCCCCTCAACCTACATCATCTAATGAAAATATTGGTTATGAAATTCCTTCGGGTATGTTAGAACAACTGCTAGTTAGTCCTTATGGAGGAGATGGAACTCAACATCCTGATATGCACCTAATAAATGTAGAATAATTTTGTGGACTACTTCACCTTGCAGGTTTATCCGGAGATGAAGTTAAGAAGAAGATTTTCCCTTTATATTTGAAGGGAAAATCATTGACATGGTATAGGATATGTGATGATATTGGATCATGGAACCGGAATAATTTGAAATTGGAATTCCACCAAAACTTTTATCCTATGCATCTAGTTCATCGTGATCGGAAGTATATATATAATTTTTGGCGTCGTGAAGGAGAAAGTATCGCTCTAGCTTGGGGGAGGCTTAAGTCAATGTTATATTCATGCCCCAATAATGATATCCGGAGAGAAGTTATCTTTCAGAATTTTTATGCTCGGCTTTCTCATAATGATCAAACCATGCTCGATACTTCCTGTACTGGTTCTTTCATGAAGAAGACTATTGAATTCAAGTGGGATCTCTTGGAAAGAATTAAACGCAGCTTTGAAGATTGGGAACTCGACGAAGGTAATGAGTCAGGTATAAAGCTTGAATTTGATTGTGTTAAATTTTTTATGAATACTTATGCTTTTCGCAAGTTTAGCACCAAATATGGACTTGATTCTGAGATAGTAGCCTCTTTCTGTGAATAATGTGTTGCTCATGTTGATCTCCCTAAAGATAAGTGGTTTAAATATCATCACCCTATTAAAGAAGAAATTAAATAACCAGTCATAGCTAAAGAAGAAACTATTATTTACAATGTTGATCCAGTTGTGCCTACTGCTTATATTGAGAAATCACCTTTCCATGTTAGGATAAAGGAACATGCTAAGGTATCAGCTGTGGTACGCAAAAGTAATATTAGAGCACCTAAGCCCTCTGAACAAATTAAAATGGAACCTAGTGTTGCTATGGTTAAAGATCTCTTGGTATAAAATATTGATGGACATGTGATTTACTTCTGTGATGAAGCTGCTGGAATTGCTAAACCCGATGAAAAATACAAACATAGACCCGCAATTGGCTTGCCTGTTGTCTCGGTTAAAATGGGAGATCATTGTTATCATGGATTATGTGATTTGGATGCTAGTGTGAGTGCTATTCCATTTACCTTATGTCAAGAAATTATGAATGACATAGCACCTGCTGAAATAGAAGATATTTATGTTACTATTAAACTTGCCAATAGAGATACCATCACTCGGATTGTTAGAGACATTGAAGTCTTGTGTAGAAAAATAAAATATCCTATGGATTTTCTAGTTCTTCCTAAAGATAAGTCGTGCTAAACTTGGATTGTTAGAGACATTGAAGTCATGCTCATGTTGATCTCCCTAAAGATAAGTGGTTTAAATATCAACCCCATAAGATGACTCTTGTCCCATTATCTTTGGTAGACCTTTCTTGAACACTATTAATGATTGTCAAAAAGAAATTGCCAGTGTTGTTTGGTGATGTGTCTCATGAGTTTATTTATTCCAAGTTTACTAGACAACCTCGTGATAGAGAATTACCTAGTAAGGATGAAATAATTGGTATTGCTTCTATTGCCGTTCCTCCTACTGATCCACAAGAACAATATTTGCTAGACCATGAAAATGATTTGCACTTTCATGAAAGAAATGAAATAGAGAAAAATTCCTTTGAACAACAACCTCTACTAAAACACAATTTGCCTATTGAAATTCTTGGAAGTCCTCCTCCACCTAAAGGTGATACTGTGTCTAAACTTAAACAATTGCATGACACTCCAAAATATGCTTATCTTGATGAGAAAAACATATATCCTATTATTATTAGTGCTAACCTTTTAGAACATGAAGAAGAAAGATTATTGAAAATTCAGAGGAAGCACCAGGCTACTATTGGATATACTCTTGATGATCTTAAGGGCATTAGTCCCACTCTATGTCAGCACAAGATTAATATGGAACCTTATGCTAAACACATTGTTGATCACCAATGACGATTGAATCCCAAGATGAAAGAAGTGTTAAGAACTGAAATATTAAAGCTTCTGGAAGCAAGTATAATCTATCCCATAGCTGATAGTAGATGGGTGAGTCCCGTTCATTGTGTCCCTAAGAAACGAGGTATTACTGTTGTTCCCAATGATAAAAATGAGCTCATTCGCAAAGAATTGTTACTGGCTATAGGATGGTAATTAATTTTATAAAATTAAATAAAGCTACTAGAAAATATCATTATCCCATGCCTTTTATTGATCAAATGCTTGAAATATTATCTAAGCACACACTTTTGTTTCCTAGACGGATATTCTGGTTTCTTTCAAATACCTGTGTCACAATCTGATCAATAGAAAACCACCTTTACCTATCCTTTTGGAACCTATGCTTATAGACGTATGCCTTTTGGTTTATGCAATGCACTTGCTACCTTTCAAAGATGTATGACTGTTATATTCTCTGATTTTTGTGAAAAGATTGTGGAGGTTTTCATGGATGACTTTTCCGTTTACGGAACTTCTTTCAATGATTGCTTAAGCAACCTTGATCGAGTTTTGTAGAGATGTGAACAAACTAACCTCGTCTTGAATTGGGAGAAGTGCCACTTTATGGTTAATGAAGGTATTGTCTTGGGGCATAACATCTCCGAACGAGGAACAAATCTTACGGAAATTTCATTCCGAAGCATATAGAGGACATCATGCTGGAGATAGAACCGCTCATACGGTATTACAATCTATTTTTTTGCCTACTCTCTTGAAGGATGCTTGTAAGTTTTTCTCGTCTTGTGATGAATGCCAAAGAATTGGTAAATCGGTAAGCATCGGGAAATGCATATGAACTATTCACTTGTTGTTGAACCATTTGATGTTTGGGGTTTTGATTATATGGTACCTTTTCCTTCCTCTAATGGGCACACTCATATTTTGGTTGATGTGGATTATGTCACTAAGTGGGTATAAGCTATTCCAACTAGTACTGTTGATCATCGTACTTCCATTAAAATGCTTAAAGAAGTTTTTTCCCAAGGTTTGGAGTCCCTAGATATCTAATGACTGATGGTGGTTCCCACTTTATTCATGGTGCTTTCCATAAGATGCTTGCTAAATATGATGTTAACCATAGAATTGCATCACCCTATCATCTTCAATCTAGTGGTCAAGTTGAACTTAACAATAGAGTAATAAAATTGATATTATAAAAAGCTGTTAATAGGTCTCAAAAGAATTGGTCTAAGAAATTAGATGATGCACTTTGGGCCTATAGAACAACTTATAAAAATCCTATGGGTATGTCTCCATATAAGATGGTCTATGGAAAGCTTTTCATTTGCCTCTAGAACTAGAACATAAAGCATTTTGGGCAATCAAAGAACTAAACTATGATTTCAAACATGCCAGTGAAAAGAGGTTATTTAATATTAGCTCATTAGATGAATGGAGAATCCAAGCTTATGAAAATGCCAAGTTATTTAAAGAAAAAGTTAAAAGATGGCATAAAAAAGAATCCAAAAGCGAGAATTCAAGGTTGGAGAATACGTTCTTTTGTACAATTCTTGTTTTAGTTTTTTGTAGGAAAACTTCTCTCCAAAGGGGAAGGACCCTATGTTATTAAAGAGGTTTATCCCTCTAGAGCTATTAAGATTAATAATGCCGAAGGTACCAACCCAAAGGTGGTTAATGGAAAAAGAATTAAACACTATATCTCAAGTACACCTATTAATGTTGAAAGCAATGTTATCCAAACCATGACACCGGAGGAACACATAAAAGAAACCTTCCGTAAACTCCAGAATCATGAAAATAAAGAGGTACATGATACGGTGAGTAAACAGTCTCCCAAAAATCCACAAAAATATTTTTTATCAGTTTTGGAATAATTATGAATTTTAGGAAAAAATAGACCAGAAGGTAACTGAGGAGGGCACGGGACACCAAGGCGCCGTTGCCATCCCTGGCGTGCCCTGGTGGAGTGTGCCCACCTCGGGAACCTTCCCGACTCCGCTTTCCTTTTGTTTGCTTGGTTTCCAAGAATAAAAATTATCTTTATATACCCACAACTGTTTTGACCACCGTATAATGAGATTTTCCTTTGTTCTTGTTTCATGCTGTTTTTCTGGCAGATCTGTCAAGCCAAGCATCATGTCTCTTCCTCTCCCAATAACGTACAAGAAGATGCTTGGTTGATGGAGATGGAGATGAAAAGAGAAGATCCAAAAGAAGCCAATAACGAGAACAAGGCCAAGGAGGATATGCAGAATCAAGTTCAAGAAGGAGGGCAACCCACAGGCATGGTGGAAGAGGAAGAAGAAGATATCCTCCAGCCTTACTATCCTCATCCTACCCCTCTTGAAATTGAAGCTTTCAGGGCTTTCATGGAGGTTCGTGTTCAGAATAAATTCCTCACCCGTGAAAATCTTTTGCTAGAAGAACATATCACCACCCTTAGGAGCGTCATCCGCAAATTCATGTACTTGTTAGAGTTGAAGTGTGACGCCTCACCACCACCTTCATCAGCGCGACCACCAAAGGATATCTGTTTACACGGGTATGTGCACTCCCCTTTGGTTGACACAAGCTTGGGGGAGGTGCCCCGATATTGTATCACTATCACTTTTACCTCTTGCTTTCTATTTTCGAACCTTAGCCTTTTCATGATTTAGTTGAATAAAACTTTACTATGATCTATTTTCGAGTGCTAGTTTCGTGATCTATCTATCTATGTAATCGAGTGAGAGTTATATAATAAATTTTAGTTTGAGCCTTTGCCCCTTTTACTTTCTTGTTGCAATCATGATAAAATAAAATATATGAAAAGGATCATATGCTAATCTTATGGTGAGTAATGACATAACAATAAAGAAAAGTATAAGTTGTAAAATTTATTGGAGATTGAAAAACATAGCATTAGTCAATGATGCAACTCATGAAAGAATTAATTAGGGAAGAGAAGATTCACATGCAAATATACTATCATGGACATCTTTTATCATTGTGAGCCCCCATTAAATATTATATGCCAAAATTGTTGACGTTGGACAAGGAAGACAACGTAATGATTTACGATTGTTCATATTTGTTGGAAATATGCCCTAGAGGCAATAATAAATTGGTTATTATCATATTTCCTTGTTCATGATAAACGTCTATTATCCAAGCTAGAATTGTATTGATCGGAAACTCCAATAAATGTGTGGATACATAGACAACCCCATGTCCCTAGTGAGCCTCTAGTAGACTACCTCGTTGATCGAAGATGGTCAAGGTTTCCTGACCATAGACATGAGTTGTCATTTGATAATGGGATCACGTCATTAGGAGAATGATGTGATGGACAAGACCCAACCGTAAGCATAGTAGTTGATCGTGTTAGTTTATTGCTACTGCTTTATCCATGTCAAATATATGTTCCTACGACCATGAGATCACGCAACTCCCTGACACTGGAGGAATGCCTTGTGTGTATCAAACGTCACAAAGTAAATGGGTGACTATAAAGGTGCTCTGCAGGTTTCTCTGAGGTTGTCTATTGGGTTGGCATGGATCGAGACTGGGATTTGTCACACCGTATGATGGAGAGGTATCTCTGGACCCACTCGGTAATACAACATCACAAGAAGATTGCAAGCAATGTGACTAAGGATTTAGTCACGGGATCTTGTATTATGGAACAAGTAAAGAGACTTGCTGGTAATGATATTAAACTAGGTATGGAGATACCGACGATCGAATCTCGGGCAAGTAACATACTGATGGACAAAGGGAACTACATGTGGGATTGTCTGAATCCTTGACATCGTGGCTCGACTGATAAAGATCTTCGTGAATATGTAGGAACCAATATGGGCATCCAGGTCATGCTATTGGTTATTGACTGTAGAGTTGTCTCGATCATGTCTACATAGTTCTCGAACCCGCACGGTCTGCACACTTAACGTTCGTTGATGATTTGGTATTGTTGAGTTATGTATGTTGGTGACCGAAGGTTTTTCGTAGTCCCGTATGATATCCCGTACATCATGAGGAGCTCCGAAATGGTCCAGAGGTAAAGATTTATATATGGAAAGTCATAGTTTGGCTACTGGACAAGTTTCAGGTTTTCCCGGTATTGTACCGGGAAGCTTCTAGAAGGTTTCGGAAACTTTTGGAGGAGTCCGGAAGTTGACCAAGTGTTACACCACGTCCCATGGGTTTGCATGGGCTTAGGGGAGGTGCCCTGGCCTTATTGGGCCAAGCGCACAAGTTGCTCAAGGCCCATGTAGCTTGGGAGAGGTGGAAAGCCCACCCGGTTTTGGAACGGGAGGGAATTGGACTAGGAGTCAAACTCCTCCCCCTTGGCTGCGCCCTAGGTCTTGGAGGGGATGATCTCCACGCCCCTCCACCTATATATAGATGGTAGGGGCGCCCGAAGAGCGCACATGAAGCCCTTGGCACCCCCTCTCTCCCTAGATCGTTTTCTCCTTCGTTCGCGGTTCCAGTAGTGCTAGGCGTAGCCCTGCCGGGATAGCACCACCACCACTGCCACTATGTTGTCGTGTTGCCAGAGAACTTATCTACTACTCCTACCTCGCTCACTCGATCGAGGAGGCGGAGACTTCATCGATTTGTACGTGTGCTAAACGTGGAGGTGTCGTCCATTCAGCGCTAAATCGGAGGGACCGTGATTGGATATCGGGACGAATCATGAATTGGATCGCGGGACGGGTCGTGATTGGATCACGGGACGGCTTGCGATTTGGATTGTGAAGATGTTCCACTACATCAACCGCATTTCTTAATGCTTCCCGCTTAGCGATCTACAAGGGTATGTAGATCCACTCTCCCTGTCGTAGATGCTCATCACCATGGATAGATCTTGTATGTGCATAGGAATTTTTTTGTTTCCCATGCAACGTTTGCAATAGTGGCATCATGAGCTAGGTCTATGCATAGATGAGATCATGAGTAGAACACAAAGGAGTTTGTGGGCGTTGATATTCAGATTGCTTCCTCCCTTGGTCTTTTCTTGATTCAGCGGTATTATGGGATGAAGCGGCCCGAACCAACCTTACTCGTGCACGTACGAGAGAATGGTTCCATCGACTGACATGTGAGTTTGTTGCAGAAAGATGGCTGGCAGGTGTCTATCTCTCCCACCTTAGTTCGATCAGATTCGAGAAAGGTGGTCCTTGAGAAGGTTGAATAGCAATTTGTGTATCACCATTGTGGTTTTGCGTAGGTAAGAATCGTTCTTGCTAGATACTCATAGCAGCCACGTAAAACATGGAACAACAATTAGAGGACGTCTAAATTGTTTTTGCAGGGTTGTGATATGATATGGCCAAATACATGATGAGATATATTTGATGTATGAGATGATCATGTTTGTAATAGTTTATATCGACTTGCATGTCAATGCATACGGCAACCGGCAGGAGCCATAGGGTTGTCTTTATTTATTGTATGACCTGCATGTCAATCATTAAGCCCCATGTAATGCTTTACTTTATCGCTAAGTGGTAGCAACAGTAGTAGAAGCATGGTGGGCGCGACAACCCTGATGGCGACACAATGATGGAGATCGTGATGATGTAGACCATGATGATGGAGACCATGGTGTTATGCCAGTGACGATGTAGATCATGGCGGTGCTTTGGAGATGGAGATCAAAAGCACAAGTTCATGGCCATATCATGTCACTTATGATTTGCATGTGATGTTAATCCCTTTATGCATCTTATTTTGCTTAGGACGACGGTAGCATTATAAGGTGACCCCACACTAAAATTTCAAGATAAAATTGTATTCTCCCCGAGTGTGCACCGTTGCGAAAGTTTGTCGTTTCAAAGAACCACGTGATGATTGGGTGTGATAGATTCTACGTTCACATACAATGGGTGCAAGCCAGTGTTGCACATGCGGAACACTCGGGTTAACCTTGACGTGCCTAGCATGTAAAGACATGGCCTCGGAACGCAAGAGACTGAAAGGTCAAACATGAGTCATATAGTAGGTATGATCAACATGGAGATGTGCACCATTGAAACCACCTCATCTCACGTGATGATCGGACTTGGTTTGGTGGATTTGGATCATGTCACACTTAGAAACCTGAGGGATGTTGATTTGAATGGGAGTTATTTTGTAATATGACTAATTGAACTCATTATCATGAACATAGTCTAAGTAGTCTTTGCAAGATTATGTTGTAGATCAATAGCTCGCACTGTAGTTCCCATGTTTTTTATACGATCCTAGAGAAAATAGAGTTGAAAGATGATGGTAGCAATTATGCGGACGAGGTCCGTGATCAGAGGATTGTCCTCAGTTGTTGCACAGAAGGCTTATGTCCTTAATGCACCACTCAGTGCACCACCCCCTCAAGCGGCGAATGTGGATGTTGTGAACATCTCACAGGCACGTTCTTATGACTACTTGATAGTTCAGTGCATCTTGCATTATGGCCTAGAATTCGGTCTCCAAATTCGTTTTGAACATCACGGAGCATATGTGATGTTCCAAGAGCTGAAATTGGATTTCAAGCTCGTGCCCGCGTTGAGAGGTATGAGACCTCCCACAATATTCTTTGCCTGCAAGATGAAGGAGAATAGCTCAATCGATGAGCATGTGCTCAAATTGTCTGGGTACTACAATCACTTGAATCAAGTGGGAGTTGATATTCTAGATAAGATAGTGATTTATATAGTTCTCCAAGTCACTGTCACCAAGCTACTAGAGCTTCGTGATGAACTATAAATATGTCAGGGATGGAAATAATGATCCCTGAGCTATTTGCGATGTTTGACACCACGAAGGTAGAAATCAAGAAGGAGCATCAAGTGTTGATGGTTAGTAAAACCACTAGTTTTGAGCAGGGCAAGGTCAAGAAGGGAAACTTCATGAATGGCAAGCCAGTTGCCTCTCTAGTGAAGAAACAAGCAAACTATGCATGCAAAACAGAATCTGTCAAAAACAGAACAGTCTCTAAAGATCTGAATGATCACCAAACTTACCTGACTCTAAATATTCTGAACAATTAGGAAAACTCAAGGAATTTTCATATAAAGTTTGTGTAAAAATTTCAGAATTTTTTGACGCTCCAGTAAAATCAGAGAATTCATATACTGGACGCAAAACTTTCTGTTTTTGCACAGAATAAACAAGAAAATATCCACACTATCCCAAAGGCTTTACTTGGCACTTTATTGAAATAAAAGACACAAAACATGATTAATACAGTAGATTAATCATGTGAACACACAAAAACAGAAAGTAAAAGTGTTGGGTTGTCTCCCAACAAGCGCTTTTCTTTAATGCCTTTTAGCTAGTCATGATGATTTCAATGATGCTCACATAGGAATAGTAATTGAAACATGCAAAAGAACATCATGAATCTCATGGCAAGGACATTTAAGTGTAACCCACTTCCTATGCATAGGGATTTTGTGAGCAAACAATTTATGGGAACAAGAATAATCTAGCATAGGAAGGCAAAACAAGAATAACTTCAAAACTTTGAACACATAGAGAGGAAACTTGATATTATTGCAATTCCTACAAGCATATGTTCCTCCCTCATAATAATTTTCAGTAGCATCATGAAGAAATTCCACAATATAACCAGCACATAAATCATTATTTTTATGATGCAAAAGCATATAAACCTTGTCACTCTCCACATAAGAAATTTTCTTGTCATTCAAAATAGTGGGAGCAAACTCAACAAAATAACTATCATGACATACTTGATTGACATAACCACTTTGAATATTAAAATCATGATGACAAGTTTCATGGTTACCATTACTCTTTATATCATACGTGTCATCACAATAATCATCATAGATAGGAGGCATATCATAGTCATAATAGTTTTGCTCATGAAAACTTTGGGGGCTAAAAATATCATCTTCATCAAACATAGCATCCGCAAGCTTGTGGCTTTGCATATCATTAGCATCATGAATATTCAGAGAATTCATACTAACAATATAACTATCATGCTCATCACTCAAATATTTAGTGCCAAACATTTTAATAACTTCTTCTTCTAACACTTGAGCACAATTTTCCTTTCCATCATTTTCACGAAAGACATTAAAAAGATGAAGCATGTGACGCAACCTCAATTCCATTTTTTTGTAGTTTTTGTTTTATAAAACCAAACAAGTGAAAAACAAGAAACTAAAAGATTCAATTGCAAGATCTAAAGATATACCTTCAAGCACTCACCTCCCCTGCAACAGCTCCAGAAAAGAGCTTGATGTCTACTACACAACCTTCTTCTTGTAGACTCGTGTTGGGCCTCCAAGCGTAGAGTTTTGTGGGACAGCGGCAATTTTCCCTCGAGTGGATGACCTAAGGTTTATCAATCCGTGGTAGGTGTAGGATGAAGATGGTCTCTCTCAAACAACCCTGCAACCAAATAACAAAGAGTCTCTTGTGTCCCCAACACACCCAATACAATGGTAAATTGTATAGGTGCACTAGTTCGGCGAAGAGATGGTGATACAAGTGTAATATGGATGGTAGATATAGTTTTTTTTAATCTGAAAATATAAAAAAAGCAAGGTAAAAAATAGTAAACGATGATCAAAACGTTGTATAAATGCTTGGAAACAAGGCCTAGGGTCCATACTTTCACTAGTGCAATTTGTCTCAACAATATTGACATAGTTGAATCATATGTAAATACCTCTCGTGCAACAAAGAGTTCACTGCAAAGTCACAAGTAGCAGAGAACTAATGAAGAAATTATTGTAGGGTACGAAACCACCTCAAAGTTATCTTTTCTGATCAATCTTAGGAGCTATCCCTATAAGTGTCACAAACAGCCCTAGAGTTCGTACTAAAATAACACCTTAAGACACACATCAACCAAAACCCTAATGTACCCCAATGTCACCTCGAGTAACCGTGGGCTCGATTATACGATATGCATCACATAATTTCAGATTCATTATATTCAATTCAACACAAAGAACTTCAAAGAGTGC